>CP106719.1:44901216-46151216 GCA_025503065.1 Gossypium bickii
CCTTCCTTGTGGCGTCACCCCCTTGCTCCTTAAGCAGCGTCACTTTGCCACTACACCACACACTCCACTTATGTCATTTTTCTCCACATTTTATTCTTAAAGCCTACCTACTAACTCCCAGGGCTTTTTCCGCCTAAAACCAAAATTTCCCTAAAACCAAAGTTTGATCTCGGGACTTCATAGAAGCCCTCTAACCTTTCAAAATCACTCACCTAATAGGTCCAACTTGCATTTAAGCCGATCTCTTATTCTAAAAAATTTAAACACTACTACGCTCAAGGCCCATTGGGCCCAATTCTATGAGGCCCAATTTTGAGATGTTACATTGAGCATTCGACACTTGTTGAGCTTGTATGAGATATGTTTTGAGCTCGGTTTTTAATGATTTTTATGTTTTTGTGATTGTTGCTTTGAGTACTAGCTAGCCCGTACCTTTATTTTTGGAATTGATGATGATTTTGTGAAGTACCATTGTTGAATAATTGAGTTTTGTAATGTTTGATGATGAAAACTAAGTGTTTGATGGTTGATATACATGTTTTGTATAATGATTTTTGGTAAAATTTCCTATTAAGGATTAAATTGTAAAAATGAGAAATTGAGGAGCTAAAATGTGAAATAAATGAAAGTTATGGGCTACTGGTAGCATGTGATAAATTCGGCTAGCATGGGTTGCTAAGAAATTTATTGAATTTGTGATTTTATGCGAAAAGAACTAAATTGATAAAAAATATAGAAATTAGGGGACTAATGTGTAAAATTCCTAATTATGTGTTGTGGACTAAATTGAGTGACAATGTGATTGAATGAGTTGAATTTGATATTATATGAGATCAAGAAAGGAGAAATTTGGACCTAAATTGAGGCAAGAACAAAGAGCTCGATCGACTAGTATTGTTGTTTCTAAGTTCGAGGTAAGTTCGTGTATAATACGTATTGTTTAAACAATGTTTATATGTGATGAGATGAATGGAAATGTGATTATGGAGTTTGGTAATGTGAAATGTGAGTTCGAAGATATGTGGCACTAAGTGTGCGTAAATTGAATCATTACAGTGATGAATGGCACTAAGTGTGCGAGATAAAGAAAGCATCGGTTGTATTATTTGGTACAACGTGGTGATATCGAGATAAATTCGGTTTAATGTCATGGCACTAAGTGTGCGGTATTATTATAGCCTCGGCTAATTAATTGGCACTAAGTGTGCGAGTTCATCGAACGTTTAAAGAGGATCAAATGAATTATGGCATCGAGTATTGACATGGTAAATGTGATAGATAAATACGTGATGGTACAGGTATGTACAGAACTTATGTGGTTGATGATATTGTGTATGAGTTAGATAAAAGATTATGTGAATGAGCGATGCAAAGAGTTGGATTGAATAGCATTATAAATGCTTGTATATGGACCTATAGATATGGTATTAAAGTGAGTAATAGCCATGGATGAAATTGAGTAGTGATGTGAATTGAACTAAGTGTTAGTTAATTTTTGCATATTGAATTTGAATTGTTGAGTTAATTGTGTTATATTATGAACTTACTAAGCTTTAAAGCTTACTGTGTGAAGTCTTTCTCTATTTTACAGTGCTATTTAAAGCTAGCTCGAATCCAGGGATCGTCAGTGACTCAATCACACTATCAGGCATCTATTTTGGTAGCTTTTGAAAGTTGTATTTTTGGTATATGGCATGTATAGGCTCGTGAGGTTGTGGAATGTTTTGAGATGTATAGATCTTGCTATGTGATATGGTTGGATAATGGATGAGACTTTGGAATGATTTTGGTATATGTTTTGCTATGTGAACATGGTATATGTGATGTGTATATATGGTCTTGTGTGAATGGCCATTACGGTATGCTTTAGTGAAATAGACATAGTATGTTTCATACTTGATTTGGTAGTTGAGATGGTGAATATATTGCATGTTTGAAATAAGGCTTGTAGGAATGACCCAAAATGGTGGCAATTTGGCCCTGTAAATAGCCTATAATTGCCCACACGGTTGAGCTCACGGGCGTGTGTCTCGACCGTGTCCTTCAATGTCCTAATTCGAAGCAAGTCAGTCTTGCATACGGGCCGGACACACGAGCGTGTGACAGGTCGTGTGATCCAAGTCAATGTTGCACAGAGGGTAAGGCATGGTCTATGGCATGGCTATGTGAGGCATACAGCCTAGCCACATGGGCATGTGCCCTGTTTTGAAGAAAAAATTTTAAAGTTTCGTAAAAGTTTTAAATGTGATCGGTTCAATCCCGAACCATTTCTAAAGCATGTTTAAGGTCTTCTAGACCTTCTAAAGGGACTTTGTGTTATTGATTAACTATGATATGCTGATGTGTGAATTATGTTTTTTTAAAATGTTTTGATTCGATCGATAATACCTTGTAACCCTAGTCCGTCGATGGACACGGGTTAGAGGTGTTACACATAGACTCAGGTGCAGTGACAACGTTCATAATAGAATCTTCCTCTTCTTTTTCTTTTCCATCTTCAGCAACTTCTTCTTCAACAACAACTTCCACTTCTGCAATAGCAACTTTTTTCTCAACAACAGTGTCCTCTTGATCAGCAAAAAGACCATCCTCGAACAAGCTATCAATCTTTCGTAAGCATTCTTCAATGTCCCTAGATTCCTCTTCTTTGTCATTATCAGAGACATGGACAATGGGAGGGGATGCCATCGATCTATCTCAGACTTCTAAGTAGTCATCCGCGGATAAGAGTTCATAATTTCGAATGATTGGTGGAAACAATGGGAATTTCGATAGTGGGGATGGGCTCAATTGGCTTAATTTGGCTACCATAGAACTGTTCTAGGCTTTGGTATAAGCATAAAACAAATTCTTTGATTTCTTCATATCCTCTATTGTAACAATATGTCTGATCTGCCTATTGTTAATGGAATTGACCATTTTTTTGACATCTTTCATTTTGCACCATAATGACGTCTTTGCATTCAGATTTGTTCCTTTATTTTTAGCTTTTATTTTGCCCTTCCTTATTTTCCTTGTTTCTGCCTCCTTCAATATCGACGTATCTTTGTCATGAGTCATTCTTTCTATAGAGTCTTCATTGATCAGACATTTATTTTCCAGGACTTCCTCATCATCACGGGGCACGATTCTTCTTTACTGGCAAAACAACATTACCAATGATGGGAAAACCAAGATTCCAGTTTGACTTGTGGCGCAGTCAGCAATTTCCTGGTGGAGTATTGCGCTAACATGAATCTTTCTTCCCTTGATGATGGAACGTATCAGATACATTCTATTGAGGGTGACTGTGGTGATGTGAGTAGAGGGCTTTAGCCTGCAGTTGACAAAATGAAACCATGTTTTGATTTGCAATATCAGGAAACGACGGTGCATCATATAATTGTTTTGATGGGAACCCGTTTACAATGCTCCTTCGACACACAAGTCTGTCACCAACAGGTCTTATTTCTCAGCTGTGATATCCTCAATGAACTCGAAGTGTTCGTCTACATCCATCTTGGTTTTGTACAGCTCGTTGATTTTTTTAGCTTTCCATGTAACACCCCAAACCTGGCCTAGAAGTTAGGCCTAAACCCAACGTGTCACATCAAAGGCATAATTCAAACAATTTTTCTAACTTAAAGTTTAAGGCCGAAAAGCCCAAAAATTCTTGACCATCTTGTTAAGTAATGATAAAAGCACATTTTATCATTTTAAGTATTTCGAAAACCAAGTTTAAACATAAGAAATTTACTCAGGTTTAATAACTAAGTAAACAGTTAAAGCAATAATAACAAAACTAAAAATCTAAAGTCAAATAGGAGTATACAAGGCCTTATTACAACCAATGAAAATAAAGTATTTAAACTATGTCCTTTGAAACAAATAAATAAAATTTTAAACATCTTGTAGTGTGGCCATCTCCAAGCCCTCTCCCACGTCGAGCCGTTTACTGAGGACCACTTAAAACATTAAATAAATGGTGTGAGTTTCGAAACTCAGTGTGTACAACCCTTGGTGTTCAATTCAATATATAAATATTCACACTGGGCCTAAGCCCTATCGAAATTGGTGGTCTTGGGCCTTGGCCCACAATGACATCATATCATATCATATCATATCATATCATATCATATCATATCATATGCAAAACAAGGTAATGCAAAACGCTCCCCAAAAATCCATCCGCTACACACCATTTCCCTTCTAGCCCTACACACCTGTGGGGATTTCTAAATCGACCCACCCATCCTCTACACACCAAAGGTAGCACTCATAGCGACACTACTAAACGTTGCAGCAAAGCTGCTAATCATATAATGGGCTTAAAGCCACTGGTGGATCCATGGTCGTCAAGCCACTATGCGATCCTCAAATCTTCCTCCGTACCATAATTCCCACCCATATGCATCTTAAACAGAATATCGTATGATTGCAACATGCACATGAGTAACATCCACAAAACACATATTCATTACATAGGGGTATTTTCGCCATTTCACAACCCAAGGGTATTTTTGTAAATCTACTTTATAGGAGTATTCAGGTAATGTTAAAAAACAGAGGTATTTTGGAGATGTTGTAAATCAGGGATGTTTTGGTAATTCTGCAAACCAAAGGTATTCTGGTCTTTATAATTCGGGCTATTTTAGTGATTTTACAAATCTAAGGATGTTTTGGTAATTTTCAAACTAAGGGTATTTTGGTTATTTCACAATTTGGGCTATTTTAGTGATTTTACAAATCTAAGGATATTTTGGTAATTTTCAAACTAAGGGTATTTGGGTTATTTTTAAATTAGGGGTGTTTTAGTAATTTTACAAATCTAAGGGTATTTGGTCCCTTTCGGGTTTTAGTTATGAACTTTGGCCCATTAACAAGTCCTTGCGGCTAAAGTGAACAGACACTATGCACCGGGTAGGATTCCGGAGAAGAGGAGGTGGGCCGCTAGGGCTGCTTAAGCACCAAGCTCTCCCTAGATCCAATCCTAGAAATGCACATGCCTGTTACCACACTTTAACCTAGCGACTTGTCCATGGATATGTTTAATTATTAGAAAGTCTTACGCGATTTAAAAGTTGTTCAGTACTAAGCCTAAAGTCCATAAAACCCTAGCATACTAGTCTACGTCCCCATAAAGCCCATCAACCCATTTTACGTTCATATAACCCATAATGGCCACATCACATTTTTATGGCCCACTAGGCCCAAATCTCAATCATATGACCCATTAGGCCCAAAACAAATCCAGATCATGAAACATGCATGCTTAACCCAATTCATATAATCAAATTAATCCATTTCATCAAACTTAGCCTCACGGCCCACCGGGCCCATTTAGCCACTTTCGGCTTTTTGGCTTTTTGGGATTGCCGATTTCGTGTGTGCATAGTGTTTGTACACACCTGGACACCGCGACGTGCTATTCTATCCTTAGCCTTGATCCTACAACCAACCAATGTTCAATCAACCACTCATACTTAATCAAAATATTTACTCAAAAGCCGAAACCTTACCGTAACCTTACCGTGTGCCACTGGGTTCTAATGGCCCTTCCTTTGCTACTAATCACAAGTGTTCCCTAGATCTGCACTCACACATACACCATCAAAATTTGGATGACTCGTAATCCACACAAGTCATCCACACATTCGGCCATTCACTTCAACCACAATCGAGTTGAGTATCCTTACCCTTGCTAATGATCCTACCTGATAAACCGTAAAGGTAACATATTTTAAGCCCGCATATAATATGCTTTTGGATGATTCATCCCTTGATTTATGTAAAAAGGCTCTTAATCCTTTCTTTTCATGTCTTATACTCAGGAAATCACGAAAGGATGAAAAGAATGTAAATAGGCATAAAACGGGCCAAACGGGCCAATTCACGAAATCGACACGGCCTGGACTTCAAGCCACACGGCCGTGCCTTATTAAATTACTAGAACACGGCCTGGACTCTGATAAACACGGCTGTGCCTCAAGTTAGAAATCGACACTGCCTGGAGTCGATCCACATGGGCGTGCTACATGGCCGTGCCTCTGTCGTCAGGATGAGCAAGTTCAGTCGAAAAAGGATACTTGGGGAGAAAGAATCGCATTCCAAGAGCCTATATATATATATATCCCCTAAGTACCACATTTGAAAGGGCGTCAAAGCTAGGCTAAGGAGCCAAGCCGAGAAGGTCAGAGTTAGGGAATAACGCGAAGATAGCCAGTTGATCCATCCCAAGTAGCTGGAATTATACTCAAGATGGCGGAATTCTCCTTCAATTCTTTCAGGGGATTTTAGGATTTTCTTATGTTTTGTTTTATCTTTTCTCTTGCGATGTTTTGTCTATTCATTATGAACTAAACCCCTCAGATACCTGAAGGGGATGAAACCTAGATGAATCTTTTTATTTGATTTTTAAGTTATATGATAATTGCTTAGTTTGTTCTTAATTATGTTGCTAAATCCAAATATAATGTGCTTAGGGGGAGGAGGAATAGACCCTGCCTAAGAGTAGATCTAACATAATTAAGCAAAGTTGATCGAACGCCTAGAGATAGGGTTACGAGATTTTGCCGGATTAGGGTGAAACCTAATATGGGAGTCCATTGATCGATTTACTGCTATCTTAGGGGGTTATTATAAGAGAACGAGAGTTCCACTAATTAACCTAGGGTTAGATGTTATTCGCCTCAAGAGAGGGTTTAATATAGGTTAGGGAGTCTTATGGATCAAGATAAGTAAAAGAAATTATATAATTTAGGGTTAATTAATAAGTGAAGTCTAGGTGGATTCTTCCTGCGGGTATCGTCGTAATCAACTGAGTTTTCCTTCAAAGTTACTTTCCTATTCGTCCTTTTTGTCTTTGTGTCCTTAGTTTAGTCTTTGTCAAAAGCACTCTATTTTTAAGGCTAAATAATAAACAGAAAGTTAGTATTAGTACTTTTAGTTCTTTTGGGTTCGATATCCAGTCTTGCCTAATCTATACTATTGTTCGATAGGTACACTTGCCTTTAATCGTTGTCAGAGTTAGTTTCCAAGTTTGTTCATTCTTTTATAAATTTTAAAACTCTGATTTCAGGGATCAAGTTTTTGGCGCCGTTGCCGGGGAACTAAAATATTAAGAAAACTCTATTTTTTATTACTTTAGCCATTATTTTATTTACAGTAATTTATTTTATTTTAATTTTTAAATTTTGCCAATTTTTTCTTTCTTTCTTTTCTTTCCAGGTACCTCTAGTTTATGACTAGAAGGAAACCGAGAGGACCTTTAGTATACAAAAGTGTTATTGAAGCTACCCCTCGAAGGAATCGTCGGGAAACTGGGCGAGCCCTAAATTACACAGAAAGAGAGGAAGAAGATCGATCCAATCCTACTGAAATGATGGACGAGAATAATCCACCACCACACGGTGTGGGGGAACGCAACACTCCACGTACAATGTTTGATTATGCGAAACCACAATTAACAGGAGCAGAATCGAGTATAGTTAGGCCAGCTATAGCAGCTAACAATTTTGAATAAAAGCCTAACACAATACAAATGATTCAACAGTTTGTTCAATTTGATGGTTTGCAGGACGAAGATCCAAACATGCATATAGCTAACTTTTTAGAGTTCTATGATACCTTCAAAATAAACGGTGATTCTGATGATGCCATACGTCTTCGATTATTCCCCTTTTTGTTGAGAAATAAAGCTAAACAGTGGTTAAACTCGTTACAATGAGGGTCAATCACTACATGGGATCAGATGACCGAAAAGTTTTTAATGAAATATTTTCCACCAGCTAAAATGGCCAAATTAAGGAATGATATCTCTTCTTTTGTGCAGATGGATTTAGTAACAATATATGATGCATGGGAGAGATTCAAAGATCTCTTGAGGAGGTGCCCACACAATGGCTTACCATTGTGGCTACAAGTCCAAACATTCTATAACGGTGTAAACCCCTCAACAAGGCAACTAATTGATTCAGCAGCCGGTGGAACTCTGAACAACAAAACTCCAGCAGTAGCCTACGAGTTCATTGAGGATATGTCATTAAATAATTATCAGTGGCAACTTCAAGGACTAAACCAACGAAGCCGGCAGGAGTCTTCAACGTCGACACCATGACCATGCTATAAACGCAGCTTGAGATGATGAATAAAAAGCTTGATAGTTTGTGTTCCTTGCAGATACATCCAATCATGCAGTGTGACGCAAGTGGAACCGTGGCGAATCCTGAGTACCCACCCTACCAACCGGAGGCAGAAAACGAACAGATGAACTATATAGGTAATAATTTCCGATCCAATAATAATCCTTATAGTAACACTTATAATCCAGGTTGGAGGAACCACCCAAATTTTTCATGGGGAGGTCAAGGCAATCAAGGGAATCAAAGGTTTCTTCAAAACTTCCAAAATCAGTCTTATCCACGAGAGAAGAAACCAACCTACGAGAAGGAACTAAAAAAATCGGCAAACACAGAGGAACGCCTACAAAACATTGATAGAACAATTAAAAGCAACGAGAGCCGAATGAGTGAAATTGCTAAGTCGGTCAAGGAAGTAACTAATGCAGTCGAACAAATCACACGGCTCATGTCAAAACGACCGCAAGGCCGTCTACTAAGTAACACCGAGATTAATCCAAAGGAGCAAATTCAAGCCATCATAGCTCAGGAGAGCGAGAAGTTAGATGAACCAAAACTAATTCCAGAATGTAAGGTAGACGAAGGTATAACAGAGGTAGCATAAGAAAAGTCAAACTCGATAATCAAGGAGTACAAACCTCGCATACCTTATCTCGAAGCATTAAAAAGAGACACAGGTCAAAGAAGAACCCGAACCACACGAAGTGAAATCAGAGGATCCAACAAAAAGGGGCGTGATTGAACCTGATCTTCAGTACAGTACCAACAGATAAATAACTCACGAAGAGCAAAGGATTCAAATTAATGACTTAAATGAGTGGAAAACGCACTTTAAGGAGAAATTAGGGATACAGGAAACAGAATCAAAACCACTCTACGAGATAGACAAGTCCAAAGTCAGAGAACAAGTATTGTCAGACAAAGCAGACCCATAACTATTCCCTCCAGACCCTGACACAAACATAGAAATCCTTTTTAAGGTACACGATATCTTCCCACACAGAATAGTAGAGGTGAGCAATCCAATATTCGGTGATTTCAAGGTAAACGCTTCTCGATTGCAACTTTGTCATGAAAATAAAACTGTAAGCATGAGGGAAGATATTCAAACCTTTAAGCCTCCCTAAAATTTTCAAAAACGAGGAAAAGTCTAGCTTAAGCCTATAAACGAGCGCTTCTCGGGAGGCAACCCGAGTATTAACCCTATTTCTTTTTGCAATTGTTTACATTTTATTTCCCTTTTCTTCTCCTTTTTAAACTAACCAAAAATGCAGGTTTTCCAGGTTACACGACCTTCCACACGGTCGTGTCCATGGCCGTGTAGACCACCTGAAACCACCATTCTGCCAGGGCAGAGGCCGTGCAATTCAGTCCAACCACTCTCCCCACGGGCACCAACAGATAGGGCACGGTCGTGCCCCCAACCGTGTGAAGCTACTGACTTATTGAACACGGGTAAGGCACGCCCATGTAGAAGGACCGTGCCAAAAAAAAAACTTGACATACACGGGCGTGGGTGATGCAACACGGGCATAGTGCGACAAACACACTTAGCAACACGGCCGTGCGAGGTGGCCGCGTACATCGACACCCCCTAGGACCACCGCAGTGGGGAAGCACCAGATTTGAACCTTTATTTAAACCCCACATTTCTTCCCCTTCACACCACCTGATTTCACCCTTATTTTCTTTGCTTTTCACTCTCATCCCTCTCAGATTGTGCACTTCATAAATCTCTAACACCTTTAAGCAACACAAAATCATGTCAAAGAAGTGGAAAAAACTGAGCATAGGCTCCTTAACAAAGAACGATCAACATGAGTTCATGCCAGCAACTTCGTCTCAACATCAAGCCAAAGGTCTTTGAGACCATTTAGTTTATATTTTTCGTTTCTCTTTCCTTTCATTCTCCTTTTCTTTGCTAATCTTATGCTTATATTAGTTTAACTTAGTTTAGTTTCGTAGTGCCAGGTTCGAACGGCTGCTTGGGAATCACGCCGACTACCACGATAACCACGCCACTTTCGCCGCCGCCATCACCTTCCCAACCTTAGAGGTCACACCCACCTCGCGAACCATCCAACAATAAAGACTCTTCGGTCCATTTATCTTTCATTTTCATTTCATTTACATTTTTGTTTCCTCTTTCTTTATCTTTCTTATTTTTAATTATATAGTTAGTTTATTTTAATAAGGTCTTAATAAATCCTGGCTACTTGGAAACACGGAAATTTATATACTTTTTCATGCCCTTTTGACCCAATTTCATGTGGTTCCGAGTAAATTCTGGTCGAAAAATAATTAAATATTATAAAAATAATTAATTTGTGCTCAAAATATGAATATGATAAATTTTAATTAATTTTATAATTAATTTTGTTTAAATCTGACTATTTTCGACAGAATCGCAAAAGGGGAAAAAATTGGCTTGGCAGACACCTCTCGAAGAATTAAACCGAGAAGCGATTTGAAGTGTCAAGGTGACTCTATTTCCAGCCCAAGACGGTCTGATTATGAAGATTTAATCATAATTTAATTAATTTTAATTTATTCCCAATTTAGTTTGGGTTCAATAAATTATTTTTATTTAATTATGAAAAAGGGTCTAGTTAAACCGCACTAGTTGAACCGAACCGGTTGAACCGAACCAGCCACTAATTGGGCAGCCCAAACCATCCATGATGAAGGCCCAAATCAGCTTAATTGCTGATTTATTCAGCTTGCAAAGGAGCCCTTGAAGATCTTTCAAAATCACATTCAAACCCCTCCAAAATTCAAGGCTTTTTAGATTGTCCCAAGCTAATTTTGGCAAAGTTGAATCCATCAACTTTGCCACATAGGATGGCCGGCCATGGGGGAATCTTAGCTGCTGATTATTTGCTATTTTTAGCAGCCCCTAACACCTATAAATACAGCCCCTAGCTGCTCATTCAAAGCATCCCTCACTTCTCCAACATTCTCTCATTCTCTCTTCCTTTCTCTCAACTCTTCTCCCTCCATTTCCACTCTTTTTTTCCCATTGTTCTTGTGCCGATTTCCCCTCTTGGAAAAGAGGTGTTTTCCAGCCATTTGAAGCTGCCTTTGAAGAGTTCATAAGCCCCCTTGATAGCCGAGGACAACGAAGAACGAAGGAGGAATCAATCAGACAAGTTACGGAGAGCCACCGGATTTGTTTCTCGTTCCTATCTCTTTAAATTATTTGTTGTTGTTTTGACGAACATGTTTATGAATATTCATGCTTTTGAAATGTTAAATTTAATCAATTTAGCTTGAATTTAATTTGTGTTGGTTTGATTTCATTTCGCCCTCCTAGATTATAAAAATTATGTTTATGCTGTTAAAGGCCTCGGTGAAATATTTGATTAAGTAAAAGTATGCTAAGTTATCTGGCATTATAATTGTTTAGATAGCTAATGAATTAATTATGAAATTGTAATTAATGGACACAATACTTAATCTGTGCATGTTTAATTCTTCTAAGGTAGCTGAAGATTAAATTAGCATTATATTTGACGATATGTATGCCTTGCATAACTTGCAGGATTTTTGTGATTAAATTGTTTCAAAGTAAAAATACTTTGTTACTTCACATGATCCTTTACATGCTTGTTAAGTTAAATTAATCGTTTGCATCGACATAGGAATATGCGAGAGATTGTTTAGTTTAATGAGTATGTATGTGCAATAGCATGTTTACTTTTTGCAGTCTGTTTAATCGGTCGAATTGGCATAGACATATGTACAAGAGATAAATGGATTTTTGATTTGTAAATGTGTTCATAAGTTAGCAATTTACCGGGTTGCCATGTTTTAACAAGTATAAACACAAGTTTAATAATTCTAAGGTAAGAAATGTGATTAAACCAACACATTCATGTCATATTGATTAAAATCAGTTTTCGAAATCGCACATTTGAACTTTGTTTTATTTTAATTTACTTGTTTTTCTTTTAGTTTCCAAATAAATTCCAAAAATCAAATATTTTTCCTAACCAAAGTGTTTGAAAGTATTTCATAAATAATTCTTTTACAGTCCCTGTGGGTACGATAACTCGACATTTAGTTGTCACTTTTATTACTTGTTACGATTGTGTACACTTGCACATTTCCACCGTTCCAAGTTTTTGGCGCCGTTGCCGGGGACTGTTTTTCAAAGTTATTATTTGTGAATCTATTTTACATTTTGGTTTATTTATTTTCTTGTTTAAATTTTAACTTAATTGATTTTTCTGTGAATATTTTAGGTGTTTATGAGTATTGACCAGATTATTGACTTCCCTGTGGACCCTGAAATAGAATGAACCTTTCGCCAACGAAGAAGACAAGCAAACCAGAGAAGGATTGAAGGAATGAATCTCGAGAATATAAACCAAGGGAACGGAGCAAATCCTGCTCAGAATCCTATCCTTATTGCTGATGATAGGGATAGAGCCTTAAGACAATATGCCGTACCAGTATTTAACGATCTTAATCCGGGTATTAGGAGACCCGAAATCGAGGCACAACAATTTGAGCTGAAGCCAGTCATGTCCTAGATGCTTCAGACAGTGGGCCAATTCAGCGGGATGCCTACTGAAGATCCTCATCTTCGCTTAAGACTATTCATGGAAGTGAGCGATTCTTTCAAGTTAGCCGGAGTACCCAAAGATGCCTTAAGATTGAAGTTGTTTCCCTATTCGTTAAGGGACAGAGTTCGTGCTTGGTTGAATTCATTGCCATTGAACTCCATTTCTACATGGCAAGAGTTAGCCGAGAGGTTCCTTATGAAGTATTTTCCACCAAGCAAAAATGCTAAACTAAGGAACGAGATCACTGCTTTCCATCAAATGGATGACGAGTCCTTGTATGAGGCATGGGAAAGATTTAAGGAACTATTACGAAAATGCCCTCAGCATGGAATTCCTCATTGCATTCAACTTGAGACATTCTATAATGGTCTCAATGCTCACACAAGGATGGTAGTGGATGCCTCTGCTAATGGTGCTCTCCTTTCTAAGTCTTATAACGAGGCTTATGAAATTATTGAGAGGATTGCCAGCAATAACTATCAGTGGCCAACTAATCGAGCAGCGTCAGGAAGACGAGTTGCTGGAATTCATGAAGTAGACGCCCTTACTTCACTCGCATCTCAGGTATCATCGATATCCTCAATGCTTAAAAATCTTACTGCTAATGGGTCTAATAGTTTTGTAGCACAGCCAACTAATCAACTTGAGAATATAGCCTGTGCTTATTGTGGGGAGGGACATTTGTTCGAGGAATGTCCATCGAACCCAGAATCTGTGTACTACATGGGCAATCAGAACCAAAATCGAGGAAGGCAAGGGCTGCAGTCCAACTTTTATAACCCATCGTGGAGAAACCACCCTAATTTTTCCTGGAGTAACCAAGGGGCCGGAACCAGTTACATCCAACCAAGGCCGACCCAGCCGCCAAATTTTCCGCAACAAGTCCAGAAACCAGTTCAAGCTGAAGCATCCAATAGTCTGGAAAGCTTGCTAAAGGCATATCTAGCGAAAAATGATGCCTTAATCCAGAGCCAAGCAAACTACATTAAAAATTTGGAGAATCAAGTGGGCGACTTGCGATCGAAATGAGGAACCGACCACAAGGTGCTTTACCTAGTGACACGGAAAATCCGAGAAATTCGGGGAAAGAACACTGCAAAGCATTACAGTTGAGAAGCGGAAAGACAATAGAGCCCAACATTGTCGAAGTTGAAAAGGAGCAAGCTGATGCTCAAGAAGAAGTTCAACCAAGTGTTGACACACCAGTTTTGCCAGAACCAAAAACTGCAAGACCCATCAAAGTAACCGCAGGACCAGTTAATTCTGATTTCCCAACAACGTCGTTAGATGCAGAATTACCGCCAAAGGCGAATCAACCGAAACCAGTTCCAGTACTAAAACCACCGCCACCCTACCCTCAAAGACTTCAGAAGCCGAAGCAAGAAATTTAATTCAAGAAGTTCTTAGATGTACTCAAGCAACTTCACATCAACATCCCGTTGGTCGAAGCCCTTGAGCAAATGCCGAACTACGTAAAGTTCATGAAAGATATTCTGTCTAAGAAACGAAGACTTAGAGAATTTGAGACAGTAGCTCTGACGAAGGAATGCAGTGCGTATCTTCAGAACAAATTACCCCCAAAATTGAAGGATCCTGGATGTTTCACAATACCATGCAATATTGGATCAACATATTGTGGTAAAGCATTATGTGACTTAGGTGCAAGTATTAACTTGATGCCTATGTCAATATTTAGGAAATTGGGGATAGGAGAAGTTAGACCAACTACGGTTACACTTCAACTAGCAGATCGATCCTTAGCACATCCAGAAGGAAAAATCGAGGACGTATTGGTACACGTAGATAAGTTTATCTTTCCTGCTGACTTTGTAATTCTGGATTTTGAAGCAGACAAAGAAGTGCCAATTATCCTAGGAAGACCATTCCTAGCAACTGGAAGGACTCTTATTGATGTGCAAAAAGGCAAGCTGACTATGCGTGTTCAAGACGATCAGGTAACATTTATGCGTGTTCAGGACGATCAGGTAACATTTAATGTTTTCAAGTCAATGCGATTTCCTGACACTATGGATGATTGTTCTGCAGTGATCGATTTAGAGGAATTAATAGTAGAGAAGGAACTTAACGATGTTGATGACCCATTGGAAAGAATTTTGACATCGGATCTCCCAAATGAGGAAGATGAGGATGAATACTTAGCTTCATCAAGCTAATCAAAAGAGATTTAATCATGCAAACTCATTTTGAGTCTTTGGAATTAGAGAATAGAGATTACATGCAGCCAAAAGCATCAATTGAGGATCCACCTAAGTTAGAACTCAAGGTATTACCTTCACACTTAAAATATGTTTATTTAGGTAACGCCTGCTTTGCTTGCTGTGATTGTTTCAAAGAAATTAACCACCGAACAAGAAGAGAAGCTTATCATAGTTTTGAAACAATTCAAGAAGGCTATCGGATGGACCATAGGTGACATTCGCAGTATTAGCCCGTCTGTATGTATGCACAAGATCATATTAGAAGATGGCGAGAAAGGAACGATTGATGGGCAGCGAAGACTGAACCCAATCATGAAAGATGTAATGAAGGAAATCATCAAATGGTTGGATGCGGGTATAATTTACCCCATCTCAGATATTTCATGGGTGAGTCCAGTCCAGTGCGTACCAAAGAAAGGAGGTATCACGGTTGTGGAGAACGAGAACAATGAGTTGATACCAACAAGGACAGTTACGGGATGGAGAATCTGTATCGATTACCGGAAGCTGAACAAGGCGACTAGGAAAATCACTTTCCTTTACCATTCTTGGACCAGATGTTAGATAGACTCGCAGGACGAGATTACTACTGTTTTCTCGATGGATACTCGGGTATAATCAGATTCTTTCAGAGCACCTAAGATCAACACAAAACGACATTCACCTGTCCGTACGGTACATTTGCATTTAGACGCATGTCATTTGGTTTATGTAATGCACCTGCTACATTACAAAGATATATGATGTCTATTTTTACTGACAGGGTTGAGAAATACTTGGAAGTTTTCATGGACGATTTCTCAGTATTTGGAGATACTTATGAGGATTGCTTAGCCAATCTAGCGAAGGTACTAAGGCGATGTGAAGAGACGAATCTCGTACTCAATTGGGAAAAATGCCATTTCATGGTACGAGAAGGAATTGTTCTAGGCCATCGGATAACGAGACATGGGATCGAGGTGGACAAGGCAAAAGTAGATGTTATTGAGAAACTCCCACCTCCAACATCTGTAAAAGGTGTTAGGAGCTTTTTAGGCCACGCGGGTTTCTATCGAAGGTTTATCAAGGACTTCTCCAAAGTGGCTAAGCCATTATGCAAGTTATTGGAGAAGGACTCGATATTCAAGTTTGACGAGGATTGTTTAAAAGCCTTCAACGATCTGAAGAATCGATTAGTCACGGCACCTATAATTGTCACACCAGACTGGGATTCGCCATTTATATTGATGTGTGATGCAAGTGACTTCGCCATCGGAGCTGTCATGGGCCAGCGAAGGAACAAAGTTCTTCATCCTATCTACTACGCAAGCAGAACTCTAACTAGAGCCCAATTGAACTATACGGTAATAGAAAAAGAGTTACTTGCTATTGTCTTTGCTTTTGACAAGTTTTGATCTTATCTTGTAGGTACCAAAGTGATTGTCTATATGGACCACTCCGTGATTAAGTACTTATTAGCCAAGAAAGATGCAAAGCCGAGATTGATTCGGTGGGTACTTCTACTTCAAGAGTTCGATCTGGAAATTCAAGATCGAAAAGGAGTAGAAAACCAGGTAGCAGATCACCTATCCAGATTGGAGCCACAAGAGGAAAATTCTTCACTTTTACCAATCCATGGGACATTTCCGGATGAACAAATACTGAAGGTAACTCATGTCCATAATACTCCTTTGTTTGCTGACTTTGCTAATTATTTAGCTTGTGGTTTGATGCCAACTGATAAAACGTATCAGCAAAGGAAAAAATTTCTTCACGATGTAAAGTATTATTTTTGGGAAGAGCCGTATTTGTTCAAAAAGTGCGCAGATTAGATGATTAGAAGATGTGTGACAGAGGACGAAATGCCAAAAGTTTTATACCACTGTCATTCAGCTCCAAGTGGAGGACACTTTGGAGGTACTCGTACAGCGGCCAAAGTATTGCAAGTTGGATTCTTTTGGCCAACACTATTCAAGGATGCATATGCTTACGTAAAGAATTGTGATCGATGTCAGAGGGTTGGAAACGTATCCAACAGAGATGAGATGCCTCGAACAAATATCATTGAGGTAGAATTGTTCGATGTATGGGGTATTGATTTCCATGGCCCTTTTCCTCCGTCTTTTGGTCACAAGTATATATTGGTAGCAGTAGATTATGTGTCCAAATGGGTCGAGGCTGAAGCATATCCGACGAACGATGCTAAGTTGTGACGAAGTTTTTGCAGAAACATGTGTTCACAAGGTTCGGAACCCCAAGAGCTATTATCAGTGATGAAGGGACCCACTTTGTGAACAAGTGGTTAAAATGGTTGCTAGATAAGCATGGAGTGAAACACAAGGTTGCCACAGCTTACCATCCGCAGACAAATAGGCAAGCTGAACTGGCAAATAAGGAGATCAAAGGCATACTCGAGAAGGTAGTTTGCCCGAACCGACGAGATTGGTCCAAGAGACTAGATGACGCTTTATGGGCCTATAGAACGGCATACAAGACACCCTTAGGAATGTTACCCTATCGGTTAGTGTTTGAGAAAGCATGCCATCTACCTCTGGAGTTAGAGCATAGAGCTTACTGGGCTCTTCGACGACTCAATTTGGATCTCAAGCTTGCTAAAGAGAAACGAATGCTCCAACTCAACCAGCTAGAGGAATTTCAAATGTTCTCATACGAAAATGCCAAGTTACTCAAAGAAAGACTCAAAAAATGGCATGACAAGCATATCCGAGTTCGAGAGTTTGAAGCGGGTCAGCAAGTATTGCTATTTAATTCCAGACTAAAGTTCTTTCGGGGTAAGTTAAAGTCACATTGGTCCGGTCCATTTACGATTCACCGTGTCTATCCATACGGGGTTATTGAACTCCTAGGTAAGAGAGGTAATTTCCAAGTTAATGCTCAGCGCTTGAAACATTATTATGGAGAAAACCCTGAACGGGATAAAATCTCGTTCAGTTTATCTAACTCTTAGTTTTTTTTTCACTGCTTTCAATAAAATATTTAGGGAATATTTTCGGGTTTATTATGCTCAAATAAATTCTGTCTAGGAGATTGGAACTTAAGCGGGGCCACTTGTGACCCCTGCAATCTTTCCTGGGAATTGATTTTTGCATAATTTTCCAAGGAATTAACCCCTGAATAGCAAAATAAATTTTTAGTTTTCCAAATAAAAAGGTTAATTTTGACCCAAGTCTTAAATTGTAACTTAATTTCAAAATTTCGTTAAGTCTAAGGACTTAATTGAATTATTTTCAAAATGTGGTTGCTATTTTCATAAATAATAAAAACTAGGTGCCTCGTTTTGTAATTATTTTAAAAGGCATCTAAATAAACATTTTTTTTAATTTCATATCTATAAATTATTGATAAACTTTAATATATAATTATATTCATTATAATTTATATATTAACTTTTATCAGTTGAGCTTAGGATTAGGATTATTTTTATTTTTTTTCATATTTATCTTAATAATTAAATAACAATTGATAATGTAGTTATGTTTTTTTTATTAATTGTTGCTTATCATGAGTAAAATTAGAAGGGGACTCTTATTTTTAATGTTTTAATTATTCTAAGAGTTTTATTCAAATTTATACTCCTCCATCTATAAATTACACTCACCACTCAACTCCTCATCCACCAAAACACCAATTGCCGCAAGCCCCTAGCCCCAAGCCTTCATTCAGCCAGCAGCAGCAGCTCCAGCTCCAGCTCAGCCCCAAGACGCCAACGCTTAGCTCCTCGCCTGTGCCAAGACCGCACGACTGCTGCTTCTCCAGTAGCCCACTTGTGTGCACCATTGTCGTGGCCTGCCTTGCACACCGCCTGTTTGCGCGCCATGTAATATCCCGAAATAGGGGTTGCGAGTTTGGAAAATAACTCAAGTGTTAGTGGGTCTCAAGAGTGGTTTTGAAGTGTTTTTGGAGTTCCTAAAGCTCGAGGATAAAAAGGGAGTATTTTGAAAATTTTTGAAAATTTTGGGTTAAAAGAGGAAAGTATGGAAGGAGGCCTTAAGAATAAATTTTGTAAAGTTGTGGCATATAAAATGCCCTGGTAAAGTGGTTTTCGAGTACCATTAAGGCTTTGGTTCGGCGCCAAAACAGGTCACGGGTTCGAGTAGCATGGGGGCGCATAAGCATTTTATTTTGCAAGTTGGCGCTACATTAAGGAAGGATTTAAAAGAAATCGAGGCAGAATTATGTCACAAAATGGCGCCTGGGCGAGGTGGCAAGGACGCTAGCGCAGGCGAAGAGCTTCGCGAGGACTCGTGTTCGAGTCCCGATGGCGCAGACGCGAATGTTTTATTTTGGCTCCCGCCTTAAGGTAAGGGAGCCAATGGCATATAGATTAAAAGAAATTTGTGCCGCAATATTGTCATAAAATTCAAAGTGGCCGAGTGGCTAAGGACACTTCTTTGGAAAGATATGACTTGAAGGACTCGCGTTCGAGTCCGTAAGCGGCCTTCGATTTCGTTTTATTACTCGCTTTTGCGTCAAGCAAGGGACGCTGTGAATGAAGGTTTAAAAGAATTTCAAGGCGAGATATAGCATGAAAGTCTCAGTAGCAGAATGGCAGGAAGTTTGGAAGATTCTCTCCAGGTCTCGGGTTCGAGACCTGGGGGCTGCAGCTTGGCCTTGTTTTATTTTGGCCTGCGTGGGAAAGAGTGCATGGCCCATGCACGCATGCAGCATAAGGAGCTGCTGCTTGTGTTATTTTTATTATTGTTTTATTATTTTAATTGTTTTGAAGTATGTAGCTTCAATCTTTTATTTATTGTTTTTATTATTTAGCTGCAGGAGCATGGGAATGAACCATTGTTATTATTATTATTTTTGTTTGCTTAGAATGACGGGATAGTTTATAAATTATTATTATTATTATTATTATTATTTTAATTAAAGGATGGGTAAGGTGATGAAGGAGGGATTAAACAATGGAAATTGATGTAAGAAAATTAGCAAAAAGGGAGAGCATGTGCGGCTTGGAAAGTAGGAAAGCATGGCAAAATTGCATGGTTTTGTCTTGTTTTCCCTCCCACTTGAGCATGGCCGAATGTGGCCTTCCTTGGGAGCATTCATTCTCGGTTTTGAATTAGCTAGGGAGGTAGCCTTTGCCTTGTTTTGCTTTTCTTTCTTCATTCTATGTTTGCCGAATGCCTCCTTCTTGTTCTCATTTTTTTGCTTTTTGTGTATGGCCGATTTTGAATAGAGCATGTGGGTGTCGAATTTCTTTGTTGATTTCTCTCTTCTTACCAATTTGATTCTTGACCGAAAAAGGGAGAAAGAAAAGACTGAACTTCGGGTTTGGAAGGAGCTAGGGAGTTTTCGGCTAGCTAATGTTGCTTGCATGGCTTCCTTACATTGTTGTTAAGCCGAATCCTTTAAGTCACTACGCCATGTCGAAGTTTCCCTTCTCTTCCTCTTGTGGTGCTTTGGCCGAATATAGGAATTCCTAGGGTGATATATTTTCGGCTTTGGACCCAAAAGTAGGAGATAGCACTCTATTTCTTGGTTGTGGCCGAACCTAGGAGAGTGATTCATGGAGTGTTCATATGTGCTAAGCAACATGGGCAATGGTAAGTGTATTCACCCTTTTTGCAATTGATTTGGTCTTTATTCTTTTGGTATGCCGAAATCAAGGGTAGACCTTGATTCCTAAGAAGGGGTGGCCGAATGTGTATAAAACCACATTAATGTGTTTCTTTCGTGCCAACTTTAGAGAGCATTAAAGGAGTCCTTCGGGATTTGCAGAGATTAAGATAAGAGATTTCAACAACCCATATTCAAGAGGTGGTTCTCGGTATTTAGTTAATAAGGTAAGGAGGTGTGACTTTTGGCCAAGGGCCTTTGTTCATGTATTAGCCGATTTTGGCAATATTTTAGTATGACTTTCAGCCATAGGCTATGTTTTGGGTTTTGATAATAACCTAATGTTGACCTTAGTTGTGGCCGAATGTGTATAAGGCTATAATGATGTGCTCTGTTTGTGTGTAGCTAGTGTTAAGGAGCACAAATGACTCTTTCGGGAATTGAAGTGCTCAAGGTAAATGACTCATGGTATTCGGCCTAAGGCCATATTATTGGTATTAAGTGTGACCGATTTTGGTTATGTGTTCTAGGGGCAAACGATAGAAGTAAATGTGAAGCTTTCGGATTTTAGACTTTGTTAGAATCGATAAATCGAGAAATCTCGCTATAGTCAAAAAGCGTAGTTATCACACTGTTCTCTTGCTTGTTATATGTTTTGTGCATGTTATTTTATGTAAATGTATATGTTGTGCATGTTAGCCAAAATAAAGGCTAAGAGTATGGATACCAAGGTGAGTGATCGAATAATCAGGTTAGTGGTTATGATATTAACCTTTCAGTGATTTGCGATAATAATTGATTATTGATGAATGTAATAAAAAAAATGTGATGGCATGTGATGTATATTTGTTTTAAGTAATATGTTACCATGATACATATATTTATGCATGGGACTTGGAGTGTGACTATTGGAGAAAAGGGTGTACACTATGTGAGTGGTCTAATGCTAGCCTCGTGCTACATTCGCGATTGATGATTAGTGAACTGATTGATATGTGGATCACTATGTGGGTTGAGCTTCTTAATTTCATATTTATAAATGTATATTCATAATTGCATATTTATAATTGCATGTTTATATATATATGGATTGTGTGGATATGGGATAAGCCCATATGTGAGGACATGTGTATTAACTATGCACTGAGTCTTGGTGACTCACTCAATTTTTCTCAACCCTTTTAGGTGGTGCGTAAAGCTTGGACGGGGTCGGAGAGGATACAAAGGTGGCCATGAGGAAGTGGATTTTTGAAAAAGGACATTTTGTTTGATTTATTAAGTATCTACATTTTCATTATTCCGATTAAGTGTTTGATGTAAAAAGGCCCACTAAAGCATCTTTATTATTATGCCCTATTATGGAAAGATAGTTTAAATGTTGATTGCAAATGGTTTTATTGTCTCAAGTAAAGCTTGAATCCGATATTTTTATAACAAACTTCGACTTTTACTAATAATATTACAAGTCATGAAAATGTTTTATTAAAGGAAACAAATTTTTCCACGGTTTTTACTGTTAAGTAAGAATGTTTTGAAAGTGTTCCGCAGTGGCATTCCAAATTCGGTCGGAGTGAATGGGCCGGGTTTGGGGTGTTACACGCCACCTGCTGCAGCCCTTGTGCGGCACCTGCTTGCTGCATTGTGTGCCTATGCACACATCTCTTTTTCCCCAACACTAAGCCAACCCTCCTTTAAACTCATTAGTATTTTATTTTTATTTTTTTAAAACTCTTCAAATCTACAAGGTGAGTGGTAATAATTTTCTTTTAAATTATTTAATTCTTTTCAACTTATTGAAATATTGATAATTGTTAGTAAATTTTAAAATTTAATTTCTCTAATTACTTAATATTTCAATTTATTGAAATATTAGTAATTGCTATTAAAATTTTATTTTTAATTTCTATTCAATTATTGAATTTTCAATTTGTTGAATTAATTAAATTATTCAACTGATTTTTATTCTTTCCATCTTGTGTTCAGGTCCATCATGACTCGTAAAAGAACTCGTGCCTCCGCGCAAATTGACAAAACAAAAAGAAAATTTCACTGTGAAGAAGCCAAAATAAGATACGAAAGTATCTTCAAGAATTAACAAATGCATCCAGAAAAAGGCTTCACATTGAAGGAAAGCAACTACAGAGATTTTATGGCTCGTATTCGTCAAGTTGCTGAAGCCCTCAACTGGGAATTGTTTTGTGAAAAAAGACCAAGTGTGGGTGAGGAATTAGTTTGTGAATTCTACGCAAACTTAACTTCAAACGAACTGACCGAAGTTCCAGTCCGCGGAATCAAGGTACCAATAAATTCTAGTGCTATTAATGAGTTCTTTGAATTACCTGATTTCGACAATGATGAATATTCCTCTCTGTTGAGCAATATTAAGCCTGAAAATCTACAAGAAATCCTTGAGGAACTCACAGTGCCAGGTTCCAAGTGGACTGTGTCAAAGCAAGGAATCCACACATGTCGAAGAGAGTATTTGACACCTCTAGCGAAGGTATGGTTCTATTTCATACGTTTCAGCCTTATGCCTAGTTCACACGGGACGACAATTTCATTAGAGCGAAAGGTCCTATTATACTCGATTGTAACCGGAAAGACCATTGATGTGGGCAAAATCATCCTAAGAGAAATACGAAATTGTGCTGTTAGACGCTCTGGCCCTGCCTATTTCCCCTTTACGATCACAATTCTGTGCTTAAAAGCAAAACTCCTTGCAAATGTAAAGCAGACAGAGTATAGTCAAGGCACAATCACTGATTGGGACCTCTACCGAGTAGCCAGAGATTCTGTTCTTCAGCAGCAAATTGAAGAAAGCAAGGATCCCGAAGAAGCAAAGGATGATCCCATAGAAGTACCGCCAGAGCCATCAACTGACGTCCCTCATGAGGCAGAATCAATGGATCCAGACCTGATATCGAGCCTGCAATGTTTAGAGTTCCACCACCTAGCCCAGATCTTCGTGATGAATTGTTTAAGTTGATGGACTTGATGCAGCACATGCAATGGCAGCAACAAGCCTACTGGAGATATGCAAAAATAAGAGATGACTCAATGAGGAGTGCCCTTAAGAAGATTTATAATGACCCATTTATTTTTGTGCCCGAGTTTCCAGTTACATATTTGAACCATGGCTTTCATCACCAAGAAGGAGCAAGGCGATTCATGCAAGAATAATACTAATGGAGCAAAGGATGAGTCAAATTCAGAAGGATCGGCGAACAAATAAAAAAGGGGAGGACTTCAACTTTTATTTCTTTCTTAAGTATCTTAAGATTAGGTCAATTAGGAATTTTTTTTTATTTTTTGCACAATAAAATAGGAGATAGGAAGCATGAATAAAAATTGAACGGTCTCAAAGGATAAAGTGTGGCAATAAATATATACATGTCTAGGATTGGATTTTAGAAAGAGCTTGGTACTTAAGCAGTCAATTTGACTCACCTCCTCTTTTCTAATTACCCTACCTGGTGTATAGTATTTATTCACTTTAAACAATGAGGACATTGCTCACTTTAAGTAGGGGGGACCGAAAATTTGAATTGGTTCTATTCAGAATGAAATGTTCTTTTAATTATGCTTAGGATATATTTTTGTTCAATAAATTGAAATTTTGCTAATTATGCTAAACTTTAGTAGTAATAAAGTTCTGTTATTATAATAATTTATTATGTTAGCTTAATAAAGATGTGAATGTATTTTTAATAAAGCATACAAATTCATACCATAAAATTTTTAGTTCCTTACGAAAAAATTAAGCATGCATGAAAGCTTAAGTCTTTAGAATTGACTTAGTAATTTCTTGAGGCGAAATCCTAGGAAGCATGGAATATTGAAAATGATTTAGGCAAACTTTTGTTTGGACCGTTTGAGCCTTTCAAGCTAACCTTGTTGAAATTATCCTTTGAAACCCAATTTTGAGACTGTATGGCCTAATTTTTTTGGACCTATGCAACATTTAGCCATCAACTTTCTCTTAGTTACTTCTAAAATCGTCCCAAACACTAGACTCAGTACTATTCAAAAGATCGTTTGAAAATAAGTTTGGGGGAGTTGAAAAGAAGTATCAAATGCTCGAAAAATTGTTGTACATGAAGCAAGTGCTCGAGTTTGAGTTTTAAAAAAAAAAACACATGTACTCAAAATGAAAAAAGTGTTCAAAAGAGCATAAGTTAGGTATCAAGGATTGAAGTTCCGAAGGTTCAATATTAAGCTGAGTCTAGGGTTTTAAGCCACAAAGTTATCTATCTTTTACCTAACCTTAAGCCCAGCCACGTTACAACCTTATTAAAGACCTATTGATTCGAGATTCCCATGTTACCTACATTAGTGGAGAGAAATTGCTATGTTCAACATATGAAGACACTAGTTAAGCTTAATGATTGTAGTTTACTTTTTGAATAAGGAATTAAAAATCATTTCGGTAGTGAAGAACATATCTTTATTAAAGAAACATTTAGTCTAATTTCGCTAGTATGATAATTGTTGGAAGTAATTTGAACGATATGAATGCTTAAGTTGCATAACTATCAAATTTCTTATCTTTGAGCTTAAGTATATTCAATTCATAATTTTGAGAAGAAAGTTGTTCTGAAGGAATTTTTCAAAGGTGTTTCCGAGAAAATTCTTTTCAAGTTTGTGCATTACTCGGGACGAGCAATGAATTAAGTTTGGGGGTGTGGAAACACGGAAATTTATATACTTTTTCATGCCCTTTTTGACCCAATTTCATGTGGTTCCGAGTAAATTCTGGTCAAAAAATAATTAAATATTATAAAAATAATTAATTTGTGCTCAAAATATGAATATGATAAATTTTAATTAATTTTATAATTAATTTTTTTTAAATCTGACTATTTTCGACAGAATCGCAAAAGGGGAAAAAATTGGCTCGGCAGACACCTCTCGAAGAATTAAACCGAGAAGCGATTTGAAGTGTCAAGGCGACTCTATTTCCAGCCCAAGATGGTCCAATTATGAAGATTTAATCATAATTTAATTTATTCCCAATTTAATTTGGGTTCAATAAATTATTTTTAATTAATTATGAAAAAGGGTCTAGTTAAACCACACTAGTTGAACCGAACCGGTTGAACCGAACCAGCCACTAATTGGGCAGCCCAAACCGTCCATGATGAAGGCCCAAATCAGTTTAATTGCTGATTTATTCAGCTTGCAAAGGAGCCCTTGAAGATCTTTCAAAATCACATTCAAACCCCTCCAAAATTCAAGGCTTTTTAGATCGTCCCAAGCTAATTTTGGCAAAGTTGAATCCATCAACTTTGCCACATAGGATGGCCGGCCATGGGGGACTCTTAGCTGCTGATTATTTGCTATTTTTAGCAGCCCCTAACACCTATAAATACAGCCCCTAGCTGCTCATTCAAAGCATCCCTCACTTCTCCAACATTCTCTCATTCTCTCTTCCTTTCTCTCAACTCTTCTCCCTCTATTTCCACTCTTTTTTTCCCATTGTTCTTGTGCCGATTTCCCCTCTTGGAAAAGAGGTGTTTTCCAGCCATTTGAAGCAGCCTTTGAAGAGTTCATAAGCCCCCTTGATAGCCGAGGACAACGAAGAGCGAAGGAGGAATCAATCAGACAAGTCACGGAGAGCAACCGGATTTGTTTCTCGTTCCTATCTCTTTAAATTATTTGTTGTTGTTTTGACGAACATGTTTATGAATATTCATGCTTTTGAAATGTTCAATTTAATCAATTTAGCTTGAATTTAATTTGTGTTGGTTTGATTTCATTTCGCCCTCCTAGATTATAAAAATTATGTTTATGCTGTTAAAGGCCTCGGTGAAATGTTTGATTAAGTAAAAGTATGCTAAGTTATCTGGCATTATAATTGTTTAGATAACTAATGAATTAATTATTTAAGCGCATTGAAATTGTAATTAATGGACACAATACTTAATCTGTGCATGTTTAATTCTTCTAAGGTAGCTGAAGATTAAATTAGCATTATATTTGACGATATGTATGCCTTGCATAACTTGCAGGATTTTTGTGATTAAATTGTTTCAAAGTAAAAAATACTTTGTTACTTCACATGATCCCTTACATGCTTGTTAAGTTAAATTAATCGTTTACATCGACATAGGAATATGCGAGAGATTGTTTAGTTTAATGAGTATGTATGTGCAATAGCATGTTTACTTTTTGCAGTCTGTTTAATTGGTCGAATTGGCATAGACATATGTACAAGAAATAAATGGATTTTTGATTTGTATATGTGTTCATAAGCTAGCAATTTACCGGGTTGCCATGTTTTAACAAGTATAAACACAAGTTTAATAATTCTAAGGTAAGAAATGTGATTAAACCAACACATTCATGTCATATTGATTAAAATCAGTTTTCGAAATCGCACATTTGAACTTTGTTTTATTTTAATTTACTTGTTTTTCTTTTAGTTTCCAAATAAATTCCAAAAATCAAATATTTCTCCTAACCAAAGTGTTTGAAAGTATTTCATAAATAATTCTTTTACAGTCCCTGTGGGTATGATAACTCGACATTTACTTGTCACTTTTATTACTTGTTACAATTGTGTACACTTGCACATTTCCACCGTTCCAGTACTTCTCAGTGCGCTACACAATTTCTTCATCTAGTGCAGGTTCGTAATCCCGACTGACCATCACCAATACCAAAGACACTCATCCGGGAAAACATGCACAATTCAAGGAGTAATTCTTTCCCCTTCTCTTTTGATCTATCCATTACATGATATTATCTATGTTTGTACATTAAGGACAATGCACATCTTAAGTCTGGGGGGAAGAATAGTTATTTTGAGAAAATACCTAACTTTCTGCATTATTCTCAAACCCTGAGGATAAAAATGCCTAACCTTTTGCATGATTCTCAAATCCCTGAATTTAAGCTTGTTTTAAAGTAATTTTCTCATATTACTAATTAAGATGAAATTTCTGATGATTTGTGATTTTTATTGATATGCTTTTGAATAAGTCATAGTTAATTATGCATTGATGATTAAATTTGAAGAATACTAGGGAATCGAGCATGATAAGTCTAATTTTCTAAAAATTAAAATTTTAGGTTGTCAACCGGAATTTGAATGTTATATTGAAATTTGAGATTTACAAGGTTGATGTCAAAAACACCCATAATTTTTGTGAGATTTTGAGCCCTATAGAGCATACTCACTTCTTGATTATGAGTGTGTCAACTGTGAACTGTTATTCTAGAACTTGCCTTGATTATACTTGTCAAGACCACAGTTATGATTTGATATACCGAGATGATAAAGGCACATAGGTTTTAACCCATTAATTCCACTAAATAGCCTACCCTTACAATTGACCCCTAGTGAACCCCGTTGATCCTAACAAACCCTTTTCATTGACTCACCTACTAATATTAACCAAAGACCCCTTTTGTATTTGTTATCACCCTTTCCTTTGACTGCCCCTTAATCGATATTTGATTTGCTCAGTTACATAAGTATATTATTCTGATAGTTAAAATTATCTTGTATTCTTTTTTTTTAGTTTGTTCTTAAAAAAAAATCAAAGTATATTTAGTATTTAGTTTTATGAAAAGTGAGCTTACACAATCAAAGACTATTTTCAAAAGAAAAGCTCGTATTAATAGGATTATTATTTTCAGTTTATGTAATTGTTATCTTAGAAATTTTTAGGTAGGTAACTTATCAATTCCATCTCGATTCTAACCTTCTAAGTCAGCCTTTATCCACACCTTTAACCCTAGCCTCGTTACAACCCTGTTAAAGACCTTTTGATCTGTTTGTCATCTCATTTTACAGTGGTGGAGTTTGATTTTCAGGCAAGCCTATCGGATTAACTTTTCAGGTTCGACTTATGAGTGCTTAATTTTGACCTTTAAACACTTTTCGAGTGATTTGAGTGAATCTTTTGTGAGGATTTCAATCCTTGTAGGTTTTGAATTAAAGGTAATTATTCAAACAAGGGAAAACACCTATGTTTTCATACTACAAATACATGACTTTGATTGTTTGAATCTTTAGGACCCTTTGAGTTGAATTATCCATGTATGAATTATCTTTGAATTATGATAAAGCATGGTTAATGAATATTATGAATCAAGAGAAGTTTGTTTTAATTGTAAGTTGAGAATTTTGCTTGAGGACAAGCAAAAGCTTAAATGTGGGGATATTTGATAAATCGTAAAAGTAACATATTTTAAGCCCATATTTAATATGCTTTTGGATGATTTATCCCTTGATCTATGTAAAAAGGTGCTCGTAATCTTTTCTTTTCATGTCCTATACTTAGGAAAGCACTAAAGGATGAAAAGAACGTAAAACGAGCTTAAAACGGACCAAATGGGCTAATTCACGAAATCGACATGAACTGGACTTCAAGCCACACAGCCGTGCCTTATTAAATTACTAGAACACGGCCTGGACCCCGATAAACACGGCCGTGCCTCAAGTTAGAAATCGACACGGCCTGGAGTCGATCCACACGGGCGTGCTACATGGCCGTGCCTCTGTCGTCAAAATGAGTAATTTCAGTCGGAAAAGGATACTTGGGGAGAAAGAATCGCATTCCAAAAGCCTATATATATCCCCTAAGTACCACCTTTGAAAGGGCATCAAAGCTAGGCCAAGGAGCCAAGCCGAGAAGGTTAGAGTTAGGGAATAATGCGAAGATAGCCAGTTGATCCATCCCAAGAAGCCAGAATTATACTCAAGACGACAGAATTCTCCTTCAATACCTTCAGGGGGTTTTAGAATTTTCTTATGTTTTGTTTTATCTTTTCTCTTGCGATGTTTTGTTTATTCATTATAAACTAAACCCCTTAGATACCTGAAGGGGATGAAAACTAGATGAATCTTTTTATTTGATTTTTAAGTTATATGATAATTGCTTAGTTTGTTCTTAATTATGTTGCTTAATCCAAATCTAATGTGCTTAGGTGGAGGAGGAATAGACCCTGCCTAAGAGTAGATCAAACATAATTAAGCAAAGTTGATCGAACGCCTAGAGATAGGGTTACGAGATTTTGCCGGATTAGGGTAAAACCTAATATGGGAGTCCATTGATTTATTTACTGCTATCCTAGGGGGTTATTATAAGTGAACGAGAGTTCCACTAATTAACCTAGGGTTAGACGTTATTCGCCTCTAGAGAGGGTTTAATATAGGTTAAGGAGTCTTACGGATCAAGCTAAGTAAAAGAAATCATATAATTTAGGGTTAACTAATAAGTGAAGTCTAGGTGGATTCTTCCTGAGGGTATCGTCGTAATCAACTGAGTTTTCCTTCAAAGTTACTTTCCTATTCGTCCTTTTTGTCTTTGTGTCCTTAATTTAGTCTTCGTCAAAAGCAACTTCACTCTATTTTAAAGGCTTAATAATAAACAGAAAGTTAGTATTAGTACTTTTAGTTCCTTTGGGTTCGATATCTGATCTTACCTAAGCTATACTACTGTTCGATAGGTACACTTGCCTTTAATCGTTGCCAGAGTTAGTTTCCAGGTTTGATCATTCTTTTATAAATTTTAAAGCTCTGATTTCAGTGATCACTACCATGCTTGTGATCTCCGATCCTTACCCTTGTTAATACAAGATCACCAATAATGAAAAATTAGATCGCCCTTCGGCTTTTAACAAAACATACTAAGGGGAGTTAACAGAATGCTTACCGAATCCAACCTTAGATCCTGTGGACTAGATAACTACCGAACAAGATTCGGCTTTTAACCTTGATTGAGATTAGCTACCAACTGATTTATGATAGGGAAAAACAACAAAGATTTGGCACTAATGGGGATTTCGGCAAGGAAAGATGATGGTAAATCGACAAAGAAGAGAATTTGGCTATAGGGGAATTTGGCTTTCAGAGAAAGAAGAAGAACACAACTCTAATAGGAATTTTGGCAAAAAGAATGATGGGTTTTCTTTTCGGTAAATGAAAGAATTTGGCTGAGGGGGAGAAAAGAAAAGAAAAGAAAGACTGACCTATTTGCAAAACTCTCTAAATGCCGAAAGCCACAATGAAAATTCGTAATACCCCCTAAAAGACCTAAAAACGACACTCATCTAGTCTCCTAAGCTGAATTTATACACTCTCCACTTTCCAAAACGGCACCAACTCTTTACACTTCTCAGCTCCTAACTTTTCTCCCTGATAACACCTCAACCTTATCTGAATTTCCCTCCATTATCAGTTCCCCTTACCACTCAAACACTCCAATGCAAGAGTTCATATTCAACACAACTCTAGCCGTCCACCTATGCAAAATAAAACACTCCAAAAATACCACTCCTAATGCTCGAACCTTAGACCTCCTCAGCTGACAACACGCCACCTTATAGCTCCCCAAGTGACGCCACTTGCCACTGGACCACAAGCCCATTTTTGTCCTATTTTCTCTTAATCTGATTAAGAGGCCTAATGCCTGAGACTAAGGTCCGCTAAAGCAAGAAAAATAAATTTTTCCCTATGGTCTTCCCTTTCTCTAAGACTTCAAATAATCCCGAGAATAACTTAAAATTAATATTCTAAGTGCTACTCATACATACCAACCTCAATGCACAGAAATTTAGAGTTTCAGGATTTTTGGGGCGTAAACCAAAATTTTTCCTATACCCTTACTTGATCTCAAAACATCTCCAACACCCCTAAACAATCCATATTCAATAGCCCTCAAAGCCCACATGCCAATTATCATTTTCTTGCTCACTAAAAAATTTTCTGAAACCCAAAGCCCAACGCCCAATAGGCCTAATTCTACTATGCCCAAATTCGGCGCGTTACATTCCATGATATTAAGCCTTCTTGAACAAAAATGAACTCTAACTCATGATCGTAAAGGTTAGCATAAAACTAACGTACTAGTGAAGGAGAATAGCTTCCAGGATAGGTGCAAAAAGTTTCCCACTTCAACTTTGAGATTGTAACACCCCTAAACCCGTGCCCATCATCAAAATAGGGCTACGAGGTTACCGACCAAAACTCAGCTTATAACACATAATTCTTATCAATAATTCAATATCACATAATCTACATCAAATACAGTCATATCGTCCCTTACGAGGCTCATCAATGCCTTAAAACATGCTTAGAAAGGGTTCAGGACCAAACCGATCACATACAATTTGTTACGAAACTTTAAAATTTATCTAAGCTATAGAGATCACACGCCCGTGTGAGCAGGCTGTGTGCCTCATACAGTCACTAGACACACCCATGTGTTAAGGCCGTGGGAAAACAGGGCATACATACTGACTTATCCACACGGCCACCAGACAGCCCGTGTTTCTAGTCTGTGGAACTCATTGACTTGTTTTATTTAAGCAGTAGGGGTCACACTGTTGAGTCACACGCCTGTGTGCTCAGGCCGTGTGTCACGAAATTAGGCTTGGTTTAAGCCATATTTCTCACCCTCCTCATGCACACCTAAGCCACATCATTTTGTACCATTTTAATACAATTAATAGGCAGCCAAAATATGTTATTTTATACACCAAACATGCCATACCGATTCTCTCCATTTCTTCAACTCAAATCATAACCATTTACTATACAAAACACATACCAAATCCAACATGATTCACTTCTCATTTCACACTTATTCCATCATATACCAAAACACATATCACATTCATCAATTCAACCTATTTCAAATATGTGTTTTATCATCAATCACACACCAAGCTCGACTCATTAATCATCTACTAACCATTCATTGATCAAGTTTAAGATCATGCATTATAAGCAATTATTCATCAGCAACCAAATAATCAAGTAAAACAACTTGAACCATCATCATCCATACCAAACTATGCCATTACATAAGGCAACATATACACATCAAAATTAACATCGATTTCTGTAGCACCCATAACCTGTATCCTTTGCCGGACTAAGTTTAAGAGGCATTATCGGACATATCGAAACACTTTACTAACATTTCACAATAACATTCATATCTCATCAATTCATAAGCATTTATAATCATATAGTCCCCTTAGAAGGTCTACAAGACCTTAAACATTCTTTAGAGAAGGTTCGAGACTAAACTGATCTAATACAGAAATTTTACGAACCTTAGAAAATTTTTCTTTCAAAATAGGGCACACACCCATGTGGCTTGGCAGTGTGCCTCACATGGCCGTGCCTTGGACCGTGTCTTAAACCGTGTACAAAATTGACTGGAAACACACGGCCTATCACACACCCGTGTGTCTGGCCTATGTGCAATGGGTCAGACGGTCTGTCACAAGGCAATTATAGGCCATATGCAAGGTCAAATTACCTCCCAAATTGAGTCTTACCTACAAGCATCAAACAAGCATTAAATTATAAACCAAAACCACCAAAAGATACCATGTTTGACCATTTCATTTGGCAATTCATGAGCACAACAAAACATATCAAATTTATGCATCACATAGCATGTACTACATTCACCCATAATCACATTCATTAACAAGCCATATTACATGTTTATTTGGGATTTTTTTTTATGATGTTTTATAACCGTTAAAAATAGATAGCGATTTTCCTAACAAAACTGTTTTCAAAACACTGCACTTTCACAACTTAATCTTTAAACATCACGTTTTCATAAATCATCTACTTTAAACTAAGCTTCCGCAACAAACAAGGTTTTGAAGGTAATAACTTTTTAATAAACCATGATTAAAAATAAACTGACATAACTAAGATTTTTACTCAAGCTTTTCTTTAAGAAGGGTTTTTAATGAATACATGGTTTTTGAAAAACAGTTCAATGTAACTCGCCGGATTCGAGCCTAACTTCTTGGCCGGGTCTGAGGTGTTACAATAAGCACGAAAAATAATTTTAAAATATTTTTTTGATTATCATTTGTGGTCCCAAAACCACTATTCCGACTAGGGTCTAAACCGAACTATTACAACTCTCCCCCTTAGGGATTTTCGTCCTCAAAAATCTTACCGTTGAACATATTCAGATATTGTTATCTCATAGCATCTTCGGGCTCCCATGTAGCGTCCTCAACAGCGTGTCGATGCCACATCACTTTTACTAACGAAATTGTCTTATTTCTCAACCTTTTAACCTTGCGAGCTAAGATACGGATCGGTTCTTTTTCATAAGTCATATCGGACTGAATCTCTATCTTAGACGGAGAAATCACATGTGATGGATTGGATTTGTATCGTCGAAGCATCGATACATGAAACACATTATAAATCTTTTCTAACTCAGATGTTAGCGATAGTTTATAAGCAACTGGTCCAACACGCTCAATAATCTCATATGATCCGATGAATCTCAGACTGAATTTGCCTTTTCTACCGAATCGGAGTATTTTCTTCCACGGTGACACTTTCAAAAACACTTTATCCTCAATTTCAAACTCAATATCTTTACGTTTCAAGTCTGCGTACGACTTCTAACGGTCTGATGCGGCTTTTAGACTATCGCGAATCACTTTCATTTTCTGTTCGTCTCTTTGATCAAATCAATTCTGTATATCTTATTCTCACTGAGCTCAGTCCAATACAAAGGTGTTCAACATTTCCAACCGTATAAAGCCTCATAAGGTGCCATTTTGATACTCGATTGAAAGCTATTATTATACGCAAATTCAATCTGTGGCAAGTATCGTTCCCATGTACCTTCAAACTCAAGAATACAACATCTCAACATATCCTCGATTATCTAAATGATTCGTTCGGACTGACCATCTGATTGTGGATGGAAAGCAATGCTGAAATGTAATTTTGTACCTAATGCATCTTTTAGTTTCTTCTAAAATCGCAATGTGAATCTCGGATCTCTATCTAAAATAATAGAAATAGGTACTCCGTGCAATCTCACAATCTGAGAAATGTACAACTCAGCAAGCTTATCAAGTGAATAATCTGTTCGAACCGAAACAAAATGAGTCGATTTAGTCTATCTATCTACAATAACCCAGATTGCATTTTTCTTACTCAGTGACAAAGGCAAACCTGATACAAAATCCATCATGACTCTGACCCATTTCCATTCGGCTATCATAATCGGTTGAAGTAACCCTGACGAAACCTGATGCTCAACTTTAACTTGCTGACAGATCAAACATCTCGAGACAAAGTCAAAGATGTCCCGTTTCTTACCATGCCACCAGTAAAGCTGTTTCAAATCATTATACATTTTTGTACTACTCGGGTGAACAGATAACTGACTACTATGAGCTTCATTCAAAATCATCTGAACCAACTTTGAATTTCTCAGAACATACATTCGGTTTTTGAACCTCAAACAACATTCAGTATCAACTCGGAACTCTAAATCAGTATTCGCATCACATTGATCCCGTTTTGCTATCAATTCGTTATCAACTTTTTGAGCCTCACAAATCTGCTAAATAAATAACGATTTCGCTTTCAACTTCACTACTAGCAAACCGTCATCGGGTAGGGCCAACTGAGTATTCATCGTACGTAGGGCAAACAACGATTTTTGACTCAAAGCATCAGCAACAACATTGGCTTTCGCCGGATGATAATCTATCACAAGCTCGTAATCTTTTAACAATTCTAACCATCTTCTCTGTCGCAGATTTAAGTCTTTCTGAGTTATCAAATACTTCAGACCTATATGATATGAAAATGCATGACATTTTTCACCGAAAAGATAGTGGTGCCAAATTTTTAGAGCAAACACAATCGCAGCTAATTTAAGGTCACACGTTGGATAATTCTTTTCATGTAGTTCAAATTGTCTTAAGGCATAAGCTATAACTTTTCCTGCATCAAAACACATTCCAGACTGTTCAACGAAGCATCACTATATATCACAAATTCCTTACCGGATTCTGGTTGAACTAGCACTGGACTTTTTTGGCACTTTTCTCACCACTCGAACTTAACATCTTTTTGAAGCAATCTTGTCAACGAAGTTGCAATCATCGAAACCCCTTTTACAAACTGTCTATAATAACCAGCAAGTCCTAGAAAACTATCGACTTCGGACACATTTTTTGGAGGCTTCCACTCTAAAATAGTTTCAATATTGTTCGGATCAACTTGTATACCGGGTGCTGACACAATATGCCCCAAAAAACCAACTTCGCGCAACTAGAACTCACATTTACTAAACTTTGCATACAATTGCTTATCACGCAGAGTTTGTAGCACAATTCTCAAATGTTCAGCATGGTCAATTTCATTGCACGAATAAATCAAATGTCATCAATGAATACAACAACAAATCGATCTAAATACAGTCTGAAAATTCTGTTCAGACAGCAGGAGCATTTGTTAGTCCAAAAGGCAAAACTAAAAATTCATAATGCCCGTACTTCGTTCTGGACGTAGTTTTCGGAATGTCTGAATCTTTTGCTCGCAACTGATAATATCCTGATCTCAAATCTATCTTTGAAAACACAGAAGCTCCTTTCAACTGATCAAACAAATCATCAGTTCTGGGCAGAGGATATTTATTCTTAATGGTCACTTTGTTTAACTAATGATAATCAATGCACATTCTCATCGTACCATCTTTCTTTTTTACAAACAAAATAGGAGCACCCCACGGTGAAAAACTAAGTTGAGCAAAACTTCTATCTGTCAATTCTTGCAACTAAAACTTTAGTTCTTTCAATTCTGTCGGAGCCATTCTACAGGAAGCTATTAAGATAGGGGTTATTCTCGACACTAACTCAATGCCAAACTCAACTTCTCTTATTGGAGGTAATCCCGGAAATTCTTCAAGAAATATGTCAGGGAACTCACAAACCACAGGCACAGATTCAACTTTCCTTTTTGTCACTTTCATATCAATCACATACGCAAGATAAGCTTCACAACCCTTTTTCATATAACTCTGAGCTTTCATTACTGATATCACAGCCGGTAACCCTTTCAAACCATTAATTTCAATCCGAATTATCTCATCATTCTGACATCTCAAATTAATATCTTTTGTTTTCAATTCACAACAGCATCATGCAAAGTTAGCCAATCCATTCATCAAATGGTAATAACATCAGATCAACTGGAAAAGAGATATCTTGAAACATCAATGGACAATTCTTGCACACTTTGTCAACCAAAACACTTTTACCTAAGGGGTTTGATACTTTAATTACAAATTCAGTAGACTCTACAGGCAAAGTCTTACTGGATACTAAATTCATGCATATATATATGAACGAGTAGACCTTGGATCTATCAATGCTATCCCAAAAGTATCATAAAGAGTAAAAGTACCAGTAATGACGTCTGGAGGCGAAGCTTCCTCACGAGCTCGAATGGTATAAGCTCTGGTAGGTGCTCTCGCTTCAGATCTCACAATTGTATCTTTCGTAGCTCTCTGACTACCAATCACATTTCCCGTGTTTTTGGGAGGTCTACCCCTACCTGAAGCGTTATTCAACTTTGGATTCTGTACAATAGACTCAGGGTAGTCTCGGATAAAATGATCTAAAGATCCACATTTGAAACAAGCTCGATCCTTTAATCAACAATTGCTTGGATGTCTTTTACGATAATGTCTATACTCGGGTCGCTCAGATCTAACATTTCCAGCACTTGCAATCGAAGTAGCTAGAGTTTGAAAACTAGAATGTGATCTAGCACGATCTCTGCTTGAATGTCTCACATTAACCTTTCAACGGCAATACTCATCTCGGAATTTCTTTGATGCAAACTGAAATGATTTTCTTGAGGATCTCTTTCTCACATCTCTAGCCTCTGATTTAGCTCTTCTTTTGTCTTTCCTGTGTTCGTCAGCTTTACATGCTCGATCAACAAGCACAGCAAACTCTTTTATTTCCAAAATTCCAACTAGTAAACGGATATCTTCATTCAAGCCGTCCTTAAACCTTTTACACATTATTGCCTCAGTCGAGACACATTCTCGCGCATACTGGTTCAGTCTCACAAATTCTCACTCGTATTCTGTAACAGACATACGACCCTATTTCAATTCAAGAAACTCTTTTTGCTTTTAATCAATAAATCTCTCACTGATATATTTCTTTCAGAATTCTGATTGAAATAAATCCCAGGTAATTCGTTCTTTCGGAACAACAGAAGTCAACATTTTCCACCATTGGTAAGTTGCATCTCTCAACAAAGAAACAACACATTTCCCACATTCGTCAAGGGTACACGACATCTCATCAAATACTCAATCGTATTCTCGAGCCAAAACTCAGCCCTCTTAGCATTATCATTAGTGGTAGCACGAAATTCTTCAGCCTGATATTTACAAATTTTGTCAGCCGGAGGCTTATTCAACAGATTCAGATTCATAACCAGAGGTAGAACAGAAGTCTGAGGGGGATTAGGTGGGGGCGGAGGTTGAGAAACAGCCAGATTCGCTCGAATATACTGAGTGAACCACTCATTCATCATTTGGAAAAAGGCTTGTCTAGCCTCTCCTTCCTGACCACTTGTAACTGGTCTAAACTCAAACGGCACTGTCCCTTGACTGGGTGCAAGCACGTTACTTTCTATATTGTCAGCTACGGCTTGTTCAGGATCCATTTACTATACGAAAAACACATTTTATCTGTCAGTATTCAGTATACTATCACAGTTTGTATTATATGGCATTTATAGATAGACTCTCACACGCCACGTTAGTCCTAGAATCGACTAAACCGTAGCTCTATACCAACTAAATGTAACATCCCTAACCCATATCCATCGCTAGAAGTTAAAAGGCATTACCAGACATATCGAAACACTTTACTAACATTTCACAATAACATTCATATCTCACCAATATATAAGCATTTATAATCATATAGTCCCTTTAGAAGGTCTACGAGACCTTAAACATGCTTTAGAGAAGGTTCAGGACTGAACCGATCTAATACAGTAATTTTACAAAACTTAGAAAAATTTTCTTTCAAAACAGGGCATACACCCGTGTGGCTTGGCCGTGTGCCTCACACGGCCGTGCCTTGGACCGTGTCTCAACACATGTACAAAACTAATTCGAAACACACGACCTGTCACACGCCCGTGCGTCTGGCCTGTGTGCAATGCTGAATTTGGTCACACGGTCTATCACACGCCCGTGTGCCTGACCCGTGTGTAATTCTGATAGCTTCAAATTGAAACACTGAAGGACATAGTCAGGACACACGCCCATGTACTCAACCGTGTGGGCAATTATAAGCCATATGCAAGGTCAAATTACCTCCCAAATTGAGTCTTACCTACAAGCATCATACAAGCATTAAATTATAAACCAAAACCACCAAAACATACCATGTTTGACCATTTCATTTGGCCATTCATGAGCACAACAAAACATATCAAATTTATGCATCACATAGCATGTACTACATTCACCCATAATCACATTCATTAACAAGCCATATTACATGGCTATATTTACACATCTCAAAACATAATCAAAGTTGTCTAGCCTATACATGCCATACTTCAATATGTACATTTTTAGAAGATACCAAAATTTAGTTGATAGTGTGGTGATAATCCTCGACGATCCCCAAACTCCCAGTAACTTCGATAAACTATAAAACAATACAAACACACACAAAGTAAGCTCTCAAAAGCTTAGTAAGCCATACGCAAATAAACTTATCACATAGAACATTAATAAACCATTTCATTCATATAAACTATAGCATAACACAATAGCAAATTTCATATTTCTCATTTGGCTCAGTTGTTCTTAACTACTTACTTACAAACATATCATATTCCTTGTAGCTCATTTGATCATAGCACATTTGTACATAACTCATCTTATCTCAATGTACGCAACTCAGATTTTCACATATACTTACCTTTTATATTCAAACGTACCTGCATTTCGTTGAACCATTCAGAGTCAAATAGGATACTCGAATAGTTTGAATACTCATACAATGCCAACGTCCCAGACGTGGTCTTACAAGTAATTTAATATCGATGCCTCTGTCCCAGACAGGGTTTTACACAAAATCATAGACGATGTCGATGTCCCAGACATGGTCTTACACATAAATTTCAAATCAATGCCAACGTCCTAGATGTGGTCTTGCATGATAACACATTGGAATCCTATGTCATGACATACGTATCCTAACTATTTCTAAGGTTCGTACGAGACATTTCAGACCTTAACACATTGTCGAAACTTTCTCGAATTTCCTATATGCACCTTCCACAATCATTCATCATAATTAAATTTCATAAAAAGCATGAATAAATCAACTCAAACACATTTATTTGTATATAGACTTACCTCGTACGGAAAAGAACGGAAACGAACGACTATTCTACTACTTTCGACTTCCCCCGATCTAATTCTATTTTCTTTGGTTATTGGTCTATACACATTCAAATATAAATCTTTTATTCACCAAAACATTCAATTCAATCCATAAACACATATTTAGGGCATTTTACAAATTAGCCCTCATATTTTCATATTTTGACATTTAAGTCCCTATTTCATAAAATCACAAAATACACATAATTTCTTTATACATATGTTTGGTCGAATACTCCTTTAACTCATATAAGCCCATATATTTAATTTATTTCACATTTTAGTCCTTCAATTTCTCATTTTCACTATTTAGCCCATAATACTCAAATTCATCAAAAATCCAAAGGCAAAACATATTAATCTATCACATATCTTTCATATTCCAACAACTATCATCACAAAGCTTACAAAATCATCAATGGCATAACTCATTCATCAAATTCAGAAATTGAGATATGGTGTAATATCTCTTACTCATATTCGACGCTGGAACAAGGTACGAGGCATTACTAGACTTATACACAACAATTATACAATGCCGAGACCTAACTTTCCACTCCAAGTTAAAACTTTCCGTATCACCTCTTAAACAAGCCTACGAGGCCTAAATCACACTTGGTCATTACAAGCCAATACATTTGGTCACATCATAATGACACACCAAAAATGACTAAGTCCTTATACATGCCATAGACTCAAAGGTTTGCGTTTATTTACCCAACATGATAGCTTGATAGTGTGATAGGATCTCCGGCGATCTCCAACCCGAGCTAGCTTAATAACCCTATAAGGCATGAGAAAGAAAGGGGGTAAGTTATATTATATAGCTTAGTAAGTTCATATGCAAATAATAAGCAACTTTTACCAATCATTTATCAGTTCCCAACAATACATGCACAAACTAACAAAATTTAAAAGCATAATTCAACATGTCTTGGTATTAGCCCAACAACCATAACTTTTCCATTGCAACATATTACACAGTTTATTTCAAGTCTTATAGTAAACATACACATAATTTATGTCTACTCATATTTCCAATCATACATATTAATATCTTTTCTTTGTCAAAAGTACTCATATTCTCATAATTTCATAACCATATTTAAAAGGCATTTGTACTAATCTTTCCTTCTTTATATTTTCATTGAGTCACAAACCGAGGAATTAAAACATTCCATATATTAATTACATATGGGCTAAAAGCCCTTCTCATAGGTATCAGTCAACTTACCACAATTTATACATTATACATATAAACCAAAAAAATCACAATATTAACTCAAAGTCACATTCATAATGATCATGAACTCATAATATCATGAAGCCAATGCTTATAAACTTTACATACATACCTATACCAACTCATAACATAATCATACCTTTCACATCTTTGTCATAGTCTTTGAATTACCCATTGAACCACTTGGAATACTAAAGGATACTCGGGAATCTCATACACATAATATCGTACCAACGTCATATCCCAAACATGGTCTTACATGGAATCTCATTTTGATGCCAATAGCCCAACTATGGTCTTACACCAAGTCTCATATGCCATGCCCCAGACATGGTCTTATTCGAAATCTCATACGATGCCATATCCCAGATATGGTCTTACACGTAATCTCAATAACCCTAATGTCATGACATTTGCATCCTATATATTCCTAAGGTTCAACTGGGATTCTCATTCTTCGATTCTTCTTCAAATCATCATCAATCGAATCCGTAGAAACATATATATACAATTCATGCAATATCAAAATATTAAATAGATAATAAAATGTTGTATTATTTACACACGAACATACCTTACAAGCAAAATCGGTGAAAAAGAACTTATTCATCAAATACTTATTTTTCCCCGACTTAGGTCTGAACCTCATTTTCTTGATATATAACATCATATTTAACTTATTTTATCAATATACTATTCAAATTATCCCAAACTCACATTTTAGCAAAATTTACATTTTGCCCCTAAACTTATCATATTTACATTTTAGTCCCTAGGCTCGTAAAATTTAATGTATCCATTTTCTTTGTTACCCAAGCTTAGCCAAACTTTATTATTTCTTATAACAGCTAATATTTTCCATTAAAACAAATTTTTAACATTTATTTCATAACTTTTACAAATAAGCCCCTTTTGACATTTTTACCGAAAATCACTTACCAAAAATCGTTTCTCACACATCAAACATTAATAATCTACCATTAAACATCAAAATACACAAATTTCTAACATGAGTCAAACCTAGACCTTCATCATATCTCAAATAAATGGTAGAAATAGATAGATCTTGTTACGAGGATTTTAAAAAAGTAAAAATCATTAAAAACGGGGCTAGAACAGACTTACAATTGAGCTTGGAAGCTTGAAACCCTAGCCATGGTTTCTCCATGCACGTTTTGGCCAAGTGTTGAAGATGGATAAAAATTAGCTTTTAATTTTGTTTTTAATTCATTTTAATAACTAAATGACCAAAATGCCCTTAATGAAAAACTTTGGAAACATGCCTAACCATGTCCATTTTTGTCCACCAACTTAACCAATGGCCTAATTCCATATACGGACCTCCAATTTAAAATTTCATAACAATTGGACATCTTTAGCATGTAGAACTTAACTTTTGCACTTTTTACAATTTAGTCCTTTTCACTAAATTGAGTGCCCAAATGTTAACATTTTCGAATGAAATTTCCACAAAATAATTCCATAAAATTGTAAACCATAAAAATATGATAAAAATAAACTTTACTATGTCAGATTTGTGGTCCCGAAACCACTGTTTCGTCTAGACCCAAAATCGGGCTGTTACAAGTATGAATGATGATTCTATCTGAGTAAGTGTATGTTATCATGAAGAATGGAATGCTTGTATGATCTTAGTCTTAGTAATGTTTCCCATGAAAACTTAGTTTCTCTTGAGATTAGACATGCATGAAGGTTTATATCTTTAGAATTGACTTAGTAATTTTCTTAAGGTGAAGTCCTAGGAGACATAAAAATCTAAAATGATATAGGCAATATTTCTTTGGATCGTTTGAGCCTTTTCGAGCCAACCTTATGATTAGACCCTTGAAACTGTAATTTTGAGCTTAAAGGCCTGTTTATTGCAATGGACCTACATTATAATCCACATTACAATCTTTTTAAGTTATCCTAATTTTGTGCACCCATCTTAATTAAAGTTGTCTTGGTAATCAACATTTAAGGAAATTTTCAAAAAGATGTATGTGCTCATGCTTAAAAAAAAATAGAAGAAGAAAGAGCAAAGAAAAGTTTGCACATTCTCCAAAAAGAAATGTATGAGCATGAGTTCAAAATAAGTTTGGGGGTGTTCCAAAGGTTCACTTAAAGAAAAAGGTTGTATTTCAAAAAATCTAAGACAATGTTAAAGGTTAAGATTTTGAAACCGAAATGCCTCATCTCTTAAAATCCCTACCTTTAACCGAGCCCCATTACAGCCTTATAAAAGACCTATTGATTTGATGATTATGTCACCTACATTAGTGGAAAGGAAGTACTAAGTTCAACATATGAAGAATGTTATCTGTGGCTGTGACATATATACAAACTATGATTCATGTTAGCATATTTTAAAACTTAGCATAAAATTGTAAAAATGTTTGCATATGAATTACTTGTTAATAAAGAAGATCTATGAACATGAAGTTATTAATGCATGATTACGGGACAAAGATTGATGTTGCTTATACAGTTAGCAATTTTGCCTTAGCAAGACCTTTTACTGTGCATAAACATTATTCGGGACAAGCAATGATTTAAGTTTGGGGGTGTGAAAACTGAAAAATATATATAGGATATTTCCTATGTAATTTATCACCTTTTTACTTAAATTTGTTGTTAAAACTAAGTATGCAACATCCTGAATTTTTGGGCCCATGCGTTTAATGGGTGAAGATGTGTAATGAGTTAAGTTGAGTATTAGGGGTTCAGAATGAGCTCAGGTTTGGGATGAGGCTGTAGTTAAAATTCTTGTTTGAACACTTTAGTGGAAAGCTTGTTAAGTTAGGGCATAAAAGATATTAGCTGTGTTTTAAAACATAAATGGGCTTGTGGCCTAGTGGCAAAATAGCGCCACTAAGAGGGGAGGAAGTTGACGTCAATTGAAGGTCCAAGGTTTGAGTCGCCTGGTACCTTTTATTTTAAATATTTTGGCATTTATAATAGCAGTAGTGGAGTTCGGCAACGATGCTTAAATTTAGGAATTTATTTAATGTGATAATAAGGTGGATAATGTGCTGATAAAGGAAGGAATAGGTAGTGTTATCCATGACACTGTGGATGAGTAGTCAGAGGAGGATAAGGAAAGAATCAAGGAGTTATCTGCAAGGCTAGGTGGCAACCAAAATTTTGACTCTAAGAGGGGGGAAGAAATCGATTTCTATTTACCATAGGCGGTGCCTTTCCAAATTATTTGTTTAATTTTTGGTTACCATGAAGGGCACTTCCGGGATTTGATAAGTAAGTGCCGAAATTCTCTATAAATAGGGGTTGTATCTCTTCAATTCCGGCATTTGAATCCTATTCTTTTCTTCATTCTGTGCCAAAACCCTCAGCCATTCTCGGCAATCTTTCCTTTTAATTTCTTCTAAAAGCCGAAACCTCATAATTCTTTCTCTACATTCTTTTATTTTGATCTTTGCTGAAGCTGAACCTACCTGTAGTCTGCCAAAATTCTCTTTTCTTCTTCCTGCCGATTTCTTCATTAAAAGTCGAATCTCCATAGATTTCTTCGAATCATCTTCTCTTCCTGATTTTTGTAAAAAGCCGGAATCCTCTGGGAGTAGCTGAATCTTCTCTAGTAAGGTGAGTGTCGACTCTTGTTATTCCTTAAGATCTCTTTCGGTTTTTGGAAGACAAAGCCGAAAGGCTAATGGTTTAATGGTTTTATGTATTTTCTTGGTGGGCGATATCGAGAATGGAAGAAGATCATCTAGATCAAAAAGCCGAAAATTGTTAGTCTCTAATTTCAGGAATTCAAGGTAAGGGGTTCTCTTTAGATCTCCGTTAGATTCGCTATCGTATTTATGATCTTAACCATATGTTATGGTTTAACAAACTTATTTCGTCATAGTAGTTTTGACAAGAACTTTTGATGGAATCAAATATGGATCGAGAAAGGAGAGGATTGGGTCCGTAAACCCAATCCTTAAGTTCAAGAAACGCGTGGTGTTAGCGGTTCGAGATTGGCCATCGAGTTGTGGATCGACTTCTGAACAACACCTTAGGTAGATAGCGGTGGTGTTGGCTACGGATAGTGTCGACATAGAGGGTCTCGTTCTAACGGTAATTAGGTGTGTAGATCTCTAACACACTAGTTAAGCTGTAATATATATGTGTTATAGGATAAAAAGCCAAAAAGAGGTCATGTAGACAATCGAATAAAACCCTAAAATGGTTAGGGAAAGGATGCCAGGTACGTGATCATTGAAATCTCTATGTGTATCGATATGTATATATGAAAGCCTGTTTTCTTAAAGATGGTATGATGCATTCAACTTTTCATGTGTGTATGCATGGGGTGGGATTATGATAATGAAGGGGAAGTGCATGATAGGTCACTTGGTGATCGGTGGTTAAACCACAAATTCAAAGGTTAGGTCACATAGTGATCGATGGCTATGCCACGTTTAATGACTCCTGATTAATAGGAATAGGCAGTATGGCTGTCGTTATGGTGTGTAGCGGATGGAGGGTTGATTATAGAAATCCCCAAGATGTGATGGTTGGCACGGGTTGGTGTGTAGAGGATGGAATTCTAGGATGGGTTGGGCTATTCATCATTTATTATTTACCATGTAATTATGATTGTTGCCTTTATGTGTGGGCCAGGGCTCATAATATGTTTGTGGGCTTCAGGTTACTGTTGTTTCGGGATTTACACACTGAGTCTTGGTGACTCACCCTTTCATTTTTCTCTACTCTTTCAGATGAGCAGTAGATCATGGACATGGGAGCCGAGACGGACTCGAGGGGCCATCAAGTTATTTGTTTGTACACTTTCTGTTTTATTTTAAGTTTTAAATTTTGGAATTATTGGATGTAATAAGGCCTCCATAGGTCAGGATATAAGTTGATATGTGTTAATGTTTATGTTTTTTTTTTATTCATGATCAAAGACTTATGTTTTAAAGAAATAAAAATAGGATATTTAAACATTATTTAAATAACACTTATTTGGAAAGATAAATATCAAATATTTTCTACAAGTGCCACCTATTTAACAAATATCTACAAAAACGAACTAAGTTTTACAAAGCCCTTTTAACGAAAAGTTTTTAACATCAAACCCGTAGCATACCGGATCTGGTCGTGACGTATGGGCCGAGTTTGGGGTATTACATTTTGGTATCAGAGCCCAGTTCAAAACTAGGGCTGTAAATGGGTCTAGTAATGTTTTGTAAAGTTGATGTGGATTTGGAAAAAAAGTTCTAGAAGAAGATATGGCCTCCGAATCTCCTGGCACCATCCATCCACGCAGTAAGTATTCTAAACTTTTGGATGTGATATGTATGTGGGCTTGATGGGCTTGATGGATGTAGACTAGTATGTTAGGCATTGGTAGACTATAGGCTTAGTTAAAACAACTCTTTAGATTCATAAGATTTAATCTATCCAAACAAACCCGTGAATGAGTCGATGGGTTATGGTGTGGCATCAGGCATACGCATGTCTAGGATTGGATTAAGGGAGAGCTTGGTACTTAAGCAGTCCTAGTGACTCACCTCCTCTTCACTGGAATCCTACCTGGTGCGTAGTGACTGTTCACCTTAGCCACGAGGATTTGTGGACGGGCCAAAATCTATAATTAAAACTCGAAAGGGACCAGCCACCCTATTTCACAATCAAAATACCCCCAAGTTTTGTAAAATTTTCAAATACACTTGATTTGTGAAAATTCCCAGAATACCTAAGAATTGTAAAACTACCAAAATTTGTGGAATTACCAAACACTCCAAATCAGGTAAAACTTCCAAAATACCCTTGGTTTGTAAAAATTTCCAAAAGAACCGTGATTCTATAAAATACCCATGTTTTGCGAATTTACCCAAAAACCCTAGAATTACAAAAGTAACCCTGATTGCAAAATTAAATTTTTCAAAGTACCTTAAAAAAAAAAAAACAAGATACCCCATTTTGAGAAAATTACCAAAATACCCTCGTTTTGTTAAAAAAAGAAAAAAAAAGTACAAGTACCTCTAAAATCATCAAGACACTTTATTTTGGAAAATACCCTGTAGGGCAAAACTACGAAAAAAACGCTGGGTAGTGAAATGACAAAAAAACCCTTATGTGATGAACGGGAGTTCATGGATGCTATTTGTATGATTGAATGCATGTGCTTCCTAGAACTAGGAGATGCGAACTTGAGACTGAATTGTAGATATAATTGTGAATCCGAAAGAACTAGTCTTAAAACTACTATTCATAAGACTGTTCGTGGTTAATCAGTCGAAGAAAACTAGTAATTCCTAAAATTTTTAATCAAATAAACGCGAATCGGTAGAATGAGTACAAGGGGTCGTGGACGTCCGTCACATAATCATGGTAGGTAGGGACGGGGTGTGTCAAAACCAGAGAGGGTCAGCCATGATTCGGAAATGAGATGCCGCCCACCACCGCAGAGGTGGAATTTCAGGACGAGATGGCCAGAGATGATGCTGTATCTCGGGTAATGTTAAGGGTTTTAGAGGGGGTTGCTGGGGCAGGCATGGGCATAGGAGCCTAGAAATCTGTGCCGGAGCGACTTAGAGCCAATGGGGCAGAAATGTTTAGGGGAATTTCTGGTATAGCCCCGAGTACAACCGAAAATCTTTGGTTGGAGCGATTGAGCGTATAATGGATGATCTGGATTTTACTGAAAGAGGAGAAATGGAAGGGATTGTATCTCTTCTGCAAGACGAAGCTTATCAATGGTGGCTTACGGTTAAGGATGGTTCGATGGCTGACCGTATCACCTGGGATTTCTTCAAAACGGTGTTTCAAAGTAAGTACATCGGGATGAGTTATGTGGATGAGCAGCGTAGAGCATTCTTGAATCTGGTTTAGGGAAGTAGGTCGGTGGCTGCGTATGAAGCAAAATTTCTACGCCTTAGCCGTTATGCTCGAGGGAATGGTGGCCACGAAGCATGAATGGTGCGCGTTTGTTTTGGATGGTCCGAGAGATGATTTGCGTGTATTGCTAACTCCACAAAGAGGAGAGAGGGAATTCGCTGTGCTTGTGGAAAAAGCTAAGATAGCTGAGGAGGTTAAGCGGATAGAAAAATTGAATTAGGATAGAGATAGGGGTTGAAGTAAGAGAAATTTTGAATCATCAGGGGCAGATGGGCGTAATTAGAAAAGTCCCAAGTCAGATAGGCCGAGATGAGATGAGAGACCTGCTGCTACTGTTCAGACATAGAAGTGTGCTCGATGTGGTAAATTCCATGAAAGTGAGTGTTGGACAGGCAGTGGAAAGTGTTGGACGGACCACTAACTTAGAAAATGTCCACAGCAATGGGGCAGTGAAGGGCCCACGGGTCAAGAGAATGCACCATCGGGAAGAGGAGGTCAACAACCACCAAGGGGACGTGGTCAAGTCAATGGTGGCAATGGCACAAGATATGGTCGTGGAGGTGCAGGTTATGCTGAGGCGAGGCAGTCAGCTTTGGTCTATGCAGCACGTCGCCAAGGGGACGAGGACGCTCTAGATGCGAATACCGGTGCGTACTCTACCATAGTATACAAAGTGTTTCTTTTGGCTTTAGAATTAGAGTGCGTAGCGAAAGCATAGTGGTGAGACTTGGGTAGTACGATTAATAGTTAGTTGGAAATTTCGAGGCTGAAATTTCTTTAAGGGGGTAGAACTATAACATCCTGAATTTTTGGGCCCATGCGTTTAATGGGTGAATATGTGTAATGAGTTAAGTTGAGTATTAGGGGTTCAGAATGGGCTCAGGTTTGGGCCGAGGCTGTAGTTAAAATTCTTGTTTGAACACTTTAGTGGAAAGCTTGTTAAGTTAGGGCATAAAAGATATTAGCTGTGTTTTAAAACATAAATGGGCTTGTGGCCTAGTGGCAAAATAGCGCCACTAAGAGGGGAGGAAGTTGACGTCAATTGAAGGTCCAAGGTTTGAGTCGCCTGGTACCTTTTATTTTAAATATTTTGGCATTTATAATAGCAGTAGTGGAGTTCGGCAATGATGCTTAAATTTAGGAATTTATTTAATGTGATAATAAGGTGGATAATGTGCTGATAAAGGAAGGAATAGGTAGTGTTATCCATGACACTATGGATGAGTAGTCAGAGGAGGATAAGGAAAGAATCAAGGAGTTATCTACAAGGCTAGGTGGTGGCCGAAATTTTGACTCTAAAAGGGGAGGAAGAAATCGGTTTCTATTTGCCATAGGGGGTGCCGAATTTTCCCAATTTTTTGTTTAATTTTTTGTTATCAGGAAGGGCACTTCCAGGATTTGATAAGTATGTGCCGAAATTGTCTATAAATAGGGGTAGTATCTCTTCAATTCTGGCATTTGAACCCTATTTTTTTCTTCATTCTCTGTGCTGAAACCCTCAGCCATTCTCTGCAATCTTTCCTTTTAATTTCTTCTAAGAGCCGAAACCTCATAATTCTTTCTCTACGTTCTTTTCTTTTGATCTTTGCAGAAGCCAAACCTACCTGTAGTCTGCCGAAATTCTCTTTTCTTCTTCATGCCGATTTCTTCATTAAAAGCTGAATCTCCAAAGATTTCTTCGAATCATCTTCTCTTCCTAATTTTCGTAAAAAGCCAGAATCCTCTGGGAGTAGCCGAATATTCTCTAGTAAGGTGAGTGTCGACTCTTGTTATTCCTTAAGATCTCTTTCGGTTTTTGGAAGACAAAGCCGAAAGGCTAATGGTTTAATGGTTTTATGTATTTTCTTGGTGGGCGATATCGAGAATGGAAGAAGATCATCTAGATCAAAAAGCCGAAAATTGTTAGTCTCTAATTTCAGGAATTCAAGGTAAGGGGTTCTCTTTAGATCTCCGTTAGATTCGCTATCGTATTTATGATCTTAACCATATGTTATGGTTTAACAAACTTATTTCGTCATAGTAGTTTTGACAAGAACTTTTTGATGGAATCAAATATGGATCAGGAAAAGGAGAGGATTGGGTCCGTAAACCCAATCCTTAAGTTCAAGAAACGCGTGGTGTTAGCGGTTCGAGATTGGCCATCGAGTTGTGGATCGGCTTCTGAACAACACCTTAGGTAGATAGCGGTGGTGTTGGCTACGGATAGTGTCGACATAGAGGGTCTCGTTCTAACGGTAATTAGGTGTGTAGATCTCTAACACACTAGTTAACTGTAATATATATGTGTTATAGGATAAAAAGCCAAAAAGAGGCTGTGTAGACAATCGAATAAAACCCTAAAATGGTTAGGGAAAGGATGCCAGGTACGTGATCATTGAAATCTCTATGTGTATCGATATGTATATATGAAAGCCTGTTTTCTTAAAGATGGTATGATGCATTCAACTTTTCATGTGTGTATGCATGGGGTGGGATTATGATAATGAAGGGGAAGTGCATGATAGGTCACTTGGTGATCGGTGGTTAAACCACAAATTCAAAGGTTAGGTCACACAGTGATCGATGGCTATACCACGTTTAATGACTCCTGATTAATAGGAATAGGCAGTATGGCTGTCGTTATGGTGTGTAGCGGATGGAGGGTTGATTATAGAAATCCCCAAGATGTGATGGTTGGCACGGGTTGGTGTGTAGAGGATGGAATTCTAGGATGGGTTGGGCTATTCATCATTTATTATTTACCATGTAATTATGATTGTTGCCTTTATGTGTGGGCCAGGGCTCATAATATGTTTGTGGGCTTCAGGTTACTGTTGTTTCGGGATTTACACACTGAGTCTTGGTGACTCACCCTTTCATTTTTCTCTACTCTTTCAGATGAGCAGTAGATCATGGACATGGGAGCCGAGACGGACTCGAGGGGCCATCAAGTTATTTGTTTGTACACTTTCTGTTTTATTTTAAATTTTAAATTTTGGAATTATTGGATGTAATAAGGCCTCCATAGGTCAGGATATAAGTTGATATGTGTTAATGTTTATGTTTTTTTTTTTATTCATGATCAAAGACTTATGTTTTAAAGAAATAAAAATAGGATATTTAAACATTATTTAAATAACACTTATTTGGAAAGATAAATATCAAATATTTTCTACAAGTGCCACCTATTTAACAAATATCTACAAAAACGAACTAAGTTTTACAAAGCCCTTTTAACGAAAAGTTTTTAACATCAAACCCGTAGCATACCGGATCTGGTCGTGACGTATGGGCCGAGTTTGGGGTATTACATTTTGGTATCAGAGCCCAGTTCAAAACTAGGGCTGTGAAATGGGTCTAGTAATGTTTTGTAAAGTTGATGTGGATTTGGAAAAAAAGTTCTAGAAGAAGATATGGCCTCCGAATCTACCGGCACCCGATCCACGCAGGTAAGTATTCTAAACTTTTGGATGTGATATGTATGTGGGCTTGATGGGCTTGATGGATGTAGACTAGTATGTTAGGCATTGGTAGACTATAGGCTTAGTTAAAACAACTCTTTAGATTCATAAGATTTAATCTATCCAAACAAACCCGTGAATGAGTCGATGGGTTATGGTGTGGCATCAGGCATACGCATGTCTAGGATTGGATTAAGGGAGAGCTTGGTACTTAAGCAGTCCTAGTGACTCACCTCCTCTTCACTGGAATCCTACCTGGTGCGTAGTGACTGTTCACCTTAGCCACGAGGATTTGTGGACGGGCCAAAATCTATAATTAAAACTCGAAAGGGACCAGCCACCCTATTTCACAATCAAAATACCCCCAAGTTTTGTAAAATTTTCGAAATACACTTGATTTGTGAAAATTCCCCAGAATACCCAAGAATTGTAAAACTACCAAAATTTGTGGAATTACCGAAACACTCCAGTCGGTAAAACTTCCAAAATACCCTTGGTTTGTAAAAATTTCCAAAAGAACCGTGATTCTATAAAATACCCATGTTTTGCGAATTTACCCAAAAACCCTAGAATTACAAAAGTAACCCGGATTGCAAAATTAAATTTTTCAAAGTACCCTGCTTTAAAAAAAAACAAGATACCCCATTTTGAGAAAATTACCAAAATACCCTCGTTTTGTTAAAAAAAAAGAAAAAAAAAGTACCCAAGTACCTCTAAAATCATCAAGACACTTTATTTTGGAAAATACCCTGTAGGGCAAAACTACGAAAAAAACGCTGGGTAGTGAAATGACAAAAAAACCCTTATGTGATGAACGGGAGTTCATGGATGCTATTTGTATGATTGAATGCATGTGCTTCCTAGAACTAGGAGATGCGAACTTGAGACTGAATTGTAGATATAATTGTGAATCCGAAAGAACTAGTCTTAAAACTACTATTCATAAGACTGTTCGTGGTTAATCAGTCGAAGAAAACTAGTAATTCCTAAAATTTTTAATCAAATAAACGCGAATCGGTAGAATGAGTACAAGGGGTCGTGGACGTCCGTCACATAATCATGGTAGGGGTAGGACGGCTGTGTCAAAACCAGTAGGGTCTGGCCATGATTCTGGAAATGAGATGCCAGTTCCACCAGCTGCAGAGGTGGAATTTCAGGACGAGATGGCCAGAGATGATGCTGTATCTCGGGTAATGTTAAGGGTTTTAGAGGGGGTTGCTGGGGCAGGCATGGGCATAGGAGCCTAGAAATCTGTGCCGGAGCGACTTAGAGCCAATGGGGCAGAAATGTTTAGGGGAATTTCTGGTATAGCCCCGAGTACAACTGAGTACTGGTTGGAGGCAGTTGAGCGTATAATGGATGATCTGGATTTTACGAAAGAGGAGAAACTGGAAGGGATTGTATCTCTTCTGCAAGACGAAGCTTATCAATGGTGGCTTACGGTTAAGGATGGTTCGATGGCTGACCGTATCACCTGGGATTTCTTCAAAACGGTGTTTCAAAGTAAGTACATCGGGATGAGTTATGTGGATGAGCAGCGTAGAGCATTCTTGAATCTGGTTTAGGGAAGTAGGTCGGTGGCTGCGTATGAAGCAAAATTTCTACGCCTTAGCCGTTATGCTCAGGGAATGGTGGCCACGAAGCATGAATGGTGCGTTTGTTTTGAGGATGGTCTGAGAGATGATTTGCGTGTATTGCTAACTCCACAGTAGGAGAGGGAATTCGCTGTGCTTGTGGAAAAAGCTAAGATAGCTGAGGAGGTTAAGCGGATAGAAAAATTGAATTAGGATAGAGATAGGGGTTGAAGTAAGAGAAATTTTGAATCATCAGGGGCAGATGGGCGTAATTAGAAAAGTCCCAAGTCAGATAGGCCGAGATGAGATGAGAGACCTGCTGCTACTGTTCAGACATAGAAGTGTGCTCGATGTGGTAAATTCCATGAAAGTGAGTGTTGGACAGGCAGTGGAAAGTGTTGGACGGACCACTAACTTAGAAAATGTCCACAGCAATGGGGCAGTGAAGGGCCCACGGGTCAAGAGAATGCACCATCGGGAAGAGGAGGTCAACAACCACCAAGGGGACGTGGTCAAGTCAATGGTGGCAATGGCACAAGATATGGTCGTGGAGGTGCAGGTTATGCTGAGGTGAGGCAGTCAGCTTTGGTCTATGCAGCACGTCGCCAAGGGGACGAGGACGCTCTAGATGCGAATACCGGTGCGTACTCTACCATAGTATACAAAGTGTTTCTTTTGGCTTTAGAATTAGAGTGCGTAGCGAAAGCATAGTGGTGAGACTTGGGTAGTACGATTAATAGTTAGTTGGAAATTTCGAGGCTGAAATTTCTTTAAGGGGGTAGAACTATAACATCCTGAATTTTTGGGCCCATGCGTTTAATGGGTGAATATGTGTAATGAGTTAAGTTGAGTATTAGGGGTTGAGAATGGGCTCGTTTTTTGGCCGAGAGTCAGAGTTAAAATTCTTGTTTGAACACTTTAGTGCAAAGCTTGTTAAGTTAGGGCATAAAAGATATTAGCTGTGTTTTAAAACACAAATGGGCTTGTGGCCCAGTGGCAAAATGGCACCACTAAGAGGGAAGGAAGTTGGCGTCAATTGAAGGTCCAAGGTCGAGTCGCCTGGTGCCTTTTATTTTAAATATTTTCGGCATTTATAAGAGCAGTAGTGGAGTTCGGCAATGATGCTTAAATTTAGGAATTTATTTAATGTGATAATAAGGTGGATAATGTGCTGATAAAGGAAGGAAGAGGTAGTGTTATCCATGACACTATGGATGAGTAGTCAGATGAGGATAAGGAAAGAATCAAGGAGTTATCTACAAGGCTAGGTGGTGGCCGAAATTTTGACTCTAAAAAGGGAGGAAGAAATCGGTTTCTATTTGCCATAGGGGGTGCCGAATTTTCCCAATTTTTTGTTTAATTTTTTGTTATCAGGAAGGGCACTTCCAGGATTTGATAAGTATGTGCCGAAATTGTCTATAAATAGGGGTAGTATCTCTTCAATTCTGGCATTTGAACCCTATTTTTTTCTTCATTCTCTGTGCTGAAACCCTCAGCCATTCTCTGCAATCTTTCCTTTTAATTTCTTCTAAGAGCCGAAACCTCATAATTCTTTCTCTACGTTCTTTTCTTTTGATCTTTGCAGAAGCCAAACCTACCTGTAGTCTGCCGAAATTCTCTTTTCTTCTTCATGCCGATTTCTTCATTAAAAGCTGAATCTCCATAGATTTCTTCGAATCATCTTCTCTTCCTAATTTTCGTAAAAAGCCAGAATCCTCTGGGAGTAGCCGAATATTCTCTAGTAAGGTGAGTGTCGACTCTTGTTATCCCTTAAGATCTCTTTCAGTTTTTGGAAGACAAAGCCGAAAGGGTAATTGTTTAATGGTTTTATATATTTTCATGTTGGGCGACATCCGGAATGGAAGAAGATCATCTGGATCTAAAAGCCAAAAATTGTTAGTCTTTAATTTCGGGAATTCAAGGTTAGGGGTTCTCTTTAGATTTCCGTTAGATTCGCTATCGTATTTATGATCTTAACCATATGTTATGGTTTAACAAACCTATTTCGTCATAGTAGTTTTTGACAAGGACTTTTTGATGGAATCAAATATGGATCAGGCAAAGGAGCGGATTGGGTCCGTAAACCCAATCCCTAAGTTCAAGAAACGCGCGATGTCAGCGGTTCGAGATTGGCCACCGGGTTGTGGACCGGCTTCTGAACAACACATTAAGCAGATAGCGGTGGTGTTGGCTGCGGATAGCGTCGACTTAGAGGGTCTCGTTCTAACGGTAATCAGGTGTGTAGATCTCTAACACACTAGTTAACTGTAATATATATGTGTTATGGCCTAAAAAGCCGGAAAGAGGCTGTGCAGACAGTCGAATAAAACCCTAAAAGGGTTAGGTAAAGGATGCCAGGTACGTGATCATAGAAATCTCTATGTGTATCGATATGTATATATGAAAGCTTGTTTTCTTAAAGATGGTATAATGCATTCAACTTTTCATGTGTGTATGCATGGGGTGGGATTATGATAATGAAGGGGAAGTGCATGATAGGTCACTTGGTGATCGGTGGTTAAACCACAAATTCAATCGTTAGGTCATATAGTGATCGGTGGCTATGCCACGTTTAATGATTCTTGATTAATAGGAATAGGCAGTACGGTTGTCATTATGGTGTGTACCGGATGGAGGGTTGATTGTAGAAATCCCCGATGTGTGATGGTTGGTACGGGTTGGTGTGTAGAGGATGGAATTCTAGGATGGGTTGGGCTATTTATCATTTATTATTTACCATGTAATTATGATTGTTGCCTTTATGTATGGGCCAAGGCTCATAATATGTTTGTGGGCCTCAGGTCACTGTGTTTTGGGATTTACACACTGAGTCTTGGTGACTCACCCTTTCATTTTTCTCTACTCTTTCAGATGAGCAGTAGATCGTGGACATGGGAGCCGAGACGGACTCGAGGGGCCATCAAGTTATTTGTTTTTACACTTTCCGTTTTATTTTAAGTTTTAAATTTTGGAATTATTGGATGTAATAAGGCCTCCATAGGTTAGGATATAAGTTGATATATGTTAATGTTTATGTTCTTTTTTATTCATGATCAAAGACTTATGTTTTAAAGAAATAAAAATGGGATATTTAAACATTATTTAAATAACACTTATTTGGAAAGATAAATTACAAAGATTTTCTACAAGTGCCACCTATTTAACAAATATCTACAAAAACGAACTAAGTTTTACAAAGCTCTTTTAACGAAAAGTTTTTAACATCAAACCCGTAGCATACCGGATCTGCTCGTGACGTATGGGGTAGGTTTGGGGCGTTACAAAGTAATTGTTTAGTAAATTAATGAAATATGTGAAAATATGAAATTAGGACATAGAAATTATTAAAATGTGATTTTATGCTTTATTGTATAGTTTTCATGTATAAAATGGATTATTTTATATTTATTTGAACATATTATATTTTTAAGACATAAAATGGGCCATGCATGATTAAATTAAATAATAAAATATAAAATTATATTTAATAATTTATTTTAAAATATTTCATTAATAATTTGGGTTTTAATTAATTATTTAAATTGGATAAATTTTATTCTTTGGTCCTTTAATTTATTAAGTTATTTTGGACAGGTCTGATAGCTTTGTTGGTTTAATTTCACAAGGTCCTTGCAATGTTGAAAAAATTAGAGATTTGCCCGAAGATTTACATTTGACCTAGTCTCAGTCCTGAGTTGTATGGCATTTAAATTGCTTAAAAATCAAGCAGAATTCAACTCAAAATCCACTAAACATGTCCAGCCACTCATTGAAGAAGCTTGAAAAGACTAAACCTTTCTATTTCTAACAAACTACTATCCTTTCTTCACCTATAAATAAGACTTCATTTCACCATTCCTAATCATCCCTCATCCCTCATCATTCTCTCTTTTCTCTGAATTCTCTTTAGCATTTTCCATTCCCCACGCCTAGCATAATCTCTTCATAGAGATTTTAGCAATTAAGCCTCTTAAAGAGCCCTTGGCCGGCCACTTTGGAGAGCCATCAACAAAGGACCAAAGTGAAGGAGCCTCGTCGGTCAGATTCTTGGGTGACAGCCACTTTGATTTCAGTTTAATCCTTCTTTTCTTTGATTTAATCTGAAATGTTCAGTATGTGTTCTTTGTTCTTGTAACAACAATGTTAACTTAATTTTATCTAAGTTAGGATGATTGCTTTGATTAAATAATATTTAGTTGATTCATGCTTATAATGTTTGTGCCTCAATAGATCATGTTTTCAATTAAAATCAAGTCTATATTTCGTTCATACATGATTGAAATGCACTTGAATTAGCTGAGCGATCCAAACCAGACGACGGCTAGTGGACACATAATTGAAATGTGCATGCTCAATTTAGATCCTAACCCAATTAAATTGCAGGTTGCATAACAACTCTAACCAAGCTCTGTTATCTACATAGTTGTTAGATTTGTGTGATTAAATTTTTTCAAACCTAACACTTCCCTGTTACCTCGCACAAATGCTAAGAAACCCTTAGTAAATAAGGATCAGTAAAATGCATATTTACTAAGTAAAGGATTCTGAAAGGACCTAATGTGGTTTCCAAACTCAAGAAAGATCGAGTTGCCATGAAATATTTTTTTAATGTTATTAAGCATGTTGATAATAAATTGAGTTTAATTAAAGTAATTGTCCTAGTTTATTTATGTTATAATTGTTTCAAATTGTGTTTAATTTTGCTAAAATCTATTTCACTCATATAGTTTGCATATTTAGGATAATTTGCATTGGGGATCATTGCATTGAGTTTAATATATTTAATTTTAATCATCACTTCTCAATCATATTGTGTTTTTATTTACCAAGTTGTTAATATAATTTTACAATTAAGTGATTTAACACAAATACAATCCCTGTGGAGACGATAAATCGATACTTACTTATTACTTGATAATGACTGTGTACACTTGCACAAACCTACGCGTTACAATAGTCCCATAAAATCCATACCCCAAACATCGAATATTCAACCTCCATAATTGGTTGCTGCAACATTTCATTGCATCGGGATATAGAACTGGTGCATTGACACTTATTGCATTAATTCATAAAATTGTGGGAGTCTTTAAATATTGACGGGCAGTAGAATCCTAATTGGAGAACTTTAGCAACAGTTCTCATACCACTGAAATGACCTCCATAAAGAGCATCATGACAATGCTTCAGGATTGAAAGCATCTCCTCTTCCGAAACACAACGTCGAATGATGTTGTCATTGCATACCTTGAATAAATATGGCTTGTTCTAATGAAACGTCACAACATCACGAAGAAATCTTTTTTTTATGGCCTGTGACACCCAATGGGAGTTTTCCACACACTAGATAATTAACAAAATCTGTATACCAAGGAGTTCCATCTACAAAAAATAACTTTTTATCTAAGAATGCATTGATAATTTGAAGTACGCTTCCTTCTTCGTTGCCAACTTCCAGTCGAGACAAATGGTCTGCAACTTGATTCTTTAAACCCTTACGGTCTTTTAACTCGATGTCAAATTCTTGCAATAGTAATATCCAGTGTATCACTCTTGGTTTGACATCTTTTTTCACAAAGAGATATCTCAACGCTGAGTGATTAGTGAATACAGTAACCTTTGCATCGATAAAATAGGAATGAAACTTGTTGAAGGCAAAGACTACAGACAACAATTCTTTCTCTGTGGTGGTATAATTGAATTGAGCCTCTGTAAGAGTTTTGCTAGCATAATAGATGGCGTGAAATATTTTTCCTTTTTGTTGTCCTAGAACCGCACCCACAGGAAAGTTGCTTGCAACGTACATAACTTCAAAAGGTTAAGACCAGTCTTGTGCAATGACAATAGGTGCATTCACTAGCTGCTTTTTTAACCTATTAAAGGCATCCAGACATGCATCGTCAAAAAAAGAATTTTTGATTCTGATCTAGCAATGAGCATAAGGGCTTTGCAATTTTCAAAAAACTCTAATAAACCTTCGATAAAACCCCTCATGTCCAAGAAAACTACGAATACCTTTCACATTTGTTGGTGGAGGTAATTTCTCAATGATTTCCACCTTAACATTGTCTACTTGAATGCCTTGACTAGAGATGCGATGTCCTAACACAATGCCTTCAGTTGCCATGAAATGACATTTTTCCTAATTCAGGACAATATGTATGTCCTCGTATCGCTTCAATACTTTATCCAATTTGTCAACGCAATGATCAAAATCATTCCCATAGACTAAGAAATCATCTATAAATGCCTTTAAAGATTATTTGATCATATCTGAGAATATTTCCACCATGCACTTTTGAAATGTGGCTGGTGTGTTACAAAGATTGAAAGGCATATGGTAAAAAGTGAAAGTACCAAAGAGGCAGCTAAAGGTTGTTTTCTCCTGATCCTCTGGTGCAATAGCAATTTGATTGTACCCAAAGTAGTCATCTAAAAAGAAATAATAGGCCTTTCCAGCAAGCCGATCCAGCATTTGGTTACTGAAAGGGAGTGGGAAGTGATCTTTCTTTGTGGCCGCATTCAATTTGCGATAATCCATACAAACTCGCCATCCCGCGGGAATGCGTGTAGAATTTAATTTGTCCTTATAATTGCAAACCACATGATGCCACTCTTTTTAGGTACGCATTGCATTGGACTTACCCAATTGCTATCAGAAATCGGGCAAATAATTCCAGTATCAAGCCATTTTATGATTTCTTTCTTGACAACTTCCTTCATCTTCTCATTTAATCTTCTTTGTTGTTCAATTGATTGCTTGCCTTCATCTTCCAACTTGATCTTGTGCATGCAAAAAGAAAGACTAACACCTTAAATATCAGCAATACTCCAAGCAATAGCTTGTTTATTTTGCTTAAGAATGTGGACCAATTTCTCTACTTAAGTTGCATCTAGTGTTGCGGAGACAATAACTGGGAGAGTATTGTGATCACCCAGAAAGACATATTTAAGATGAGGAGGTAGTGGTTTCAATTCCAAAATAGGAGCTTCTTAATAAATGGTTTGAAAATTAAGGTTATTCTATTGGCTAGGTCTAAGGATTCAATCTGCTATCCATGCTTGAGTTTAAGATTATTAGCTTCAACTGTGCTGTCACAATCGTCTAAGGACTCGACATAAGATGTCACTGCATGCAAACTCTTTAAAAAGTACTATGCTTTGGTTATTGAATTCTTCCTAAATTAGATTATCTGGCATATCGATAGTATGACATTCTTCTTTGTCCTTGCATTATATAGATTCAAAAACACTAAAGGTGATTTGCTCATCATTAAGTCGTATGGCTAGTTCACCTTTGTAAACATCAATAAGAGTTCGGCCGGTGGCTGAAAAAGGTTGTCCCAAGATTATGGGAACCTCTTTGTATGCCTCATAGTTAAGTATGATAAAATTAGCTGAGAAAACAAATTTATCTACACGAACTAATATGTAACACCCCTCACCCGTATTCAACGCCGGAATAAGGTTACAGAGCATTACTGGACTTATAAAACAATTAAACATTCAATTCACATACATTTTAAAATTTCATGCAATCCAAACTCAATCACATTGTCCCTAATACGAGCCTACGAGGCCCTAAACATGCTTTAGAAATTATTCGGGACTAAACCGATAGCTTAGGAAACTTTTATGAGACTTAGAAATTTTTTCAAATTTCAGAGGACACACGCTCATGTCATAGGCCGTGTGGACATTCGAAATAAGATCACATGGCCATGTCCCAGCCCGTCTTCAACCCCGTGTAACTATCTAACTTGCGTCACATGCCCGTGTGCCCTAAAAATGGCCACACACACTCGTGTGCCAGGCTGTGTACTAGGTCGTGCCAAACCTGTAGGGTATACTGACTTATGCCAACAGCCAAGTCACACGCCCGTGTGTTGCGCCGTGTAAAGCATACTGACTTGATTTCTATTTCAACACCAGGGGACACACGACCGTGTAACCTAACCGCGTGTCATACAAGTCTGAGACACACGCCCATGTCTCTACCCGTGTGGACAAAAATAGGCTATTTACCAAGCCAATTTTCCACCCAAACTTACACACACCTACACCAACCCATTTGGCACCAAAACTATAACACCCCAGACCCGGTCCAGGCGTTATGGCCGAACCTATGAATGTCACATCAAAGGCATAATTCAAAATGATTTTGCTAAGTTAAAATTTAAGGCCCAAAAGCCCAAAATTCTTGAGTCTTGTCAACTAAAGATAAAAAACCATTTAATTATTTTAATTATTCCGAAAACCATATTTAAACTTAAGAAAATTTATTTAAGTTTAACAATTAAAAAACAGTTGAAATAAAAACAACAAAACTCAAAATCTAAAGTCAAATCGGAGTACAAGGCCTTATTACATCCAACAAAAATAAAGTAATTAAAATCATGTCTTTTGAGACAAATAAATAAAGCTTCTAAGCATCTTGTAGTGTGGCCATCTTCGAGTCCTCTCCCACGTCGAGTCGTTTACTGAAGATCAGCTGAAACATTTAATAAAAAAGGTGTGAGTTTCAAAACTCAGTGTGTACGACCCTTGGTAATCCAATCAGCATACAATTATCACATTGGGCCTAAGCCCTATCAAAATTGGTGGTCTTGGGCCTTAGCCCACAATGACCTCAAATCACATTAGTATCACATGAATGCAATGCATCCATCGCAAATCCAACCCTGCACTCCATTTCCCTCCAACCCTACACTCCTGTAGGGATATAAATAACAACCCACCCATCCTTACACTCCAAAGGTAGCACCAGCAGTGGCACTACTCAAACGTTGCAGCAAAGCTGCTATACTGGGCTTAAAGCCACCGATTGATCCACAGTCGTCAAGCGACTATGCGATCCTCAAATCTTCCTCCGTATATATTTCATGAATGCAACATACACAATTTCACACATTAAGCACTTAGGGGTATTTTACTCATTTCACTACCCAGAGGTATTTTCATAATTCTACCCTACAGGGGTACTTAGGTAATTTTACAAAACAGGGGTATTTTGGAAATTTTGTAAATCAGGGATATTTTGGTAATTCTGCAAATCAAGGGTATTTTGGTAATTTTACAAATCAAGGGTATTTTAGTAACTTTGCAAATCTAAGGATAATTTGAAAATTTTCAAACTAAGGGTATTTTGGTAATTTTCAAACTAAGGGTATTTGGTAATTTTCAAACCAAGGGTATTCGGTAATTTTTCAAATCAGGGGTATTTTGGTCCCTCTTGGGTTTTGGTTATGAACTTTAGCCCATTAACAAGTCCTTGGGGCTAAAATGAACAGATACTACGCACCAGGTAGGATTTCAGAGAAGAGGAGGTGGGTCGCTAAGGCCGCTTAAGTACCAAGCTCTCCCTAGATCCAATCCTAGACATGCATAAGTCTATTGCCACACTCTAACCCAGTGACTTGTCCCCGAACATGTTGATTATTAAATTAAGTCTTATCCGGTTTAAGAGTTGTTCAGAACTAGGCCTAACGTCCATTAAACCCTAGCATACTTGTCTACGTCCCCATAAAGCCCATCAAGCCCATTTCAAGTTCATATAGCCCATTATGCCCAAATCACATCCTTATGGCCCCTTAAGCCCAGATCTCATGCATATTTTCTATTAGGTCCAAAACAATTCCAGATCATGTAACATGCATGACTAACTCAATTCATATAACCAACCTTCAATCAATCACCCATACTTAATTAAAATATTTACCAAAAACCGAAGCCTTACCTAACCTTACCGTGTGCTACCGAGTTCTAATAGCCCTTCCTTAGCTACTAATCACTGAGTTCTAATACCTAACCTTACCCTTGTTAATACAAGATTAATGACAGTGAGAAGTTAGATAGCCCTTCGGCTTTTAACAAAACACTAAGGGGTTAACTGAATACTTACTGAATCCACTTTTGATCCTGCGGCCTAGATAACTACTGAACGAGATTCGACTTTTAACCTTGACTGATAGTAGGAAACAATCAATTTGTGATGGAGGAAAACAACAAAGATTCGACACTAATAGGGATTTTCAGCAAGAGAAGATGATGATACTTCGGCAATAAAAGAGTTTGGCTATGAGATAATTCGGCAAAAAGGGATTCGGCTATAGGAGATTTCGGCAACAAGGCAAGGTATTTTCGGTTGTGGAAAAATAAGGTTTCGACAAGAAAAAGAAAAAGAATGGAAAATCCGGCATTACCTAGGACCCCAAATTCGGCACACATACATTTATATAGCCTATAGCCGAAACTTAGCCACCCCTAAAGTCCAATTCGGCACCACTTCATCCACTGCTCATCTCCTAATTTTTCTCCATGATATCTCCCTTATCCTTCTCCTAAATTCTCTCTACTAATCACTTATCCTTAGAATCCCTTTACACGCCACTTCCAGCCTTCTAGAAGCCTAAAATTAAACTCCAAAATAAAGCTAAGATAGCACTCGAACCTCAGACCTCCTTGCATGCATATGTCGCCACCTCTCTACACCCTAGTGGCGTCTCTTAGCCACTTCACCACAGGCTTCTTTGTGCCATTTTTCACTTATTTTATTTAAAAGCCCACTACTCACAACCCTGATTCCTTAATTAATTAAATTAAGAATCCTCCACCACAAAACTTGAACCCAAAGCTTCTCCAACACACCTAGACACTCCAAATTCATTAAACCTTTAAAGTCATCATGCCATTTGTCATTTTCTTTCTCACTTAAAAATTTTATGAGACCCAAAGCCCAATAGGTCCGATTCTTCTAGGCCCAAATTCGGGGCGTTACAAAAACATAGCATATATAGGCATTCATCTAACTCAACCAAGCATAAATCATGCCATTTCAATATCAACAGCAACAACTCTCACATGTACCACAATATGCTACTTCATTTTTTGTGCCAAATTCACATTCCCAATTCAACTAAATGTACACTTTCAAACATGAATCAATTTAGCTAAATCCACAAGCATACTAATTCTCAATTCATCAACCATTTGACATCCACAATACCAATTATCAACAAGCATCACATATCCATCATTTAACACATAAGCAAAGCCATATGCAACTATGTATACACAACCAAACCAACCAAAACAAGCAAACTCTCAGGGCTATATACAAAACCAAAAACATTTAACATTTACAAGCCATTTCAAATGGCCAAAGTCATTACCAATTCATATACCAAAATGCCCAAACTCCTATACATGCCATATACTTAAAACACTTAAGTTCAAAAGTACCCAAGAGATGTTAAGATAGTGTGACGAAATCTTTGATGATCCCTGAATCCGAGCTAGCTTTGATTTCACTATAAAACACGAAAAAATAAATAAAGTAAGCTATATAGCTTAGTAAACTCGTATGAAAGTAATAAGCAAAACTCACCCTTTAATTACCATTCAAAATATGCATATAACATACTACAAAAATGTTTAATCACAATGTTAACATATATTCAATCACCTATTTAACCATGAACTCAATTCTTTCATGTGTTCGATGCATATACAATTTCCGTACATACCTATACTGATACGTATCTATTTCTCACCATTTCACATCTTCGATTTACCCGTTGAACCATTTGGTATAATACAAGATACTTAGGAATCTCGCACCCTAAATGCCAATATATATAGCCGAAGCTATCTCAATAAAATCTTGCACCAAAGTGCCAATACATATTCGAAGCTATCTCAACGATCATGACGTAGCTACATGATGCTGCTCACACAAGCTGACGAGAATCCGCAACACATGCTGGATGACTCAGCCATCGGTAGGACGTACGGACCAGTACCCAAAACAGTAATAACCCCTAATGACGTGTCATTCGTATCCTATACTATTCCTAAGGTTCAACCGGGATTTCACACTTGCCGAATTTTTATCGAACATGTCCGTGCAAAATTCCTTAAGTTACAACTACGCCAAAAACATAGAAATCATTAAAAACGGGACAAAATTCACTTACGTGCAAGCTTGAGATTGAACTGAATGTTTAAAACCCTGGCTATTTCTTCTTTTTCTTCTAATTTTCGATGAAGAAGATGGCCTAAAGATGATACAATTTGTTGTTTTGATTAAATTTGTCTTTATTAACTAAATTACTTATTTAATTTTTTAATTAACCATTAAAATCACCTAATTAATGCCATATTTGTTAACTCATTATAACAATGGTATATTTACCACATAAGGACCTCCACTATTTAATTTCATAGCTATTAGACACCTTTAGCAAATAGAATTCCATTTTTGCACTTTACGCAATTTAGTCCTTTTTACCAAATTAAACATTTAAACGATAAAATTTTTTAACAAAATTTTCACATAATCATAAAATCATGTTGTAAACATTAAAATAATAATAAAATAAATATTTTAACCTCAGATTTGTGGTCCCAAAACTACTGTTCTGATTTGACTAAAAACTGGCTGTTACAATTCTCCCCCTTAAGAATTTTCGTCCCCAAAAATCTTACTAGAAAATAGGTAAGGGTACTATTTCTCATAGCTTCCTCGGGCTCCCACGTAGTCTCTTCAACACTGTTCTGTTGCCACAAAATTTTCACCAAATCTATGCTTTTATTTCTCAATTCTTTAACCTCTTAAGCTAAAATTCTGATTGGTTCTTTGTTTTATGTAATATCAGGTTGAATTTCTATCTCAGACAGAGAAATGATATGCGATGGATCTGATCGATATCGACGCAACATCGCCACATGAAATACATTGTGGATCTTCTCTAACTCTAATGGTAAAGCTAGTCAATATGCTACAGGGCCTATTCTTTCGATAATCTCATACGGCCCGATGAATCGTAGACTCAATTTGCCTTTGTGACCAAAACGGATGATTTTCTTCCACAGAGATACTTTCAGAAATACTTTGTCACCGATCCAGAATTCAATGTCTTTTCGTTTCAAATGCACATACGATTTCTGTCTATCTAAAGCTTCTTCCAAACTGTCATGTATTACTTCACTTTATCTTCGGTCTCTCTAACCAAATCAACCCCGTGAATCTTTTTCTCACTAAGCTGGGTCCAGTATAATGGAGTTTGACATTTGCAACCATATAAAGCTTCATACGGTCCCATCTTTATACTCGATTGATAACTATTGTTATACACGAATTCAACCAATGACAAATATCTCTCCCAGTTGCCTTCAAATTCTAAAACACAAAAATAAAGCATATATTCGAGAATCTAAATTACTCTCTCGGAGTGACCATCAGTTTGTGGATGAAATGCGATACTAAAGTTCAACCTCGTGCCCAAAGCTTCTTGCAACTTCTTCCAAAACCGCGACGTAAAACTCGAATCTCTATCCTAAATAATCGAAACTGGTACTCTGTACAATCTAACGATCTCAGAAATGTAAAATTTAGCCAAGTTATCAAGTGAATAGTCTGTACGTACCGGAATGAAATGTACAGATTTTGTTAGTCAATCCACAACAACCCAGATAGCATCTTTCTTCTTCCGAGACAAGGGTAATCCCGATACAAAATCCATTGTAACTCTATCACATTTCCACTCTGGTATCATCACAGGCTGTAGTAATCTCGATGGCACTTGATTTTCGGCTTTAACTTTTTGACAAACCAAACATCTCGACACAAACTCTAAAATGTCTTGTTTCATGCCCAACCACCAATACAATTTTTTCAAATCATTGTACATTTTAGTACTCCTTAGATGAACAAATAAACAACCACTATGTTCTTCGTGCAGAATTTTCTGAATGAGCTTAGAATTTTTTGGTAAGCAAATTATGTTTCGAAACATTAAACAATCATCAGATCCAATCTAATAGTCTGAATCACTATTTGACTCACACTGTACTCTTTTAGCTTGCAATTCGTTATCAAATTTCTGAGCTTCACAAACTTGTTGAAGAAATACCGATTTAGCTTTTAATTCTGCTAGGATAGAACCATCATCAGACAAGGTTATCTGAGTATTCATCGCTCTCAAAGCAAATAAAGATTTTCTACTTAAAGCATCTGTGACTACGTTTGCTTTCCACGGATGGTAATCAATCACACACTCATGGTCTTTTAGCAACTCGAGCCATCTTCGTTGTCGCAAATGCAAATCTTTTTGAAACTTTATATACTTCAAACTCTTGTGATCGGTGATGTCGCCAAATTTTCAATGCAAACACAATAGCGGCCAACACTAAATCGTGCATTGAGTAATTCTTTTCATGTGGTTTCAACTATCTAGTGGCATAAGCTATCACTTTTCCCTCTTGCATCAAAACACAACCTAAACCATTCAATGACGCGTAGCTGAAAATCACAAACTCTTTACCCGGCTCAAGTTGAACCAAAACTGGTGCCTCAGTTAGTAATGCTTTCAACTGTTCGAAACTCTGTTGACATTTCTCGGACCATTCAAATTTCACATCTTTCTATAGTAATCTAGTCATCGGTGTAGCAATCATTGAAAATCCTTTTACAAAACATCGATAATATCTAGCTAACCTTAGAAAGCATTTAACTTCAGACACATATGCCTTCAGCTAAGACAATATGTCCCAAAAATCTAATTTCTCAGAGCCAAAACTTACATTTGCTGAATTTAGCTAATAGTTGCTTAACTCTTAAGGTTTGTAGCACAATCCTTAAATGTTCAGCATGCTTAGACTCATCTCTAGAATAAATCAGAATGTCGTCAATGAATACAACCACAAATCTGCCTAAAAATGGTCTAAATATTCGATTCATAAAATCCATAAAAATGGCAGGAGCTTTAGTTAATCCGAAAGGCATAGCAAGAAATTCATAATGCTCGTACCTCGTTCTAAATGCAATTTTCAGCACATCCGAATCTTTTACTCTCAACTGATAATAACCAGACCGCAAATCCATCTTCGAGAACATTGTTTCCCCTTTCAACTGGTTGAACAAATCATCGATTATCAGCAAGTAATCTTGTTCTTTATTGTAACCTTGTTGAGCTAACAATAATTAATACATAGTCTCATTTATCCATCTTTCTTCATTACGAACAATACTGGTGCACCCCAAGGCGAAAAACTAGGTCATGCATGTAACATCCTGAATTAGGGCCTTTGCATTTTAAGTGTTTGTGTATAAATGCTATGTTTGTCATGCTAGTCTAGGGTACTTTAGGGTCCAGCAATGATTTAGGGGTAAGCCAGAGTCTTGGTGAAAATTTTCTTTTTGAGCACTTTTAAGGGATGCTAGCTGAATTGGGCCTTAAGGGATATTGTTTGTGTTGGATGACACAATGAAGTGCCTTAGTAAAGTGGCAAGGAGGCGCCACTTAAAGGTGGAGGTAGGTGACGCCACAAGGGACCTGGAGGGAGCAGGTTTGAAACACCCCAAACCCGGCCCACGAGCTTTGTCCAGATTTGGTATGTTCCTCAAATAAACCGGTTCAAAGTTCTTTTGTTACTTTAGGAAAATAGTGTGTTTTGAAAGAAATATTGTTTTGGGTTGGGCTCGAGTAGAAAACAAAATCGTTTTATAATGAAAACCCTTTTAAATTTTAGGTGATAAAACATATAAAATACATTTAAAGTAAATTACTTAATCTTTAACTTAATAAAAATTTTGTAACATAATAAATAAAAACAGAAATAAAATAGTGCACTATGGCCTTATGGCCTTATTACATCAAGTAAATACAAATAATTCAGAGTACTTAAAAATTAATAGTCCATAAAAATAAAAACTTCATGTTGAGCATGGCCACCACAAGTTCTGCCGTCCCGGTCCATTACTGTTCATCACCTGAAACATGGTCCCTCAACGGAGTGAGTCAACAGACTCAATGTGTACACAACACTAAATCATAATAGAATCAGGCATAACAAATATTACACATTCATATTGTAGCATTCCCAAACCCAAACCTAATAAGCCATCCGCTACACTCCCCCGTACCAACCTGCACACCGTGAGGACTACTAAGTCGACCCTCTTTCCGCTACACTCCATATCGCGGTCTTAGGTCACCGCATTTGTGGTCTTAGGTCACCACATTCAGATATCACGGTCTTAGGTCACCGCATTCAGATTACTGTGGTCTTAGGTCACTACATTCAGATACCACGGTCTTGGGTCACCGTGTTCGTGGTCTTAGGTCACCACATTCACTTCCCCTTTCAATAACCCATATGCCCCATTTTGTAACATGCATTAATATGCCAAAGTTCACATTCTTATTCTCATGTTACAAATAACATATTTCATATTCCTAGTAGGAGTAGGAAACGTACCTGAGTACTTAGTACCATAACATGGTACCTTAGCCACTTTCTTATTCTTAATATCACATATTTTAATTAGACATAGCCATAAAACTTATTAAGAATTAGTGTGGGGTACACACCTGATTCGCTTAGCAAATTCCTTGAGTTCTCGTAATCTGATCTACTGCTTAGATCCTTAACCCCTACATTTGATTAATCACTTACTAATTTAATAAAAAGCCATTCGGACATAAATCCAAATCCTAGTAGGATTAGTATACTAAAACTTACCTTGTTGCCGATTGACTTAAGAATCAAGTCCCGAATTGAATCCTTGCTTCCTTACTGTTGTCGAAAACCCTATAGACACATGTTAGAGTTTAATCTTACATTAAAAATAATGAATGGCCTTTGGCCGAATCTTATAGTTTCTTACCTTGAATCTTAGAAATCCAGAAACCTTCCTCCTTGCAGTCGACAGTCACAAAATCCCGAAGTTTTCCTTCAAAGTTTCAGCCAACATGAATATGTCATTAAAACCTTGCCTTTTTGTTTTTAAAGAAGAAAGAAAATAATCATAAGAGATCCTTACCCTTTTATATGGAAATCGGCAACACCCTTTGATCTATGAAAATATTCGGCTATGGCTTAGATGTGTATCACCAAATTTTAGTTTCCTTGAATAATTGGCTAGGGTTTTCTTTGGGGTCTTGGTTTCTGATGGATTGGAAAGAAAAGAAGAAGAAGAAAGAATAAAGGATGAGAGGAAACTTGTGATTTTGTCAGAAAATAATTTGGGGAAGATAACAAGAGAATTTCGGCAGAGGCTTGCTTGGAGAGAAAAAAAAATTGTAAAATGCCTCACTTTTCCTCCTATTGCCGAATTTACTAGGCCAAGAGTCCCTTTCTTGGCCATCACTCTTTTATTTGATAACTTTATCTCCTTAATTTAAAATAATTAAAGAATAATCCTTTATTATCTTCTTGAAAAATAATCTAAAATAAAAATCCATTATTTATCCTTATTGGTCGAAATTTAAAGAGAATAAAACTCTTCTTTTTAAACACCTTGTGCCGTCCACCTCACTTCTTCTGGAAGCAAAATAAAATTTCTTTTATTTGCTTTCCCTGTGACTCGAACTCAGGCCCAATCCCCTTGCATGTGGCGCCATTTCCAGAGGCCCTAAGTGGCATCTCCGTGCCACTTTTCCAAGCCTGTTTGCGTGTCAAATTTCACATACTTTTTCTCTTAAGGACACCTTGCCTTAATTTCCTCTTTTAAACTTTAAAACTCGACATTTCTAAGTCATTTCTAAGTTTCCAAAAATTTTCATTTGCCTCTTTAAACTAGACATTTCCTTACATTTCTAAGTTTCCAGAAATGTTCACTTTGCACTTTTGAATCATTTCCAAATCATTTCTGGGTTTCCAAAAATGTTCATTTCTAAATCATTTCCATGCATTTCTAGGTTTCCAAAAATGTCAAAAATTTATTCACAATACATAAGACATGTCATTTCGTACAATTAAACCGAAAATGCATAGGCCCTTTCCAGGATGTTACAGTTCTACCCCCTTAAAATAATTTCGTCCTCGAAATTTCCTAACTAAAATAATTGAGGATATTGCTGTCGCATTGCTTCTTCTGGCTCCCACGAAGCTTCCTCCGATCCATAGTTGCGCCATAATACTTTGACTAGGGGAACTGACTTCCTCCGTAGCACTTTCACATCACGTTCCAATATCTGAATCGGCTCTTCCTCGTACGATAAGTCTGGCCTTAGCTCTACTTCTTCAACTGGTACCACATGAGATGGATCCCATCGGTAGCGACGTAGCATGGATACATGGATTACGTCGTGCATCTGTTGCAACTCTGGTGGCAACTCTAATTGGTATGCCACTGGTCCAACTCGCTTCAGTACTCGATAGGGCCCTATAAACCTTGGGCTTAACTTCCCTTTGCGACCAAACCTCATCACCTTCTTCCAAGGCGAGACTTTCAGAAACACTTGATCTCCCACTTCAAACTCTATTTACTTCCGCTTGAGGTCTGCGTACGACTTTTGCCTATAAGAGGCTTCCTTTAACCGTGCTCAGATTATCTCCAACTTCTCTTCAGTTTCAGCCACTAACTCTGGACCCAAAACTCGACGTTCTCCTAACTCAGTCCAATAAGTAGGAGTTCGACACTTCCGACCATACAATGCTTTATATGGTGCCATCCGAATGCTAGCCTGATAGCTGTTGTTGTAGGCAAACTCAGCTAAATGCAAGTAATCTTCCCAACTTCCTCGGAAATCCATCACACAACCTCTCAACATATCCTCCAACACTTGTATAACCCGTTCAGACTGCCCGTCTGATTGTGGATGAAAAGCCATAGTGAAGTCTAACTTAGTGCCTATAGCTTGATGAAGTGCCCTCCAAAACTGAGACGTAAACCTAGGGTCTCTATCGGAGATGATCGATACCGGTACCCCATGTAACCTGACAATTTCTGCCACATATAACTTAGCCAACTTCTGAAAAGAATAGTCAACTCTTACCGGAATGAAGTGCGCGGACTTGGTCAAACGGTCCACTATCACCCATACCGAGTCCTTCTTAGTAGGCGTAAGGGGAAGCCCACTAACGAAGTCCATGGTAATTCTCTCCCACTTCCACTGCGGAATCTCAATTGGTTGACGCAATCCCCGATGGAACTTGGTGTTCAGCCTTAACTTGCTGACACGTCAGACATTTCCCCACGAACTCAGTAACTTCCCGTTTAAGATCAGACCACCAAAATTGTTCCCTTAGATCTCTAAACAACTTAATGCCTCTGGGATGCATAGCATAAGGGCTACTATGCACCTCCCGAAGAATCCTTTGTCTTAACTCCTCGTCTCTCGGCATACAGACTTTTCCCTTGTAGCACAATACACCTTCATCATTAACGCCATAGTCCTTTAATTCTCCGTGCTGTACTTGCTGTAACTTAGCACTTAGGTTCTTATCAGCCAACTGTCCCTTTTTCACCTCATTCAGCCATGTGGGCTTGACTTGTAATTACGCCAACAAAGCTTCCGTCATCATATAAACTTAAGTGAGCGAACATAGCCCTTAGATCCTAAATGACCTTCCGACTTAGGGCATCGGCCACTACATTTGCCTTGCCGGGTGGTACTCTCATCGAGCAATCATAATCCTTCAATAACTCCACCCACCTTCGCGCCTCAAGTTCAACTCCTTCGAGTCAACAGATACTTAAGGCTCTTGTGGTCTATGTAGATCACCGACCTTTCTCCATAGAGATAGTGCCTCTCCACACCTTAAGGGCGAAAACCACCGCATTGCTAATTCCAAGTCATGAGTTGGGTAGTTAACCTCATGAGGCCTTAGTTGCTTGAGAGGCATCATCTGTGACCACTTTTCCATCTTGCATTAGGACACATCCTAATCCCGTATACTGGCGTCCACATTACACCACAAAATCCTTTCCCGCCTCCTTTGAATTAACACCTGAGCCTCCGTCAACACCTTCTTAAGCTTTTCAAAGCACTACATTTGCTTATCTGTCCCATTCAAAGGGTACTTCCTTCCTTAGCAACCTTGTCAAAGCGCGGCTATTGAGAGAACCCTTCCACAAACCTTCTCTCGAAATAGCTTTGCCAAACCTAAGAAACTTGGATCTCGACCACGGACCTAGGTGGTTTCCAATCCAACACTACTTCGATCTTCCTATGATCCACCCTTATACCTTCTGCGGATACTACATGTCCTAAGAATGCCACCTCATTAAGCCAGAATTCACACTTGCTAAATTTGGCATAGTGCTTCTTCTCCTTAAATACTTGTAACACTATCCATAGGTGCTCATCATGCTCCTCCTCCGACTTCGAATACACAAGAATGTCATCGATGAACACAATGACAAACCTATCCAAGTAGGGTTGGAAAACCCGGTTCATCATACCCATGAACGCGGCTGGAGCATTCGTCAACCCAAACGGCATTACTACAAACTCAAAATGGCCGTATCGTGTCCTAAAAGCGGTCTTATGGATATCTGCCTCCTTCACCTTCAACTGATGATATCCTGACCTTAAGTTTATCTTCGAGAATACCGCGGCCCCCTTCAGCTGATCGAACAAGTCATCGATCCTTGGCAAGGGATACTTGTTCTTAATGGTCAGCTTATTCAACTGACGGTAATCTATGCACATCCACATAGTTCCGTCCTTCTTCTTTACAAACAGGACCGGTGCTTCCCATGAAGACACACTGGGTCGAATGAACCCACGATCCAGTAATTCTTGGATTTGAGCCTTGAGCTCAACCAACTCCTTTGGTGCCATTCTATACGGGGCAATTGACACAGGAGCTGTTCCCGATAGCAAGACTATTCCAAATTCCACCTCCCTATCTAGGGGTATTCCTGGTAATTCCTCCAGAAACACATCTTCAAAGTCCCTTACCGTTCTACTTCCACTAACACCTTCTTCCTTTCCACCCAACGCACTTACGAAGGCTAAGAACGCCTTACACCCTTTCCTAACCATTTTCTCAGCCGTCAACGCTGAAACTACGTGGGACAGGTAGTTTCTTCTTTCTCCGATCATTATTACTACTTCATCCTTCAGAGTCCTTAGTTCCATTCGTTTAGTCGCACAATCCAATACGGCTCGATGCTCTACTAGCTAGTCTATTCCAAGTATAAGTTCAAACTCCTCAAAGGGTAGTTCCATTAAGTCAGCCCAAAAGTTTACTCCCTGAATCTCTAGGGGTACATTCCAAAAGATCTTATCCACCATTACAGTTTGGCCTAATGGGCTTACTACAGTCATCTGCCTATCAGAAAGTTCAGAGTCTAGGCCTAGTGTTTCCACTACACTATATGCAACATAAGAATGGGTCGAGCCCACATCAATTAAGGCATAATAAGGCTTGCCATAAATAAAGAACGTACCAATTATAACATCCGACGCGTCTCCATCTTCTCTCCGGCGAACTGTATAAACCAAACCCGGTTGCCTTGCCTCAGCATTAGCAGCACCTTTGCCCTGTGTTCCACAGCCTCTGCCAGCACCATTACCTCTGTTACTCGAACCACGACTCGTTGAGGCTGTTGTCCTCCTCTACCAGCCTGACTAACATTCTGAGCTACTGGTCGACTTTCATCTGATTTCTTAGGACAATCCTTGATCACATGGTCCTTGGAGCCACACCTAAAACATCCTCCTGTCTTCTTCTAGCACTCTCCTAAATGCTTCTTTCCACACAAATCACAAGGACGATACTGCCCTCCTGAACCAACTTGCTGACCTCGTGGCCCATCAACTCTAGGCCTCTTATAAACCTTTCCAGACGATCCAAAACCTCTTTTCGACCTATTTCGGTCCATAGTCTGCCTGGTAAAATCCTTGATCCCTTCAGCCACTTTAGCCTTTTCCACTAACGCAGAAAATTCTCGCTCCTGGTGCGGTGCTATCAACAATCTTAGATCATCCCTTAGGCCGTCCTTAAAATGGACACAGCGCTCATGCTCAGTTGCCACTACTCCTCGGGCATACCGGCTCAACCTCAGGAATTCAGCCTCATATTTTGCCACGGATATGCTCCTTTAAACCAGCCCCAGAAATGCCTTCCTTTGCTCATCCGTATACCTGGTTCCAACATACTTCTTTTGATACGCTTCCTTAACGTAGTCCCGTGTCGATCCTCCATTGTGGCACCATCCCGAAACGATTAACCACCATTGATACGCTTCATCGCGTATAATGCCACCATTCCTTTTAACTTCTCCTCAGGGGTCAGGTCAAGCTCATCCATGATGCGCTCAGTTGCTTCCATCCAGTACTCAGTTGTACTGGGTGCCACACCTGATACTCCACGAAACATTTCGGCTCTATTAGCTCGGAGCCGTTCGGGCACAGACTTTTGATTTCCCAAATTTCCTCCTGCACCAGCCACCAACTCCAAAACTCGTAGCACAGCCTGCGACACAGCATCATCCCCCGTCTGAGCTTGCTTCTCAACACCAACAGTTGGGGGTGGTGGTGGCAGTGGTATCTCATTGTCAGACCCTTGATCCGATCTAACGGGTTCTGACACAGTCATCCTTCCTCTACCTCGTCCATGATGACCACGTCCTCTAGAGCTCATTTCTAACATCGAGATCTGATTAAGAAGTTTTATGAATTAGTCTTTGTTTCACTTGATTACCCGCGAAGAAATTTTATGGAAAGAGTTTTAGGAATGGTTCTTTCGTATTCATACATGCACACAGTCTTTTCATTCATTCATACATCCATCAACCAATTATGAACTTTCGTTCATTCAGAGAAACGTTGTAGTTTTCATTGTTGTTGTTTCCCCACTACCCAGGGGTATTTTCGTAATTTTATCCTACGAGGCTATTTTCGTAATTTTTCAAAAGAAAAGGTTCCTTGATGATTCTGTCATAAAGTATTTTGGAATTTTTTTAAATTTTCGGGGTATTTTGGAAGATTTGAAATCAGGGTATTTTTGGTAATTTTGAATCTCGAGGTATTTTTGTAATAAACTGGGGTAAATTTGTAAAATTTAACAAATCGAGGATATTTCAAAAGTTGCAAAACTTTGAGGTTCTTTTTGAGAATTATTCTTTCCAAAGCGGTGATGTTGCAAAAATTTTTTGGAAATCGAGGTCATTTTGGTAATTTTTTGTAAGTTAGGGGCAATTTTGTAATTTTCCAAAATCAAGGTATTTTGATATTTTGCGAATTAGGGTTTTTGAGCGTTTATAAAATAATGAAATTTTGGTAAAATTGTTGGGTAGTTGGACATTTTATAAACCAAGGGTATTTTGGTAATTTTACCACTAGGGGCATTTTTGTAATTTCATAAATCGAAAATTTTTCGAAAAATTTTGTAAAGATGGTTTTCACAAATTTAAAAGAAAGTTTTAAGAGTTTTTTTTTTTTAAAAAAAAAACTAGGGTTTTGTTGTTTTTATAAAAACACGGCTAGTTCCCTTTCGGGTTTTAGTTATTGTGTTTAACCTAGGACCGAGTCCTCTTGGTCAGGGTGAACCAAAGCTACGCACCAGGCAGGATTCAAGTGGAGAGGAGGTGAGTCACGCGGACTGCTTAAATACCAAGCTCCCACCGAAACCATTCCTAGACTTGCGCACAGACGTTGCCACACCTACTGAGCCCTCTGGGTTAGGGTGAACCGAAGCTACGCACCAGGTAGGAATCCTGCGAAGAGGAGGTGAGTCACTAGGACTGCTTAAATACCAGGCTCTTCCGGATCCAATCCTAGACATGCGTACAGGGGTTACCACACCCTAACTCGGTGACTTAGCCATAGGTTTGTTTAATGGAATTAAGTCTTATGTGTTTGTGTTTGAGTAGACTAGTCCTAGGGTTCAAGTTCCTATCATGCTATTCTACGTTCCATTCCTTTTCTACCCTTCCATAATTCACATAATCACACAGATGGTTAGGGGTACTTACTTGGTGGACTGCAGGTCGAAGACTTAGGTGCCATGCCAGAAAAACCTGCTTAAATTTAGAAATACATTTCATAAAACTCATTTGGGCTCGTTTGGAAAATGTTTTGGGCCTTAGCCCACAGGCCGAGAGTTTTAAAACAGGCTCTGATACCAAACTGAAACACCCCAAACCCGGCCCACGAGCTTTGACCAAATTTGGTATGTTCCTCAAGTAAACCGGTTCAAAGTTCTTTTGTTACTTTGGGAAAATAGTGTGTTTTGAAAGAAATATTGTTTTGGGTTGGGCTCGAGTAGAAAACAAAATCGTTTTATAATGAAAACCCTTTTAAATTTTAGGTGATAAAAAATACAGAATACATTTAAAGTAAATTACTTAATCTTTAACTTAATAAAAATTTCGTAACATAATAAATAAAAACAGAAATAAAATAGTGCACTATGGCCTTATGGCCTTATTACATCAAGTAAATCCAAATAATTCGAGTACTTAAAAATTAATAGTCCATAAAAATAAAAACTTCATGTTGAGCATGGCCACCACAAGTTCTCGCCGTCCCTGTCCATTCTTTTCATCATCACGAAACATGGTCCTCAACGGGGTGAGTCAACAGACTCAATGTGTACACAACACTAAATCATAATAGAATCAGGCATAACAAATATTAGACATTCATATTATAGCATACAAATTATGATGCATTTCTAAACCCAAACCTAATAAGCCATCCGCTACACTCCCCCGTACCAACCTGTACACCATGGGGACTACTAAGTCGACCCTCCTTCCGCTACACTCCATATCGCGGTCTCGGTCACCGCATTTGTGGTCTTAGGTCACCACATTCTCGATATCGCGGTCTTAGGTCACCGCGATTCGATTCATCGTGGTCTTAGGTCACCACATTCGGATACCACGGTCTTAGGTCACCGTGTTCGTGGTCTTAGGTCACCACATTCACTTCCCCTTTCAATAACCCATATGCCCCATTTTGTAATATGCATTAATATGCCAAAGTTCACATTCTTATTCTCATGTTACAAATAACATATTTCATATTCCTAGTAGGAGTAGGAAACGTACCTGAGTACTTAGTACCATAACATGGTACCTTAGCCACTTTCTTATTCTTAATATCACATATTTTAATTAGACATAGCCATAAAACTTATTAAGAATTAGTGTGGGGTACACACTGATTCGCTTAGCAAATTCCTTGAGATCTAAATGTCGATCTACCGCTTAGATCCTTAATCCCTACATTTGATTAATCACTTACTAATTTAATAAAAAGCCATTCGGCCATAAATCCAAATCCTAGTAGGATTAGTATACTAAAACTTACCTTGTTGTCGTTTGACTTAAGAATCAAGTCCCAAATTGAATCCTTGCTTCCTTACTGTTGTCGAAAACCCTATAGACACATGTTAGTGTTTAATCTAACATTAAACATACTGAATAGCCTTTGGTCGAATCTTATAGTTTCTTACCTTGAATCTTAGGAATCCCGAAACCTTCCTCCTTGTAGTCGACAGTCACAAAATCCCGAAGTTTTCCTTCAAAGTTTCGGCCAACATGAATATGTCATTAAAACCTTGCCTTTTTGTTTTTAAAGTATAAAGAAAATAATCATAATAGATCTTTACCCTTTTATATGGAAATCGGCAATGCCCTTTGATCTATGAAAATATTCGGCTATGGCTTAGATGTGTATCACCAAATTTCGGTTTCCTTGAATAATTGGCTAGGGTTTTCTTTGGGGTTTCGGCTTCTGATGGATTGGAAAGAAAAGAAGAAGAAGAAAGAATAAAGGATGAGAGGAAACTTGTGATTTTGTCAGAAAATAATTTGGGGAAGATGACAAGAGAATTTTGGCAGAGGCTTGCTTGGAGAGAAAAAAAATTGTAAAATGCCTCACTTTTTCTCCTATTGCCGAATTTACTAGGCCAAGAGTCCCTTTCTTGGCCATCACTCTTTTATTTGATAACTTTATCTCCTTAATTTAAAATAATTAAAGAATAATCCTTTATTATCTCCTTGAAAAATAATCTAAAATAAAAATCCATTATTTATCCTTATTAGTCAAAATTTAAAGAGAATAAATCTCTTCTTTTTAAACACCTTGTGCCGTCCACCTCACTTCTTCTAGAAGCAAAATAAAATTTCTTTTATTTGCTTTCCCTGTGACTCGAACTCAGGCCCAATCCCCTTGCATGTGGCGCCATTTCCAGAGGCCCTACGTGGCATCTCTAGGACACTTTTCCAAGCCTGTTTGCTTGTCAAATTTCACATACTTTTTCCCTTAAGGCCACCTTACCTTAATTTCCTCTTTTAAACTTTAAAACTCGACATTTCTAAGTCATTTCTAAGTTTCCAAAAATTTTCGTTTGCCTCTTTAAACTTGACATTTCCTTACATTTCCAAGTTTCCAGAAATGTTCACTTTCCACTTTTGAATCATTTCCAAATCATTTCCGGGTTTCCAAAAATGTTCATTTCTAAATCATTTCCATGCATTTCTAGGTTTCCAAAAATGTCAAAATTTATTCGCAATACATAAGACATGTCATTTCGTACAATTAAACCGAAAATGCATAGGCCCTTTCCAGGATATTAAAAGGTTCAAGTCTCGTTATCCTCCTTTTGAGAACTCTTTTTGGTGTCAAGGGGAGCAGAGGTGGAGTTCGGCTGGGATGCTTGAAAAGGGGAGAGTTGATTCAGTCAAATAATTCAAAATAATGGTGGAGAGGGTTTTTAGCAGTTTGAATCATTCAAACTTGTTTGAATGGGTGGGGGAGAGGGAATTAAGGAGAAAAAGAAGGGATTGAAAAGGTATGTGTGTTAGCCGAATTTTTGAAAGGATTTAGGCAGAGTTGGGCATTCAGTTTTTGGGTGTTAGCTTAGGGGTGGCCGATTGTTGGTGGTAGCGTTGGGAGTGTTGAATATTTCGTCTAGTTAGGGAGCACCTAGTGCTTTTGTTCTCTCATTTCTTTTGTGCCAAAACTGAAACACTCCCACACTTTTGGCTTACATTCTTTCTTTTCTCTCAATTACGAAAATTGAGTTGCCTCCTAAGTCTCTTCTTCTTCTTTTCTTCTTTTGTGTTTGGCCGAAACCTATATTGCCTTCCACTCGTCATCTTTGTTTTATTTTTTTTTGTCAATAACATCATAGCCGAACCCTCATTTACTCTTTGTTTCTTCTCATTTTTGTTCTCATCATTTTATTCTCTCCTTGTTCTACCGATTCATTGTTGGGACAACTGTTGTTTTGGGCAAATCAAATCACTCTTTTTGCTGGGGGCGCATGCCGAATCCTTGATGTTATTCGTTAGAAGTTAAGGTAAGAGGAGATTTCTCCTATTTCGTTATCTCTCTCTTTCGAGTCTTGGTAGCTAAAGCCGAATGGCTAATTGGCCTAATGTTTGGATGCTTGGCCGAATATAGGTGGGAGTGGTGTCGCATTCTTTTTTGAGATTTTCGGGATTCGCTTGACTTGTGAATCAAGCCTAAAGGTTTGGCTTTTGTCGATCTAGGTAAGGAGATCTATCCTGCTAAACGTGTAAATCTATTCATATTTTACTCTTTGTGTTAACTCGGTCTTCTGACCAAGATTTGTTCCATGGACTCGAATGCCAGCAATTATGAGGGGGGTTGGACTCGTAAACCCAGCCCTTAAGTTTAAGAAGCGAGCAGTGTCAGCTGTTCGAGATTGGCCACCGGGTTGTGGGCGAAACTTCACGAAGCAGTGCGTGGCGGATAGCGATGGTTTTGATTAACTATAGTGTCGATGTAGAGAGTGTGATATTACGTGTTATCAGGTGTGTAACTTTCACACACTTCGTATGTTATTTTTGTTAGTAACTATTATGTCTGACAGCCGGAGTGACGTTATGGGTCACTAGAATACCTTTGTGGGTAAAAGCGAGGACTCTAGGTAAGTTCTATTATGTTTTGCTATTAAAGAATGCATGTATTGTATGAATGAACATACCATGTTGATTAACTGTTACCCATGACCATGTAATTGGGATATGAGGTGAAGAGGGAGGAATCATGATCTCCATTAGACTGTCACCAGTGGTTTGGTACCACAAGTGGGTTGGCCCCACATAATCTTATACTTTGTGACTAAGCCTCAGTAGTTTGGAACCACCAGTGGTTTGGTACCACATATATGTTATTTTATGACTCGTCATAGTGGTTTTCTACCATGGTGGGTTGGCCCCACATATATATCTATTACGGGATTGTCACTAGTGGTTTGGTACCACAAGTGGGTTGGCCCCACGTATTATTATTTGTGACTTTTGTCACCAGTGGTTTGGAACCACCAGTGGTTAGGTACCACCAGTGGCTAGGTGCCACATATTCGGTAGATTCATGAGATGTGGAGGTTGAACATTATAGGTTGGTTGGGCTGCATTGCATATTTGCATCGTATATAAAATTGTGTGAAGGCCATTTGCACACTAAGTCTCGGTGACTCACCCTTCCGTTAATCTTTGCAGGTAATCCTTAGACCGCGGATATGGAGTCGAGGTGGACTCGAGGTGGCCATGCATAACGTTTTGAGTGATTTTATCTTTCATAATTATTTTGGGATCGTTACTATTTTAATTTAGATTTTAGTATTATAATAAGGCCCTTTTTAACAGTAATTTGGTTTGTTCTTTAAATTTTCTTTCAATTGTTATGGCGCGCCTAATAAATAATCTAAGTGGATTTTTTTTTCGACAAGCTAAATACTTTAAATTCTAAGATTTTTAATTGGCATATTATGATCGGGTTTTAGTAACAAGTTAACACAAAATTTTCAAGCTTGGACTCAAGATAGTTTCTAACTGATCGCTCAATATACTTTCTTTTTAAAATTCGACTTTGGATTACAAAATCTAATTTGTACTATGGCTTGAGTTAAACAATTTTTTTTAAATCCTCACTAAAGGCACAGTGATGTGCAAAGATTTTCCTCAATCCACGATTCTTAACTCAGTTTCTAAAATTTTCTTTTTTGTAACATGCCAGATCCGGTCATAGCGTTTTGATCGGTTTGGCGTGTTACAATTGTGGTATCAGCGCCTGGTTCAAAAGCTCAGCTGTGAGTATAAGGCCCGAATTATTTTTAGTAGATGGTTTGCAAAATGGTTTTTGATGAAATACATGTTTTCGGGAAGCATGGCACCTGAGTCTCCGGCACCGATCCGCGATGGTAAGTTTTCTAATTATTGATTGTATGATTTAGTTGTTTTGTAGTGTGATTGCTAGTATTAGAGAAATTTACCTTAGAGACTGAAGCCTGTAGAAATGTATGCTTTTGCAAAAACAACTACTCTGATAATATACTCATAAGACTGTTCGGTAATAAACAGTGGAAGAAAGCTAAGTCATAAAACTCTTAATCAGATTAAAATTGTGAACGTTAGTCATGAGCACTCGAGGACGTGGGCATAATGTACGTGGTCGTGGTAGAGGTAGGATTACTGTATCGGAACCAGTAGGGTCTGGTCATGGGTCAGGAAATGAGATGCCGCCACCGCCAGCTGTGGAACCAGAGTTTTAGGACCAAACGGGTGGAGACGATGCAGTGTCTCAGGCGATGATACGTGTATTAGAGAGAGTTGCTGGAGCAGGCGTAGGTACGGGGGCCCAAAAATCTGTACCTGAAGACTCCGAGCCAATAGAACAGAAATATTTAGCGGAAATATTTAGAAGTGACTGAGCATATAATGGATGATCTTGATTTCATGGCAGAGGAGAAGTTGAAAGGAGTGGTATCCCTTCTTCTAGATGAGGCCTATCAGTGGTGGCTCACGGTCAGAGATGGCACGATGGCTGATGATATCACCTGGGATTTCTTTAAAACATCATTTCAGAGGAAGTACGTTGGATCAAGTTATGTGGATGCGCAGCATAAGGCATCTCTGAATCTGGTTCAGGGGAGTAAGTCAGTGTCCGAGTATGAGGCAGAATTCTTACGGTTAAGTGATTATGCCCGGGGTATTGTGGCCACGGACCATGAGCGCTGTGTTCGATTTGCAGACGGGCTGAGAGATGAGCTGTCAGTGGTGATTGCTCCACAGCGAGAGAGGGAATTTGCTGTTCTTGTGGAAAAGGCTAAGATAGCCTAGGAGGTGAAGCAGTCCGAGAAGCAGAATCAAGACAGAAATAGGAATAAAAGGAGTTTTAGGCCATCAGGGTCTGCTGGGGGTTTTCAGAAAAGGGCTAGATTAGGCGGGCCGAGTCAAGTTGCAAAGCCTGTTGCTGCTCCGTGGCCACCGCAGTGTGCTTGATGTGGAAAGTTTCATTCGAGAGAATGTTGGGCAGGTGATAGAGGGTGCTTTGGATGTGGGTCGTTGGATCATCGGGTGAAGGATTGCTCGCGGAGGCCAGTTAGGACACAATCTGAGGGTCAAGGACGTGCACAATTCAGAAGAGATGGTCAGCAACTGCAGAGGGGTCGTGGTCCAGCCAGATAAGGTAATGGGTTCAGTCGAGGCCATGGAGCACCCGGCAGAGGTGCTGGGAATACAAATGCAAGACAGCCTGGGTTATTCTGTGCAGCTAGGCATCGAGAGGAGGGCGGCGCACCGAACGTCATAACCGGTACGTTCCTAATTTATGGTTTGCCTTATACTGCCTTGATTGATATTAGTTCCACGCACTCTTATGTTGCTAGTACTATAGCGGGAGCTCTGAACTTAGACTATGGGACTTCTTCTAGGGAGATGAATGTAGTTAGCCCTCGAGGACAATCTGTAGTGGTGAATAAACTGTATAAGGATGTACCTCTGGAAGTTCAAGGGGTAGTTTTTCTGGCTGATCTAATGGAACTGTTGTTTGGGGAGTTCAATTTGATCTTAGGTATGGATTGGCTAGTGCAGTATCAAGCAATGTGCAGCCAAGCATATGGTGTTAAGAGCTGTTAAGGGTATAGAGGTGGTAGTGATAGGCGAGAGAAGGAATTACCTATCTAATGTGGTGTCTGTTTTAAAGGCTGAGAGAATAGTGAGGAAGGGATGTAAGGCGTTTATAGCTTATGTTTGTGCTTTGGGGGTCAAGGAATCAACTATGGGGAATGTTCGAACGATGAAGGAATTCTCTGATGTTTTCCCGGAAGAGCTTCCAAGTTTGCCTCCGGAACGCGAGGTGGAGTTTTGTATTGATCTTCTCCCCGGAACAACTCCCATGTCTATTGCCCCATATAGAATGGCGGCAAAGGAGTTAGTGGAGATGAAGGCGCAGATTCAGGAATTGTTGGATTGGGGTTTTATCCGGCCGAGTGTATCGCATTGGGGAGCACCGGTGCTATTCGTTAAAAAGAAGGACGGATCAATGTGAATGTGTATTGATTACCGTCAGCTGAATAAGTTAACGATCAAGAATAAGTATCAGCTGCCGAGGATAGACGACCTGTTCGATCAACTTAAGGGAGCATAAGTTTTCTCCAAGATAGATTTGAGGTCGGGGTATCACCAGCTTAAGGTCAAGGAGGCAGATATTCATAAGACGGCGTTTCGTACTCGCTATGGTCACTACGGATTCTTGGTGATGCCGTTTAGATTGACCAACGTACCAACAGCGTTTATGGACATGATGAATCGGGTTTTTCAACCGTATTTGGATCGATTCGTTGTAGTGTTTATAGACGATATTCTAGTGTATTCGAAGTCCGAGGAGGAGCATGATTTGCATCTTCGAGTGGTTTTGCAAATTTTGAGGGAGAAGCAGTTGTTCGCTAAGTTTAGTAAATGCGAGTTCTGGTTAAAGGAAGTTACCTTTTTGGGTCATGTGGTGTCAGCTGAGGGGATTAAGGTGGACCCTCGGAAAATTGAAGTTGTGTTGGATTGGAAACCACCCAGGTCTCTGGCGGAGATTCGAAGTTTTCTTGGTCTAGCTGGGTATTATAGAAGGTCTGTGGAAGGGTTCTCTTTGATTGTAGCATCGTTAACTAAGTTTTTAAGGAAAGGGGTTTCATTTGTGTAGTCTGTCAAGCAACAAGAGACGTTTGAGAAGTTAAAGAAAATTCTGACAGAAGCTCCGGTGTTAATTCAGCCCGAGGTAGGGAAAGAGTTTACTGTTTATTGTGATGCATCACATACAGGGTTAGGATGTATGCTGATGCAAGAGGGGAAAGTAGTAACGTATGCTTCTCGGCAATTGAGATCTCACGAGGTAAATTATCCGACGCATGACCTGGAGTTGGCTGCAGTAGTTTTTGCCTTGATGATCTGGAGAAATTACTTGTATGGGGAGAAGTCTATCATTTACACGGATCATAAGAGTTTGAAATACCTCCTTACCCTGAAGGAGTTGAATTTAAGATAGCGAAGGTGGATCAAGCTGTTGAAAGATTATGACTGCTCGATTGAGTACCATCTGGGAAAGGCTAATGTGGTGGCAGACGCGTTAAGCCGTAAAGTAATATCGGACTTAAGAGCAATGTTTGCCCACCTTAGTTTGTATGATGACGGAAGTTTAATGGCAAAACTGCAAGTGAAGCTGACATGGGTGAATCAAGTTAAAGAGAAGCAGTTATCAGATGATGTCTGGAGCGCTCAACATTTGCAAGTGCAGAATGGTGGACTAGAGGGGTACAGTTTGAACAGCGATGGAGTTTTATGTTTTCGTGAGAAGGTTTGCACGCGAAAAGATGTGGATTAGGCAGAAGATTCTTCAGAAAGCACATAGCAGTCCATACGCTATGCATCCTAAGGTAGTAAGATGTACCGGGATTTGCAGGAACAATTTTGATGGCCAGGGTTAAAGCAAGAAGTAACCGAATTTGTGGGTAAGTGTTTGACATGTCAGCAGGTAAAGGCAGAACATCAATTGCCGTCGGGTTTGTTGCAACCAGTCAAGATTCCGTAATGGAAGTGGGAAAAGATCACGATGGATTTTGTTAGTGGGCTACCTTTTACGCCTACTAAGAAGGATTCGGTTTGGGTGATAGTTGACAGTTTGAAAAAGTCTGCTCATTTCATACCGATTCGGGTCGATTACTCTCTACAAAGGTTGGCTAAGTTGTATATAGTGGAGATCATAAGGTTGCACGGGGTACCAGTGTCTATCATCTTAGTCAGGGACACTAGGTTCACGTCAAGATTTTGGAAGGCGTTGCATCAAGCATTGGGTACGAAGTTGGACTTCAGTATAGCGTTTCATCCACAGTCTGATGGACAGTCAGAGAGGGTAATTCAGATCTTGGAGGATATGTTGAGGGGGTGTGTCTTAGACTTCAGAGGAAGTTGGGAAGAATTTTTACCGTTGGCGAAATTCACGTATAACAATAGCTACCAATCTAGTATTCAGATGGCACCGTATGAAGCGTTGTATGGTCGGAAGTGTCGTACTCCTACATGTTGGACAGAGTTGAGTAAGCGTTAGTTGTTGGGTCTAGAATTGGTTGCTGAAACGGAAGACAAGGTTAAGTTAATTCGGGCTCGACTGAAGGAAGCCTCGGATAGACAGAAGTCCTATGCGGATCTAAAACGTAAGGACATAGAGTTTGAGGTGGTTGACCAAGTGTTCTTAAAGGTCTCACCGTGGAAGAAAGTGCTTAGGTTTGGGCAGAAGGGCAAGTTAAGCCCCAGATTTATTGGACCTTATCGCGTGTTGAATCGTGTGGGACCAGTAGCCTAACAGCTCGAGCTACCTTCAGAGTTGAGTCAGATCCATGACGTGTTTCACGTTTCTATGCTAAGGCGCTACCGTTTGGATCCTTCTGATGTGCTATTGGTAGAAGAAATTGAAGTAAGCCTAGACTTATCTTTTGAGGAAGAACCAGTGCAGATCTTGGATTGGGATGTCAAAGTATTGCGTAGGAAATCAGTTCCTTTGGTAAAGGTGTTGTGGCGAAACCATGGATCAGAAGAAGCTACGTGGGAGTCAGAGGATGTTATGCGGCAGCAATACCCTCAACTCTTTTGACCAGGTAATTTCACGGCCGAAATTATTTTAAAGGGGTAGAACTGTAACATCCTGAATTAAGGCCTTTTCTTTTTAAGTGTTTGTGTATGAATGCAAAGTTTGTCATGCTAGTCTAGGGTACTTTAGAGTCCAGGAATGATTTAGGGGTAAGCCAGAGTCTTGGTGAAAATTTGCTTTTTGAGCACTTTTAAGGGAGGCTAGCTGAATTGGGCCTTAAGGGATATTGTTTGTGTTGGATGACACAAAGAAGTGCTTTAGAAAAGTGGCAAGGAGGTGCCACTTAAAGGTTGAGGTAGGTGACGCCATAAGGGACCTAGAGGGAGCAGGTTCAAGTCTCGTTATCCTCCTTTTAAGATCTCTTTTTGGCGTCAAGGGGAGCAGAGGTGGAGTTCGGCTGGGATACTTGAAAAGGGGAGAGTTGATTCAGTAAAATAATTCAAAGGAATGGTGGAGAGGATTTTTAGGAGTTTGAATCATTCAAACAAGTTTGCATGAGTGGGGGATAGGGAATTAAGGAGAAAAAGAAGGGATTGAAGAGGTATGTGTGTTAGCTAAATTTTTGAAAGGAGTTAGGTGGGGTTAGGCATTCGGTTTTTGGGTGTTAGCTTAGGGGTGGCCGATTGTTGGTGGTAGCTTTGGGAGTGTTGAATGTTTCGTCTAGTGAGGGAGCACCTAGTGATTTTGTTCTCTCATTTCTTTTGTGCCAAAATCGAAACACTCCCACACTTTTGGCTTGCATTCTTTCTTTTCTCTCAATTACGAAAACTGAGTTGCCTCCAAGTCTCTTCTTCTTCTTTTCTTCTTTTGTGTTTGGCGGAAACCTACATTGCCTTCCACTCATCATCTTTGTTTTATTTTCTTTGCCAATAACATCATAGTCGAACCCTCATTTACTCTTTGTTTCTTCTCATTTTTGTTCTCCTCGTTTTATTCTCTCCTTTATTCCTCCTTCTTTAGCCGAAACTCATTGAGACCAGCCCCTTGCCGAATCTCTTCTTTTCTCCCTCTTTTCTCTTCTTCATCCATACTTTGTGTTAGCCGAAACTATCAAGGCCATTAGAGATCCATTTTCTTCTTTTGCCGAAACTACCATTATCTTTCTTCTTCTTCTGCAACTCTTACTTTTCCTATTTCTATCTAGGGCCGAATACTCCTTGTTCTACCGATTCATTTTGGGACAATTGTTATTTTGGTCAAATCAAATCACCCTTTTTGCCGGGAGCGCAAGCCGAATCCTCAGGTGCTCTTCGTTAAAAGTTAAGGTAAGAGGCGATTTCTCCTATTTCGTTATCTCTCTCTTTCGGGCCTTGGTAGCCAAAGCCGAATGGCTAATTGGCCTAATGTTTGGATGCTTGGCCGAATATAGGTGGGAGTGGTGTCACATTCTTTTTAGAGATTTTTGGGATTCGCTTGACTTGTGAATCAAGCCTAAAGCTTCGGCTTTTGTCGATCTAGGTAAGGAGATCTATTCTGCTAAACGTGTAAATATATTCATATCTTACTCTATGTGTTAACTCGGTCTTCTGACCAAGATTTGTTCCATGGACTCGAATGCCAGCAATTCTAAGGAGGGGGTGGGACCTGTAAACCCAGCCCCTAAATTTAAGAAGCGAGCAGTGTCAGCGGTTTGAGATTGGCCACCGGGTTGTGGGCTGGCTTCTGAGCAGAGTCGTAGGCAGATAGCAGTGGTTTCGATTAACGATAGTGTCAACGTAGAGTGTGTGATATTACGTGTTATCAAGTGTGTAACTCTCACACACTTCGTATGTTATTTTTGTTAGTAACTATTATGTCTGAAAGCCAAAGTGACGTTATGGGTCACTAGAATACCCTTTTGGGTAAAAGCGAGGACTCCGAGTAAGTTCTATTATGTGTTGCTATTAAAGAATGCATGTATTGTATGTCTGAGCATACCATGTTGATTAACTTTTATCCATGACCATGTAATTGGGATATGAGGTGAAGAGGGAGGAATCATAATCTCTATTAGACTGTCACCAGTGGTTTGGTACCACAAGTGGGTTGGCCCCACATAATCTTATACTTTGTGACTAAGTCTCAGTGGTTTGGAACCACCAGTGGTTTGGTACCACATATATGTTATTTTGTGACTCGTCCCAGTGGTTTGGTACCACGGTGGGTTGGCCCCACATATATATCTATTACGGGATTGTCACTAGTGGTTTGGTACCACAAGTGGGTTGGCCCCATGTATTATTATTTATGACTTTTGTCAGCAATGGTTTGGAACCACCGGTGGTTAGGTACCACCAGTGGCTAGGTGCCACATATTGGGTAGATTCAGGAGATGTGGAGGCTGAACATTATAGGTTGGTTGGGCTGCATTGCATATTTGCATCATATATGAAATTGTGTGAGGGCCCAAAGCCCATTTGGACGGGGATTTGCACAATGAGTCTCGGTGACTCACCCTTTCGTTAATCTTTGTAGGTAATCCTTAGACCGTGGATATGGAGTTGTGGTGGACTCGAGGTGGCCATGCATAACGTTTTGCGTGATTTTATCTTTAATAATTATTTTGGGATCGTTACTATTTTAATTTGGATTTTGGTATTGTAATAAGGCCTTTTTAACGATAATTTGGTTTGTTCTTTAAATTTTGTTTCAATTGTTATGGCACGCCTAATAAATAATCTAAGTGGATTTTTTTTTCTACAAGCTAAATACTTTAAATTCTAAGATTTTTAATCGGCATATTATGATCGGGTTTTAGTAACAAGTTAACACAAAATTTTCAAGCTTGGACTCAAGATAGTTTCCAATTGATCGCTCAATATACTTTCTTTTTAAAATTCAACTTTGGATTACAAAATCTAAATTGTACTATGGCTTAAGTGAAACAATTGTTTTTAAATCCTCACTAAAGGCACAGTGATGTGCAAAGATTTTCCTCAATCCACGATTCTTAACTCGGTTTCTAAAATTTTCTTTTCTGTAACATGCCAGATCCGGTCGTAGCATTTTGACCGGGTTTGGGGTGTTACAATACAAAACCTCTATTTGTTAACTTTTGCAGCTGAGCTTTCAACTCTTTCAATTCGGTAGGGGCTATTCTATACGGAGCTGTAGATATTGGTGATGTTCCTGGTACTAATTCAATAGCAAACTCGACTTCTCTTATCGATGGTAACCCCGTTAACTCTTTTGAAAACACATCCGGATACTCATAGACAACTGGCACTGATTCAATTTTTGATTCAGACACTTTTTTTTATCTAAAACATAAGCAAAATAAGTTTCACAACCTTTTCTCACATATCTCTGAGCTGACATAGACGAAATCACAACAGGCAATTCACTCGGCTCATCTGATTCAATTCGAATGATTTCACTATTCTGGTATTTTAATTCAATAGTCTTTCGTCTACAATTCACAACAGCATCATGCAACGCCAAACAATCTATACCCAGAATTACATGAAACTCGTCAGACGGTAAAAGCATCAGATTTTCCAAACAATAGTAACCTCGAGTCATTAAAGGACAGTTCTTGCAAACTTTATCAACTAGAAAATATTTGCCTAAGGGGTTTGATACTTTAATCACAAACTCAGTAGACTCAACAGGCAAACTCTTACTAGACACCAAATTCATACAAATATATGATTGAGTCAATCCAGGATCAATTAATGCAATTACATTAGTGTCATAGAGAGAAAATGTACCGGTGATAACATCGGGTGACGACGTATCTTCGCGAGCACAAATAGCGTAAGCTCTAGCAGGTGCTATGGCCTCGGATCTCACAGTGGAGTCCTTAGTTTTTCCTCTACTACTAATCATAATTCCAACACTTTGAGGTGGTTTACCCCTGGCAACTGTATTACTCGGCCTTGAAGTTTGAAGATTATCTTACCCGAATGATTGAGAACAATCACGAATAAAGTGTTCTTGCGAACCATATCTAAAACAAGCTTTATTGTTATTATTCATCCAACGATCTCCAAAATTTCTTCGACCACACTGTTGACACCTGGGTTTGTTCTCACGCTGCCAACACTACGATACTGATGTAGCTTGACCTTTAGGACTTGAGTATTGCTTTCCACGATCTCTGTTTGAATATCTAATTAAAGGATTTGAACTAGTGTACGAATCCCGTGATTTCTTTGACGAAGACTAATATGGTTTGGTCATTGATCTCTTCCTCGAATCTCTAGCTTTGAAATCAACTTTTCTCTTTTCTTTGCCCAATTCTTCGACTTTGCAAGCTCGGTCAACTAAAACAACAAATTCTTTCAATTCTAGAATCTGAACAAACAGTCTGATGTCTTCGTTCAATCCATCTTTGAACCTTTTACACATAATTGCTTTGGCTAAAAAATATTCCCGAGCATACTTACTGTGTTTCAAAAATTCTCGTTCATATTCAGTCACAAACATACGACCCTGTTTCAGCTCCAGAAACTCTTTTCACTTTTAATCAATGAACCGTTGACTGATGTATTTCTATCTAAACTCGGCTTGAAAGAATTCCCAAGTGACCCTTTTTATCGGCACTACTGATACTAGAGTATTCCACCACTGATATGCTGTGTCCCTCAGTAGTGATACGACACATTTTAAGCACTCAGTCGGTGTGCAAGAAAGCTCATCAAATACTCTCGTAGTGCTTCCAAGCCACAACTCGGCTCTCTTGGGATCGTCATCAACAGTAGCTCTGAACTCTTCGACCCATATTTTCGAATCTTATCAACTAGTAGCTTATTCAGTCATAGAAGTTCCACACCTTGAGGAGCTACAGGAACCGATCTAGGATTAGGTGGGGGCAGAGGCTGTTAAGCAGCCAGATTTGTTTGAACAAATTTCGTGAACCATTCGTTCATCATTTGGAAGAAGGCTTCTTTAGCCTCTCCTCACTGGCTACCTGATACTGGTCTCGACTTTGATTGCACTACTCCGTAAATGGAGGCGGGCGCATTACTTTCAACATCATCAACTACAGCTCGATTGGGATCCATTTACTATATGACAACACGATTTAAACTGTCAGGAGATATCACACTATCACAGGTTATATATGGCATATATAGCTAGACTCTCACATACGCTATGTTAGTCCTAGAATTAACTAAATCATAGCTCTAATACCAATAAATGTAACACTCCTCACCCGTATTCAATGCCAGAATAGGGTTACAGAGAATTACTAGACTTATAAAACAATTAACCATTCAATTCACATACATTGTCCCTAATACGAGCCTACGAGGCCCTAAACATGCTTTAGAAATGATTCGGGACTAAACTAATAACTTAGGAAACTTTTACAAGACACAGAACTTTTTTTCAAATTTTAGGGGACACACGCCTATGTGGCCCAGCGCGGTGTCTCACACGGCCAAAGACATGCCCATGTCATAGGCCGTGTGGACATTCGAAATGAGATAACATGGCCTTGTACCAGCTTATGTCCGACCTCGTGTCACTCTCTGACTCGGGTCACACGACCAATACACACGCCCGTGTCGCTAGCCCATGTGCCCTAAAAATGGACACACACACCCGTGTGCCCGGCAGTGAACTAGGTCGTGCCAAACCTGTAGGGTATACTGACTTATGCCACACGACCAAGTCACATGCCTGTGTGCTAGGCCATGTGGAGTATATTGACTTGATTTCTATTTCAACACCAGGGGACACACGGCCGTGTAACCTAACCGTGTATCACGCACGGCTGAGACGCACGCCCGTGTCTCTGCCCGTATGGACATAAATAGGCTATTTACGAAGCCAATTTGCCACCCAAACTTATACACACCTAAACCAACCTATTTGGCACCAAAACATAGCATATATAGGCATTTATCTAACTCAACCAAGCATAAATCATGCCATTTCAATATCAACAACAATAAGTCTCACATGTACCAAAATATGCGATTTCATTTTTATGCCAAATTCACATTCCTATTTCAACTAAATGTACACTTTTAAACATGAATCAATTTACTTAAACCCACAAGCATACTAATTCTCAATTCATCAACCATTTGACATCCACAATACCAATTATCAACAAGCATCACATATATATCATTTAACATATAACCAAAGCCAAATGCAACTATGTATACACAACCAAACCAACCAAAATAAGCCAACTCTCATAGCTATATACAAAACAAAACATTTAACATTTACAAGCCATTTCAAATGACCAAAGTCATTACCAATTCATGTACCAAAATGACCAAACTCCTATACATGCCATATACTTTAAACACTTAAGTTTAAAAGTACCCAAGAGATGTTAGGATAGTGTGACGAAATCTCTAACGATCCCTGAATCCGAGCTAGCTTTGATTTCACTATAAAACACGGAAAAATAAACAAAGTAAGATATATAGCTTAGTAAGCTCGTATGAAAATAATAAGGAAAACTTACACCCTTTAATTACCATTCAAAATAAGTATATAACATATTACAAAATGTTTAATCACAGTGTTAACATGTATTCAATCACCTATTTAACCATAAACTAAAGTCTTTCATATGTTCGATGCATATACAATTTCTGTACATACTTGTACTGATACGTATATATTTCTCACTATTTCATATCTTCGATTTACCCGTTGAACCATTTGAAATAATACAGGATACTTGAGAATGTAACACCCCTCACCTTTATTCAACACTAGAATGGGGTTACGGAGCATTACCAGACTTACAACACATTTAAACATACTTATCTCATACATTTAATCAATACATGCAATCATCATTCAATCTCAATCCATTTGTCCTTAATACAAGCCTACGAGGCCCTAAATATACATTGGGAGTGGTTCAAGACTAAATCGATAACTCAGGAAATTTTTCAACACTTAGAAAATTTTTCTCAAAATAGGGGACACACGCCCATGTGACTAGACACCCAGCCACCAGGCACGCCCGTGTCACAGGCCCTGTGAACGTTGGAAATAGAAGCACATGGTAGTGTTGAAGCAAGTGAGCTTACTGACTTGAGTCACATGGCTAACCACACGCCCGTGTGTCTAGCCCGTGTGCCCTTCGAAGTGCGTGTGGTAGGCAGTGCAAACCTGTAGGGTATACTGACTTATGCAACACTGCCAAGTCACAAGCCCGTGTCTAATTTATAGGGTATACTAACTTATGCCACACGGCCGATCACACGCCCGTGTGTGAGACTGTGTGGAGCATACTGAATTCATTTCAATTTCAACACCAGGAGACACACGGCCGTGTAACATGACCATGTGCCACACACGGCTAAGACACACGCCTGTGTGGACAAAATTAGGCTATTTACTAATCCAATTTGTCACCCAAACTTATGCTCACCGAAACCACCAAAATGGCACTAATCATAGTATAAATGAACATCTAATTTAGCCACAGTCTAATTCATAACATTTCGAATACTAACTACCAACATGCATTATAACCTCAAGTCTTACTAAATCAAAACATACCAAAACACATATACATATCAACAACTAAACCTTTACCAAACATACATCACATTACACCAATTCACAAGCATAATTCATTTCTAATATCAACCATTTAACATTTACTAATTCCATATCCACAAGCCTCATAACATAATCCATTCACATATCCATCCATGAACTCAAAATATTAACCATATATGCACATATATGCACATAACCAAATCCATCAAATTAAGTCAACACTTAAGGCCATATTGACAAACCAAAACATATGTCATCACAAGTCATTACAATTAACCAAAATCACTATCAACCCATAATCAAAATGACTCAAATTACCTATACATGCCATATGCATAAAATACTAAAGTTCAAAGGTACCAAGTGATAGGTGGTAGTCTAAAACGATCTCCGACAATCCTTGAATCCGAGCTAGCTTTGATATCATTATAAAACACGGGAAAATACACAAAGTTAGCTATAAAGCTTAGTAAGCTCGTATGAAATAAACTTGATAAAATCATAACACATAATTCAACAATTGATTAAAGATACATAAATTCACATCAACTAACAAACCATTTCATTAATCATTCACGAAGTTATATACTTTCTTTATCATTTCTTCGATTCAAAACTAATATAGTTTATGCACATACATGTACCAACTAGTAACAATTTCATACACATTCTTGTCTTTCATTTACTCATTGAACCATTTGGAATAGAAGTTGGATACTCACGGGCCTCACACAATAAATACCTATACCATGGCCCGAAGCCAAATCAAGGTAACTTATCTGAAGTACTAATATTATGGACCGAAGCCAAATTAGTCGATATGCATGGCCCAAAGCCAAATCGGTTTATCTCACACCTGAAGTGCTATATCATGGCCCGAAGCCAACTCATTGTATCCTCTAATGACATGTCACTAGTATCCTAAACTATCTCTAAGGTTCAACTGGGATTCCAACTGTCGGTTTATCGTCAAATCATTTCCAAACTTGTCCGTAGTCACATAATCGCAATTTATGCTATATCAAAGCATATAGAATACATTTGAAATGAAATTATAACATACGAACTTACCTCGGTTGCTAAAATGGTGAATCGAGTCAACTATTCCGTAACTTTGTTCTTTCCTTGATCTAAGCTCGTATTTCTCCTTTCTTGATCTAAATATATTCAAAATAGACTTATTTAATCATCTATGTATTCAATTCAGTCCAAAATATACATTTGAGCTATTTTACACATTATCCCCTAAACTTTCATACTTTGTACGATTTAGTCCTTATTTCATAAAATCACAAATTAATGAAATTCCAAATAAACCCATCATAGCCGAATTACTATTATGCCCCTAGTAACCTATATTTTTCATTTATTTCTGTAACATCCCAAAATTGGGCCTAAGAGAATTGAGCCCAATGGGGCTTAGGCGTAGTAGCGTTTAAAATTTTTGAGAACGACATTAATGCAAGTTAGACTTATTAGATAAGTGATTTTGGAAGGTTAGAGGGCTACTATGAAGTCCCGGGATTGAATATTGGCTTTGGGGAAATTTTGGTTTTAGGTGAAAAAAACCCTGGAAGTTGGCAAGTAGGCCTTAAGAATAAAATAGGGAGGAAAAGGACACAAGTGGAGTGTGTGGTGTAGTGGCAAAGTGACGCCACTTAGGGAGTAAGGGGGTTGACGCCACAAGGAAGGAAGGAGGTCCAAGGTTCAAGTCTTGGCTTTTGCATTTTAGTTTTCTTTTTATATAGACTTTAGTATTTGGCTATAGATTCAAATTTAGTTGCGCATGGTTTAAGACACAATAGGAGCTTGTGGCCAATTGGTTAGCGGCGTGGATTATGTTGCAAGGGAGCCTGGGTTCGAATCTCATGAGAAGCAAGGGAGAATTTATTTTGCGGATTGGACGGTAAGAGTTTCAGTTGAATTTAAACTCTACTGACGAAGGGATCCCACATCGAAAAGACACAAAGAATGAAGGTGAAGAGCTAGCTATATAAAGAGCATTCCAGGAGGAGAGTTAACATACCTTGGAGGGCATTTGGGCACAGGAGTGGTCGGAGCGCGAATTAGCACCAGACTCCTATCAGGTGTGTGTGTACTTCTCTATTCTAGCTGTAGAGCGGCAAAATGTCGAAATGCCGGTCACACGGCATTAGTAGCCACACAAGCGTGCGAGCGCACGTGTGGGGCTTCGACGCGATAGTTGAGGCCATCAGTAGTATTCGTGTGGGTTGGGGCTGCTTGGGCCTCGATGGGCCAAAGTGGGCCTAATGGGCCCGTGGGCCCATATGAGTAAATTGTATGACAGGTCAGTATATGTTGAACTAGACTAGGTGGAACCTATATACGTGGCTAGATTCATGATAGGTGGGCCACACGAGCGTGTGGGCCCGGATGGGCCGAAATTGGGTTTTAGGCCCAAACGTCCAGTACGACCGGAAATGGTAGCTGAGTCACTAGTGGCGACATTAGGCCTTCAGAAAGGCCATTGCAGGTACGAATTTATGAAAATACCCTTAGTGGGTAAATTACAAAAATACCCTTGGTAGGTAAAATTACGATTATACCCTTAAAGGTTGATCAACTTGATTTTGTTGTTTTATGTCTATCTGATTATGATGGTAACTCATGTTATTCTTATATTTGATATATGTTTTGCATACATGACACATTGCATAGTATCTAAATAATATGTATGTTGCATGGGCATATGGGTAATATTGATAAAGGGGAAGTGTTCCGGTGGTTTTTACCACATTATCTGGTGACTCATGTCACATAATCTGAATCTGGTGACTAATGTCACATATTATTATCTTGTGACTTTGTCACAATTATCTGGTGGCCTTGCCACAATTATAAGGGCAATGTGCAGTTGACTGCAGCGACTGCCTTCGATGGTGTGTAGCGGATGGAGGGTCGATTTAGTAATCCCCACGGTGTGATTGGTAGGTACGGGTGGTGTGTAGAGGATGGATATCTAGGTGGGCTCAGGATTGCAATTCATTTAATATGTCATGATTCGATATGCTATGTTATGGGCTTATGGCCGAATATGACTAAAGAATGGGTTTTGCATCATTTGGCATGAGTTATCTGCTATACTGTTATATTAGGGCTACGCCCTGATTTGATTTATGTGTGCTTCGGCCAAGTATGTTATTGTGAGGGCTAAGGCCCAATCTGCTTTTGTGGGCTTAGGCCCGATTATCACTGTAGTGGGAAACACACACTTGAGTTTTCATAAACTCACCCTCTCTTTTAAATGTTTGAGTAATCATTAGACCGCGGATTTGGGGAGCCAAGGCAGACTTGTAGTGGCCCTGCAATGTTTTCTCGTAAACTCGTTTCTAATATTTAAACTTACTTTTCATTTTGGGATTTTGATATGTAATGAGGCCTTTGGTATTTTATTTGGTTTTAGCTTTCAATTTGGTTACTGTTTATTATTTAATGTTTAATATGGGATTTTCCTGAAATGATAATAAACCGTTTTATTCAAAATTACTTAAACTCGATTTTCACAACAAATACAATTTTATTCAAATTAATAACAACTTTGTAAAGTGGGCATTAAATGAATCGGCTTTTATAAACAAACCACAAAACGCGGAGTTTCAAAAAGAATAGAACTTTTTAACGAACGCACAGTTTTTTTAGACATTCCTTTCATGTGACATGACAGATCCGGTTGTAACTTCTAGGCCGGGTTTGGGGTGTTACAAATTCACATTTTAACCACAAAATTTCAGCATTTTTCAATTTAATCCCTATTTTGCATTTTCACTAAAAATCACTTAACAAAACCTGTATAACTCACAACCAACATTCATAACCTATCAAGAAACGTCAAAATACATGCTTATTCATCAATGGCAACACTCAAAATCTTTAGCAGTTTTGCAAAATAGTCCCTGTGCTAGCTAGACCTAACTATAATGATCTCAAAAACGTAGAAATCATTAAAAATGGGATACAAACTGTACCTTAATTTACCAAAATAGCTTGGCCGAATGAACCATAAAGAAAAGACTTTTCTTCTCTTCAATATTCGGCAATGGTGAGAAAGATGAACACAAATTTGATTTTTTTTTGTTTTAATTAACCTTTATTAATAAATTACAATTTTAACCTTAATAATAACCTTTAAAAATCACTTAATGCTTTTCCATCTTTGTCCACTCACAAATAAAATGGTCTAATTACCACTTAAGGACCTTAACTTTAATGTTCTATAGCTATTAGATAGCTTTAGCTATTAGAACTCAAGTTTTGCGCTTTACGCGATTTAGTCATTTTTATCAAATTGACCAAAAACGGGCTGCTACAACTCTTCCCCCTTAGGGATTTTTGTCCCCGAAAATCTTACCAGTGAATAGGTTAGGGTACTATTTTCTCATAACTTCCTCGGTCTCCCACGTAGCCTCTTCAACACCATGACGTTGCCATAAGACTTTCACTAATGCTATGCGTTTATTTCTCAACTCTTTGATCTCTCGAGCTAGAATTCTGATCGGTTCTGCGTTGCATTTCATATCGGGTTGAAATTCGATCTCTGACTGAGAAACCACATGTGAGGGAACCGATAGATATCGACCCAACATCAACACATTGTGGATTTTCTCTATCTTAGTCGGTAAAGCTAGTCGATATGCCCGTACCTCTTTCTGAAAGTAGTTTTCGGAATGTCTGAATCTTTTACTCGCAACTGGTAGTATCCCGATCTCAGATCTATATTTGAAAACACTGTGGCTCATTTTAGCTGATCAAACAAATCATTAATTCTGGGCAGAGGGTATTTATTCTTTATAGTCACCTTGTTCAACTGACGGTAATCAATGCACATCCTCATCGTGCCATCTTTCTTTTTTGCAAATAGAATGAAAGCAGCCCAAGTTGAAAAACTCGGTCTTGCAAATCCTCTATCGGTCAAATCTTGCAACTATGACTTCAACTCTTTCAATTCTGTCGGTGCCATCCTATACGAAGCTATCATAATAGGTGTTGTTCCCGACAATAAATCAATACCAAATTCAACTTCACGTATCAGAGGTAATCCTGGTAACTCTTTAGGAAACACATCAGGGAATTCACAAACCACTGGCACTGATTCAACTTTCTTTTCAGTTACTTTTGAGTCAATCACATAAGTAAAATAAGCTTCACACCTCATATTCACATAATTCTGAGCTTTCAACACTGATATCACAGTCGGTAACCCAGTCAAATCATTAGACTCAATTCGAACTATTTCATCATTCATGCATCTCAAATTAATATTCTTTCTTTTGCAATTCACAACAGCATCATGCAATGTTAACTAGTCCATACCCAAAATTATATCAAACTCATCAAATGGTAGTAGCATCAGATCAACCGAAAAACAAACACCTCTATACATCAACGGATAGTTCTTGCATACTTTATCAACCAGAACTCTTTTACCTAAGGGGTTTAAAACTTTAATAACAAATTCAGTAGACTCTACAGGCAAAGTCTTACTGGATACTAAGTTCAAGCATATATATGAATGAGTAGAACCCGGGTTGTAACACCCCTAACCCGTAACCATCGCCAGTCTAGGGTTAAAGGCATTATGGGACAATTTAGATCTTTTACGAACATTTCATATCATAATTCAATGAATCAAATCCAAGTGTCCCTGGAATAGGTCTACAAGACCTTAAACATGCTTTAGAATAGGGTCGGGACTGAACTGAAAATGGTAGTAGCATCAGATCAACCGAAAAACAAACACTTGGATTAGGGTCTTGTAGACCTATTCCAGGGACACTTGGATTTGATTCGTTGAATTATGATATGAAATGTCCGGTAATGCCTTTATCCCTACACCGACGACGGTTACGGGTTAGGGGTGTGAGAGTCTAGCTATACATGCCATATATATGAAATGTGATAGTGTGATAAATCTTGACGTGTAAAATGTGTTTTCATTTAGTAATGGATCCCGAAAGAGCTGTGGCTGACGATGTTGAACGCAATGCGCCTGCTCCCGCTCAATAGATAGCGCCATCTGATTCAAGACCGACTACTAGCAATCAAGAGGGAGAGGCTAAACAAGCTTTCTTCCAAATGATAAACAAGTGGTTCACTCAGTATATAAGAACTAATTCGGCTGTTTCACAACCTCCGCCCCCACCTAACCCTCCTCAGACTTCTGCGATACCTCCGGTTATGAACTTGAATCTGTTGAATAAACCTCCGGTTGACAAAATCCATAAATATAGGGTTGAAGAGTTCAGGGCCACTAGTGATGACGATGCTGAGAAAGCTGAGTTTTGGCTAGAGAACACTATCCGAGTATTTGATGAAATGTCATTGACTCCTAAAGAATGCATAAAATGTGTTTTTTCTTTCTTACAAGATGCAGGTTATTAATGGTGGAAGACTTTGATTTCCGTTGCTCTGAAAGAACGGGTTACATGGGATTTCTTTCAGTCTGAGTTCCGAAAGAAGCATATTATTCAGAGATTTATTGATCAAAAATGAAAAGAATTCCTAGAATTGAAATAGGGTCGCATGTCTGTCACCAAATGTGAATGAGAGTTTGTGAGATTAAGTCAATATGCTCGGAAATGTGTTTCAACTAAAGTAATAATGTGTAAATGATTTGAAGACAACCTAAGTGAAGATATCCATTTGCTTGTTGGGATTCTGGAAATAAAAGAGTTTGTTGTACTTCTTGATCGAGCGTGCTAAGCTGAAGCACTCGGAAAAGATAAAAGAAAAGTTGATTCTTAAGCTAGAGATGTGAGAAAGAGATTTCTGAGTAAGAGATTTCTGAGTAAGACATTTCAGTCTAGTTCAATGAAATTCAAAGATGAACAAAGTCTTTCAAAGGTTAATGTGGGACATTCGAATATAGATCGAGCTAGATCACAGTTGAATTCCAAAGCTCCAACAACTTTGATGGCTAGTGTTGGAAATGTTCGATCTGAAAAACCTAAATGTAATCATTGTGGTAAAAGGCATCTGGGAAGTTGTAGGTTGAATGATCGAGCCTGTTTTAGATGCGGATCCTTAGACTATTTCATCCAATACTGCCCAGAGCCTATTGAGCAAGAGATTGTTCAGAATCCGAGGTCAGATAATGTTTCAGCTAAAGGTAGACCTTCTCGGAATACAAGAAATGTCATTGGTAGTCAGAGAATTACGAAAGACACTACTGCAAGGTCTGAAGCTAGAGCGCCTACCAGAGCGTATTTTGTCCGAGCCCGTGAGGAAGCTTCATCTCAAGATGTTATAACGGGTACATTTACTCTTTATGATACTTCTGTGATTGCATTGATAGACCCAGGTTCTACTCGTTTGTATATATGTATGAACTTAGTATCCAGCAAGACTTTGCCTGTAGAGTCTACTGAATTTGTTATTAGAGTATCGAACCCCTTAGGTAAATGTGTTTTGGTTGATAAAATATACAAGAACTGTCCATTGATGTTTCGAGATGTTTGTTTTCTAGCTGATCTGATGCTATTACCATTTGATGAGTTTGATATAATTCTAGGTATGGACTGGTTGACGTTGCATGATGCTGTTGTGAGTTGCAAAAGATTGAGTCTAATGATTTGAATGGGTTACTGGCTGTGACATCAGTGTTGAAAGCTCAGAATTATATGAAAAAGGGTTATGAAGCTTATTTTGCTTATATGATTGACTCGAAAGTAATTGAAAAGAAAGTTGAATCAGTGCCAGTTGTCTATAAATTCCCTGATGTATTTCCTGAAGAATTGCTAGGATTACCTCCGATACGTGAAGTTGAATTTGGTATTGAATTGATACCAGGAATGACTCCTACTTCGATAGCTGCGTACAGAATGGCACCAACAGAATTGAAAGAGTTGAAGTCACAGTTGTAAGAGTTGACAGATAGAGGATTTGCAAGACCGAGTTTCTCACCTTGGGGTGCTCATGTTCTGTTTGTGAAAAAGAAAGATGGAATGATGAGAATGGTATTGATTACCGTCAGTTGAACAAAGTAACTATAAAGAAAAAGTATCCGTTACCTAGAATTGATGATTTCTTTGATCAACTAAAAGGAGCCACTGTGTTTTCAAAGATAGATCTGAGATCGGGGTATTATTAGTTATGAGCAAAAGATTCAGATATTTTGAAAACTGCTTTCAGAACGAGGTACGAGCACTATGAGTTTTTAGTTATGCCTTTCTGACTAACGAATGCTCCTGCTATCTTTATGGATTTGATGAACAAAATTTTTAGACCGTATTTAGATTGATTTGTTGTTGTATTCATTGACGACATTTTGATTTATTCACGTGATGAAACTGAACATGCTGAATATCCGATAATAGTGTTACAAACTTTGCGAGATAAACAATTATATGCAAAGTACAATAAATGTTAATTCTGGTTGCGTGAAGTTGGTCTTTTGGGACATATTGTGTCAGCATTTGGTATACGGGTTAATCCGAGCAAGGTTTTTGCTATTCTGGGATGGAAACCTCCGAAGAGTTTGTCTAAAGTCTGTAGCTTTCTAAGACTCACTAGTTATTATCGACGGTTTGTAAAAGGCTTTTCGATGATAGCTACTCCGTTGACTAGATTGCTTCAGAAAGATGTGAGATGTGAATGGTCTGATGAATGTCAAAAAAGCTTTGATCAGTTGAAAGCCCTTTTGACTGAAGCTCCAGTTTTGGTACAGCTAGAATCGGGTAAAGAATTTTTATTTATAGTGATGCTTCATTGAATGGTCTGGGATGTGTTTTGATGTAAGAAGGCAAAGTTATAGCTTATGCCTCGAGACAATTAAAGCCGCATGAAAAGAATTATCTGACATACGATCTTGAGCTAGCTGTGATTGTGTTTGCATTAAAGATTTAGCGTCATTATCTCTTCGGTGAGAAATGTCAAGTATTTTCAAATCATAAAAGTTTGAAATATTTGATGACCCAAAAAGATTTGAATCTGCGACAGAGAAGATGGTTATAGCTTTTGAAAGACTACGAGCTTGTGATAGACTATCATCCGGGTAAGGCAAATGTTTTTGCTGATGCACTGAGTCAAAAATTATTGTTTGCATTGCGTGCAATGAATTTTCAATTAGACCTGTCTTATGAAGGTTCAGTTTTAGCTGAATTGAAAGTGAAACTGTTGTTCTTACAACGAATATGTGATGCTTAGAAAGTTGATAATGAAATGCTAGTGAAACGAGCTCAGTGTGATTCGAACTCCGATTCTAAATTTCGAGTTGATGATAATGATTGCTTGAGATTTCAAGATCGAATCTGTGTTCTGACGAATCCAGAGCTGATTAAGTTAATTTTGAATGAAGCTCATAATTGTCGCCTATCTATTCATCCGGGAAGTACAAAGATGTACCATGATTTGAAGCAACATTATTGGTGGTCTAGAATGAAAAGAGATATTTCTGATTCTGTCTCGAAATGTTTAGTTTGTCAGCAAATTAAAGCTGAACATCAGGTTCCATCTGGTTTGTTGCAACCGATAATGATTCTTGAGTGGAAATGGGACAGAGTGACAATGGATTTTGTCTCTGGTTTTCCTTTGACTCCGAGAAAGAAAGATGCAATTTGGGTTGTAGTTGATCGATTGGCGAAATTCGCCCATTTTATTCCGGTAAGATCTGATTACTCACTTGCTAAGTTAGCTGAGCTTTACATTTCTGAGATTGTAAGATTGCACGGGGTGCCATTGTCTATTGTGTCAGATAGAGATCCAAGATTTACTTCACGGTTCTAGAAGAAACTGCAAGCAGCTGATAAACCATAATATATACATATTTTAAGCCCACATTTAGCATACTTTTGGATGATTTATCCCCCGAATTGTGGAATTTGGTGCTCCTAATCCTTTAATTTCATGTTTTATACTTAGGAGAGCACTGGAGGATGAAAAGAACAAGAAATGGGCCAAAAACGGAAAAAATGGGCCAAAGTACGAAATCGACATGGCCTGGACCCAAGCGACATGCCCATGCCTCCTTAGCAGACTCGAACATGGCCTGAACTCGAGTTACAAGGGCGTGTGCCACGGGCGTGTACCTATCGCAACCTGTTTTAATTTCACTCAGATTAGGATACTTAGGGGCGAAGAAAGACATTTTGAAAGCCTATATAAACACCCTAAGTGTGACCTAAAAAGGGGGTGTCTAGTTAGGCTGAAGAGCCAAGCCAGAGAGGCCAGAATTGTGGGATTTACTCGAAGAAAGCCATTTGATTCATCTCAAAAAGCCAGATTCATAATCAAGATGGAGGATCTTCCCTTTAAATTCCTTTAGGGGGTTTTAGAGTTTTTCTTATGTTTTGTTTTTATATTTTCTTCTGATATGTATTATTTTACAATTATGAACTAAATCCTCAAGTATCTGAGGGGGATGAAACCTAAGACAGATCTTGTTATTGTTTTCCTAACTATATGATAAATACTTGATTTGTTCTTAACTATTTGTTGTTAATTCTTGTTTTGATATTTCAGGATATTGATTCAAGAATTGATGTGCTTAGGCAGTAGAGCAAAAGTCCCTGTTTAAGAGTAGATCTAGCATAGTTAAGCGGAGTTTATCGCAACCCTAGAAATAGGATGATGAAAATCTGCTGGATTAGGGTCAAACCTAATATGGGAGTCCATAGATCGAGTTAATGCAATTCTAGGGGTTTTAATTAGAAAGAGATTTCAATTAATCAACCTAAGGTTAGACGTTAGTAGTCTCGAAAGAGGTATTAATATAAATTAGGGAATCCTATGGATCAAGTCAAGTGAATAAATTGTCTGGCTCAGAGTTAGATAACACGTGAAGTCTAGGTGGATTCTTCTTCGGGTATTGTCTTAATCAATTGGTTTTCTCAATAGTATTTTTCCCCAAGTTATTCTCCTTGTCTTAGCATCCTTAGCTTAGTAATTAGTTAATTTTAGATTAAATAACAATTCCCTTTTATTTCAGGCTAAATAATAAAAAGAAAGTTAGTATTAGTAACTTTGGTTCTTTTGGGTTCAACAATCCATTCTTGCCACTAAACTATACTACTGTTCGATAGGTGCGCTTGCTCCAATCGTTGTCATAGTTAGTTTCTAGGATCGATCATTCATTATATAAATCTTAAGACTTTGACACACGATCAAAAGCCCTAGGTACTAAATTGCATTTTAGTACGGCTTTTCACCCGCAAACGAATGGTCAATCCGAGCAAATCATTCAGATACTCGAGGATATGTTGAGATGTTGCATTCTTAAGTTTACTGGTATGTGGGAACAATATTTGCCATTGATTGAATTTGTGTATAATAATAGTTTTCAGTCGAGCATCAAAATGGCACCTTATGAGGCTTTGTATTGACACAAATGTCGGACGCCTCAGTATTAGACCGAGCTCAGTGAAAATAAGATACACGGGGTCGATTTGATAAAAGACACTAAACAGAAAGTTAAAGTAATTCGTGAGTCTGAAAGTAGCATCTGATCATCAGAAATCTTATGCAGATTTGAAAGGAGAAGATGTTGTTAAAAGTATCTCCGTGGAAGGAAGTCCTCAGATTCAGACGTAAAGGCAAATTAAGTTCGAGGTTCAACGGACCGTATGAAATTATTGAGCGTATCAGACCTGTACCATATAAATTATTATTGCCACCTATGTTGGAAAAGATTCATAATGTATTTCATGTGTCAATGCCTCGTCGGTACAGATCTGACCCATCACATGTGATTCTTTCGTCTGAGATTAAAATTCGATCTGATATAACTTACGAAGAAAAGATAAAACAAAACATAAGAAATCCCTAAAACTCCCTGAAGGAATTGAAGGAGAGATCCGCCGTCTTGGGTAGAATTCTGGCTTCTTGAGATGGATCAACTGGCTATCTTCGAGTGATTCTCCACAATTCTGGGCTTTTCGGCTTGGCTCCTTGGCCTAGCTAACCGCCCTAGGTTCCGTCTTCTGCCGAACTCCCCTTGCAAGTTACCCCCTTGGTTGTTTGTATAGGCTTTGAGATGCCTTACTTGGTCGCTAAGTATCCAAATCTGAGTGGAATTCCTACTAGGGTGTTTGAATAGGCTTTGGAATGTGTTTCTTTGCCTCCAAGTATCCAAATCTGAATGAAATTACTCTTTCCAGCGACAGGGACACGGCCATGGCACATGCCCGTGTGAATTGTGGCGAGGCCGTGCTCGGACTTCTTTAATGAGGCACAGCCGTGTAAATCGGGAGAAGGTCGTGTTTTAGTAGATTGACATGGCACGGCCGTGTAGGCTTAAGTCCAAGCTATTTCGATTTCCTCTTTGGCCCGATTTGGTCCGTTTTAGGCCCATTTCTCGTTCTTTTTATCCTCGAGTGCTTTCCTAAGTGTAAGACATGAAAAGAAAGTATTAAGAGCACCTTTTACATAAATTAAGGGATAAATCATCCAAAAGTATACTAAATGTGGGATTAAAATATGTTACTATTACGGTTTATCAAATACCCCCACAGTTAAGCTTTTGCTTGTCCTGAAGCAAAATTCTCAACTTACAATTAAAACGAACTTCCTTGATTCATAACACTCATCAATAGTGTTTCATCATAATTCAAAGATAATTCATACAATAATTCAACTCAAGGAGTCCTAAAGATTCAAACAATCTAAGTCATATTTTTTATAGTATGAAAACATAGATGTTTCCCCTTACCTGAATAATTACCTGTAATTCAAAATTGACAAGAGTTGACATCCTCACTAAAGATTCACTCAAATCACTCAAAGTGTTTAAGGTTTAAAATTAAGCACTCAATAAGTCAAACATGAAAATCAAATCTCCACCACTGTAAACTGAGATGATACACAAATCAAAAGGTCTTTAACAGGGTTGTAACAGGGCTTAGGCTAAAGGTGTGGATAAAGGCTGAATTATAAGGTTAGAATCGAGATTGACTTGATAAATTTCCTAACTAGAAAAATGAACTAATCTTAAATAATTACATTAATTGAAAAATAATGATGCTTCTTCTTCAACAATTGGAATTTAAAGTATAAGCTCATTTAATCACATAACTAATAATGAGTATACTTTGTTTGTTTTTTTTAAGAACAAACTATCATTACAATAATAAGAAAGAACTTTTACAACTGAAATATAGAACATAGTTAGGAAACTTTTCAAAATCAAATCTCGATAAAAAGGGTAGTTAAAAAGAAATGGTGATAACAAATACAAAGGGTTTTGCATTAATATAAGTAAGTGAGTCAATAAAAAGGGTCGTTAGGATCAACGGGGTTCACTAGGGGTTAATTTATGAAGGTAGGCTTTCTATGGAGTAATTGGGTTAAAACCTAGGTGCCTTTATCATCTCTGTATATCAAATCATGACTGTGGTCTTGACATGTATAATCAAGGCAAGTTCTAGAATAACAATTCAATGTTGACACACTCATAATAAAAAAAGTGAGCATGAAAAAGAATATATGGTCTATAAGGCTCAAAGTCTCACAAACATTATGGATATTTTGATGTCAATCTTGTAAATTTCGAACTTCAATATATCATTCAGATTCAGGTAGACAACCTAAAAAAAATTAATTCTTAGAAATAGACTTATCGTGCTTGATTCCCTAGTATCCTTCAAATTTAATCATCAATGCATAATTATCAATGACTTAATCCAAAACATATCAATAAAAATCATGAATCAAAGGAATTTTCATTCTAATCATAATATGAGAAACTTACTTTAAGATCAATGCATAATTCAGGGATTTTCAGATAATACTATAATTAACCCCCCACACTTAAGATGTACATTGTCCTCAATGTAAAAAGAGAAATAATAGCAATATAATCATAAAATAATAAGATAGGGAGAGAAGTAAAACGTCCTAAATTTTGGATGAAGTCATTGAAAAGAAACCGGATAGGATTGGAGGTGAACATGAGGAAGTGTCTCGAACTGTTTGAAATTGAATCCTCGAAGTAGCCGGTTGAATTTTATTGTGTCCTAAGCTAAATCTAAATGGTACGAAGAATAAGAATAATAAAGAAAATGAAAATAAAAATAAAAGTAAAATAATGGAAAATGAAAGAAGAAAAAGAACTGGAAAAGAGGAAGGAAGAAGGGGGTTAAATAGAAGTTATGGATCTGGTGGTTGCCCCGCCCTTGTACCTTTCTGTGGTGGCCACACGGCAACGGACACGGCCTTGTGCAAGGCTGTGTGGTATGGAAATATGCACTTTGGTTAGTTTATGGTTAGGTGCTAAAAGGAAAAAAAATAAAAGTAAATAAAAAATAAAAAATAAAAAAATTGATGGGGCTAGTGTTTGGGTTGCCTCCCGAGAAGCGCTCGTTTATAGTCTTAAGCTAGACTTTCCTTGTATTTGAAAAAAATCAGGAAGGTTTAAAGGTTTGAATATCTTCCCTCATGCTTACAATTTTATTTTCTTGATAAAGTTTAAGTCGAGAAGCATTTACCTTAAAAGTGCCAAAAGTTGGATTGCTTACCTCGACTGTTCCGTGTAGGAAGATATTGTGCACCTCAAGAGAAATTTCTACATTTGTTTTCATGTCTGATGTGGTGATGTGAAGATCTACTTTGTCTAACAGTACCTGATCTCCTATTTTGAAGTAGTTTGATGTTCCTACGAGCTTTTCTGGGGGCTCCTTTGGTTTTACTTTGTGCGGTTCCAGTTCTTCTTTGATTTATGTTTCCTGCTCTTGTAGTTTGTTGACCTTAAAGCTTTGTTCCTTATGTGATTCTTCTTTGTTGGTACTAGGTCCATGATCCGGCTCAGGTTTGTAGTCTTGTGGTGTTTTCTGTGGTGAAGGTTGTAAACATTGGTTATCAACTAAATTGACTTTCTTACCCTCATCGATTGTTGTCCTAGCTGAGTCAAGAGCTTGAAGACTGATTGATTCTTTACCTAGAAAAAGTATGAGTTCTCCTGTGGCAACATCAATTTTAGTCTTGGCAGTTGCTAGAAAGGGTCTTCCTAAAATTAAAAGGATTGAATTATCCTCATCCATGTCTAAGACAACAAAATCTACGGGGAAAACGAATTTATCGATTTTGACAAGAACATCTTCGATAATGCCCCTAAGAATTCTAATAGTTTTATCAGCTAGTTGAATAATCATCCTAGTTTGCTTGGGCTTCCCTAGACCTAGTCGTTTAAACAATGTATAAGGCATGACATTTATACTTGCCCCTAAATCAGCTAACACATTATCTACAGTTAGACTACCAATTAAACATGGAATTGTAAAACTCCCTGGATCTTTTTGCTTCCGCGGTTGTCTATTTTGTAACATTACTGAGCATACTGCGTTCAATTCCACAAGTGGCTCCTAATATAATTTAAGCTTGTTTGTCAATAGCTGTTTTAAAAATTTTCTCGAGTCTGGCATCTGAAAAAGAGCTTCAAGAAGAGGTAAGTTGATATGTAATTTTTTAAAAAGTTTAAGAAACTTACCGAACGGTTCCTCTATATCGTCTCTTTTCAAGGCTTCAGGAAAAGGTATGCGAGGTTGGTACTCTTTGATTACTGGTTTTGGCTTTTCTCGTGTTACCTCTACTTTACCTTCTTCTACCTCGTTTTCTTGTATTGAGTTGGGTTCACCTAACTCTTTACTATCATGAGCTGTGATGGCTTGGATTTGCTCTTTTGGGTTAATCTCCGTGTTACTTGGAAGACGTCCTTGCGGTCGTTCGGACATTAACTTTGCAAGTTGTTCGACTGGCTTAGTGGCTTCCCTTACTGACTTAGTAACTTCCCCGACTTGGTTCTTGGTCTCTTCAACCGATGTTTGTTGATCTTTAAGTGTTTTCTCAGTATCTTGGAGATGATTTTCTGTGGCTGCCATGAATTTTGTCAGCATCTCTTCAAGGTTTGGCTTCTTCTTTTGCGGGTATGGTTGATTTTGGAAATTTTGAGGAGGTTGTTGTCTTTGATTTATGTCCTCCCCACGAAAAATTTAGGTGGTTCCTCCAACCTAGATTGTAAGTATTACTATAAGGATTATTATTGGATCTGAAATTATTTCATTTGTTCGCTCTCTGCTCCTGGTTGGTAGGGTGGGTACTCAGGATTCGCCACAGTTCCACTTGCGTCGCACTGCATTACTGGGTGTACCTGCGAAGAACACAAACTATCAAGCTTTTTATTCATCATCTCCATCTATGTTGATAGCATGGTTACTGTGTCTTTGTTGAAAACTCCGGCTGATTTTGTCGGTTTTGTCCTTGTAACTTGCCACTAATAGTTATTCAGCGACATCTCTTCGATAAACTCGTAGGTCGCTTGGGAGTTTTGTTGTTCGAGTTCCACCAAGCGGTGAATCAATTAGTTGTCTCGTTGAGGGGTTTACACCATTATAGAAGGTTTGGAATTGTAGCCAGAAGGGTAAACCATGGAGCGGACACCTTCTCAAGAGATCCTTGTATCTCTCCCATGCGTCGTATAATGTCTCTAAATCCATCTGCACAAAAGAAGAAATATCATTCCATAATTTGGTCGTTTTGGCCGGTGGGAAATATTTTAATGGAAATTTTTTGGTCATTTGTTCCCATATAGTGATTGATCCTCGTGGTAATGAGTTTAACCACTGTTTGGCTTTATTCCTTAATGAAAAGGGAAATAATTGAAGACGTATGGCATCATCAGAAACGCCATTTATTTTGAAGGTGTCATAGAACTCTAAGAAATTAGCTATATGAGTATTTGGATCTTCGTCCTGTAAACCATCAAATTGAACAAATTGTTGAATCATTTGTATTGTGTTAGGCTTTAATTCAAAATTATTAGCAATATATAGCGAGCTAACAATACTACGATTCTCGCTCTGTTAAATGCGGTTTAGCATAATCAAACATAGTATGTAGAGCATTGTTTTCCCCCACATCATGTGGTTGTGGATTATTCTCGTCCATTCCTTCAGTAGGATTGGATCTGCCTTCTTGATTTTCCTCTGTGTAATTTAGGGCTCGCCTAATTTCTCTGCGATTCCTTCGAGCGGTAGCTTCAATATCACTGTCGTATACTAAAGATCCTCTTGGGTTCCTTCTAGTCATAAACTAGAGGTACTTGTTAAGAAACGAAATAAAGAAAAGTTAGCAAAATTAAAATTTACCCTAAAATAAAAATAAAAGTAAATTGTGAAAAAAAAAATAATGGCTAAAGTAATAAAAATAGAGCTTTCTTAATATTTTAATTCCCCGGCAACGGCACTAAAAACTTGATTGCTGTGAATCAGAGTCTTAAATTTATAAAAGAGAATGATCAAACCTGGAATCTAACTTTGACAACGATTTAAGGCAAGTGCACCTATCGAACAGTAGTATAGCTTAGGCAACACCGGATTGTCGAACCCAAAGGAACTAATAGTACTAATACTAACTTTCTTTTTATTATTTAGCCTAAAATAAAGTGAAGTTGATTTAATCTAATCTAAATTAACTACTAAGCTAAGGACACAAAGACAAAAAGAATGAATTGGGAAATAACTAGAGGAAAAACTCAGTTGATCAAGATGATACCCTCAGGAAGAATCCACCTAGACTTCACTTGTTATCTAACACTGAACCATACGATTTATTCATTTGACTTGATCCGTAGGACTCCCTAACATATATTAAACCTTCTCTCGAAGTGAATACCTAGGTTAATTAATGGAAATCCCTTTCGCTCTTAATAACCACCTAGAATAGTAGTAAATCGATCTGTGGACTCTTATATTAGGTTTCACCCTAATCTGGAAAAATCTCGTCACCCTATCTCTAGGCACGCGAACGACTCCGCTTTAATTATGCTAGATCTGTTCTTAAGCAGGGACTTTTGCTCTACCACCTAAGAACATCTTACTTGAATTAATATCCCAAAAACATTAACATAAGAATTAAGCACACATAATTAAGAACAAATCAACTATTTATCTTATAGTTCAGAAAATAATAACAAGATCCATCATAGGTTTCATCCCCTTCAGGTATCTGAAGGGTTTAGTTCATAACAAATAAAGAAAACATCTCAAGAGAAAAGATAAAACAAAACATAAGAAATCCCTAAAACTCCCTGAAGGAATTGAAGGAGAGATCCGCCATCTTGGGTAGAATTCCAGCTTCTTGAGATGGATCAACTGGCTATCTTCGAGTGATTCTCCACAATTCTGGCCTTTTCAGCTTGGCTCCTTGGCCTAGCTAACCGCCCTAGGTTCCGGCTTCTGCTGAACTCCCCTTGCAAGTTGCCCCATTGGCTGTTTATATAGGCTTTGAAATGCCTTACTTGGTCCCTAAGTATCCAAATCTGAGTAGAATTCCTACTAGGGTGTTTGAATAGGCATTGGAATGTGTTTCTTTGCCTCTAAGTATCCAAATCCGAATGAAATTGCTCTTTCCAGCGATAGGGACATGACCATGGCACACGCCCGTGTGAATCGTGGCTAGGTCGTGCTTGGACTTCTTTAATGAGGCACGGCCGTGTAAATCAGGAGAAGGCCGTGTTTTAGTAGATTGACGTGGCACGACCGTGTGGGCTTAAGTTCAGGCCGTGTCGATTTTCTCTTTGGCCCGATTTGGTCCGTTTTAGGCCCGTTTCTCGTTCTTTTTATCCTCGGGTGCTTTCCTGAGTATAAAACATGAAAAGAAAGGAAAATTACGGGATAAATCATCCAAAAGTATACTAAATGTGGGATTAAAATATGTTATTATTACGGTTTATCATCGAGCCACACGCCCGTGTGCTCAACCGTGTGGGCAATTATAGGCCATTTGCAAGGCCAAAATGCCACCCACACTTTGGGTTTCACCTACAAGCATAATTAAGCATCAAGTCAAGCATCAAAGGCAACCAATACATACCAAAATGTTCATCATTTCTAACCATTTATGAGCATAACGACCACACCAACTTATATGCCATTTAACTCAATCCAATCACAACATTTTTAGGTAACGTCCATCCATACACTTACCATTTCATTATAACAACCATTCATCAAATATATGCTTACTTTGCATCAATAAGCTTACCATTATTTTGACCATTTCACAAGCCATTAGCCATACCAAACAAGGCATCATAAGACATGACTATTCATTCATATAATGTCATTATATAGCGATATCACATGGCTAACTATACACCCTTTCAAAACATAACCATATCAACTAGACTATACATGCCATACTTAATATATACATATTCACAGGGTACCAAAATGTGATTTGAGTAGTGTGATGATGATCCTTAACGATCCCCGAGCCCTTAGTAGTTTTGACGATCTATAAAACAAAGCAAACACACACAAAGTAAGCTTTCAAAAGCTTAGTAAGCCATATACAAATAAACTTAACATATAAGCATTCATTATTCATATCAAATATGTTTGCACATTCATAGTTCTTCTTGGCTCATTTGTTTAGCCATTTACTTACCAACATGCATATCACCATGTTCTTCATTAGATCATAGATTATTCATTCATATATAACATTTTACTTCATCAAATCCATACACATATCTCATCGAAGTTAGTTCATATATATACTTACCTTTCATACACTTACATAGTGTACATATCAAACGTACCTGATTCAGTTATATATTTCACATAACCTTTCATTTTCTCAGAATTTCCCGTTGAACCATTCGGAACCAAACAGGATGCTCAGAATGCTCGGAATAGTCATACAATGCCAACGTCCTAGACGTGGTCTTACATGTACTCAGATATCGATGCCACTGTCCTAGACAGGGTCTTATACGAAATCAAATACGATGCCAATGTCCCAGACATGGTTTTACACGTAAATCTCATATCGATGCCAGCGTCCCAAATGTGGTCTTATACGAAATCTCGAATCAATGCCAACGTCCCAGACATGGTCTTACATGATATCACATATCAGAAACCTATGTCATGACATATCTGATCCTATCTATTCCTAGGTTCGTACAGGGCTTCTCGGATATTGACCACTTGTCGATACTTTCTCGGATTTCATATATTTGTCATCTCATACACAGTCATCACAATGAATACATACATAAATAAATACAAATACATTTATTTGTATATAGACTTACCTCAGATTTGAGTAAACGAACGGATTCGGCTATTCAATTACTTTCGACTTTCCTCGATCCAAATCCGTTTTCTTCGGTTCTTGATCTATACATATTCAAATTTAACCCATTTATTCACCAAATCATTCAATTTAATCCAAAAACACATAGTTAGGGAAATTTACAAATTAGCCCTTATATTTTCACATTTTGACATTTTAGTCTTTATTTCACAAAATCACAAAATACACAAAATTTCATACTACCGTGCTTAGCCGAATGTTACACATGCTCATATAAGTTCATATATTTCGTTTATTTCACAATTTAGTCTCTCAAAATATTATTTTCTCAATTGAGTCCAATTTACTCAAATTCATCAAAAATCCAAAGATAAAACATGTTAATCTAACACATATATTTCATATTTCATCACCAAACTTCACAAAGCTCATGAATTCATCCATGGCACATTTCAAATTCATCATCAATTCACAAAATTTAAGCATGGGTTTTGTAGAGCATGAAGCAACGATTACAAAAACGTAGAAATTATCAAAAACAGAGTTCAAAAGCTTACCTAATTGAATCCAACAACGGCCGAACCATAAAACTCATCCATGGCTTCTCTTTTCTTTTTATTTTCGGCTAAAAGATGACAACTATGGCTAATTTCATGCTTTTGTTTCATTAAATTAAACTTAATTATCAAATTCCAAATTTAGCCTTTTTATTACCATTCCTTTTCCACTAAAATTTGGCATTTTTGTCTATTCATAATTCAAATGGTTCAATGCATTATAAGGACCTCACATTTATAAAGACATGACACATAAGTGCTTTTAACATATGACATGTTAATTTATCACCTTTCACAATTAGGTCCTCTTATCAAATTAAGCACACAAACGGATAAATTAATTCACAAAAATTTCACACATACCAATACATATACTGTACACTCAAAAAATAATATTAAAATATTTTTTGACTCGGATTTGTCGTTCTGAAACCACTATTGTAACACCCCTTAACCCTAAACCATTGCCGGAATAGGGTTATAAGGTATTAACGGAGTTCAACAAAAAATAAATGTGTAAATTGGGACATAATCCCAAGGCACAATTTAAAATTTTTCAAATTTCATCTTTACAACCCTAATATGGCCCTACGAGGCCCAAAATATGATTAGGAAATGATTTGGGACTAAAATAGAAACTTTAGAAACTTTTTCTTGAAAATAGGGGCACATGGCTGTGTGGTTTGGGACATGCCCGTGTGGGCAGCCCGTGGGGAAATTCACATGGCCGTGGGCAGCCCGTGGACAGATTCTGACTTGCTACACACGACCATGGAACTAGCCCATGGGCGATTTTCTTAGCTACTGACTTTGCCACACGGCCTGGGCACACGCCCATGTGTGTAGGCCGTGTGAAAACTACTATTTTCACCATTTTTAGGCTAGTAAAACACACCAAAAACACTTAATTCATACACAATCAAAATCATCCATTGTTTAAACAAAACTTAACCATTTCGTATGCATCAACCCATATCCAAATTTGTATCATAAAGCTCATTCATTCAAGCATTTGTCAACTCAAAACTTGTCAAACACATTACTAAGTTTAATTCAAAATCATATACACATATCTAGCCTATACATGCCATAATTAGCTAAATGCATTTTCAAAAAGGGTACCCAAAGAGTTTAGAAGTGTGATGATGATCCTTGATGATCCCGAGCCTACAGTAGCTATGACGACCTATAAAACAGATAAAACACACACAAAGTAAGCTTTCTAATAACTTAGTAAGTCATAATACCAATAAACTTAGCATATAAACACTTAAATCATAAAATCAATCTAAATTCACTAATGGCTCAATTTCACCATCATAATTCTTCTTAGTACATTCACTTAGGTCTTTCATTCTTCAAAATTGCATATTAGTACACACTTTATTAGTTCATAGCTTTTCAATACATATATATATTTACAAATCCCATATTCAAATACATTTACATCTAGGCAAGTTTAAGGAGTTACTTACCTTCTTATACACACATGGTGTACTTATCAAATTTACCTGAATTAAATATATAATTTACACATTCCTTGTTTCTTGAACTTGACAATAGAACCGTCTGTAATCTAATAGAATAGGCAGAGTGCTCGGAATAATTATACAATGCCAACGTCCTAGACATGGTCTTAATTAAAATCAAATATCGATGCCACTGTTCTAGACACGGTCTTATACGAATAAATACGATGCTGATGTCCCAGACAAGGTCTTACACATAATCAGATATCGATGCCACTGTCCCCGACATGGTCTTATTCTTATTTAGATATTAATGCCACTGTTCCCGAGAGGGTCTTATTCGTATATAGATATTAATGCCGCTGTCCCCGACAGTGTCTTATTCGTATTCAGATATTAATGCCACTATCCCCGACAGGGTCTTATTCGTATTCAGATATGATATTGATCTCCTAAACATGATCTTACATGAAAAGCTCATATTGTTGCCAACGTCCCAGATGTGGTCTTACATATAATCAGATAACGATGCCTACGTTCCAGACGAGGTCTTACATATAATCAGATAACGATGCCTACATCCCAGACGAGGTCTTACATATAATTAGACAATGATGCCTACGTCTTAGACGAGGTCTTACATATAATTAGATAACGATGCCTACGTCCCAGACGAGGTCTTACATATAATCAGATAACAATGCCTACATCCTAGACGAGGTCTTACATAATAAAACAAAATAGATACCTTTGTATTCCTAAGTTCATATAAAACTTCTTCGACTTATCACTATGTCGATCTTATCTCAGAATTCATATACATATCATCACAAATGTAGTCGTTATTATTGATAGTCATGTAAATAAACTCAATTCAATACAATTACATTTATTAGCAATATGACTTACCTTGGATTCGGCTTATCAGAATAAAAACGACTACTCGGTTACTTTTGCTTTCCCATGATCTAAGTTCGTTTCCTTCGGTTCTTGATCTAAACATATTAAGAATTAATCTGTTTATTCATTAATTCATTCAATTCAATCCATACACACATATTTTGGGCTATTTACCATATTTGCACATTTTATCAATTTAGTCCATTTTTCTCAAAACATCAAATTCACAAAATCCATACATACACATGCTTAGCCGAATGGATATACATCTCACACAAGTCCTTAGTTTCCATCAAATTCATAACTTAGTCCTCCAAAATAATATTTTCACAATTTAGCCCTATTTAGCTAAATTTATCAAAACTTCAAGAACAAAGTATGTTCATCTAACTCATATCTTTCATTTAACACCAAAAATCATTAAATAGCTTGACATATCATCAATGGCATCTCACACAAACATCATCAATTCATGAAATTAAAACATGGGTTTTGTAGCTCTCAAAGAAACGATTGCAAAAACATAAAAATTATCGAAAACAGATCAAAACTAACCTTGGATTTAAGCTTGTAATAACCAAAAATTTGAAAGCTTTTGTTCTTTCTTTTCTTTCCCAAATTCGGTGGAAAGATCGATGAGAATATGTCTATTTCCATGCTTTATTTCATTAAAAATATCTTAATAAAATAATTCCTATTCTAGCCTTTTAAAACAAAAATTTTATAACATAATTAACAAGGTCATTTTTGACCAAAACCACCCACTAACTAAATAGTGGTTCAATTGCCACTTAAGGCCATAACTTCAAAAAGCCACAACACATAGGTACTTTAATAAATAGCAAGCAACTTTCATATTTAATGCAATTTAATCCTTTTGTCAAATTAAACACACAGACAGTCAAATTAGCTTACGAAAATTTAGCACATGCTAATTCACATATCAACGGCACAGAAAATAATATTAAAATATTATTCGAACTCGGATTCCTGGTCTCGAAACCACTGTTCCGACCAAGGTATAAACCGGACTGTTACAACTATTCTTTCTAGGGTCTAAACCGAATTGTTACGTGGGTCTATCAATGGAATCACAGAAGAATCATAAAGAGTAAATGTACCAGCTATAATGTTTGGAGATGAAGCTTCCTCACGAGCTCGGATGGCATAAGCTCTGGCAGGCACTCTAGCTTCAGATCTAGCAACTGAATCTTTCGTAGCTCTCTGACTACTACTGATATTTCTTGTATTTCGAGAAGGTCTACCTCTAGCTGTAACATTATCAGACCTCAGATTCTGAACAATCTCTTGCTCAACAGACTTTGGGCAGTCTCGGATAAAATGATCTAAGGATACGCATCTGAAGTAAGCTCGTTCATTCAATCTACAACTACTTAGATGTCTTTTACCACAATGTTTACATCCAGGTCGTTCAGATCCCACACTAGCCATCGATGTAGCTGGAGCTTTAGAATTTGACTGCGTTCTAGCTCGATCTCTATTCGAATGTCCCACACCAATCTTTGAACAGCTATGTTCATCTCTAAATTTTTTTGAAGCAGACTGAAATGTTTTGCTTAGAAATCTCTTTCTCGCATCTCTAGCTTCTGTCTCAGCTTTTCTTTTATCTTTCCCAAGTGCCTTAGCTTTACATGCTCGGTCAACAAGAACCACAAACTCTTTTATTTCCAGAATCCCAACTAGCAAACAAATATCTCCATTTACGCTGTCTTCACATATTTTGCACATTATTGCCTCAGTTGATACACATTACCAAGCATACTGACTTAATCTCACGAACTCTCTTTCATACTCGATGACAAACAAGCGACCCTGTTTCAGCTCCAGAAATTCCTTTCGTTTTTGATCAATAAATCTCTGACCAATTTTGACATTGTTTGTCCCCTATGGCCGGCCACCCTATATCTAAGAGTCTAATTACACATTAAGGGCCTCCAATTGATATTCTATGGCCTTTAGACATCTTTAGCCAGTAAAATTGGATTTTCATACTTTATGTCGTTTAGTCCTTTTTCACAATTGAGCATGCAATCGTTAAAATTAAAGCACCAAAATTTTCATGCACTCTTGTAATCATGCTATAACACACAAAATAACATTAAAATAATTTTCTCCAACCTTGAATTAGTGGTTCCAAAACCACTGTTCTGACTAGCCCCTAAATTAGGCTGTTACAGTTCTCCCCCTTAAGGATTTTCGTCCCTAAAAATCTTACCTGTGAAAAGGTTGGGATATTGGTTTCTCATAGTCTCTTCGGGCTCCCATGTAACCTCTTCTACCCCATGTCTTTGCCATAGCACTTTTTTACAAGGCCTATACCTTTTGTTTCTCAACTGTTTGACCTCTCGCGCCAAAATCTTAACCGACTCTTTGCCATAAGTTATGTCCAGTCAAATCTGATGGTACAATCACATGCGAAGGGTCTGATCAGTAGTGACGCAACATAGACATGTGGAAGACATCATAAGTCTTTTCCAACTCCGGTGGCAAAGTCAAATATAAGCTACCGACCCTATCCTCTCGATAATCTCATGAGGTCCAATAACACGCGGACTTAATTTGCCTTTTTGGCCAAATCTGAGGACCTTCTTCCATGGTGATACTTTCAGAAACACTTTATCACTGACTTGAAACTCAATCTCTTTCAGTTTCAAGTCTACATAGGACTTATGTCTATCTGAGGCAGCTTTTAGACATTCACGTGTCACTTTTATCTTCTTTTCAGTTTTTTTGACTAAATCGACCCCGTGAATCTGACTCTCTCTGAGTTCGGTCCAATACAAGGGCGTTCGACACTTACGCCCATATAATTTCTTATAATGCACCATCTTCAAACTCGACTGAAAGTTGTTATTGTAGGCAAATTCCACCAATGGAAAATATTTCTCCCAATTACCTTGGAATTCCAAAACACAACAACAAAGCATGTCTTCAAGTATCTAAATTACTCTCTCCGACTGCCCGTCGGTCTACGAATGGAAAGCTGTACTAAAGCTCAATTTTGTGCCTAAGGCTTCTTGCAACTTTTTCCAAAATCGTGACGTAAATCGCGGATCTCTATCCGAAATAATCGACAACGGTACTCGATGAAGTCTTACTATTTCTGACACATACAAATCCGCTAACTTGTCAAGCGAATAATCAACTCGTACTAGTATGAAATGGGCTGACTTCGTACGCCTATCGACTACGACCCATACAACATCTTTCTTTTTCGGCGTCAATGGTAAACCCGTCACAAAGTCTATAGGAATACGGTCCCATTCCACTCGAGAACCATAATGGGCTGAAGTAGACCCGAAGGTACTTGGTGTACAGCCTTCACTTGCTAACAAATCAAACATCTTGATACAAACTCGAAAATATCTTTCTTCATGCTCGGCCATTAATACCATTTCTTCAAGTCGTTATACATCTCCGTGCTGCCTGGATGTACAAACAAACATCCACTATGTGCTTCGAGCAAAATCTTCCGAATAAGCTCATTATCTCTGGGTACACAGACCCTATCTCGAAACATCAAACATCCATCAGGACTTATTCAAAAGTCTGACTCAACATTGGACTCATATTGAACTCTTTTAGCTTGTAAATCATTATCGCCTTTCTGAGCTTTACAAATCTCTTGGAAAAACATTGGTCTAGCTCTCAACTCAGCTAGAATAAAACCATCATCTAACAAAGCCACCCGTGTATTCATGGCTTGTAATATCCCGGGTTAGGGGCTATTTTGTGCTGCATGATATTGCATGTGTTAGTGTGCTGTGTTGCTATTTCGGTGTTTTAGAGGCTTAATTATAGGCTAAGTGTATGCCTGAGTAGGTAGGAAAATTTTAGTTTTTGGCCTTAGGTGTGGGGAGCTGATAGAATGGGGGCTTAAGAAAATAAAATGGGATTTTATTGCACAAATGAAGAGCTGGCAGAGTGGCAAAGGAGGAGCTTGGTGTGGCGTCATCTGCAAGGGGAGAAGTCCCGAGTTCAAGCTGCAAAAATCTCCCTTTTGGCTTATATTTTGGGCGGCATAGGAGGGAAGAGGTGTATGGAATTTGAACTCTACCTTGGACTTGGTCTCCCCATTCAAATGAAAGGTAGGGAGCGGATTTAGGAGTGTGACTTGGTCCACTCTTTTGAATGAGTGAATGGGAGCTATTTGGGGATATGGCGAATATTTGGGGAGTTGGAGGGAAATGGACGGCATAGTGGGGTGAGTTGGTAGCCAAATTCTTTTGGCATTTTTCTTAGCATTTTCGGTCACAAACTCTTTTTGGTAAGCCAATTTTCTTTTAGTCAAAAGCTAGCAAAAACTTCAAGATTTCTTCTCTCTTTCTCCTTTAACCGATTGTGCAAGTAACTATTTGCCAAAAATTCTTTTCATCTCTTGTTTGGTAGTAGCCAATTCCTTCAAGTAAGTCCTCATTTTCTTCCTTTTCAAAACCGAAAGCTTAAGCAATTTCACCTTGCCGAAATTTCTTTGTTTCCCCTTGACTCTTACTAGTAGCCGAAACCCATCCTCCAAAGCTCTCCCTCCATTTCTTATTTCTTTCAAACCGTAAGTACTCTCCTTTTACCATTTTTGTTTTCCTTCTATCTTAACATTTGTGAGCCGAATCTTCCTTCCACTGTTGACCGAATACCAATCCCTTCTATACACCTTTCTCTTGCGTTTCTTCTTTGGGAATAAGCCGAACTCTTTCTTCATCTTGTTCTAAAAGTTGGCCGAACCTCTCTTCTCCCTTGAAGCTTCCTTGGCCGAATTTTGGGTGTTGGTAAGTGCAGGGCCGAATGGCCATCTCCCTTCTCCCTTACACTTTGTTGATGTGGGTTTGCTTAAGGACCGAATATGGTTATTTTTGGAAGGGTATTAACCTCTTTGTTATAGGTCATTGGGATTTTGGATACAATCAAGTGGAGCCTTCGTTTTCTGATTAGCCAGGAGGGGTAAGTTTTGGTAAGGGTTCGATATTAATCCCTTTGGTTATTGGTTGATAGCCGAATGTTGTAAGTGCCTAATCCTAGGTTGGCCGATTGTTTTAGGGGCTTGACAATCGAGGACATAGATCGTCAGTAGGGATTCCTAGGCTCAGTATAATCAGTGTGTATACTAACACACTTATATTTAGTAATATTATTAATAAACTTTGTATGCCTATTAAAATTATGGCGGTTGATGGATTGATATGATACCCATTTGGGTATGAGCTTGATTCGGGGTAAGTTATTACTAATATCATTATGAGTTCTTGATGATTTATATGATATCATGGTGTGTGGGTATATGTGACATGAAATATAGCATGAGATGCATGATTATATGATATGCATGATTACATGAGTATGGCATATTGATGGGTATTACGAGTTGAGGAAGCGATGATGTTTTGTCTTGACGAGCACCAATGCTTGAGTAGCACACTTTGTGACTTTGGGTCACGAGGTTTGGCACCTCCAGAGGTTTGGTACCTCGGCGTCGTCGTCCCCAGTGGCTCGGTACCACGATGGGTTGGCCCCACGAGATGATTATACGGGATTGACGCCGGTGTTTTGGTAACACACGATGGGTTGGCCCCATCACCGATTTGTGACTACGGTCACGGTGCTTTGGTAGCACATTGTGTCTTTGGGACACGGAGGTTTGGCACCTCCTTGCGACTTGTCCCCGTGGTTTGACCACCGTGGGTTGGCCCCACTTGAGATATGGGATTTGTCTGCTAGTGTTTTGGTAACACACGATGGGTTGGCCCCATCATCATTGGATTGTGACTTGGTCACGGTGCTTTGGTAGCACAACCGTGTCTTTGGGACACCAAAGGGTTTGGGACCACATTGATGGATATTATGTCTTTGGGACATCAGTGTTTTGGTAACACATCGTGACGGTATGTCACCAGTGGTTTGGTACCACGCGGGGTAGAAAGGAGTATGGATGGTTAGGATCGGGTTGCATTGATTGTATTGCTATGTATGATGTGTGTTAGCATGTAGATTCTATCGGGAGCGGGATTTACACACGGAGTCACTCGACTCACCCTCTCTTTGACATTTCGTGTGACTCGTGAGACGCGGACATGGAGCCGAGATGGACTCGGGTGCGCATGCCATGCTCAAATAAAAGTTTACTCAGCCATTTGCATTTGAGTACTTTAGTTATTTAGTTTTGTTTGGGTTTTATTTCGGACTTGTAAAAAGCCTTTAAATTATGCCTTTTATTATTATGTTTTAAGTTTGATTTTAATATGCCTTAACAGACTAATTGGGTTAATTTGCTAAAACATGACACAACAACGATTTTAAAACTTTAACGATATGTTTTCAACTATACCATCGGGTATCACACTGTTTTTATAAACCAATAAAAATCAATTGTTTTCTAACGTGGAATCAAACTTTTACTAAGTTTGAATGTTTTAGTAACATCATTAAACAACTTGTTTTCAAGAAAAAAAAAAAGCAAAGTTTTTATCAAGTCTAGTTGGTACAAATTCGAAATTTTCAAACTCGTTTTCCCTCGTAACATACCAGATTCGGTCGTGGTGTTGGACCGGGTTTGGGGTGTTACATGGCTCTCAGTGCAAACAAGGATTTCCTGCTCAAGGCATCGGCGACCACGTTCGCCTTTCCTGGATGGTAGTCTATTACTAACTCGTAATCCTTTATCAACTCTAAACATATCCGTTGTCTAAGGTTCAACTTCTTTTGAGTCATCAAGTACTTTAAGTTTTTATGACCGGTGAACACCTGACATTTCTCACCATACAAATGGTGTCTCCAAATCTTTAGTGCAAATAGAATTGCAGCTAACTCCAAATCGTGGGTTGGGTAATTCTTCTTGTCAGGCTTTAATTTTCTAGAGGCATATGATATCACCTTACCCTCTTACATAAGTGTACAACCTAATCCATTTAGGGATGCATTGTAATAGACCACAAATTCTTTTCCTGGCTCAGGTTGCACCAAAATAAGAGCCTCAGTTAATAACGCCTTTAGTTCCTCAAAACTCTGTTGGCACTTTTCTGTCCATTCGAACTTTACATCTTTTTGTAGCAATCTCGTCATCGGAGTGGTTATCATGGAAAATCCCTTGACAAAACGTCTATAGTAACCAGCTAAGCCTAAAAAACTCCTAACCTCAGTTATATTTCTTGGTGGCTTCCAATCCACAATTACAGAGATCTTACTCAAGTCGACTCTAATTCCATCTCCCGAGACAATGTGCCCCAAAACTCCAACTTCCTTAAGCCAAAATTCACTTTTACTAAACTTGGCATATAATTGTTTATCTCTCAAAATTTGCAGTACCATTCTCAAATGATTGGCATGCTCGTTCTCATCTCGAGAGTAGATCAATATATCATCAATAAAGACTACAACGAATTTATCCAAATATGGTCGAAAGGTACGATTCATCAAATCTATAAAAAACAGCAGGGGCATTGGTTAAATCGAAAGGCATGACCAAAAATTCATAGTGGTCATACCTTGTCCGAAGTGCGGTTTTTGGCACATCCGAGTCCTTGACTCTCAACTGGTTATATCCAAACCTCAAGTCTATCTTCGAAAACATCGTGGCTCCCTTCATTTGATCAAACAAATTATCGATCCATCAAATCCATAAAAATGGCAGGAGCATTTGTTAGTCCAAAAGGCATAACAAGGAATTCATAGTGTCCGTACCTCATTCTGAATGCAGTTTTCGGCACATCTGAGTCTTTAACTCGAAATTGATAATAACCAGATCTCAAATCAATCTTTAAAAACATTGTTGCACCTTTCAACTAATCAAACAAATGGTTTATTCTCGGGGAACGGATACTTATTTTTTATTTTAACCTTATTGAGCTGACGATAATCAATACACATTCTTACTGACCCGTCTTTCTTCTCAACAAACAATACAGGCACATCCCAGGGTGAAAAACTAGGTCGTGCAAAACCTCTGTCTGTTAACTCTTACAACTAAGATTTCAACTCTTTCAATTCTGTTGGAGCCATTCTATACGAAGCTATAGATATCAGTGATGTTCTCGGAATTAACTCAATAGAAAACTTAACCTCTCTGACTAGTGGCAACCCAAGCAATTCTTCTGGAAATACATCGGGATATTCATAAACTATAGACACTGATTCAATCTTTTTTCAAATACTTTGGTATCTAAAACATATGCTAGATAGACATCGCAACCTTTTCTCACATATCTCTAAGCTAACATCAACGAAATCACTATAGGCAACCCACTCGACTCATCAGATTCAATCCGAAGAATTTTATTATTCTGACATTTCAATTCTATAATCTCTCGTCTACAATTCACAACGACATAATGTAGAGTCAACCAATCCATACCTAGAATCTCATCGAACTCATCAAATGGTAAAGGCATTAAGTCAGCCAGAAAACAGTAACCCCGAGTCGTTAAAGGACAATCCTTGCATATTTTGTCAACTAAAGCATACTTGCCTAAGGGGTTCGATACTTTAATTACAAATTTTGTAGACTCAACAGTAAATTTCTTACTATACACTAAATTCTCACAAACATACGAGTGTGTCGATCCAGGATCAATTAAAGCAATCATATTAGTATCGTAAAGAGAGAATGTACCAGTAATAACATCTGGGGATGCCACTTCTTCGTGAGCACGAATAGCGTAAGCTCTGGCTGGTGCTCAAGCTTCGGATCTCACAGCTGAATCCCTAGTCACACCCCTACCACTAGACACATTCCTTGTATTTCTCGGTGGTCTCCTTCTTGCAGTCGTATTACTCGGTCTTGCATTCAGAAGTTTATCTTTCTCAGATAACTCTTGGTAGTCTCAAATAAAATAATCTGGCGAGCTACATTTGAAACAAGCTTTAGTACTCTTATTCCAGTAGTCTCCAAAATGTCTTCTCCCATATTGTTGACACTCGGGTTTGTTATTTTTTACACTGCCAACACTCGAGATAGAAGTAGCTTGAGCTTTATAATTCACATGTTGATTTCCATGATCTCTGTTCTGGTATCCCACTCATGGGTTCGATCGACTATACGAATCTCAAATTTTCTTTGATGAAGATTGATAAGGTTTATTCATCAGTCTTTTCATCGAATCTATAGCTTCTGAATCAGCTTTCCTCTTTTCTCGGCTAAAGTCTTCGGCTTTATAAGTCCGGTCAACAAATACAACAAATTCTTTCAAATCTAAAATCCTAACCAGAAGTTTAATGTCTTCATTCAACCCATCAGCAAATCGCTTCCACATGATCTCTTTGGTATACACATATTATCGAGCATATTTACTCAACTGCACAAATTCTCTCTCGTACTCGATTACGATCATACGGCCTTATTTGAATTATAAAAATTCTTTGTGCTATTGATCTAGAAATCGTGGGCTTATGTGTTTCTTCCAGAACTTAGTCTGAAAGAACTCCCAAGGGACTCTCTCTCTCGACACCACTAAAACTAGCATATTCCACCGTTAGTATGCAGTGTCCTTCAGAAGTGATATACCACATTTTAAACATTCAGCCGGTGTCCAAGAATGCTTATCAAACACTCGAATCGTATTTTCAAGCCAAAACTCGACTATCTCAAGATCATCATCAACATTAGCTTTGAACTCTTAAGCCCCCTGTTTACGAATCTTATCAACTAGAGGCTTATTTAATCTTAAGAGCACGACCCCTTGAGGAGCTACGGGAACCGGTTGGGGGTTAGGATGGGGTGGTGGTTGTTGAGCAGTCGAGTTCATTCAGATATATTGTGTGAACCACTCATTCATTATTTAAAAGAAGGCTTCTTTAGCTTCTCCTCCTTGGCTGCCCGTTACAGGTCAAGAATTAAACAGCGCTGTCCCTTGAATGGGAGCGGGCGTATTACTTTTAACCTCATCAACTATAACTCGATTAGGATCCATTTATATATGAAAACACGTTTTAAAATGTCAGGAGTCATCACACTATCACAGTTTATATATCGTATGTATAGCTAGACTTTCACACACGCTACATAAGTCCTAGAATCAATTAAACTGTAGCTCTGATACCAATAAATGTAACACCCCTCACCCATATTCAATGCTAGAATAGGATTACGGAGCATTATCAGACTTACAACACATTTAATCAATACATGCAATCATCATTCAATCTCAACCAATTTGTCCCTAATACGAGCATAGAAGGCCCAAAACATGCATTGGGAGTGGTTCAGGACTAAACCGATAACTCGAGAAATTTTTTCAACACTTAGAAATTGTTTTTCTCAAAATAAGGGACACACGTCTGTGTGACCAGGCCGTGTGTCTCACACGGCCACCAGACACATTTGTGTCACAAAACGTGTGAACATTCAAAATAGAAGAAGATGGTCGTGTCCTATCCCATGTCCAAACAAGTGAGCTTACTGACTTAGGTCACACGGCCAACCACACGCCCGTGTGCCTTTTGAAGTGGCCACACACGCCTGTGTGCTAGGATGTGTGCTAGGCCCTGCCAAATTTGTAGGGTATACTAACTTATGCAACACGGCCAAGTCTTACGCCTGTGTGCTAGGCCATGTCTAATTTATTGGGTATACTGACTTATGCCACACAGTCGATCATACGCCCGTGTGTGAGACTTTATGGAGCATACTGACTTCATTTGCATTTCAATACCAGGGGACACACAGTCGTGTAACATGACCATGTATCACACACGGCTGAGACACACAACCGTGTGGACAAAAATAGGCTATTTACCTAGCCAATTTTCCACCCAAACTTATGCTCACCTAAACCACAAAAATGGCACCAATTCATTGTATAAATGAACATCTACTTTAGCCACAATCAAGGCTAATTCATACCATTACCAATACTAACAACCAACATGCATTATAACCTATCAACAACTAAACCTTTACCAAACATACATCATTTTACACCAATTCACAAGCATAATTCATTCCTAATGTAACACCCCTTACCCGTATTCGACACCTGAACCAGGTACGAGACATTACCGTACTTAACTTGCTCAATCATGCAACATCGACTCATAAAATTTAATTGCAAATTAAAAATTTTCCTTTAAGACCTTAATGTCCTTATTATATGTCTACAATACCGTAAACTTGTACCCAAAATGATTCGGGACTAGAGTGGGAACTTTTGAACACTTAGACAATTTTGACATAAAACAAGGCCATACGCCCATGTAAAGGATGGAACACGCTCGTGTGGCATATCACATGCCTGTGTTCCACACCCGTGTAGAATTATTTTTCAATTCGAACCTACAGGGGTTTCCACATGGCCTGACATACGCCCGTGTGCATAGCCCGTGTTCTTCACACGGCCATGACACGCCCGTGTCTTTGCCTGTGTGTGAAAACCTTGACATTATGTTTATGATGTCATCATCTCAATAAGGTTACACGGCCAAGGCACACGCCCGTGTCCTTAGACTGTGTGTCGAATTAAATTCCTAATTTTAGGTGCCGATTTCATACGGCCCGGGCACATGCCTGTGTCTTAGGCCGTGTCTCCCACACGATTGAGACAAACGGGCTCGTGTCTTTACTACTGAGCATATTAACTTGCAAACCTAGTATGCATGGGGACACACGGCCTATCAACACGCCCATGGGCTGACCGTGTGTCACAAACGGCCTAGATACACGCCCGTGTGTCTACACGTGTGGACATTTGTAAGGCTATCTACCAAGCCAAATGCCACCCTACAAAGGAACCATACTTATACCAATTCAATTCAACATATATCATGCCCATAAGGAACTTCTAAGAACTGAAATTCAAAACATCCAAACAAGCATGCACTTCATGAATTTCATCAACATTAAATAGATGAACTTGTCAAGTATTGGCCAATTTCTAATAACCATTTACAAAATGAATTGAACAACATTAACAGCCAACACTTTGGTTAACAAATATTACATAACAACATGACCAAGTCCTATACATGCCATACTCAAAATAAATCTAACTTCGCTATACCAAATAGAGATTGATAGTGTGATTCTGAACTTCGACCTCGTATGATCCCCGAGTTAGCTAGGCGATACTACAAGAAAAAGGGAAATGAGAGCGACAAGCATAAAGCTTAGTAAGTTTGCATGAAATAAATAGCAACATAAAGGCTCATAATGTTATCCATCCACTGCATTGTATAAAAACACAAAGTCTCAAGCACAATGCCATAACTTACTCAAACTTACTCTTACCTATTTACATGTCATGTCACATATAGTAAACATGTCTCATGAATTACTCACATGTACCTGTATCACTTCATCACATAGCTTTAGCACTAATCTCATCCCTATTATAAGCTTAACTATTTACCCCATTGAATCACTTGGGGTACTCGAAGATACATAATCATCATCATTCAGATAAATACGACACCAATGCCATATCCCAGATATGGTCTTACATGGGGTCACCTCTAGATGCCGATTCCATATCCCAAATATGTTCTTATACGGGATCTCATATCGATGTCGATGCCATATCCCAGATATGGTCTTATACGATTTCCATATTCAATGCCAATGCCATATCCCAAATATGGTCTTATACGGGATCTCAATTTGGTGCCGGGGCCATGTCCCAGATATGGTCTTATATGGGACCTTACCAATCTTGTGTCTCAATGATGATATCCTCTCACTTCTGAAAGTCCAACCGGGACTTCAATGTCGTAAATTTTTATCATTTTCTCATTCAACATCTTTACTCAATTTCATAGAAATAATATTCATCATCACTAATATCAAACATTTTAAAACTTCATAACATGATGTTGAATTTATTACACACAAACTTACCTTGATTTCAAAATAGGCCAATTTGCCGATCTAGTCTAATACCTTACCTTTTCCTCGGTCAAGGTTAATTCCTCGTTGTTCTTGATCTATAATAGCAAATTAGCTCATTTAATTACCACATTAATCAATGCATTTCAAAGATCATACTTTGGCAAAATTACCATTTTGCCCTTACACTTTCACAAAATGACTATTTTACCCCTGGACTCGTAAATCAATTCTAATCAATTTTATTCCTTTAACGAGCCTAAGTGAACATTTATTTCTCTTATAGAAACTCTCAATACCCATTATTTTACACATTTAACACCTATTTTACAACCTTTGCAAAGAGGTCCTCTTAGGTGTTTTCATGGTAACACCTTTCACAAAAGTTGTTTATTTAACAACTAAGACTCATTTTCTTCAATAAAATGTAGCAAAAAACATAAATGCTCACATGGAAAAACTCTAAACTTTCAACCATTTTGCAAAATAATACGGGAGCACCCCACGGAGAATAACTCGGTCTTGTGAACCCTTTATCCATTAACTCTTGTAACTGTGCCTTCAGTTCTTTTAGCTCGGTTGGAGCCATTCTGTATGGAGAAATAGAAATGGGGGCAGTACCAGGATCTAACTCAATCCCAAATTCAATCTCTCTATCCTAAGGTAGCCCTGGCAATTCCTCTAGGAAAACATCTGGATACTCACATACTATGGGCACTGATTCAATTCTTGACTCAGTCTCTCTAGCATTCATCACAAAGGCAAGGTAAGCTTTGTACCCCTTTCTTATATATTTCTTATTCAACAAGGAAGATATCAGTCTTGCTCATCTGATTCAACACGAATAAGATCTCCACTTTCACATTTCACTATCACATAATGAGTAGTTAACCAATCCATCCCAAGAATGAAATCGAATTCATCGAATGACAATAACATGAGATTAGCTAAAAAGTAATGACCTCTAATCATCAAAGGGCAATTTTTGCATACCCTATCGACTAACACACATTTGCCTAGAGGATTGGACACCCTTACTACAAATTCGGTAGATTCTATAGGCATGTTCATGCAAGAGACTAATTTCATGCAAATATACGAGTGGGTAGATCCCAGATCAATTAATGTTATAACATGAGTATCATAGAGAGAAAATGTACCCGTAATTACGTCGGGGGAGGACGCCTCTTCTCAAGCGCAAATGGCATATGTTCTTGCTGGTGCTCTACCCTCAACTCTTGTAGTCTGCTCTCTAAATGTATTCTTACTACTCATTTCATTTTCTGGGTTTCTTTGTGGCCTTCCTGTAGTAGTACCTCCCGATCTTGCACTTTGAGATTTCTCTTTCTCACCAACCTCGGGGGTAATCTCTGATAAAATGGTCTAAGGATCCACACTTAAAACAAGCTTTCTTGTTTGCTCGACACTCACCAGGATGACGTCTGCCACAATGTGGACATTCCGGTCTACTTGGTCGAACGTTGCCAACACTAGCAACCGAAGTGGTCTAAGCTTTAGACCTCGAGTACTGTCTACCCTTCTACTTGAAAATCCAGCTAAAGTGGCTGATAGAGTAAGACTTCATGGATGAGGATTGGAATGACTTACCTAACTACCTCTTCTTCGAGTCACGAGACTCGATTTCAGCCTTTCTTTTCTCTTTGACTAGTTCCTCGTGTAACAGCCGGTTTAGACCCTAGTTGGAATAGTGGTTTCGAGACCACAAATTTGAGTCAAAAAAATATTTTAATATTATTTTTAGTGTTTATAGTATGTGATTAAGCATGTGTGAAAATTCTATGTGAATTTTATCGTTTGTGTGTCGATTTGTGAAAAAAGACTTAATCGCATAAGATGTAAAAGTTGTATGCTAATTGTTAAAATGCTTAAATGCTATGCCTTATTAAATGTGAATCCTTATATTGTTATTATGCCACATGCTTAATGGATGGACAAAAATGGGTTTAAGTTAATGGAAATTTTAAGGATAATATTAAGGGTAAAATGGTAAAATAAGCAGTAATGTATAATTAATAAAATAAAAACAATTTTAAAGCTCATATTCTCATCTTCTTCACTGAAATTAGAGAAAAATAAGTAGCTTTTGAAGCATTTAAGGGTTCGGCTATTGATGTTCTTGATTAAGGTATGAGTTTTGTTCAGTTTTTGATAATTTCTATGTTTTTATGATCGTTGCTAAGCATACTATCAAGCCCATGCTTTGATTTTAGAATTTAATGATGATTTTGAGATGTGCCATTGATGAATTCTTGATCTTTGTGATAGTTGATGATGAAATATGAAAGATATGTGATAGATTAACATATTTTATCTTTGAATTTTTGATGAATTTTACTATTTTGGGCTAAATTATGAAAATGAGAAATTAAAGGACTAAAATATGAAATAAATGAAATGTGTGAGCTTGTATGAGCTAGGGGAACGGCTAAGCATGTGTGAATGGAAATTATGTGTATTTTGTGATTTTATGAAATAAGGACTAAAATGTCAAAATGTGAAAAGGTGATGGCTATTTTGTAAAATGCCTTAAATATGTATATTTGGATTAATTTAATGATTTGGTGAATGAATTATCTAAATTTGAATATGTATAGATTATGAAAAGAGAAATTCAAACTTAGATCGAGGCAAGAACAAAGTGCTCGATTGATCAACTTGTTTCGTAATTTCGATGTTCGAGGTAAGTTTGTGTATAATATGAATTGTTAAATTTATGTTTACATATTATACAATGAATGGAAATGTGGTTGTGGAGTTAGTAATGTGAGTGATGAGTTTGAAGAGATGAGGCACTAAGTGTGCATAAATAGACTCGATTCAGTGGTGAATGGCACTATGTGTGCGAAATAAAGAAAGTGTCGACTACATTGATTGGTACTGTGTGTGCGATATCGAGTTAAATTCGATTTAATGTATAGGCACTGAGTGTGTGATGATATTAACGCTTCGGCTAAGAAATTGGCACTAATTGTGCGAGTAACTCGAATGATTAATGAAGGTTGAACGAATTGTGGTATTGAGCATTGGGTAGCAAAAGTGATCATTAATTAAGTGTTAGCACATGTTGTGCGGAACCTATGTGGTTGATGATATAGTGTATGGATAAATGGATGATTATGTGAGTAATGACTATGAATGAGATTGTATATCATTATGAATTGAACCTTGTGATAGTCTATTTTATATATCGAAATTGATTTGTTGAGTTAAATGTGTTATATGACGAACTTACTAAGCTTTTAACCTTACTGTGTGAAGTGTTTCTCTATTTTACAATATCATTAAAGCTAGCTCGGATCCAGGAATCATCAGCTACTCAATCACTTATCGGCTATCTAATTTGGTACTTTTGGAAGTTGTAAATTTGGTATATGGCATGTGTAGGCTAGTGATTATGGTATGTTTTATGTTGTATAGATCTTGCCATGTGATATGGCTTGATAGATGAATGATCTTAGTTTATGTCTTGGATATGTGAGAATGATGGTTATAATGTGTTTATGTGACTTTGTGTGAATGACCTTTATGATATGTTTTGAAGATATGGAGATAGTAAGTTTCATGCTATAAATTGGTAAGGATTGAGTGATGTATGGATTATATAATTTTGATGTGAAATTGATATTTTGGGATTGGCATGTTTGAGTTGGATTTGAGTGTGAAAATAAATGATATAGTTGAAGGTTAAAAGGTGCATATTTTCGTATGTTTTGAACGCATTTGGGGTATGAAATTATATGGTTTGATGCTTGTAGGTGTGACCCAAGTGTGGGTGGCAATTTCGCCTTGCGAATGGCCTATATTTGCCCACACGATTGAGCACACGGGCATGTGGCTCGATCATGTCTCTTAAGTTTTCAAATTGAAACAATTCAGACTCGCACACAGGCTGGACACACGGGCGTGTGACTGGCCATGTGAAATAAGTCAGCGTCGACCATGGGTTAAGCACACGGGCGTGCTTTCGGCCGTGTGGACAAGTCAGTATGTATGCCCTGTTTTGACACTGCTTGGACACACGGGTGTGTCTGAGGCCTTGTAAGGCACACGACCTACCCACACGGGCGTGTGACCTCTTTAACTTTGAAAAATATTAAGTTTTTCGAAAAGTTTCATATGTACCTGGTTTAGTCCTGACCCCTTTCCAATGCATATTTAAGGTCTCGTAGGCCTTATTAAGGGACTTAGAGACATTGTTTGATTATGATTGAATGATGTATGAACAATGAAGTTTAAATGTTATGATTTGATCGATAATGCCTCTTAACTCTAATTTGATGATAGATACGGGTTAGGGGTGCTACATTTTATTGGTATTAGAACTATGGTTTAGTCAATTCTAGGACTAACGTAGCACGTGAGAGTCTAGCTATACATGCCATATATATACCTGTGATAGTGTGATGATTCCTAATAGTTAAAAACATGTTTTTATATAGCAAATGGATCCCGATCGAGCAATAGCTGAGGATGTTGAAAGTAATGTGCCTGCTCCCGCTCAAGGGACAGTGCCGGTTAAATCTAGGTCGATAGCTAGTAGTCACGAAGAAGAGGCAAAGCAAGCCTTCTTCCAAATAATGAGTTAGTGGTTTACGGAGTTCGTTCAAACAGATTCGGCTACTCAACAACCTCCACCCCGGTAAGTACCTATCATATCATAAGTTTCAGATCTGATTCGATTGAGTAAGCGTCCTGTGGATAAAATACGAAAGTACGGGCCGAAGAGTTTAGGGCCACAGTTGATGATGATGCAGAGCGAGCTGAATTTTAGCTTGAGAATACTGTAAGAGTATTTGATGAATTATCATGTACTCCTGATGAATGCCTAAAATGTGTTGTTTCATTGTTGAGAGATACAGTGTATAATTGGTGAAAAACATTGATATATGTGGTTTCGAGAGAAAAAATCACTAGGGATTTCTTTCAAGCTGAATACCAGAAGAAATATATCAGTCAACAGTTTATAGATCAGAAACATGAAGAGATCCTAGAGCTGAAACAGGTCCGTATGTCTGTTACAGAATACGAGTGGGAATTTGTAAGATTGAGCCAGTATGCACGAGAATGTGTTTCGATGGAAACTACTATGTGTAAACGATTCGTCGAAGGTTTGAATGAAGACATTAAACTGTTGGTTGGAATTCTTGATCTGAATGAATTTGTAGTATTGGTTGAAAGAGCCTGCAAAGCCTAAAGAACTTAATAAAGAAAAGAAGAAAGCGGATTCAGAAGCTAGGGATGAAAGAAAAAGGTCGATGAGTAGGTCGATGAATCTAGTATCTAGTAAAACTCTACCTATTGAGTCTACTAAGTTTGCAATTAGAGTATCGAACCCCTTAGGCAAGTGTGTTCTGGTTGATAAAATGTGCAAGAATTGTCCGTTGATGTTTCGGGATATTTGTTTTCCAGCTAATCTAATGTTGCTACGTTTTGATGAATTTGATATAATTCTGGGTATGGATTGGCTAACATTGCATAATGCTACTGTGAATTGCAAATGGAAGAGTATTGATTTGAGAAGTCAGAATGATGAGATAGTCTGAATTGAATCCAATGATTTCAATGGGCCACTGGCTGTAATATCCTCAATCAAAACTTTGAATTATGTGAAAAATGAGTGTGAAGCTTATCTTGCATATGTGATAGATAAAAAAGTGACAGAAAAGAAAGTTGAATCTGTGCCTGTGGTTTGTTAATTCCCTGACGTGTTTCCTGAAGAACTATCGGGATTACCTCCGATACAAGAAGTCGAGTTTGGTATTGATTTAGTGCCGAGGCCGACTCCTATCTCAATAGCTTCGTATAGAACGGCACCAACAGATTTGAAAGAATTGAAGTCTCAGTTGCAAGAGTTGACCGATAGAGGATTTGTACGACCAAGTTTCTCACCCTGGGGTGCTCCTGTGTTGTTTGTGAAAAAGAAAGATGGCACTATAAGGATGTGTATTGATTACCGACAATTGAATAAAGTGAAAATAAAGAATAAATATCCTCTACCGTGAATTGAAGACTTGTTTGATTAGTTAAAAGAAGCTACATTATTTTCGAAAATAGATCTGAGATCGGGATATTATCAGTTGAGAGTCAAAGAATCTGATGTGTCGAAAACTGCTTTCAGAACGAGGTACAGAAATTATGAATTCTTAGTTATGCCTTTCGAACTAACGAATGCTCCTGCAGTATTTATGGATTTGATGAACCTGATATTCAAACCGTATTTGGATCAATTTGTCGTGGTGTATATTGATGATATTTTGATTTATTCTTGCGATAAGACGCAACATCCCGAGCATTTGAGAATCATGTTATAGACGCTGCGTGAGAAGCATTTGTATGCAAAGTTTAGTAAATGTGAGTTTTGGTTGCGTGAGGTTGGTTTTCTGGGACATATACTGTCAGCTGCGGGAATACGAGTTGATCCGAATAAGATTTCAGCAATTCTAGATTGCAAAACTCCAAGAAATGTGTCTGAAGTTCGTAGTTTTCTGGGACTAGCGGAAAATTATAGACAATTTGTGAAAGACTTATCGATGATTGCAACTCCATTGACGAAATTTCTTCAGAAAGATGTTAAATTTGAGTGGTCAAAAAAGTGTCAGCAGAGTTTTGAACAGTTGAAAGCATTATTGACAGAGGCAACAGTGTTAGTCCAACCTAAATCGGGTAAAGAATTCATAGTATACAGTGATACATCGTTGAATGGTTTGGGCTGTGTGTTGATTCAAGAAGGTAAGGTTATAGCCTATGCATCGAGACAGTTAAAATCGCATGAAAAGAACTATCCAACGCACGATCTTGAATTAGCAGCTATTGTATTTGTATTGAAGATTTGGCGTCACTACTTATTTGGTGAGAAGTGTCACATTTATACTAATCACAAGAGCTTGAAATATTTGATGACTTAGAAAGAATTGAATTTGAGACAGCGGAGATGGTTAGAATTGCTAAAAGACTATGAGTTAGTAATTGATTATCATCCGGGAAAAGCTAATGTTGTTGCTGATGTTTTAAGCCGAAATTCTTTATTTGCTTTACGAGCAATGAACATTCAAATAGATTTGTGTGATGATGGTTCAGTTTTGGCTGAGTTGAAAGTGAGGCCAATGTTTATATGTCAGATTTGTGATGCCCAGAAAAGTGATGCTGAAATGATGGCAGAACAAGCTCAGTGTGGTTTGAATTCTGATTTAAGATTTCGAGTTGATAACAATGATTTTTTGATAATTCGAGATCGAATTTTTATTCCGAGAAATTCAAAGTTGATGCAATTGATTTTGAAAAACAAGGCTCATAATAGTTGTTTGTCTGTTCATCCGGGAAGTACGAAAATGAACAATGATCTGAAATAGTTTTATTGGTGGCATGGTATGAAACGAGATATCTCAGAGTTTGTTTCGAGATGTTTAGTTTGTCAGCAAGTTAAAGCTGAACATCAGATTCCATCCGGTTTGTTACAACCGATCATGATTCCTGAGTGGAAATAGGAGAGAATTACAATAGACTTTGTGTAGGGGTTGCCTTTATCTCTGAGAAAGAAAGATGCAATCTGGGTGATAGTTGACAGATTAACGAAATCAGCTCATTTTATTCCGGTGAGAACAAATTATTCACTTGATAAGCTAGCTGAACTGTATATTTCAGAGATTGTGAGATTGCACGGGGTACCATTATCCATTGTGTACGGGGTACCATTATCCATTGTGTCTGACAGAAATCTGAGGTTTACTTCGCAGTTTTGGAAGAAACTACACGAGGCTTTAGGTACGAAGCTGCATTTCAGTACTACATTTCATCCGCAAAAGGATGGTCAATCCAAGCGGATCATTCAGATTCTCAAAGATATGTTGAGATGTTGTATACTTAAATTTGAAAGTACATGGGGAAAGTATTCTTGAATTCGTGTACAATAATAGTTTTCAATCTAGCATTAAAATGACACCATATGAGGCTCTTTACGGTCGTAAATGCAGAACTCCATTGTATTGGACAGGGCTTAGTGAGAATAAGATTTACGGGGTCGATTTGATTAAAGATACTGAACAGAAAGTGAAAGTGACTCGTGTCAGTTTGAAAGCCGCATCAGATCGTCAGAAGTCTTATGCAGATTTGAAACGAAAAAATATTGAATTTGAGATCGGTGATAAAGTGTTGTTAAAAGTGTCTCCGTGCAAGAAAATACTTCGTTTTGGTAGAAAAGGGAAATTGAGTCTAAGGTTTATCGACCCATATAAAATTATCAAACGTATTGGGCCTTTTGCTTATAGATTGTTATTGCCACCTGAGCTAGAGAAGATTCATAATGTGTTTCATGTATCAATGCTTCGATGATATAGATCTAATCCATCGCATGTGATTGCTCCTACTGAAGTTGAGATTCGGTCTGATCTATCGTATAATTAAAAACCGATTCAAATTTTGGCACGTGAGATCAAAGTGTTGAGAAATAAGAAAATTTCTTTAGTGAAAGTGTTGTGGCATTAAAATGGAGTTGAAGAGGCTATGTGGGAGCCTGAAGATGTAATGAGAGAGCAATATCTGAATTTATTCACCGGTAAGATTTTTAGGGACGAAAATCCCTAAGGGGAGGAGAGTTGTAACTGTCCAGTTTAGACCCTAGTTAGAATAGTGGTTTTGAGACCATAAATTTGAGGTCAGAAAAATATTTTAATATTATTTTTAGTTTTTATAGTATGTGATTAAGCATGTGTGAAAATTCTGTGTGAAAATTTTATTGTTTGTGTGTCGATTTGTGAAAAAGGACTTAATCGCATAAGATGCAAAATATGTGTGCTAGTTGTTAAAGTGCTTAAATGCTATGCTTATTAAACGTGAGTCCCTATGTTGTCATTATACCATATGCTTCATGGATGAACAAAAATCGGTTTAAGTTAATGGAAATTTTAATGATAATATTAAAGGTAAAATGGTAAAAAAAGTATTAATGTATAGTTAATAAAATAAAAACAATTTTAAAGCTCATATTCTCATCTTCTTCACCGAAATTAGAGAAAAAGAAATAGCTTTTGAAGCATTTAAGGGTTCGACTATTGATGTTATTGATTACGGTATGAGTTTTGTTTGTTTTTTTATAATTTCTACGTTTTTGTGATCGTTGCTAAGCATACTATCAAGCACATGCTTTAATTTTAGAATTTGATAATGATTTTGAGATGTGTCATTGATGAATGCTTGAGCTTTGTGATAGTTGATGATGAAATATGAAAGGTATGTGATAGTTTAACATATTTTGTCTTTGAATATTTGATGAATTTGACTATTTTGGGCTAAATTGTGAAAATGAGAAATTGAAGGACTAAAATGTGAAATAAATGAAATATGTGGACTTGTATGAGCTATGGGAGAATTTAGCTAAGCATGTGTGAATGGAAATTATGTGTATTTTGTGCTTTTATGAAATAGGGACTAAAATGTCAAAATGTGAAAATGTGAGGGCTATTTTGTAAAATGCCTTAAATATGTATATTTGGATTAAATTGAATGATTTGGTGAATGAATGAGCTAAATTTGAATATGTATAGATCAAGAAAAGAGAAATTCAGACTTAGGTCGAGGCAAGAACAAAGTGCTCGATTGATCGACTTGTTTCGTAATTTTGACGTCCGAGGTAAATTCGTGTATAATACGAATTGTTAAATTTAAGTTTACATATTATACAATTAATGGAAATGTCGTTGTGGGGTTAGTAATGTGAATGATGAGTTTGAAGAGATGAGGCACTAAATGTGCGTAAATAGACTCGAGAGCTACAGGAGTGGGCTGAGGAATAGGTGGGGCTGGAGGGGGTTGAGCATTAGGATTTACTCGAATAAAATCAGTGTATCAGTTCCTCAACATATAGAGAAAGGCTTCCCGAGCCTCTTCTCCCTGACCCAAAGTCTCGGGTCTACTCTCTACCGGCGCGGTCCCTTGTGTAGGAGCCGGCGCATTACTTGCAGCCTCATTAGCTACAGCTCGATCGGGATCCATTTACTATATAGAATCACAATTCAAATCATCAAGAGTCATCACACTATCATTATGTAAATACTCATATGTATGGTATGTATAGCTAGACTCATACTTACGCTACGTTAGACCGAGAATTGACTAAACATAGCTCTGATACCACTAAATGTAACACCCCTAACCCGTATTCGACACCTGAACCAGGTACGAGGCATTATTGTACTTAACTTGCTCAATCAAGCAATATCGATTCATAAAATTTCATTGCAAATTAAAACTTTTCCTTTAGGTCCCTAATGTCCTTATTATAGGTCTACGAGACCCTAAACTTGTACCTGAAATGATTCGAGACTAGATCGAAAACTTTTGAACACTTAGACAATTTTGCCATAAAACAGGGCCACACGCCGGTGTGAAGGATGGAACACGCTCGTGTGGCATATCACATACCCGTGTTCCACACCCGTGTGGAATTATTTTTCAATTCGAACCTACAGGGGTTTTCACACTACTTGACATATGCCCGTGTCCATAGCCTGTGTTCTTCACACGGCCATGACTTGCCCGTGTCTTCGTCTGTGTGTGAAAACCTTGACATTCTGTTTATGACGTCATCATCTCAATAAGGTCACACGGCCAAGGCACACGGCCGTGTCCTTAGATCGTGCATCGAATTAAATTCCTAATTCCTAACCGGGACTTCAATGTCGTAAATTTTTTTCATTTTCTCATTCAACATCTTTACTCAATTTCATAGAAATAATATTCATCATCACTAATATCAAACATTTTAAAACTTAATAACATGATGTTGAATTTATTACACACAAACTTACCTCGATTTCAAAATTGGCCAATTTGCCGATCTAGTCCGATACCTTGCCTTTTCCTCGGTCAAGGTTAATTCCTCGTTCTTCTTGATCTATAATAGCAAATTAGCTCATTTAATTACCACATTAATCAATGCATTTCAAAGATCATACTTTGCCAAAATTACCATTTTGCCCTTACACTTTCACAAAATGACTATTCTACCCCTAGGCTCGTAAATCAATTCTAATTAAATTTCTTCCTTTAACGAGCATAGGTGAACATTTATTTCTCTTATAGCAACTCTCAATACTCATTATTTCACACATTTAACACCTATTTTACAACCTTTGCAAAGAGGTCCTCTTAGATGTTTTCATGGTAACACCTTTCATAAAAGTTGTTTATTTAACAACTAAGACTCATTTTCTTTCATAAAAATCCAAAAAACAACATAAATGCTCACACGAAAAAACTCTAAACTCTAAACAACAGTTGAGCATACAATCGCTAAAATTAAAGCACCAAAATTTTAATGCACTCTTGTAATCATGCTATAACACATAAAATAACATTAAAATAATTTTCTCTAACCTCGGATTAGTGGTTCTGAAACCACTATTTCGACTAGCCCCTCAATCGGCTATTACATCTAATATCAACCATTTAATATTTACTAATTCTATATCTACAAGCCTCATAACATAAGCCAATCACATATCCATCCATGAACTCAAAATATTAACCATATATGAACAATATGCACATAACCAAATCCATCAAATTAAGTTAACACTTAAGGCCATATTGACAAACCAAAACATATGTCATCACAAGCCATTACAATTAACCAAAATCACTATCAACCCATAATCAAAAGGACTCAAATTACCTATACATCTCATATACTTAAAATACCAAAGTTCAAAGGTACCAAGTGATAGGTGGTAGTCAGAAACGATCTCCGAAAATCCCCAAATATGAGCTAGCTTGGATATCACCATAAAACACGAGAAAATACACATAGTAAGCTATAATGCTTAGTAAGCTCGTAGGAAATAAACTTGATAAAATCATAACACACTATTCAACAATTGATTAAAGGTACATAAATTCACATCAACAAACCTTTCCAATACTCATTGACGAAGTTATATACTTTCTTTATCATTTCTTCGATTCAAAACTAATATAGTTTATGCACATACCTGTACCAATTGATAACAATTTCATACACATTCTCGTCTTTCATTTACACGTTGAACCATTTGGAATAGAAGTTGGATAATCAAGGGTCTCACACGATAAGTACATATACCATGGCCTGAAGCCAAATCAAGGTAAATTATCCGAAGTACTAATATCATGGCCCGAAGCCAAATCAGCCAATATGCATGGCCCGAAGCAAAATCAATTTATCTTGCACCCGAAGTGCTATATCATGGCCCGAAGCCAACTCACTGTATCCCCTAATGACATGTCACTAGTATCCTATACTATTCCTAAGGTTCAACCGGGATTCAAATTGTCGATTTATCCTCCAATCATTTCCAAACTTGTCCGTAGTCACATAATTGCTATTTATGCTATATCAAAGCATATAGAATCCATTTGAAATGAAATTATAACATACGAACTTACCTCATTTGCTAAAACGGTGAATCAAGTCAACTATTTTCTAACTTTGTTCTTTCCCCGATCTAAGTCTGTATTTCTCCTTTATTGATCTAAAAAAATTCCAAATTGACTTATTTAATCATCTATGTATTTAATTCAATCCAAAATATACATTTGAGCTAATTTACACATCAGCCCTTAAACTTTCATATTTTTACGATTTAGTCCTTATTTCATAAAATCAAAAATTAATGAAATTCCAAATAAACCCATGCTAGCCAAATTACTATTATGCCTCTAGAAGCCTATATTTTTCATTTATTACACATTTTAACCACAAAATTTCAACATTTCTCAATTTAATCCCTGTTTTGCATTTTCATTAAAAATCACTTAATAAAACTTGTATAACTCACAACCAACATTCATAATCTATCTAGAAACTTCAAAATATATGCTTATTCATCAATGGAAACACTCAAAGTCTTTAACAGTTTTTCAAAATAGTCCTTGGGCTAACTAGATCTAATTACAACAATCTCAAAAACGTAGAAATCATTAAAAACGGGATAAAAGTTGTACCTTAATTGACCAAAATAGATTGGCCGAATGAACCCTAAAGAAAAGACATTTCTTCTCTTCAATATTCGACTATGGTGAGAAAGATGAACACAAATTTGATTTTTGTTTTGTTTTAATTAACCTTTATTAATAAATTACAATTTTAACCTTAATGATAACATTTAAAAATCACTTAATGCTTGTCCATCTTTGTCCATTCACAACTAAAATGGTCTAATTACCACTTAAGGACTTTAAATTTAAGGTTCTATAGCTATTAGACACATTTAGCTATTAGAACTCAAGTTTTACGCTTTACGCGATTTAGTCCTTTTTTATCAAATTGACCAAAAACGAGCTGTTACAGGGAATCTCGTACCCTAAGTGCCAATATATAGCCGAAGCTATCTCAATAAAATCTTGCACCAAAGTGCCAATACATAGACGAAGCTATCTCAATATCATATTTCAATAATGCTTACTCTCGAGCTATCAATGGGTTTGCTCACACAAGCTGTCGATCATGACGTAGCTACACGGTGCTGCTCACATAAGCTGACAAGAATCTGCAATAAATGCTGGATAACTCAGCCACTGGAAGGATGTACGGACTAGCACCCAAAACAATAATAACCCCTAATGACATGTTATTCATATCCTAAACTATTCCTAAGGTTCAATCGGGATTTCACACTTGCTGAATTGTCATCGAACATGTCCGTAAAGTCATGATCACAGTTTATGCAATATCAAAACATATAAAATAAAATTATAACAAAGCTTATTTCATACGAACTTACCTTGAATGGAAAAACAGTGAAATAAGTCGATAGTCTGAAACATTATTCTTTCCCCAATCCAAATCTATATTTCGCCTTTCTTGATCTAAATATAATCAAAATTAAATTATTTAATAATATCTCTATTCAATTTAGTCCAAAAACACTTTACATTTTTCCCCTAATATTTCACATTTTTACAATTTAGTCATTATTTCATAAAATCTCAAATTCATGCAATTCAACTAAAACCCATGCTAGCCGGATTTCAATTAGGTCCCTAGTAGCCCATATTCTTCATTTATTTCACAATTTAACCACCAAATTTACACAATTCACAAATTTAATCCCTAATTGAATATTTCACTAATAATCTAACAAAAAACTTACATTCTCTATCATCAAACATCTAAGCACACATAAATTCATCAATGGAAAAACCCTAAACCTTTAACACTTTTGTAAATTAATCCCTAGGCTAGCTAGATTAAGTTACAATGACGCCGAAAACATAGAAATCATTAAAAACGATACAAAATTCACTTACATGCAAGCTTGATATTGAACCGAATGCTTAAAACCCTAGCTATGGCTTCTTTTTCTTCTATTTTTTGGTGAAGAATATGGCTAAAATATGATACAATTTGTAGTTTTTATTAAATTTGTCTTTATTAACTAAATTACTAATATAACCTTTTAATTAGCCATTAAAATCACCTTATTAATGGCCATATTTGTCCACTCATAATAAAAATGGTATATTTACACATAAGGACCTCCATTATTTAATTTCATAGCTATTAGACACATTTAGCTAATAGAACTCCACTTTTGCACTTTACGCGATTTAGTCCTTTTTACCAAATTAAACATTTAAACAATAAAATTTCTTAACGAAATTCTCACACAATCATAAAATCATGCTATAAACATCAAAATAATAATAAAATAAATATTTTAACCTCATATTTTTGGTTCCAAAACCACTATTCTAATTTGACTAAAAATGGGCTGTTACATAAGACATCTTTGATTTACCCTTCAGGTTGAGCTAAGGACCAATCGGCTAGTTGTAATGTCATTGCAGTGTATTTTATGTGACCAATTCTCCACTTTCTAAAAGTAGATAGTGGAATTAGGTTTATGCTAGCTCTCAAGTTGCATAAAGCTTTGCCCAAATAATGATTGCTAATTAAACATGAGATGGTAAAGCTCCCAGGATCTTTCAATTTAAGGGCAAATTGTTTGTCAAAATAGCACTACAGCCTTCTGTGAGTGCAATAGTTTCAATATCATTGAGCTTCTTCTTGGACAAGAGGTCTTTCATAAATTTCCCATAACTTGGAATTTGTACCAGAACGTCTACTAAAGGAATGTTGATCTGCAGTTGCTTTAGTGTGTCTAGGAACTGCTGATACTACTTGTCATGCTCATTCTTCCTAAATCTTTATGGGAAAGGTAAAAGTAGAGATACATTTGCTTGCATTGACACCTTTGATTGCGTCGACAGTTTCGAAGGTCGGGCATTAGGCATATGAGTGACAATTTGTTAAACTTCTTTTTCTGATGTATCGAAAAACTCTTCAAATTCAACCTTTTCACCAGTAATCACTCCATCCATATCTTGAGGTGCTAGTCTATAAACAGTTTGCCAGTTTGTTTATGTCTTCTAAGAGTGATAGCCTTACAATGTCTTTTCCCCCTCAGACTGGGATTTTCCATGTCATTACGTAATGAGCTTGGTGGTCGAGTATTCAGATTTGAAGCATGTTGTCCTAGTTGTGCCTCCAATGCTCTAATGAAAGATGAATTCCCTTGTATGATAGCTTTCATACAAGTAATATGCTCCCGTGCTAACGGGTCAGAAGTATAAGCTTGAGTGTACGGTTGCTATCGATGTTCTTGAGCATGCTGATTCGATATTGAAGGGTGTTGTGGCTGTATTGGATTTTGGTGTGGATGTGTCTAGCCTTGTTATGGCTACATCTGAGTGTGTTGATTTCAGTTCTGCTGTTATTGATTGTAATTCCCTTGTCTGGGATTATAATTTCCTTGAGTAGGTGTATTCTCATATCTAAATGTCACAGCATTTTGTCCAGCATTTTGAGTTCTCCAAAATTGTTGGTTGCTTGCAAAGTTGTTGTAAGAGTTACCATAAGAATTGTTGTAGATGTTACCAATATAACAGGCATTCTCTACATGTTGTGGACAATCTTCATAGCTATGGTTGTCATTACAAATCTCACAACAAAAAGTAGGAACATCAACTTGCTGGGTGACTTTTATAGGTGCAACGCCACTAATCCCTTGCATATTTTTAATCATGTTTGTGAGAGAAGAAACTTGAGCACTTAGTACGATTATTGCATCCAATTCAATAACTCCTAGAGTAGTTTTTACTTGTGTAGCTCTAGAGATAGTGTGTTGATAATTATTCTGAGCAATTCTCTCAAGAATTCTTACAGCATCATTTTAAGTACAATCCAGCAAAGGTCCATTGGCAGATGTGCTGACAAGATTCCTTGCATGTGAATTCAGCCTATTATAAAAAATCTCAATTTGTGTTTCTGGTTGAATGTCGTGCATGGGACAACGTCAAAGTAAAGATTTATAACGTCCTCATGTGGTGTGACATTTTCATCATCCAGCTGATGATAAGCAGTAATACCATTTTGAAGATGAGCATTCATTGTTGGCGGATTAAATTACAAAACAAAGTTGTTTTGCTAGTGCATTCCAAGAAGTAATTGATCTAGTAGGTAGCCCAAAAAACCAAGTACAGGCTCTTCCTTGTAAGGAATAAGGAAATAATTGCATCTTCAAGGCATCATCGGGAACACCTTGTTGACTAAAGGAAGCAATGATCAATAAAAAGGATTTAAGATGTTTTCTCGCATCTTCATATGGTAGTCCAGCATATTGTCCATTAGAATTCAGCATTTGAAACATTACTGGATTGAGTTCAAAATTCCCAGCTTGGATTGCTGGCCTAACAACTCCCAGTTGTAAATCATTCAAGACAGGTACCATAAAATCTCGTATAGTCCTATTTTGTATGTGAGCATCTTGCGGGAACAATGAGTTATTAACATTTTACTATTGTATCGGGGGTATAGTGGCATTTTCCCTTAGTAGAGCCATATTTCTTTGTTCTCAAAGTCTACTCCGAACAGTCCTTTCAATTTCTAGATCAAAATTGGCAAGAAAATCTGACTTGCTTCGGGTCATAAAACACCTAAAATGAAGTTGAAGAAATAGCAACAAAGAAAAACACGATAGTGCATACTAAATATTATATAAGGAAAATAAAGCCAAAAAAAAAACACAAAAACAAAAATAAAATTCAAACCAATGCCATCCTTAGCAACGACACCAAAACTTGATCGATTATTTAAAGTCACAACAATGAATGTGCAAGCGTACACTACCGATGCAGGTGTAGTAGACAGATGTAAGTCTGTCAGATATCGATCCCACAGGGATGGTTGTCTTTTGTCTATTAATGCTGGTGTAATAACTAAATAGAAACGAGATAAATTGTAAGGATAGTTTTCAGAGCAACAACTTGAAAACTATAAAATAAAATATGAAAATGATAAACTGGAATCCCCAACATGAATCTTCAGTAGAATACTAAGTGCTCACAAGGTATAAAAGGATAGGTGATTGTCAAGGCAATAAATTTCAATGTATATCTTACCAAGCGTCACTCCTCTATTTAATTTGAGACTTAAACATGCACATTAACCCCACCTTCTGATGATGGCAATATGGCACTAATAAGAACAAGTGGACTAAATTCCTCTAATCCTCACTCCACTTCCGTTGTAATACTTGTTGGCTCGAACTATCACTGCACTTTCCAGTGTCAATGACTACAATAACACTTCTGTGTTTAGAAACATTCAAACCCCAAGATTAAATAATAAAAGAAAGATTGAATAAGATAACATTTAACCAAAAATTCAATTGTACTTCCATAAAACAAAAAATAGATAGTAATCACCAGCATTTAGAAATAAATAAGAATGAATCGAGTGGAGAATACTATTCCTAAACAACTCGACTGAATTTCTCTATTCCCTCTTGTCTCGCACTTTGGTCTCCTCGTCAGAAGCTAATCTACATCAATTTTAACGTTGGCTCACCCGTGAGAGGCTTAATGTAACAGCCCAATTTAAGGGCTAGTCGGGACAGTGCTTTCGGAACCACTAATGTGAGGTTGGAGAAAATTATTTTAATGTTATTTTATGAGTTATAGCATGATTATATAGGTGCATGAAAATTTTGGTGCTTTAATTTTAGCGATTTCATGCTTAATTTCAAAAAAGGACTAAATCGCATAAAGTGCGAAAGTTCTATTTTGCAAGCTAAAGGTGTCAAATAGATAAGGAATATTAATTGGAGGTTCCTAATGTGAAATTAGGCCTTGTTTAGGGTGGTGGCTGGCCATAGGGATAAAGGAAAGACTTGATTGATTTTTAATCATAAAAATATAGAAAGGAAAGATATCATCTTTTCTTCTCTTCTTCTCCACCGAAAATGTAACACCCCATACCCCGCCCATGCGTTATGACTGGATCTGACATGTCACATGAGAAAAACATGTTAAATCCTTTTTATTCGTACATAAATAGGTATTGATTTGTTAAAATCAAGAAAATAAGTTTGACTTGAAATATTTGATAAAATATTACTAACTTCGAAGATTGATTGATAAATCGATAAATTTGAAGTAGTGATTTTACAAACTGTGACTTTTGAAAATATTGATGAAAATTTGAGAGAAAATTTTCGAGTTAAAACGTTTGTAAAAGTTTATTATGGAATCCATTTGTGAATCCATTTTAGAAAAATCTTTATTTAAGTTTCTAGAAAAAATCCCATTTAAAGTAATTTGAGCAAAATATAGATATGTTAAACAATAAGCAAAAAAAAAAAAAAAAAATCCAGAGGCCTTATTACATCATAAAACTGAAAATAGTAAAAGTAAAAAAAATCCAGAGGCCTTATTACATCATAAAACTCAAAATAGTATGTAACACCCCAAACCCGGTCCAAACACCACGACCGAATCTGGTATGTTACGGGGAAAACGTGTTTGAAAATCTCGAATTTGTACCAAATAGAATTGGTAAAACTTTGATCCGTTTAGAAAAACAAGTTGTTTAATATTGTTACTAAAACATTTAGACTTAGGAAAAATTTTAATTTTCAAGTTTAGAAACAATTGTTTTTCGTATGCTTATAAAATCAATGCGATACCCGATGGTATAGTTGAAAACATATCGTTAAAGATTTAAAATCGTTGTTATGCCAAGTTTTAGCAAATTAACCCAATTATTCTGTTATGGCACATTAAAAATAAACTTAAAACGTAATATCAAAAGGCATAATTTAAAGGCTTTATTACAAAATCCTGAAATAAACCCAACTGAAAGTAAATTACTAAAGTACCCAAAACATAAGATCTGAGTAAAGCTTTTATTCCACATGGCATGAGCACCCCCGAGTCCATCCCGGCTCCAAGTCCGCGTCTACGAGTCACCTGAAATGTCAAGGGAGAGGGTGAGTCAAGTGACTCAGTGTGTAAATCCCGCTCCCGAAGAAACAACATGCTAACACACATCATACATAGCAACATAATTAATGCAACCCGATCCTAACCATCCATATCACCTTTTCTACCCCGTGTGGTACCAAACCACTGGTGGTGCCAAACCACTGGTGACGTATAGTCACAATGTGTTACCAAAACACTGGTGTCCCAAAGACACATTATCCATCAATGTGGTCCCAAACCACTGGTGTCCCAAAGACACAATTGTGCTACCAAAGCACTCGTGACCGTAGTCACAAATGCGGTGATGGGGCCAACCCATCGTGTGTTACCAAAACACTAGCGACGATCCCATATCTCAAGTGGGGCCAACCCACGGTGGTCAAACCACGAGGGGACTAGTCGCAATGAGGTGCCAAACCTCCGTGTCCCAAAGACACAATGTGCTACCAAAGCACCGGTGACCGTAGTCACAAATCGGTGATGGGGCCAACCCATCGTGTGTTACCAAAACACCGGCGTCAATCCCATATAATCATCTCGGGGGCCAACCCACGTGTGGTACCGAGCCACCGGGACGAGACGCCGAGGTACCAAACCTTTGGAGGTGCCAAACCTCTGGTGACCCAAAGTCACAAAGTGTGCTACCAAAGCACTGGTGCTCGTCAGCACAAAATATCACTGCTCCCTCCTCTCATATCACCCATCAACATACCATACTCATGTAATCATGCATCTCATGCAAGTCATGCATATTATGTCAACATACCAAGCATTATCTCTCATAGCATACATACAAAACATAGGTCATGATATCATACTTCATTAATAGTACTCATGATAGAACTGACTTACCCGAATCGTACACATACCCTATTTGGGTATCCCATTGTCCATCATACTGTTATAATTTTTAACAGGCAAACAGGTTTATTAATAATATTACTAAGTATCAGGGTGTTAGTTTACACACCTGGTAATCACGAGTCTAAAAATCCAACGAGAACGATCTAAGCCCCTCGATTACAAGATCCTACAATCGGCCAAACATTAGGGGTTAGGCCTCTAAGACATTCGGCCAATACCATTAGACCAAAAGAGTTGTCGCAACACTCTTACCTTGCTATTGGTTTGATTTCTACCAATCTCGAAACACCAAGGTCCTTCTAATACACTCGGCCACCACCTTGAAAAGAATAACGGTTAAACACTTGCAGCCTTATCTAAAATGAAATCCAAAAGGAATAGTCTAACAAGTAATCCTCTTACCCCTACTTACCAAACACCAAAGATCGATCAACCAACCAGGATCACCCTTCACTTATATTCGGCCAAGATGAAAGCTAAGAGAAGGGTATTCGGCTTAGAACTCAGAAGTACAACAGAGGAAAATATGGTTTAAAAGATGAGAAGGAATCGCCAACAGATGAGAAGGGTTCGGCTTGAGTGTTTAACACCCCCACTTTCTCGCTTTGAAAGAAAATAAAAGAGAGTCTAGCAGAGAAGAAATGGAAAGAATGTATGAAGATTTTGGTTTAGGAACAAGGTAAGTTTCAAGCACTATTAAAGAAAGAAGAAGAAAGTGTGAGAAAAGTGATATAGGTTTCAAAACATACAAAATGAAGAGAAGAAGAAAATAGGGAAAAAGCATTCGCCCAACCACACTAAGTATAGAAAACAAATGCAAAAATTCGGCAAGTAGAGTGCTTGGGTTTTCGGTTTTCAAAAGAAAAGTGGGAGAGTTTTTATTTGAAATTCGATTTTGGCAATTGACAATAAGAAAAAGAATTTTAGCTTACCATTCTATTGACCGAACCAACCAAAATGCTAAAAGTGTATTCGGCCTCCCCCTAACCCACACTATGCCGTCACTTCCCACTCCCCACTCCCTCAAATTCGGCCAAAAACCCCAAACACACTCACCACCACTCATTTCAAAAGAGTGGACCAAGTCTTTCTCCTATATTTGCTCTCCACCTTTCATTTGAAAGTGAAGACCAAGTCCAAGTAGAATTTCACTTGCCTTCTACCTCTTCTCCATGCCGTCCTAAAAAGAAGCCAAAATGGGGACTATACAGTTCGAACACTAGACCTCCACCTCATGGAATTGACGCCACACCAAGCTCCCAAGTGACGCATGCTTTGCCACTCCACCAGCTCCTCTTTTGTGCTCGTAAACACAACATAAAATACACATCCTCACTCCATCACTCCCGACTTAACACCCAAAAACCAAAATTTTCCCATTCACTCAGGCATACACCTAGCCTATAATTAAGCCCCTAAAACACCGAAATAGCAACACAGCACACCAAACACATGCAATAACATGCAACACAAAATAGCCCCTAACCCGGGATATTACATAGTAAAAGTAATAAGTGAACGAAATACAAATCTAAAGTCCATAAAAACAATTTCTGAAGTATGGCCACCGAGTCATCCATGGCCCAAGTCCACGTCACTGAGCATTACCTGAAAGGGTTAAGGAAACGGGGTGAGTTACTAGAACTCAGTGTATAATCCCTTTACCGTTGTCCACTGGGCCTGAACCCGTTTAGTAATAACTTGGGCCTGAGCCCATATTTCAATATCTTGGGCCTAAGCCCATTTACATAACAGAATATTTATATAAGCAATATATGCAACCCAACCCATCCATCCAACACACCCCCGTACCAACCATCACACCTGTGGGGATCAAGTCAACCCACCCTGCCATCACACCAAAACGCAGGCAATTTGCCATTTATAATATTTTATTATGGTCAAACAACCGATATCATGTGTAAACATTATAGTAAACAATTTATTGTGGCAATGCCACTAGACTACACTTCTCTTCAACATTTTTCGAACCCATGCAATATATGAAAATGCAACATACATAAATAGATGTTCACATATAAATAGCAACCACTTAACAAGTTATTTATTACAATGATTCAACCCATTTAAGCAATAATAATTCGACCCATTAAGGCATTCTAGCAAATCGGCTCATTAGGGGCATTTCCGTAATTTGGCCAGTAGGGGCATTTTCGTAATTTGGCCCATAGGGGCATTTTCGTAATTCTTACGATTCAGTAATGATTTCGACAGATTTTCAAAAAAATAATGTGCTTTTAAGCCAATTTCTCGTTTTATGCCAATTTTATGATTTTTAGTCGTATAATATCAATCTACAATCAAACATGTTTACCAAAACATAATTCTACGGAATTATGATTTGAGATTACACACCTTGATTACGAGTTGTGCTTTCTATCGATTTCAACACCTATAATGATAGTTGATAGAAGGTTAGTCTCTACTTTGATAATCGTAACTAAAAACACTTTACCAGGCTAACTCCACTTACCACGAATGTGATCTCCCTCAGTGCACCAAGAATCGATCCTACCCCTTGGCTACTGAAATCCCGTCCTAACAATATTTGGTGAGCGAAAGAGTTGTTAGCAATTATCCCACCTTCGGCCAAAACAAATCTTATGACAATGTTCTTACCCCACTTACTTGACTAGTTGATGATAAAGATTTGGTTAATACAATCACTTGTGCTCCTTCACCTTGTTGAAAGCCTTAAGCCCAACGATGGCCATATCACAGAAAAGAATGTAACTCAGACCCAACAAGAGAGAAAAAAAGAACACACGATTATTAAGGAAAAACTCGAATGAAAAAAAAGTTATTGACAAAGAGAGAACTTGTACTTACCGATTGTTAAATTCCTTGTAGCGCCACTCTAGGGGAGAACAAGACTGTGATTCGGGCAAGGACTAACTCACAAGATGCAATAAGTATACCCAACACAAAAAGAGATAGAGAGTGTTCAGCTAAGAGAATTAAACTACAAAGAAAATCGAATGATGTGGAAGGAAAAAGAGTAAGAAACAATTAAGGATTAGGGAAGAGAGAAAAGGTTAGGCTATGGAGAGGAATGAGTAGGAAGGAAAATGGAGAAGAAAAGAGAGGGCTTAAGAATTCGACAAGAAGAATAGAAAAGGAGATGACCCGAAATGCTCAAGGAAAAAGTACCCAAAACGTCACTCTCAAAAAGAAACCTGAAAGAACACTCAAAAGCAAAGAAAAATTTCGGTTTCTCCCCCTACACCAAATGGCCGAAAATGCCATTTGGGAAAAAAAACACAAAATAATCAAAGGAGAAAAATATCTCTCATGCTCAAGACTTGCAAAAAGGTATGGAAAATTCGGCTCCTCCCTTTCCCTAGCAAAACCGTCCATCACATTTGCCTAAAGGAAGGATGTTGACCAAAATTCTTTCCAGAACATCTTCCACCCTTTTAGCCAACATGTTCCCTACTCTTGTCTTTTCTTTCATTTCTTTCCTTCATTATCCCTTATCTTCCTCCTTTCCATAACCCTTAGACACCTTTCCATAATTTAAAAAATCTTACTTACCTTATTTAAGCCTTGGCCGACACTTACCATATAGCACAAAAATTTAATCCAAAATATTTGCACTAGGTGGGATTTGAACCTCAGACCATTAGTACACTCCACACGCCACTTGCCACTTTACCAATACATTCCTTGTGCTAACAAAATGCACACTTATTTCCTTAAGTCTTGATGCCACTTACCTTCTCCCCCTTAAGAGCATAAACACAAAAATTTACCTATAGCCTAACTTGAAGCCGAGACTTCATAGAAACCCCGTAACTTTCCAAATTCACTTAACTAATAAGTCAAATTTGCAATAATGCCATTCTCTTGTTCTCAAAAAAAATTTTAAACACTCCTACATCCAAGGCCCATTGGGCCCAATTCTTCTAGGTACAATTTTGGGATGTTACAGAAAATTAGCAGCAAACTAGAGGGTTTGAGAGCTCAAAAATTTTAGCAAGCTTTTCTCCTTTTAAGTAAGTGTTTTAATGGTCATTCTTTATTATTTTTTGTACGTTTGGAACCCCTAAAGCTTAAGCTAGCTAAAGAGGGGACTATTTTGCAAAGAGGTAGAAAGTTTAGGGTTTTTCCATGTGAGAAATTATGTTGTTTGCTGCATTTTTATGGAAGAAAATGAGTCTTAGTTGTTAGATAACCAACTTTTGTGGAAGGTGTTTCCATGAAAACACCTAAGAGGTCCCCATGCATGCTAGGTTGGCAAGTCAGTATGCTCAGTAGTAAACACACGGGCTGAGACAAAGGCGGTGTGTCTCGATTGTGTGGGAGACACGGCTAAGACGTGGGCATGTGGATGGGCTGTGTGAAGTCTAAACCAGAAATTAAGAATTTAATTCGACACACGGTCTAAGGACACGAACGTGTGCCTTGGCCATGTGACCTTATTGAGATGATGACGTCATAAACAGAATATCAAGGTTTTAACACACGGGTGAAGACACGAGCGTGTCATGGCCGTGTAAGGGACACGGGCAATGGACACGGGTGTGTGTCAGGCCGTGTGAAAACCCTTGTAGGTTCGAATTGAAAAATAAATCCACATGGGTGTGGAACACGGGCATGTGATATACCATACGGGCGTGTTCCTTTCTTCACACGGGCGTGTCGCTCTGTTTTGAGTAAAAATTTCTTAAGTGTTCAAAAATTTCTTGTTTATTTCCGAATCATTTTGTGTGCAAGTTTAGGGTCTTGTAGACCTATAATAAGGACATTAAGTTCTCGAATGAAAAGTTTTAATTTGAAATAAAATTTTATAGATCGATGTTGTATGTTTGAGCACGTTAAGTATGGTAATGCCTCGTACCCGGTTCAAGTGTTGAATACGGGTAAGGGTGTTATATTTAGTGGTATCAGAGCTACGGTTTAGTCGATTCTTGGACTAACGTAGCATAATTATAAGTCTAGCTATACATGCCATACGTATGAGTATTTACATAATGATAGTGTGACGACTCCTGACAATTTAAATTGTATTTTTATATAGTAAATGGATCCCAAACGAGATGTGGCTGATGATGCTGCAAGTAATGCGCTGATTCCCACGCAAGGGACCGCACCCGTAGAAAGTAGACCCAAGCTTTGGGTTAGGGAGAAGAGGCTCGAGAAGCTTTTCTCCATATGATGAGCAACTGGTACACTGAGTTTATACGAGCAAATCCTAATGCTCAACCCCCTCCACCCCCACCTATTCCTCAGCCCACTTCTGTAACTCCCCAAGTGGTAGAGGTAGTAAGAAGAGAAAGGCCTCCGGTCGATAAGATCCGGAAACAAGGAGCTGAGGAATTTTGAGCTTGTAAAGATGATGATTCGGAGAGGGAGAAATTCTGGCTTGAGATTACCATCAGAGATTCGGCCTATCAATGGTGGAACACCCTTGTGTTGGTGGTACAAAGGGAGAGAGTTAATTGGGAATTCTTCATAGAGGAGATTCGGAAGAAGTATATTAGTCAAAGATTCACCGACCAAAAAAGAAAGGAATTCTTGGAGCTAAAACAAGGTCGAATGGCGATGACTGAATATGAGCATGAATTCTAAGGCTTAACAAATACGCTTGAGATTGCGTATCAACAGAAGCCATTATGTGGAAAAGGTTCGAGGACGGGTTAAATGAGGATATACGTTTATTTGTTGGTGTCCTAGAACTAAAATAATTTGTGGTACTGGTAGATAGAGCCTATAAGGCCGAAGAAGTGGTCAAAGAGAAAAGAAAGGCTGAAATCGAGTCTCACGACTTGAAGAAGAGGCAATTAGGCAAGTCATTCCAATCCTCATCCAAGAAGTCAAGAGATTTCACTACTCGATCAGCCACCTCAGCTGGATTTTCAAGTAGAAGTAAGGGTAGACAGCACACGTGGCCTAAAGCTTAAACCCAATTAGAACAGGATACGAGGCATTACCGTACTTAACCTTACTTGAACATGCAATTTCAGGCCATACAATTTCGATCCAACTTAACAGTTTTCCCTTCTTATACATAACATGCATATTATAGGCCTACAAGGCCTTAAATATATAACCGGAAGGTTTCGGAGTTCAACCGGGAACTTTAACGCTCTTTGAAAATTTTTCCTTAGACAGGGGCCACATACCCCTGTTGCCCAAGGGACACGCCCATGTGCCCCTAAGACATACCCGTGTTCATCACCCGTGGTTGACACTGACTTATTTCACACGGCTGAGCACACGCCCGTGTTTATAACCCGTCTCCTTCACACGGCCTAGACACGCCAGTGTCTACTACCTGTTGAGCTCTCTGTTTATGATGTCATCAAACCCAAGTTAGCACATAGCCAAGGCACATACCCGTGTGCTGACCCATGTGACGAATCGTATTCCCGTAAATTAGTGCAGGGGACACACGGCCTACTAACACACCCATGGGACGGGTCATGTGTCACACACGACCTAGACACATGCCCATATGTCTACCCTTGTGGACAGTTTGAGGCTATTTTCCAAGCCTTTTTGCCACTCTAAAACATAAACTCATTCATTTCATCACAAGAAGTACATAACATAGCAACATTAAACTATTAAGAACCTTTAAGTAACCATTCATTCCACACATATTTTACTTAATAACTTGTATGAACATTCAATTCATTATACTCATCGACTTTCTAACGTAAACTTGTCAATATTAACCAATTCATCATGGCCATTTACAAAATGAGTGTAAAACATTAATAGCCAATGCTTTGGCCTTCAAATATGACATGACACAAAATGATCAAGTTCGTATACATGCCACACTCAAAATGAATTAGCTTTACTATACGAAAAGAATGGTTGATAGTGTGATTCGAGCTCTGACGTTCTACTACCCCCTAGCTAACTTGGCGAAACTACAAGGAAAAGGGAGAAGAGAGGGGTAAGCATATAGCTTAGTAAGTTTGCATGAGATTCTAAAGCAACATAATTGCTCAAAACTAAATTCATCCATCTCATGAAACAATAGCAGCATAAATCTCAAATGCTTAGGCATACTTATTCATACTTACTCACTCTTATTCTTACCCATCTCATGTTACATTATGATTTATTAACTTGTACATATTCATGGTACCTGTATCACTCAATCACATAACTTAGCACATATGCTAACTGTAACATCCTGGAAAGGGCCTATGCATTTTCGGTTTAATTGTATGAAATGACAAGTCTTAAGCATTATGAATAAATTTTGATATTTTTGGAAACTCAGAAATGTATGAAAATGCATGGAAATGAAAATAAACATTTTTGGAAACCTGAACATTTTTGGAAACCTGGAAATGCATTAGGACATGAAATTTTAGGAAACCCAGAAATGTAAGGAAATGGTTCAAAAATGGAAAGTACACATTTTTGGAAACTAAGAAATGGAAATGGAAATGATCCAAAAATGGAAAGTATACATTTTAGGAAACTTGGAAATGTAAGAAAATGGCAAGTAAACAGAGCCGATCGAAAATTTTAAGAAACTTGGAAATGACCCTAAAATGATGAGTTTTAAAGTTTAAAATAGGAAATCAAGGCAAGAGGGCCTTAAAAGAAAAAGTTGGTAAGTTTTGACACACAAACGGGCTAGGAAAAGTGGCCTGAAGATGGCACTTAGGGCCTATGGAAATGGCGCCATGTGCAAGAGGCATGGGCCTGAGTTCGAGTCACAAGGGAAGCAAATAAATGAAGTTTAATTTTTGCTTCCCAGGCTTAAGGGTGGACTGCACATGCTTCTAGAAATAAAGGTGTTTTATTCTCATTAATATGTGAATATTAAGAGATAAATAAAGGATTTTCTTTAATTGGATTATTTGAGGAGATAATTGATGGATTAAATGCTTTTATTCTTAAATAAAAGAGATAATATTATCACATATGTGGAGTGGTGGCCAAGTAAGGGACTCCTTGGCTAATAAATTTGTCTATAAAAGGAAGGAAGGAGGGCTACTCCTCAGTTTGCTTCTTTTTCTCTGCACTGTAGAAAAATTCCCTAGCTCTCCCCTCTCTCACAAATTTTTCCTTAAGTAAAATCCATCTTCTCTTCTTCTATTTTCTTCTCCGTTTCTACTATCAAAGCCGAATCTTTGTCGATTCTAAGTAAAGGAGAAATCAACTACAACATCAAAAGGGTAAGATCTTTGGTCAATCAATTTCTATTCCTTTTCTTTTTATCAAAATCAGGGTACTAATCTTATTGTTGTGAATGGCCGAATATACAAGGGGTTTATCGATTTCGACAAAACATACAAGAAAAGGAATATTTTCTGGAACTCAAGGATTCAAGGTAAGAAGTTATATTCGGCCTAGGTTATCTCGTTACTAATTAGATCTATTCGTGTTAATCAAAGATTTATCAAATCGGTGGATCTAGTGGGTAGTCAAAATTCGTGGAGGAATACCACAACTTTGGGATTTGATTTGGCAAACAAGGTAAGTGTCGATAATTCTATTCCTAGTAGGATTTGGTTTTAAAATCAAAAGGGTATTAATATGTTTATATATGATGGGCCAAATATAGGAGTTAGCAGATCTAAAGTCTGAATCTGTGATCGATTCACTTCGGGAATTCAAGGAATCCATTAAGCGAATAAGGTGTGTACCCACACTAACTCCCAATATATTACGGCAATTATTTTATATGTATATATATGAATATGCATGCGAATAAGAATGTGGCTAAGTGTCACAAATGAGGTAAAAGTACCCAGGTACGTTTCCTACTACCGATAGGATTACAAATACGATATATATATTTTTGAATAGGTAATATGAATGAGAAATAAGATATGCATGATATAAATATTTGGGGCATATGGGATATATGTGAAAGGGGAAGAATAGGTGTTGACTACGGTCTCACCAACGAAATATGGTGGCTACGGTCCCATTAAGTGAACATGGTAACTTCGGTTACATTATCTGAACATAGTGTCTAATGACACAACGTATATGGGCGATGAGCACGCCGATTGCGCAATGATCGCTTTCGATGGTGTGTAGCGAAAGGAGGGTTGACTTAGTAGTCCCCACGGTGTGATTGGCGTGTACGGTGGTGTGTAGCGGATGGATAATTAGGCTTGGGTTTGGGTTGCATCATTTTGATATGTATATGTTCTGATATGAATATGTATGCCTGAAATATTGTTTGTTAGTTGGTGTACACATTGAGTCTGTTGACTCACCCCTTTGAGGGACTATTTTTCAGGTGATGAGCAGTAATAGACCGGGTCGGCAGGAGCTAAAGGTGGCCATGCGTAGCAAAGAAAATATTTATGAATTGGACCATCATTTTTATAAAGTTCTTTAAATTTTAAGTTTGGGAATTATTGATGTAATAAGGCCTAAAAAGCCATAGTTTTATTTTCGTTACCATTATTTACTTGCAATTATTATGCTTCGAAATACTTTACATTTATAATATTAAAATTTTATGTCTTTACATTTAAACCCTAAATTATTTTGTCACCCTAATTAAATGATTTCTAAATTAAATAAACGGGTTTTTAACCTAAGCCCAGTCCAAAATGAACAGTTTTCTAAAAATACACCAATATTCTCTAAGTAATAAAGGACTACGAAAACCGATTTTCTTAAGGAACATACCAGATCCGGTTCAAGCTCGTGGGCCGGGTGTGGGGTGTTTCACTAAGATGAACATAAACACAATTTTTTCATCATTCTTATCACGAATGAAACTCAAGGTCATCCATAAACGGATTTAGCTCTATACTATTTTACATTCTTAGCTCTCTTGACCATAAACAAACCGGATTATTGTGGGATATTTGAACTCACCATGCATGCATCTTGATGCCAACGCCATATCCCGGATATGGTCTTACATGGATTCACCTCTTGACGCCGTTACCATATCCCAGATATGGTCTTACACGGAATCTTATAACTCAATGTCGATGCCATATCCCAGACACGGTCTTATACGAAATCGTACTTGAATGTAAATGTCATGTCCCAGACATGGTCTTATACAAGATCTTTCTTTGGTGCCGAGTCCATATCCCAAACATGGTCTTACACAGGACCTTCGTTAATGCTAATACATGGGTATCCTCATTATTCCGAATCTTAATTCGGGATTTCACATAACTTATTTTCACCATTTCCTCATTGAGGCATCATCACTCGATTATTCACAGTAATAACATACATTGTCATAATATCAAGTAGTTTCAAACATCCAAAACATTATGAAACTTTAACTTCATACAAACTTACCTCGATTCTCAAAATGTGTATCGGTGCTCGATTTAGTCCTCAATTTTGTTCTTACCTCGGTTTCGATCCGAGCTCCTGTTTCTTGATCAATAATAAAAATTTCACTTGTTAAATACACGCATTGACTAAATCGACTCATAATTCATATTTTAGCAAAATTACGATTTTCCCCCTAAACTTTACATAATTACATTTTTGCCCCTAGGCTCGTAAAATGATTTTCATTCAACTTTCTTGCATTTCAAGCCTAGCTGAATCATATTCTCAACTATAACAACATCCAATTTCCACTATTTGACTCATGTATGACCATTTCTACAACTTTTACAACTTGGTCCTTTTATGCAATTTTCGTGAAAATCACTGAGAAAAATATGTTTATCATGCATCAAGCTTTCATATTCTTCCATAAAACATCAAAATACATGCATGTCATACATGGGTAAATTTTTGAACATAAACCCTAGCTCAAAATATAGCTAGAAATAGCAAAACTGAGCTATGAGGATCTAAAAAATACGAAGAACATTAAAGACGGGGCTAAAATGCACTTACTATCAAGCTTGAAAGATTGAAGAAACCCTAGCTATGGCTCCTTGCAAATTTTAGCTAAGGGAGAAGAAGATGGACATGATTTTTGCTTCTTTTTCCCTTTTAATTCTTTTATTAACCAAATGACTAAAATGCCATTAATGATCCTTTCTTGAGATTTTTCCTTCCCGTGCCCAGTTTTGTCCATAATCAAATATTGTGGTCTAATTGCTAAATAGGTACCTCTAGAAATTTTTATAACTCTATTTCATATTTAAATCTTCTAGAATCTAATATTTTATATTCTTTGCAATTTAGTCTTTATGGACATCTTAATCACTAATTAATAAAATTCCTTCATGAAATTTTCCCACAATCATGCAAATACCTCATAGGCCTTATAAAAAATCACTTAAACACATATTTCTTCTTCGAATTTGTGGTTTCGCACCACTATTCTGACTAGGCCCTAAATCGGGCTATTACAATTCTCTCCTTTAGGGATTTTCATCCCCAAAAATCTTACCAGTGAAAAGGTCTAGGTACTGGTTCCTCATAGCTTCCTCGGGCTCCCATGTAGCCTCTTCAAACCCATGTCTTTACCATAAGACTTTTACGAGAGCTATACTTTTATTCCTTAACTGCTTGACCTCCCGGGCTAGAATTTTAACTACTTCTTCACCATAAGTCATATCGGGTTGTATCTCAACCTCTATTGGTGTAATCACATGCGAACGGTCTGATCGGTAGCGTCGCAACATAGACACGTGAAATACATCGTGAATCTTTTCTAACTCAGGTGGCAAAGCCAATCGATAAGCTATCGGCCCTATCCTCTCGGTGATCTCATGTGGTCTGATAAAATGCGGACTCAATTTGCCTTTCCGGTCAAATCTAAGAACTTTTCTCCATGGTGACACTTTCAAGAATATTCTATCACCGACTTGATACTCAATTTCTTTCCTTTTCAAATCTGAATAAGATTTTTGTCGATCAGATGTAGCTTTTAGGTAATCTCAAATCACCTTTACTTTTTCTTCGGTTTCTCTAACCAAATCAACCCCGTGGATCTGGTTTTACTTAAGTTCAGTCTAATATAAAGGCGTTCGATACTTACACCCATACAAAGCCTCATAATGTGCCATTTTCAAGCTTGACTGATAACTGTTATTATAAGCAAATTCCACCAAAGGTAGATACCTCTCCCAACTGCATTGAAACTCAAGAACGCAACAGCGAAGCATATCCTCAAGTACTTGTATTAACCTCTCTGACTGACCGTCGGTTTGGGGGTGAAAAGTCGTACTAAAATTCAACTTTGTGCCCAAGGCCTCTTGTAACTTTTTCCAAAATCTGGATATGAATCTCGAATCTCTATCCGATATAATCGATAAGGGCACTCTGTGTACCCTTACAATCTCAGAAATATACAAGTTTGCTAACTTATCCAGTGAATAGTCGACACGCACCGGTATGAAATGGGTTGACTTTGTAAGTCTATCGACTACAACGCATATAGCATCTTTCTTGCTTGGTGTCAAGGGCAAAACCCATTACAAAATTCATGGTTACACGATCCCATTTCCACTCGGGTACCATAATAGGTTAAAGCAAACCTTAGGGTACTTGGTGTTCAGCCTTTACTTGCTGACAAATCAAACATCTTGAAACAAACTCAGAAATATCTTTCTTCATACTCGGCCACCAATATCGTTTCTTCAAATCATTATACATCTTGGTGCTACCCAGATGTACAGGTTAGCATCCATTATGTGCCTCATGCAAAAATTTACGAATGAGCTCACCATTTCTTGGTACACAAACTCTGTCTCTAGACATCAAATACCCATCTGAATCAATCCGGAAATCAGACTCAACACCCGACTCGCATTGAACTCTTTTGGCTTACAATTTGCTGTCATCTTTCTGTGCCTCATAAATCTCTTGGAGGAACATTGGTCTAGCCCTCAACTCAGCTAGAATAGAACCATTATCGGACAAACTCACCCGTGTATTTATAGCCTTCAAGGCAAATAGGGATTTCTTACTCAAGGCATCGGCGACTACATTCGTCTTTCCCGGGTGGTAATCAATGACCAACTCTTAATCTTTTATCAACTCTAACCACCTTTGTTGCCTTAAGTTCAATTCCTTTTGAATTATCAAATACTTCAGACATATTTTATCATACAAATGGTGTCTCCAAATATTCAACGCAAAAACAATGGCCGCCAACTCTAAATCACGTGTCGGATAGCTCTTCTCATGTGGCTTTAGCTGTCTTGGGGCATACGCTATCACCTTGCCTTCCTGCATAAGTACACAGCCCAATCCGTTTAAGGATGCATCTCTGTAGATCACAAATTCTTTTCCTGATTCAGGTTGTACTAGAACTGGAGCCTCTGTCAACATTGCCTTTAGTTTCTCAAAACTTTGTTGGCACTTTTCTATCCATTCAAACTTTACATCTTTCTGCAACAGTCTTGTAATTGGAGTCGCTATCATAGAAAACCCCTTAACGAATCGCCTATAATAGCCGACTAGGCCCAAAAAACTTCTAACCTCAGATACATTTTTTAGTGGTTTCCAATCAACAATAGCTAAAATCTTACTTGGGTCAACTCAGACTCCCTCTCCCGAGACAATATGTCCCAGAAATCCAACTTCCTTGAGCTAAAATTCACTTTTTCTGAACTTCGCATACAATTGATTATCTCGTAAAATCTGTAAAAAGGTCCACAAGTGCTTAGCATGCTCATGCTCATAACCACAACAAACTTGTCCAGGTTTGGCTGAAAAATACGATTCATTAAATCCATAAACACAGGAGGGGCATTAGTTAAACCAAAAGGCATGACTAAGAATTCATAATGCCCATAACTCGTCCGAAATGCAGTTTTAGGCACGTCTGAGTCTTTTACTCTCAACTGGTAGTATCCCGTTCTCAAGTCTATCTTGGAGAACATAGTGGCTCCCTTTCATTGATCAAACAAATTGTCGATCCTTAGCAATGGGTACTTGTTCTTCACTATTACCTTATTAAGTTGTCGGTAATCTATGCACAATCTCATAGAGCCATCTTTCTTTTTCACAAATAGCCTTAGAGCACCCCACGGAGAATAACTCAGTCTGGTAAAACTTTTGTCCGTCAACTCTTGTAACTGTGCCTTCAATTCCTTCAACTTAGTTGGGGCCATCCTATAAAGACCAGTCAATATCGGTATAGCTTCGGGAGCTAACTCAATACCAAATTCAACCTCTCTAACCGAAGGCAATCCTGGCAATTCCTCGGGAAGAACATCTGGGTACTCATATACTATCGGGACTGATTCAATCTTTAACTCAGTTTCTTTGGCATTCATCACAAAAGCAAGATATGCCTTATACCCTTTTCTTATATACCTATGAGGAGACATATGAGAAATCACAACTGGTGATCTGTCTTGTTCATCTGATTCAACATGAAGAGTGTCCCCATTTTCACATCTCAACTCAATATATTTCTTTCCACAATTTACTGTCACATCATGAGCAGTTAACCAGTCCATACCAAGAATTATATCAAATTCATCAAATGGAAATAACATGAGATTTGCCTTAAAACAATAACCTCTAATAATCAACGGGCAATTTTTACATACCTTATCAACTAGCACACTTTTACCTAAGGGATTTGACACCTTTATCACAAATTCTGTGGACTCTACGGGCATACTCAATCTAGATACTAATTTCATGCAAATGTATGAATGGGTAGTGAAACACCCCAAACCCGGCCCACGAGCTTTGACCAGATTTGGTATGTTCCTCAAGAAAACCTGTTTCAAATTCTTTTGTTACTTAGAGAAAACTTGTGCGATTTTAAAAAAATATTGTTTGGGTTGGGCTTGTGTTGAAACAGACTCGATTTTATTTTGGAAACCCCTTTTTAATATTAAGTGATAAAACATTTAGGATTTAGTTTAAAGAAATTTTTACTTAAACTTTAATAAATAAGGTTCCTAAACATAATAAATAATAATAAATATAAAATGATTCAACTATGGCCTTATGGCCTTATTACAACAAAAAAAATTCAAAATAATTCAAGTACTTAAAAACTAATAGTTCCATAAAAATAAAGACTTCATGTTGAGCATGGCCACCACAAGTTCTTCCGTCCCGGTCCATCACTGTTCATCACCTGAAACATGGTCCCACAACGGGGTGAGTCAAACAGACTCAATGTGTACACGACACTAAATCATAATAGAATTAGGCATACAAGAGTTACACATTCAGAACAATGAATACAAGTTATGATGCATTCCCAAACCCAAACCTAATTGTCCATCCGCTACACACCCTCAGCTCGCCAATCACACCGTGGGACTACTAAGTCGACCCTCCTTCTACGCTACACACCAAATTGCGGTCTTAGGTCACCGCATTCGTGGTCTTAAGTCACCACGTTCGAGACATCGTGGGTCTTAGGTCACCACTTTTCGATATCACGGTCTTACATCACCGTGTTCGTGGTCTTAGGTCACCACATTCACTTTCCCTTTCAAACAAACCCATATGCCCCATATAATAATAATATGCATAAATATGCCAGAGTTCACATTCTTATCATATTCTCATGTTACAAATAACATTTTTCATATTCCTAGTAGGAGTAGGAAACGTACCTGAGTACTTAGTACCATAACATGGTACCTTAGCCACTTTCATATTCTTAATAACACATATTTTAATTAAACATGCCATTAAACGTATTATAATATAGTGTGGGGTACACACCTGATTCGCTTAAAATTTCCTTGAGATCCCGAAAAGCTTGATCTAATGCTTAGATCCTTAATCCCTACATTGATTTATCACTTATTACCTTAATAAAAAGCCATTCGGCCAAGATTCCAAATCCTAGTAGGATTAGTATTCTTACCTTGTTGCCGATTGGAACACCAACAAATCCCGAAACTGTTCCTTGTTTCCCTAGGAATGTCGAAATCCCTAAAACCTTACGTTAGACTTAATCTTAATCATCGAAACATAAATCAAGGCCTTTGGCCGAATATTCACATGTCTTACCTTAATCTTAGAAATCCCAAATACTCCTCCTTTTAGTCGACTACTCTGATAATCCTGAAAGATCCTTCCATATTCAGCAACCATAATATGTATGGGGTTAGATTATCTCTCGGTTAGTCTAAAAGAAAAGAATGGAAATCAAACTTGTTCTTACCTTTGAAGAAATCAACAGCACCCATGCTTGAAGCCCTTCCAAGATTCGACTTTTGAATGGATTGGTAAGAAGAAATAGGAAGAAAAGAAAACTTGAGAATTTTGACAATGGTGGACTATAGATTCGACGACAAAAGAAAAAGAGAAGAGAAGAGAAGAGAGCACTCGAAAATTCTACAGAGAGAGGAGGAAGAAAAAAAATGATGAGTAGCCCTATTTTCTTCCTTTTATAGTCGAAACTACTACTCAGAATCCCTTACTTGGCCACCACTCTTCTTTATTGATAGGTTTATCTCCTTAATTTAAAATAATTAGAGAATAATCCTTTACTATCTCTTCAAAAATAATCCAAATTAAATCCCTTATTTATCATCTTATTAATCGAATATTTATGAAAATAAAACTCCTCCTTTCTGGAAGGCTTGTGCCGTCCACCTCAGTGTTTCTAGATGCAAAAATAAAACTTCCTTTATTTGCTTCCCAAGTGACTCGAACTCAGGCCCAACACCTTGCATGTGGCGCCATTTCCAGAGACCCTAAGTGGCATCTTCAGGCCACTTTTCCAAGCTTATTTGTGTGTCAAATTTCACCAACTTTTTCTTTTAAGGCCACCTTGCCTTAATTTCCTCTTTTAAACTTTAAAATTCGACATTTCTAAGTCATTTCTAAGTTTCCTAAAATTTTCGTTCGGCTCTTTAAACTTGACATTTCCTTACATTTCCAAGTTTCCAGAAATGTTCACTTTCCTCTTTTGAATCATTTCCTTACATTTTCAAGTTTCCAGAAATGTTCACTTTCCTCTTTTGAATCATTTCTTTACATTTCCTAGTTTCCAAAAATGTTCACTTTCCATTTTTAAACTTAACATTTCCATACATTTCCAGATTTCCAAAATGTTCACTTTCCTCTTTTGAAACTTAACATTTCTAAATCATTTCCTTACATTTCCAAGTCATTTCCTACATTTCCAAGACATTTCCTTTCATTTCCAACATTTCTAAAAATGCACTTTCCTTACATTTCCAAAGTTTCTAGAATTCACATAACACATTCATATCACAATAGACATGCTATTTCATAAAATTAAGCAAGAATGCACAAGCCCATTTTCATGTCCATAAACTCCTAAAAATTTTCCTTAAGGCCTCCTTCACCTAACTTCTCCTTTAAAAATAAAATTCCAATACTTTTCCAAGACTTCCTCCTACATCCTTGGATTCTCAAAACCCTTAAAACATGCTCAACCACACTTAAAGCCTACTAACACTTGAGTTATGCTCCAAACGCATAACCCCTAATCTAGGATGTTACAGGTAGATCCTGGATCTATCAGAAAAACAACTTTAATATCATGGAGAGAAAATGTACCCGTAATCACATCAGAGGATGATGCCTCTTCGCAAGCGCGAATGGCATAGGTCCTCACAGGCGCTCTACCCTCAGATCTCACAGCCTGCTCTTTGTGCGTATTCTTACTACTTGCCCCGCTTTTCGGGTTTCTCTGTGGTCTCCCTCTGGCAATGCCTCCCAGTCTTGCATCTTGAGGCTTCTCTTTCTCATCCCCCTCTAGGCAATCTCAAATAAAATAGCCTAGAGACCCACACCTAAAACAAGCCTTCTCATTTGCTCAACATTCGCCAGAATGATGTTTGCCATACTGCGGGCACTCTGATCTACTCGGTCGGGCATTGCCAACACTGACAACTGATGTGGTCTGAGCTTTAAACCCTGAGTACTGTTTACTCTTGCCTCTACTTGAAAACCCGACTGAAATAGCTGATCGGATAGAGAAATCTCTCAACTTCTTGGACGAGGATTGAAATAACTTACTCCACTGTCTCTTTCTTGAATCACAGGACTCCATTCCTGCTTTTCTTTTCTCTTTAACTAATTCTTCGGCTTTACAAGCCCGATCCACTAGCACAACAAATTCCTGCAACTCGAGGACACCAACAAACAATTTGATATCTTCATTTAGTCCGTCCTCAAACCTCTTACACATGATGGCTTCGAAGGACTCACATTCCGGAGCGTACTTGCTGAGCCTCACAAACTCGTGCTCGTTCTCAGTTACTGTCATCTTTCCTTGATTTAGTTCAAGAAATCCCTTTTCTTCTGGTCAATGAACCTCTGACTGATATACTTCTTTCAAAACTCTTCTTGTAAGAACCCCCATGTGATCCTTTCCCTTGGTACTACCGAAACAAGGGTATTCCACCACTTTTAAGCGAAATCTCTCAAAAGAAAAACCACGTACTTCATGCACTCTTCAGGTGTGCAAGGTAATTCATCAAATACCCCGATGGTATTTTCAAGCCAAAATTCGGCTCTTTCCGGATCATCATCTTTACTAACCCTGAATTCTTTGGCTCCTAGTTTTCGGATTCTACCAACCAGAGGCTTTTCTCTTGTTACAACTTCTACCACTTGGGGCACTACACGGGTAGGCTAAGAAATAGGCAGGGGTGAAGGAGGTGGAGAATTCGGATTTGCTCAAATGTACTCTGTGTACCAATTGCTCATCATATAGAGAAAGGCTTCACGGGCCTCTTCTCCCTGACCCAAAGTCTCGGGTCTGGTGTGGTCCCTTGCGCGGGAGCTGGCGCATTAGTTGCATCATCATCGGCTACAACTCGGTCAGGATCAGGATCCATTGACTATATAAAAAAACACAATTCAAATTGTCAGGAGTCGTCACACTATCATTACACAAGTACTCCTACGCATGGCATGTATAACTAGACTCATACTTACACTATGTTAGTCTGAGAATTGACTAAACCGTAGCTCTAATACCATTAAATTTAACACCCCTTACCCGTGTCCGATGCCAGGACAAAATACGAGGTATTACTGTGCTTAACCTTACTTGAACATTCAATTTCGGCCATAAAATTTCGTTCCAACTTAAAAATTTTTCCTTATTATACATAATGTGCATATTATGGGCCTACAAGACCTTAAATATACATCCAGAAGGTTTCGGAGTTCAACCGGGAACTTTAACGCTCTTTGAAAATTTTTGCATAGATAGGGGTCACACATCCGTGTTGTCCAAGGGACACGCCCGTGTGCACCTAAGACATGTCCGTGTTCATCACCCGTGGTCGACACTGACTTATTTCTCACGACTGAGCACACGCCCATATTTATAACCCGTGTCCACCACACGGCCTAGACACGCCCATGTCTCCTACCTGTGGAGCTCTCTGTTTATGACTTCATCAAACCTAAATTAGCACACGACCAGGGAACACATCCGTGTGCTGACTGATAAACCGTAAATGTAACATATTTTAATCCCACATTTAATATGCTTTTTGATGATTTATCTCTTGATTTATGTAAAAAGGTGCTCTTAATCCTTTCTTTTCATGTCTTTGACCCAGGAAAGCATCCGAGGATGAAAAGAACATAAAACGGGCCTAAAACGAAGCAAATGGGCCTTTCCATGATATTAACACGGCCTGGGCCAAGGACCATAAGGCCGTGTCTCGACGAACAACTGGAGCACAGCCTCATTGCCACCGCACACGGCCGTGCCAAAGTAGAAATCTAAACACGATCAGGTCTCGACTTGCACGGGCGTATGACATGGCCGTGCCTCTGTCGCTGGAAAGAGCAATTTCAGTCGAAAAAGGATACTTAGGGAGAAAGAATCACATTCCAAGAGCCTATAAATATTTCCCAAGTACCACCTTTGAGAGGGCGTCAAAGCTAGGCCAAGGAGCCAAGCCAAGTAGGTCAGAGTTAGGGAATAACGCGAAGATAGCTAGTTGATCCATCCCAAGAAGCCGTAATTCTACTCAAGACAGCGAAATTCTCCTTCAATTCTTTCAGGGAGTTCTAGGATTTTCTTATGTTTTGTTTTATCTTTTCTCTTGAGATGTTTTCTTGTTTAGTTATGAACTAAACCCTTCAGATACTTGAAGGGGATGAAACCTAGATGGATCTTTTTATTTGATTTTTAAGTTATATGATAAATTACTTGGTTTGTTCTTAATTATGTTATTTAATCCAAATCTAATGTGCTTAGGTGGAGGATGAATAGACCCTGCCTAAGAGTAGATCTAACATAATTGAGTGGAGTTGATCGGGCGCCTAGAGATAGGGTTACGAGATTTTGTCGGATTAGGGTGAAACCTAATAGGGGAGTCCATTGATCGATTTACTACTTTCCTAGGGGGTTATTATAAACGAACGAGAGTTCCACTAATTAACCTAGGACTAGACGTTATTCGCTTCGAGAGAGGGTTTAACATAGGTTAGGGAGTCTCACGGATCAAGTTAAGTAAAATAAATCATACACTTTAAAGGTTAATTAATAAGTGAAGTCTAGGTGGATTCTTCCTGAGGGTATCGTCTCAATTAATTGAGTTCTTCTTCAAAGTTATTTTCCTATTCGTCTTTTTGTCTTCGTGTCCTTAGTTTAGTGTTCGTCAAAAGTAACTTCACTCTAATTTTAAGGCTAAATAATAAGAAGAAGGTTAGTATTAGTACTTTTAGTTCCTTTGGGTTCGATATCCGGTCTTGCCTAAGCTATACTACTGTTTGATAGGTACACTTGCCTTAATATCGTTGTCAGAGTTAGTCTCCAGGTTTGATCATTCTTTTATAAATATTTAAAACTCTGATTTTACAGTGATCACTGACCCGTGTGACGAATCGTATTCTCATAAATTAGTGCAGGGGACACAAGGCCTACTAACACACCCATGGGACACACGCCCGTGTGTCTACCCATGTGGACAGTTTGAGGCTATTTTCCAAGCCTTTTTGCCACCCTGAAACATAAACTCATTCATTCATCACAAGTACCACATAACATAGTAACATTAAACTATTAAGAATCCTTAAGTTACTATTCATTCCACCCATATTTTACTCAATAACTTGCATGAACATTCAGTTCATTTTACTAATCAACTTTGTAATGTAAACTTGTCAATATTGGCCAATTCATCATGGCCATTTGCAAAATGAGTGTAAAACATTAATAGCCAACCCTTTGGCCTTCAAATATGGCATGACACAAAATGATCAAGTTCGTATACATGCCATACTCAAAATGAATTAGATTTACTATACCAGAAGAACGGTTGATATTGTGATTCGAGCTCCGAAGTTTTCCTATCCCCGAGCTAACTTGGCGAAACTACAATGGAAAGGGAAAAGAGAGGGGTAAGCATATAGCTTAGTAAGTTTGCATGAAATTCTAAAGCAACATAATTGCTCAAAACTAAATTCATCCATCTCATGAAACAATAGCAACATAAATCTCAAATGCTTAGGCATACTTATTCATACTTACTCACTCTTATTCTTACCCATCTCATGTTACATTATGATTTCTTAACTTGTACATATTCATGGTACATGTATCACTCAATCACATAACTTAGCACATATGCTAACATGAACATAAACAAATTTTTCATCATTCTTATCATGAATAAAACTTAAGGTCATCCATAAACGGATTTAGCTCTATACTATTTTACATATTTAGCTCTCTTACCATAAACAAACCGGATTATTGAGGGATATTTGAACTCACCATGCATACATCTTGATGCCAACGCCATATCCCGGATATGGTCTTACAAGGATTCACCTCTTGACGCCGTTGCCATATCCAGATATGGTCATACACAGAATCTTATAACTCAATATCGATGCCATGTCCCAGACATAGTCTTATACGAAATCATACTTGAATGTAGATGCCATGTCCCGGACATGGTCTTATACAATATATTTCTTTGGTGCTGAGGCCATATCCCAGACATGGTCTTACACGAGACCTTCATTATTCAATGCTAATACATGGGTATCCTCATTATTTCGAATCTTAATTCGGGATTTCACAAAACTTATTTTCACCATTTCCTCATCAAGGCTTCATCACTCGATTATTCATAGTAATAACATGCATTTTCATAAGATCAAGTAGTTTCAAACATCCAAAACATTATGAAACTTTAACTTCATACAAACTTACCTCGATTCTTAAAATGTGTATCGATGCTCGGTTTAGTCCTCGATTTTGTTCTTGCCTCGGTTTCGATCTGGGCTTCATGTTTCTTGATCTATAATAACAATTTCACTTGTTAAATACACACATTGACTAAATCGACTCATAATTCATATTTTGGAAAAATTATGATTTTGCCCCTAAACTTTTACATAATTACATTTTTCCCCTAGGCTCGTAAAATGATTTTCATTCAACTTTCTTGCATTTCAAGCCTAGTTGAATCATATTCGCAACTATAACAACATTCAGTTTCCACTATTTCACTTATGTATGACCATCTCTACAACTTTTACAATTTGGTCCTTTTATGCATTTTTCGTGAAAATCACTTGGAAAAAGATCTTTATCATGCATCAAGCTTTCATATTCTTCCATAAAACATCAAAATACATGCATGTCATACATGGATAAATTTTTGAACATAAACCCTAGCTCAAAATATAGCTAGAAATAGCTAAACTGAGCTACGAGGATCTCAAAAAGACGAAGAACATCAAAGACAGGGCTAGGATGCACTTACTATCAAGCTTGAAAGATTGAAGAAACCCTAGCTATGGCTCCTTGCAAATTTCAGCTAAGGGAGAAGAAGATGAACATGATTTTTGCTTCTTTTTCCCTTTTAATTCTTTTATTAACCAAATGACTAAAATGCCCTTAATGATCCTTTCTTGAGATTTTTCCTTCCCATGTCCACTTTTGTCCATCATCAAATATAGTGGTCTAATTGCTAAATAAGTACCCCTAGAAATTTTAATAACTCTATTTCATACTAAAATCTTCTAGAATCTCATATTTTATATTCTTTGCAATTTAGTCCTAATAGACAACTTAATCACTAATTAATAAAATTCCTTCATCAAATTTTCCCACAATCATGCAAATACCTCATAGGCCTAATAAAAACACTTAAACACATATTTCTTCTTCAGATTTGTGGTCTCCCACCGCAATTCTAACTAGGCCCTAAATCGGACAGATATTAAAGGGTTCTATTTCTTCTTCATTTCTTCTATTTAGCGGATAGGCATCCTGTACAACATATTATTGTAGGTGATCTTTTCAGATGGCATCTTTTATTGAATCCTTGAGTTAAACACATCGGTTCATTATATGTCCTCTCCCATTGTGGTAACAGTAGTGTAAAGGTATATCATCTTGGCAAGGGTTGAAAGGCATAGTTGGTGGATTTGGTAGAATTACATGATACTAGACTTGCTCAAATATGGTTGCGAGGGAGTAATTAAGCTAATGGTATGTGTGATGAAATATATACAGAACCCGCACAAGTTGATGCTAGTTAGGGTGATTGTCTCTCATGGGTCCTGAGTGATGTGGTGGACCTATATTATTAACCATTTGCCTACCCCTTACTGCGTAGGGTTATACCGTTGGAACCGCTTATCACCTACCTAAGGGAGAGTTCTTCACTGGGGTTGATGTTGGGGAGTTGTCACCTAATGCTGACATAAAGGGGATTACCGCTTAGAAAAAGGATATTATTGGTTTGCTTGGCTGTTGACTTAGTTTGATCAATGTCCATCTAGTCAATTTCTATGAAGCAATGGACTATTTTATATAACTAGGATAATTTCACCGACGAGTTATTAATGAAATGAAATCACAGAGAGGTTCATTCTCTTTTTGTCGACTGGATATGAGGTAAGCTTGAGATTGTTGTGGGGTCTTGTTGGTTAAAAATTAATACCTCTTGTATATTGCCCTCAATGGGTTTTGCACGCAAAGCAAAATGGAAGCAAATATTAGCTCAATATTTATCTAGCATGTAAATAATACAATGTATTATTACATGGTCGAATCAAAATACAGAAGACAACTTGTATTAGTAGATGAACCTAAAATGTCCTTAGTCTAATCAGTCCCTCCGCTAGCTTGTTGTGTAACATTCTGCCCGACAAAGCCATAGTATTCAAGTACTGTTATTAGAAGTAAGACTATGGAATAGGTTCTGAGCGAATGTGGTACTAGATATGACTAACTGCTCAAAGACTATAGAATGCGCCTTTGAGCAACGTCTTTATTAAAGCAAGCTTGGTGGTTCGGCGGACTCCATTATAAGATATACGCCACCCCAACTAATACACGTTAATGTTTATTACTTAAGTACTAAGCCCTCAGTTTAAAAGAATGGTCAACTCTATTATTATTTTATTCGGAACCATTTAGTTGTCCTAAAGAGTACTAGTTAGATTCGGACAAGGTTTTTGAATTTGAAAGGACAGACATTTAAGATGAGATAGAAAGTTATTAGTCATGGGTACCGAAGGAAGGGTAGTCGGAAGATAAATTTGCCCACTAAGTTTTCCTTTCGTGTGCACATGTATAAAGCCAGCATTGGCTTCTTGACCAAGTTTTGTGCTTTCTTTGGAGAACTTAAATTTTCTCTCCAAAAACTTTCTCTGTATTTACCCAAAAAAACTCGAGAACTAAAACTTGCCTAAAGGATCAAGTTATTTGTATTTAGAAAACTCCACCGCTGTTGGTACCTGATAAATACTAGTGAAACTCAAGTTATTTTCATGGTTACTTATAGGGCCCTAGGGTTTTATGCTTTAAGGTTAGTTTAAGGGAAACAAGGAGGAAACTTTTAGATTTTGGGTTTCATGTTAACACTCTTGTTAACCATGTTTAGTTTCTAGTAAAATTTTCTAATAAGATAACTCTTCATGTTATAGCTCGAAGAACTAAAGGCAAGAGTCCTACTGTCTGAACTTTTTTGCAACTTTTCTAGTGAGTTCCATCATACTCCATGAGTGTGTTATGTTTTTGTTCATGTTTGGTATAACGTAAGTTTACCAATTCTGTAAAGATAAAGTGTTTGCACCAAAGTAACAAATGCTTATTATGAAAAGTCTAGTCTAGCATATCTGCATAAACGTTATAAGGGCTTTGCTTTATGTTGAGTTAATACCCGCATACTTTGAAAGAACCATATGGTCTGAACAAAAAGGAAATGAAATCATGGTGTTGCCTTCAATGATATGAGCATTGAACTAATAGATCGCGATACATGATAATGTTTATGTAGCCTCTAGTAGGGTAAGTGTAATTGCAAATCAAATTGGTAAAGCAAGACAAAGGAATAGATATGTACGAATGATATGATCTCGGAACATGGACTAGGGTTTTTGGTCAACATGAAGAAGGTTGTCTGCATGAATGTATGGGTGTAATGTATGCGCCAAAGGAACTTAGTTTTCTATAAGGCCTGTGTAAGTTTGGAATTTTGCCAATGGGCGAATTGTATGAAGTCTGCATGTAATAGTGTTCGCCAATGGGAAAATTGTATAAAGTCTGCTTTTGTATACCATTCGCCAATGGACGAACTAAGTGTTTCACTAAGTTGGGAAGGTTTATTTGTTTATTGTATGTATAATTATCTTAGTGTCTGCTCTGGAACTCACTAAGCTCTATGAACTTAATTCGTTACATTTCCTTCTCAAGATCATTGAAGAAATAAAGCAATCATCAAAGACTACGCCAGAGGATATTTTTTGTTGTGAGACTTCTAATGATTTTGTGTTATGCATGACAATGGGGTGGCATTAGGGCTTAGGATTTTAAAGAACGATATTTTGTAACTAAAATTGTATTCGTAAAATTATAATTTTTCCCTAACTTTTTTTAATGAAGCTTATGGTCTTGAGTTGTAATGGTTTACTTCATGATTTACTATTTTAGAATTCTGTTATCTGAAGTTAGCTTTCATGAAGCCCAACTTCTTTTCAAATTGTGTTTGGAGAAAGGGAAAGGATGCAAGGTTGTAACGCGCCATTCTTGGGTCCTCCTCAAGGGTCGAGTATAAGGCGCTACATGTTGAAATAGTAAATGAATTGCATGTAGAAACAAATTAATAAAAATAGATAGAAGTGATAAAGTTAGAGAAATGGATCACATTACAAACTGAATGTGTTTTCTCACTGAGTAAAGAAATGGCTTGAGAATTAATTTAAGTTTTTCAAAATATTATTTAATTAAATAATTGAAGTTAAAAATGGAATTAAATTAATTAGGCATTATGAATTTATTGAATATGAAAATTAAATATATTTTTTCATAGATTATTTTACGGTAAGGTTACCATGACTTTAACGAAATTTGAATTTAGTTGAAAAAATCATTAATTAGAAAAAAATTATCTAATTGAATTAAATAAACAATATTTATTTTGGAAAAGAGAAAAACATATATTTGGTTTGATTAACTTATAAGGTGTTGGGTTAAAAGTTCAGGAAGCACATATAATTGGACCTAATACAGGAGAAGCCCAATTTCAGTCATGTTATATGTCAAGGAAGACAACCCTAGTGTCTTTAATTGGGTCATTTATTCTGGAGTCAATAACCATACGTGTGTTTCTCTATAGAGATTCAAAGAAATGAAGTATCTTAGAGATAATAGTCTATCGTTGCAAACTAGAAATGAGACAAGTGTGGCAGTTGAAGCAATGGGAGATGTACATCTTTATTTTGATAATTTTAGGAAGATTATTTTGAAAGATGTTTTCTATGTGTCAAGTTTCAAAAGAAACTTAATTTCTATTGCATGTACTTTTAAAGACGTCTTGATCATGAATTTTAATAATAGTATTGCAATATTCAGGAATTGTACTCTTATCTACAATGGATGAATGTTTAATAATTTCTATTTTATCAAACCAAAGATGTACACACTTCTTGAAAATCAATTAGCAAATAAAGACTTAAAACTTCTCACTATAACGAGGTGTACCTTTGGCATTTGAGACTTGGTCATATTAACCAAGAAAAAAATCACTAGACTTGTGAAAGATGACACATTAAGTATAAAGATCTCACTTTTGTACCTAAAAATTAGGATACTCACCTGCAAATCCTCCCCCAGGAACTTAGGCAGTAAGGACTCAACAATGTTTACAATAACAGTTTGTACTCTCTCAAAAAAATAGTTTCACAATGAACAAATTAGAATGCACTCAATAAGCTTTCATACAAAACTTAAACAGGCCTTAAAACATATATCAATTTCGGCTTGCTATCATAGCATCTAAGTTAATACAAAGTAACTCCTTTAAAATAGCTATTACATTATTAACAATCAAAGCACTATCAATTGAAGATATTTTCTCCAAATCAACAACTCAATAACATTTGATTCTTCATATTCTAATGGTTGAATTAATTCACATTATTTTTTCTAAAATAAAATTTTTGTAGAGATGGTATTTTACAACCTACTTATATATCTCAAAATTTATTAAAACATGAATTTACATCCCATCTAAATTCTAGGAATCACAATTTTAGCAAAATTTAGTTTATCACATACATAACCCAAAACATGCATATATTTAGAAAAATGTCACATTTTATCAAAAATTAACCAAACATTAAGAAGAAGAAAAATTCGGTATAGATTTATACTATAAACATAGTACAATTTGAGTCAGATACCAGTTATTGAAAAGTTCAATTCAAAAACAATTTTCTCTCACAACAGAAAATTGAAAATTTGAAAACTGGGTTGGTTGTGATATTTATAACAATTTCTCTAAAAATACTTGTGCTTGTGTGAGACGGATCCTAAATGTTTCCATCTTTTAACTAAACGACCTTCTTCATAATTCTCATACCACGAATTGCTTCGAGAGTGGACTCAAAAAATAAAAAATTGAACACAAAACTATAAATGATTTATTAATTTTATTACTTTCAGTAGTAAAGTTATTCTCTCTCAATAGAAACTGACAAAATTGTTATTCCCGAAAAATGGAATTTATACTTAGAAAATAAATTTTCTCTACCTTTTGACAGAATAACAATATCGCAAGGTTATGTCAAACTTATGAAAAACTTCTAAATCTATAGGTCTACCACTATCATCCAATTATATGGAGAGATAGAAAAATCATAGTTGAATTAGTAAAACACAAGTAATATTTATTTAATAAAAAAACAACTTCCTAGTTGAACTACAAGAGAAAGGAGCGCAACCCTAGTTAAATGCACTAGCGTTGCCAATAACTAATTAATTTAATTCTATTTTCAAAATTCAATTATTTAATTAAATAATAATTCAAAAAACTTAAATTAATTGTCAAGTCATTTCTATACTCAATGAGAAAGCACATTCATTTGGGAATGTGACTCATTTCTCTAACTTTATCATTTCAATCTTCTTCTTTTTCATTTGATGCTACATACAATTCGTTTCTAATTTCAATGAACAATTGGAAGGACCGATTGCACATATGTAATTAGGCTCAAGTAATTTCTAATTAAGTTTTATCTTTTTGCCTATTAATTATAAACTTATTTAGTCACGAAGTCATTCTACTATTGTACCTTACTAGCTCTCCCTTATTACATACCATTACAAAAGCCACATACTCAGTGCTCGTCCAATGACCTTATCATCAAAGTGTTTTCCTCATAGGATAATCTTAATTTCTTTGGGCTAAATTCATTCTCCCAATATGATCCTATTTTATCTCATTGTGACCCGTTACATCTTCCTTCATGAAAAGTCAAATACTATCAAATAGTACGCAAGTCATTTATCACAAAGAGAAACGACCCGCGGCCACGTTTACTTTTCATCTGTCATGTAATTCCAATGAGAGGATATCATTTACCGATTAACTAGGCTATGAATTTCACTATTTTGAATGATGCTACATATTGCAAAAGTCGTATATCCAACGCACCAGCTTTCGGTTCCTTATCTATTTGAACTTAGGCTTTTACTTACATCAAAGTATAGGAGTCTTGCATATATAATCAATCATCCACTCATAATTAAGGTAGGTCACACTTTGAACGTCACAAGTGAATAAATCCATAAACAGATCTAGAATATATTCTATTTAGGTCCTGTCTGATGTACTATTATTCCAGTTAGTTATATCTATGTCTCTATCATCTGGAGTAATCTTCTTTAATGCTTAATACAAAGAATCTCCCCAATTGTACTTGATAGAGTGCATATTAGTCTTTCAATTGATTTGTTTAGTTTCGATTAAACTAAGGACATGTTTACGATCTTCTACTAATACAAGTTGTGTTTTCATATTACTATCTAACCACATGATACCGCTTACTATTAGTTAAACGTTAGATAACTAGTGAACAAATATTTGCTTCCATTTTGCTTTCCTTGAAAACACCATGGAGAACAATATAAAAAGGGGATTAATGTAATTCACGAATATTATTATTAAACCAATTTGTTCGAAAAATACAAATATACAAAACAAATGTACTACACTTAGGGTGTAACATCCCGAATTTGGGCCTAATGGGATTGGGCCGATTGGGCCATGGGCTTTAGGAAAATTTGTGTGTCATCTAGTTACTTGTGTTAGCTCGGGTAGGATTGTTTTTGTGTTTAGCATAGTTTTGTGAAGGATTGGATTTATTTACGAAGTTAGAGTAATTTTTAGTTTGAAGAATTTAGTGAAGTGAACTAAGTGAACCTGACACTTAAGTTAATTTAAGTGTTTAATGTTAGCATAAATGAGCAAGTAGTAAAGTGGTGTTGGCACATGAGTAATTGTATGAGGGAAGAGGTTCGAATCCCATGGATGACATTAAGGTGACTTTTAATTTTTGTATGGCATGTGTTGTTCAAATTTTACTTATGGTAAGGATGGACTTTGTTATTTTTGGATAGTAGACTAAGGAATAAGGCAAGTACTTATTTATGGTATGGAATCAAGGAGTTATGGTAGGATAAGGGGACATTAGGCTTGAAGTATGGGGTGATGTTTTGGAAATTCTTCTATGGCCATTAGTCCATGTATGTGGACAGCATTTTGGTCTAGGGGGAGGGTTGATAGAATGTTGATAGGAATTTGGGGGGGTTTAGTTGGTCAATTCTTGCACTTTGTGCATCCTTTGCATTTTACTTTTCCTCTCCAAAAATCTTCCTCCTTAGCCGATTGTGTCTTGGGCATTTGGTACAATTTTTGTTTTAGTTTTGGCATTGTTTTCTTGTTTAGTGTCAAAGCCGAAAGGACCATTGTGGTTTGCCGAATTTTTTCTTTTAGGCATTTGGCCGAATATTCATTTGAGTCTCTCTCATATTTTATTCTCTTGGAAGCCTAAAACCAACTCTTTTTCCTTCATTTCTTTATTCATCTTTAGTGGTTAGCCGAACCTTCCTTCCCTCCATTTCTCTTTTTCTTTCTTCCACTTTTACTCAAAACTGAAAACATTCCTCTCCCATTGCAATTTCTTTCTTCTTCCTTTTCCTTTCTCTTTCTCCACTCTAGTCGAATCCTTTTTGTTATTACAAATCAACCATATTGCCGAAACTTCCTTCTCTCTTTTTGAACTGTCTTGGCCGAATATCAACAAGGGTAGGTTTTCATTTGGTTTTCTTCAATCGGTCTTGAAAAATAGACTCTTCGAGACTTTGGAAGCAATCGTTCTAAGCCTCAATTCTTTGGCAACCGTTTTGGGATTTTGGGCATTCATATGGGTTTGAAAAGAGCAGTTAATAGTGTTTGGGAGAGGGGTGGTTCTGCTATACCCTCAAATTTCAAACGAAGGGCTGTGTCGGGAGTCCGAGACTTTCCACCGGGATGTGGACCCTCTGCCGGTGAAAATCAATTATTTGAAATTGTTCGTACCCCCGAGCCATTGTTTGTTCGTGGTTCTTCATCGGGTTATGAACCATCAATTAGAGTGAAATCGCATATAGTTGTTGTTCGGGATTTCGAGGGTAAGGATTTAGATTACTTATCATTTGTATAGTTTTATGAATATAAGTGTTCTAATCAAGAGTGATAAATATTTAGGTATCGACGAGCGTGAAAGTATAGTTCTCACTGTTATCAGGTGCGTAGTTATCGCACTGTCTCTTGATCGTGTGTATGTGTTATATTTATGTATATGTGATATGATGTGAATGGTAGCCGAATTAAGGGCTAAGATTGTGAATACCCATGGTGGGTGATCGAATATTCAGGTTAGTGATTTACGATATTAAATGATCATTGATGAATATATGAAATGTGATGGCATGTGATGTATAATTGTTCAAGTGATATGTTGCCATCATACACATATATGCATGGGACTTGGGATGTGACTATCGAAGGAAAGGGTGTACTTTATGTACGTGGTCTGATGTTAACCTTGTGCTACATTGGCGCTTGATGGTGGCTATGTGCTTCATCAAGGGAGGTGTTGGGTAGGTGCCCATCTCGGCGGATGATAGCTGTGTGCATCACCATAGATTGAGGATGACCTCGAGTCTCCTCGTGGATACAGATATATGGATCACTATGTGATCGGTGGCTTAGCCACGGCCTTGGGCAACAAGTCTGCCAAGGTAAGATATGAGGATCATTATTTGATCGGTGGATTAGCCACGGCCTTGTGCAGGGAGTCTGCTAAGGTAGGTGTAACGGATGGACACTAGGTTGGGTTGGGCTTCATTTTGCATATTTATGTATGTGGATTGTGTGGATATGGGCCAAGCCCATATGTGGGGACATGTGTAATAACTATGCACTGAGTCCGTTGACTCACCCAATTTTTCTCAAACCTTTCAGGTGATTCGTAAATTCGCAGATGAGGAGCCGGATGAACTCGAGGAGGCCATGCAATAAAAGTTGGTTTTATATGAACTTCCATTTGGGTATTTTATTTTAATTTGGTTTTCATATTTTATGGATTTGTAATAAGGCCTCTTTAATTATGTTTTTGGATTATTTATATGCTTTGGATTTGTTTTAAATATGGGTTATAAATTACATGGTTTTTATAATAATTTGAGCACAAAGTTTTCTAAACTACAAAACACGATGGTTTTAAAACGTTACCATCAGGTAACATAAATCATTTGATAATTTTTAACAACTTAAGTATTTTCGATAACTCATACTATTTTCCAAAACTTAAGTTTCCAATTTCTATTAGAAACGGTTTTCAAACTAATCGCTTGGGTTTCTTTAAACATTATAAAAAGGTTTTCTAATCTATGGATCTGCAACTATGTTTTGAAAATTATTTTACGGAATTTCAAAGTAAATTATCAGTTTTTAACTTATTATACATCTGACTTCTACAAACATAGAACAACAAAGAGTTTTTCACCAAAATTTAATCGTTAACTCGTTCTATATCAAAATGTTTTCCTCTGTGGCATGCCAGATTCGGTCATGGCGTATTGACCGGGTTGGGGTGTTACATAGGGCACCAAATCCAATAGTCACTCACTTGCCCTAGTGAAATAGAATAGTCATATTTTGCATTCCCATGCTCTTTACATGTTTATCAAAACTCCTAACTATTAGATTATTTCTTTTTCGATACCATATATTCGACTCTCCATAGTGGAGTTAGTAGTAAAATTAAGCTTGACACTTCTCCGCACTATGGACCCCTCGACTAGGACAAAAAAACATAGCCCAAAATCGATTTCCTCGAATCTTGACACGTTTGGAAGTCATAATCAACATATCCAACCAAAGTAAGATCTCTTTCTGAATACACAAGCATATAATCCCTCGTTCTCTGTAAATACTTGGGTATATGCTTAACTGTTTGCCAGAGTCTTAGACCTGGATTCGCCTAATATCAACTCACCAACCCTACTATGAAATAGATACTTGGACGTGTGCACAACATATCATACATGAGACTTCCTATTACAGAAGCATAAAGAACTTTTTCATGTTTTCTCTTCCTTCCACTGTCTTAGGACATTTCTCCAAAGAAAGATGAACTCCTAATACAAAAGGTTGAGTTCCCTTTTTTAAATCGATCATTACATAATGTTTCAATATCTTATCTATGTATGAAGCCTATGATAATGCTATCACTATTGTTCTTTCGTTCTCTTAGGATTCAAAAACTTAGAACAAAATTAGCTTCTACCAATTCCTGAATACTAAACTTTTAGTTAACAATAGTTTAACCAATGACAATGTCCCTACATCATTTCCAATGAGTAGAATGTCATCGATATATAGAAAGAAAAAGACAACATTTCCATCCCCAATACATTTATAAACATAAGATTAATCTACGTGTTGCTCAAATACAAAATTTTTGATCGTTTGATCAAATCTTTAATTCTATGAGCAGGTTACTTACTTATGTCCATATATGGATCTAAGCAGTTTGTAAACTTTATGCATTTTTCCTTTAGTTATATATCTAATGTGTTGCATCATGTAGACGTTCTCTTTAAGATAGTTGTTCAAGAACGTTGTTTTGACATCCACATGTCAAATCTCATAATTGAGAGCCGTCACAATGGATAACAATATGCAGATTGACTTGAGCATGGCAACCGAAGAGAAGGTTTCTTCATAATCAATACCTTTTTTCTAAGTATAAATTTTGTTACAAGTATGACCTTTTATGTTTCCACTTTTCCATCAACATTTCTTTTCTTCTTGTAGGTACACTTATACCCTATGAGTTTTATCCCTTCAGGTAAGTCTACAAGTTCTCATACAGAGTTGGAATTCATAGAATCCATCTCAGCTTTCATAGCTATTTCCCAGAGCTCGGAATTAGTACACTGTATCACTTCATCATATGTGAGAGGATCATCATCTTCCTATTCAACAAACTCAGTGTTTAAAACACATAGATCAAAAGAAATCAAGCCTATGAGAGACCCTCCCATTACTTCGAAGCATCCTATGTTGTTGATTGTTTACAAGTTTACTATTAAGAGTATGTTTTGGAACCATTTTTATAGGGCTTTGTGTATTTCTAAAAAGTTCCTCTAGTACTTTTCTACTTCAAGGTTTGAAGTCATTCCTGTAGTTTTCTTCAAGAAAAGTAGTATGAGTTAATACTATTATTGTTTGCTTTTTCAGGTTATAAAATAAACCACCTTTTGTTCCTTTTGGTTCATTGGATCTGGTGCCCTAAGTGTAGCATTTCATCTGTGTACACTTTAAATTTTTTTGAACAGATTGGTTAAAAAAAATTAGTCATGAATTACATTAATACTTTTTGTGTATTGTCCACACGTGGTTTTTACATGTAAAGCAAAATAGAAGTAAATATTAGCTCACTGGTTGTCTAATGTTTAACTAATACTAAGCGGTATTGTAACAACTTGTTTTTAATGGTGTCAAAAATAGTGGATTCAAGACCACGATGCTGACCAGTCAATGAGTATTTTATTATTTATTTAGTATTTACAGGGTTATTTCAGACTCATAGTAAAAAGGACCAAATTGTAAAAGCTACAAAACTCAATTGTTATATATTATTATTAGCTAAATAGCTTGAAAATTTAAAGTACAAGGGGTTTGAATAGAAATTTACCCTTAATCAAATAAGATGGACGGTTGTTGAAGGAAATTTTCTTTAAATTATATTTTATTTTATATTAACATAATGTTAATTGTAATGAAACAAAAGCAAAGCCACTTTATCTTTTTTTTTCTTTCATCATCTTCAACCTTTCCAATCGCAACTCCATAGCTTGAGAAACCAAAGAATAAACCAAGCTTTAATCTCCTTGCATGGTATGAAACTCAAGCCCGTTTCTAGTAGTTTTGATGTTTTTGATATCGTTGTAGCTTTATTTAGCTAACCCAGGGACTAATTCATAAAAATATTAGATGTTTTGATTTTTGCCATTGATGAATTTGTGATGTTTTTGAAGTTCGATGATAGATTTACAAGCTTGGTTTTTAAATAGGACTATTTTGTAAAGTGATTTTGGTTAGTTTTAAGTTTAAGGACTAAATTGCTAAAATATTGTACTTGACATGAAATCCTTATGAAATTTTAATAAATATGGGCTATAATTGCATAGGCAAAAATTTGGCTAGTATGAAGTTGGTTTAATTGTGATAGATTTGAAAGTTTTGTATTTAGGGACTAAATTGAATAAAAGGTAAAAGTTTATGGTAAAATGTAAAATGTTGATTAAGGTTGAAATATGTGAATTTAAGTATTTTATGGTATTTCAATTGGTTAATTGAATAAATTATTATATTTAGATCAAGAAACGGATTAGTCGGTTGATAATCCTAGGAAAGGAAAAGTTGTTGAGTAGTCGTCGTCAGGTGTTGATAGCTATCGTATTTTGGTAAGCTCGTATTACATTTATTATGTTTGTAAATGTCTGAATTAGTTATGTGTTTGGTTATATGAATATGAAAGATGCTATCATCTATTGAATGGTAATAAAATGGAACGATAATGGATTGAAATGTAAAGTTTGAACATGTGATGATCTCAAAAAAACATGATAAGACCGTGTGAACTTAGTGAATAACTAGGATACAAATGACATGTCATTAGGGCATTTCATGCACTAGTCATTGGTGATTACAGTATCAGGTACTTTGTACCAATGTTACAATATCTGGTGCTTTGTACCAATGTTACAGTTTCAGGTACTGTATCGGTGATGGATACTATACCGATAGCTTGAGATCTTACATATGTTGCGGATTCTCTAAAGCTTGTGTAAGCAGCTTCGTGTATCGGTTAATGTCCTTTTGTCAGCTAGTGTGAGCATCACCCTCCCACGAATCTGAAGTTAATATATCATTGTTCTCCTGGCAAAATAGTTGTTATTGAAATAGAAATGAAATGAGATGGTATGATGAATTATAGTTGGTTGATGATATCTTGGTATGTGTTTCTTAACATGTTATGTATTGGTGATATGAACTACTCAAGCTTAACCATTTCATTTAGTTGGATGTTGAAATAAGACAAAGGAATGTTAATTCTATGTTATGTATTACTTATCTTAACCATTTCATTTTTATTCAATTTAGCCACTAAGACTAAAACATGCAAATTAATCATTTATATTGAAAATTCATTCCAGCCGTATGTTACTAGCATTGATTGTTGTTTTCGCGATGTCAAAGTCTTAAAATTTATAAAAAGAATGATCAAACCTGGAAACTAACTATGACAACGATTTGAGGCAAGCGTACCTATCGAACAGTAGTATAGTTAAGGCAAGACCAGGATGTCGAACCCAAAGGAACCAAAAGTACTAATACTAACTCTCTTTTTATTATCTAGCCTAAGAATTAATGTGAATTTTATCTAATCTAAAATTAACTAACAACTAATCTAAAGACTCTAAGACAAAGAAGAATGAAATTTGGAAAATAACTTGGAAGAAAAAGTAATTGATTAAGACGACACCCAAGGAAGAATCCACCTAGACTTCACTTGTTATCTAATTCTGAACCAGATGATTTATTCACTTGACTTGATTCGTAAGATTCCCTAAGTTATATTAATCCCTCTCTTGAGGCAACCAACGTCTAACCCTAGGTTGATTAATTGAAATCTCTTTCTAATTAAAACCACTAGAATCACATTAACTCGTTCTATGGACTCCCATATTAGGTTTCACCCTAATCCGGCAAAATCTCGTCACCCTATCTCTAGGCGCGCAATCAACTCCGCTTAATTATGCTAGACCTACTCTTAGGAAGGGACTTTTGCTCCTCCACCTAAGCACATCACACTTGAATTAATATCCCGGAAATATCAACACGAGAATTAAGAACACATAATTAAGAACAAGTCAAATATTTATCATATAGCTCAGCAAACAATAACAAGATTTATCTTAGGTTTTATCCCCCTTAGGTATCTGAGGGTTTAGTTCATAACAATAAAAGAAAACATCTCAAAAGAAAAGATAAAACAAAACATAAGAAATCCCTAAAACCCCCTGAAGGAATTGAAGGAGAGATCCTCAGTCTTGAGTATAATTCCAGCTTCTTGAGATGGATCAACTGGCTGTCTTTGAGAAATTCTCCACAAATCTATCTCCTCTGGCCTAGCTGGACGGCCCCTGACTAAAGCCTTCGGTTCCCCCTTTTCTGGTCATGCTTAGGCTCTTTATATAGGCTTTTGAATATCTTGCTTTGCCTCTAAGTATCCAATCCGAGTGAAACTCTTCTTTCCTGCGACAGGGACACACCCATGGCACACTCCTGTGTAAGTCGTCGCCAGGCCGTGTTCGAACCTGTTGAATGGAGCACGACTGTGTGGTCTTGGGCCAGGCTGTGTGGATTTTGTGATATGGCCCATTTACTCCGTTTTGGGCATGTTTCCGTTCTTTTCGTTCTCCAGTGCTCTTCTGAGTATAAAACATGAAAACAAAGGATTAAGAGCACCAAATTACATAATTTAGGGCTTAAATCATCCAAAAGCATGCTAAATGTCGGCTTAAAATATGTTATTTTTACAGTTTATCAAGCATCCAACATGTAATATCCCGGGTTGAGGGCTATTTTGTGTTGCATGATATTGCATGTGTTTGGTGTGCTGTGTTGCTATTTCGGTGTTTTAGGGGTTTAATTATAGGCTAAGTGTATGCCTGAGTAGGTAGGAAAATTTTAATTTTTGGCCTTAGGTGTGGGAGGCGATAGAGTGGGGCTTAAGAAAATAAAATGGGATTTTATTGCACAAATGAGGAGCTAGCAAAGTGGCGAGCTTGCGCCACTTGGAGTTTGGTGTGGCGTCATCCTGCAAGAGGGAGTGGAGGTCCAGTGTTCGAGCTGCAGAGTACTCCTTTTATTTCTTTTTGGGACGGCATAGGGGGAGAGTTGTATGTAGTTTAAATTCTACTTGGACCAAGTCAAATGGTTTAAAAGAGGGGTGGAGAGTGAATTTAGGAAGGAGACTTATTCAAAATTTTTGAATGTGTGGATGGGAGTTGTTTGGGGATCATGGCGAATATTTGGGGCTTGGAATGGGGAAGTGGACGGCATAGTGGGGAGAGGGGCTAGCCGAAATTCATTTTTGCATTTTTGGCATATTGGGTGCAATTTCGGTCTTTGGAATATCAAGCAAAAAGTCTCTTCTTGGGGTCAATTGTAGCCGAATATTCTAAGGTTGTCCCTCATTTTCTTTGTTCGGTTTTGCATCTTTTGAAACTTAAAGACCAAACCTCAACAAGCTGCCGAAAGTTGCATCATTGGTTCCTAGAATACATTGTGGCCGAATACCCCTTTCCATCTTTTCTTTTTTCTTTCAATCTTGCAAGCCGAAACTACTTCTTCTTTGCTTTTAATTGTTTTCTTCCTCTTTGCTTGGAACCTTTGTAGCCGAATCTTACCCAAGACATTTCTTCATCTATTTCTTTTCTTTCCAAAACCGAAGGTACCCTCCCTCTATTCTTTCTGTATTTCTTTCTTCTCCTCATTTGCCTGTTGCCGAAACTTTCTTCCAAGAGCACTTTGTTACCGTAACCCATATTTTCCTCTCATTCCTATTCTTTCTCTTCTACTTTTCAAAGACCGAATTTGGGGGTGTGTTTAACTTGGTAGCCGAATCTATCTTCTCTCCTAGAGGTCCTCTTTTGGCCGAATAGTGGATATTGGTAAGTGTTTGGCCGAACGGCCATGTCCATCTTTTATAGTCCTATGCTGATTTCGATTGGAATAAAAGCTTACATTTGGTTGTGGTTGGAAGGGAATTAATCTGTTATTAATTATCTTGTGTTAGGGCTTTTTGATCGTGGTGGTTTTTAGGTGAGGCAGTCAATTGAAGCCTTGACTGCAAGTGGCCGATTGGTAAGTAAAGGGTAAGCGATTGAAGTATTTGTGCTAGTACAATCGGTTGATTTTGATTAAGTTAAAAATGGCTAGTGGTTAACTATTGGTTCTATAGGGTACCGATTGTTAAAGGAGAGTCACTGCTTGACTCGGATTTGGTAGGAAACCAAATCACCTTCAAGGTAAGGGATCGAAATTAACCCCTTTGGTTGATGATTGATGGCCGAATATTGTAAGTGCCTAACCCCTATGTTGGCCGATTGTAGGAGCTAGCCATCAAGGGGCCTTAGACTGTTTTCGTTGGGATTCTAGACTCGTAGTTATCAGGTGTGTATACTAACACACTTATACTTAGTAATATGATTGATAACCGTGTGATGACTTATGAAACAGTGATGATTGATATAATACCCTAATGGGTATGATCCTGGACTCGGGTAAGTCAGTGTTAATGGTATTATGAGTTATTGATAATCTGTATGAAATCATGACTATGGATATATGTGACATGGGGTAAGAGATTAGACATATTGGCATGATATTCATGATTGTATGATATGCATGATTACATGAGTATGGCATGTTGTTGGGTGATACGAGTGGAGGAGCCGTGATATCTTGTCTTGACGAGCACCAAGCTTTGCTTGGTAGCACACTTTGTGACTTTGGGTCACGGAGGTTTGGCACCTCCGCAGGTTTGGTACCTCGTCGTCGTCGTCCCATGGCTCAAGCACCACGATGGGTTGGCCCCACGGATGATTATACGGATTGACGCCGATGTTTTGGTAACACACGATGGGTTGGCCCCATCACGGATTGTGACTACGGTCACCGTGCTTTGGTAGCACATTGTGTCTTTGGGACACCGAGGTTTGGCACCTCATTGCGACTTGTCCCCGTGGTTTGACCACCGTGGGTTGGCCCCACTTGAGATATGGGATTGTCTGCTAGTGTTTTGGTAACACACGATGGGTTGGCCCCATCATCATCGGATCTGTGACTTCGGTCACGATGCTTTGGTAGCACAACTGCGTGTCGTTGGGACACCAAAGTGGTTTGGGACCACATTGATGGATTTTATGTCTTTGGGACATCGGTGTTTTGGTAACACATTGTGACGGTATGTCACCGGTGGTTTGGTACCACACGGGGTAGAAAAGCGATATGGATGGTTAGGATCGGGTTGCATTAATTGTGTTGCTTTGTATGATGTGTGTTAGCATGTTGTTTTATCGGGAGCGGGATTTGCACATCGAGTCACTCGACTCACCCTCTCCTTTGACATTTCGGTGACTCGTGACGCGGACTCGGGCCGGGTGGACTCGAGGTGCTCATGCCATGCGAGAATAAAGTTTTACTCGAGATATTGCTTTGGGTATTTTAGTTATTTACGTTTATTTGGGTTTATTTCGGATTGTAAAAAGCCTTTAAATTCGCGCTTTTGATATTATGTTTAAAGTTTGATTTTAATATGCCTTAATAAATAAACTGAGATGAAGTTTACTAAAACTTGGAAAGATAATGATTTCAAATTATAACGCAGATTGTTTTTAAACTATACCATCGGGTATTACACCAATTTTATAATTGTTTGAAAAACAACCGGTTTTCAAACTTGAAACCAAAATTTTTACTAAGATGAAAGTACTGATTTTATAAGTTTACAAAATCAATTGTTTTCAAACTTGAACGCGAATTTTTTTTTTTACTAAGTCTAAATGTTTTAGTAATGTGATTAAACACCTTGTTTTTCCAAACGGATCAAAGTTCTACCAAGTCTAATTGGTACAAATTCGAAATTTTCAAACACGTTTTCCCTCGTAGCATACCAGATTCGGTCGTGGTGTTTGGACCGGGTTTGGGGTGTTACAATTGTGGTATCAGAGCTAAGTTCAAAAGCTCGGCTGTGGGCTTGAGGCCCAAACTGTTTTCAAAAGTTTGTTTTAAGTGTTTTGGGATTGGATACAAGGTTTACAAGGCATGGCACCGAGTCTCCTGCACTCCGATTCGCCTGTAAGTGGTTCTAACTCTTACAGTGAATTACTATTTGTAGAAGGGTAGGTGATACTGATGCGTAGTTAGATTATAGGACTTGAACCCTAGGATTAGAGTACTCAAACACTTGAACCAAAGCATAAGACTTAAAGCACTAAACCAATCGTGACTCGACCACGGGGCTGGGGTGTGGTAACTCACATGCGCATGTCTAGGAGAGGAACCTAAGAGCTTGGTATTTAAGCGATCCCTCGTGACTCACCTCCTCTTCGCAGTATCCCACCAGTGCGTAGCTCGAGTTCACCCCGACCAAGAAGGCTAGGTCATAGACTTAACCTAACGACTAAAACCCGAAAAGGGAATCAGCCATGTTTTCGAAAATACAACAACAACCCTAATGTTTTCCAAACTTTTTGCAATAAACTCTTTCAAAACTGAAAATGTCACATTTACAACAATTTTCTTGAAAAACCTGATTTATGGAAAATTACAAAAACGCCCTTAGGGGTAAATTTACTAAAATGCCCTCGGTTTTATAAAATAGCAACTCAATGATTTTGCCCAAAATTTCAATTATGTTACGAAATTCAAATACTCTGTTTTACAAAATATCAACCAAAATTTTGATTTTGGAAAATTTACGAAAACGCCCCTAGTTGGTGAAAATTACTAAAATACCCCTGGTTTCCAAAACGAAGTATTTTACAAAATTTTCAAAGAGCACCCTCAAATTTTTGGAATTTCAAATTGACCGGTTTTACGAAAAAGTTTTAAAATATTTTTATTACTTAAAACCTACCTGTAGGAAAATGACGAAAATACCACTTGGGCTAGAAATGGGCGAAGAATGTCCAAGAGTGAATAGGTATGGAAAGGGTTAAGGCATGAATGTATAATCTCTTTTGGATGAATAGGATAGAAGATGAAACCTTGATTGCTCGAAAGAACCCCCGAATAAACTCTATTCATAAAATTCCTTTGCATTAAGAAAGTGGAACGATACTAATGCATAAAAATCTTTTAATCGAATCGTAGATCGTTTAGACATGAGCACTCGAGGCGGACGTGGTCGTAATACTCGTGGTAGAGGTAGGGTAGAATGACGGTTTACGAGCCCGTAGGATCCGGCGGGGTTCGGAAAATGAGATGCCGATTCCCGCCACCACCACCGGAGGTGGTGAGTTCCAAGATCGGGATCGAGGAGAGGCGCGAGTGTCACAAGCGATCTTTGCGGGTGTTGGAAAGAGTAGTAGCCGGTGTAAGTGGTGGTGCGGGAGTTAGGAAATCTGCTCTGAGCGACTCGGGCTAACGGGGGTAGAGTTCTTCCGAGGTGTATCGGTGTTGCTCCTAGCATCTGCCGAGTATTGGCTAGAGGCAATCGAGCGGATCATGGGCGATTTGGATTTGACGATCGAGGAGAAACTTAAGGGGATTGTATCGCTTCTCCGAGATGAGTCATACCAGTGGTGGCTCACGGTTCGGGACAGTGTGGCAGCTGAGGATCTGACATGGGATTATTTCAGAGCTGCTTACCAAAAGAAGTACATCGGGGCTAGCTACATCGACTCCCAGAGAAAGGCATTTACGAGGCTTGTTCGGGGAGTAAATCATTCTTCGAGTACGAGGCGGAATTCCTGAAGCTGAGTAGGTATGCCCGGGGCATTGTGGCCACTGAGCATGAGAGGTGTGTTCGTTTCGAGGATGGTCTTCGAGACGAGTTGAAATTCTTGATTGCTCCACAGCCAGGAGCGCGAGTTCATTGTCTTAGTTGAGAAGGCTAAGGTAGCCGAAGGTGTTAAGGAGTCGGTAAGACGAGAACATGGACGAGGAGTAGGCTTAAGAGGAGCTTTGGGTCTTGGGATCGTCGGGTAACCCGCAGAAGAGGCTAGACCGAGTGGGGCGAGAATCGATCTGCTAGATTTGGTGCTTTGCTAGGGCAAGGACCACCGCATGATGTAATCGGTGTGGGAAATCTCATTGGGGTGGTTGTTGGGTGGTGGAAAAGGTCGCCGAGTGTGGTTCACTTTGGATCATCGTATCGGGGAATGTCCGCGTGGGATGGCGAGGATCGATCCCGAGTCGGGGCCGTGTCGATTCGAGAGGTAATGGACGCCACCGCAGAGGGGCCGTGGTAATGGCGAGAGGTGGTAATGGATTTGGTCGAGGTCGTGGAGCACCGGCGAGAGGTACGGGTAGTTACGAGGCACGACACTGGTTTGGTGTATGCGACTAGGCGCCGCGAGAGGGCGCACGCCGGGCGTAATCACCGTGCGTTTTTGATTTTTGGTTCTCCTATCTTTGCTTTAATTGATTTGGGTTCCACGCGTTCGTATGTTGCTAGTAGTATAGTTGAGACCATGGATTTAGACTCGAGATATCTTCTAGACGGATGACCGTATTTAGCCCTCTAGGTCACTCAGTAGTGGTAGATAAGTTGTATAAGGATGTACCCTAGAACTCCAAGGGGTAGCTTTTCTTTCTTGATCTGATGGAACTGCCGTTTGAGGAGTTCGATCTGATTCTCGGGATGGACTGGCTGGTGAAGTACCAGGCCAAGGTGGATTGCGCGGCTAAGCGCATGGTTCTATCGACGGATAAGGGAGATGAAGTGATTATGATAGGTAATAGGAGAGATTACTTATCCAATGTGGTATCTGCTTTGAAAGCTGTGAAGATGGTCAGGAAGGGCTGCGAAGCGTATGTGGTTCATGTGTATGCCTTAGAGGCTAAGGAGCCTGCTGTTGAGAAGGTTCGTACTGTTAAGGAATTTGTGGATGTGTTTCCAGAGGAGCTTCCGGGTTTACCACCCGATCGTGAGGTAGAGTTTGGGATAGATCTGCTACCAGGGACTGCGCCAGTGTCTATTGCTCCATATAGGATGGCACCAAAAGAATTGGTGGAGCTTAAGGCTCGGTTCGGGAGTCGTTGGATCGAGGCTTCATTAGGCCAAGTGTTTCGCCGTGGGGAGCGCCGGTATTATTCGTCAAGAAGAAAGACGGTTCGATGCGGATGTGTATCGATTACCGCCAACTGAATAAGCTGACGATTAAAAACAAGTATCCGTTGCCACGGATAGATGACTTGTTTGATCAGCTGAAAGGTGCATCGGTGTTTTCGAAGATCGATTTGAGGTCTGGGTACCATCAGTTGAAAGTTAAGGAAGCGGACATCCATAAGACAGCGTTTCGGACTCGGTACGGGCACTACGAATTCCTGGTAATGCCGTTCGGGTTGACTAACGCTCGGCAGCTTTATGGATATGATGAATAGGGTGTTTCAAAGATGATCTGGATCGGTTCGTCGTGGTTTTTATTGACGACATCTTGGTATATTTAAGGTCGGAAGAAGAGCATGATGCACACTTAAGAGTGGTGTTGCAAGTTTTGAGGGAGAAACAACTCTATGCTAAGTTCAGTAAGTGCGAGTTACGCTTAGTGAAGTGACGTTTTTGGGTCATGTAGTATCACCGGTGGGGATTAGAGTAGATCCTCGGAAGGTTGAGGCAGTTTTGGACTGGAAGCCTCCTAAGTCAGTCGCTGAGATTCGGAGTTTCCTGGGTTTGGCGGGATACTACCGAAGATTTGTTGAGGGTTTCTCGTTAATTGCAGCACCGATGACTAAGCTGTTAAGGAAGGGAGTTCCGTTTGTTTGGGTGAGAAGCGGCGGGAGTTTTGATAAGTTGAAGAAGATCTTGACAGAGGCTCCTGTTTTGATTCAACTTTGAGGCCGGTAAGGAATTCACGGTCTCTCGCGATGCATCACACACGGGCTTGGGTTGTGTCTTGATGCGCAGAGGAGTAAGGTGGTGGCTTATGCTTCTCGGCGGTGAGGCCACACGAGGTCAACTATCCGACGCACGACTTGGAGCTAGCAAACCGTAGTCTTCGCTCTAAAAATGCGGAGGCACTACATGCGGGGAGAAGTCAATCGTCTACACGGATCATAAGAGTTTGAAGTACCTATTGACTCGAAGGATCCGAATTTGAGGCGGCGCGAGATGGGTTGAGTTGCTTAAGGACTACGATCGCTCGATCGAATATCATCCGGCAAGGCTAACGTGGTGCGCGCACGCGTTGAGCCGTAGGGTTGTTTCGGTTTAAGAGCTTTGTTTGCCCATTTGAGTTTGTACGACGACGGAGGTATTTTGGCGAATCTGCAGTTAAGCCTACTTGGGTTGAGCAGATCAAAGAGAAACAGTTGGAGGATGAGGTTACGAGTGCGCGAAGGTTACAAGTGCGAGAATGGTGGTTTGGAGGTTTCTGACTTGTCTAATGATGAGGTTCGTGTTTTCAAGGAAGGCTTGTATGCCTAAAGTCGTTGAGTGAGGCGAGAAGATTCTTCAGGGCATTTATAGCGATCCTTATGCTATGCATCCCGGAGGTAGTAAAATGTATAGGGATCTTAGAGAGCGATTTTGGTGGCTCGGTTTGAAGAAAGAGGTGACAGAGTTTGTGGGAAGTGTCGACTTGTCGGCAGTCAAGGCTGAACATCGATTGCCGTCGGGTTTGCTTCACTGTGAAAATTCCTCGATGGAAATGGGAAAGGATAACTATGGATTTAAATCGGTGGTTTACCGCTTCGCCAAGCAAGAAGGATTCGATTTGGGTTATCGTGGACCGTCGACTAAGTCACCATTTCATTCGGTGAGAGTGGACTATTCACTTGAGAGGTTGGCAAAGCTTTATGTGTCGAGAGATAGTGAGGCTACACGGTGTTCGCTTTGATTATCTCGGATAGGGATCCCGTGTTTACGTCGAGGTTACGGAGAGCTTTGCATCGAGCTCTGGGTACTCGTTTGGATTTCAAAGACGGCTTTTCACCCACATCGGCGAGGCGTCATCGAAAGGGTTATTCAGATCTTGGAAGACATGCCGAGAGGTTGTGTTCTGACTTGAGGCGCTTGGGAAGAGTTTACGCCGCTAGCCGACCGCCTACAACAACGATTATCAAGCGAGCATTAAGATGGCTCCATATGAGGCGTCATATGGTAGGAAGTGTCGCTCACCTACTTGTTGGACGAGTTAGGTGAGCGTCGGTTGTTAGGACTGAGTTGGTAGGCCGAGGCGAGGACAAGGTTAAAGTGATACAAGCGAGATTAAAGGAAGCTTGAGACCGCAAAAGTCTTATGCCGATCTTAAGCGAAGAGATATAGAGTTCGCTGTGGGAGATCGGGTTTTCTTAAAGGTCTCGCCTTGGAAGAAGGTGCTGAGGTTTGGCAAGAAAAGGCAAGCTTAGTCCGAGGTTCATTGGGCCGTATAAGGTATTGAGACGAGTTGGACCATGGGCGTATCGGCTTGAGTTGCCAGCGAGCTTAGCCAGATTCACGATGTGTTTCACGTTTCGATGCTTCGGAGGTATCGTTCAGATCCATCGCATGTAGTAGCAGTGGAAGAGATCGAGGTAAATCCAGATATGACCATAGAGGAGGAACCTGTGCAGATTCTTGATCGGGATGTGAAAGTTCTGCGTAGAAAGTCTGTGCCTTTGGTTAAGGTACTTTGGCGGAATCATGGTGTGGAGGAAGCCACATGGGAACCCGAGGATGCGATGAGACAGCAATACCCGCAACTCTTTTGATCAGGTAATTTCGAGGCCGAAATTATTCTTAAGGGGGGTAGAACTGTAATATCCCGGGTTGAGGGCTATTTTGTGTTGCATGATATTGCATGTGTTTGGTGTGCTGTGTTGCTATTTCGGTGTTTTAGGGGTTTAATTATAGGCTAAGTGTATGCCTGAGTAGGTAGGAAAATTTTAATTTTTGGCCTTAGGTGTGGGGAGCTGATAGAGTGGGGGCTTAAGAAAATAAAATGGGATTTTATTGCACAAATGAGGAGCTAGCAAAGTGGCAGAGCTTGCGCCACTTGGAGTTTGGTGTGGCGTCATCTGCAAGGGGGAGTGGAGGTCCAGTGTTCGAGCTGCAGAGTACTCCTTTTTATTTCTTTTTGGGACGGCATAGGGGGAGAGTTGTATGTAGTTTAAATTCTACTTGGACCAAGTCAAATGGTTTAAAAGAGGGTGGAGAGTGAATTTAGGAAGGAGACTTATTCAAAATTTTTGAATGTGTGGATGGGAGTTGTTTGGGGATCATGGCCGAATATTTGGGGCTTGGAATGGGGGAAGTGGGCGGCATAGTGGGGAGAGGGGCTAGCCAAAATTCATTTTTGCATTTTTGGCATATTGGGTGCAATTTCGGTCTTTGGAATATCAAGCAAAAAGTCTCTTCTTGGGGTCAATTGTAGCAGAATATTCTAAGGTTGTCCTCATTTTCTTTGTTCGGTTTTGCATCTTTTGAAACTTAAAGACCAAACCTCAACAAGTGCTAAAGTTGCATCATTGGTTCCTAGAATACATTGTGGCCGAATACCCTTTCCATCTTTTCTTTTTCTTTCAATCTTGCAAGCCAAAACTACTTCTTCTTTGCTTTTAATTGTTTTCTTCCTCTTTGCTTGGAACCTTTGTAGCCGAATCTTACCAAGACATTTCTTCATCTATTTCTTTTCTTTCCAAAACCAGAAGGTACCCTCCTCTATATTCTTTCTGTATTTCTTTCTTCTCCTCATTTGCTGTTGTTGCGAAACTTTCTTCCAAGAGCACTTTGTTACCAGTAACCCATATTTTCCTCTCATTCCTATTCTTTCTCTTCTACTTTTCAAAGACCGAATTTGGGGGTGTGTTTAACTTGGTAGCCGAATCTATCTTCTCTCCTAGAGGTCCTCTTTTGGCCGAATAGTGGATATTGGTAAGTGTTTGGCCGAACGCCATGTCCATCTTTTTATAGTCCTATGCTGATTTCGATTGGAATAAAAGCTTACATTTGGTTGTGGTTGGAAGGAATTAATCTGTTATTAATTATCTTGTGTTAGGGCTTTTTGATCGTGGTGGTTTTTAGGGAGGCGATCAATTGAAGCCTTGACCGCAAGTGGCCGATTGGTAAGTAAAGGGTAAGCAGTTGAAGTATTTGTGCTAGTACAATCAGTTGATTTTGATTAAGTTAAAAATGGCTAGTGGTTAACTATTGGTTCTATAAGGTACCGATTGTTAAAGGAGAGTCACTGCTTGACTCGGATTTGGTAGGAAACCAAATCACCTTCAAGGTAAGGGATCGAAATTAACCCCTTTGGTTGATGATTGATGGCCGAATATTGTAAGTGCCTAACCCCTATGTTGGCCGATTGTAGGAGCTAGCCATCAAGGGGCCTTAGATCGCTTTTCGTTGGGATTCTAGACTCGTAGTTATCAGGTGTGTATACTAACACACTTATACTTAGTAATATGATTGATAACCGTGTGATGACTTATGAAACAGTGATGATTGATATAATACCCTAATGGGTATGATCCTGGACTCGGGTAAGTCAGTGTTAATGGTATTATGAGTTATTGATAATCTGTATGAAATCATGACTATGGATATATGTGACATGGGGTAAGAGATTAGACATATTGGCATGATATTCATGATTGTATGATATGCATGATTACATGAGTATGGCATGTTGTTGGGTGATACGAGTGGAGGGAGCCGTGATATCTTGTCTTGTGAGCACCACGGTGCTTTGGTAGCACACTTTGTGACTTTGGGTCACCAGAGGTTTGGCACCTCCAGAGGTTTGGTACCTCAGCGTCTCGTCCCAGTGGCTCAGTACCACAGTGGGTTGGCCCCACGGATGATTATACGGGATTGACGCCAGTGTTTTGGTAACACACGATGGGTTGGCCCCATCACCAGATTGTGACTACGGTCACCAGTGCTTTGGTAGCACATTGTGTCTTTGGGACACCAGAGGTTTGGCACCTCATTGCGACTTGTCCCTGTGGTTTGACCACCGTGGGTTGGCCCCACTTGAGATATGGGATTGTCTGCTAGTGTTTTGGTAACACACGATGGGTTGGCCCCATCATCATCGGATCTGTGACTTCGGTCACCAGTGCTTTGGTAGCACAACTGTGTCTTTGGGACACCAGTGGTTTGGGACCACATTGATGGATTTTATGTCTTTGGGACATCAGTGTTTTGGTAACACATTGTGACGGTATGTCACCAGTGGTTTGGTACCACACGGGGTAGAAAAGGCGATATGGATGGTTAGGATCGGGTTGCATTAATTGTGTTGCTTTGTATGATGTGTGTTAGCATGTTGTTTTATCGGGAGCGGGATTTGCACACTGAGTCACTCGACTCACCCTCTCCTTTGACATTTCAGGTGACTCGTAGACGCGGACTCGGAGCCGGGGTGGACTCGGGGTGCTCATGCCATGCAGAATAAAAGTTTTACTCAGATATTGCTTTGGGTATTTTAGTTATTTACGTTCATTTGGGTTTATTTCGGATTGTAAAAAGCCTTTAAATTCTGCCTTTTGATATTATGTTTAAAGTTTGATTTTAATATGCCTTAATAAATAAACTGAGATGAAGTTTACTAAAACTTGGAAAGATAATGATTTCAAATTATAACGCAGATTGTTTTTAAACTATACCATCGGGTATTACACCAATTTTATAATTGTTTGAAAAACAACCGGTTTCAAACTTGAAACCAAAATTTTTACTAAGACTGAAAGTACTGATTTTATAAGTTTACAAAATCAATTGTTTTCAAACTTGAACGCGAATTTTTTTTTTTACTAAGTCTAAATGTTTTAGTAATGTGATTAAACACCTTGTTTTTCCAAACGGATCAAAGTTCTACCAAGTCTAATTGGTACAAATTCGAAATTTTCAAACACGTTTTCCCTCGTAGCATACCAGATTCGGTCGTGGTGTTTGGACCGGGTTTGGGGTGTTACACAACACATCCCATATTTGTATCAATTTCACATCTAGTCCTTGTATTTTTACTGTTTTAATAATTTAATCCCTAATCGTTAAATTCATCAAAAAATCACTTAATAAAATACTTATAAATAACAACTAATAATTCAAATTCATCAATTAACATCTAAAAATCACAATGATTCATCAATGGCAATATTCAAATTCTGTAACAGTTTTAAAAATGAAGGTATGGGCTAGCTGGACCTAATTGCAACAATTTAAAAAACATAAAAATTATTACAAATAAACTCAAATTTAGCTTACATGCAAAAGAGAACATTGATCGAATGCTTAAGCTATAATCCATGGCTTCCTTCTTTCACCAATTTCAAAAAACACTAAGGAAAAAAAAAAGATAGCCTAACTGTTTTAGTTTTAATTTAATTTAATTTATACCATTTTAAACTTGGTTAATAATTAAATAAAACACCAAATCCATACCCATATTAGTCCACTAACTCCTTAGATGGTTTAATTACCATTTAAGTCCCTTTACCTTTATTCATTAAGCCATTTAATCACTCAAATCAAATAGTGATCAAATTTTACATCCTTTACAATTTAGTCCTTTTTAATTAATTAACTATCAAAACATTAAAATTTCTTAACGAAACTTTAATAAAACCTTAATAACATTCCATAAATATTTACAAAAATATTTACGGCTCAGTTTATAAAAATGAGGTCCCGATACCTCATTTTCTAAAACCACTTGACTTTAGGGTCTTACCACTTGAACTTAATTAATCATTTATATAACATAAATTACCAAATCAAAAACCTTTTAAAAACCATAATTCACTCATAAATATTCATATATAATATTTACAAACTTACTCGTCAAATTTGCGACCCCGAAACTACTGTTTTTGACACCACTGAAAAACGGGTTGTTACAATGATACTATTTTCTCAGGGTAACCATTACATATTCCTTCATGAAAAGCCAATTATTATCAAATAGTAATTAAGTCATTCATCATAAAGATGAACGACCTGTGGCCACGTTTACGTTTCATCTATCATGTAATGCTAATGAGAAGATATCATTTTCCCATGTCTCGAGCTATGAATTCCACTATTATGAATGATACTACGTATTGCAGAAGTCATATACCCAACACACCAACTTTCGATTCCTTATCTATTTGAACTCAGGCTTTTACTTAAATAAAAGTATACGAGTCATGTAACATCCTTAAATCGGGGTTCTGCATTTTGCTTGAGTTGCATTGCTGAATTGTCTTTAAGGTTCATTTGTCATGTTCTGGGGTCTAGTTATAACCTTGGGTTAGGCCTAAGTAGGGGCTGAAAATTTTGTTTTGGTACTTAAGATGAGAGAGCTAGATGAAAAAGGGGTTAAAGAAATTAAATATGATTTTGTGACGCAAGGAATCAAGTGGAAAAGGTGGCAAGGAGGTGCCACTTAGGCACCAAGGAGATGATGCCACAAGTAGGGGGAGTGCCTGTGTTCGAGCTGCAAGAATGGCACTCACTGGTATTTCTTTTTGACGCCACAAGTTGGAGAGATGTGCTCAGGTGGGACTCCTTTGAATGGATGGAGAGGAGAGATTTGAGGAGGTTGACCTGTTCAACAGGTTTGAATTCATGGAGAGGAGCAAATATAGGAATTTGAATATTTTCAAATTCATTGGAAGGGAGTTTGGCCGAATTTGAATTCTAGGTGAAGGGGTGTTCAGCCGAATTTTGGTAAGGTGATTTGGGAGGTGTGCAATCGGTTTTGGGGTTCAGGTGTTGGTGGCCGAATGTGCTCAGGTTGAAGCTAAAATCGACAAGCTTGGGGGGGTTTTGCTCTTTTGCATTTAGTGTCAAGCTGAAACATTAGAGTGCATCTCCTTTCCTTCGAATCTTTTGTGCATTTTCTTTGAAAAGCCAAATTAGGTAGTTTTTTTTTCTCCTTTTCTTTTCGGTTCCTTCTTTGCTAGCCATATTGTCGAAACCACCTTTAACCATCTCCTCTTTTCTTTCTTTTTGCTTAAAGGCCGAAATCAACACCCACTCCCCAGTCAATTTCTTTCTCTCTTCTTCCAATCTTCTTTGTGCCGAAAGTTCTTCCATTCTCTCTTGTGCCGAATTCTTTCTCTTTCACTTCATTTTATCTCTTCATCTCTAACAACTTCAAGAAGGCCGAAACTTTGATCCAGTTTTCCTCTTTGGCCGAATATTGTGTTTTTATGGTGATTTCTTTTCATCATCTCAAGTGCCGAATCTTTTGGGTAGGTAATAATTTTCCTTTCTTGACCGATTGGTGTGGTGACCGAAACTCACTTTTCTTCCATTCTTTTTCGTGTTGGATCTAAAGTATTGAAACTCTGTTCTTATTCTTAGAGGGAAGCCGAAACCTTTAACATCAGTTAGGGGTACCGAACATTGGTGGTTGTCAGCCGAATATATCATTAAGGTAAGGGTTCAACGTCAAGAGTTATTTTCTTAATTGATTGATTAGAAGCCGAAGGCTAATCTTTATGGGTGCTAGTGTTTGGCTGATTGCTAGGGGGATATATCACAGAGTTTCGGGATTTGGTTGGAAACTGAATCAGCGCTAAGGTAAGGAGTAGGCTTCATGCGATTTATCTTTCAGGATTGCCATTCTAGCCGAATTTTCTTTTGGTTACTAACTATTAGTGGCCGATTGTAGGAGGGAGGAAAAGCCACGTTTCAGGATCTCGTAGTATCGAGTAGTGTTGGGATTTTGCATTAGATCTGCATATAGTCAGGTGTGTAAACTCTTACACCCTTTATTAGTTTAAACGATGCTTATTTTGTTACTGTATAACCTTTGTGTTAGCGGCTTTGTCTTGTGGGCATAAGCTTGGATTCCGAGTAAGTCCTCCATTACGTGATTTACGGTGTATGTTTGTATATGCCATCATGTACTGCTAAATGCTATGTTGTACATAAAAGCATGATATATGAGACAATGATACGTAAGATATGAGCATGATGATGATGGGATTGATGAGAGGAGGGGGATGATCTATTTGGACTGTCACCAGTGGTTTTGACCACAAGATGGGTTGGCCCCATCGCTTGATTTGTATCATGGTCACCAGTGGTTTTGACCACACTATTGATATATTCGTGACTAGTCCCAGTGGTTTTGACCATCAGTGGTTTTGACCACACTATTGATATATTCGTGACTAGTCCCAGTGGTTTTGACCACCAGTGGTTTTGACCACACTTGTGATATTTGTGACTACGGTCACCAGTGGTTTTGACCATACATGGATTATTGTGACTTGTCCCAGTGGTTTGGTACCACAGTGGGTTGGCCCCACATGATATATTACGGGATTGTCATCAGTGGTTTTGACCACATGATGGGTTGGCCCCATCACTCGATATTTGTGACTACGGTCACCAGTGGTTTTGACCACCAGTGGTTTTGACCACACGGGGTAGTTAAAGGAGTTTGGATGGCTAGGTTATGGGTTGCATAATCTGCATGTTATACTAATGATCTGTGTAAGTGCTTGTATAATCGAGTTGGGGATTTATACACTGAGTTTTGGTGACTCACCCCTTCCCTTATATTTTACAGATGAGGCATAGATCGCGGATATGGAGCCGAGGAGGACTCGAGGTGGCCATGCACTCTAACTTGGTTTTGTTTTTACCTCAAATCACATTTTCGGTTTATTTATTTCATTCCAATTTGGTTTTGGTTGTAATAAGGCCGCTAATATTATTTTGGGGTTTCTATTTCTTGTTTTATTTTGCTATCTTAAACATGCAACGGATTTATGGACTTGTCAAATTAACCGTTAAAACGCAATGTTTCCCAAAATTTTAAACTATTTTGGTTTTTCCAACGTTGCCATCGGGTAACAAAGTTCATATAATAAGAGGTAACTTGGATGTTTTTACAAACTCTAAATTTTTCAATCAACTCCAATGGCAAATGGTTTTAAATCTGATTAAACTAGTCACACTTAGTTTTTAATAATAAGTAACAATTGTTTTTCTAAAATTTGTATTAGAAAGGGGGATTTTCAAACCATGGGTTTTTCCTATTTTAAACAACTATAAATCTATGTTGACGCCTGCTTTCCAAACCCTGATGCAATGAAAGGGGTTTTCATAAAGTTTTTAACCAGTAACTAGCACTTTCAAACATTGTTTTCACTCCGTAACAAGCCAGATCCGGTCGTGTTGTGTTGACCGGGTTTGGGGTGTTACAAGTCAAGCATTCATAGTCCATCGTCCACTCAGGATTAAGATATGTCATACTATGAACATCACAAGTGAATAAATCCATAAACAAATTCAGGATCTATACACCTTGGGTCTAGTACGATGTATTGTTAGCCTAGTTAGTCACATCTATGTCCCTATCTTTTGGGAATCATTCGCTCCGATGCCCAATACAAAGCATCTCTCCAACTGAACTTGATAGACAACATATTATTCTTTCAATAGGTTTGCTCATTTTTTATTAGACTAACGAAATGTTTAGGTTCGTCTACTAATATAAGTTGTCTTTCCATGCTATGATCCAACCACATAATATCGATTAGTATTAATTAAACATTAGACAACCAGCGAGCTAATATTGCTTCTATTTTGCTTTAGATGCAAAAACCACATAAGGACATTATACAAAGAATATTAATGTAATTCATAAATCATTTATTAACCAATATGTTCGAAAAAAAATTACAAGTGTACAAACAAATATACTACACTTAGGGCAACAGATCAAACATCCACTTCCGTCTAGCCAATTTTAAGAGAAACTTTGAAATCATAGGCTTCCACATTGCCTTAAAACATGGATTAACCTTAAATGAAATGCCAAGATACTTGAAGGGGAATTCGCCAACTTTACAACCAAAGATGAGTCCAAATTTGAGTCCACAGCTTCATCAACATCAATGGGAAATAGGATAGATTTACTGGACTTGATTTTTATGCCTGAGAACAACTCAAAGCAAAGCAAAAGAGACTTTATATATTTAGGACACTTCAGAAAAATCTCTAGAAAAAGGAAAGTATCATCAGCAAATTGTAAGTACGATAAAGGGAAATTTGGAGCAACCAATGTAACATCCCGAAATTGGGCCTAGAAGAATTGAGTCCAATGGGCCTTAGGCGTAGTAGCGTTTAAAATTTTTGAGACCGGCATTAATGAAAGTTAGACCTATTGGATAAGTGATTTTGGAAGGTTAGAGGGCTTCTATGAAGTCCCGGGATCAAATATTAGCTTTGGGGAAATTTTGGTTTTAGGTGAAAAAAACCCTGGAAGTTGGCAGGTAGGCGTTAAGAATAAAATAGGGAGGAAAGGACACAAAAGGAGTGTGTGGTGTAGTGGCAAAGTGACGCCACATAAGAGACAAGGGGGTGACGCCACAAGGATGGAAGGAGGTCCAAGGTTCAAGTCTTGGCTTTTGCATTTTAGTTTTCTTTATAAATCGACTTTAGTATTTGGCTATAGATTCAAATTTAGTTGCGCATGGTTTAAGACACAAGAGGAGCTTGTGGCCAAGTGGTTAGTGGCGTGGATTATGTTGCAAGGGAGCCTGGGTTCGAATCTCATGAAAAGCAAGGGAGTATTTATTTTGCGGATTGGATGGTAAGAGTTTCAGTTGAATTTAAACTCTACTGACGAAGGGATCCCACATCGGAAAGACACAAAGAATGAAGGTGAAGAGCTAGCTATATAAAGAGCATGCCAGGAGGAGAGTTAACATACCTTGGTGGGTGTTTGGGCACAGGAGTGGTCGCAGCACGGTTTAGCACCAGATTCCTATCAGGTGTGTGTGTGCTTCTCTACTCTAGCTGTAGAGCGACAAAATGCCGAAATGCCGGTCACACAGAATTAGTAGCCACACGAGCGTGCGAGCGCACGTGTGGGGCTTCGACGCGATAGTTGAGGCCATCAGTAGTATTCGTGTGGGTTGGGGCGCCAGGCCTCGATGGGCCGAAGTGGGCCCAATAGGCCCGTGGGCCCAAATGAGTAAATTGTATGATTGGTTAGTATATGATGAACTAGACTAGGTGGAACTTATATACGTGGCTAGATTCGTGCTAGGTGGGCCACACGAGCGTGTGGGCCCGGATGGGCCGAAATTGGGTTTTGGGCCCAAACGTCCGATATGACCGGAAATGGTAGCTGAGTCGCTAGTGGCGACATTAGGCCTTCAGAAAGGCTATTGCAGGTGCGAATTTACGAAAATACCCTTGGTGGGTAAATTACGAAAATACCCTTGGTAGGTAAAATTACGATTATACCCTTAGAGGTTGATCAGCTTGATTTTGTTGTTTTATGTCTATCTGATTATGATGGTAACTCATGTTATTCTTATATTTGATATATGTTTTGCATACATGACACATTGCATAATATCTGAATAATATGTATGTTGCATGGGCATATGGGTGATATTGATAAAGGGGAAGTGTTCCGGTGGTTTTTACCACATTATCCGGTGACTTATGTCACATATTATGTATCCGGTGACTTTTGTCACATATTATGAATCCGATGACTCTGTCACATTATCTGGTGACCATGCCACGATTATAAGGGCGATGTGCAGTTGACTGCAGCGACTGCCTTCGATGGTGTGTAGCGGATGAAGGGTCGATTTAGTAATCCCCACGGTGTGATTGGCAGGTACGGATGGTGTGTAGAAGATGGATACCTAGGTGGGTTTGGGACTGCATTGTCATTCTTATATGTACATGCGATTTAATATGCTATAGTTCGATATGCTATGTTATGGGCTTATGGCCGAATATGACTAAAGAATGGGTTTTGCATCATTTGGCATGTGTTATCTGCTATACTGTGATATTAGGGCTACGGCCCGATTCGATTTATGTGTACTTCGGCCAAGTATGTTATTGTGAGGGCTAAGCCCCAATCTGCATTTGTGGGCTTAGGCCCAATTATCACTCGTAAGGGGAAACACACACTGAGTTTTCGTAAACTCACCCCCTCTTTTTAAATGTTTCAGGTAATCATTAGACTGCGGATTTAGGGAGCCGAGACAGACTTATGGTGGCCCTGCAATGTTTTCTCGTAAACTCGTTTCTTATATTTAAACTTACTTTTAATTTTGGGATTTTGATATGTAATAAGGCCTTTGGTATTTTATTTGGTTTTAGCTTTCAATTTGGTTACTGTTTATTATTTAATGTTCAATATGGGATTTTCCTAAAATGATAATAAACTGTTTTTATTCAAAATTACTTAAACTCGATTTTCACAACAAAAACAATTTTATTCAAATTAATAATAACTTTGTTAAGTGGGCATTAAATGAATTGGCTTTTATAAACAAACCACAAAACGCGAAGTTTCAAAAAGAATACGAACTTTTTAACAAACATACAATTTTTAAATAACCCTTTTATGTGACATGCCAGATTCGGTCGTAACATTTAGGCCGGGTTTGGGGTGTTACAACCAAAATCCAATTAAAGAAACCTAAAACTTCTACCTTGATGATCATCTAGTGTAGCCCTTCCTTGACCAACAAAAATAGAAAAGGGGAAAAAGGGTCTCCTTGTCTAATATCACGCTTCATTGGGAATTCCTTAGTCGGCTTACCATTAAAAAAAACTTAAATCTTTTCATTCTAACACATTCGTAGTTCTGAGCTTTCCAAAACTTACCAAATCCCATTAACTCCATTACATGATTAATGAAGTCCTGCCTAAGGCGTCGTTCTCCTTCTCAAAATGAAGCTTGATTACAATACCTCCTTCAACTTCTAGAATTAGTGGATCTATCACGCCCCAAAACATAGGGGGCTAATTGAAATGATTAACCAAGTAATGACATAGTTTAAATGGTTAAGTAGTGAGTACAGCCCCTAGAGGTCCTAGGTTCAAACCACTCTTTACCCATTTCTTTTTCTCTAGTTTCCAGCAAACTATAATGAAAACCAAACTAAAATAAATAATGTTTAGATTAAAAACTCAACAAGAATGGACAACAACCTAAATGGTTAAATATTAAACTCCTCCCTTAGGTGACCTATGTTTGAGCCACACTCCTTCCCCTTCCATATTTATTTTTCTAACCGGCCAACTTTGGGTAAATTATCCAAACCACCCCTAGGGTTCCAAACCCTAAACTATTTAATCCATCTCTTCTAAATAGGCTAGGATTTTGCTCCCCTTTCTAATTCCCCTTAAAATTTTGCTTTCATCTTTTTTATTTCTTCCCCCTTTCTTTTCTTCCACTTTTTTTTCATCATATTTTTATTTTATTTCTGAGAATTACTTTTGTGTTTCCCAAATCAAAATCAATCCTCGAAAAATCTTTTTTATACCGATTGTCAAATTCAACATCCATAGCCTCGTATCTTCATTAAAAGTTTAGTAAGTACTTCTGTTTCAATAACTAGAACTCATAGAATCTGAAACGGCGTCAATCCACGCTTATCTTTCAATTTAATTACTACATCTTGCTTTGTCAAAATTTTCCACTAATCTTGATTGATTCTTGATACCCAATATTAACTCGTTTCTAAATATTGTTTGAAGGACCCGATTTAGGTACATCGAATCAGATTGGGACGTGAGGAACGTCATTCGGGCTATCAGTGAAAGGTTTTTGTTCTTTTACAAGTGAATTAGGGCTAACCATGTCTAGGAATAAGGCCAAACGGTCTACCATAGGGGCGTGTAGACCACATTGCCCCTCACACGGTCTGCCACACGGGCATGTCTACCATGTAGCTTAATTTTGCAATTTTTCACACAGCCACAATCTATTACACGACTTAGCCAAACGAACATGTAACCCCTCCACATGGTCTGGCCACACGGCCATGTGTCCCTTACTTTACAGTTTTGCCTAAAAACTTTTGTGCACTTAAATGATCCTTCAATTAATCTTTATAAGGAAATCTACAATTTGTATGTCTGAATTACGACTATTATAATGTGTTTGTTTATATTGGTTAATTAAATCATTACGATGCTATGAATAAACATGTGATGTTAATCATGCTTATTGTTAAAGTGTTATTGATAAACTGTGAGTGTTAATATTGTTATTGCCCCACTAAATACTTCATAAACATGTTTATTACTAGTGTTGAATGAAATAAGTGTTAAGCATGCCTATGGATTTTTGCGTTATTATGTTACAAATTATATCATATTGCATTGCATGGGGCGAGATGATTTGTACGGAGGAAGATTGGCAGCTTAATAATCTATAAACAAGTGGTGGATTACCCACAAGCCAAGTGGAAATTTTTTTAATCTGCAAATATGTTGTGCACCCACAACAAATGGCAATAACTGCAAATATGTGGTTCGATCTCAAACCAAGTGGCAATGTAACACCCCTTACCCGAATTCTATGCCAAAATCGGGCACGAGGCATTACCGGACTTGACTTGCTTAATTGATCCATGTTAGGTTATAAAAATTCTCTTCAACTTAAAACTTGTCATTCACCTGTGTAACATTCTCTATCATGGGTCAACGAGACCCAATACACCCGCTCGGGATATCGAGGAACCAAACTAGAACTTTTCAAACACTTGGAAAATTTTCACCTAACAGGGGCCACATGCCTGTGTAAAATGGGACATGTCCGCGTGTCCCTAAGACATGCCCGTGTCTTTCACCCATGGTCGACACTAACTAATTTCACACGGCCTTGACACGTCCGTGGCCCTGGCCCATGTGCCAAACCTTAGCATTCTTACTTATCCACATGGTCTATACACACGTCCGTGTGCTTCAGTCGTGTGGTGATTTAAATTCCAAGTGCAAGGTGCAGACTTTAAACCTTATCTATATGGACAGTTAGCAGGCTATCTACCAAGCCCTTTGCCACCCCACATTGCACACTTACAAACTCCATTACAAAAACTTCACATATTATCAATTATAAATCTTGAATTATCACATTTAAACTATAAAATGAAGTCTTCATCCCATACACGAGGGAGAACAATTTCTGGTATCATTACAAGAGACTTAAGCTATCATCTATGGCTATACACAACTAAACCATAAATTCACTTAGGCCAACACATTTGGCTATATCAACTATGACTTAATCAACTTTAAATACTATCCCTATTCATGCCATGATTCATAAGGACTTGAAACCTCATACCAAGCGTCTGCTCGATAGTGTGAAACATATCCGGTGACCTCCAACCTGAGCTAGTTAAGCTAACCTATAAGAGATGGGAAAGGAAAGGAGTAAGCAATAATGCTTAGTAAGTTCATATACAAATAATAATCAGTTATTGATTTTCATTGATTATACTCAATCACAAGGTATTATAATGATTTTATTCCTAAACTCATGGTTACTTATTCAACCCTTCCTAATGCTTACTCATTCCGTCTCTTACCACATTCCAACCATATCTCGAGCTTAATGCTCACATATATTCCCCGCACTTATCATCGCAAATTCTCAGGATACAACACAACATAATTTATCACTAAACTAATCACACTGCTAAATTTCGCACTTAGCCCACCAAAAGAATAGTTACGGTTATCAATATAAACGATGGCATCGCACACAACCCACCGTAGTTATGTAATAAGGTGGTATTGCACTTAACCCACCATCAAGTGTAATTATTATACATTCACATAACTATTTCATCATTCATACGAAACTATACAATAACTATTGAATTCAATCCACAATTTAATTCTAACACATACCTGTACCTCTCATGGTACAACCACATACTTTCTCATTTTCAACATACCTGTTGAATCACTTAAATTGTTAAATGACATTTTTGAGTCGTATACACATAACATCACATCGACATCATGCCCCTGATAAGGTCTTACACGAAATATCATAACGATGCCATGTCTCTGACATGGTCTTATTCAATATCTCACACCTAGGCCATATTCCAATATGGTCTTACACGGGACCTTAACTATCATCATATCATGCCATTTGCGTTTCCCACTATTCTTAGATTTAATTCTCTTGACATCTCATCAAAATATATTTAATACATTCATAGCGTAAATATACATTCCATACATCATTCGAATATTAAATAACCCGTACATAATTGCAACATTTGCACACGAACTTACCTCAATATCGAAAGGGTAGAAAGGGACCTATTTGTCCACATGTCTCTTTTCTCCCGTTCTAGGTCTGAATCTCATTTTCTTTGATCTAGAACAATATAATTTACTCATTTAATCACTTATAAATCATAATACATCATAATCTACACTTAGGCAAAAATGACTATTTTGCCCTTATACTTTGGCAAAATTACAATTTTACCCCTAGGCTCGTAAATCACTTTTCATCACATTTTCTTATTAAGCAAGCCTAGCTGAACATTTAATCCTCTTACAACTATCCTCAATTCCAACTATTTCATGCATTAATGAACAAGCTATAACATTTGCATCTTAGTCCTAATTAGGTGTTTTCATGACAACACCATTCACAAAAGTTGTTTCTCATCTTCCCAACATTCATTTTTTTCCATAAAAACTCAGAAACTAGCATAAATTCTCTCATGGAAAGTCTCTATACTTTCAACCATAATGCAAATTAGTCCCTTCATTAGCTAGCTTAAGCTTTGGGGACTCCAAAAGTACAAAAATTATCAACTAAAACCATCAAAATCACTTACTTGAAGAGAAAATGAGTTGCTGAACTTTTCAAGCTCTCAAAGCCCTCCCTTTGTTGATATTTTCAGTTGGAGAAGAAGGCTAAATAAAAAGATAATAACTTTTGCTTATATCATCTTATTTTATTCATTTTATCAACTAATCTCACCAACTATTGACCAAAAAAATGCTCTTGTCCCCTGTGCATACTATGGCCGGCCAACTCACTTAAACAAGGCCAAATTGCACATTTGGGACCTCCAATTAATAACCCATAGCTACTTGGCACCTCTAGTAAAAAAATAGGACTTCCGCGCTATATGCGATTTAGTCCTTTTTAGCGATTAAGCCTGAAATCGCTAAAATTAAAGCACCAAAATTTTCATGCACCCTTATAAACATGTTATAACATATAAAATAACATGAAAATAAATTTCTCTAACCTCAGATTAGTGATTCTGAGATCATTGTTCCGACTAGCCTCTAAATCGGGCTGTTACAAGCGACATGTCTACAAATGTTTTTATCTAAAAATATTGGTGGTTTACCCATAATTTTAAAAAACCCAGTGGCAGCTTTTTTCTATAGTTACATTGTAAATCCACAACAAGAGTCAGTTTATTAGCAAATCAACAGTGGTTCACCACAACCTGGAGTGATATGGTAGATGAGTTCCCGGGAAACTCATGAGTGAGGTGTGTAGCGGAGTTGGGTAGGACCCTTTCTAATAAACTAAAATTGTATTGTCATTCATTAGCATGTGCATATTAAAAATTTTGATTTATGAGATAGTGCAGTGAAGTGATGATATGAAAAACTATTAATCTGAAGTGCTTTATGATTGTGATTATTCTCAAAACTGTTAGTGTAACATCCGGGTTCTAGGGGTTATGCATTTAGTGCATAACTCAAGTAATGGTAGGCTTATTGTGTGCTTGGACGAGTTTTAAGGGGTTTGGAGAACCCCTGAAGGTAAAAAAATGCCTTAGGAAATTTTTGAGATTTTAGTGTAAAAAAAAGTTTTAGAGGTCTTAAGAAAATTATTTGGAAGGTTAAGACACAAGAATCTCTTTGGTAGAGTGGCAAGGAGTCGCCACTTAGAGCATGGGGAAGGTGACGCCTCGTGGTGCTTATGGGCCAGAGTTCGAGCTGCAAAGACAGCACTTTGGTTTTATTTTTGCGTCAACTAGGGAACTGGGCTAGGTATGCCTTAAAAATAAATGGCAAGGGTAAGGGACATGAAAGACCAGGTGGTAAATTGGCTCCCATGCGCCACTTAGGAGTTGGAGGGGAAGAAGGGCGCAGGTTCGAATGGATGGGGGAGCATTTTGCGTTTTATTTTTTTGTATATGCGGTGATGGGCTTAGGTAGGGAGACTTTATAAATAAATGGTGGGGTTTTATGACAAGAAAGATGGGTTGGTGGAGTGGCTTGTGGCGCCACTTGTGGGTCTTGGCAAGGGAATCAAGTTCGAATAACATGGAAAGCACCTGGGTTTTATTTTTGGTTTTGGCGTGAGACAAGGGAACTAGGGAGTGAGGTGTTAAAAGAGGTTTTGGGTGGATTATATCACAAAAAGCGCTTTGGCCGAATGGCTCAGGCGCCACCACAAAGATGGGGTTCTAGCAGGTCCCATGTTCGAGACCTATGGGCAAAATTTGGGTGTTTTGTATTTTTTCATTTTGCAAAAGTGATTGGAAGGGTGGTGGACAGCATGTGGGCTTCTTGGGATGAAGATAAATGCTTGTTTAATTCTTTTAGAATTCAGCTGGATAAATGGGATTATTATTATTATCATTTTTCTTTATTATTTTATTTGTTCTTGTAGTGATGATAAGAGGATAATTGCTATGTTATTTTATTTGTTCAAATGGATAAAGATTAAGCTGATGTTGTTTAGTCCTTTTAGAATTCGGCTGGAAGGTAAGTGATAAGGGTTGGGTTATTTTAATTATTTTAGATAGTGGTAGGATAATTGTAGGATTATTTTATTTAGTTTAAAATTTGTAAATAGGAGATAATGGTTGCTATTGGATTATTTTATTTTCTTTTAATTTGATCAGGAGATAAAATATGAGTAAAAATAGGAGAAAATCTTGGGATTTAGATAAGTGGCCGGTTTTGGGAAGCTTGGGGAAGGGAATTTTTGGTTTGGTTGAGTATGTTAGGTGGGTGCCGAATTTAGTAGTATAAATAGGAGGTGCTCACTCCTTTTGGCCACCTTTTTCCCATTTGTTCCCTTCTTGCCAAAATTGTTTCACCATTCTTCATTGTGCCGAATTATTTCTTTTCTTTCCCTAGTCTCTTGCCGAAAGTAAATCAAAGAAACACTCTCTCTTTTCCTTTTATTTTTGTTGAAACCAAAACCGAAAGTTTGTGTATCTATTTCCTCTCTTCCTTCACACTTCTCTTTTAAACTCTGCTTAAGCCAAAATCACCCCTAAAAGGTTGCCTTGGCCGAATATTCCAACTCCATCTAGGAGTCATTGCCAAATCTAGGAGGGTGACTTCGGGAGGTTGATCGATAAGGCCAGCGCGAGGGAGCACTTAGGGGCTGTTGGAATTCAGTTACTCAAGGGATTACGACAGTCCAAGAGCAAGGAGTGGTTTTTGGGATTTAGATCCGTAAGTAGGATTCGACAAGGTTGGGTGCATATCGTTTAGACGTAGGGTTTTGGGATTTGTTCGATTGTATCAAACAGGTGCGTAATCATCGCACTATTTCTTCGGTTAATTGTTTGCTAATGCTTTTACATAAGTATGATGTGTGGTAGCCGATCATAATGGCTAAAGTGGTGAATACCATGTTTTGGGTAATCGGATATCAGGTGAGTAAGTTTGTGATATTAAGTTATTATGATGTATATATATATGATGTGGTAATGATATGAGATGTATACTCATTTTATATGATGATTTGATAAGAGGCATTTTCATATATGCATGGGATTTGGGTTTGATCGAGGAAGGAAGGGAGTACACATTGGTGTACGTGGTCTTGTGTTAGCTTCGGGCTACATTAGCGCTTGATGAGTTGTCGTGTGTGCATCATCAAGGAGATGTTGGCTTGGTGCCCATCTCGGCGGTTGATAGTCGAGTGCATCACCGTGAGACGGATTATCGTTGGAATCACGATGTGATCGGGTGGCTCACCACGGCCTTGTGCAAAGCAGTGTCCGCCAAGGTAAGATATGTGGGATCACTCGGTTGTGATCGGTGGATTAGCCACGCCTTGAGAGCAGGAGTCCGCTAGGGTTGGTGTAATGGATGGACCTAGGGTGGGTCCGTGATGCATGATTGCATGATTGGTTCGTGGATTGTGTGGATATGGGCCAAGCCCATACGCGGTGGAAATATGTGTTATGGTTATGCACTGAGTCTGTGGACTTACCCTATTTTTCTCAACCATTTCAGGTGATGCGTAAAGATGGACCGGGTTTGAAGGGGATACGAGGTGGCCATGCTGATGAAGAAGATTACGTTGAATATGTTTATGCATTTTTATAATAAGTATTTTTTTGGAAATTTCTCTGATGTAATAAGGGCCTTATTATCATTATTAGTACTATTTTTGATATTATTTTATATTATGGTTTAATTAAAATAAATTACTATGTGAAAACGATTTTAATTTTAGCAATATAATTTTTCAAAGTATATGTATACACCAAAGTTTTAATTTGGACATTTTATAATAACAAAGTTTTAAGTATAATTTTAAATGGACATGGTCTTCAAAAGTTAACAAATTTTCATGTTTTATTCAAAAGTCAAGAGATTTTCAATTGTCTTTCCGCAGTGACATAACCAGATCCGGTCAAGGCTCGTGGGCCGGGTTTGGGGGTGTTACAGTTAGCCCATGTGCTTTGCCGACTGTTTTGTTCTGGTTTTCTTACGATTGAACTCACACTGAGCGTCAGAGCTCACTCCCTCTTTAATTTATATCTTAACAAACAATCCACCATGTTAGGACACAGACGCGACATCTGAAGGGACTCGGCTCAGTTTTAGTTACTAAATTATTTTAATTTTATTATTTGGTCTTTTAATTATTCAAAAAACTGTATTATTTTATTTTGATTTGTGGCATAGGACATAGTCTTTGGGTTTTATTTTATAGCTTGCATGACATATAATTTGATCTTAGGACATCGAATTGTGAATATTAATTAGTTATGCATGAACCCCTATTTTCATTAAAAACGTAAATAGATATCATTTTTCCGTTGCTTAGTTATAATTAAAATTTGAGTAGTACATAAATTTTTAATTAATGAAGTTTTCATAAAGGAGTCACCATTACATAGGTTAGCTAATTTAAATCAGTTTTGATAACTCTTAAGTTTTTCTGAAAATAGACTAAGTTACCCTCTAAATTAAACAAATGTTTAAAATGAATGTTTTCCAAACATTAATAGTTTACTAGATGATTTCGGTGGCTAATATAATCTTCGGAATTCATGTATAACATCTAAGTCAGATTGAGAAAGCTAAGAATCACTTAATTTGATAAGAATATTTTTTGGACAATTTGATTCCCTTTAATAAAAGTGCTTTGTATGTCACTCACAATTTCCAGCATCACCCTCTACAAGTGACATGCCAAAACATTAAACAAAATCTTATAAGCCAAATTGATAAAACTAAAGGGCTAAAAATCCCCAACCACATCTGAATTATCTGTTTTAGGCACTAGAGAAATGAATGTTGAATTACAAATAAAAATGTACAAATTCATTCTAAATAATTTGTGGAAACGTATTTGAACCACTTAAGGTTAGATGAAAAATCTACTTACCTTCTATGGTTTGAAAAATACTGACTTACCCTCTTACAGTTTGATGAAAATTACAATAACCTTAAAAGGTTTATTTATTAAGGCTTCATGAAAAATGCACTAGAAGCCACTTCCCTCTAACAGCCCGGTTTTAGCCAAATCGGAACAATGGTTTTGGAACCACAAATCTGATGTCAAAAAATTATTTTCATATTATTTTTAGTGTCTATGGCATGTGATTAGATATGTGTGAAAGTTTTGTGATTTAATTTTATCGATTGCATGTTTAATTTGATAAAAGGACTTAATCGCGTAAAATGCAATAGTGGTATTCTTTATGTTAAATGTGTTTAATTGCTATGATTTATTAAATAAGAGGTCCTTATGATGCTATTACACCATTGATAGTGGAAATGGTCATAAATGGGCATTAATATAATGATTTTAAATGGTTTAGTAAAGGTTAATTTAGTAAAAATGATATTAACATAAGATAAATAAAAACAAAATAGTAAACTGTGATTATGAGATTACAGATAATGTTTGAATTGTGAATACGACTCTACGGAGGTGTTCGACGATGAAATTGACAAGTGAAACTCCCCGGTTGAACCTTAGGAATAGTTTAGGATGCTAGTGACATGTCATGAGGTTATTGTGTTGGCTATGGGCAATGATATCAGCACTACGAGTGCAAGTGATACCTTGATTTGGCTACGGTCCGTGGTATAGGTAATTCGAAAAGGGGTTACCTTGATTTGGCTACAGACCATCGTATAGGTACTCCAGGATAAGTTACCTTGATTTGGCTTCGGGCTATGGTATAGGTACTTATCGATTGAGATTCTTGAGTATCTGACTTCTATTCCAAATGGTTCAAAGGGTAAATGAATGAGATGGTTGAGAAAGAGGTTAATACGAGATGATACAGGTACATACAGAACCTATTCGAGTATTAAATAGAGAAAGTTGATGAAATGGTATTTGATCATGTTTTAAGACATGAGAAAGGTTTTTTGTTATTGTGTATATGGTGATCGAAAAAGGTTTGTTGCCGGGGAACTAAAATATTAAGAAAACTCAATTTTTATTACTTTAGCCATTTTTTTTTGCAATCTATTTTCATTATTATTTTTTATTTTTATTTTTATTTTTTTACTTTGCTAATTTTTCCTCTATTTGTTTTTGGCAAATAATTTTAGTTTATAGAGAAGATGGCACTGAATAATTATCAATGGCAAGTCATGAGGATAATTCCTACTAAAACAGCCAGTGTCTTCAACCTCGACGTGTCACCAGGTTATCTAACCAGCTAGAGATGATGAATAAAAAGATTGATGGTTTGTATAGTCTCCCGCAGGAACACCCAGTAATGCAATATGACTCGAATCTAGGAGGCGTGGCGAATCCTGAGTACCCACCCTACGGATATGGCATGGAGAACGAACAAGTCCACTATATGGGTAACTATTCTAGATCTCAAAATATTTTTTATAGTGACACTTATAATGCAGGTTGGACGTACCATCCTAATTTCCCGTGGGATGATCAAAGTAGCCAAAGACCGAAACTTCCTCTAGATTTTCAATAACCACCTCACTAATAGGAAAAGCAGCTGAACCTTGAAGAAATACTGACAAAATTCATGGCAGCCTCAGAAATACGTTTCCAAAATATAGAAACAAAACTTGAGGCATTAACACAGGAGCTCAAGGATCAAATCGGGCAACTTGCTAGGAAGATCTCTGAGAGACCACAGGGAAGACTACCGAGCAACACCAAGACTAACCCAAAGGAGCAAATTCAAGCCATAACAGCTCATGACAGTGAAAGGTTAGTGGAATCTGACCCAATACAAGAGCCTGTGGTAAGTGAAGGTAAGATTGAGGTAAGCATGATGTACCAAAACTGGTAATTATAGAGTACCAACCCCATGTGCCATACCCCAATACGATAAAGAAAGACCACACAGAGGAACAATTCGGTAAGTCTCTTAAACTTTCAAAGAAATTTCATATTAACTTGCCGTTTTTTAAAGCTCTTTCACAGATGCCAGATTCTAAACCTCATATCGATAAAGAAGAAATTCATGAAGAACGAAGGCTTTCGATCGATGAACTAGACGAGTGGAAGACACACTTCAAGTAGAGACTAAAAACACACGAAGCAAAAACGAGGCAACTCCACGATGAAATTAATGATGGGACAACCCAGCTTAAGATAGAAGATCAAGTACTCTAAATCTTCCTAGATGCAACAATCGAGGAAACTAGTCCTAAAATCAGCACCTTTAAGGTAAACACTACTCGACTTAAATTTTATATCAATAACTGAATTGATCGAATAAGAAAGGATTTTCACCTCCTTAAACCACCATGACCATAAGAATGAGAGGTAAAGTCTAGCTTAAGACTATAAACGAGTGCTTCTCGGGAGCCAACCCGAGTACTAACCCCATTAACTTCTACATTTTTGTCTTATTTATTTTATTTTATCCTTTCTTTATAGCACTTAACCATAAACTAACCAAAGTACAGATTTCCATACCACACGGCCTTGCACACGGCCGTGGCCGTGGCCATGTGGCCACCACAAGAAGGTACAGGAGCGGGGGCAATGTAACATCCTGGATTATAGCCTATGCATTAGTATGTCTTATGTGTTATGGATGTGATGTGTGCATTTTAAGAATCTTGGAAATGTAAGGAAATAACTTGGAAATGTAAAGAAATGTCTTGTCTTGGAAATGTAAGGAAATGTCTTGTCTTGGAAATGTAAGGAAATGTCTTGTCTTGGAAATGTAAGGAAATGCTTTAAAAATGATAAGTTTAAAGTTTAAAAGGGGGACATGAAGCAAGGTGGTCTTAAGAGGAATTGTATGCAAAACATGACACACAAATGAGCTTGGAGAAGTGGCTTGGAGGCACCACTTAGAGCTCTGAAAATGACGCCACATGCTAGGGGGAAGGACTTGTGTTCGAGTCGCGTGGAGAGCAAAATTTTAAAGCCTTTATTTTGCTAAGTGGTGTCAATAAGAGGGAATAGGGGGACGGCACATGGCTAAATTTTAGGAGTTTTATCCCTTTTATTTTATTTAAGGATAAAAGATGATAAATGAGGAATTATTCTTTAATTAGGAAAATAAGGGAGAAGTGATGGCCAAGTAAGGGACTTTGAGTTTAATAATTTCGGCTAAGTAAGGATAGGTGCTGAATTATCTTTTATTTTAGGTGATAATTAAAGAGATAAAGCTATCAAAATATGGAGGAGTGATGGCCAAGTAGGGGAGTCTTGGCCTAGTAATTTCGGCAAAAGGAGGAAATCTAAGGCCATTCAACATTCTTTCTTCTCCTTTTCTCATATGCCGAATTCTCTAAGCATCTCTTCATCTCTTTTATTTTTACTAAAGCCGAAATACTCTGTGTTTTAGCCGAAACTTCTTCCAAGTTCCATTAGTGCCAATTCCTTCTAAGCCTAATATCCCTCTCTCCTTTCATCTTTGAAAAGCCAAATACATAGGTGGCTCATAGCCGATTATTCTTCAAGTCTTCATAGCCGAATCTTTGAGGGGCTTCAAGCATAGGTGCTGTCGGTTTCTTCAAATAAGGGTAAGATCCAAATTTGGTTTCTATTCTGTTATATTTTAGACTATCGAAATTTAGGGACTAATCCCTATTATTAATCTTGGCCAAATTATGGAAGGGAGGTTTCGGGATTTAGGTGTTGTCGACTTCAAGAGAAGATCTTTCAGGATTTTTAAGATTCAGGGTAAGATGATATTCGGCCATAGGCCATTCTTAATGTGTTTAAATGTTAGAATTGATCTAACATATATCCATGGGGATTTCAACAGACACCTAAGGCAAGGGATACTTTTCGGGATTTGAGAATTTCAACGTAAGTGTACTCACACATTCGGCCAAGGGCCTATTTTAGTATTTAGACTTGTTTCTCATTATCTTAAAAGCCGGAAACTAACCTATGAAGATATCTAGTGCTTGGCCGAATACAAGAAGGAGCATAGCAAAGATTTCGGGACTTGATTAGTAGTGAAATCAGCACCAAGGTAAGTTTTGAGTTACTACAATCCTAATAGGATTTGGTTTTATGGCCGAATGGTCTTCATTAAATTTTTGAGTGATGGCCGAATGTAGGGAGTTAAGGATCTAAGGGAGTAGATCAGATTTCGGGATTTCAGCACACTATCTTTTAATACGATTTATGGCAATATTTAATATAAGTATGTATAAGAATGTGAACATGGCTAAGATACCGTGTTATGGTACAAAGTACTCAGGTACGTTTCCTACTCCTACTAGGATTATGAATATATGTTATGACTCATATGTGAACAGAGATAAGAATGTGAAATTTGGCATGTTAATGCATAATATGTATGATATGGGGCATATGGGTTATTGAAAAAGGGGAAGTGAATGTGGTGATCTAAGACCACGATATCTGAATGTGGTAACTTCGGTCACATTACCTGAATGTGGTGACTTAAGACCACGATATCTGATTGTGGTGACTTCAGTCACAATTATTTAATCTGGTGGCTATGCTACGAATTTTATAAGGGCGATGAGCACGTTGACTGCAGCGACTGCCTTCGATGGTGTGTAGCGGATGGAGGGTTGACTTAGTAGTCCCCACGGTGTGCAGGATGGTACGGGTGATGTGTAGTGGATGGCATCTAGGTTTGGGTTCGGGTTGCATCATTTTTAATTTAATGATATATGAATATGTATGTTATGAAATGCCTGAATTTGTTAAGACTTAGTGTTGTAGTACACATTGAGTCTGTTGACTCACCCCGCTGTGGGAACATTTTTCGTGTGATGAACAAGTGATGGACCAGTGGTCTGCAGCTTAGGGATGGCCATGCTCAGCAAGAGATTCATTTTATTTGGACTATTTTATTTTAAGTACTTTGGTTTTAATTTTGGGATTTATTTGATGTAATAAGGCCATAGTTGAATTACTTTAATTTTTCTTTTAATTACTATGTACGAATTTTTATCAAGTGAAGTTTAAGTAGATTTATTTTAAAACAAAGCCTAAACATTTTGTCACCTAAAGTAAAGGATTTTAATAATGAAATAAACTTGTTTTCAACTCAAGCCCGACCCAACACAATCTTTCTTTCAAAACACGCAAGTTTTTCCTAAGTAACAAAAGAATTTGAACCGGTTTTCATCGAGGAACATACCAGATCCGGTCAAGGCTCGTGGGCCGGGTATGGGGTGTTTCAGGCAACTACCATATCCATAATTTCTATTTAACCCCCTTCTTCCCTTCCTTTTCCCATTATCTTTCTTCTTTCATTTTCCATAATTTACTTTTATTTTTATTTTTATTTTTATTTTTATTTTTATTTTTATTTTTATTTTATTTTTATTTTTATTTTTATTTTTATTTTTATTATTTTTTTCTTATTCTTTGTACCATTTAGATTTAGCTTAGGATACAATAAAATCAGGACGGCTGCTTCGAGGACTTAATTTCAAACAGTTCGAGACGCTTCCCCAAGTTCACCTCCAATCCTATCCGGTTTCTTTTCATTGACTTCATCCAAAATTGAGGAAGTTTCACTTCTCTCCCCATCTTACGATTTTATGATTATTTTGATAATATCTATCTTTGTACATTGAGGGCAATGTACATCTTAAGTGTGGGGGGTTAACTATAGTATTATTTGAAAATCCCTGAATTATGCCTTGTTCTAAAGTAAGTTTCTCATATTATGATTAGAATGAAATTTTCTTTGATTTATGATTTTTATTGATGTGTTTTGGATTAAGTCATTGATAATTGTGCATTGATGATTAAATTTGAAGGATATTAGAGAATCAAGCATGATAAGTCTATTTTCCAGAATTAAAAAATTTTTTTAGGTTGTCTACCTGAATTTGAATACTACTTTGAAGTTTGAAATTTACGAGGTTGATATCAAATACCCATAATTTTTGTGAGACTTTAAGCCTTGTAGAGCATATATTCTTTTTCGTGCTCATTTTTTGATTATGAGTGTGTCAACACTGATTTGTTATTCTAGAACTTGCATCGATTATACATTTTGAGACCACACCTTTGGTTTGATATAAAAGAGATGATAACGGCACCTAGATTTTAACCCACTCACTCCACTAAAAAGCCTACCATCATAATTAACACCTAGTAAACCCCGTTGATCCTAACAACCCTTTTTATTAACTCACCCACTAATATTAACCCAAAACCCTTTGTATTTGTTATCATCATTCTTCTTAAATACCCTTTTTGTTGAGATTTGATTTTGAGTAGTTACCTAACTATGTTCTATATTTCAGTTGTTAAAGTTCATTATTTGTGACTTGTTCTTAAAAAAAACGAAGTATATTCATTATTAGTTCTACTAAGTGAGCTTACATTTCAAATCTTAAAGCTTGTATTGTTAGTTTTCAATTGATTAGTTCATTTTTCTAGTTAGGTAAATTGTCAATTCAATCTCGATTCTAACCTCTAATTCAAATTATATCCACACCTTTAACCTAAGCCTCATACAACCTCAAGTAAAGACCTTTTGATTTGTGTAACATCTCATCTTATAGTGGTGGAGATTTGATTTTCATGCAAGCCTATGGGATTAACTTTTCATGTTCGACTCTTGAGTGCTTAATTTTGAACCTTAAACACTTTGAGTGATTTGAGTGAATCTTTAGTGGGGATGTCAAATCTTGTCGATTTCGAATCAGAGATAATTATTTAGGTAAAGGGAAAAACCTAAAGTTTTCAGGGCTATAAATGTATGACTTTGATTGTTTGAATCTCTAGGACCCTTTGAGTTGAATTATCCATGTATGAATTATCTTTGAATTATGATGAAACATTATTGATAAATTTTATGGATCGAGGAAGTTTGTTTTAATTATGACTTGAGAATTTTGCTTGAGGACAAGCAAAAGCTTAAGTGTGGGGGTATTTGATAAACCGTAAAAGAAATATATTTTAAGCCTACATTTAGCATGCTTTTGGATGATTTAAGCCTTGAATTATGTAATTTGGTGCTCTTAATCCTTTGTTTTCATGTTTTATACTCAGAAGAGCACCGAATGATGAAAAGGACAGAAAACGGGTCGAAAATAGTGTAATTGGGCCATATCACGAAATCCACACGGCCTGGACCCAAGACCACACAGCCGTGCCTCATTCAACAGCCTCGAACACGGCCTGGCCACGACTTACACGAGCGTGTACCATGGGCGTGTCCCTGCCATAGCCAATAGGAGTTTTACTCGGAATAGGATACTTGGAGGCAAAGAAACACATTCCAAGGCCTATTCAAACACCCTATTAGGAATTCTACTTGAATTAAGATACTTAGGGGCCAAGGAAGGCATCCCAAAGTCTATATAAACACCCAAGGGGGCAACTTGAAGAGTGATTTCTACAGGCTTCAACCTGTGGCTTTAGTCAAAGGCGTCCCAAAGGCCCAAAGAGGCGATTTGTGGAGATTTACTCGAAGATAGCCAGTTGATTTATCTCAAGAAGCCAAAATTATACTCAAGACGGAGGATCACTCCTTCAATTCCTTCAGGGGGTTTTAGGGATTTCTTATGTTTTGTTTTATCTTTTCTTTTAAGACGTATTCTTTTATTATCATTATGAACTAAACCCTCAGATACCTGAGGGGGATGAAACCTAATATGAATCTCGTTATCGTTTGCTAAACTATATGATAAATATTTAACTTGCTCTTAATTATGTGTTCTTAATTTTTGTTTTGATATTTTCGGGATATTAATTCAAGTGTGATGTGCTTAGGTGGAGGAGCAAAAGTCCCTGCCTAAGAGTAGATCTAGCATAATTAAGCGGAGTTGATCGCGCACCTAGAGATAGGGTGATGAGATTTTTCCGGATTAGGGTGAAACCTAATATGAGAGTCCACAGATCGAGTTAATGCGATTCTAGGGGTTTTAATTAGAAAGAGATTTCAATTAATCAACCTAGGGTTAGACATTAGTCGCCTCGAGAGAGGGATTAATATAACTTAGGGAATCTTACGGATCAAGTCAAATGAATAAATCATTTGGTTCAGAGTTAGATAACAAATAAAGTCTAGATGGATTCTTCCTTGGATGTCATCTTAATCAATTGGTTTTTCCTCAAAGTAATTTTCCCAATTTTATTTTTTCTTTGTCATAGAGTCTTTAGTTTAGTAGTTAGTTAATTTTAGATTAGATAAACAATTTCCTTAATTCTTAGGCTAAATAATAAAAAGACAGTTAGTATTAGTACTTTTGGTTCCTTTGGGTTCGACATTCTGGTCTTACCTTAACTATACTACTATTCGATAAGTGCACTTACCTCAAATCGTTTTCATAGTTAGTTTCCAGGTTTGATCATTCTTTTTATAAATTTTTAGACTTTGACATCGCGAAAACAACGATCAGTGATTATAATTAAATGGTGTTTGAAAATGAATGCATAAATGTATGTTGTATGTTTTTATTTGATCGATAATGCCTCATAACCCTATTTCATGACAGATACGGGTTAGGGGTGTTACAGTTATTGGTATCAGACCTACGGTTTAGTCGATTCTAGGACTAGCATAGCGTGTATAAGAGTCTAGCTATACATGCCACATATACTCTGCGATAGTGTGATGATTCGTGATAGCTTAAATTGTGTTTTCGTATAGCAATGGATCCCGAAAGAGCTATAGCTAATGATGTAGAAAGTAACTCACCCGCTCCTGCTCAAAGGGCAACGCAATCTGACTCTAGACTTGTAACTAGTAGCCACAAGGGAGAGCCTAAACAAGCCTTCTTCGAAATGATAAGTGAGCGGTTCACAGAGTTCATTCGAGCAAATCCAGATGGTCAACAACCTCCACCCCTGCTTATTCCTCAACAAGTCCTAGTTGTGCCATAAGTGATAGATCTGATTTGATTGAAAAAGCTGCCAGTAGATAAGATTCGAAAACATGGTGCTGAAGAGTTTCGGGCTACTATTGATGATGATGCAGAGAAAGCTGATTCTGGCTCGAAAACACGATTCGAGTATTCGATGAATTATCTTGTGCTCCTGATGAATGCATCAAATGTGTTGTATCTTTGTTGAGAGATAATGCGTACCATTGGTGGAAAATGTTGATATCTTTGGTTCCTAGAGAACGGGTTAGTTGAGAGTTCTTTCAATTCAAATTTCGAAAGAAGTACATCCATCAAAGATTTCTCAATCACAAGCATAAAGAGTTTCTAGAGTTGAAACAAGGCCAGATGACTGTAACTGGGCATGAAAGAGAATTCGTACGATTAAGTAAATATGCTCGAGAGTATGTGTCTATAGAGGAGATCATGTGTAAACAATTCATTGATGGGTTGGATAAAGATATAAAACTAATAGTCGGGATTCTTGAATTGAAATAATTTATCGTTCTGGTTGAAACGACTTGTAAAGCTGAAAATCTTAGTAAGAAAAAGAGAAAGGCAGATTCAGAAGCTAGAGACTCGAGAAAAAGATTGATGAGTAAGCCGTATCAATCTTCATCAAAGAAATCTAGAGATTTGTGTACTCACCCAAATGTTTCAAATGAATATTCGATCAGAGATCGTAGAAAACAATACTCAAGTTCTAAAGCTCAAGGGACATCAGTATCGAGTGTTGGCAATGTGAAAGATAACAAACCCGAATGTTAGCAATGTGGGAGACGACATTTCAGAAAATGCTGGAATAAAAGTAGTAAAGCTTGTTACAAATGGCGTTCGTTAAAGCACTTCATCTGAGATTTCCCGGAGTTAAATGAGAAAGACAAAGTTCAGAATGTGAGATCCAGTAATACTACTGCTAGGGAGAGACCACCCCAAAACACTGGAAATATGAGTGGTAACCGAGATCTTATGAGAGATTCTGTTGTTAGATCTGAGGCACGAGCACCTGCTCGAGCTTATGCTATCTGTGCACGAGAGGAGGCATCCTCGCCAGGCGTGATTACCGGTACTTTCACTCTCTATGATACTAATGTGATTGCATTGATAGATCCAAGATCAACCCATTCATATATATGTGTGAATTTAGTATCCAATAAGACTTTGCCTATAGAGTCTACTGAATTTGTGATTAGAGTATTTAACCCCTTAGGCAAGTATGTTTTGGTTGATAAAGTGTGCAAGAACTATCCATTGATGATTCAGGATTATTGTTTTCTGGCTAATCTGATGTTGTTACCATTTGATGAATTTGATATAATTTTGGGTATGGATTGGCTAACGCTACATGATGCTATAGTAAACTGTAAACGAAAGACGGTTAATCTGAGATGTCAGAATAATGAGATTATTCGGATTGAGTCAAATGATTTGAACAATTTACCATCAGTGATTTCATCGATGTTAGCTGTAACATCCTAAATTAGGGGTTATGCGTTTGGAGCATAACTCAAGTGTTGGTAGGCTTTAAGTGTGGTTGGTGATGTTTTAAGGGTTTTTAAAAGCTCTAGGATTAACAGGGAGTGCATTGGAAATTTTTGAAATTTGTGGGTTAAAAGGGGAAATTGGGCTAAGGAGGCCTTAACAATAATTTTTGGCATGTTTGGACACAAAAGAGCGCCTTGGTAAAGTGGCTCCCATGCGCCACTTAAGGGCTGGAAGTAACGCCAGCAAGGGCCTGGGTTCAAGGCACGGCAGCAGCAAGTGGCATTTCATTTTTGTTTTTAAGGTAAGGGAGCTATCGAAGAAGGTCTTAAAAGAAGTTGGGGCGAGTCTATGACACAAACGGCGCCTTGGCAAAGTGGCTAGCAGCGTGTGATGATTCCAGCTGGTCCTAGGTTCGAGTGGCGTGAGCAGCAAATGGGGATTTTATTTTTGTTTTGGCGTTAAAGAGAAGGGAACTAAGGAAGGAGGGCTTAAAAGAAAAGATGGCGCGTTTATATCACAAAAAGCGCTTTGGCCGAATGGCTCGGGCGCCACTGCAAAGATGGGTTCTGGCAGGTCCCATGTTCGAGACCTATGGGCAGCAGTTTGGGTGTTTTACTTTTAATTTGATTTTGTAGCAAATTGGAAGGCAGTGGACGGCACATGGGCATTTGGAAGATAAGGATGAGCTTAGTATTTATTTTTTTGAATTCGGTGGGATAATGGTTTAATAATAGTTTTTTTTTATTTTGTATTTTAAATTGAAGAGGTGATAAAGGATAAAGGTGGGTTTTATTTTAGTTTAATTTGAATTGGTTTTAAATGGTTGGCTGGGAGGAAATTAAAGGATTTGATTAATTCAAATGTGTTTGAATTAATGACTAGGAGAGATTCTAGGAAATGGCCGAATGTTGGAGTCTTCAAGGGGGGAGAGTGGCCGAATGCTATTTAAAGGGTGGTGAGGTTCCCTTTGTCGAATTTTAATTCTTCAAAAGCCTTACTCCTTTTTGCTTTCTTCTTTTCCCTTTTGTCATTTGGCCGAACCTTCAAGTAAAGCTTACCTCTTTTCCTTCTTTGAAATCAAAAGCCATTAACATCATAGACCTTGCCGATTTCTCCCTTGGACTTGTTGGCTGAATCTTCATTTGTGAACCTCATTCATCTTTTATTTCCTCTCTTTTCTGAAAACCTTGTTGCCGAAATCCACTTTCTCCTATTAGTGTCACTTTGGCCGAACTTTAGAGTAGTGTTGATCTCCTTGGGTTGTCTATTTCAAATCATTGGAAAAGGTAAGTAAGCAAGGCCGAATGTCTTATGTTCTATCCTCTGTTCGCTGTCGACTTTTACAAAGGTAAGAGACGATTTTGGATTTATTTGGAAGTATGTTAATCTCTTGTGGTAATCGAATGGTTATAGGGTCTCCGGGATTTTGGAATCAACCAAGTGAAGCCTCTATCTTTGGTAATCGGTTGGTAAGTGGTGGTAAGAAGTTGTTCTTTGGGCTATTCTTTTAGTATTCTTTAAGTCGAATGCTTGTGAAGCTAACTGCAAGGCGCTTTTAGGGTGTGGCCGATTGTCGAGGAACCATCATTGGTTCGGGATTTGGTAGGAAACCAAATCATTGGTAAGGAGCGAGGTAATCGAGTGTCTTAGATCGGTTCTTTGGGGATTAAGGCTTGCGCTTTTAACAGTGTGTAAACTAACACACTCTTTACTTTGTAATATGCTTAATAACCCGATTGATTAATAAAACCAAAAACAAGATGGTGGATTGATATGATACCCTATGGGGGTATGTGCACGGATTCTGGTAAGTCCGTTTTATTATGAGTTCTGTTGTTGATGCATGATGTCATGATTTATGAAGTATGTGCTATGGGATGCTACACTAAAAATGTTAGCATGATTTGCATGATTGGCATGATTTGCATACTTTACATGAGTTGGTATGATAATGGGGGATATGAGATGAGGAAGTGATATTCGTGTCGACGGACACCAGTGATTTGGTATCACATTGTGACTACAGTCACCAGAGGTTTGGTATCTCCAGAGGTTTGGCACCTCATAGCGTCTTGTCCCTGTGGTTTAACACCACCGTGGGTTGGCCCCACTTTTGAGATACGGGATCACCGCCAGTGATTTGGTATCACACGATGGGTTGGCCCCATCATTTGATTAGTGACTTCGGTCACCAGTGATTTGGTATCACATTTGTGTCTTTGGGACACCAGTGGTTTGGCACCACAAGTATTGACGGATATTGTGACTTTAAGTCACCAGTGGTTTGGCACCACCAGTGGTTTGGTACCACACGGGGTAGAAAAGGAGTTTGGATGGCTAGGTTGGGTGCATATTGAAATTGTGCATGTTAAACTTGATTATGGTTTGTGTGTGATGTTTTGCTAAACCGGGAAAAAGGGGTACACACTGAGTCTTGGTGACTCACCTTTTTCCTTTAACATTTTCAAGTATAGTGTAAAGTTGGACCGGGTTCGGAGAGGACATAAGGTGGCCCATGCAGAAGAAGATATTGTTATTATTTTATGCACTTCTGATATTAAGTATTTTGTTTAAATATTGGGTTGTAATAAGGGCCTTACTATTATTTCGGTATTATTTTAATTATGGCTTGATTAACCTAAATTACTTTATTAAAATGATTTTATTCTCAGCAACCTATTTATTCAAATTGTATATATATGCATAATAAAGTTTTAATTCAGACATTTTATAACATTAAGGTTTTTCATATTATTTTTAAATGGACATGGTTTTTCAAAAGTAAACAAATTTTCATAAGTTATTTTAAAGTCAAAAAGTTTTTCAACCGTCTTTCCGCAGTGACATTCCAAATTCAGTCGTAACGAATGGGCCGGGTTTGGGGATGTTACATTAGCTCAGAAATATGTAAGAAAGGGTTGCGAAGCTTATTTTACTTATGTGCTTGATACAAAAGTGACTGAAAAGAAGATCGAATCGATTCCAGTTGTGTGTGGGTATCTGGATGTGTTTCCTAAAGAGTTACCTGGTTTACCATCGATCCTAGAGGTTGAGTTTGGCATTGAGTTAGTGCCGGTAACTACACCGATATCGATAGATTCATACAGAATGGCCTGACAGAATTAAAAGAATTGAAAGCTCAATTGCAAGAGTTGACAGATAAAGGTTTTGCTAGACCGAGTTTCTCTCCCAAGGGTGCACCAGTATTATTTGTGAAAACGAAAGATGGCACAATGAGAATGTGTATAGATTACCGACAGCTCAACAAAGTGACGATTAAGAACAAATACCCTATGTCGCAGATTGATGATTTGTTTGATCAGTTAAAAAGGGCAACAGTGTTTTTGAAAATTGATTTGAGATTGGGATATTACCAGTTACGAGTAAAATACTCAGATGTGCCAAAGACTACATTTAGAACAAGGTTTGGTCACTATGAATTTTTAGTTATGCCTTTCGGACTAACGATTGCACCTGCTGTCTTTATGGACTTAATGAACTGGATTTTCAGACCGTACTTAGATCAATTTGTCATTGTATTTATTGATGACATTTTGATTTATTCACATGATAAATCCGAGCATGCCGAGCATCTGAGAATTGTACTACAGAAACTGCGAGGTAAGCAGTTATTCGCAAAGTTTAGCAAATGTGAATACTGGTTGCGCGAGGTTGGTTTTCTGGGGCATATTGTGTCAACATCAGGTATTCGAGTTGATCCGAGTAAGATTTCTGCAATGATGGATTGGAAGCCTCCGAGAAATGTATCTGAAGTTTGTAGCTTCCTGGGACTCGCCGGCTATTATAGACGATTTGTGAAAGTCTTTTCGATGATTGCAACTCCAATGACGAAATTGCTTCAAAAAGATGTTAAGTTCGAGTGGTTAGATAAATGTCAGAAAAGTTTTGATTAGTTGAATGCTTTATTGACAGAGGCACCAGTGTTAGTTCAGCCTGAATCAGGTAAAGAGTTCGTAGTGTTTAGTGATGCATCGTAGAATGGTTTGGGTTGTGTTTTGATGCAGGAAGGCAAAGTTATAGCTTATGCCTCGAGACAGTTGAAACCACATAAAAAGAATTACCCGACCCATGATTTGAAGTTAGCAACTATTGTGTTCGTATTGAAAATCTATCGTCATTATTTGTTTGGTGAGAAGTGTCATATTTATATTGATCACAAGAGTTTGAAATATTTGATGACACAGAAATATCTGAATTTTCGACAACGAAGATGGCTTGAATTACTAAAAGATTACGAGTTAGTGATCGATTATCATCCGTGAAAGGCTAATGTCGTTGCTGATGCTTTGACCCAAAAATCCCTATTCACTTTACGTGTAATGAACGCTCAAAAAACTTTGTGTAATGATGGTTTGATTGTGGCCGAGATGAAAGCGAGACCATTATTTTTACAGCAGATTTGTGAAGTTCAAAAAGCCGATAATGAAATGTTAGCAAAACGGGCTCAATATGATTCGAACCTTGATTCAGAGTTTCAAGTTGATTCTGATGATTGTTTAAGATTCGAAGGCTGAATATGTGTTCCGAGAAATTCAGAGTTGGTTCAGATGATTTTGAATAAAACACATAGTAGTTGTTTATATGTTCATATGGGAAGCACGGAAATGTATAATGTCTTGAAACAGTTGTATTGGTGGCACGGCTTGAAAAGAGATATATCTGAGTTTGTTTCGAAATGTTTAATTTGTCAGCAAGTCAAAGTTGAGCATCAAGTACTATCGGGTTTATTGCAGTCAATCATGATTCTCAAGTGGAAATGGGATAAAGTGACTATAGATTTTGTATCGGGTTTACCCTTATCTCTGAGAACGACAGATGTAATCTGGGTTATTGTTGATCGATTGACGGAATCAGCTCACTTCATTCCTGTACGTACGGATTTCTCGCTTGATAAATTAGCTGAGTTATATATCTCTGAGGTTGTGAGATTACACGGGGTACCTATTTCCATTGTTTCGAATAGAGATCCGAGGTTCACATCGCGGTTTTGGAAGAAACTGCAAGACGCACTGGGTACAAAGATACATTTCAGTATCGCATTTCACCCGCAGACGGATGGTCAATCCAAGCGAGTTATTCATCTCTCGAATCTTGGTCTCCTCGAGGACAGAAATGACACATATGATAAATTGACTGAGATTCCTCCTCAATGTGCTATAAATTATTAGGAAATAACCACCGTAGTTGAGACGAGACAAAATAACCGTAGTAGCCTTTCTTCTTGTTAACTGAGTGAATGTGATCTTTTTATCTTTCGAATGAAGAAATGATCGTCTTGCTCTCATTCTAGTCAATTGAGAGAGAGAAAAAAACCCTTCTTTTTACAGGGGTCGGGAACTCCTTTTATTCCCTCTGATCTATTCCTCATCCCGAGAAAAGTAAATGCTAAAACTGGGAATTATCTAAATACCTTCTAGTGACATGCTTCTAGTCAGACAAGGAATCATCGTTTGTTAATCTCTTATTATGACCTGGTTCCTTTTCAAAAAATAATAATGTATGTAACTAATCTCCTAACTAGAATAAAGGTTCATCGTATACTCGAAGATATGTTATGTTGTTGCATTCTTGAGTTCAAAGGTACGTGGGAAAAGTATTTGCCATTGATTGAATTTGCTTAAAATAATAGCTTTCAATCGAGTATTGAAATGGCACCGTACGAGGCTCTATACGGATGTAAATGTCGAACACCATTGTACTGGATAGAGCTCAGCGAGAGTAAGATTCATGGGGTTGATCTGATTAGAGGGACTAAAGAAAAAGTGAAAGTAATTCGTGATGTCTGAAAGTAGCATCAGACAGATATCTTACACAAATTTGAAAAGGTAGGATATTGAGTTTCAGATCGGGGATAAAGTATTCTTGAAAGTGTCGCCGTGGAAAAAATATTACGATTTAGTCGGAAAAGAAAACTGAGTCTGTGATATATCGGACCTTACGAGATTATCGAGCGAATTGGGCCAGTTGCTTATCGATTATCTCTACCATCTGAATTAGAGAAAATACATAATGTGTTTCACGTATCAATGCTACGACGATACTGATCATATCCGTCACACGTTATTTCTCTTTCTGAGGTTGAGATTCATTCAGATTTGTCGTTAGTGAAAAACAGATTCAGATTCTAGCTCATGAGATCAAAGAGTTGAGAAATAAAAGAATAGTGATAGTGAAAGTATTATGGCATCGACACGGGGTTGAAGAAGCTACGTGGGAACCTGAGGATGCTATGAGAAAAAAATACCCGAACCTGTTCAATAGTAAGATTTTCGGGGACGAAAATCCCTAAGGGGGGAGAGTTATAACAGCCCGGTTTTAGCCAAATCGAAACAGTGGTTTTGGAACCACAAATCTAAGGTTGGAAATGTTATTTTAATATTATTTTTAGCGTCTATGGAATGTAATTAGATATGTGTGATTTATCGATAGGATGTTTAATTTGATAAAAGGACTTAATCACGTAAAATGCAAAAGTGGCATTCGATATGTTAAATGTGTTTAATTGCTATGATTTATTAAATCAGAGGTCCTTATGATGATACTAGACCATTGATAGTGGGAATGGTCATAAATGGGCATTAATATGATGATTTTAAATGGTTTAGTGAAGGCTAATTTAGTAAAGTTGATACTAACATAAGATAAATAAAAACAAAATAGTAAATGGTGTCCATCTTTCTTTCTACAATCGAAACTCAAAAGAAGAAGAAACCATGGGAGACATTTAGGGTTCGGCCATTGCTTAGTTCAATTGTAAGTCCATTTTAGCTCAGTTTTTAATGATTTCTATGTTTTGGTGATCGTTGCTTCGTATTCTAACTAGCCTGTACCTTAATTTTCAAAACTGTTAAATATTGTGAGAGTTTCCATTGTTGAATCTATGAGTTATTTCATGTTTAAAGATGAAATAGGAAAGCTTGATGATAGATTTTAATGTTTTGTAAAGTGATTTTTGACAAAAATATCAAATAGGGATTTGATTGTGAAAAGTGTAAATGGGGTCGATGAAATGTGAAATAAATGAAAGTTTTGGGCTGCTAGGGACCTACATGAAAATCATCTAAGCATGGGTTCAGTTGAATTTTGTGAAATTTGTGTAATTGTGAAATAGGGACTAAATTGAATAAATGTGAAATTTTAGGGGCTAATGTGTAAAGATGCCCAAATGTGTGTTTTTGGACCAAATTGAATGAATATGTGATTAAATTAGTTAATTTTTAATACATATAGATCAAGAAAGAAAGAATCCGGAATTAGATCGGGGGCAAGGCAAGTTTATCGAGTAATTTACTCATTTCGTCGTTTTCATACCCGAGGTAAGTTCGTATGTGGTAATTTCATTATAAATGTATGTTATATGCTTTGATAATGCATAAATTGTGATTATGAGATTACAAATAATGTTTGTGTAGCAGTCTGGTTTATACCCTAGTTGGAACAGTGGTTTCGGGACTGCAAAACCGAGTTCGTATAATATTTTAATATTATTTTCTGTGCCGTTGATATGTGATTAAGCATGTGGTAAATTTTCGTAAGCTAATTTGTTCGTCTATGTGTTTAATTTGACAAAAGGATTAAAATGCATTAAACATGAAAGTTGCTTGCTATTTGTTAAAGTGCTTAAGTGATGTGACTTTTAAGTGTTAAGGACTTATGTGGCAATTTAACCACTATTTTGGTTAGTGGACGGCAAGCTATTAAATGAATGAGTTTTATATGTTATAATAATGGTTATTATTTTATTATGATAATGTATAAGATATTTTATATTAAATGTATATTATAATCTATTATTTTATAATAAAAGAAATAGGAGTGGATGGTTTCACTTTACCATCTTCTTGTCGAAACCATAAAGAAAAAGAAAGAAAAAAATCAAGCAAGGGTTCGGCTATTCTAAGCTTATATTAAGGTGAGTTTTGTCTTCAGTTTTCGATAATTTTTACGTTTTTGCAATCGTTGCTTTGAGAGCTACAAAACCCATATTTTAATTTTGTGAATTGATGATGTTTGTGTGAGATGCCATTGATGATATGTCAAGCTTTTTGATGGTTTTAAGTGTTAAATGAAATATTTGGGTTAGATGAACATGTTTTGTTCTTGAAGTTTTAATGAATTTAGCTAAATAGGGCTAAATTATGAAAATATTATTTTGGAAGACTAATGTGTGAATTTGATGAAATATTTGGACTTATATAGTCCCTAGAGAGGTTCGGGTATGCATATGTGTGAACAAATTGTGTATATTTGATGTTTTGAGAAAATTGGACTAAATTATTTAAATGTGAAAATGTGAGGGCTAAATTGCAAATAGCCTAAATGTGTGTCTTTGGATTGAATTGAATGAATTAGTGAATAAAAGGATTAATTCTGAATATGTTTAGATCAAGAACCGAGGAAAATGGAATTAGATCGCTAGAAACCAAAAGTAATCGAGTAGCCGTTTCTGTTTTGATAGATCAAATTTGAGGTAAGTTATATTGCTAATAAATGTAATTGTATTGAATTGAATTTATTTACATGACTATCAATGATAATGACTGCATTTGTGATACTATGTATATAAATTATGGGATAAGGTCGACATAGTGATAAGTCAAAAAAGTTTTGTATGAACTTAGGAATACATAAGTATCTGTTCTGTTTTATCATGTAAGACCACGTCTGGGACGTTGGCATTGATTCACTAATCGTGTAAGACCCTGTCTGGGACAGTGGCTTCAATATCCGATTATGTGTAAGACCCTATCTGGGACAGTGGCTTCAATATCTGATTATGTGTAAGACCCTGTCCGGGACTGTGGCTTCAATATCCGATTATGTGTAAGACCCTGCCTGGGACAGTGGCTTCAATATCCGATTATGTGTAAGACCCTGTCTGGGACAATGGCTTCAATATCTGATTATGTGTAAGACCCTGTCTGGGACGGTGGCTTCGATATCTGTTTATGTATAAGACCTCGTTAGGAACGTAGGCATCGATATCTTATTTCATGTAAGACCACGTTTGGGACGTTGGTGTTGATTTGAAATTTTGTATAAGACCTCGTTAGGAACGTAAGCATCGATATCTGATTTCATGTAAGACCACGACTGGGACGTTGGCGTTGATTTGAAATTTCGTATAAGACCTCGTCTAGGACGTAGGCTTCGATATCTGAATATATGTAAAACCACGTCTGGGACGTTGACAACGATATGGGCATTTCGTGTAAGACCATGACTAGGACATTGGCATCGTATTGATTCGTGTAACAACCTGTCTGGAACTGTGGTATCAATATCTAAGTGCATGTAAGACCTCATCTAGGACGTTGGCTTTGTACGACTATTCCGAGTTTTTTGAGCATCCTATTAGATTCCTATTGGTTTAACGGGCAAGTCTGTGATACGAATTGTAAATCCGATTTATGATTAGTTAAGTAAACGAATGTTTGTTTCAAGTACGTTGACTCATACACTAAGTGTGTATATAAGGTAAGTTCTTAAGTGATCTTACTAAGATGATTATGTATAATTGGATAACATTATGAGATATGATAGTAAATATGAAAATGCTTTGTATTTATAAAACTTTCGAATTGATAAAGGTGGCAAATATGGTTAAGTACATGGACCAAAGTATGTATGTGATAATTTGCTATGTATGTGATAATTTGCTAAGTGATTTAGTGGTGCTAATGCGTCTATGAGTATATATATGCCTTCTATGCTAAGTTTGTTTGTATTATGACTTACTAAGCTTTTGAAAACCTTACTCTATGCATGTGTTTTCTCTGTTTTATAGGTCGTCAAGCTACTGAAGGCTCGGGAACGTCAAGGATCGTCATCACACTACTAAACTCATTTTGGTACCCTTTTGAAAATGTATATAGCTAAATATGGCATGTATAAGCTAGATATGTGTATATGTTGTTGAAGTGAACTTAGTCATGTGTTTTGACAAGTTTTGAGTTGATAAACACTTGAATGAATGAGCTATATGATACAAATTTTGGTATGAGTTGATGTTATGTAATGGTTAAGTTTCAGTTAAGCAACTGTAACACCCCAAACCCGACCCATTTACTACGACTGAATTTGAAATGCCACTGCGGAAAAACGTTTGAAAAGTATTTTAACTTATAGTAAAACATAAAATTTTGTAAGCCTTTAATAAAATATTGGGTATGTTAAATTCCAAAATAAAATTAAGTTGTTAAATTCAAAACTTTAAAATAATTTATCAAAGTATAAATTTACTCTTTAAAAGAAACATTCTCGAATATTAACTTAATCATCAATCCAACTTAAAACATAATAAAAATCCTTAAACACTTTAAGTGGCCTTTATAACAATAAATAACCTTTCATAAATAAAATGTATAAAACAAATAAGATATCTTCTGCATGGGCCACCTAGTATCCACTCCAACCCGGTCCAAGCTTTATGTGTCACCTGCGATGTTGGTAAAAATTGGGTGAGTCAAATAGACTCAGTGCATAGTTATTTCACATGTCTCCATATATGGGCTTGGCCCATATCCACACAGTTCACATACAAAAACTATGCAATTATGAAGCCCATCCCAACCTAATGTCTATCTGTTACACCTACCTCGGCAGACCTGCTGCCCAAGGCCGTGGCTAATCCACCGATCAACCAAGTGATCCCACATATCCTACCTTGGCAGACTCGCTACTCAAGGCCGTGGCTAAACCACCGATCACCTAAGTGATCCCACATATCAATAAATCCACGGTGATGCTCACAGCTATCAACTGCCGAGATGGGCACCTAGCCAACACCTCCTTTGATAAAGCACATAGCTAACATCAAGCGCTAATGTAGCACAAGGCTAACATTAGACCATGTACATAAATATGTACACCCCTTTCCTTCTTCTTTTTTTACATCCCAAGCCCCAAGTATCATGCCACAATATCATTAAAATAAACATACATCACATGCCATCACATTTTCATACATATATCATATGTAAATTAACGTCATAAAATACTGACCTTGTTAATCGATTACCCATCATGGGTATCCACCATTTTAGCCCTTATGTCGGCTATCATTCACATCATATACATATTTATAAATATAACACATACACACAACAAGAGAACAGTGCGATAACTACGCACCTGATTAGCACAATTGACTAAATCCCGAAACCTACGTCTAACAATTTGCACCCTTGCGATTGTAGAACTCCTTCTTACACAACCTAAGTCAGAATCGGCTAACATTATATACCAAAATGGCCTATGGCCGAAAGTCACTACTGCCTTACCTTACGGATCTAAATCCCGAAAACCACCTCTTGCCTTAGAAGTTGTCGAAATTCCTTGATTCCTTCAATCCCGAAAGTCTCCTTTGATGCTCCTGGCATTGGCTACATTCAACAGGGACACATAATATGGCTTAAAGAACCATTCGGCCATCCTTAAGGCCTAACACCATGCTTTCGGCACACTAATAGAAAAACTCAAAACCGATTGATAACGAAAGATCACATACCACTACACGTTTAAAGAGAAAGGAAGATCACAAGCACGTAGTCGACAGCACCTTCATTAGAGATTCGAAACAAAGACAACAATGATGGTTTCGACTTAATGGTGGAGAGAAAATGCAACAATGGAGAGGGTTTTTATGCTTGAAGGTTTCGGCAACAAAGAACAATGGTAGATGCAATATTCGGCTATCAATAAAACAAATGTGGAGTTGAAGAAAAGAAAAGTGGAAGAACGGTAGGGACTTAGGAGCATTCGGCTTCCATAAAAATATAAAGAAATTTGGCAAACAACTAAAAAGAAAGAAAAAGGGAATGGGTGTTTATTAAAAGAAGAATTTGGCACTACCCCCTTCTATATGACTGAAAATGCTTACCCAAAAGAGTCCCACACTCATCCACTATCTTGATATTTAAAACAGTTAAAAACAAGCCTTATCGCTTTATTTAAAAAAAAATAATAAAGAAACACAACCATTATCCCTTATCACCTATTCAATAAAATAAGGCCACCCTTACCTTCTATCTTAAAATAAATAAATAAAAATAAAATTCAGCATTTATCCTATATCCCAACCGAATTCAAAAACAAAAACAAACTTAATCCTTACCTTTTTGGAAGCCCATGTGCCGTACAACTCTTCTCCATTGCTTTGTCGTCACATGCAAAAATAAAACACCCATTTGCTGCCTACATGGTTCGAACTCCAGACCTGCACCAGGCCCCCCCTTTAACGCAAGCTTTAACGCCCCAAGCCACTTTGCCAAGGCGTTATTTTGTGACATAAACTCCCTATAAATTCTTTTAAAGCCTCCTTCTCCCTTAACGCCAACTTGTAAAAATAAAACACGCTTATGCTGCCCCCAAGCCTCGAACATGTGACCTGCTGGAACCCCCCACACGCTACCAGCCACTTTACCAAGCCCGCTTTTATGTCCAAAATCCCTCGCAATTATTCTTAAGGCCTCCTTAGCCCAATCCCCTTTTTAACGCTAAAAAATAAAATAAAAGCTCATTTGCTTCCCACGTTGCTCGAACCTCCTCCCTCCTGACGCAAGCTCCCTTGCTCCTAGGTGGCGTCCCTTGCCATTTTGCCACTTGATTGCTTGTGTCCTAAATTCCACATAATTTCTTTTAAGACCTCTCTCACCTAGCTTCTCCTTAACTAACACTTAAAAACAAAATTTTTCCTATAGCTCGGGCCTTCCCGTAGCTTATAACTAGCACCTAAAATTCCTCAATTAACACCACAACGACCTCACTTATACAAAATAATCTAAAAAGAATTAACCCCTATTTCAGGATGTTACAATTCTACCCTCCTTAAAAATAATTTCGTCCTCGAAATTACTTACTAACGAACAATCGTACATCCTAACTCATCACACTACGCTACTGTTGCGCACTCTGATCTTAATAAATCTTAACATGTTTGCTAGGCACACTTTCCAGATTCACATTCAAAATTCTAGATACTTACTAGCACATAAGAACAAGCTGATTCTGCAACGAACAGGCAATAAAGGTTATTCCAGAAACAAGAAACTTACCCGTTGTCACATATGGCACATCACTATCCTCGCAACGGGCGACTGCATAAACCAACCTTGGTTGCCTCGCATCAGAACCTTCAGCACCTTCTTTTGGTGTTCCACGACCTCGGCCGGAATCATTCCTTCCATGGTTCGGACCACGATCCCTCGTCGCCTGTTGACCACCTATGCCCGGCTGCACATATCCTTGGCCTGCTGTCCAAGCCCTATTCGGATCCTGAGGGCAATCCTTAATCTGGTGAGAATTAGACTTACACCTAAAACATTCTCGATTCCAGTTCCAGCACTCGCCCACATGATACCTTCCACACTGGGCACACGGACGGTCCGGATTTCCAGTAGCTGGCTTAGAAACACGAGCAGAATTCTCAACCCTCGGTCTTTTCTGAAGACCCTCAGACGATTCTGACGATCCAAAACTCCTCTTATCCCGGTTCCTATCCTTATCTCTGTTCTGCCTCACAGAGTCCTTAATCCCTTCGGCTACCTTAGACTTCTCAACTAACACAGCAAACTCCCGCTCCTGATGTGGGGCTATCAACAATCTCAGGTCGTCCCTTAGCCCGTCCTCGAACCAGACACATCGTTCATGTTCCGTAGCCACCACTCCTCGAGCATATCGGCTTAACCTCAGGAATTCAGCCTCGTACTCCGCTACGGACTTGTTCCCTTGAACTAGCCCAAAAAACGCCTTCCTCTGCGCATCAATGTAATGAGTACCAACATACTTCTTCTGGTATGCCGTCTTGACATACTCCCACGTAAGATCCTCAGCTGTGGCACCATCCCGAACTATGAGCCACCACTGATACGCTTCATCGCGTAGCAGCGCCACCATTCCTTTCACTTTCTCCTCAGCGGTTAAATCGAGCTCCTCCATAATTTGCTCGGTTGCCTCCAACCAATACTCAGCCGTACTGGGTGCCACACCCGACACACTACGGAATACCTCAGCTCCGTTGGCTTAGAGTCGCTCAGGTACGGACTACCTAGCTCTCATATTTCCACCTGCCCCAGCCACTATCTCTAGAACTCGCAGCACCACCTGCGATACAGCATCACCCCCCGTCTGATCTTCCTGCTCCTCACCAAAAGCTGGTGGTGGCGGTGGTAGTGGTACCTCATTCTCAGACCCTTGACCTGATCTAACGAGTTCCCTACCGCGTCCGCGACGACCACGTCCCCCAGAACTCATCATTTCTATGATCGCGCCTTAGTCTGATTAAAAAGTTTTATGCATTAGTACTTTTGTTCCCCTGATTAACCCCGAACAGTTTTATGAAATGAAGTATTTAGAAGTAGTTCTTTCGATCACACAAAGGTTCAGTTCAAGTTCACTATTCTACTTCAGAATATCACATTCATTTCTCAATAAAGGCACATTCATTCATCAGCATATTCATTCAGTGGTATCCACCACCCACACTCACTATTCGAACATTGTCATCCGCTTCTATCCTGGGGGCATTTTCGCTGCTTTTTCCTATAAGGGTATTTTGGTAGTAAATAAGGGTCAATTTTGAAAATCTTTCCAAATCAGAGGCTATTTCAAAATTTTCAAAACTTAAGAGTAATTTGAGAATTTCTACAAATCGAAGGTAATACAAAAATTTTAGAAATCGGGGTTATTTTGGTAATTTTTGTAAGTTAGGGGCAATTCAGTAATTTTCTAAAATCAAGATATTTTGATATTTTAGAATTTAGAATTTTTGGTCATTTTATAAAGTAAGGAAAATTTCATTGAAATAGGGGTAGTACGGTAATCTTAGAAACCAGGGGCATTTTTGTAATTTCGCCACTAGGAGCATTTTGGTAATTTTCTGTAAACTGGGAATATTTTGAAATTTTTTTAAAATTAAGTTTTTGTTACTATTCAAAGGGGTAAATTTGGGGATTTTAAAACTAGGGTTTCTATAAAAACATGGCTAGTCCCTTTCGGGTTTTAGTTATTGAGTTAGCCTGTGACTGAGTCCTCTTGGTTAGGGTGAACCGGTTACGCACTGTGGGATTCTGCGAAGAGGAGGTGAGTCACTAGGATGCAAATACCGTGATCTTTCAGATCCAATCCTAGACATGCGCACAATGGTTGCCACACCCTAACTCGGCGACTTAACCATAGGTTTTTTTAATTAGGCATTAAGTCTTATGTAATAGTTGGGGTAAACTAGTCCTAGGGTTCACATACTTAATGTTCTAATCTATGTTCCATTTCTACCCTTCTACAATTCATACTATAATTCAGACAATAGATAGGGGTACTTACCTGGTGGACTGCGGGTCGGAGACTTGGGTACCATGCCAGAAACCTGCTTATTTCAAAAAAATTTTCATAAAACTCATTTGGACTCGCTTTGAAAATGTTTTGGGCCTTAAACCCCTAGGCCGAGGGTTTGAAACTAGGCTCCGATACCAAACTGTAACACCCCAAACTCGGCCCATTCACTACGACCGAATTTGAAATGCCACTACGAAAAAACGTTTGAAAAGTATTTTGACTTATAGTAAAACATAAAATTTTGTATGCCTTTAATAAAATATTGGGTATGTAAAATTCCAAAATAAAATTAAGTTGTTAAATTTAAAACTTTAAAATAATTTATCAAAGTATAAATTTACTCTTTAAAAGAAACATTCTCGAATATTAACTTAATCATCAATCCAACTTAAAACATAATAAAAATCCTTAAACACTTTAAGTAGCCTTTATAACAATAAATAACCTTTCATAAATAAAATGTATAAAACAAATAAGATATCTTCTGTATGGGCCACCTCGTATCCACTCCAACCCGGTCCAAGCTTTATGCGTCACCTGTGATGTTGGTAAAAATTGGGTGAGACAAACAGACTCAGTGCATAGTTATTTCACATGTCTTCATATATGGGCTTGGCCCATATCCACACAGTTCACATACAAAAATTATGCAATTATGAAGCCCATCCCAACCTAATGTCCATCTGTTACACCTACCACGGCAGACCTGCTGCCCAAGGCCGTGGCTAATCCATCGATCAACCAAGTGATCCCACATATCCTACCTTGGCAGACTCACTACTCAAGGGCGTGGCTAAGCCACCGATCACCTAAGTGATCCCACATATCAATCAATCCACGGTGATGCACACAGCTATCAACCGCTGAGATGGGCACCTAGCCAACACCTCCCTTGATGAAGCACATAGCTAACATCAAGCGCTAATGTAGCACAAGGCTAACATTAGACCACGTACATAAATATGTACACCCCTTTCCTTCTTTTTTTTTTTTACATCCCAAGCCCCATATATCATGCCACAATATCATTAAAATAAACATACATCACATGCCATCACATTTTCATACATATATCATATGTAAATTAACGTCATAAAATACTGACCTTGTTAATCGATTACCCATCATGGGTATCCACCATTTTAGCCCTTATCTCGGCTATCATTCACATCATATACATATTTATAAATATAACACATACACACAACAAGAGTATAGTGCGATAACTACGCACCTGATTAGCATAATTGACTAAATCCCGAAACCCACGTCTAACGATTTGCACCCTTGCGATTGTAGAACTCCTTCCTACACAACCTAAGTCAGAATCGGCTAACATTATATACCAAAATGGCCTATGGCTGAAAGTCACTACTGCCTTCCCTTACGGATCTAAATCCCGAAAACCACCTCTTGCCTTAGAAGTTGTCGAAATTCCTTGATTCCTTCAATCCCGAAAGTCTCCTTTGATGCTCCTGGCATTGGCTACATTCAACAGGGACACATGATATGGCTTAAAGAACCATTCGGCCATCCTTTAGGCCTAACACCATGCTTTCGGCACACTAATAGAAAAACTCAAAACTGATTGATACTGAAAGATCACTTACCACTACACGTTTGAAGAGAAAGGAAGATCACAAGCACGTAGTCGACAGCACCTTTATTAGAGATTCGGCTTAGAGCACAACAATGATGGTTTCGGCACTTAATGGTAGAGAGAAAACGCAACAATGGAGAGGGTTTTTATGCTTGAAGGTTTTGGCAACAAAGAACAATGGTAGATGCAACATTCGGCTATCAATAAAACAAATGTGGAGTTGAAGAAAAGAAAAGTGGAAGAACGATAGGGACTTAGGAGCATTCGGCTTCCATAAAAATATAAAGAAATTTGGCAAACAACTAAAAAGAAAGAAAAAGGGAATGGGTGCTTATTAAAAGAAGAATTCGGAGTACCCCCTTCTATATGACCGAAAATGCTTACCCAAAAGAGTCTCACACTCATCCACTATCTTGATATTTAAAACAATTAAAAACAAGCCTTATCACTTTATTTAAAAAAATAATAAAGAAACACAACCATTATCCCTTATCACCTATTCAATAAAATAAGGCACCCTTACCTTCTATCTTAAAATAAATAAATAAAAATAAAATTCAGCATTTATCCTATATCCCAGCCGAATTCAAAAACAAAAACAAACTTAATCCTTACCCTTTTGGAAGCCTATGTGCCGTCCAACTCTTCTCTATTGCTTTGTCGTCACATGCAAAAGTAAAACACCCATTTGCTGCCTACATGGTTCGAACTCCAGACCTGCTCTAGGCCCCCCTTTAACGCAAGCTTTAACGCCCCAAGCCACTTTGCCAAGGCATTATTTTGTGACATAAACTCCCTATAAATTCTTTTAAAGCCTCCTTCTCCCTTAACGCCAACTTGTAAAAATAAAACACGCTTATGCTGCCCCCAAGCCTCGAACATGTGACCTGCTGGAACCCCCCACACGCTACCAGCCACTTTACCAAGCCCGCTTTTATGTCCAAAATCCCTCGCAATTATTCCTAAGGCCTCTTTAGCCCAATCCCCTTTTTAACGCCAAAAAATAAAATAAAAGCTCATTTGCTTCCCACGTTGCTCGAACCTCCTCCCTCCTGACGCAAGCTCCCTTGCTCTTAGGTGGCGTCCCTTGCCATTTTGCCACTTGATTGCTTGTGTCCTAAATTCCACATAATTTCTTTTAAGACCTCTCTCACCTAGCTTCTCCTTAACTAACACTTAAAAACAAAATTTTTCCTATAGCTCGGGCCTTCCCTTAGCTTATAAGTAGCACCTAAAATTCCTCAATTAACACCACAATGACCTCACTCATACAAAATAATCTAAAAAAAATTAACCCCTATTTCAAGATGTTACAGCAAGTGGATGAGCTATGCTTGTGTTGATATGAGTTCTAGTCTTTGAAATGGTCATGGTTGGAATTGGTATTGAATGCATGGTTGGAATGATTATTTGGTATGTTTTGAGGGTTATATGTGCATGAGATCTCTTGCTAAATATGGCTTGTGGGGTTAACCCTTATGCGTGGCATTTTGGCCTTGTAAATGGCCTATAATGTCACACGGTTGTGGCACACGGGCGTGCCTAACGACCATAGGTGAATTGTAAGATGCAGTTTAGTATCACACGGCCTCGACACGGCCGTGTCATCTGGCCGTGGTGTGCAAGTCAGTAGCTAGCTAAGAGCACACGGCCATGGCACACGGGCGTGCTTGGTGGCCGTGGTGGGGAAGTTATTATAAGACCACAGTCAGGATACACAGGCGTGCTTGGTGGCCGTGCGGATCAAGTCAGTATTTAGACATGGATGGACACACGGGGGTGTTTAGAAGCCGTGGAGAACACACTGTCCTCTCCCACGGGTGTGTCTCTCCTGTAATTTAGAAAAGTTTTAAATTTTTGATAAATTCTGTATGTGTTTCAATTTAGTCCCGACTCGGTTTATAAGCATGCTTTGGGTCTTGATGACTCATTTTAGGGACAATATGATTGTTAATGATGAATGTAATGTATGAAATGCTATGAAGTTTTCGATCTGTCCAGTAATGCTCCTAACTCTAGTCCGGCGTCAGTACGGGTTAGGGGTGTTACATATAGAGGTGTTCGACGATGCAATCGACAAGTGAAACTCCTCGGTTGAACCTTAGGAATAGTTTAGGATGCTAGTGACATGTCATGAGGTTATTGTGTTGGCTACGGGCAATGATATCAACACTACGGATGCGAGTGATACCTTGATTTGACTACGGTCCATGGTATAGGTATTTCGGAAAGGGGTTACCTTGATTTGGCTACGGGCCATCGTATCGGTACTCCGGGATAAGTTACCTTGATTTGGCTTCGGGCCATGGTATAGGTACTTATCGACTGAGATTCTTGAGTATCTGACTTCTATTCCGAATGGTTCAAAGGGTAAATGAATGAGATGATTGAAAAAGAGGTTAGTATGAGACGATACAGGTACATACAGAACCTATTCGAGTATTAAATAGAGAAAGTTGATGAAATGGTATTTGATCTTGTTTTAAGACATGAGAAAGGTTTGTTGTTATTGTGTATATGGTGATGTTATGTACAATTGGTTGATTTGTATTTATTTGATATATTGAATTAATCACTTACGAGCTTACTAAGCTATGAAGCTTACTTCATGTTATTTTCCTATCTTTTACAGAGAATCAAGGCTATCTCGGATCTGGGAGTCATCAGGAACATCATCGCACTATCGGACATCTAAGTTGGTAATTTTGAATTGTATATATGGTATATGGCATGTATAGGCTAATTGTGGTACTTTGGTTGTGAATCTAGCCATGAGAGTTGGGTTGTAAATGTATATGTTTGTTTTTTATATATAGTCATGAGTGATGACTTATTTTGGTATGTTTTGGTATAAATGTGGTTATGGTTTCATAGTTGCTCAAATGGATATATTTTGAGTTTGATAAATGATATATATGGTATGACTGAAGTTGATAATTTGAATAGTTATGTGCATATGAATTATTGCTTAATAATATAAATGTTGGATGTGTAATTGACATTGATTTGGTATTGAATTTGGTTGAAATGGATATGGTATGAATTGTGCATTTGGTTGATAATCTTGGATGCTTATTGTATGATGAAATGGTACCATTTTGGTTGTTTAGGTGAACATGAGTTAAGGGTGGCAAATTGGCCTTGCAAATGGCCTATTTTTGTCCACACAGGCAGAGACACGGACGTGTATCTCAGCCGTGTGTGACACACGATCATGCTACACGGTCGTATGTCCCATGGTGTTGAAATTAAATTGAAGTCAGTATGTTCCACACGGCCTCACACACGAGCGTGTGACTGGCTGTGTGGTACAAGTCAGTATACCCCCTAAATGGCACACGGCCTAGCACAGGGGCGTGTAACTTGGTCGTGTTGCATAAGTGAGTATACCCTACAGGATTGGCACGGCCTAACACACAACCTAGCACACGGGCGTGTGGTCAGCCGTGTGACCCAAGTCAATATGTACGCCCTGTTTTCACACGGCCTAAGACACGAGCGTGTTTGGATGCCGTGTGAGGCACACGGCCTGTTCACATGAAACACCCCACACCCGGCCCACGAGCCTGAACCGGATCTGGTATGTTCCTTAAGAAAATCAGTTTTCGAAGTCCTTTATTACTTTGAGAATATTGGTGTATTTTTAGAAAACTGTTCATTTTGGATTGGGCTTAGGTTAAAAACCCGTTTATTTAATTTAGAAATCATTTAATTATGGTGACAAAATAATTTAGGGTTTAAATGTAAAGACATAAAATTTTAATATCATAAATGTAAAGTATTTTGAAGCATAATAATTGCAAGTAAACAATAGTAACGAAAATAAAACTATGGCTTTTTGGGCCTTATTACATCAATAATTTCCAAACTTAAAATTTAAAGAACTTTATAAAAATAAAGGTCCAATTCAGAAATATTTTCTTTGCTACGCATGGCCACCTTTAGCTCCCCTGTAGACCCGGTCCATTACCGCTCATCACCCGAAAAATAATCCTCAAAGTGGTGAGTCAACTGACTCAATGTGTACACAAACTAACAAACAATATTTCAGCATACATATTCATATCGAACATATACATATCAAAATGATGCGACCCAAACCCAAGCCTAATTATCCATCTGCTACACACCACCCGTACCTGCCAGTCACACCGTGGGGACTACTAAGTCAACCCTCCTTCCGCTACACACCATCGGCGATCATTGCGATCGGCGTGCTCATCGCCCATATACGTTGTGTCATTAGACACTATGTTCGAAAAATGTAACCGGTTACCATGTTCACTTAATGGGACCGTAGCCACCATCTTTCGCTGGTGAGACCGTAGTCAACACCTATTCTTCCCCTTTCACATATATACCATATGCCCCAAATATTTATATCATGCATATCTTATTTCTCATTCATATTACTATTCACATGTTAAAAATATAACATATTCATAATCCTAGCAGAAGTAGGAAACGTAGCTGAGTACTTTTTACCACATTTGTGGTACTTAGCCACATTCACATTCTTATACATATTCATATATTAAAAATAATTGCCATATGATATATCGAAAGTTAGTGTTAGTACACACCTGATTCGCTTAATAGGTTTCTTGAAATCCCGAAGAGAATCGACCATAGATTTAGATCTCAAATCCTACATAAGTTAATCACTTTAAAAGACCATTCGGCTACTTTTCCAAATACAACTAGGATTTGTATTACTTACCTTGTTGCCGAATTGATTAAATCCCGAAATTGTGGTATTCCTCCCTTAAATTTGGCTAGCCACCAAAAACATGTATTTTCATCAGTTTCTGACTTTTGGATCAAAAGGAAATACTTTTAGATACCAAAGTAACCCTTGGCCGATTAGATCTATACACTTACCTGGCAATTTCCAATTCCTGAAAATATTCCTTGCCTTGTATGTCTGTCGAAATCCCTATAATTATATGTTAGATCTGATTTCCATATCACTTAATAATCTTAAATCAATTGGCCTTTGGCCTAAACCATGCTTTTCTTACCTTAAATCCTTAGATTTAAATCCCGGAATTCCTCCTTTATTATTCGCCAAAAGACAACCAAAAGAATCGGTTCCCAAATCTTGGTTGAAAGAGAATAAACAACAAGAATCCATTATTCTTACCTTATCACCACAATCGACTTCACCCTTTGATTGAAGCCACGAGAGATTCGGCTATGGAGACTTAAACAGAATCAAAGAGGTTTCGGCTTGACAAAGAGAAGAAGAAAAGAAGAAGAAAGAGAAGAAGAAAAGAGAAGAGAAAAAAGAGAATAATGGCAGGCGAGAAAATTTGGCGGAGAGAATAGGAGAAATTTTAGAGAATTTTGGCAGAGGTTTTCTTGAAGAGAAAAGAATGAATGAAGAATAGCCTTACTCTTCCTTTTATAGCCAAAATTACTAGCTAGAGTCCTTTACTTGGCCACCACTCTTCTATTTTGATAACTTTATCCTTTAATTATCATAAATAAAAGAGTTTAATCCAATATTTATCTCTTCTAAATAATCCAATTTAAAAATCCTTTATTTATCACCTTTTTAATCGAATATTTATGAAAATAAAACACCTCCTTTCTAGAAGGCTTGTGCCGTCCACCTCAGTCTTCTGGAAACAAAAATAAAACTTTCTTTCTTTACTTCCCAAGTGACTCGAACTCAGGCCCATTCCTCTTGCATATGGCGCCATTTCCATAGGCCCTAAGTGGCATCTTCTGGCCACTTTTCCAAGCCTGTTTGTGTGTCAAATTTCACCAACTTTTAATTTTAAGGCCTTCTTGCCCTAATTTCCTATTTTAAACTTTAAAATTTGACATTTCTAGGTCATTTCCAAATTTCCTAAAATTTTCGATCGGCTCTGTATACTTGCCATTTTCTTACATTTCCAAGTTTCCAGAAATGTTCAATTTCCATTTTTGAATATTTTCCTTACATTTCCTAGTTTCCATAAATGTTCACTTTCCTCTTTATTCCTTTACATTTTCAGGACATTTCCCTACATTTCCAAGACAAGACATTTCCTTACATTTCCTTGCATTTCCTTACATTTCCATACATTTCCTCACATTTCCTTACATTGCCTTACATTTCCATACATTTCCATACATTTCCTTACATTTCCTTACATTTTCTTACATTTCCCTACATTGCCTTACATTTCCATACATTTCCACACATTTCCATACATTTCCATACATTTCCATACATTTCCATACATTTCCATACATTTCCATATATTTCCATACATTTCCTTATTTCTAGAATTCACATAACACATTCATTATTCATAAAACATGCCATTTTACCACATACTTAAAAACCAATAATTTTCCAAAGCTTTCTTCTTCCATCCTAAAATTCTAAAAACCCTTAATACACTTCGAAACACTGCCAAAACCTACTAACTCATGAATTATGCACAAACGCATAACCCCTAATCTAGGATGTTACAGTTCTACCCTCCTTAAAAATAATTTCGTCCTCGAAATTACTTATTAATGTTGCGTACAATCCTTCTCACCGCACTATGCTTACGCTGCGCACTCTGATCTTAATAAAACCATCATACTTTCTAGGCACAATCTCTAAGTTCACGTCCCTTAGAATTCATTTCTAATGTCGCGATTTAATCCGATTAAAGAGTTTATGCATCAGAATTTTTTTTTTGTTCCACTTATTAACCGAGAAAAATTTTATGAAAAGAGATGTTTAAAAGTGGTTCTTTCGATCAAACAAAGTTCTCAGCTCAAGTTCACTATTCAAAAAGTCACGTTCACATTCATCAACCAATTATGAACTTTCGTTCATTCAGAGAAATGTTGTAGTTTTCCTTGTTGTTGTTTTTCCACTACCCAGGGGTATTTTCGTAATTTTGTCCTATAGGGGTATTTTCGTAATTTTTCAAGATAAGGTTCCTTGGTGATTTTGTCAATAAGGGTATTTTGGTAATTTTGAAATCTCGGGGCCTTTTGGAAATTTTGAAATTCCAGGGGTATTTCGGTAATTTTTTTTACAAACCAGGGTAAATTTGTAATGTTTAATAATTCAGGGGTATTTCAAAATTTGCAAAACTTTGAGGGTTCTTTTTGAGAATTTTATTTTCCAAAACGGTGATGTTGGAAAAAATTTTGAAAATTAGGGTCATTTTGGTAATTTTGTGAGTTAAGGGCAATTTCGTAAATTTTTTTCCAAAATCATGGTATTTTGATAATTTGCAAATTAGGGTTTTTGAACATTTTATAAAGTAATGAAATCTTGATAAGAACTGTGGGTATTTTGGGAATTTCATAAACCAAGGGTATTTTTGTAATTTACCACTAGGGGTATTTTTGTAATTTTATAAATCAAAAATTTTTCGGAAAATTTTGTATAAATAGTTCTCACAAATTGAAAAGGTAATTTTAAGAGTTTTAAAACTAGGGTTTTTATAAAAACACGGCTAGTTCCTTTCGGGTTTTAGTTATTGTGTTTAGCTTTGTGGTCGAGTCCTCTTGGTTAGGGTGAACCGAAGCTACGCACCAGGCAGGATTCGAGTGGAGAGGAGGTGAGTCACGCGGACTGCTTAAATACCAAGCTCCCACCGAAACCATTCCTAGACATGCGCACAGAGGTTGCCACACCCTAACTCAGTGACTTAGTCATAGGTTTGTTTGAGTAAGTATTAAGTCTTATGTATTTGTGTTTGAGTAGACCAGTCCTAGGGTTCAAGTTCCTATCATGCTATTCTACGTTCCATTCCTTTTTCTACCCTTCCATGACATAATATAGATCACATAATCACCTAAATGGTTAGGGGTACTTACCTGGTGGACTGCGGGTCGGAGACTGAGGTGCCATGCCAGAAAACCTGCTTATTTTCAAAGAAAATCATTTGAGCTCGCTTTGAAAATGTTTTGGGCCTTAGCCCACAGGCCGAGAGTTTTAAAACTGGGATCTGATACCAAGCTGAAACACCCCACACCCGGCCCACGAGCCTGAACCGGATCTGGTATGTTCCTTAAGAAAATCGGTTTTCGAAGTCCTTTATTACTTTGAGAATATTGGTGTATTTTTAGAAAACTGTTCATTTTGGATTGGGCTTAGGTTAAAAACCCATTTATTTAATTTAGAAATCATTTAATTATGGTGACAAAATAATTTAGGGTTTAAATGTAAAGACATAAAATTTTAATATCATAAATGTAAAGTATTTTGAAGCATAATAATTGCAAGTAAACAATAGTAACGAAAATAAAACTATGGCTTTTTGGGCCTTATTACATCAATAATTTCCAAACTTAAAATTTAAAGAACTTTATAAAAATAAAGGTCCAATTCGTAAATATTTTCTTTGCTACGCATGGCCAACTTTAGCTCCTGCCGACCCGGTCCATTACTGCTCATCACCTGAAAAATAATCCCTAAAAGGGGTGAGTCAACGGACTCAATGTGTACACAAACTAACAAACAATATTTCAGGCATACATATTCATATCAGAACATATACATATCAAAATGATGCAACCCAAACCCAAGCCTAATTATCCATCCGCTACACACCACCCGTACACGCCAAATCACACCAGTGGGACTACTAAGTCAACCCTCCTTCCGCTACACACCATCGAAGGCAGTCGCTGCAGTCGACGTGCTCATCGCCCATATACGTTGTGTCATTAGACACTATGTTCAAAAAATGTAACCGAAGTTACCATGTTCACTTAATGGGACCGTAGCCACCATATTTCGTTGGTGAGACCGTAGTCAACACTTATTCTTCCCCTTTCACATATATCCCATATGCCCCAAATATTTATATCATGCATATCTTATTTCTCATTCATATTACTATTCACATGTTAAAAATATAACATATTCATAATCCTAGCAGAAGTAGGAAACGTAGCTGAGTACTTTTTATCACATTTGTGGTACTTAGCCACATTCACATTCTTATACATATTCATATATTAAAAATAATTGCCATATGATATATCGAAAGTTAGTGTTAGTACACACCTGATTCGCTTAATAGGTTTCTTGAAATCCCGAAGAGAATCGACCACAGATTTAGATCTCAAATCCTACATAAGTTAATCACTTTAAAAGACCATTCGGCTACTTTTCCAAATACAACTAGGATTTGTATTACTTACCTTGTTGCCGAATTGATTAAATCCCGAAATTGTGGTATTCCTCCCTTAAATTTGGCTAGCCACCAAAAACATGTATTTTCATCAGTTTCTGACTTTTGGATCAAAAGGAAATACTTTTAGATACCAAAGTAACCCTTGGCCGATTAGATCTATACACTTACCCGCAATTTCCAATTCACAAAATATTCCTTGCCTTGTATGTCCATCGAAATCCCTAAAATTATATGTTAGATCTGATTTCCATATCACTTAATAATCTTAAATCAATTGGCCTTTGGCCTAAACCATGCTTTTCTTACCTTAAATCCTTAGATCTGAAATCCCGGAATTCCTCCTTTATTATTCGGCCAAAAGACAACCAAAAGAATCAGTTCCCAAATCTTGGTTGAAAGAGAATAAACAACAAGAATCCATTATTCTTACCTTATCACCACAAATGACTCGGCACCCTTGATTGAAGCCATAGAGATTCGGCTATGGAGACTTAAACAGGAATCAAAGAGGTTTCGGCTTGACAGTAGAAAGGAAAAGAAGAAGAAAAGAAAATAGAAAAAGAGAATAATGGCAGAGAAAATTCGACAGAGAGAATAGGAGAAATTTTAGAGAATTTCGGCAGAGGTTTTCTTGAAGAGAAAAGAATGAATGAAGAATAGCCTTACTCTTCCTTTTATAGCCAAAATTACTAGCTAGAGTCCTTTACTTGGCCACCACTCTTCTATTTTGATAACTTTATCCTTTAATTATCATAAATAAAAGAGTTTAATCCAATATTTATCTCTTCTAAATAATCCAATTTAAAAATCCTTTATTTATCACCTTTTTAATCGAATATTTATGAAAATAAAACACCTCCTTTCTAGAAGGCTTGTGCCGTCCACCTCAGTCTTCTGGAAACAAAAATAAAACTTTCTTTATTTGCTTCCCAAGTGACTCGAACTCAGGCCCATTCCTCTTGCATATGGCGCCATTTCCATAGGCCCTAAGTGGCATCTTTTGGCCACTTTTCCAAGCCTGTTTGTGTGTCAAATTTCACCAACTTTTTCTTTTAAGGCCTCCTTGCCCTAATTTCCTATTTTAAACTTTAAAATTTGACATTTCTAGGTCATTTACCAAGTTTCCTAAAATTTTCGATCGGCTCTGTATACTGGCCTTTTTTTACATTTTCAAGTTTCCAGAAATGTTCACTTTCCATTTTTGAATCATTTCCTTACATTTCCTAGTTTCCATAAATGTTCACTTTCCTCTTTATTCCTTTACATTTTCAGACATTTCCTACATTTCCAAGACAAGACATTTCCTTACATTTCCTTGCATTTCCTTACATTTCCATACATTTCCTCACATTTCCTTACATTTCCTTACATTTCCATACATTTCCATACATTTCCTTACATTTTCTTACATTTCCCTACATTGCCTTACATTTCCATACATTTCCACACATTTCCATACATTTCCATACATTTCCATATATTTCCATACATTTCCTTATTTCTAGAATTCACATAACACATTCATAATTCATAAAACATGCCATTTTACCACATACTTAAAAACCAATAATTTTCCAAAGCTTTCTTCTTCCATCCTAAAATTCTAAAAACCCTTAATACACTTCCAAACACTGCCAAAACCTATTAACTCATGAATTATGCACAAACGCATAACCCCTAATCTAGGATGTTACATCACACGGGCGTGTGACCCTTATATGTTTGAAATTTTTTCTAAGTTTCCAAAATTTTTATAAGTTATCAGTTTAGTCTCGAACCACTTTTAAAGCATGTTTAAGGCCTCGTAGGCCCTTATAAGGGACAATGTGATTATGATTGAATGGTGTTTGAGAATGAATGCATAAATGTATGTTGTATGTTGTGATTTGATCGGTAATGTCTCGTAACCCTATTTCAGCGACGGATACGGGTTAGGGGTGTTACATTCTCTCTCTCTCTTAAAATTTGTATAGTTATTTCTTTTTTTAAAGTAGATGTTTCTTAAATTTAATTTTTTTGTCAAAATTAGGGTTTTTATTGTCGATAACAGTAACTAATTCTCTCGTTGTAGATATTCTCCAAAAGGGTAAATAGTTGGGAACGGAATGTGATTCTTAAATATGAGAAGTGCAATTTGTTTAAATAAAGGGATAAATATAAAAACTATACTTGAACTTCGATTCAATGTGCAATGTTATACATGATATATAATTGTATTTAAGGGAAAAAAAGATAGATTAAAAATAAAAAGAACAGTTAGCTTGAAATTATCGCACCACGCAGAAGACAAAGAAACAGTCTTTTGGTTGGTTTACATGAAAATAAGCTTTATCTTATGTTAAAGTATGTGCGAGGTCTCTGTATTATAGGGCAGGATCAAATTAGTCCATTTATTATTAAATAGATCAATTTAATTATTATACTATTAAAAAGAATAAAATGAGTCCAAATTATAATAGATTTAACATTTATTGTATAAAAAAATGTCTTGAAAAATATATTTTTTTCAATTGCAGTTCAATTTGAAATAGAAGATTCATTTACAGAACCATAAAAACTTTTTAAAGATATTAACTCTGCTAAATAGTAAATGTTAACTCTATTCTAATTTGACCTTATTTGATTTTTTTTTAATAGTACGAGGACTAAATTAATCCATTTAATAATAGGAGACTAATTTGATCATATCCCTGGAGGGACCTCTCAAATATTTTCACCCTTTTATATTATATTACTTAGTCTAAGCATATAGTTTAGCTAAATAATAAATTAAGTTAATTAGATGTTTCGCTATCAACTTTAGTCCAAAGTATATTTTTTTCTTTTCAATTTTTATAGTTTTTTTATAATTTTGTTAATTTTTAAATTTTTAATAAATTGGATAATTTTTAATATTGTTTACTATTTTTATATTTTTTAATGATTTTTATAAATTTAATTAATTTCTAAATTTTTTAATAATTTTTAATATCATTTTTATACTTTTTTAAAGATTTTTATGATGTCATCATTTGACACATGATAATTTATAATTGGCTAGATATCACAATTTTTTTTTCTAACTTCCAAATTATTGATAACATTAGGGACTAAAGTGAATAAAAAAATTTAAAAACTAAAGTGAAAAAAAATAGTATACTTTAGGGACTAAAGCATGCATTAAGTCATTTAGTAAATGACTTTTGAATAAATGGAAAACATTACAAGTTATTAACTAATTATTATTCTATTTATTTTTGTTATATTTAATAATTATATTCAAGAATTTTCATTTAAAAATGCATATTGAATAAATGCTTAATTCTGTTCTAATGTATGCATGTAGGAGAATAGCTAAATCTTGCTAATTAGCTTATAGCTAATGTTATACTGGATTGTGTGTTGTCTGCAAAATGCATTAACACCCTTACAACACTAAAATATGATACTTTAGTATTAAGGAGATGTTAATCATTTTCACAAGGAGAAAAGGGACTTTTAATCATATCTAGTTATCTAACAACTATTGAAGTACTTGATGGCTGTGTTTGTCCATGTAAAAAAATATTTAACATCTTATTTGTATAACATATAAATGGGTGTGAATCACAACTTTTAAATACTTAATTTCCAGATTGAGATAAAACTGTTTTTTCAAGATCTTTTATATATTAAATTCTTTCTTTAAATAACTTATTGTGTTTTGAAGCTCTACAAGAGTTTCAATAATATTTGAATCGCCAATATAAACAACTATCACAAATTTTGATACCAATACTTTTATAATAACACATGCTCAAATCAAATCATTTATATAACATTATTTCAATAAATATTCACTAAGATGATTGCACCATATGTCTAGATTATTTTAATCCATATAAATTTTTTTTAAAATTTTAATTGAACAACTTTTTTCTAAAATCTTCGTATCATTTTGAGGTTTTAAATCTTTAAGAAATTTTATATAATTTTTACTATCAAATGAGTTCTATACAAATAGATTGTAACAATATTAATTAAATGCAAACCAATTTTTTTGTTAACTATAAGACTAAGTTGTCTAAAATGATTACATCCATTATAGAAGAATAGTGTATATTTTCAACATACATGCCAAGACTTTGTGAAAACCCTTAGATTACAGAAATACTCATTCCCTCCCCCACCGAACTTAGGCTTTCAAATGTTTGGACTAATAGTCCCCAAAACTTACATTTCAAAGTGAAGATAAATATGCTTAAATTGGAACTTTCAATTTTGGCTAATCATTTCTGTGTTTACATTTTTGAACAGGGTGATGTTCAAGATGCTCAATTTTATTATTATTCCAATATCAATATTATATATAAAAATATTGTCGTCAACTTTTTCATTTCAATTTTATATTTTATCGTAGAGATATGGTTTATTGAGATCTTTTTATTTTCATTATTTTTATTTGGCTTAATGTTCAATTTGGCTCTCGTACTATACATGTTTTCCCATTTTGATACCTAAATCTTTGTTCATCTTAATTTGGTAGTAAACTATCATTTGTTTCCTAAATTGACAGTATTAGAAGGTGGCACCTCAACCTTCTTTTTCTTTTTTTAGTAATATATATTATATTGATTAAAAAGTAAATATATATAATATAAATAATTTAAAATTAAAAATAAATTATTTTAAAAAAATTATAAAATTCTAAAATATAAATATAAATTTTGGAAACTCAAAATAATATAAAATTGAAAATTTTATAAAAATTAAAAAATTATTTAAATTTTAGAAAATTAAAAAAAGACTTATATTTTCAAAAATATATGTTCCAGAAAAGTTGTAATAAATTTTAATTTTTTTCAAAAAAATTAAATTCTAAAAATTCAAAAGAATAAATCAAAATTCCAAAAACAAAAAAAGTTCAACTGAAAAAAAATTCATCTAGAATTTGAAAAATTGGAAATTTAAAAAAAAAATCAATGTATATAAATTTTAAAAGATTTTAAAAAAAATTTAAAAAATTGAAAAAGAGTTTTTTTTAAAAAAAATTGATGTCTATAAAAAATATTAAACATTCAAAATCAACAATAGGTTAACAATCAATCAAAGTCAAAAGCATTTTTTTAATATTTAAACATTTAAGTTTCTTTTTTTCTATTTTTGAATTTAAATTTTAATAAACCTCAATGCTACATGGCACATTCTGATTGGTCGGATGTGCCACGTGACACATTATAATTGGCACTACATGTTAACCAATATTTTTAACATATTTACAAAAACTAGATTGAAGCAAGTAACGGAATGATAGTCTAAGTACCAAACTAAGACGGAAAAAATTTAGGTACCAAAGTAGGGAAACATGTATGGTTAAAGGGCCAAATTGAGCATCAAGCCTTTCCGTTTTAAGATACCTAAATCTCTTCTAGCATTTTATGATTAAGTTATATCTTGAATCTCTTCAAGAGTACCTGCCTCCATTATATGACCATATTTAATTTACTATTTTATCTCATGTGACCATTATATCATCCATGATGGAAATGATCATTGCACAAATTTTTATTTTTACATTCAATAGGATAGTTAGGAAATTTAAGTGTGAAAATGAAAAATCTCTTCTCAATAAAAACCATTAGAATTGTTATTCCAGAAAATAAATTTAATACTTAGAGAATAAAACTCACACTATTTTCGGGCAAAGTAATAATATCTTAAATTTGTATTTTTAGCCCTACCAATGCCATCTAGTTGAATTGTAGAAGTTTATTTCAAATAGAAAAATGGACTCCTAATCTAACTAGAAGTATATGGGCGGCAACCCTAGTTAATAATACTAGGGTTTGTCGTCCCTCTCTTTAACATAAGGAGCTTTTGGGCCTCTCCCATATTGGATTCAATTACAAGTACTTCTTGGACTTTTAACCCAGTACTTTATAATTTTATCCAACTAGATATTTATTTTCTATTTCCTAAAATAAACATCTCCATTAATCTCCAATTAAATAGTCTTCTTAACCCAATTCTAGTCTTGTTAAAATCATAATGATTTTACCGTAAAAGAATCTATGAGAAAATATATTTAATATTTCTACATTCAACGGTTCACTAGGACCAAATGATTTATTTTCATTTTTGAACTTCATTTAATTCGAAAAACATAGATTCATTTCTATGTCATTTTCATTTTCATTTTCATTTTGAAGAAAACAACATTCATTTCCAAATGATTCCACTTTTCCATTTTCATTTTCATTTTCATTTTGGAGAAAACCATAATAATTTTCTAATATTTCCCATTTCTCCATTTTCACCATTTCTGTTCATTTATGTTCATTTGATTCAACATGCAATTCATTTCTGGTTTCAATGAGCTAGAGGAGGGGTCGATTGGACATATGCGATTGGGACTCAAATGATTTATAATTAAGTTCTAACTTTTCGCCTATTAATTATAAACTCATTCAGTCACGCAGTCATTCCACTATAATATTGTGACTGAACTCTCCCTAACAGCATACCATTAGGAAAGCAACTCGATCAGTGCTCATCCAATCAACTTGCCATAAGTGTTTTACCCTCATAGGATATCTTTAATCTCTTTGGGATATATCCGTTCTCCCAATATGATCTTATTTTATCTCATAGTAAAAGTTATTGATTGCTAGTCAGAGTCTTAAAATTTATATAAAGAGAATGATCGAACCTAGAAACTAACTATGACAACAATTTGAGGCAGGTGCACCTATCGAATAGTAATATAGCTTAGGCAAGACCTGATTGTCGAACCCAAAGGAACTAAAAGTACTAATACTAACTTTCTTTTTATTATCTAGCCTAAAATAAATAAAGTTGTTGTTTAATTTAAATTTATTAACTACTAAGCTAAAGACGCAAAGACAAAAAGAATGAATTGGGAAAATGACTTGAGGAAAAACTTAGTTGATTAAGATGATACCCTTAGGAAGAATCCACCTAGACTTCACTTGTTATCTAACACTGAATCAGACGATTTATTCACTCGACTTGATCCGTAAGATTCCTTAATGTATATTAAACCCTCTCTCGAAGCGAATAACGTCTAATCCTAAGTTGATTAATTGAAATCTCTTTCTAATTAAAACCTCTAGAATCGCATTAACTCGATCTATGGACTTCCATATTAGGTTTCACCCTAATCCGGCAAAATCTCGTCACCCTATCTCTAGGCGTGCGATCAACTCCGCTTAATTATGCTAGAGCTACTTTTAAGTAGGGACTTTTGCTCATCTACCTAAGCACATCCAACTTGAATCAATATCCTGGAAATATCAACACAAGATTTAAGCACACATAATTAAGAACAAATCAAGTATTTATCATATAGTTCAGAAAACAATAACAAGATCCGTCTTAGGTTTCATCCCCTTCAGGTATCTGAAGGATTTAGTTCATAACTATAAAAGAAAACATCTCAGAAGAAAAGATAAAACAAAACATAAGAAATCCCTAAAACCCCCTGAAGGAATTGAAAGAGAGATCCACCGTCTTGAGTATAACTCCGGCTTCTTGAGATGGATCAACTGGCTATCTTTGAGTGATTTCCACAAATCTGACCTTTTCGGCTCAGCTCCTTAGCCTAGCTAACTGCCCTCTTTAAGGTTACACTTAGGGGGTTTATATAGGCTTTTGAAATAGGTTTCTTTGCCCCTAAGTATCCTTTTCTGAGTAGAATTGCTCTTCTCCACGACAGGGACACGGCCATGGCACACGCCTATGTGAATCGTCTTTAGGCCGTGTTCGGAGTTCTTTAATGAGGCACTGCCGTGTGAATCGGGATCAGGCAATGTTCTAGTTTCTCAAGGAGGCACAGCCATGTAGGATTAAGTCCAGGCCGTGTCGATTTCCACTTTGGCCCAATTTGGTCCATTTTAGGCCCGTTTCTCGTTCTTTCTATCATCGGTGCTTTCCTGAGTATAAGACATGAAAAGAAAGGATTAAGAGCACCTTTTTAAAAAAATCAAGGGATAAATCATGCAGAAGTATGCTAAATGTGGGATTAAAATATGTTACTTTTGCGATTTATCACATACCCCTACACTTAAGCTTTTGCTTGTCCTCAACCAAAATTCTCAACTTACAATTAAAACGAACTTTCCATGATTCATAATTCCTATCAACAACGTCTCATCATAATTCATAGATAATTTATACATGGATAATTTAGTTCAAAGAGTCCTAAAGATTCAAACAATATAAGTCATACATTTGTATCACGAAAACATAGGTGTCTCCCTTTATCTGAATAATTACATTTTAATTCAAAACCGACAAGGATTGACATCCTCACAAAAGATTCACTCAAATCACTTGAAGTGTTTAAGGTTCAAAATTAAGTGCTCAAAAGTCAAACCTGAAAAGTTAATCTCATAGGTTTGCCTAAAAATCAAATTGAAATACCCCAAACCCAGCCCACAAGCCCCGACCGGATCTGGTATGCTCCTTGAGTAAAACTCATTTTGTCATCTTGGAAAAACATGTCGATTTGAGGAAAAATAGGTTTGTATTATGATCCTGTTGAAAACTGTGTTGTTATTTAAGTTGGTATCTTATTAAAACATTATCTTCATGATTTAAAAACTACAAGTTAAAAGAGAAACCGAATATAGAGCTTATTATTAAATCAGAAACCATAGGCGTTTAGGTGTCAAAATAGTTTAAGTTTTTTTACGAAAAACATTTCGTTTGTTTGATGTTGATTGTGATAAAATAAAAATTTAAAACACATAAATAAATCTGCAAATAGTGGCCTTATTACAATAAAACATAACCCAAAATAAATCTCGGAATAATAAAAGAAAACGTGATAAATTTAATTAAAAGAAAACCCAAATTGCTGAGTTGAGCATGGCCACCACATAGTCCTAGCTGACCCGGTCCAAATCACTAAGTATCACCTGCAAAAGATATCCCACGAAGGGTGAGTCAACAGACTCAATGTGTAACAGTACACTAAAAGCCCAAATCGATCATAGCCTTAATATTAACATTTTAGGCAAAGCCCATTTAAACATATTCGGCCATAAGCCCATACATAGCATAATGAATCACAAACCACATGTACATATGAAGTGAAATGCAATCCCGAGCCCACCTAGATATCCATCCTCTACACACCACCCGTACCTGCCAATCACACCGTGGGGATTACTAAATCAACCCTCCATCTGCTACACACCATCGAAGAAAGCGATCATTTGCGATCAACAGCACATCGCCCTTATAATCGTGGCATAGCCACCAGATAATTGTGACAGAGTCACCAGATTCATAATATGTGACAGAAGTCACCGGATACATAATATGTGACATAAGTCACCGGATAATGTGGTAAAAACCACCGGAACACTTCGCCTTTATCAATATCACCCATATGCCCATACAACATACACATTTCTCAGATATTATGCAACATACCCCAAAGTCATGTGATATCATACATATTCCAAATCCATGCTTATAACATCATTAGCAGAGTATTAAGGGGGTAACATACCTGATTGCACTGTACCACTGAATGGTACCCATAGCCATAGTCTTTCGTATTTTATTATTAACACATGCTATCAGTACTACTAACAATCCGTTGGGAATTTAGTGTAGGGCTACACACCTGATAACAGTGATTACGATGCTATCGATACCAACACTCTCGCTAGCAGGGATAGCAGTGAATTGCTTATCCCTTTTCGACACTGGCCCACACCCCGGTGGCCAATCACGTACCGCAGAAACCGGGCGTTTCTTGAACTTAGGGGTAGAGGCTACCTTTTCCTCTCCTTGACTGGTACTCGCATCCATCGAAGTAACACTTAATCAGAATATTAGGTTAATCGTTAATGTTATAGTCTAAATATATCGAATCTAAACTCACTGAGTACCCTTATCGAAATAAACTTGAATCTCGAAGGCTTCTGCTTACTTTCCAACTTGTCGAAATCCCTATATACTCAAGTTAGATTCGGCTTCAACACATAAATACCTATAGAAATGGCCCTTGGCCGAATATTAACCCCTTACCTTAAATAGTCGATCCCAAGAGATCCTTATCGCTTTCCTCCTTTGGCTACACACGAAAGTAACACAACATCAATGCCTTATTAAGGTTCGACCATCCTAAAAACCAAGGCTAACCATTCGGTTTTGGCCACCAATGAAGATGAGATAAAAACCGATTGCTAAGAGGAGGGTACTTACCACTAACGCTTGCTTGAAGAGACTAAAAGAAAGTAGTTGACGGTGCCACTCTTATAGATTCGGCCTAAAGGCTTTGCGAAATAGAAGAGAGAATAAGGGACTGCAAGATTCGGCTAAGACTCCCAAATAGAGATGGGATATTCGGCTATCACAAGAATAGGTATAGAATTGAGGTTGAGAGAAAGAAAAGAAGTATAGAAGAAGGCTAGAAGAATTCGACAATGGTGAGAGTGAGAAGGGTGCTTCGGCTTTAACAAAAGAGAAGAGAAGTGTGAGTTTTACGGTGTTGCAGCAATGGTGAAAAATGGTAGAGAGGTTTCAGCTTTGTTGAATATGAGAGGGTAGGTTTCGGTTTTTAGGGAGTGAGTGAAGAAGAAATAAGATGAGAAAGAAGAAAGAAAAAGATGCACAAATGGTTCTAAACTTTCGGCTTTTGGTCAAGAGAGAATAATGGTGCAAATTTCGGCAAGAAACAAAGATGAAAAGAAAGTTTCAGAAGGGAGAAATTAGCACACACTCACCCTATTTCGGCACTCTACTAGAGAAAGAAAAGAAAACTGAAAAAGAACACCTAAACCCTCTTAAGAAAATTTGGCTACTCCCCCCTACCTAGATGACCGAAATGGCTATCAAAGAAATCCCTTGGCCTGCCAACTCTCATCCTCTCCACCTTTTTCTCCAAATTTTCCTCTTCTCCCCTCATTCAAAAATATTTGAACGAGTCAACCCTTATCTTTCTCTCCTAGCCAAATTTCAAATGCATTTGACTAAATCAAATGCTCATCCACTTAGCGTCCCAATGCCGTCCAACTCTCCTCTTGCCTGACGCAAAAAGCAGCTCAAAAAATGCTCCACTTGCTGCTCGAACCTAAGCCCCCCTTTTACTGCTTGTGGCGTCACTTTCCAAGGCCCTAAGTGGCGCCTCCCTTGCCACTTTGCCAGCTGGTTTCTTGTATCAAACTCCACATACAAATTTTCTTAAGGTCAAAGTCCCTTAGCTCTCCTTTAAGACTTAAAATCCAATATTTTACTAAGGCATTCACCTACATTCTAGGGTTCCTAAAACCCCCAAAACACATTCAAACCACACATAGGCATGCTACTACATACATTTAAGTTAAAATACATAACCCCTAAATCCCAGGTATTACAGCTCTACCCCCTTAAAATAATTTCAACCTCGAAATTACCTAACTAGAATAGGTGAAGGTATTGCTATCGCATTGCCTCCTCCAGCTCCCACGAAGCTTCTTCCGATCCATGGTTACGCCATAACACTTTGACTAGAGGAACTGATTTCCTCCGTAACACCTTCACATCCCGCTCCAGAATCTGGATTGGCTCCTCCTCCTAGGACAAATCTGGCCTCAGCTCCACCTCCTCTACCGGCACTACATGCGATGGATCCGATCAGTAATGGTGTAGCATCGAAACATGGAACACATCGTGCACCTGCTTCAATTCTGAAGGCAACTCTAACTGGTATGCCATTGGTCCAACCCGCTTCAAAACCCGATAAGGTCCTATAAACCTGGGACTTAACTTTCCCTTGCGACCAAACCTTATCACCTTCTTCCACGGTGAAACTTTTAGAATCACCTGATCTCCCACAGCAAACTCTTTTAGAATCACTTGATCTCCCACAGCAAACTCTATCTCCTTCTGCTTAAGATCTGCGTACGACTTTTGCCTGTCAGATGCCTCCTTCAACCGTGCCCGAATTACCTTAACTTTTTCTTCGATTCTGCCACAATCTCCGGACCCAAAACATGACGTTCCCCTAATTCTGTCCAACACGTAGGAGTGCGACACTTCCGTCCATACAGCGCTTCGTACGGTGCCATCCGAATACTTGCTTGATAGCTGTTGTTGTACGCAAACTCTGCTAAAGGCAAAAACTCTTCCTAGCTTCCTCTGAAGTCTATCACACAGCCTCTCAACATATCCTCTAACACTTGGATTACTCGCTCAGATTGGTCGTCCGACTGTGGATGAAATGCCATACTGAAATCTAACCTGGTGCCCAAAGCCTGATGCACTGCTTTCCAAAACCGAGACGTAAACCTCGGATCCCTATCCAAAATAATTGACACTGGCACTCCGTGCAGCCTCACAATCTCTGCCACATACAACTTCGCTAACCTCTGCAAAGAATAATCAACTCGCACTGGTATAAAATACGCAGACTTCGTCAATCGATCCACTATCACCCACACTGAGTCCTTCTTAGTAGGCGTAAGGGGAAGCCCACTAACGAAGTCCATAGTAATTCTCTCCCACTTCCATTGCGGAATCTTTTTTGGCTGAAGCAACCCTGACGGTACTTGGTGTTTAGCCTTGACTTGCTGACACGTTAAGCACTTCCCTACAAATTCCGTGACTTCCCGCTTAAGACCAGGCCACCAAAACTGATCCCGTAGATCTCTGTATAACTTACTTCCTCTAGGATGCATAGCATAAGACTACTATGCGATTCCTGAAGAATTCTCCGCCTTAATTCCTTATCCTTCGACATACAGACCTTGCCCTGAAAACACAACAGTCCTTCACTGTTCACACCATAGTTTTCCAATTCCCCATTCTGCACTTGCCGTAGCTTAGCACTCAGATCAACATCTGCCAGCTGTCTTTCTTTCACCTCACTCAACCATGTCGGTTTTACCTGCAACTCTGCTAGCAAACTTCTATCGTCATAAAGACTAAGATGTGCAAACATCGCCCTTAGATCTGACACTACTTTCTGACTTAGGGCATCTGCCTCTACATTCGCTTTACCCGGGTGATACTCTATAGAACAATCGTAGTCCTTCAACAATTCCACCCACATTCGCTGTCTAGATTTAGCTCCTTCTGAGTCAGCAGATACTTAAAACTTTTGTGGCCCGTGTAGATCATGGACTTTTTTCCATATAAATAATGCCTCCATACCCTAAGAGCAAAGACTACTGCTGCCAACTCCAAGTCATGCGTCGGATAGTTAACCTCATGTGGCCTTAATTGTCGAGATGCATAAGCGACCACCTTCCCGTCTTGCATCAGAACACATCCCAATCCTGTAAGCATCACAATATACCACAAAATCCTTCCCTGCCTCAGACTGAATCAGAATCGGAGCTTCTGTCAAAACCTTCTTAAGCCTCTCGAAACTCTCCTGCTGCTTATCTGTCCATACGAAAGGTACCTCCTTTCTCAACAATTTCGTCAGAGGTGCCGTTATTGATGAGAACCCTTCTACGAACCTTCTGTAGTAACCTGCTAATCCCAAGAAACTGCGAACCTCAGCCATAGACTTAGGTGGTTTCCAATCTAACACTGCCTCAATCTTCCGAGGGTCCACCCTTATCCCTTCTGCAGAGACCACATGTCCTAAAAACGCAACTTCCCTCAGCCAAAACTCACACTTGCTGAACTTGGCATACAGCTTCTTTTCCCTTAACACTTGCAATACTATCTGGAGATGCTCATCATGTTCCTCCTCAGACTTAGAATACACTAGGATGTCGTCTATGAACACAACGACGAACTAATCCAAATAGGGTTGGAAAACCCGGTTCATCATATCCATAAACGCAGCTAGGGCATTCGTCAATCCAAACGGCATTACTAAGAACTCATAATGCTCATATCTTGTCCGAAAAGCTGTCTTATGAATATCTGCTTCCTTCACCTTAAGCTGGTGATATCCTGACCTTAGATCTATCTTTGAAAATACCGCAGCTCCCTTAAGCTGATCGAACAAGTTGTCGATCCTCGGCAAAAGATACTTGTTCTTGATGGTCAGCTTATTCAACTACCGGTAATCTATGCACATATGCATAGTCCCATCCTTCTTCTTTACAAATAAGACCGGTGCTCCCCATGGAGACACACTAGGTCGGATAAACCCCCAATCAAGCAACTCCTGGATCTGAGCCTTGAGTTCCACCAACTCCTTTGGTGCCATTCTATACGGAGCGATATATACTGGCACCGTACCGGGTAATAAGTCAATCCCAAATTCCACCTCACGAACAGGAGGCAATCCTGGAAGTTCTTCCGGAAAGACATCCACAAATTCGTTTACCGTCCTGACTCCTTCCATAGCTTCTTCCTTAGCCTCTAAGGCACTAACAATTATTAGAAAAGCTACACATCCCTTTCTTACCATCTTTTCTACCTTAAGGACAGATACTACATTCGATAAGTAATTTCGTCTCTCGCCCATGACCACAACTTCATTATCGTCAATAGTTCTCAAAGACATACGCTTAGCAGCACAATCCATATTCGCACTGTACTTCACTAACCAGTCCATGCCTAAGATTAGGTCAAATTCCCCGAATAGCAACTCTATTAAATCAACCGAAAACTGTGTCCCCTAAACTTCTAAAGGTACTTCCTTAAAGAGCTTATCTATTACTACAGTCAGCCCTAAAAGACTAAGTACGGTCATCTTCCAAGGTACAGTCTTAGAGTTCACATGCAGAGCTCCAGATACTTCACTAGCGATGTATGAATGAGTTGACCCTATATCTATCAAAGCAATAAAGGGTAACCCAAAAATAAGGAACGTACCCGTTATGACATCAGGTGCATCTCCATCTTCCCTCCGACGAACTGCATATACCAGACCTGGCTGTCTCGCCTCCGTGTTACCACCTCCTCTGCCTGGTGTTCCGCGACCTCTACCAGAACCATTACCTCTGCCATTCAGACCACGACCCCTCGACGGCTGCTGTCCACCTCTACCAGCCTAATTAAAACCCTGACCTACTGGCTGTTCCTATCCGTATCCATCGGACAATCCCTAATCATATGATCCTTAGACCCACACTTAAAATATCCCCCTGTGTTTTTCCAACATTCTCCTGGGTGCATCTTCCCACACTGAGCACAAGTGCAATACTGTCCTCCCACAATAACCTGCTGACTACGCGGCCCATCCACTCTAGGTTTCTTTTGAAAATTCCCGGATAACCCCAAAGACCCATAGTTCCTCTTATTCCTATTCTAACCTCTATCCCAGTTCTGTCTCTTAGTCCGCTTAACTTCTTCAGCTATCCGAGCTTTATCCACTAAAACTGCAAAGTCTCTTTCCCGCTACGGAGCAATCAACACTCGCAGCTCATCTCTCAGTCCATCCTCGAATCTGACACACCGCTCATAATCAGTAGCCACAATCCCTCTGGCATACCGGCTTAACCGCAAAAACGCCGCTTCATATTCTGCTACCGACTTACTTCCTTGTACCAGATTCAAAAATGCCTTTCTCTGCGAGTCTATGTAGCTAGCTCCGATGTATTTCCCTTCAAACTTAACCTTAAAATACCCACAATCCACTCGATCTGCAGGGGTACCCTCTTTGACAGTGAGCCACCACTGGTAGGCCTCATCCCGTAGCAGCGAAATAGCACCTTTCAGCTTCTCCTCAGCAGTGCAGTCCAGATCATCCATGATCCTCTCAACTTCCTCTAACCAATACTCCGCTACATTCGGAGCTACCCCAGACACTCCTCTAAAAACCTCAGCTCCATTTGACCTAAGTCTCTCAGATACTCACTTTCGAGCCCAATTTCCCATACTAGCTCCTGCCACTCGCTCTAAGACTCGCAGCATAGCCTGCGATACCGCGTCATCTCCTCCTTTCTGCTCCTGGAATTCCGCCCCCACAGCCGATGGTGGTGCCTCATTTTCGGAACCCTAACCAGACCCAACTGGTTCCGACACAGTCATTCAGCCTCTGCCGCGCCCACGGCGACCACGTCCCCTAGAACTCATATCTACGTCGCGTCTTATCTGTTTTACGAAAATTTTATGCATTAGAATCTTTTCACTTTCTTGTTTAAAGAGGAATTTTCTGCAGAGAGTTTTTAATCAGTGGTTTTTCCGTAGAAGTACACATATACCTAGGGTACATGTCTCTATAGTATAGTGTCCCTAAATCTACCAACTAAAGTATCATAAATCATCATACTCAAATCAATTTATCAACAAAAGAACTTACCTGGCAGACCTGGGCTGAGAACTCGGGTGCCATGCTTCCATAAAACCATGTTAACCTAAAAATTTTCAAAAACCCATGTTGGCTCACATTTTGAAAACGTTGTGGGCTTCAGACCCAAGGCCGAGTGTTTTAAAACAGGGCTCTGATACCAAGTTGAAACACCTTAAACCCGGCCCACAAGCCCTGACCAGATCTGGTATTCTCCTTGAGTAAAACTCGTTTTGTCATCTTAGAAAAACATGTTGATTTGAGGAAAAATAGGTTTGTATTATGATCCTGTTGAAAACTGTGTTGTTATTTAAGTTGGTATCTTATTAAAACGTTATCTTCATGATTTAAAAACTACAAGTTAAAAGAGAAACCGAATATAGAGCTTATATTAAATCGAAAACCATAGGCGTTTAGGTGTCAAAATAGTTTAAGTTGTTTTACTAAAAACATTTAACCGTTTGTTTGATGTTGATTATGATAAAATAAAAATTTAAAACGCATAAATAAATCTGCAAATAGTGGCCTTATTACAATAAAACATAACCCAAAATAAATCCCAGAATAATAAAAGAAAACATGATAAATTTAATTAAAAGAAAACCCAAATTGCTGAGTTGAACATGGCCACCACATAGCCCTAGCTGACCCAGTCCAAATCACTAAGTATCACCTGCAAAAGATATCCCACGAAGGGTGAGTCAACAGACTCAATGTGTAACAGTGCACTAAGAGCCCAAATCGATCATAGCCTTAATATTAACATTTTGGGCAAAGCCCATTTAAACATATTCGGCCATAACCCCATACATAGCATAATGAATCATAAACCACATGTACATATGAAGTGAAATGCAATCCCGAGCCCACCAAGATATCCATCCTCTACACACCACCCGTACCTACCAATCACACCGTGGGGATTACTAAATCAACCCTCCATCCGCTACACACCATCGAAGGCAGTCGCTGTAGTCAACTGCACATCGCCCTTATAATCATGGCATAGCCACCAGATAATTGTGAAAGAGTCACCGGATTCATAATATGTGACAGAAGTCACCGGATATATAATATGTGACATAAGTCACCGGATAATATGGTAAAAACCACCGGAACACTTCGCCTTTATCAATATCACCCATATGCCCATGCAACATACACATTTCTCAGATATTATGCAACATACCCAAAGTCATGTGATATCATACATATTCCAAATCCATGCTTATAACATCATTAGCAGTGTATTAAGGGGGTAACATACCTGATTACACTGTACCACTGAATGGTACCCATAGCCATAGTCTTTCGTATTTTATTATTAACACATGCTATCATTACTACTAACAATCCATTGGGAATTTAGTGTAGGGCTACACACTTGATAACAGTGATTACGATGCTATCGATACCAACACTCTCGCTAGCAAGGATAACAGTGAATTGCTTATCCCTTTCTGACGCTGGCCCACACCCCGGTGGCCAATCACGTACCGCAGAAACCGGGCGTTTCTTGAACTTAGGGGTAGAGGCTACTCTTTCCTCCCCTCGACTGGTACTCGCATCCATCGAAGTAACACTTAATTAGAATATTAGGTTAATCGTTAATGTTATAATCTAAATATATCGAATCTAAACTCACTGAGTACCCGAAATGAACTTGAATCCCGAAGGCTTTTGCTTACTTTCCAACTTGTTGAAATCCCTATATACTCAAGTTAGATTCGGCTTCAACACATAAATACCTATAGAAATGGCCCTTAGCCGAATATTAACCCCTTACCTTAAATAGTCGATCCCAAGAGATCCTTATCGCTTCCCTCCTTTGGCTACACACGAAAGAAACATAACATCAAGGCCCTATTAAGGTTTGGCCATCCTAAAAACCAAGGCCAACCATTCGGTTTCGGCCACCAATGAAGATGAGATACAAACTGATTGCTAAGAGGAGGGTACTTAACACTAACGCTTGCTTGAAGAGACTAAAAGAAAGTAGTTGATGGTGCCACTCTTATAGATTTGGCCTAAAGGATTTGCAAAATAGAAGAGAGAATGAGGGACTACAAGATTCAGCTAAGACTCCCAAATGGAGATGGGATATTCGGCTATCATAAGAATAGGTATAGAATTGAGGTTGAGAGAAAGAAAAGAAGTATAGAAGAAGGCTAGAAGAATTCGGCAATGGTGAGAGTGAGAAGGGTGCTTCAGCTTTAACAAAAGAGAAGAGAAGTGTGAGTTTTACAGTGTTGCAGCAATGGTGAAAAATGGTAGAGAGGTTTCGACTTTGTTGAAAATGAGAGGGTAGGTTTCAGTTTTTAAGGAGTGAGTGAAAAAGAAATAAGATGAGAAAGAAGAAAGAAAAAGATGCACAAATGGTTCTAAACTTTTGGCTTTTGGTCAAGAGAGAAAAAGGGTGCAAATTTCGGCAAGAATTAAAGATGAAAAGTAAGTTTCGAAAGAGAGAAATTAGTACACACTCACCCTATTTCGGAACTCTACTAGAGAAAGAAAAGAGAACCGAAAAAGAACACCTAAACCCCCTTAAGAAAATTCGGCTACTCTCCCCTACCTACATGACCGAAATGGTCATCAAAGAAATCCCTTGGCCGGCCAACTCTCATCCTCTCCACCTTTTTCTCCAAATTTTCCTCTTCTCCCCTCATTCAAAAATATTTGAACGAGTCAACCCTTATCTTTCTCTCCTAGTCGAATTTCAAATGCATTTCACTAAATCAAATGCTCATCCACTTAGTGTCCCAATTCCGTCCAACTCCCCTCTTGCCTGACGCAAAAAGTAGCTCCAAAAATGCTCCCTTTGCTACTCGAACCTAAGCCCCCCTTTTACTACTTGTGGCGTCACTTTCCAAGGCCCTAAGTGGCGCCTCCCTTGCCACTTTGCCAGTTGGTTTCTTGTGTCAAACTCCACATACAAATTTTCTTAAGGTCAAAGTCCCTTAGCTCTCCTTTAAGACTTAAAATCCAATATTTTACTAAGGCATTCACCTACATTCTAGGGTTCCCGAAACCCCCAAAACACATTCAAACCACACATAGACATACTACCACATACATTTAAGTTAAAATGCATAACCCCTAAATCTCGGGTATTACACAAATCTCCACCACTATAAAATGAGATGATAAACAGATCAAAAGGTCTTTAACAAGGTTGTAACGGGGCTAGGGTTAAAGGTGTGGATAAAAGCTGCAATAGAAGGTTAGAATCGAGATTGAATTGACAAGTTACCTATCTAGAAATACTAAGATGATACTTACATCAACTGAAAGTAATAACCCTAATAATACGAGCTTTTCTTTTGATAAGTAGACTTTAACTGTATAAGCTCACTTTTCATAATACTAATACTGAATATACTTTGATCAATTTTTTTTAAGAACAAATCAAATGATAAAGGATAAATTCAACTACTAAAATAATATAATTAGGCAGCTAATCAAATCAAATCTCGATATAAGGGTGGTTAAAAGGAATGGTGATAACAAATACAAAGGGGTTTGGGTTAATATTAATGGGTGAGTCAATAAAAAGGTTGTTAGGATTAAACGGGGTTCACTAGGGTTAATTATGAAGGTAGGCTTTTTAGTGGAGTAAGTGGGTTAAATACCTAGGTGCCTTTATCATCTCGGTATATCAAGTCATAGATGTGGTCTCAACATGTATAATCAAGGTAAGTTCTAGAATAACAGTTTAATGTTGACACACTCATAATTAATAAAGTGAGCAAGAAAAAGAATATATGCTCTATATGACTCAAAATCTCACAAAAATTATGGGGGTTTTGATATCAACCTCGCAGATTTCAAATTTCAAGATAACATTCAGATTCAATGAGATAACCTAAAAATTTTAACTTTGAAAATTTAGACTTATCATGCTTGATTCTCTGGTATTCTTCAAATTTAATCATCAATGCACAATTAACTATGGCTTACTCAAAAACATATCAATAATAATCATAAATTATCAGAAATTTCTTCCTAATTAGTAATATGAGGAAATTACTTAAGAACAAGGCATAATTCAGGGATTTTAAAATAGTACTCTAGTTAACCCCCCACACTTAAGATGTACATTGCGCTCAATGTACAAACATAGATAATAACATTTAAAAGATAGTCAAAAGAGAAGGGGAGAAGTGAAACTTCCTGAATTATGGATGATTTTCTTGGATCGGAGGTGAAAAGATGATGACTTATGTAGTATTGAATTACTCCTAGTGATTTGTTTGTTATTTGGAGTGTGCAATTGAAACTGCGAAGTCATCAGTTAGATGTCTTGGTGGCATGATTAAAGAAGTGGTTGTTAGTAGTACTCGAAGGTTAGATAGCCAATGATATCATGAATGAAATAAAAGTTTGAAATATAAAATGCAACAAGTTTAAATAAAAAAAATAGAAATTAAAACTAAGAACAAAAAATAAAGAAGAGAAAACTAAAATTAAAAATAATAAGAGGACTCAGATGTCCTCATCATCTGCTGGATCCTGCGGTGGTGGTAGTGAAGAGATATGGAAGTGATGACAGATCTGTTTGAAGAGTTGCATCAATCTTTGTCAAATCGTCGAGCTGTGTTATCAAATTGCTACGTACAGTACTGCTCGAACTGAGTGAGGCGTGTAGAAATGTCTGAAAGTGAAGCTGCTGCATGGGAGCGACGCTGGCTCGCAAATGGTTCCTCCTGTGGTGGCGGGACATCATCAGGAACATCCTCATGCTCCTCCTCGTATGTGGGTGGGGCTAGTCGGTATTAAGGAGGATCGGTCCCACATTGATATTTGATCATCCTCATGTGCAGCATCGTCTGGATACCCTGGGGTACCATCTCTCCCATCAGTGTTAGGGAGGAGGTCTAGTTCTCGGTGTTGTGGAGGCCAAAGTACCGAGCCAAACATGTGACGTATAGGCCCATCGATAGGATTCCCCTCCTATGTGGCTCCATCTGGTGCTGTATGGCACGGGCTATGAAATAGGCTAGGTCGAAGACGTGCACGTTTTCCATGCACCACAGGTAGTAAACATCGTGAGTGTTTACGACATCGGTGCTCTTGTGTCGACCTGTAAGAGTGTAAGCCAAAATTGCGTGTACGTACCTCATAGACAAGGCCAGGGCCATCGCCTTGGAGCGACTAGGGTCGTAGTTGCCCTTGTGGGGGGCTATGTTATACCAATAGCTGACGAGAGTCAAGTGGATGTGGCGGTGTAGTTTGGAGAGGTCATTTTCTGCCACGAAGTCCTCTGTGTAAAGGCCGAGTGTGGCCCCAAATTTTGGCACATTTAGTCGTCGTACCGTGCCCCCTAGACAGAATTGAATTGTGCCCGGGTCATTATATTGGGCCATCACCGTCTGTAGTGTAAAGGTGGCGCAAAACTCTAAGGTGAGTTCTAGGTACGTGGGTTCTATGATGTTAAAGAATTGTTCCCACGGTTCGGTCGAAAGAAGTGCTCGGATATTAACTGCTAACTCGATTTGTTCTAAAGCATCCCAGTCAATGCACCTACCGATGCCGAGAGGTCGTGCCCGAAATGTCTTGTACCGTTCCTTCTAGGCCTCCTGAGTAAATTGCAGGAACCAGTGGCGTACTTCAGAAGAGGCACTGGCGGAGGACGAGTCGGGTCCCTTTCGTTTCTTAGTGGAGGCGGCTGCGGTTTGTTTTCCTCTCGACGATGACATTGTACTTGAAAATAGTTTATATTTAAGTAATGTTTGTATCAAATCAAGCACTTTTATCTATACTCGAAATATATAAAGGCTAAATACGACTATTCTAACTATGAGCAACCAATTTTATTCTATCTAATTTAAAATAGATCTCTAAAGCAAAATTTTCAATATGGCAATTAAATGAGTTTGCAAGACAGTAAATAACATTAAAAGGAGAAAAGGAAACTAGATAATATGAAAATTTATACTAGTTCGAAATTTCAATGAATTATTCTAAAAGAAAATAATTAATACTAATAGTAAAAATGAAAATATAGTCAAACAATCAGTAAATGGTTGAAAATGAAGTAATGAAGGGAACCAGTAGTGTTTTGGGGGTGTGGCAATGTAAACGGCTGAACACGGGCTGAGCACGGTGGTGCACAGTCGTGTGGTGTGATTTTCCTAGGCAGCACGGCAATGGCGAGAGCGTGGGCTCCTGTTTGACACGGGTGTGGTTGCGGTTTTGTATGGGTTTTGGAAAGAATGGAAGGTTGAGGGGTTAAAATGTGGGTGATTTTGGGTATGGTGGCCAAATTTGGGAGAAAAATAGGGTAAGAGGATCGATTTAGGGTTGGTGTTGGGGAAGATGAACGGTTAAGTTGCTTAAATAGGGGTGGGAGCACGGGCAGGTGCCACGCCCGTGCTCAATTTTCATCAGCCCGTATTTTTCATGATTTTGAATTTTGGATGCGTTCAGGGTGCTTGGTCACAGCCGTGGGTAAAGTGGCACGCCCGTGTTTTTCTTCATACGGTCGTTTAGAACGGGCGTGTTCCGCCGTGTTCGACAAGATAGTATCTTCACACGGTTGTGAGGCACGACCGTGTCTTCCCCGTGTTTGGCAAGTCAGTATAGTCCATGGAAAGCCGACACGAGCATGGACTATTATCGCAGCCCGTGTTGAGAAAAAAATTTCTTCTTTGTCGTGCACGGCTACTGGCACGCCCGTGTTTCGTCCATTGGCTTCCACACGGCCACGGGCACGCCCGTGTGCAAGGTCGTATGGTCTAAAACCTGCGCTTTATTGGATTAATTAGTATGGAATTTAAATGCTAAAAATTGAGAATTTCATGTTAATGAGATTAATGCTCGGGTTGCCTCCCGAGAAGCGCTCGTTTAAAGTCTTAAGCTAGACTTACCCTGTTTTCATTTCTAAAAAAAGGTTCACGGAGCTGAAGCTCCTCTTTCATATCCCTAAAATCTTCGCCATTATAGATTTTGAGTCGATGACCATTTACCTTGAATGTGCCTTGAGTGGGATGGGTTACCTCGATTGTGCCATAGGTAAAGATTGTTTTAATCATGAATGGACCTGGCCATCTTGATTTCAGTTTTTCAGGAAACAGTTTAAGCCTTGAGTTGTATAGCAGGACCAAGTCTCCTACTTCGAATTGTTTCGATTTCTTTAGACAAGCATCATGGTGTCGCTTCCTTGCCTCCTTGTATAGCTGTGAGTTCTCGTAGGCATCAGCTCTCCATTCATCTAGCTCGCTCATCTGCATCATTCTTTTCTTTCCTGCAGCTTTAAGATCATAATTTAAAAATTTTATAGCCCAAAAAGCTTTGTGTTCTAGCTCGAATGGTAGATGACAGCTTTTCCCGTAGACAAGTTTGTATGGGGATGTTCCTAGGGGGATTTTAAACGCTGTTCTATATGCCCATAGGGCATCATCCACTTTTAATGCCCAATCTTTTCTGTTTGACTCAACTGTTTTTTTAGGATGCGTTTAAGTTCTCGGTTTGCTACTTCAACTTGCCCACTAGTTTGAGGGTGATATGGGGTAGCTATCCTATGGTGTACTCCATATTTTTTTAAGACTTTGTCAAATTGAGTATTACAAAAATGAGTGCCCCTATCACTAATGATTGCTCTAGTTGTTCCAAATCGAGAGAATAATTTCTTGAGAAACTTAACTATTACTCTAGCATCATTGGTGGGTAAAGCTTCAACTTCCACCCATTTTAACATGTAATCAACTACTACTAGGATGTATTTATTTCCAAATGGACTAGGAAATGGACCCATAAAATCAATACCCCATACATCAAATATTTCACATGATAGCTGTAACATTCCGAATTTGATCCTAATTGGAACAGTGGTTTCGAGACCACTAATCTGAGTCTAAAGAATTTTTAAATATTATTTTCTGTGCTAGTTATATGTGAATTAGTATGTGTGAAAGTTTCGTATAAAAATTTGACTGCTTGTGCGTTTAATTTAATAAAAAGGACTAAATCGGGTAAGTGGTAAAAGTAGCCATTTATTTAATTAGGTGGCTAAATTGATTTGTTTCCTTTTGCATGTGGATTTATGTGGCAAAAAAGCCAAAAAATTGTGTTAGTGGACGGTAACATGTGTATTATATGTTTATATATGTGTAATTTTATAAGTTATATTAATATTATATTATAAAAAAACATTATAATAAAATAAAGGCATTAGAAAGCCATAATTTTATTGTTCATCTTTCTCTCAAAATCGAAACAAAGAAAATAAGAAAGACTTAGGGCATTCGGTCATCTTTAAGCTCAATACAAGGTATGTTTGATTTAGGTTTTTGATAATTTTTACGTTTTTGAGATCGTTGCTATGAAATGTACAAGACCCATGCTTTAATTTTTAAGATTTATGGATATTTTGAGTTGAGCCATGGTTGATAGTTGGTTGTTTATGTTGTTTAAGGATGAATTATGAAATATATGTACTAGATTAATATGATTTGTCTTTGAATTTTTGATGAATTTGAGTATTTTGGACTAAATTGCAAAAATAAATTTTTGAGGGACTAAAATGGGAAATAAATGAAATGCATGGATTTGTATGAAGATTAGGGATATTCGGCCCTTAAGGTATGTGGCCAAATTTTGAGTATTTTGTGTTTTGTGCAAATATGACTAAATTGTAAAAGTGTGAAATATTAAGGGCAAAATGGTAATTTGCCCATTTATGTGTTTTAGGAGTAAATTGAATAGAAATGTGTTTGAATGAGCTTAATTTGAACATGTTTAGATCAAGAACAAAGGAAAACGGACTTGGATCGGGGAAAAGCGAAAATTATCGAATAGCCAGTTTTTGTTGTCCGACGATATCCGAGGTAAGTCTTTAAGCAAATATACGTCGTAAATTATTTATGTAACCTATTATATGCTGAGTTATGGAACCATTGTAAATATATTATGCAAAAGCCGAATTTGACTATGTGAATAATTGAGTTGGTTAAGCTATTTGATTGTTATATGCTATTTGATTGATCATACCATGATTTCGAAATGAGTAATAGGTTTGATATATGAAACGATTCATGTGAGATAATCTAAAGTATTACTATTCAGGCTTAGAGCCTAGCAAGCCTTGGGCTGGTGAACTTTTTGGGCTTTATGCCTAGCAGGCTTATTGCCGGTGAATGGATATCAGACCTCGGGTCTAGCAGGCTTATTGCCGGTGTGAAATTCAGGCTTATGCCTTGCAGGTTATATACCGGTGATGTAAAATCAACATATGGTTTATGAGCTTACTTAGTTATATGTTTATTGAGCAAGCCAGTGATAATATGAGTTTGTTTATATTCGGCCATACAGGTATGTGCATATGAGTTATTTTAATTGAGTTTTCATGTTCGATCAAATAGAGCAAGAATGAAACTAATGTTCATGTATATTCGGCCCTTTTGGTTATGTGGACACATTGTTAATACACTGACATCAGATACTTGAATATATGAGATGTCAAATGGACATGTGTATATACCTTTATTTATGTGAAATTAATATGTACAGGGCATTTACTTATTCGAATGTTTATGTGAACTTATTCAGTTATATGTATATGTATTATGAGTAGATTGTAAAGAGATGATGTATTATATTTTGAACCTTATGCCGAATTAGTAAATTGTACGCTAAAGGTAAGAAAATGATAAATGTTATGCTAAGTGAGATAATGGCATTCAGCTATGATAGACTTTTAAGTTAAGCTATATATATTCAATGCTATTAATTGATTGTTTTGAAATGCCTGAATGTTAAATTGATTTATTGTATTTGCTTAAGATTTACTAAGCTAAGTTAGCTTACTCTGCGCGTTTGTCACTCTGTTTTATAGATTTTGGTCAAGCTACGAGCTCAGGGGATCGTCAACGAAGTCATCCACACTATCGACTCTTTTTGGTACCTTTAAAGTTTAGATTTCAAACTAAGGCATGTATAGTCTAGTTGAATAATTAGAAGACGTTTTGATGCTGTTATTATAGGCCATTCGAAAATTGCTTGAACTTAATGTCAAATGTTCTAATATATATGTTTATAAGTATGTGTTTGTCTTACTTGGTTTATAAGTATATATATGTTTATGAGGTATCCTTTAAAATCTTAATATGTGTTTTGGAAGTTGACATAAGTGATTGTTGAATATGTTTGGATTGAATTGATTATGACTTACCATTGAAGTGTAAGATTGTATATGAATAAATTTGGAGGTCATTTTTTTATTTTAACTTTTATATTCGGCAATATGTTGAAATCCCTATATACTCAAGTTAGATTCGGCTTCAACACATAAATACCTATAGAAATGGCCCTTAGCCGAATATTAACCCCTTACCTTAAATAGTCGATCCCAAGAGATCCTTATCGCTTTCCTCCTTTGGCTACACACGAAAGAAACATAACATCAAGGCCCTATTAAGGTTTGGCCATCCTAAAAACCAAGGCCAACCATTCGGTTTCGGCCACCAATGAAGATGAGATACAAACTGATTGCTAAGAGGAGGGTACTTAACACTAACGCTTGCTTGAAGAGACTAAAAGAAAGTAGTTGACGGTGCCACTCTTATAGATTCGGCCTAAAGGATTTGCGAAATAGAAGAGAGAATGAGGGACTACAAGATTCGGCTAAGACTCCCAAATGGAGATGGGATATTCGGCTATCACAAGAATAGGTATAGAATTGAGGTTGAGAGAAAGAAAAGAAGTATAGAAGAAGGCTAGAAGAATTCGGCAATGGTGAGAGTGAGAAGGGTGCTTCGGCTTTAACAAAAGAGAAGAGAAGTGTGAGTTTTACAGTGTTGCAGCAATGGTGAAAAATGGTAGAGAGGTTTCGACTTTGTTGAAAATGAGAGGGTAGGTTTCAGTTTTTAGGGAGTGAGTGAAGAAGAAATAAGATGAGAAAAAGAAAGAAAAAGATGCACAAATGGTTCTAAACTTTTGGCTTTTGGTCAAGAGAGAAAAAGGGTGCAAATTTCGGCAAGAATTAAAGATGAAAAGAAAGTTTCGAAAGGGAGAAATTAGCACACACTCACCCTATTTCAGCACTCTACTAGAGAAAGAAAAGAGAACCGAAAAAGAACACCTAAACCCCCTTAAGAAAATTCGGCTACTCTCCCCTACCTACATGACCGAAATGGTCATCAAAGAAATCCCTTGGCCGGCCAACTCTCATCCTCTCCACCTTTTTCTCCAAATTTTCCTCTTCTCCCCTCATTCAAAATATTTGAACGAGTCAACCCTTATCTTTCTCTCCTAGTCGAATTTCAAATGCATTTCACTAAATCAAATGCTCATCCACTTAGTGTCCCAATTCCGTCCAACTCCCCTCTTGCCTGACGCAAAAAGTAGCTCCAAAAATGCTCCCCTTGCTACTCGAACCTAAACCCCCCTTTTACTACTTGTGGCGTCACTTTCCAAGGCCCTAAGTGGCGCCTCCCTTGCCACTTTGCCAGTTGGTTTCTTGTGTCAAACTCCACATACAAATTTTCTTAAGGTCAAAGTCCCTTAGCTCTCCTTTAAGACTTAAAATCCAATATTTTACTAAGGCATTCACCTATATTCTAGGGTTCCCGAAACCCCCAAAACACATTCAAACCACACATAGACATACTACCACATACATTTAAGTTAAAATGCATAACCCCTAAATCCCGGGTATTACACAAATCTCCACCACTATAAAATGAGATGATAAACAGATCAAAAGGTCTTTAACAAGGTTGTAACGGGGTTAGGGTTAAAGGTGTGGATAAAAGCTGCAATAGAAGGTTAGAATCGAGATTGAATTGACAAGTTACCTATCTAGAAATACTAAGATGATACTTACATCAACTGAAAGTAATAACCCTAATAATACGAGCTTTTCTTTTGATAAGTAGACTTTAACTGTATAAGCTCACTTTTTATAATACTAATACTGAATATACTTTGATCAATTTTTTTTAAGAACAAATCAAATGATAAAGGACAAATTCAACTACTAAAATAATATAATTAGGCAGCTAATCAAATCAAATCTCGATATAAGGGTGGTTAAATGGAATAGTGATAACAAATACAAAGGGGTTTGGGTTAATATTAATGGGTGAGTCAATAAAAAGGTTGTTAGGATTAAACGGGGTTCACTAGGGTTAATTATGAAGGTAGGCTTTTTAGTGGAGTAAGTGGGTTAAATACCTAGGTGCCTTTATCATCTCGGTATATCAAGTCATAGATGTGGTCTCAACATGTATAATCAAGGTAAGTTCTAGAATAACAGTTCAATGTTGACACACTCATAATTAATAAAGTGAGCAAGAAAAAGAATATATGCTCTATATGACTCAAAATCTCACAAAAATTATGGGGGTTTTGATATCAACCTCGCAGATTTCAAATTTCAAGATAACATTCAGATTCAGTAGATAACCTAAAAATTTTAACTTTGAAAATTTAGACTTATCATGCTTGATTCTCTGGTATTCTTCAAATTTAATCATCAATGCACAATTAACTATGGCTTACTCAAAAACATATCAATAATAATCATAAATTATCAGAAATTTCATCCTAATTAGTAATATGAGGAAATTACTTAAGAACAAGGCATAATTCAGGGATTTTAAAATAGTACTCTAGTTAACCCCCCACACTTAAGATGTACATTGCGCTCAATGTACAAACATAGATAATAACATTTAAAAGATAATCAAAAGAGAAGGGAAGAAGTGAAACTTCCTGAATTATGGATGATTTTCTTGGATCGGAGGTGAAAAGATGATGACTTATGTAGTATTGAATTACTCCTAGTGATTTGTTTGTTATTTGGAGTGTGCAATTGAAATGCATGGTCATCGCTTAGATGTCTTGGTGGCATGATTAAAGAAGTGGTTGTTAGTAGTACTCGAAGGTTAGATAGCCAATGATATCATGAATGAAATAAAAGTTTGAAATATAAAATGCAACAAGTTTAAATAAAAAAAAAAGAAATTAAAACTAAGAACAAAAAATAAAGAAGAGAAAACTAAAATTAAAAATAATAAGAGGACTCAGATGTCCTCATCATCTGCTGGATCCTGCGGTGGTGGTAGTGAAGAGATATGGAAGTGATGACAGATCTGCTGAAGAGTTGCATCAATGCTGTCAAATCGTCGAGCTGTGTTATCAAATTGCTACGTACAGTACTGCTCGAACTGAGTGAGGCGTGTAGAAATGTCTGAAAGTGAAGCTGCTGCATGGGAGCGACGCTGGCTCGCAAATGGTTCCTCCTGTGGTGGCGGGACATCATCAGGAACGTCCTCATGCTCCTCCTCGTATGTGGGTGGGGCTAGTCGGTATTGAGGAGGATCGGTCCCACGTTGATATTTGATCATCCTCATGTGCAGCATCGTCTGGATACCCTGGGGTACCATCTCTCCCATCAGTGTTAGGGAGGAGGTCTAGTTCTCGGTGTTGTGGAGGCCAAAGTACCGAGCCAAACATGTGATGTATAGGCCCAACGATAGGATTCCCCTCCTATGTGGCTCCATCTGGTGCTGTATGGCACGGGCTATGAAATAGGCTAGGTCGAAGACGTGCGCGTTTTCCATGCACCACAGGTAGTAAACATCGTGAGTGTTTACAACATCGGTGCTCTTGTGTCGACCTGTAAGAGTGTAAGCCAAAATTGCGTGTACGTACCTCATAGACAAGGCCAGGGCCGTCGCCTTGGAGCGACTAGGGTCGTAGTTGCCCTTGTGGGGGGCTATGTTATACCAATAGCTGACGGGAGTCAAGTGGATGTGGCAGTGTAGTTTGGAGAGGTCATTTTCTGCCACGAAGTCCTCTGTGTAAAGGCCGAGTGTGGCCCCAAATTTTGGCACATTTAGTCGTCGTACCGTGCCCCCTAGACAGAATTGAATTGTGCCCGGGTCATCATATTGGGCCATCACTGTCTGTAGTGTAAAGGTGGCGCAAAACTCTAAGGTGAGTTCTAGGTACGTGGGTTCTATGATGTTAAAGAATTGTTCCCACGGTTCGGTCGAAAGAAGTGCTCGGATATTAACTGCTAACTCGATTTGTTCTAAAGCATCCCAGTCAATGCACCTACCGATGCCGAGAGGTCGTGCCCGAAATGTCTTGTACCGTTCCTCCTAGGCCTCCTGAGTAAATTGCAGGAACCAGTGGCGTACTTCAGAAGAGGCACTGGTGGAGGACGAGTCGGGTCCCTTTCGTTTCTTAGTGAGGCGGTGCGGCGGTTTGTTTTCCTCTCGACGATGACATTGTACCTGAAAATAGTTTATATTTAAGTAATGTTTGTATCAAATCAAGCACTTTTATCTATACTCGAAATATATAAAGGCTAAATACGACTATTCTAACTATGAGCAACCAATTTTATTCTATCTAATTTAAAATAGATCTCTAAAGCAAAATTTTCAATATGGCAATTAAATGAGTTTGCAAGACAGTAAATAACATTAAAAGGAGAAAAGGAAACTAGATAATATGAAAATTTATACTAGTTCGAAATTTCAATGAATTATTCTAAAAGAAAATAATTAATACTAATAGTAAAAATGAAAATATAGTCAAACAATCAGTAAATGGTTGAAAATGAAGTAATGAAGGGAACCAGCAGTGTTTTGGGGGTGTGGCAATGTAAACGGCTGAACACGGGCTGAGCACGGTGGTGCACAGTCGTGTGGTGTGATTTTCCTAGGCAGCACGGCGATGGCGAGAGCGTGGGCTCCTGTTTGACACGGGCGTGGTTGCGGTTTTGTATGGGTTTTGGAAAGAATGGAAGGTTGAGGGGTTAAAATGTGGGTGATTTTGGGTATGGTGGCCAAATTTGGGAGAAAAATAGGGTAAGAGGATCGATTTAGGGTTGGTGTTGGGGAAGATGAACGTTAAGTTGCTTAAATAGGGGTGGGAGCACGGCCAGGTGCCACGCCCGTGCTCAATTTTCATCAGCCCGTATTTTTCATGATTTTGAATTTTGGATGCGTTCAGGGTGCTTGGTCACAGCCGTGGGTAAAGTGGCACGCCCGTGTTTTTCTTCATACGGTCGTTTAGAACGGGCGTGTTCTGCCGTGTTCGACAAGATAGTATCTTCACACGGTTGTGAGGCACGACCGTGTCTTCCCCGTGTTTGGCAAGTCAGTATAGTCCATGGAAAGCCGACACGAGCATGGACTATTATCGCAGCCCGTGTTGAGAAAAAAATTTCTTCTTTGTCGTGCACGGCTACTGGCACGCCCGTGTTTCGTCCATTGGCTTCCACAAGGCCACGGGCACGCCCGTGTGCAAGGTCGTATGGTCTAAAACCTGCGCTTTATTGGATTAATTAGTATGGAATTTAAATGCTAAAAATTGAGAATTTCATGTTAGTGAGGTTAATGCTCGGGTTGCCTCCCGAGAAGCGCTCGTTTAAAGTCTTAAGCTAGACTTACCCTGTTTTCATTTCTAAAAAAAGGTTCACGGAGCTGAAGCTCCTCTTTCATATCCCTAAAATCTTCGCCATTATAGATTTTGAGTCGATGACCATTTACCTTGAATGTGCCTTGAGTGGGATGGGTTACCTCGATTGTGCCATAGGTAAAGATTGTTTTAATCGTGAATGGACCTGGCCATCTTGATTTCAGTTTTTCAGGAAACAGTTTAAGCCTTGAGTTGTATAGCAGGACCAAGTCTCCTACTTCGAATTGTTTCGATTTCTTTAGACAAGCATCATGGTGTCGCTTCCTTGCCTCCTTGTATAGCTGTGAGTTCTCGTAGGCATCAGCTCTCCATTCATCTAGCTCGTTCATCTGCATCATTCTTTTCTTTCCTGCAGCTTTAAGATCATAATTTAAAAATTTTATAGCCCAAAAAGCTTTGTGTTCTAGCTCGAATGGTAGATGACAGCTTTTCCCGTAGACAAGTTTGTATGGGGATGTTCCTAGGGGGATTTTAAACGCTGTTCTATATGCCCATAGGGCATCATCCACTTTTAATGCCCAATCTTTTCTGTTTGACTCAACCATTTTTTTTAGGATGCGTTTAAGTTCTCGGTTTGCTACTTCAACTTGCCCACTAGTTTGAGGGTGATATGGGGTAGCTATCCTATGGTGTACTCCATATTTTTTTAAGACTTTGTCAAATTGAGTATTACAAAAATGAGTGCCCCTATCACTAATGATTGCTCTAGTTGTTCCAAATCGAGAGAATAGTTTCTTGAGAAACTTAACTATTACTCTAGCATCATTGGTGGGTAAAGCTTCAACTTCCACCCATTTTAACATGTAATCAACTACTACTAGGATGTATTTATTTCCAAATGGACTAGGAAATGGACCCATAAAATCAATACCCCATACATCAAATATTTCACATAATAGCTGTAACATTCCGAATTTGATCCTAATTGGAACAGTGGTTTCGGGACCACTAATCTGAGTCTAAAGAATTTTTAAATATTATTTTCTGTGCTAGTTATATGTGAATTAGTATGTGTGAAAGTTTCGTATAAAAATTTGACTGCTTGTGCGTTTAATTTAATAAAAAGGACTAAATCGCGTAAGTGGTAAAAGTAGCCATTTATTTAATTAGGTGGCTAAATTGATTTGTTTCCTTTTGCATGTGGATTTATGTGGCAAAAAAGCCAAAAAATTGTGTTAGTGGACGGTAACATGTGTATTATATGTTTATATATGTGTAATTTTATAAGTTATATTAATATTATATTATAAAAAAACATTATAATAAAATAAAGGCATTAGAAAGCCATAATTTTATTGTTCATCTTTCTCTCAAAATCGAAACAAAGAAAATAAGAAAGACTTAGGGCATTCGGTCATCTTTAAGCTCAATACAAGGTATGTTTGATTTAGGTTTTTGATAATTTTTACGTTTTTGAGATCGTTGCTATGAAATGTACAAGACCCATGCTTTAATTTTTGAGATTTATGGATATTTTGAGTTGAGCCATGGTTGATAGTTGGTTGTTTATGTTGTTTAAGGATGAATTATGAAATATATGTACTAGATTAATATGTTTTGTCTTTGAATTTTTGATGAATTTGAGTATTTTGGACTAAATTGCAAAAATAAATTTTTGAGGGACTAAAATGGGAAATAAATGAAATGCATGGATTTGTATGAAGATTAGGGATATTCGGCCCTTAAGGTATGTGGCCAAATTTTGAGTATTTTGTGTTTTGTGCAAATATGACTAAATTATAAAAGTGTGAAATATTAAGGGCAAAATGGTAATTTGCCCATTTATGTGTTTTAGGAGTAAATTGAATAGAAATGTGTTTGAATGAGCTTAATTTGAACATGTTTAGATCAAGAACAAAGGAAAACGGACTTGGATCGGAAAAAGCGAAAAATTATCGAATAGCCGCTTTTGTTGTCCGACGATATCCGAGGTAAGTCTTTAAGCAAATATACGTCGTAAATTATTTATGTAACCTATTATATGCTGAGTTATGGAACCATTGTAAATATATTATGCAAAAGCCGAATTTGACTATGTGAATAATTGAGTTGGTTAAGCTATTTGATTGTTATATGCTATTTGATTGATCATACCATGATTTCGAAATGAGTAATAGGTTTGATATATGAAACGATTCATGTGAGATAATCTAAAGTATTACTATTCAGGCTTAGAGCCTAGCAAGCCTTGGGCTGGTGAACTTTTTGGGCTTTATGCCTAGCAGGCTTAATGCCGGTGAATGGATATCAGACCTCAGGTCTAGCAGGCTTATTGCCGGTGTGAAATTCAGGCTTATGCCTTGCAGGTTATATACCGGTGATGTAAAATCAACATATGGTTTATGAGCTTACTTAGTTATATGTTTATTGAGCAAGCCAGTGATAATATGAGTTTGTTTATATTCGGCCATACAGGTATGTGCATATGAGTTATTTTAATTGAGTTTTCATGTTCGATCAAATAGAGCAAGAATGAAACTAATGTTCATGTATATTCGGCCCTTTTGGTTATGTGGACACATTATTAATACACTGACATCAGATACTTGAATATATGAGATGTCAAATGGACATGTGTATATACCTTTATTTATGTGAAATTAATATGTACAGGGCATTTACTTATTCGAATGTTTATGTGAACTTATTCAGTTATATGTATATGTATTATGAGTAGATTGTAAAGAGATGATGTATTATATTTTGAACCTTATGCCGAATTAGTAAATTGTACGCTAAAGGTAAGAAAATGATAAATGTTATGCTAAGTGAGATAATGGCATTCAGCTATGATAGACTTTTAAGTTAAGCTATATATATTCAATGCTATTAATTGATTGTTTTGAAATGCCTGAATGTTAAATTGATTTATTGTATTTGCTTAAGATTTACTAAGCTAAGTTAGCTTACTCTGCGCGTTTGTCACTCTGTTTTATAGATTTTGGTCAAGCTACGAGCTCAGGGGATCGTCAACGAAGTCATCCACACTATCGACTCTTTTTGGTACCTTTAAAGTTTAGATTTCAAACTAAGGCATGTATAGTCTAGTTGAATAATTAGAAGACGTTTTGATGCTGTTATTATAGGCCATTCGAAAATTGCTTGAACTTAATGTCAAATGTTCTAATGCTTATGTTTTAATCATGTTATATGTGTTTGTCTTACTTGGTTTATAAGTGTATATATATATATATATATGTTTATGAGGTATCCTTTAAAATCTTAATATGTGTTTTGGAAGTTGACATAAGTGATTGTTGAATATGTTTGGATTGAATTGATTATGACTTACCATTGAGGTGTAAGATTGTATATGAATAAATTTGGAGGTCATTTTTTTATTGTAACTTTTATATTCGGCAATATGATGAAATTATATTATATGTTTGGGTTAGCATATTCGGTCATGACATATATATGTTTTTGTAGGAATAAAATTTAGGTTTATTTATCTTGGATTATGGGAGTTATATTTTTAATCTTGTCGATTCGATTATATTCTTATAAATGAACTGTATACATATGTATATGTATGATTAATTTCAATAAGTGATATCATGTTTTAGTAAAGTATTTGCAAGCATGTGCATATTCGGCTATTATAACTTAAATGACCAAATGACTAGTAACCTTTCTTATTTGATGGATAATGCTTAGAAATGATTATGGTTAAATGGTTTTAAAATAGGCACAAAATGGTTTAAGTATGCTTTGATAATGCATTTCTTAAAATACATTCAGTTCTTGACTATATGAGCAGTAAATGTTTGTGGTGACTTGTGTTATGTTTGGTAATGCCTTATAACCCCAATCCGGCGACGGATACGGGTTAAGGGTGTTACAATAGCATATATGTTTGAGGCATTTCATCATGTTTAGAAACATTACCTATTCTTTGGCATTTATCACACGAAGCGACATACCTGTTGGCATCTTTGAATAGAGTGGGCCAATAAAAACCTGATTCGAGTATTTTATGTGTTGTTTTAATGCCACTGTAGTATCCTCCTGAAGGTCCTGAATGGCAATGTTTCAAAATTTTGCTTGCTTCCGCCTTTGTAACGCATCTTCGAATTACCTGATCTGCACATATGCGGGAAAGAAAGGGATCTTCCCAAAAATAGTTTTTTGCATCAGTAAAGAATTGCTTCTTTTAGTGATATGTTAGTCTTTTTGGCAAGATGTTAGCAGCTAAATAGTTCACAATATCTGCAAACCATGGTACCTCGGAGTGGGTTATAGAAAAGAGTTGTTCTTCAGGAAATGAGTCGTTTATCTCACTTTCATCGAGCTCTTCGATATGTGGGTTTGCAAGCCTAGAGAGGTTATCCGCTGCAAGGTTTTCAGCTCCCTTCTTATTCTGTATTTCCAAATCAAATTCCTGTAAAAGTAAAATCCATCTTATGAGTCGAGGTTTTGCATCAGGTTTAGTTAAAAGATAACGAAGAGCGGAGTGGTCAGTGTAATAATAAATACTGTCTAAATTTGTCAAAAGCAAAAACTACAGCTAGCAGTTCTTTCCCCGTGGTGGTCTAGTTTTCCTGTGCGGGTGTCAAAGTTCTGCTAGCATAATAGATTGGCTAAAAATGCTTGTCTCTTCGTTGTCCCAGAACTGCACCTACTGCGAAATCACTTGCATCACACATTAGTTCAAAGGGTAGATTCCAATCAGGTGCAATTATAATCGGAGCATTTATTAGTTTATCCTTAAGGATATTGAATGCATCTAGACATTCTTGATCGAAATTGAAAGGAACATCTTTTTCTAGTAATTTTGTTAAAGGCTTAGCTATTTTAGAAAAATCTTTAATGAATCTTCTATAAAATCCTGCATGTCCTAAAAAGCTTCTAATAGCCTTAACTGAACTAGGGGAAGGTAATTTTTTTATGGTTTCAATCTTTGCTTTATCTACCTCAGTCCCGTTACTAGAAATTTTATGTCCTAATACAATTCCCTCTTGTACCATAAAGTGACATTTTTCCCAATTTAAAACAAGGTTTGTTTTCTCACATCTCATTAGAACTCGATTTAAATTTTTAAGGCAAAGATGGAAAGAATTACTGTATATCAAGAAATCATCCATAAATACCTCCATAATGTCTTTCACAAGTTCATCAAAGACTGCCAACATGCAACGCTGAAAAGTAGCAGGAGCATTACATAATCGAAAAGGCATTCTACGATAAGTAAACGTACCGTATGGGAATGTGAATGTTGTCTTCTCTTGATCTTCATGTAACACCCCAAACCCGGTCCAAACACCACGGCCGAATCTGGTATGTTACGGGGAAAACGTGTTTGAAAATTTCGAGGTTGCACTAGATAGATTTGATAAAACTTTGTTCCTTTTAGAAAACAAGTTGTTTAATATCGTTACTAGAACATTCAGTCTTAGTAAAAATTTTGGTTTCCAGTTTGGATCCATTTGAGTTTCATTCAATTATAAAATCGGTGTGATACCCGATGGTATAGTCAAAAACATATCGCTTTGTTGGTTTGAAAACGTGGCCTTTCCAAATTTTAATAAAAATTCGTACCAAGTTATTTTGTTACAGCATATCAAAATCTAACGTAAAGCATAAATATCATAAAGCACATCTTAGAAAGCCTTTTACAAATCCAAGATAAAACCCAAATAAAAGTAAATAAGCTGAAGTACCCAAATGCAACAATGCAGAGCAAAACTTTTATTAAAGCATGGCATGTGCACCCGAGTCCATCCGGCTCCAAGTCCGTCTCACGAGTTACTCGAAATGTTAAAGGAGAGGGTGAGTCGAGTGACTCGATGTGTAAATCCCGCTCCAAGAAACAACATGCTAACACACATCATACATAGCAACATAATTAATGCAACCCGATCCTAACCATCCATATCGCTTTTTTTCTACCTGTGTGGTACCAAACCACCGGTGGTGCCAAACCACTTTGGTGACATATAGTCACAATGTGTTACCAAAACACCGGTGTCCCAAAGACACAATATCCGTCAATGTGGTACCAAACCACTTTGGTGTCCCAAAGACACAATTGTGCTACCAAAGCACCGGTGACCAAAGTCACAAATCCAATGATGATGGGGCCAACCCATCGTGTGATACCAAATCACTAGCGGACGATCCCATATCTCAAGTGGGGCCAACCCACGGTGGTCAAACCACGGGGACAAGTCGCAATGAGGTGCCAAACCTCCGGTGTCCCAAAGACACAATGTGCTACCAAAGCACCGGTGACCGTAGTCACAAATCTGGTGATGGGGCCAACCCATCGTGTGATACCAAATCACTGGCGTCAATCCCGTATCTCACAAGTGGGGCTAACCCACGGTGGTGTTAACCACAGGGACGAGACGCTGAGGTACCAAACCTCTGGAGGTGCCAAACCTCTGGTGACCCAAAGTCACAAAGTTGTGTTACCAAAACACTGGTGCTCGTCAGCACAAAATACCACTGCTCCCTCCACTCGTATCACCCATCAACATACCATACTCATGTAATCATGCATATCATACAATCATGCATCTCATGCTATTATGTCTAATCTCATATCCCGTGTCACATATATCCACAGTCATAGTAACATATAGATCATCATTAAACTTATAATAATAATACTGACTTACCCGAGTCCAGTATCATACCCATTAGGGTATCATATCAAACATCACTGTTTCTTTAATCATCACACAGGTTAACAATCATATTACTAAACGGAAGTGTGTTAGTTTACACACCTGATAACTACGAGTCTAGAATCCCAACGAAAACAATCTAAGGCCCCTTGATGACTAGCTCCTACAATCGGTCCAACATAGGGGTTAGGCATCACTACATTCGGCCAACAACCATTAACCAAAGGGGTTTGTCGAATCATCATACCTTGCTATTGGTTTGATTCTTTATCAAACCCGAACCACAAAGGCTTTCCTTCCAACAATCGGCTACCTTCAAAAGAGAGCTATTAATCTTTTGTTACCTTTGCCTTATTTGATCCTAAAAGATTGAAATAATAACAATACCATATATTCACCCCTACTTACCAGTCGATCACAAAAGAATGACGATTTCCTTGTTTGCTTCACACTCCCAAAGACCCTAAAACAAAGAGATTAGAACCCTTCCAACATAACCATAATCGGCCCTTAACCAAAACACAACCAATAAAGAACCAAAAGAGGGAGATATGGCCATTCGGCCTTGCACTTACCAACACCCAACATTCGACCAAACTAGGCCTTCTAGGAGAGGAGAGGTTCGGCCAACTTTTAGAACAAGATGAAGAAAGAATTCGGCTTATCCCAAAGAAGAAACACAAGAGAAAGGTGTACAGAAGGGGGTTGATATTCGGCCAACAATGGAAGGAAGATTCGGCTCAAAAGTGTTAAGATAGAAGGAAAACAAAAATGGGTAAAGGGAGAGTACTTACGGTTTTGAAAGAAAGAAGAAATGGAGAGAGATTTGGAGGATGGGTTTGGCTACCAATAAAAGTCAAGGGGAACAAAGCAATTTTAGAAAGGTGAAATTGCTTAAGCTTTCGGTTTTGAAAAGGAAGAAAATGAGAACTTACTTGGAGAAATTCGGCTACTATTGACAACAAAAGAGGAAAAAGGTTTGAAACCAAAAGTGACCGAATTAATGCCAAAATGCCAAAATGAATTTCGACTACCCACTCCCCATACCAAGCCGTCCCTACTCCAACACCTACCAACCGACCACTCCCAAAACTCCCAAAAAATTCGGCCATATCCCCACTCACTCCAAGCCACTAGTTCAAAATAGTTTGAACAAGTCAAACTCCTACTTTCACTCTCCACCTACCAATCCCTCATTTGACCAAGTCTTAGGCAGAGTTTGAACTGCCACAAACTCCTCCCTCCATGCCGTCAAAATGAGTGCCAAAAAGTGGCCACTCATGCGCTCGAACACAAGGCCACCTTCCCCTTGTAGATGACGCCACACTCAGCTCCAAGTGGCACATGCTTTGCCACTTTGCTAGCCTTATTTTTGTGAAACAAAATACCAAATAAAATACACATCCCTCAGCTCCATCAGCTCCCCTGACTTAACACCCAAAAACCAAAATTTTCCCATACACTCAGGCATACACCTAGCCTATAATTAAGCCCCTAAAACATAAAACTAGCAACATAGCACACCAACATATGCAAAACATGCCATAACAAAAATAGCCCCTAACCCGGGATATTACAGTTCTACCCCCCTTAAAGATAATTTCGGCCCCGAAATTACCTGGTCAAAAGAGTTGCGGGTATTGCTGTCTCATCACATCCTCGGGTTCCCACGTAGCTTCTTCCACGCCATGGTTCCGCCAAAGTACCTTAACCAGAGGCACAGACTTCCTACGCAGGACCTTCACATCCCGATCAAGAATCGCACGGGTTCCTCTTCTATAGTCAAATCGATTTACCTCGATCTCCTCCACCGCTACTACATGTGATGGATCTCGAACGGTGCCGTCGAAGCATCGACGACGCGTGAAAAACATCGTGAATCGCTAAGCTCACCGGCAATTCAAGCCGATACGCCATCGGTCCAACTCGTCTCAATACCTTATACGGCCCAATAAACCTCGGACTTAGCTTGCCTTTTCGCCAAACCTCAAAGACCTTCTTCCAAGGCGAGACCTTTAAGAAGACCGATCTCCCACAAATAACTCTATATCTCTTACGCTTAAGATCGGCATAAGACTTTTTGCCGATCCGAAGCTTCCTTCAAACGAGCTGGATCAACCTAACCTTGTCCTCGGTCTCGAGAACCAACTCGGGTCCCAACAATTGGCGTTCACCTAACTCTCGTCCAACAAGTAGGTGAGCGACACTTCTACCATCTGACGCCTCATATGGTGCCATTTTGATGCTTGCTTGGTAGTTTGTTGTTATAGGCGAACTTCGCTAACGCGCAAACTCTTCCCAATCGCCTCGAAGTCCGAACACACAACCTCTCAACATGTCTTCCAAGATCTGAATAACCCTTTACATTGCCCGTCGATCATGGGGTGAAAAGTCATCTTTGAAATCAAAGCGCGTACCAGAGCTCGATGCAACGCTCTCGTAACCTCGACGTAAACCTGGGATCCCTATCCGAGATTATCGAAACTGGTACACCGTGTAGCCTTACTATCTCTGACACATAAAGCTTCGCCAACCTCTGAAGTGAATAATCCACTCTCACCGGAATGAAATGGGCCGACTTAGTCAGACGGTCCACAATAACCCAAACTGAATCTTTCTTGCTTGGCGTAAGCGGTAAACCACTGACGAAATCCATAGTTATCCTTTCCCATTTCCACTGAGGATTTTCACAGTGAAGCAACCACGGACGATAGCGATGTTCACTTTGACCTGGCGACAAAGTCGACACTTCCCAACAAACTCACACCTCTTTCTTCAAGCCAGGCCACCAAAACTGCTCTCTAAGATCCCTATACATCTTACTACCTCCAGGATGCATAGCATAAGGACTGCTATGTGCGTCCTGAAGAATCTTCTGCCTCAGCTCAACATCTTTAGGCATACAAGCCTTACCTTGAAAACACAGAACCTCATCACTAGACAAGCTGTAACCCTCCAAACCACCATTCTGCACTTGTAACCTTCGCGCACTCAGAACCTCATCCTCTAACTGTTTTTCTCTGATCTGCTCAACCCAAGTAGGCTTAACCTGCAGCTCTGCCAGAATACCCCCGTCGTCATACAAACTCAAATGGGCAAACATCGTTCTTAAGTCCGAAACAACCCCTACGGCTCAACGCGCGTCGCCACCACGTTAGCCTTGCCGGATGATATTCAATCGAACGATCGTAGTCCTTGAGCAACTCAACCCATCTACGTTGCCTCAAATTCGGATCCTTCGAGTCAATAGATACTTCGGACTCTTATGATCTGTGGTAGACTATTGATCTCTCACCGTACAAGTAATGCCTCCATTTTTAGAGCGAAGACTACGGCCGCTGCTAGCTCTAAATCGTGCGTCGAATAGTTGACCTCGTGTGGCCTCACCGCCGAGAAGCGTAAGCCACAACCTTACCCTCCCGCATCAAGACACAACCCAATCCGTATGAGATGCGTCGCAATACAATCGTGAATTCCTTACCACCTCGGGTTGAATTAAAACAGAGCCTCGGTCAAGATCTTCTTCAACTTATCAAAACTCTCCTGCTTGTTCCTCACCCAAACGAACGGAACTCCCTTTCTTAATGACTTAGTCATCGGTGCGCAATTAACGAAAACCCTCAACAAATCTTGGTAGTATCCCCGCCAAACCCAGAAACTCCGAATCTCACCCATCGACTTAGGTGGCTTCCACCCGAATCGCCTCAACCTTCCGAGGATCTACTCTAATCCCCGGTGATACTACATGACCCAAAAACGTTACTTCACTAAGCCAGAACTCGCACTTACCGAACTTAGCATAGAGTTGCTTCTCCTCAAAATTTGCAACACCACTCTCAAGTGTGCATCATGCTCTTCTTCCGACCTTGAGTAAACCAAGATGTCGTCAATAAAAACCACGACGAAACGGTCCGAATCTTTGCTTTGAACGCCCTATTCATCATATCCATAAAAGCCGCCGGGCGTTAGTCAACCCGAACGGCATTACGGAATTCGTAATGCCGTGCATCGAAATCCAAAACATCGTCTTATGGATATCCGCGTCCTTAACTTTCAACCGATGGTACCCGGACCTCAAATCGATCTTGAAAACACCGATGCACCTTTCACCGATCAAACAAGTCATCTATCCGTGGTAACGGATACTTGTTTTTAATCGTCGACTTATTCGGTTGGCGTAATCGATACACATCCGCATCGCATCGCCCTTCTTCTTGACGAATAATACCGGCGCTCCCCACGGTGAAACACTTGGCCTAATGAAGCCTCGATCCAACGACTCCCGAATCGAGCCTTAAGCTCCACCAATTCCTTTGGCGCCATCCTATATGGAGCAATAGACACCGCGCAGATCCACAGTAGCGAGATCTATCCTAAACTCTACCTCACGATCCGGTGGCAAACCCTAAGCTCCTCTGAAACACATCAACAAATTCCTTAACAAGATGCGAACCTTCTCAACAAAGCAGACTTTTTAGCCTCCAAGGCATACACATGAACCACATACGCTTCACAGCCCTTCCTGACCATCTTTACAGCTTTTAATGCCGACACCACATTGGATAAGTAATCTCTCCTATTACCTATCATAATCACTTCATCTCCCTTATCCGTCGATAGAACCATGCGCTTAGCGCGCGAATCCACCTTGGCCCGGTACTTAACCAACCAGTCCATCCCAAGAATCAGATCGAACTCCCCAAATGGCAGTTCCATCAGATCAGCAGCAAATACTACCCCTTGGAGTTCTAGGGGTACATCCTTATACAGCTTATCTACCACTACAGAGTGACCTAGAGGGCTAAATGCGGTCATTTGTCTAGAAGCGGTTTACGAGTCTAAGTCCATGGTCTCAACTATACTACTAGCAACATACGAATCGTGGAACCCAAGTCAATTAAAGCGATATAGGGAGAACCAAAAATCAAAAACGCATCACGGTGATTACGCCGGTCGCGTCATCTCCCTCTCGCGGCGCCTAGTTGCATACACGAACCAGTAGTCGTGCCTCAGAACTACCCGCACCTCTGCCCGGTGCTCCACGACCTCGACCAAATCCATTACCACCTCTGCCATTACCACGGCCCCTCTGTGGTGGCGGTCCATTACCTCTGAACTGATTACGGCCCGACTCTCGGATCAATCCTGGCCATCCCACGCGGGCCAGTCCCTAATGCGATGATCCGAGAGATCCACACTCAAAGCAACCTTTTCCACCACCCAACAACCACCCCAATGAGATTTCCCACATCGATTACATCATGCGGCGGTCCTCGCCTAGCGAAGAACAAACCTAGCGGATCGATTACGCCCACTCGGTCTAGCCCTCTTCTCGGATTGCGGGCGATCCGAGAAGACCCAAAGCTCCTCTTAAGCCTACTCCCCATCCATGCTCTGTCTTACCGACTCTTTAACACCCTCGGCTACCTTAGCCTTCTCAACTAAGACAACAAACTCGCGCTCTCGCCTGCGGAGCAATCAGCACCTCAACTCGTCTCGCGAGACCATCCTCGAAACGAACACACCTCTCATGCTCGGTGGCTACAATGCCCACGGCATACCTACTCGCGCCAGAACTCGGCCTCGTGCTCGAAGAATGATTTACTCCCCGAACAAGCCTCGAAATGCCTTTCACTGGAGTCGATGTAACTAGCCCCGATGTATTTCTTTTGATATGCAAACTGAAATAATCCCATGTCGGATCCTTAGTCGCCACACCGTCCCGAACCGTGAGCCACCACCGATATGACTCATCCCGAAGAAGCGATCGATGCCCTTCGCCTTCTCTTCACCGTCAAGTCCGGATCATCCATGATCCGCTCGGTTGCCTCCACCCAATATTCAGCGGTGCTAGGAGCAACACCCGATACACCTCGGAAAAATTCGGCCCCGTTAGCCCGAGAGTCGCCAGAACAATTTCCTAACTCCTGCACCACCACCTACACCCGCCTACTCTTTCCAACACCCGCAAAGATCGCTCGTGACATCGCATCGCCCCGGTCCGATCTTGGAACTCACCACCTCCACTGGTGGCGGAACGGTATCTCATTTTTCGACCGCCGACCGGATCCTACGGGTTCGAAACGTCATCCTACCTCGACCTCGACCACGAGTATTACGGCCACGCCCACCTCGAGTACTCATGACTAAACGATCTACGCCTCTCGATTAAGAAGATTTTTATGCATTAGTATCATTCCACTTTCTTAACCGCAAAGAAATTTTATGGATGGAGTTTAATCGTGGTTCTTTCGAGCAACCAAGGTTTCAATCTTCTATCCTATTCACCCAAAAGAGGTCATACATCCATTCCTTAACCCTTTCCATACCTATTCGCTCTTGGACATTCTTTGCCCATTTCTAGCCCAAGGTATTTTTCGTCCTTTTCCTACACAGGGTATTTTCGTAATAAAAGATATTTTAAACTTTAGTAAAACCTGGTCACTTTGGAATTCCAAAATTTGAGAGTGTTTTTTTGAAAATTTTGTAAAATACTTCGTTTGGAAACCAGGGTATTTTAGTAATTTTCACAGATCGAGGCGTTTTAGTAAATTTCCAAAATCAAAATTTTGATTGATATTTTGTAAAACAGAGTGTTTGAATTTCGTACAAATTTATTGAGTTCGAGATTTTATAAACCGGGCATTTTAGTAAATTTACCCTAAGGGCATTTTTGTAATTTTTACAAATCGAGAAATTCGTTGTAAAAGTGACATTCTCGATTTTGAAAGAGTTTATTGCAAAAGTTTGAAAACATTAGGGTTGTTGTTGTATTTTCAAAACATGGCTAATTCCCTTTTGGGTTTTAGTCGTTAAGTTAAGTCTATGACCGAGCCTTCTTGGTCGGGGTGAACTCGAGCTACGCACTGTGGGGATACTGCGAAGAGGAGGTGAGTCACGAGGATCGCTTAAATACCAAGCTCTTCCCGATCCTCTCCTAGACATGCGTCATGAGTTACCACACCCTAGCCCCGTGGCTGAGTCATAGATTGGTTTAGTGCTTTAAGTCTTATGCTTTAGTTCGAGTGTTTGAGTGACCTAATCCTAGGGTTCAAGTCCTATAAATCTATCTACGTTCCATATCACCTACCCTTCTACAAATAGTAATTCACAGAAGAGTTTAGAACTACTTACCTGGGCGAACTGGTGCCGGAGACTCGGTGCCATGCCTTGTAAACCATGCCATGTCTTTAACCCAAAACATTTAAAACAGACTTTTGAAAACAGTTTGGGCCTCAGGCCCACAGCCGAGCTTTTGAACTTGGCTCTGATACCACAATTGTAACACCCCAAACCCGGTCCAAACACCACGGCCGAATCTGGTATGTTACGGGGAAAACGTGTTTGAAAATTTCGAGGTTGCACTAGATAGATTTGATAAAACTTTGTTCCTTTTAGAAAACAAGTTGTTTAATATCGTTACTAGAACATTCAGTCTTAGTAAAAATTTTGGTTTCCAGTTTGGATCCATTTGAGTTTCATTCAATTATAAAATCGGTGTGATACCCGATGGTATAGTCAAAAACATATCGCTTTGTTGGTTTGAAAACGTGGCCTTTCCAAATTTTAATAAAAATTGCATACCAAGTTATTTTGTTACAAAGATATCAAAATCTAACGTAAAGCATAAATATCATAAAGCACATCTTAGAAAGCCTTTTACAAATCCAAGATAAAACCCAAATAAAAGTAAATAAGTCAAGTACCCAAATGCAACATGCGAGCAAAACTTTTATTAAAGCATGGCATGTGCACCCCCGAGTCCATCCCGGCTCCAAGTCCGCGTCTTCACGAAGTTACCCGAAATGTTAAAGGAGAGGGTGAGTCGAGTGACTCGATGTGTAAATCCCGCCTCGAAGAAACAACATGCTAACACACATCATACATAGCAACATAATTAATGCAACCCGATCCTAACCATCCATATCGCTTTTCTACCTGTGTGGTACCAAACCACTGGTGGTGCCAAACCACTGGTGACATATAGTCACAATGTGTTACCAAAACACTGGTGTCCCAAAGACACAATATCCGTCAATGTGGTACCAAACCACTGGTGTCCCAAAGACACAATTGTGCTACCAAAGCACTGGTGACCGAAGTCACAAATCCAATGATGATGGGGCCAACCCATCGTGTGATACCAAATCACTAGCAGACGATCCCATATCTCAAGTGGGGCCAACCCACGGTGGTCAAACCACAGGGACAAGTCGCAATGAGGTGCCAAACCTCTGGTGTCCCAAAGACACAATGTGCTACCAAAGCACTGGTGACCGTAGTCACAAATCTGGTGATGGGGCCAACCCATCGTGTGATACCAAATCACTGGCGTCAATCCCGTATCTCACAAGTGGGGCTAACCCACGGTGGTGTTAACCACAGGGACGAGACGCTGAGGTACCAAACCTCTGGAGGTGCCAAACCTCTGGTGACCCAAAGTCACAAAGTTGTGTTACCAAAACACTGGTGCTCGTCAGCACAAAATACCACTGCTCCCTCCACTCGTATCACCCATCAACATACCATACTCATGTAATCATGCATATCATACAATCATGCATCTCATGCTATTATGTCTAATCTCATATCCCGTGTCACATATATCCACAGTCATAGTAACATATAGATCATCATTAAACTTATAATAATAATCTTGACTTACCTGAGTCGATTATCATACCCATTAGGTATCATATCAAACATCACTGTTTCTTTAATCATCACACAGGTTAACAATCATATTACTAAACGGAAGTGTGTTAGTTTACACACCTGATAACTACGAGTCTAGAATCCCAACGAAAACAATCTAAGGCCCCTTGATGACTAGCTCCTACAATCGGTCCAACATAGGGGTTAGGCATCACTACATTCGGCCAACAACCATTAACCAAAGGGGTTTGTCGAATCATCATACCTTGCTATTGGTTTGATTCTTTATCAAACCCGAACCACAAAGGCTTTCCTTCCAACAATCGGCTACCTTCAAAAGAGAGCTATTAATCTTTTGTTACCTTTGCCTTATTTGATCCTAAAAGATTGAAATAATAACAATACCATATATTCACCCCTACTTACCAGTCGATCACAAAAGAATGACGATTCCCTTGTTTGCTTCACACTCCCAAAGACCCTAAAACAAAGAGATTAGAACCCTTCCAACATAACCATAATCGGCCCTTAACCAAAACACAACCAATAAAGAACCAAAAGAGGAGATATGGCCATTCGGCCTTGCACTTACCAACACCCAACATTCGACCAAACTAGGCCTTCTAGGAGAGGAGAGGTTCGGCCAACTTTTAGAACAAGATGAAGAAAGAATTAGAAACATCCCAAAGAAGAAACACAAGAGAAAGGTGTACGAAGGGGTTGATATTCGCCAACAATGGAAGGAAGATTCGGCTCAAAAGTGTTAAGATAGAAGGAAAACAAAAATGGGTAAAGGGAGAGTACTTACGGTTTTGAAAGAAAGAAGAAATGGAGAGAGAGATTTGGAGGATGGGTTTGACTACCAATAAAAGTCAAGGGAAACAAAGCAATTTTGGAAAGGTGAAATTGCTTAAGCTTTCTGGTTTTGAAAAGGAAGAAAATGAGAACTTACTTGGAGAAATTCGGCTACTATTGACAACAAAAGAGGAAAAAGGTTTGAAACCAAAAGTGACCGAATTAATGCCAAAATGCCAAAATGAATTTCGGCTACCCACTCCCCATACCAAGCCGTCCCTACTCCAACACCTACCAACCTACCACTCCCAAAACTCCCCAAATATTCGGCCATATCCCCCCTCACTCCAAGCCACTAGTTCAAAATAGTTTGAACAAGTCAAACTCCTACTTTCACTCTCCACCTACCAATCCTCATTTGACCAAGTCTTAGGCAGAGTTTGAACTGCCACAAACTCCTCCCTCCATGCCACAAAAATGAGTGCCAAAAAGTGGCCACTCCATGGCTCGAACATAAGGCCACCTTCCCTTGTAGATGACGCCACACTCGGCTCCAAGTGGCACATGCTTTGCCACTTTGCTAGCCTTATTTTTGTGAAACAAAATACCAAATAAAATACACATCCTCACTCCATCACTCTCCCGACTTAACACCCAAAACCAAAATTTTCCCATACACTCGTGGCATACACCTAGCCTACAATTAAGCCCCTAAAACATAAAAATAGCAACATAGCACACCAACATATGCAAAACATGCCATAACAAAAATAGCCCCTAACCCGGGATATTACACTTCAGGTGCTATTGGGATTTGGAAATAGCCAGAGACTCCATCTAGGAAGCAATAGTACATATACCCAGATAACCTTTCTAGCATTTGATCAATGAAGGGTAAAGGAAAGTGATCTTTTCTAGTGGCGTCGTTCAGCTTCCTATAATCAATGCAAACTCTCCAACCTGTGACTGTTCTGGTGGGAACTAGTTCATTCTTTTCGTTGGCTACCATCGTCATGCCTCATTTCTTTGGGACAACCTGCACAGGACTTACCCAATTGCTGTCAAAAATAGGATAAATTATTCCAGCATCTAGAAGTTTAATTACCTCAGCTTTCACAACTTCTTTTACGTTGGGATTCAATCGTCTTTGAGGTTGCACACATGGCTTGTATTCTTCTTCCATTAAAATTTTGTAGGTGCAAAACGATAGGCTTATTCCCTTAACGTCAGAGATTTTCCAAGCTATGGCTCTTTTATGTTCTCTTAGTACCTGTATCAACACCTCTTTTTCCTTAGGTTCTAGCTCTGAAGAGATAATTACCTGTAGCGTAGAATTGTCCCCGAGGAATGCGTATTCTAAGTGTTTTGGCAACTGTTTTAATTTTAATTTAGGCGGCTCATCAATGGAGGGTTTTTGTTTTAGTTCGTCATTGACTTTAATGCTGTCTTCTTTTGTATATCTAGATGAAGATGTATTTAAAGTCAGCTCGTCAACTTCATCTTCTTCCCCCTCTTCTTGAGTCAAGCACAGTTCCATCGTGTCATCATGTATAATTTCCTGTAATGAGTTTTGAATGATATGATCAGTGGTATCAACAAAAATAACAGGAATCATCTTGTTCTCTAGAATATCGCATGGCATCATAAATTTGAAAAATAATTTCCTCATCGCCTATCCTTAATGCAAGTTTACCGTCACCTACATTGATAACAGCCCTAGTAGTAGCTAAAAAAGGGCGCCCTAAAATTAAGGGAACCTCAATGTCCTCATCCATGTCAAGCACAACAAAATCAACAGGGAAAATAAATTTATCAATTTTTACCAAGACATCTTCGATAACTCCTCTAGGATATTTAATAGATCTATCAGCTAACTGAATACTCATCCTAGTGGGTTTTGGTTCCCCAAGATCTAGTTGTTTAAACATTTTATAAGGCATTAAATTAATACTGGCACCTATACCAGCTAATGCTTTCTTAATATTTAAACTACCAATTAAACAGGGAATAGTAAGACTTCCCGGGTCTTTTAATTTGGTTGGTAACTTGTTTTGGAGGCTGGCTTAACATTCTTCATTAAACTCCACTGTTGATATTTCTTCAAGCTTCCTTTTGTTAGTCAGGAGTTCTTTTAGGAATTTGCGTATGTTGGCATTTGTGAAATGGCTTCAACAAAAGGTAAGTTAATATGTATTTGTTTAAAAAGTTCAAGAAATTTACCGTATTGGGCATCTAATCGGTCTTTCTTCAACTTTGCTGGGTATGGGATTAGTGGTTTACTTTCTTTGCGCACTGGAGTTTCATCCTCAATTCCCTCCTCCCTTACTTTGTTATCTTCGTGTGGTAATTTTTTTCTTTGGTTCGACTAACTCCTTTCCACTTCTCAGTGTAACTGCCTTTACATGTTCGGTTCCTTTAGAAAAATCTCTGATCGAATTTCAGAAACTATCTTAATAAGTTGTCCAACTGACTTAGTAAGTTCCCCAACTTGGTTCTCGATCCCTTTGATCGATGCTTGTTGATTATCGAGTGTCGCCTCAGTTTCTTGGAAACAGGCATCTGTGGCTGCCATAAATTTTCTCAGCATCTTTTCGAGGTTCGACCTCTTTTCCTGTGGATAGGGCTGATGTTGAAAATTTTGAGGAGGTTGTTGTCTTTGATTTCCTTGACCTCCCCATGAAAAATTTGGGTGGTTCCTCCAACCTGGATTATAATTATTACTATAAGGGTTATTATTAGATCTGAAACTATTACCTATATAGTTCATTTGTTCGCTTTCTATGCTCGGTTGGTAGGGTGGGTACTCAGGATTCACCACAGTTCCACTTGCGTCGCACTGCATTACTGGATGTACCTGCGAAGAACACTAACTATCAAGCTTTTTATTCATCATCTCTACCGGTGTTGATAGCATGGCTACTGCATCGAGGTTGTAAACACTGACTAATTTTGTTGGTTTTGTCCTTGTAACTTGCCACTGATAGTTATTCAGTGACATCTCTTTGATAAACTCGTAGGCTGCTTCAGGAGTTCTGTTGTTCAGGGTTCCGCCAGCGGCTGAATCAATTAGTTGCCTCGTTGAGGGGTTCACACCGTTATAGAAAGTTTGGACTTGGAGCCACAAGGGTAAACTATGGTGTGGACACCTTCTCAAGAGATCCTTGTATCTCTCCCATGCGTCGTATAAGGTCTCTAAATCCATCTGCACAAAAGAAGAGATATCATTCCGTAATTTGGCCGTTTTGGCCGGTGGGAAATATTTTAATAAAAAAATTTTGCCATTTGATCCCATGTAGTGATTGACCCTAGTGGTAATGAGTTTAACCACTGTTTGGCTTTATTCCTTAATGAAAAGGGAAATAACCGAAGACGTATGGCATCATCAGAATCGCCATTTATTTTGAAGGTATCACAGAACTCTAAAAAATTAGCTATATGAGTATTTGGGTCTTCGTCCTGCAAACCATCAAATTGAACAAATTGTTGAATCATTTGTATAGTGTTAGGCTTTAATTCAAAATTATTAGCAGCTATAGCAGGCCTAACAATACTTGATTCTGCTCCTGTCAAATGAGGTTTAGCATAATCATACATAGTACGCGAATCATTATTTTCTGCCACATCTTGTGGTGGTGGATTGTTCTCGTCCATCCCTTCAGTAGGATTGGATCTGCCCTCTCGTTCTTCTTCTGTGTAATTTAGGGCTCGCCTAATTTCTCTACGATTCCTGCAAGCCGTAGCTTCAATATCACTGTTGTATACTAACTGTCTTTTAAGGTTCCTTTTAGTTATAAACTAGATGTACTTGCTAGGAAAAGATAGAAAGAAAATATAACAAAATTAGAAATTAAACTAAAAATAAAAGTAATTTGTGAAAAATAAAAAATAATGGCTAAAGTAATATAAATAGAGCTTTCTTAATATTTTAGTTCCCCAGCAACGGCGTCAAAAACTTGATCGCTAGTCAGAGTCTTAAAATTTATATAAAGAGAATGATCAAACCTAGAAACTAACTATGACAACGATTTGAGGCAAGTGTACCTATCGAACAGTAGTATAGCTTAGGCAAGACCGGATTGTCGAACCCAAAGGAACTAAAAGTATTAATACTAACTTTCTTTTTATTATCTAGCCTAAAATAAATAAAGTTGTTGTTTAATCTAAATTTATTAACTACTAAGCTAAAGACGCAAAGACAAAAAGAATGAATTGGGAAAATTACTTGAGGAAAAACTCAGTTGATTAAGACGATACCCTTAGGAAGAATCCACCTAGACTTCACATGTTATCTAACACTGAACCAGACGATTTATTCACTTGACTTGATCTGTAAGATTCCCTAATGTATATTAAACCCTCTCGAAGCGAATAACCTCTAATCCTAGGTTGATTAATTGAAATCTCTTTCTAATTAAAACCCCTAGAATCGCATTAACTCGATCTATAGACTTCCATATTAGGTTTCACCCTAATCCGGCAAAATCTCGTCACCCTATCTCTAGGCGTGTAATCAACTCTGCTTAATTATGCTAGATCTACTCTTAAGCAGGGACTTTTGCTCCTATACCTAAGCACATCCAACTTGAATCAATATCCCGAAAATATCAACACAAGATTTAAGCACACATAATTCAGAACAAATCAAGTATTTGTCATATAGTTCAGAAAACAATAACAAGATCAGTCTTAGGTTTCATCCCCTTCAGGTATTTGAAAGATTTAGTTCATAACTATAAAAGAAAACATCTCAGAAGAAAAGATAAAACAAAATATAAGAAATCCCTAAAACCCCCTGAAGGAATTGAAAGAGAGATCCACCGTCTTGAGTATAACTCCGGCTTCTTGAGATGGATCAACTGGCTATCTTCGAGTGATTTCCACAAATCTGACCTTTTCGGCTCGGCTCCTCAGCCTAGCTAACCGCCCTCTTTAAGGTTATACTTAGGGGGTTTATATAGGCTTTTGAAATAGGTTTCTTTGCCCTTAAGTATCCTTTTCTGAGTAGAATTGCTCTTATTCACGTCAGGGACACGGCCATGGCACACGCTCGTGTGAATCGTCTTTAGGCCGTGTTCGGAGTTCTTTAATGAGGCACGACCATATGAATCGGGATCAGGCCGTGTTTTAGTTTCTCAAGGAGGCACGGCCGTGTGGGATTAAGTCCAGGCCGTGACGATTTCTACTTTGGCCCAATTTGGTCCATTTTAGGCCCGTTTCTCATTCTTTCTATCCTCCGGTGCTTTCCTGAGTATAAGACATGAAAAGAAAGGATTAAGAGCACCTTTTTACATAAATCAAGGGATAAATCATGCAGAAGAATGCTAAATGTGGGATTAAAATATGTTACTTTTACGGTTTATCAGTTATATTTTCCTTCATGAAAAGTTAATTATTATCAAATAGTAATCAAGTCATTCATCAAAAAGACGAACAACCCGTGAGCACATTTACTTTTCATCAACCATGTAAAGCCAATGAGAGGGTATCATTTACCCATGTCTCGAGCTATGAATTCCACTAGTGCGAATGACGCTACATACCACAGAAGTCGCAAAACCAATGCACCAGCTTTTGGTTCATTGTCTATTTGAACTCGGGCTTTTACTTACATCGAAGTATACAAGTCACGCATACATGGTCTGCCATCCACTCAAGATATAGGTATGTCACACTATGAACATCACAAGTGAATAAATCCATAAACGGATTCAATATCTATTCTTCTTGGGTCTAGACTGATATACTGTCAGTCTAGGTCACATCTATGCCTCTATCTTTGGGGAGTCATCCGCTCTGATGCCCAAGACAAAGCATCTCCCTAATTGGACTTGATAGATGACATATTAGTCTTTGAATTAGTTTTCTCATTTTTTATTAGAAAAGGGACATATTTAGGTTCATCTACTAATATAAGTTGTATTTCCGTATTACGATCCGACCATGTAATACCGCTTAATATTAGTTTAAACATTAGACAACCAGTGAGCAATTTTGGCTTCTATTTTGCTTTGCGTGCAAAACCCACATTAGGACAATTATACAAAGTATATTAATGTAATCCATGAATTTGTTTTATTAACCAATATGTTCAAAAAATTACAAGATTACAAACGAATATACTACATTTAGGGCACCAGATCCAATAGTAGCATCATCCCACAATAGTGGAATTCATGACCCTATAAAAGGTAAATAATATCTTTTCATCGGCATTACATGATAGATGAGAAGTAAAACATAGTCATAAGTCATTTGTCTTTGTGATAAATTATTTAATTACTATTTGATAGTAATTGGCTTTTCATGAAGAAAGATGTAATGATTACCATGAGATAAATAGGATCATATTGGGAGAACGGATTTATCTCAAAGAAATTAAAGATATCCTATGATGGTAACACACTTATGACAAGTTCATTAGACAAGAACTTATTGAGTAGCTTTAGTAATGATATATAATAAGGGAGAGCTCAACTTTAGTGGAATGACTTTATGACTAAATAATGTTGTAATTAACAGACGAATAGTCGAAACTTAATTACAAATTATTTTAGTCTTAATTATATATTTTCAATCGATACCTCTGCTAGCTCGAGATAACTAGAAACAAATTGCATGTGAACCTACAAATATGAAAACGATGAAGTAAGAGAAATAGATTGCATGTATCACTATCCAAGGTGAATGCATTTCTCGCTAAGTAAAAAAGATGACTTAAGAAATTAATTTAAGTTCTTCGAATTATTATTTAATTAATTGTAATTAAATAATTAAAGTTCAAAGTGAGATTTAAATTAAGTCATTATGGATTTGTTGAATAAGACAATTAAATAGATTTTCCTTGTAGATTCTATTTTGATAAAATTGCTATGAATTTAACGAAATTAGAATTAGGTTGAGATAATTATTTAAATGAGAAATTAATTTAGTTAATTTAATTAATAGATTAAATATTGAGTTGGATAAATAATAAGTGTTGATAAAAAATCGTGAAAGCTAATATAATTGGACCCAATACATAAAAGGCCCAATAGAGCTATATAACATGAAAGGGGCAGCAACCCTAGTGTATTCCCAAGGGTGTTTGCGCCCTTATACTTCTAGTTAAAGTAGAAGTTATGTTTTCTATTAAAATATTCTTATTTAATCAGACCTTATTCTGACTAGAAGTATAAGGGCTGATTTATTCTAATTAAAGTAGAAGTTATGTTTTCTATTAAAATTTTATTTTCTAGGAGAAACGCATAGTTTTCGGTTAAAGAGAGAAATTTATATTAAAGTTTTCATTTTGTGGTTGGAGAATAGCAAAGAGTTAGTTTGATAGAAAGCCAGGATCAACTAAAACTGAGGCGTACAAAGTATAGACATATTTCGGTTAATGTTTGTTAGCTTAATTTCAAAAAAAAAAATTAACTTCATTTGTATAAATATTATAACTGTTTGGTTTCAAAAAAGAAAAAATTAAATTCTGTTATGCTTAAAAAAACACTATTTTTTAAACTTATTTTTTATGACTATCATCTTAATGTAAAGGGATTCAACTCAATCATTTATGTTTTGCTAACTACTTATTGGTCTTTACGGAAGGCTCAGCGGAGTCGGTAGCTACGGTGAAATTCTTTTTGGATTTTTTTTACTCAATTTCTTGCTTGCAGGTGAATTGCTCTAAAAGTGAAATAGATCAAGCTAGTGTTAGTCAGGAAGTGTTAAACAAAATAGTTAGCAACATTGGCATAAAAGAGGATGCACTACCTGTTAGATGTTTGGGGTTCCCTTGGCGGGAAGTGAGTGCTTTTTATTGGTGGATAAGAATACTCAAGGAATCCAAAGCTAGACCACTAGATATCTCTCAATTTTTGGTACATTGCAACTAATTCAATCTGTAATCTTCATCTTACAAAGTTATTGGTGTAGAATTTTAGTGTTACCAACTAAGGTTATCAAAAAGATTACTGAACAATGTAATTCATTTGTGTGGAAAGGGAAAGAAGGTTTGGAAAAAGGGGTCAGAATTAATTGGAAAGGAATTTTTTATCCAAAATGTTAAAAAATATCGTCGGTAATGACAAATATATCACAAAGAAAAGAAAAAATAAAAAATAAAGAACACATAGATTTTACGTGGAAACCCTTTCGGGAAAAAACCCACGGGCAGAGGAGAAGAAAATTCACTATGTCGAATTCGAATCAATTACAAGAGGAATAGACCATGTCTATTTATAGGCAAATTCATATTCTAATAGGAGTGTAGTAAGATTAAAAACTCCTTATTCTAATCAATATCAAATAGATGGAGTTTAATAAGGTTTAAAAACCTTATTTAAAATAAAATAAAAGAAGTGTAATTCTATAGGGATTCTTCTTTTATTTTATTTTACCATGTATTTTATTTAAATAAGAATTCGGGTTACGTAATTCTAACAATCTCCACCTTGACACGAATTCTCAATAAACAAGTTCTTCATCGCGAACTCTCAACGAATAAGTTCCCCACCTCTTCCATAAAACCCCTTAAGGGTTTAACTTCAACAATGAACACCAACCAAGTCTAAGCAATGCTCAAACTTGGTTATAAGAAGTGACTTAGTCATCATATCTGTAGGATTTTCATGAGTACTAATTTTGCTCACAACTATATCACCAAGAGCAATAATATCACAAACAAAATGATACCGAACATCAATGTGTTTTGTTCTCACATGAAACATTTGATCTTTTCTAAGGAAGATGGCACTTTGACTTTCACAATATACTGTGTTTGATTTGAAGGTCTTCATTGAGCCCACTAAAGAGTCCCTTCAACCAAATAGCTTCTTTACAAGCCTCAGTAATCGCCATGTACTCAGCTTCAGTGGTAGACAAAGCGACTGTAGTTTGCAAAGTAGCTTTCCAACTGATTGCACAACCTCATATTGTAAAGACATAACCAGTGAGAGATCTTCTTCTATCAAGGTCTCCAGCAAAATCAGCATCAACATACCCAATGACTCCATCTCTAGTTCTTCCAAACTGTAAGCAAACATCAGTAGTACCTCGTAAGTATCTTAAAATCCACTGAACTGCTTTCCAATGTTCTTTACCGGGATTCGCCATGTATCTCGCTAATCGCACCGATCGCATATGATAAATGCGACGTGAACAAACCATAGCATACATGAGAGATCCCACTGCACTAGAGTATGGAACATGTGACATGTATTCAATCTCATCATCTGATTGTAGAGACAAAGCCGATGAAAGTCTGAAATGGGCTGCTAAAGGAGTACTAACAGGCTTAGCACTCTGCATATTGAACCTGCAAAGAACTTTCTCAATGTACCCCTTCTGACTTAGGTACAATTTACTTGTTTTTCTATCTCTGAGAATCTCTATACCAAGTATCTTCTTTGCTGGTCCCAAATCTTTAATCTCAAATTCTTCACTTAGTTAGGCTTTAACCTTTCTTATCTCTGCTTTATCTTTTGCTGCTATCAACATGTCATCAACATAAAGAAGTAGATACACAAAAAAACCATCTCTGTTTTTCCTAAAGTAAACACAGCTATCAAAACTACTTCTTTTAAAATCATGAGAAGTCATAAAGGAATCAAACCTCTTTTACCACTGTCTTGGTGACTGTTTCAAACCGTAAAGAAACTTTTTCAGCAAGCAAACATAGTCCTCTTTTCCTGAGGCTGTAAAACCCTCTGATTGTTGCATGTAAATATCCTCCTCAAGTTCTCAATGCAAAAATGCAGCTTTTACATCTAACTGCTCAAGCTCCAAATCATGCATGGCCACAATACCAAGCAAAGCTCGAATCAAACTATGCTTCACAACTGGGGAGAACACATCTGTGAAGTCTACTCTTGGAATTTGACTATAACCCTTTGCAACAAGCCTTACTTTATATCTGGGTTCTTCAACTCCTGGAGTCCCTTCTTTCTTTTTAAACACCCATTTACAGCGAACAGCCTTTTTACCTTTAGGAAGTTTCACAAGATCCCATGTTCTATTTTTGTGGAGTGATTCCATCTCCTCTTGCATAGAAAACATCCACTTTTCTGAATCTTCACAGGTAACTGCCTCAGAATAATTAGACGGCTCTTGGTTTGCATCTATATCTTCAGCCACATTTAAAGCATAAGCAACTAGATCAGCCTCGGCATACTTCTTTGGAGGTTTAATTTCTCTTCTAATTCTATTTTTGGCGATAGAGTATTGTGGTGAAGAAGCAACTCTATTCTCAATTTTTGTACTGGCTTGAGAAGTTAACTCTGTATTAATCTGATGCTCCACCTGGTTTTGATTTTCTTTATTGGAAGAGTCTTAAGAGATAAGTTAGGTAGCATAGCAGTTTCATCAAAAACAACATCTCTGCTAATCACAACTTTTCTATTTTCAGGACACCATAACTTATACCTTTTACACAAGCTTTATAACCAAGAAAAACACATTTAATGGATCTCGATTCCAATTTTCCATTATCAACATGAGCATACGCAGGACACCCAAAGATCTTTAAATCAAAATAATTAGAAGGATTACCTGACCATACCTCTTGCGGAGTCTTTTTCTCAGTGGCAATGGATGGAAATCGGTTGATCAAAAAACATACAGTAAAGGCTGCTTCGGCCCAAAACGACTTTGGTAAGTTGGCATTTGACAACATACATCGAACCTTCTCCATGATCGTTCGTTTCATTCGCTCGCAACACCATTTTGTTGTGGAGTATGACGAATCGTCAAGTGTCTCACGATCCCTTCTGACTTGCACAGTTTATTAAACTCATCAGAACAAAACTCTAAGCCATTGTCTGTGCAAAGGTATTTTATTTGTTTTCCCGTATGTTTTTTAGTCATAGTTTTCCAAGACTTAAATGCGGAAAACACATTGCTTTTTTGCTTCAGGAAGAATGCCCAAACTTTTCTAGAAAAATCATCAATAAAAGTTAGCATATAATTAGCTCCACCTCTCGAAGGCACTCTTGATAGCCCCCATAGATCAGAATGAATATACTCCAACGTTCCTTTCGTGTTATGGATTCCTTGGGTGAATCGAACTCTCTTTTGCTTCCCAAAAATGCAATGCTCACAGAACTTCAGTTTGCAAATTCCTTGCCCATCAAGAAGTCCTCTTTTGCTCAATTCTGCCATGCCATTCTCACTCATATACCCCAGGCGCATGTGCCAAAGTTTAGTAATATCATCATCTGACAAGGAAGAGGAAGCGACAGCTGTATCACCAATAATAGTAGAACCCTGCAAAACATATAACTTGGCAGTCTTTCTCTATCCTTTCATCACAACGAAGGAACCTTTGGAAATCTTCAAAATCCCACTTTCAGCTGTGTATTTGTACCCTTTTGAATCAAGAGTACTTAACGAAATTAAATTTCTCTTCAATTCTGGAACATGACGTACGTTACTAAGTGTTCTGACAACTCCATCAAACATCTAATTGTTCCAACACCTGCGATTTTACATGCAGCATTATTTCCCATCAAAACAACATCTTCAGATACTGTTTCGTAATTTGTAAACCAATCCCGATTGGGATACATGTGAAAGGTGCAACCCGAATCAAGTATTCACTCCTCGCTCACTTTAGAATTGTTGATCGAAGCGACTAGAAGTTCACCATCGCTGTAGTCTTCTACAACATCAGCTTCACCGGAATTTTCTGGTTGCTTTCCCTTTTGATTCGCAGCCTCCCTTTTGATCTTATTTTGTAGCTTATAGCATTCAGATTTAATGTGCCCTTTCTTCTTGTAGAAGTTACAAGTTTTACCTCTGTTTAAAGACTTGGATCTACCTTTAGATTTACCACGAGGATTCCGTTCCTGTGTCCTTCCACGATCATTTTCAGCATTCCGATCTTGTCTCCCACGAACAATGAGACCCTCTCCCTGAGAGTCACTTTTAACCATAAGATGCTTCATCTTATCATACGAGGTCAAAGAATCATAAACCTCATCAACTGTGAGAGACTCGCAGCTATATAAAATCGTGTCTCTAAAGGTTGAATAAGACGGGGGCAACAAACAAAGTAGAATCAACCCTAGATCTTCCTTATCATACTGAACTTCCATGGCCTCCAAGTTTGAGAGAATTTCTTTAAACACTGTTAAGTGTTCGTGCACAGATGCACCTTCCTCCAAACGATGAGCATAAAGACGTTGTCTACCCCTAGTAGGGCTTCCTCTAAATCCATCTGTGCAAGAACTGCCTGCATCTTTATCTGCCACAACACGAATCTGGTGTTGGGATCCAGAGGAATTTCATACTTCAAAGACGTCATTACCGTGATCGAGATGAAAAACCTGGAAGCTCTGATACCAATTTGTTAAAAAATATCGTCGGTAATGACAAATATATCACAAAGAAAAAAATAAAAAATAAAGAACACACAGATTTTACGTGGAAACCCTTTCGGGAAAAAAACCTCGGGCAGAGGAGAAGAAAATTCACTATGTCGAATTCGAATCAATTACAAGAGGAATAGACCATGTCTATTTATAGGCAAATTCATATTCTAATAGGAGTGTAGTAAGATTAAAAACTCCTTATTCTAATTAATATCAAATAGATGGAGTTTAATAATGTTTAAAAACCTTATTTAAAATAAAATAAAAGAAGTGTAATTCTATAGGGATTCTTCTTTTATTTTATTTTACCATGTATTTATTGAAATAAGGATTCGGGTCACTTAATTCTAACACAAAATCTATAGGTGGATTAGGTATCAAGGATATAGGCCTAGCATGAAGATCAACCGGAAAATTGTTATTAAATCTACTTCTCTTTTGGGTGGCATGGGTCGAAAAATGCTTGCTAAAAGGGGGCAACTTATTTTCAGTTTAATCTCGGCTGTGGCATAGTTGGTTATGGAGAAAACTTTTAAAGACTAGAGATCTTTTATTCTAATTTATGCTCTCGGAAAATCTGGAAGGTACAGGGGAAAGTTCGTTGGGGAAGGCATTCTTTTATTACAGCATGTTGGGATACACTCTATTCTCCAAGCTAGAAATTTAGTTGCTAGTGAGGACACCTCATGGCAGGTGAAAGTTGACTGGATTCTTAAAAATTCTAAAGATAAAAAGTCCTTTAGCCAATATTATGAGGATTGCTTGCTTAGAATGCTAATTTGTATCTAATTTGGCGTGAAAAGAACAGGAGGTTACATAGACTCCAAACACTACACAATGTCTTTTCTTGAATATTAAAAGATGGCGAGGGATAAACTTTTAAATAGTAAAATTGCCATAGATATATTTACTTTTTACAGTGGGTGGGGTTAATATTGTTAGTACACAGTTCTGTATAGTTTTGGATTTGTTTGAATATTTTTAGCGTTTTGTATAGTTTTGGGTTTGTTTGAATTGTAAGCATTATAAACAGTAGCAAGATCTCCAGGCTTCTTTTGGATGGAATGAAATATTACTTATCCAAAAAAAATCTACAAAAATTCACATCATTCATCTAAACCTAAATCACTAGTATTTTAATAATTTTTTTATTAAAATATACTATAAATTATTCTACTCTTTGTAAATTTAGAATTTAGTTATTATACTTTTTATTTTTAGAAATTTAATCCTTTTATTTTTTTTAGATTACAAAATCCAGATTTTATTATTAATACTCTTAAAATTATTTAGTTAAATTCAGTTTCATTACAACGTCATTCTATTAGTTACATGGCTACCAAATGAGAACTTTTTTTTATTTCAAAATATCACACCAATAAATTTAACAAAAAAAAATAATACTAACAAATGGGTTGAATTTTGGAATTCAAAAAATAAAGAAACTAAATTTCTAAAAATAAAAATATATGAACTAAATTCTAAATTTATAATAAAAAATACATAAAACTATGACATTTTTAACATTATTTATATAATTCTTTTAGTGAATATATTTTTTAGATAATTTTTTTTCACCCACATCGTAGATATATTATCGATATTATAGATAATAAATCACAAATTATAAATTATAAATTATAAATTATAAATTATAGATAGATAAAACCCTAAATGCGGGGCTCGGGTTTCTCTCGACAGATAAAAAGGACAGGTAACGTGAGATCTTTTACATTTTCTTATAGATAGATGATGAAATGAGTGCAGAATAAGTGCTTCAATAATACAGATAAGAAACTTGTGGAGGCACAAGCGAAGTTGAAACTTAAAAGTCAATTTTTTTTAATGAAATAAAATGTCATCATTTAATTCAACATAAATTCGATCAAGTTAAAAGATTGATTTAATATGTAGTTTGATATATACAATTTTTAAGGGATAAATTTTAAAATTAAATATGAACTTTGATTTAATATATAGTTTGATATATGAATTTTGATTTGGTGCAATTATACACATAAAACTTTGATTGTGGTTAAAACGTATACATGAAACTTTAATTTTGATTCAGTCATACGCATTTAAAGAAATAATTACATCAATATATTGGATAAATACAATTATTTGTGTACGCAAATATAAATATAAAATGATATTATATCAATAATTGTGTTAATAATTTGTGAAATTTCCATCAAATCAAAATTTCATTTATAAATTTTCACATTAGACCAAAGTTCATGCATAGTTTTGAAATTTTATCCCATTTTTAATTAAATAAATTATTCAATGTCATAAGTTAATTGGACACCAACTCAATAAGATAATAAATAAATTATCATTATTTTACAAAGTAAAAATATATAAAAGATACACACCATGGGATTAGAACATAAGACTGAAACATCTTTACTTTATCATTTCAACCAAAGCCTCATTTGTTACCAATATAATTTTTTTTATAAATACATTTGTCACATAAATATACTTTTATAAATATCTTTACTTACCTTATATTAAGAGGTTGATTGAGTTTATATCACTCATCAATCTAGTTCCAACTCAATTAAGAAATTACTAATTACGCCTTAATTTTATTAAATAAAAAATATTATTTTGAGGGTGTATATGTCTTTCTTATATTTTGTTAAATACATGCATATGTGAATCATGAACATCATAGTAATTTTGATTATCTCAACTTTACTATTAAGCCACATTTAAATTTTTATATCAGTTTTCATAAATTTATTACATAATTCTTTTACCACATCATAAATATATCATTATCTAGTAAAACATAAAAAAAAAAATGATGGAATTTGGTGTCATGATTCAAAGATACCAAAGTAGATTAAAAAAAAAACCCAAAATTATTATATGAAAAGATTATTAGGGGTATTTAAATTTGTAAGTTTTAATAAAATCGAAAGCTAAAATAACACTTACAAAAAGAAACCATCCACTAAAAAGTTACTTTTATTATTTTTAAGCAATTTTCTTTTTGCTCATATAAAATAATTATAAGTATAAAGTATAAAGAAAAAATTCTTTTATTACGCACATACTGGGTGAAAGGTACACTCATTATCAAATTTACATGGAACTAGTGTTATGAGTTAATCAGTTATAAATTTAGTTAGAAAAAGATAAATATTGATACTTTTATATAATATTTTAATAAAAGAAATAAAAATTTCATATTCAAAGATCAAAAAAATTTTAATATCAATTAAATTTTAGCTGAATTGACATCGATATTATTTGAGTATGCTCAAACGTATTTTATCCTTTTATTTATGAATTGGAAGGGATTTTGAATAATTTTAAGCATGATATAAAAGAATCTTTAATAAAATTTAAAAATAAATTCTTTACCAGTTATTGACAGCCTAATAAAATATATGAAATACACCAAGTACAGGTGAAAAACAAATGGAAAATTTTGACAGTTTAACGGTGGTTCACCCTGCAATGTTCAACTAAGCTGCCCCATCAAAATTCAAAATCGATGGTTTTTATGTGTTAGAGCTTATAAATAAATAAATAAAAAGTGTTTGTCATCAGTGTTTGGGGAGAAAGCCGAAAAAGGTATACAATAAGAAAGCTTTTGAAACATGGATTAGACCACTCACATATCTTCTCTCTCACACATGTACAAAGAGCTACGTAGTTGTCAGTAACTGCAGAAGATAGAGATCCCCTTTAATCGAATTTTACTTTATTTTGTCCTCGCATTGCGTTTGCAGCTGCATAGATGGGAGAGTTCTATTTCTTATAATTTTCCTTTTGGCTTGCTGCATATATCAGCTCTCCCCTCCATGGAATGGGAGGCTTTACTTTCATTGGCAAATAGGAAGCCTAACTTTGCTGAAAAAGATGGCTGTCATTTCTCGTAATGTTTCATGGATACTATCACCATCCAATCCTTGTGTGTCAAAAGGGTTTTCTTCTCCCCGGGATTTGCCCTTTGAGGAAAAATTTTAAGTCATTTGGTTACAAAATCATCGTGGGTCCTGTGTATAAATGCCTTTGAATGTCACTGTGTAGCTAGCTAGGCATGGTTGGCCTGCAATGCAGGCAGAAGTAGGTCCTGTTGGAAGCTTATGCATGGCATGGCATGGAATGCCCAGAGTACTATTTCACATATGCTTGGAATTTTTTTAAATTTTAATTTTAGTTTAAAAACGTGCGTGAGACTACACATACATGTATACTAAGTATATCTTGTCTAATATTAGTGTGTATAAGATATTATTATTAGGTAAGAGAGAGAGGTGTGCACCTGTCGGCATCATCGTACATTCTAATTCAGTGTGGGAACATGGATGAAAATCATACTCAGACATATAATTGAGTGTATCCCACCAAGGAGACCTTCCATGAAGAAACCATCCTTCCAAGTGAAAAAAAAAAAAAAAAAAAAAAAACCTTAACTACAAAGACCAATGGCCTACTTATAAAGTACATCTCTGATCTACGTTTTATTTTAAGCATTTAGGTTTTGGAAACTTTTAGGGGGGGATTTAATGCCTCCTTATCTCCTTTCACCCATCATTATTTCTCATTGAATTCAAATTTTGATGCAGTGGCAGACAGTAGGTCCAAAAGCTCCTCCTGATATTAATTTACCGGAAATCCCTACATTTCGAAATGCCACAATTTGTTATAATTGTGCCTTTAATCTCTCTATTTTTTGAAATTTAATCTCTTAAGTCCAATATTCAAATTTAATAGAAATTAATTCCTTAAATTAAACATTGAGAAATACATTTAAAGGAAAAACAGAGCAGAGGGACTTAAGTGCATGATTAGACCGTCTGGTGAGGTCACATGCCACAAAACACAACCCTTCTACTCTCTTTCCCTTAAACAAAATCAGAACCCAATACTCAAGTAAGCTGCAACTCCAGCAAGGTCTAAACTCATAAGCCTACAAGCACCCAACTTCTCCTGCTAACCGACATAAGATGATAAAAGCAGCGGAAATTGTGAGGCCAACAATTTGATTACTAGACAAACCAAAATGTTAATATGGTCGGAGGATCAATTAATGAATAGTCTTGGAGCAATTCCTGGGTCAACCCGAAGATTAAATATACATATCTAAGCACATTGTCCTTCCCATCTATCTATACCACTTTGACACCAAATATAAATATCCAACTACTATTCTTTTCATTTTTCTACACTTTGATTTTTATTACTCTATAAAAGCCTTTTGATGGATAGTTTGTTTACTTGCAGTTAGTATAAAAATAACAGTAACGGTAAAATTAGATAAAATACTATAGCGTGAGATAAAAAAAATAAATGCACCACACTAGATATAATCGTCTATCCAAAGAAATCAATTTTTCTTGCTTCCTTATTCTGACCTCACTTTTGGCGACTTAAGGATCGGAGCAACACAAAATCTGACGCTTCCTTTGTTAGAAAAGATGTGGTTGAAAAAAGAAAATAAAAAGAATTCAAAATAAGAATTGAGACATCAATATTCTGTTTAAGATTTTAATTTAACCTCTACGATGCAATAAATCATAAAAAAAATTAAATTAGAGTAATCGAAATGACAAATGAAATTTAATTATTATATATATAATGAATAGTTGCACATTAAAGTACATGTCATTTGGTACACTGCCAGTAAATTAGGCACTTGACTCAAATACCCAAGTTATAAAGAATTTGTTATTTAATTTTTTTTATACTCTGCATTTCTTAGCAACGTGGGATTACTAACATTTCAAACTATTAACTAACCCCATTAGTTTGAAATGTTAGTAATTACTTTGCCTTTCATACAAATAAAAATTATGCAAAGAAGAAGGTATCTTTTCATTTGAACCACCAATTAACAAAAGTACCTTAGAATTTTAATAAAGTTAATAGTATTTATAGATTGAACCATAACTTGTATTAAAATTAAAGATACACCAGACATAATTTTTATTTTTTCCTCAGCATATATTTTTTATTTATAACTTTGTACGAATTCTTTTTTCACTTTTAGCATTAATATGGTCACATGTTTATCTTTTTCTTAATAAACATTCTCTAGAGAGCTCCATACATCTTCTTGTTGAAGTGGCATCGCATCTTATGTTTATGTAGGTAAAGATCCTTTATTTTCCACATTTCTTTAGACGATATAACAATCAATGAACTCCATTATGAGTATTCTATTAGAACACCAGTGCGCCCCGTGGTGCAACGAAAAATTAATTTAACAATTGCAAACTATGGATCCATGTGCGAGGAACAAATTGAGGATAAGAGAAGGTTCGAAATTATATCTTATTCTATCTGAGTAGAGAAAATTCAAGTCTAGCAAGTTTTTTTGTTGAAACCAAACCACAGCTGCAATGATTTTGCTCCAACCTCTACGATATCACCTGAAAGAAAACGATCGAAAAGACTCTTCGAACCTTTTAAAGAGAGTTTTAAAATTGCTAGTTAAGTGAATATTGGGTAAGATAAGAAAGAAGGCTCAAAACTTGCCTATATTCAAATCATAAGATAAGAAAGAAGGCTCAAAACTTGCCTATATTCAAATCACCTTGTTGAATAACATAAATCTCGTATAATGATTTAAGGGATTGCAATAATTATGTGATATTCATTCCACAAAGGATATCATTTTACTTCAATCCTTAAAATACTTCTTTGATTAAAATTTATTAAATCTTTTAAAAATTTCAGTAAAGATATACCCAATTAAAATTATGTAAAACCCATTTCACATTTTACATAATTTAAATTGAATCCTCTGTGTATGCACCAAACATGCACATATATTGTGTCTAGAATTTAGCTTTATCAAATTAAATTAATTATAAAAACATTTCTATAATTAATTTAACTTGCGTGACAAGTTAAATATAATCCCAACTTTCTTTAGATTTTGATAGTGTCAAAGCTTACGACTCACAATGTTAGAACTATGATGATCTCAAGTATAGGATCATACATACAATTATCACTATGAGAAATTTTGTGACTATGTCATAGTAATCCAAAAAGAATTCTCATGGTGGGCTAATCCAGTATATTGTTCTTGAACATATACTTATGCGTTGACTTGATAGCTCATATTCATAGTAACATATCGTCGTCAATCAAGCACATATTAGTGTCAATGCATTATTATTGTCCAAACCCACAATAATAATAATGGCAATTTCTTTATTAATAAACTAGGTAAACATGTATGTGATTACATTCATCTCATGAATGGTCTTTGGACATAATCCCACAATCTCAATTCATCCGCTTTATGTAATGGACAACACTAGTCTTCATATCACTTTTTTTTGGAATGGTTTTACTAGTGTTTCACAGACACATGCAACAACTTGTTTTTACACTTTGAAACTTTATAAATAGATGTTACTAATTAAAAGTTGGGCTTTAATTGTTGGTGTCTAAAAAGGTTTTAATCTCATTTCTTTTTTAATACTACTTACCAAATCCCCTTATAGTCTTTTGATTAATGGATCTACCAAATTGTCAATTGATTTGACATAAATTATGGTAATTACCCCCTTAGAGATTAACTTTCTAACATAATCATGTCTTATAGTAATATGCCTACACTTTTCATTATATATATCACTATATGCTTTAGACATTGTGACTATACTATCAGAAAACAAATAAATGGTCAGCTTTGGTTGTGGCCACAACTCTATATCTAATAACAATTTATTAGTCATTCTACTTATTTGCATATTGCAACTAGAGCTATGAATTCAATTCCATGGTTGAGTGAGAGATGAAGTTTGTTTCTTAGAAGCCCAACTAATGGCTCCTACTCCTAGTTTAAATATCCAACCAATTGTAAATTTATTATTATTTGCACTAATAATCAAACTTGTATTAGAGTATCCTTCTAAAACCATGGGAAATTTTGAATAATGTAAACCAATATTTTTAGTTTTTTAAGATATCTAAGAACCCTTTCAATGGCTTTCCAATGAATCATATTTGGATTACTTATGTATCTAGACAATTTGCATATTGCGAATGTTATATTTGATCTAGTATAATGCATGACATAGATTATATTTCCAAAAGCACTTGTATACTCAAGTTGAGCAATTACTTTATCATGATTCTCAACCAATTTCATGCTCGAGTTGAAAAGTTTATATTGAGATGTTTAAACTTTGTAATCAATTTCTCAATATAATGACTTTGGCTAGGGACATTGACATTACCATGTTTCTTAACTTTAATACTTAAGAACGTATCAGCCTCATTTAAATATTTGTTTTTAAAAATAAAGTTTGGATAGTTCTTTGTCTTGTTTGTACTAAACATGTTATTACTAAATATAAGCATATCATCAACATAAAGATAGATTATTGCTCCATATTCCATAGTAAACTTTGAGTATATGCATTGATTAGCCCCATTATATTTGATGTTAAATTTCTCATGCCATTGTTTAGGCGTTTGCTTCAATCCATATAGTGACTTAATTAATTTGCAAACCTTATACTTAATCTTGGAAGTATAAAATCTTCTACTTGTTTCATATATACTTATTCATTTAAGTTGCTGAAAAAGCTTCAAGTTTGTACTTGAAAATTAGTTTCATTCCAATTGTTGTTAGAATAGAACTAAACAGAAAGGTTTAATGCAAATTAATGCAAGTGGCAAAGTAAGAAGAGATAAAACACAATGTTTGTTAACGCAATTCAAACATAATGGTCCTACGTTTGCGGAGCATCACCCAGTGAATGATTCTATTCCAAAAATATTAATTAATTAATTAAAATAAATTGAATTAATCACTTCATTAAATTATTTTCCCAACTCAATTCTGATTCCGTTGAAATCATGATGATTTTACCATAGTAGAATGTATGAGAAAATAAATTTAATTGTCTCGTTTCATAAAACTGCAATGACTACTTCAATTAATTTTCACTTGGGTTTTATTCGATATAATTTCGATCTAAACTATTACACTTATGTCTATATTTTTTGGAGTCATCCGCTCAGATACCTTAGAGAAGTTATCTCCCCAATTTGACTTGATAGACTTTATAGACAACATAATAGTTCGTTACATCAATATGCCCAATTTTGATTCTTCAAACTGCAGACTATTTTGATTACCTACTAATATAAGTTTTCCTCTTGCATCACAATCTAACCACATGATGCAATTTCATATTAGTTAAAGGTTAGGTTCTCAGTGAGTCAATATTTGATTATACATTTTTGCTTTTCATGTTAAAAGCCATTGAGGGCAAATATACAAAAGCTAAAAATTTAAATAATGAAATTTTATTAAGCAAAATGTTTAAAAATTACAAGCATTAATGACGAAATAACTACACTAAGGGCACCCAACCCCAACAATTTAAACATATCATCATACGAGTAACCCTTTTCAATAAATACAAAATTTCTAGAAACTATGATTTTTTTTCAGATACTAGGACAATTTTGAATCCATTCTTATACAATAGATGTGCGAATACAAGATTTTTCCTAATTTCGAGAACATGAAATACGTTAAACAATTTTGACTTTTGTCTTGAAGTAAAGTTCAATTCAACAATTTCTTTGCCTGGCACCTTAGTAACATCATTGTTTTCCCATTAGGATTTCCTTTTTTTTTTGTTTTTTTTTTCACACTTTTCATGTGTCTTGAGTAGTTTTTTGTTGTTGCACACATGAATAGTAGCATCGAAATCCTACCACCACTAGAAAGATTTAGTTGCAGTAGTCATATAAACTTCAATCACCATGCCAATTTGCATTTCTATTACCATTGCAACAAGTTCCTTTGTTAAAATTGTGTAACCCAAATTCTTGTGAAAATAAAATAAAAGTGGCAAGATAAGGGGATTTACAAGTGGCATCCGTATAAAAGTTTACTTCCTTTATTTGATGTTGATTAGAATAATGTGTTCTAACCGAACTGTATTACTTCTATTTGACTTTGATTAAAATATGGTTTTATAAACCTATAAATAGACGTAGTCGTCTCTCCTCTTGTATTATTTGTAACACCCCTTACCCATATCTTATGCCAGAATCGGGCACGAGGCATTACCGGACTTAACTCACTTGGTCATACAACATAAAATATCTCTTTCACCATCAAAACAATCTCATTAAGGACCTATGATGCCTTAAACATGCATACGAAGGGTTTTGGAATCCAACTGGAAACTCTAGTGCACTTAAAATTTTTTCACCTAAACAAGGGCCACACGCCCGTGTGGGCAGGCTGTGTGGTCATATATGCCCATGTCCCTACCCCGTGTGGGATTTATTTTCATTTCGAACCTACAGGGGTTTTCACACGGCCGGACACACACCCATGTCCCTCACACGGCCTCGACACGACCGTGTCTTAGCCCGTGTGCCAAAACCTTGGCATTCTATTTATGACGTCATCATCTCAATAAGGTCGCACGGACAAGGCACACACCCGTGTCTTTAGACCGTGTGTCAAATTAAATTCTAATTTCAAGGTGCAGACTTCACACGGCCTGGGCACACACCCATGTTCGTGGCCGTGCCTACCACACGGTTGAGACATACGGTCGTGTCTCTGCCCGTGTGTTTATTACAAAGCTTACTGACTTGTAAAACTAACATGTAAGGGACACACGGCCTGGTCACACACCCATGGGATTGACCGTGTGTCACACAGGGCCTAGGCACACGCCCATGTGCCTACCCATGTGAACAAGAACAAGGCTATTTGCCAAGCTTTTTTTACCACCCTAATTCATACATCATAATACCATTCAACCAATCACTAAGCAACTCAAATGTGCAACATAAACTTCCATGAGTAACTTCATCTTTTCATTAAATATAAACAATGAGCCATCAACTATGGCTATATACAAAAGAGTTCACCTCTAAATGAGCCAACACACTCTTGGCCAAAATAACAAAACAATTTACCTAATCTAGCCCCTATACATGCCATACTCAAAACACTAAGTCTAGATATACCGAGGTGAGCTGATAGTGTGGGTGATCTTCCAATTATCTTCGTATCTCGACCCGGCTCTTTGACTCTATAAAACAAGGGAAAAGAAAAGGAGAGTAAACTTTAAGCTTAGTAAGTTTACATGTAAACAAATAACATCATAGTATGTGCTAAACAATAAATAGCGTTACATGCTAAGCAAGAACAATCCACATTCCATGATCATGCTTACTCATTCCATCTCTTACCACATTCCAACCATATCACAAGCCAAATGCCCACATTATTTAACATACATCCCTGCACTTATCACCACATGATCACATGAAACAACACATCATAATTTTCCCAATAAACCATTCATAATACTACCAATCACTCGATGGTTTCGCACTTAGCCCACCATTAATCTTTAACAGGGTGGTATTGCACATAGCCCACCAACAAGAATATTTACGGTGGTATGGCACTTAGCCCACCAAATAATAATATAAACAATGGTATAGCACACAGCCCATCGTGAATAAGTAATAAGGTGGTATCGCACTTAGCCCACTATTAAGAATTGTTAAGGTGGTATCGCACACAACCCACCAATTATTACTACGGATGTTATTTCACATTTACATATCTATTCCGTCATTCATACGAAAATTATTCAATATCTACCAAATTCAATCCACTTGAATCATACATGTTCTCAATCATACAATGCACCAATAAGTAACAACATGTGTAATTAAGATGCATCGTTTACACATAAACTTACCTCGGTGCAAAATATGTTAATTTGCGGTTTAATCTGAAACCTTACTTTTTTCCCGGTCAAGGTTAATTTCGTGCTCTTCTTGATCTATAACAACAAAATTCACTCATTTAAAACATTTTATGATCATAATGCATCATAATCCTACTTAGGAAAAAATGACCATTTTACCCTTGTACTATGGCAAATTACGATTTGCCCCTAGGCTCGTAAGTCATTTTTCAACACATTTTCTCATTAAACAAGCCTAGCTGAACATTTATTCCTCTTACAAAAACCCACAAATCTAACTATTTCATGCATTTATTACCAATTTACAACATTTACAACTTAGTCCCATTTAGGTGTTTTCATGACAACACCTTTCACAAAAGTTGTTTCTCATCTCCCCAACATTCATTTTCTTCCATAAAAACTCAGCTAACAACATAAACCCTCTCATGGAAAGTCCCTAAACTTTCAACCATTTCACAAATTAGTCCCCTCATTAGCTAGCTTAAGCTTTGGGGACTCCAAAAGTACAAAAATTATCAAATAAAACCACCAAAATCACTTACTTGCAAGGAGATAGCTTAGCTGAAAGTTTGAACCACAAAAACTCTATTTTTCTCTTCAATTTTCGGTGGAAGAAGGAGGGTGAATAGTAAAGATGATAACATCTTTTATTCATCTTATTTTATTCATTTTTATCACTTAATTTCCACCAAATTTGACCAACATTAAATATCTTGTCTCCCTAGCCTCTATATGGCAGGCCATCACAAATCCAATGGCCTAATTTCACTTTAAGGACCTCCAATTGATATTCTTTGGCTATTAGACACCTCTAACACTTATAATGGAACTTTCGCACTTTATGCGATTTAGTCCTTTTTCACAATTACACATACAATTGCTAAAATTAAAGCACCAAAATTTTCATATAGCCATATAAAAATGCCATAACACAATAATTAATACTAAAATAATTTTCCTCAACCTCGAATTAGTAGTCCTGAAACCACTATTCTGACTAACCCCAAAATTGGACTGTTACATTATTTGAATTCGACATAGTGAATTATTTTATCCCCTGCCGTGGTTTTTCCTGAAAGGGTTTCCATGTAAAATTTTGTATGTTCTTTTCGATTCTTAGCCATTTTCGACGATCTATTTTTCACAAACTGGATCATATGGCATCACTGAAGTTTGAAATTTTGTTGTTGGATCGCACCAGATTTGTGTTGTGGTAGATAAAGATACAGGTAGTGCTTACGCATATAGATTTAGAAGATACCTTACTGGGAATAGATAAGTTGTCTTCGACATTGAAGGATGAAGAGAAGAAGCGTAAAGATCAAAAGGCATTGACGCAATTACATTTGCATTTGTCTAATGAAATTTTGTAGGATATGATGAAGGAGAAGACCGTCGTTGCATTATGGGTAAAACTAGAGCAACTATGTATGTCGAAAACTCTAACCAGTAAGATGTATATGAAGCAGCGTCTTTATGCTTATCATTTGGAGAAAGGTGCGTCTGTGCGCGAACACTTAACAATGTTTAAAGAAATTCTTTCGAACCTTGAGGCTATGGAGGTTCAGTATGATAAAAACGATCTAGGGTTGAATTTTCTTTGTTTGTTGCCCCGTCTTATTTAACCTTTAGAGACACAATTTTGTATAGCCGCAAGTCTATCACAATTGATAAGGTTTATAATTTTTTTGATGTCGTATGACAAGATGAAGCACCTTGTGGTTAAATTCAACTCTCAGGGAGAGGGTCTCTTTTTTCATGGGGACAAGATCAAAATACTAAGGGAAGATCGTTGAAGGACAAAAGAATGGAGTCCTCACGGTAAATCTAAGGGAAGATCGATGTCTTCAAACAGAGGTAAAACTTGTAACTTATGTAAGAAGAACTGGCACATTAAATCTAAGTGTTTTAAGCTACAAAATAAGATCAAAAGGGATGCTGCGAATCAAAAGGGCAAACAACCAGAAAAATCTGTTGAAGCTGATGTTATAGAAGACTACAGCGATGGTGAACTTCTAGTCTTTTTTGTCAACAATTCTAAAGTGAGCGAGGAGTGGATCCTTGATTTGGGCTGCACCTTCCATATGAGTCCCAAACGGGATTGGTTTACAACTTATGAAATAGTGTCTGAAGGTGTTGTTTTAATGGGAAATAATGTTTTATGTAAAATCGCAGGTGTTGAAATGATTAAAGTTAAAATGTTTGACGGAGTTGTCAGAACACTTAGTGACATGCGATAAGTTCTAGAAGTAACGAGAAATTGATTACATTGAGTACTCTTGATTCAAAAGGGTTGAAATACATAGCTGAAAGTGAGGTTTTAAAGATTTCCAAAGGTTCCCTTGTTGTGATGAAAGGGCAGAGAAAGACTACCAAGTTATATATTTTACAGGGTTATATTATTACTGATGATGTAGTTGTTGATTCCTCGACCTTGTCAGATAATGATGTTCCTAGAATTTGGCATATGCATCTAAGGCATATAAGTGAGAATGGCATGGCAGAATTGAGCTAAAGAGGACTTCTTGATGGGTAAGGAATTTGTAAACTGAAGTTCTGTGAGCACTACATTTTTGGAAAGCAAAAGAGAGTTCGATTCACCAGAGGAATCCATAACACAAAGGGAATGTTGGAGTATATTTATTCTGATCTGTAGGGGCTATCCAGAGTGCTTTCGAGAGGTGGAGCTAATTACATGGTAATACTTATTGATGATTTTTCTAGAAAAGTTTAGGCGTTTTACTTGAAGTAGAAAAGCGATGTGTTTTCCACATTTAAGTACTGAAAAACTATGATTGAAAAACAGACGGAAAAATAAATAAAACACCTTCCCACAAACAATGGCTTAGAGTTTTATTCTGATGAGTTTAATGAATTGTGCAAGTCAGAAGGGATCGTGAGACACTTGACAGTACATTATACTCCTCAGCAAAACATCGTTGCAGAACGAATGAACAGAACGATCATGGAAAAGGTTCGATGCATGTTGTTGAATGTTAACTTACCGAAGTCGTTTTGGGCCAAAGCGGCCTCTACTGCATGTTTTTTGATCAATCGATCTCCATCTGTTGCCATTAAGAAAAAGACTGTAAAAGAGGTATGGTCTGGTAATCCTGTTGATTATTCTGATTTAAAGATTTTTGGGTGTCGTGCGTATGCTAATGTTGATAATGGAAAATTAAAACTGAGATCTGTTAAATATGTTTTTCTTGGTTATAAAGCTGGTGTAAAAGGGTATAAGTTATGGTGTCCTGAAGAAAAAAAAGTTGTGATTAGCAGAGATGTTATTTTTTATGAAACTATTATGCTACCTATCTTATCTCTTAAATACTCTTCTAGTAAAGAGCAACAAAAGTAGGTGGAGCATCAAATTGATCCAGAATCTACAATAGAGTCGACTCATCAAGCCAGTACAAAAAGTCAGAATAGAGTTGTTTCTTCACCACAATACTCTATCGCCAAAAATAGAACTAGAAGAGATATTAAACCTCCAAAGAGGTATGCCGAGGCTAATCTAGTTGCTTATGCTTTAAATGTGGCTGAAGATATAGATGCGAACCAGAAGCTATCTACTTAATCCGAGGCAGTTAGCTATGAAGACTTAGAAAAGTTGATGATTATCATGCAAGATGAGATGGAATCACTCTACAAAAATAGAACATGGGATCTTGTGAAGCTTCTTAAAGGCAAAAAAGTTGTTCGTTGTAAATGAGTGTTTAAAAAGAAAGAAAGAACTCTAGGAGTTGAAGAAACCAGATATAAAGTAAGGCTTATTACAACGGGTTACAGTAAAATTCCAGGTGTGGACTTTATAGATGTGTTCTCCCCAGTTGTGAAACATAGTTCATTTCAAGCTTTGCTTAGCATTGTGGTCATGCATGATTTGGAGTTTGAGCAGTTAGATGTAAAAACTGTATTTTTGCATGGAGAACTTGAGGAGGATATTTACATGCAACAACCAGATGGCTTTATAGTATCAGAAAAAGAGGACTATGATTGTTTGTTAAAAAAGTCCATTTATGGTTTGAAACAGCCACCAAAACAGTGGTACAAGAGGTTTGATTCATTTATGACTTCTCATGATTTTAAAAGAAGTAGCTTTAATAGTTGTGTTTATTTTAAGAAAAAATAGTGATGATTGCTTTATGTATCTACTCCTCTATGTTGATGACATGTTGATAGTAGGAAAAGGTAAAGGAGAGATAATAAAGGTTAAAGCCCAGTTTACTGAAGAATTTGAGATGAAGCTAGGACCAGCAAAAAAGATACTTGATATGGAGATTCTCAGAGATAGAAAAGCAACTAAATTGTACCTAACTCAAAAAGGGTACATTGAGAAAGTTCTTTGCAGGTTCATTATGCAGAATGCTAAGCTTGTTAGTACTCCTTTAACAACCTATTTCAGACTTTTATCGGCTTTGTTTCCATAATCAGATGATGAGATTGAGTACATGTCACATGTTCCATATTCTAGTACAGTGGGATCCTTCATGTATACTATGGTTTGTTCACATCCAGATTTATCATATGCAGTCAATGAAGTTAGCAGATACTTGGCGAATCCCAATAAAGAACATTGGAAAACAGTTCAGTGGATTTTGAGATTCTTACGAGGTACTACTGATGTTTGCTTATAGTTTTGAAGAACTAGAGATGGAGCCATTAGGCATGTAGATGCTGATTTTGTTAGAGATCTTGATAGAAGAAGATCTCTCACATGTTATGTCTTTACAATTAGGGGTTGTGCAATCAGTTGGAAAGCTATTTTTGTAAACTACTGTCGTTTTGTCTACCATTAAAGCTGAGCACATGGCGATTATTGAGGCTTGTAAAAAAGCTATTTGGTTAAATGGGCTCTTAGTGAACTCAATGAAGACCTTCAAATCAATATAGTATTTTGTGACAATCAGAGTGTCATCTTCCTTATGAATGTCCAAATGTATCATGAGATAACAAAGTACATTAATGTTTGGTATCATTTTGTTCATGGTATTATTGCTTGTGGTGATATTATTGTGAGCAAAATTAGTACTCATGATACTCCTGCAGATATGATGACTAAGTCACTTCTATAATCAAGTTTGAGCATTGCTTAGACTTGGTTAGTGTTCATTGTTGAAGAACTTCTATTTGACTTCTTCGTTGAGAGTTCGAAATGAAGAACTTCTTCATTGAGAATTCGTGTCAAAGTAAAGATTGTTAGAATTGTGTAACCCAAATTCTTGTGAAAATAAAATATAAATGGCAAGATAAGGGGATTTACAAGTGGCATCTGCATAGAAGTTTACTTCCTCTATTTGATGTTCATTAGAATAAGATGTTTTCACCGAACTGTATTACTTCTATTTGACTTTGATTAGACTATGGTTTTACAAACTTATAAATAAACGTAGTCGTATCTCCTCTTGTATTATTCGAATTCGATATAGTGAATAATCTTCTCCTCTGTCCATAGTTTTTCCCGAAAAGGTTTCCATGTAAAATTCTGTGTGTTCTTTTTTCTTTTTATGATTCTTAGCCATTATCGACAATCTATTTTTCACATCCTTCTTATCTTGTTCAAAAGATTAGTTGTGTTTGTGCTTACTAAACCAAAATTAGTCTTGTTTCTAGAATTTATGAATCTACAATATCAGATAAAATGTCCTTTCTTTCCACAATGAAAACACATTTTATCAGTCTTTCTTTTATTGGTTCAATTGAATTTTTTTTCTAAATTTGAGTCCTTTTGTGTGCCTTTTCATGACTCTTTTCAAGGATAAAGTTAACACTCGAATCAAGAATAAGTATATCACGAGTGCAATTTTCAATCTTAATTTATAAAATGAATGTAACAGCCCGTTTTTAGTCAAATGAAAATAGTGGTTGCGGGACCACAAATTCAAAGTTGAAATATTTATTTTATTATTATTGTAATGTTTACAACATGATTGAGTGATTGTGTGAAAGTTTCGTTAAGAAATTTTATCATTTGAATGATTAATTTGATAAAATGGACTAAATCACGTAAAGCGTAAAAATGGAGTTCTATTAGATAAAAGTATCTAATGGCTATGGAATTAAACAGTTAAAGTCCTTATGTTGTAATTAGACCATTATTAAGGTGGGTGGACATATATGGACAGATTATCATGTACTTTGATGGTTTTTAATTAAGGTTAAAAAGGTAAATTAGTTAATAAATGATAATTTAATAAAGCCAAAAGCCATTTCCTTCATTATCTTCTTCTTCTAACTGAAATTAGGGTGTATTAAAGCCATTTTAAAGCTTTCAAAGTTTTGGCTACTTCATTTGGCTAAATTGGCATGTATTTTGTCTCGTTTTTAATGATTTCTATATTTTTGAGATTGTTGCAATTTGGTCTAGCTAGCCTAGGGACTATTTTGCAAAACTGTTAAAGATTTTTAATGTTTCCATTAATGAATAAGCATGTATTTTGAAGTTTCTTGATAGATTATGAATGCTTGTTGATAGATATACAAGTTTTGTTAAGTGATTTTTAATGAAAATGCAAACTATGGGCTAAATTGTGAAATGTGTAAATTTAGTGGTTAAAATGTGTAATAAATGAAAATTTTGGGCTGCTATAAGCATGATAAATATTCATCTAGGCTTGGCTTGTGATGAACTTGAATGAATTTTGTTTTACGAGCCTAGGGACTAAATTGTTAAAATGTTGAAATATTAGGGGCAAAAGTGTAAATATGCTTTAATGAGTGTTTTGGATTAAATTGAATAGAGAGATAATTAAATAAGCTGAATTTGATATTATATAGATCAAGAAAAGTGAAATTCGGACTTAGATCAGGGAAAGAACAAAGTCTCGGATTAGCTAACTCGTGTCATCGTTTTTACGTCTGAGGTAAGTTTGTATGTTATAAGTTTCATTAAAAATGTATTTTATATTCTTTGATATTGCATAAACTGTGGATACGAGACTACAGATATGTTCGATAGTGGTTCGACAACAATTCGGCATTCGAAATCCTGGTTGAACCTTAGGAATATATTAGGATAATAGTGACATGTCATTAGGGGATACATTGATTTGGCTTCAGGCCATGATATTGGCACTTTGGGTTCGAGTTACTTTGATTTGGCTTCGGGCCATGATATCATCACTTTGGGTGCAAGTTACTTTGATTTGGCTTCAGGCCATAATATCGGCACTTCGGGTGCGAGATATATTGAGTTGGCTTCGGGCCATGATATTGGCACTTAGTGTGTGAGACTCCTGAGTATCCGACTTATATTCTTAATGGTTCAACGGGTACATTGAAGGTATGAATCAGTGAGAAATAGATAAGTAACGGTACAAGTATGTACTGAAAACTATACGAGCATTGAATCAATGGAAGTTGTGAGTTTATGATCAAGTATGTAGTTAAGTTCATGTGAGCTTGGGATTAATGCATTGTTTTATGTTATGTCATTTAATTTGAATGGTAATTGAGTGGTGAAGCTTGCTTATTATTTTCATACGAGCTTATTAAGCTATAAAGCTTACTTTGTTTATTTTTCCATATTTTATAGTGAAGTCAAAGCTAGCTCGGATTTGGGGACCATTGGAGACTCCATCACACTATCCATCTATCAATTTGGTATTTTTGAGTTTATGTTTTGAGTATATGGCATGTATAGGGACTTTGGTCATTTTGGTTATGTGTTGGTAATGAATTTAGCCATTTGAATTGGATTGTAAATATATATATGTTTTGGTTTGTATTTATGGCCATAAGAGATGGTTTGTTTGGTATGCTTGGATCATGTATGTATATATAAGTGTATGTTATGCTTGTGGATAATTAGCATTATAGTTATCTAATAGCCAAGTCTTGAATGGTTGTAATGCTTGAGAGTATAGATCAAATGATGCATATTTGTTAATGGTCATTTTGATGATTTGAGAAGATAAAAGTTCGTATGAACTTAGATAGTATAATGTGGTATTTATGTTTTGTATTGGTTGGTGTTGGTAATGGTATAAAATATGCTTGATTTGGAATTGAATTATATGTTGATTGATACTATGTTTTGTGCCATATGAATTGTGTAGGTGTGCATAAGTTTGGGTGGCAAAATGGCTTGGTAAATAGCCTATTTTTGTCCACACAGGCAGAGACACGGGCGTGTGTCTTAGCCATGTGTGACACACGGTTATGTACACGGCCGTGTGCCCCTGGTGTTGAAAATGAAATCAAGTCAGTATGCTCCACATGGCCTCACACACGGGCATGTGACATGGTTGTGTGGCATAAGTCAGTATACCCTACAGGTTTGAGACGGCCTGGCACACGGGCGTGTGTGTTGGCCGTGTGACCCAAGTCAGAGAGTTACAAGGGGTCGGACACGGGCAGGGACACGGTCATGTGCTGCCATTTCGAATGTCCATACGGCCTGTGACATGGGCGTGTCTTTGGCCGTGTGAGACACACGGCTGGGCCACACGAGCGTGTGTCCCCTATTTTTGAGAACATTTCTTAAGTGTTCAAAAAGTTTCTAAAGTTATCGGTTTAGTCCCGAATCACTCCCAATGTATGTTTAGGGCCTTGTAGGCTCGTATTAGGGACGAAATGTTTGGTTGTGAATGAATTGTATATGAATTGACTATATGTATGTGAAATGTATGTTTAAATGTGTTGTAAGTTCGATAATGCTCCGTAACCCTATTTCGACATTGAATACAGGTGAGGGGTGTTACAATGAATTAGAAAATTTTGAAAGATATATGATTCCAAAGAATGCAATATCTTCTTCCTATATCCATTCCAAAATTGTGACAATTTGGATAAAATTGAACCTATTTGAAATAAATAAGGAATTTTGATTTCTACTTCACTTAATTTTGAAACTAGAAATTGTCATGCACTTATCCATGATAGGTTTTGTATCAGTGATGGTAAATTCAAAAATATTTTTTTTTTGCTAGAAATTTATCTATGCCTTTCTTCTCGTTTCCGTATGAGTTTTCAAGTGTCGTCCAGATTTCTTTTGGTGAAGTCATGTTTCAATAAAAGTCATAAAGATGATCTTTAAAAGAATTCAGTATGTATCCATGATAAATGCACTCATCTTTTTGGCATTTGTTTCTTTCTTTGATAGCATCATCAAAGTCTATAAGTGTTGATTCTGGTAATGGCTGTAGATTTGGATATATCAAGAACATAAAAGATCTAAAACAACAAATCAAAGTAGCCAAAATGGCTAGGGGTGAACAGTTAATCGAACTGAATTAGTATTAACTGAATTAATCGAACTTTTTAATCCTTTAACCATTAACCGAATTGAATTTTTTTAAAAAAAAATTAACTGAACCGAAATATTTCGGTTAATTTGGTTGGTTAACTGAATTAACTAAAATTTATATATTTTTTTATTTTTTGATTAAAACAAGTATAAAACATATTAAAAATAAATTGATAATGTTCATTTGACCTAATTATCGGAATTAAAACTACATATAATTTGTATTATTAATTATGAAGTTCGATTAATTTGATTAATTTGGTTAACTACTCAATTTCAAACTGATTTAACCGATAACTAAACTGTCAAAAAATATTAACCGACTTCCGATCGAATTAAACCGCTTAACCGACTGATTAACCGAATTAGATCAGTTCAATCAATTAATTCGATTTTAACCGAAATTTAAACACCTAAAAATAGCAAACAAAATTAAATCTTATATGAATAATTGCACGCAAAAGTATATGACCCATGATACATATCTTTTGGCATAAAAATATGATTTTCCATAACATTTTTTGATAGAAAATTATGTTCATACATTTCTAAATCTTTTGAGAAAACTATTATAATTATTTTGAAAAATAATAATAATATTTATAAAAGAATATTGTACCTCCAAACTTATCAAGTGCATATCTTTGGTTATATATATAGACCCAATACATAAGTCTAATTAGTTAATGGCTAGTACTTAAAATATAAACTTAGAGTTTATATGTAATTTTTAGGAATACGAAGTTACTAACATTGTAAACTCAGCCTTTTAAGTATGATCCATCTTCGTGGAAGAACCGCGTTCATGCCCAGTCCACCGCCAAGAAAACATCAACGCCATACCTATATAGCCTATAAAATTACATTCTGATAAATATATCTCCATCATCTCCTAGCACAGACAGTAATTCAAAATGAAGTGTTTGAAAGTTGAAAGAAAATCTAACAAGTTGCATAATGCAGATTTTGAACATCGGTAATCAATGCAAAATACAGTAGTTTGTTTTTCCGAATTTTGTACAAAACTGTTTATTAGAGACAGCTAACAATATATTAATTTATAGGTGAGAGAAATCCAGCTAAGCGAGAGCATCTAGAAAGCTTGGGAAGGAAAAGTCTTTTTTTCTGTGATTGTGGGTGGTGGCCTGGTGGGATGAATAGTAATATAAATATTTAGCCTCGATATTTTGGCATATCAGGAATCCCCAGACTTGATGATAGCGGGAACGGTTTCAGTGGGAAAACTAAAGTACGTTGTACGTACTGCAACTCAATTGCACAACGAACCACAAATGGGCTGCCTCTGCCTGTGATACTGTAATATGTAATTAATTTATTATTCTGTAATTAAAAATAAACTAAATAAAAATACTTACATAAATAGTAAGCATATAATTATCATTTAGTTAAATTTGCTTAATAAATAAAGGAGCCTTGAAATTGCAGTGGTAAATATATTTTACACTAAACTAAGAGTTCTTTTGACGCTTCTCTAAGCTTCTCTCTCGAATTTAGAATATGAGACTACCAGGGATCAAATTTAAGATATCCATTATTAAGAATAACAAAGTCTAAAAAATGGGTTCAAATAATTTAGAAAAGAAAGGCACCAATATTAGATCATGTTTTGTTGAAAATATAAGACAGGCATATATAAGATTGTCCCCGCTGTCAGTGTTAGATAGCAATGGATCAAGCCCAAAAATTGGCATTCTCGGGAATTAAATGCCCCTAAAACCACGAACAATGCCCTTTGCAGCAAGGCAGTTAAAACTAGATCAGACCCTGAGTGACTACAACTGAAATGGACCCAACATGGAAGCATCACAACCAACCACTCATCGACTACCGAGTTGAAGATTTGCATATGAAACAAAATGAGATTTTTTGTGTAATGGCACCAAAAAGGAGGTACCACAAACTTAAACAGAATGTGATCTGTTCTACCAATTTATAAGCAAAAATCTCTTAGCGAAACACAGCAGCTTTCAACATTTGTATATTAATATGAATTACATCCCTAGTTACTTTGAGAGCCAATAAATAATAAGGAACAACGTACAAGCAGCAATTACTGCTGACAGAATAAGAGTGTCCCTTGAACGCCTCCTTCTGATGGAACCTATAAAATAGAGGATTTTTAATTAGTAGAAAATAGTAGTATACATAATAAAAGGTCAATAATGAAGATACATAGTAAAAATACCAAGCAAGCCACGGATCACAGGGAACTTGTCACTTAAAACTTTTACTTTCCCTTGAACATCTCCAAACAAAGCTCTTTGAGAGCCCAAAACTGATCTTGTCGTTTGAGCTTGATTAATCACATCATCTATCTACAGAAGGCAGACATACAGGTTAGAAAATTAGAAATGAAATAATCATTTGACAAATAGGGAAGAAAAACTAACCAATAATAATAGTAATAATAAATACAAGCTACTTTGTGACAGACAGGGCACTGAAGCTAGCAAACAAAAATATCATGAAACCACCTATCTGCTGAGGGAATCGACTATTTCTTTGCTTTATTTCCACTTTGTTTACATTCTGTTTGATTCTTAAACTCCTGTATGGGCATGACATTGATTCCCAACAGTAGCAAGGCATTGAAGCTAACAAACAAAATATTATGAAACCAATGGGAAGCCTAAAGTTTATTCTATGCTACATTAATCTTATCAATTAAAAATGGAGTTAACATACCCAAGTTACCTGTAGACACAGCTAGAGAAGATAAAATAGAAAGATGTGTGAGCAAAGACGGATGTTTGTGCATGAGAAAGATGTAAAATAAAATTTTATCAGCATATCTATTTGCAACCAATTTTGAACTTCAATGGAATTCACCTTCCCTTCTTGTACTCCAACTCTAAATCTTTCTCTTTTGGGTAAATTAGAACTTAGTGCAGACTATACTTTCGCTTATACTAAAAGTACAAATGATGCAAACATGGCCCCAAAGCTAGTATGAAGTATGACATGTGAACACCCATCAATCCACAACAATGAATAACCCATATAAGCAGATAACAGCACCAGAATCAACTTACATGAGACACAAGTCACTTGTGTAGTACTAGTGTTTGAATTTCAAAACCTAGATCCTTCAAATTGCAATAAAGCAACCAAGGACACGTTTAGCAATGATGAGCAAGAGGTAAAGAGGTATACATCATTAAGCAACCAAAACCAAACTGATGGAACGCCACATCTAAGCAATAGAAATGATTGTTCTAGACAAACTTGTAAATGGGGCTTTGTGATTAGGGCTTATCTTTTTGCACTTCCCTTGTATTTATTTGTAAGGGCTTGATTCTGGGTTCATGTATCTCATATAAAAAGTGGTTTTTGTCAAAGCTTTGAGCTAACTTTTGGTAATATACATTTGGATTTTGAGACTAGTTCATGGAGACTTGACCACTGAGATTTTTGGCTTCTACATGTTAGACACTAGCTTTAGGTTTCTGACCAACAGGTTCACCTGTTTCTTCGGTTTATAATGCGTAATTGTGTCGCACACCTAATCCAAAACCAATTAAACTATAGCAGCATAAAACACATTGAGGTAAAACACAGAAGGGGAAAGTTCTTTCAACAAAGCATGCACCACAAAAAACATTGATAAAAGAATGTTTAAATCGTACATGAGCTATGCTTCCATGGATGGCAGCTCGCTCTCTGAGTAATTGCATTCTCGGTGACATACTCCCAGATGCCTGCATTATGGCAAATAGGTAAACTTTGGGAAACAACATGATATTAGCAATGGCATTGACAAAATTAAGAGTTGAAATCATATGACTACCTTATACTCATTAATATCATCTCTGACAGAACTCAGAAGCTCCGCGTGTTCCCTCATTGAATTTATGTTTCCTTTGATTCTTCTAAACTCCTAACAAAGATAAATCATTGCTTCAAAACGATAGAAAACTAATCAACTACTCCAAATAATAAACAGCCAAAAGCAGCAATAACTAGGAGCAATTCAATGGAACATGGATGCCATAATTTATAGAGCAATGAACCAAAGTGCAATGAAGACAATTGACAGTCCAAAAAGCAGATGAGTGAACACATTTGGGGCCTAGTTCGATCTATAATTGATGACAATGAAAGTGTAGCGGAGAATAATTCCATGGATCATGGGAACATAAATTTATAGTGAAATGAGCCAGGGTAGCAAATAAAGAACTTACAGCAACCCTGGGTTTGGATCATACAGAAATGTAAATCTGTTGGGGAGAAATCTATGATTTTTCAGAAATTGAGAATGAATTAGAGATTAGCTCAATCTGTTAAGCTACCACCAACAGCCACTCTTCTTCCACTTCTCTCACGGTTCAAGAAAAGCGGAGATTAGGGCACTTCTAACTGTAAACTTGAACATAAAGGAAAATCACATGCTACCCCTGCTGAAACTTTTCATGTAAATGGGAAGGATTTTATACATCCCCAATTGTCTATGGAAATTATTTTTCCCAAGTACACAAGTAGAGAACAGAGCAAATACACAACAAAAGATATAATGTAAAGAGCTCAAATTCTAAAACTGCTAGGGAAGTATATGAAGTTGATGGTTCGAGACCATCAATTATCAACAAAAAAAAACCATGGACCAAAAATCTTTTGAGAACTTGACTCATATAACATTTAGCAAAAATGAAAAGCGACAATAAAACAATAGTATAATTATACTCATGTTGCCATAAACAAATTTACACAGAATGCTAACTTGCTGCTTGTACTGTATTTCTTATCCCACTGAACCGATTGTCAGGCATGTAACAATCATGAACCATGAACTAATTACATTTAAGAAATAGAATAACTGAATTATATTTTATTTCAAATAGAGGTACAGATATCCTAGTAAGAATTGCCAAAACAGCCAATCAAACATGTTTATAAGCATGCCTTGATGGTGTCATGATTTGGTATGTTATCAGTTTGAACCATGGCTCACAAACATAATGGTGACAATGACTTAGAGGTTGGAAGAGTTTTTTCCCAATTGCAGTGGTAAAAAGAATACAAAAACAACAGCAATAATTAGAAGTTGCAAGACTATACACTGCACATAATTTAATATGATGTAGGACAAAATAGTAGGAAATGTTCATATTTCATTGAAGCTTATAGCACCTGGTAATTAAACATGGAAACCTGAGTTCTAATAACAAGTCTAGATAAAAATTACAGAGTTGACAACAAATAAACCTGAGTAAACTCATGTAGTATGTCTCTATGCCTTGCAAGCTTCTGGGTTACTGAAGTAGTTGAAGCAGCAGACGCAGCACATCTGCTCATGGCATCATTTATGTCCAGCAGTTTCTCGAGCAATGACTGAATTTCCATTTCCATAGACTTCCATGATCTACTTGACCCAACGGTTGGCGACCCAGTATCTAGATAAGCTCAATGTGGATACATATATCATCACAAAGGGGAAAAAAGAATCTAACCAGATTTCAAAGGCAATTTAAATACAAGGAATAAAATATATGCTCTTTGGTATTAAAGATCCAATCTATTCAGCCATTGGAGTTTGTTCAGTTTTTTTTAACAGATTTATTCATAATTACTGTAATCTACCAAAAGAAAATCAAAATGCAACTATATAACACAAAACAAGAAGCATTTGGTACAAAAATCTAGAGATAATAAAATGAAAAAGGAAGCAGTAAAAGAGCAAACCTCCTTGGGTGAACCTAGCACCGAGCTTAGCATAAGAAGAGAGTTTGACATCGAGATCACCCTCGATCTTTCGAGCCTCTCTCCTGAGTTCCTCCCAACCCGATTCTTGCAGATCCATATTCGAATCCGTCATTTAGATCTTGGTGTTTGAAATTAGGATCCCTGGCTCTAGTTTCGTTTCTTATGTGGATCCAACTATGGAGATTGGTTGAGTTATTTCACGTTAGTAACCCTCATCCAATTACAGAATTCAAAAATGCTGCTGAGTGTTGGAAGCTTACTTGCTTTCTTTATTTTCGATGATCTTCTATTTTGATTTTCTGTTTCTGAGAGTTTGAGGGAGAGAAGAGAGGATGCTCTTCTATTGCTATTCGTGGTTTATTATTTTGCATCTGGACCCTTGAACCTAAGGATGGGCCGAACAGAGAATCAAACTATGGTTCCAGTCTACCAAAATAAACTCTCTTGAAGGCCCAATTACTCACCTATATCTATTAGTTTCTAATGTCAAATATAATATTAAATATTAATTTTTAAATTTATTAAATAATATATTTTATTTATGAAATTAATATAAATTATATTATTCATTAGGTTAGAAATGCGGGTGAAAACCACAAATCTATATTTAAAAATAACATATAATAAATAAGGAAACGTATGGCTTAAAAGTAATTACTAATAATTACACATTCAATACGTTAAAATTAAAAAACAGCAATATTTTTAAGTTTAGGGGTCAATCTCTCTCTCTCTCCCTCTCTCCCTCCCTCCCTCCCTCCCTCTCTCCCTCCCTCCCTCCTAAGAAAAGTCGAATCTCAATAAGTTAGAGCACGACCTTTCGAATTTCCCAAACACCAAATATCGTTTGTTTTTTTTTTTTTTTTGAAATCCCTATCTCAAAATATCAAAATGTCACATACAATAAGTTAGGACGCAACATCTTAAATTCACAAAGATAGGTTTTTTATTTGAAAATTATATATTTTAATTTCAAAAAGGGTATTTGATCATTTAGACTTAATGAGAAAAATCAAGCCCGAGTAGTTAGGCACGATTCCCTCACAACTCCAAATGTCAAATATTGCCTTATTTTAAGAAATAAAGTTTTGGATAAAAAGTGGCAATTAAATGAGATATATTTTAAAACAATGATTTGAGTAAAATGTATCATTAATACATTACAAAACACAAATATCAAAGCAATATACTACAATTACATGATATAATAACATTTAATACTAATATTGGCAATTAAGAGAAAGAATAACATAAAATAGCAAATGATACAAGTAATAAAAAAATTAAAAAAAACGATATGGCAAAATCTAAAATAGTTAATATATACATAATAAAATAAATATATATTTTAAATAAATAATATAAAATCTTTGAATAAAAATGTATAAGGGATAACTTATAATAAGTATACAATATACCATTTAAAAATAGATAATATACATATTTTAAATAAACAATATATGAAAAATTTTGCCTTAGTAATAAAACAATTTAGATGATGTACAACATACAAATTTTTAAATAATACATAATATGATTAAAGTTAAATAATATATAATATATATAATATATAACAAATAAAAATAATAATATATATGATAAAACAATTTAACGTAAATAGGGAAAAGCAAAAAAGAAAAACAAGTTTAAAATGATTAAAATAAATGAATAAATAATGATTAAGCAATTAAATGGATAAATAAAAAAAGTTTAAAAAACGCACAAGTCAACCTAACTCCCGCAATATGAGGATTCAACGAAATTTCTCCACAAAATTTAACTCGAACGGAAGCAACTCAAAAAAAAATGAAGATGAGCGAAGAACAAAATAAAAACAAGCCACAGAAAATAAGAACGCAAAAGAGAGAGAAATTTGAGTGAAAGCTCTCATGAATTTTTATTACTCCAAACTCATGTGTGTTTTACAATGAAGGGAGAGACCTCTATTTATAGTTGAACCTCCCCAAATCCAACAGTACAGATCAATTACATCAACGGTTAAGATTAAAAGATATCTACAAATTAAATCTCTAAGATTACAAAATCATACCTTCTAAGATTACATACTATATCTTCTAAGATTGCATATCATATCTAAGATTTGCATATCATATCTAAGATTGCATATCATATCTTCTAAGATTACATACCATTTCTTCTAAGATTGCATATCATATCTAAGATTTATATATCATATCTAAGATTGCATATCCTTGAAGATTGTGTTCCCATATACGTCAAGCGTGTATATGGACCTTTAATCTTTTCAAGTAATGGGTCATTCTGATCGGGCCAAATAATATATTTTGGACTGGACTTGGACTTTATTTTATTATTTTGGGTTTATTATTTTTTGTATGGGCCCGGGCTAAATTGGCCTATTACAGCTGCCCCTCTTTGCTCATTGTCGTGTAACGAGAATGGAGCAAAGACTATAAAAGGACCAATTTTGCCCGGTCTTGTCGAGCCTTAACCTTTTGATCCTTATCTTATTCAAGTAGTCTCTAAGCCAACTGCAACTTCAAGGAGATTGAATCTGTAGCTTTAATCTTATTCTACTGCAACTTCAGGGAGATAAGACCAGCTCTTGTAGATTTAATCCATCCTATTGTAACTTCAGGAAAGTGAGACTAGTATATTTGATCTTACTTCACTACAATATTCAGGAAGACAAGATCTGCTATTTTCAGTTTGCTCCGCTGCAAACTCAGAGAGGCAAGCTAATATCTTCGATCTGCTTCTTGCAACTTCAGGAAGATAAGATCTGCTGTCTTCAGTCTGCTCCGTTGCAAACTTAGGGAGGCAGGCTAATATCTTCGATCTGCTTCCTGCAACTTCAGAAAGATAAGATCTGCTGTCTTCATTCTGCTCCGCTGTAACTTTAGGGAGGCAGGCTAATATCTTCGATCTGCTTCCTGCAACTTCAGGAAGATAAGATCTGCTGTCTTCAGTCTGCTCCGCTACAACTTCAAGGAGGCACGCTAATATCTTCGATCGCTTCATCGCAACTTCGGAAAGATAAGATCTGCCAGTGTTCGATCCGCTCCGCTACAACTTCGGGAGGCGAGCTAATATCTTCGATCTCCGCTTCCGCAACTTCGTGGAAGATAAGATCTGCTATCTTCGCTTTCTTTGCGTTGCAAACTCGTGGAGGCGAGCTAATATCTTCGACCGCTTCCTCGCAACTTCAGCAGATAAGATCTCATTGCGCCTTCGATCTCTTTCATTGTAACCTCGTGGAGGTAAGCTAATATCTTCGATCCGCTTCACTACAACTTCGTGAAGACCGATCTGCTGCCTTCTGACCGCTCAAGAATCTCCGAGGAGGCAGTTAATATCTTCGATCTTCTTCATCAGAATTTCGTGAAGGCCGATCTGCTTGCTTTTAGTTTGCTCCATCGCAAACTCGTGGAGACAAGGTCGACGTTTTGATCTTCTTCCCCGAACTTCGTGAAGGTAAAATCTGTTATTTTCAGTCTGCTCCACTGCAAACTCAGGGATGCCAGACTGATATCTTTGACCCGCTTCCTGCAACTTCAGGAAGATAAGATCTGTTATCTTTAGTTTGCTCCCTTGCTACCTCAGGGAGATAAGACCAGTGGCTAAAATCTGCTCCATTACCGATACATAGAGATAAGATTCGCCAAATTCGATCTGCCCCACTACTATCTCGAGGAGACAAAATCTACAATTTTTAGTCTGCTCTCTTGCTACATCAGGAAGATAAGACTACAATCTTTAACCTGCTCCCTTGCTACTTTAGGGAAATAAGGTTGGTGGCTTGAATCTGCTCTATTGTCGATACATGAAGATAAGATTCGCCAAATTCAATCTGCTTCACTACCGCTTTAGGGAGATAAGATCTACAATCTTCAATTTACTTCCTTGTTACCTCAGGAAGATAAGACTACAAACTTCAATCTACTCCATTGCTACCTCAAGGAGATAAGGCTAGTGGCTAAAATCTGTTCCCCTGCTACCTCGGGAAGATAAGATTCACCATCTTCGACCTACTCCACTACCGTTTAGGGAAATAAGATCTGTGAATTCACCGACGTTGCTACACCTTCGTCTGGGGGACATGTCCTGTAGACTCAAATGTATTATGGACGACATTTGCATGAATACAGAATGTCATGAGATTGATCCCTTTTTTAAATGTAAAATGATTAAGATGCAATGATCAGAATGAATCAAATGCTCCTAACTAAATGATATTATGGATGATATTTGCATGAATGCAAAATGTCATGAGAATGATCCTATGTTAAATGTACAATAATTAGGATGCCATGATCGAAATGAATGAAATGCTCCTAACTAAATGATATTATGGATGACATTTGCATGAATGCAAAATGTCATGAAAATGATTAGAATACAATGATCGAAATGAATCAAATGCCTCAAAATGTGTTTTGCATAAATGCAGAATTTTACGAGAATGATCCCTTTTTAAATGCTTAAAGTGTCATCGCTTATTGTTTATCAAGGCTGTATCAACTGACGTATTATGCTGTCATCTTGTTCTGCTAGTATTCTCGACAGAAAACCCAAGAAAATAATTATATCTTACTCAACATATTTGCCCCCACTGTAACTTCAGAGTTTATCTCATTGTGACTTAGGGGTATAAAATCTGAATCCTTTCCAATTCATCTCATTGTAACTCAAGGGATAGAATTTGTTTCATCTTCAATCCAACCTACTGTAAATCAGGAGTATAGGATCTGTAACTTGTTCCATCAACTGATCACTCCCCGAGTGACCTAACCAAATATTTATGCATGATATTTGCATGGATGCAGAATATCATTTTTTTCTCGAGAATGATTCCCCTTTTACACTTGGGTTAACATTGTCCATTTTTCATTAAGATTGTATTACTGATGCAATATCTTGACATTTTGTTCAATCTCCATTTTTGACAAAAATACGTAGAGATAGTCTCAGTTCAGACTTTTCCTCCACCAATATTTTCATCCTTTAAACTTGAAAAGTTTTAAACAATGGTCCTGTTTCAAGTTCTTATATTATTTACAAGCTTCCAGAGTAATATGCGAAACTCCTTTTATAAAAGTATTATTAGTCCACTAATCGTTATTTCAATGCAAAATGCTTGAAAAAGATTATAACAATGGACAAGAACGAAATTAATTAGGAGCATAGCTCGAAACAAATAAGTTAATCAAAGCTAGCAAATGCAATCAAAGGAAATTTATTGGTAGTATATTTTGAAATGAATAAAATAATTAAAGATAGAAAATTTAGAATGGGTAAGATGGAAACTAGGTGCCCCACATATCGCAGCCTGAGCTTCTCTATTCAAACTTCTTGAGGACCATTTTAAGCTCAATATGTGTTTAAGGGATCCGAAGTACTTTGTCGATGCCCCAAGACGTAACATACTTCCTCATTGTTAATTTAAGTGTCGTAAGCCTACTGTACACCCCACTTTCGATCAAAATTTGAGCAGCCCTTTTCAGCTTTTTAACTCAAATCCCCTTTGGTCTCAAAGCGCCCTTTGCGGGTTTTCACCTTGGCCTCTCCTTTTTCTCTCTTCTTCTCTTTTTTTTTAAAAATCTCAAAGAGCCCTTTGCGAGTTTTCATCTTGGCCTTTCCCCTTTCAGGTAAAATACTTCTTGACTGAACCTGAATTCACCTAACTGGGCAAGTCCACGCCATCCGTCTCGGTCAATATCAATGCTCCTCTAGAACAGACCCTTTTTTACTACATAAAGTCCTTCCCAGTTTGGCATCTACTTTCCTCTAAAATCCTTTTGTATAAGAATGATCTTTCTCAACATCAGGTTCCCCTCGTGGAATTCTCTAAGATGAACCTCTTTGTCGTAAGCTTGCATCATCTGACCGTGATGGATAACTTTTAATCTTTTCTTCGATTAGGTTCAATTGGCAGAAATACTTTCATTCCATAAACCAATGGGTAAGATGTTGCCCCGGTAAAGGTCCTGGCCAACGTTCGATAATCATAGGGGATAAATAGTAACTTCTTTATGCAAATCTTTACAAGTCTCGGTCATCTTTCCTACAATCCTTGTTTTGTTTTTTTGTTTTTTTTTCTTTTTGGCTGCCTTTGTCACTCTATGATATGGTATCTGATCTTTGAACAAACTAGAAACTTTTAACATTGTCCTTTTTGGCATTTTTTGTCAGCGCTTGATCTTTTTTTTTTTGAAATTTGATGACTGTCGACTTTATAATATTGGCATATGAAGTAACATTCACCTTCTTAGTGAAGTAATCGATGACCACAAAGATAATTCGATGTCAACTAGAAGCTTTTGACGAGATCGGCCCCATAATACCCATGCCATACCTATAGTAAAGTCTATGAAGAAATGGAGGAGTCACATAAATCTCGTCTTCTTCAATTTAGTATTTGCGGTATAACTGATGCAATCCCTTTTCATGGTAGACCAACAAAGGTTCGATCCTCATGTTTAGCCCAAGGCCTTAGTAGCCTGTGCATGTCCTGATATGATCATGCAAAAACATCTTTGAATTTCTGAAAATAACTCAATGATGTCTTGCCTTATTTCTGTGGTGAGCTAGGCTACAATCTTCACCTCTTTTCTATGCTCATATTATCCACTAACCCTTTGTAGAGTAGGGTCTGTTTTTAATCTTGTTCTACCATTATTAAAGATAGGTTACAATCTCTGTCATCTTCAAAGTCCTAAGATCCCTCTAGACACATATCTTACTTGAAAGGAGACTCTGAGTCAATAGCAGTGTTGCTCATATCATTGATATCTGGAGACCTATTGTAGGTTCGAAGGTAAATTCCAAAGAATAAATGATTCTAAGTATGATTATTTGTATGGTTATGAATGAAGAATGAAAGAATTCTTGAAATAAAGTTCAAAGAACAAAAAAAATGAAAAAAACTAAGAACAAATGTTTGTACAGTATGAAATGAAGAATATTTGCTAAAAAAAATGTATTTTATTGAAATAAAAAATTCAAACACAAGCCTATTTCACAAAAGGATTCCTATTGCCTCTAGGCTTAAGGCAACAATCGGGTTTTGAATATTACTCTAGATTAGTTCTAAAAATACAGGGATCTCTTCCACAGTCCCATTATTCAAAATACTTCCCAAGTTCGCAAAGGTTTGGAAACTTCATTCCCCGGTTCCCTCTTCACTTTTGACTTTTTCAAGGAGTCGCAACTTTCTTGTCTCCTCCTTCAATTATCGTATTTACTGCCTTGTCAAAGTGATCAGGTTCTGATGAAACATCAAACTTTACAATTCCCATTTTAATAAACATTTCAACCAACTTTTTAAACGTAGTACAGTTTTCAATTGAGTGATCCGTTATTCCCGCGTGGTACTCGCATTGGGCATTATCATTATACCACTTTGGGAACAGAGGTTGCACAGGTTTCGAGTAAGACGGCGACACCACATGCACATCAAAAAGATTTTGATACAGCTCCTTATATGTCATCGAAATGGGTGTGAATTGGAGCTTTTCTATATTTTGCCTCAAATTGGGTTCCTGCCTTGAAAAGCCTTGATAGCTAGCGGTTACAGCCCTCGGTTGGCCTATGGTGACTGATTTGGGATGCATGTTCAGGACACTCACTTCATTTTCCTTGATTCTCGGAGCTGATCTTTTGGCACTTTCTCCCGTTTCTATTCTCCCACTCCTTACCGTATTTTCAATCATCTCGCCAGACATTACTATATCTAAAAAGCTTATGGTGGCACTTCCCAACATATGGTTAATGAATGGGCTTTTAGTGTATTGATGAAAAGCATTGTGGTCTCCTTTTCTAAAAGCGGCGGCTGAACTTGTAGGGCAATTTCCTTCCATCTTTGCACATACTGCTTGAAACTTTCATTCAATTTTTTCTCCATGTTCTGTAAGGTGATTCTGTCAGGGGTCATGTCTATCACATGACTGTATTGCTTCATAAATGTCTGAGCTAGGTCTCTCCAAGAATTAATCCTAACACGGCTCAGTTAATTATACCACATGGATGCTGCCCCCACCAAACTATCTTAGAAGCAGTGGATCAGCAATTGATCATTATTAACATAGCCGGTCATTCGTCTACAAAACATGGTAATGTGGGCTTTAGGACAGCTAGTCCCATTGTACTTCTCGAATTCTGGCATTTTGAACTTATGAGGAAGCACCAAATCTGGAACTAAGCTCAAGTCTTTAGCATCAATTCCATGGTGATTATCAGCATTTTCTAAGGCTTTGAACTTTTCGTCCAACCATTTATAAAGATCCTCTAACTGCCTTGAGGATTCAGTTCTTGTCCCTACCCTCTCTGTTATATCTAGATCAGGGATAACAGGATTAGCAGGGCTATCTCCTGGGTTGGATCCTGTGCCAACTTGGAAATTCATGGGCACTCTAATGTCAGTTTGCCCTTGTTGAGGCCTAATTGTAACAGATGGCCTTCGAGGATATGCTTCAGCGTATTCTTGTCTATGTGGTGGAGTAAAATCCGGAGGAAAGTCCTCATTATCTTCTCCAACAATAGTCATGGGACCTTTTCCTTTGTCATCGTCCCGTTCAGTAGCTGAGCCATTTGAGCCATCATATTTCTTTGGACTTCCAACATTTGATCTCTCATTTCTTGTTGGAGCTTTGCTAATTGCTCTTGCATTTGGTCTTGCATGTCCCTCTGGAATTGTTTAAGTCTTTGATCCATTTTTTTCATCTTGGCACGTGTATCGTAACGGTGTTCAGTTTCCAGATTTTTCTTTCTCTCTTTCTCTCTTATATGATAATTTCAACTAATTAGACTCTCTCTATGGACTTAAATGCATATGATGTGATGTAATACAAATGCATGAATGCAAGGAGGCATCGATTCAGATTCAACTTCATTTTAGAAAACTTTATTAGAAAACAAAATCCCTTACATAAAACGTACTACAAATATGCTTCCGTCCTAAGGCCCAAAGTTTTAATTTTCCCAAATAACAAAGCTAGCCCTTGACTACGATTTGACTGTAGCTCATACTTCATGCTCAATGTATCAGCCTGCACTGCCAAAGTCTGTATGTGATCAGTTACCTCTCGAATCTGAACTATTGCTTCTCCCTTGAGATAATCCCAATTTCTAACTTGGTCATGGGAATGGTGGAGCTCTTCCTTCCAATGCTCTTCTCTTGCTTCAAGAAGCTCGATCTGGAGTTCACAATTTTGTAATGCTGATTCTTATTTTTCAATCTTGCCCTTCATTTTCTCAATCTTGTTCAGACTCGACTGCAGAATTACGGCTTCGATGGTGGTGAAGAGACCGTCCCAGTTCAGCCACTCTAGCTTTTAATCCACTTTTCTCATTTTGGCTTTCTGCTAAACTCTTTTCTAGGGCCTCGTTTCGCATCTGCATCTCTTGGAACTTCCTCTCCTAATAGTCAGCTTTGGCCTTTTCCTCTCGAATATCCTATTGCCACTGTTCCGAAGTCTTCCCCTTTCTCTAATTGTGTTTGCTCTGACCACATGCGGACAACTGCATTATCTTCCACTTTATCAAGGAATTCATTCTCCATAACCAGCTTTCTAACTTAAAAACTGACCGTGAATCGATACCTCTTAAAATATGAAATGACATGCACAAAAAATAAAACACAACAAGTTAGCAAGCAAAATAAACAAACACCTATCTGGGTAACTACTAAGGTTTGGAATAGTTATACTTAGGCTAAGTCCTTATGTTTTCTACGTGTGGTTTAGCTCTAAAGTTGAGGTACCCGAACCAGCAAATTCCTCGATCCTCATCCATTATAGGCTCATACAGACCGAGTTCGGTTTAGGGGAATACATTTTCCTATGGCCATGCGAAAGTGAAAACTTCACGAAGACATAGGTACAGATGTATCCCAGAAGCAATCCACTAGCCCATACAAAGGTGAAAACTTCACGAAGGCATAGCTTTTCGCTCCCACTTATAGGTGCGACCACCACGGTCATGCAATACAATGCAGGGATATTTAAAAAAAATAGAACCACATGCAATAAAAAGGATCATGGTTTTTTCAAATCACAAATTTAAATTTGGACAAAAGGACATGAAATAATCAATTTTATGGCTTGACTCTCTTATTGGTCCCCAGTGGAGTCGCCAAGCTATCGAAACCATTTTTTTATTTGGAAAACGGAGATCGACTTAAAAAACGAAAATGGAGTCACCACCAATCTTTTTTCGACGTGTGATCTGGTCATCTTGAAATTGATCATTTTAATTAAAAACATTTTGATTTATTAAAACAATGATTTTGGTCTACGAAATTCGAGAAAATGGGTTCGGGAGTCGGTTACGCAAGAGGAAGGATTAGCACCCTTGTAACGCCCAAAGTTGGTACCTAATTGATTCATTAATGTCTTAATGTCGAAAATTTGAAAAGATTTTAAAATATGACCCTTTTGATTTTTCAAAACTTATAACCTTTAAAAAGACATTCAATTATTTAGATAAAATGTAACACCCCAAACCCTACCAAACACACACGAATTTGACTCGTATGTTACTAAGAAAATTCTTGAAAAACATATCGTATTTTTAGAAAATATTTTTCTAAAGTTTATCCTTTTATTCGGGAAAAAAATAAATAGTTGATAGTTTAAATAAAATATGCCTTAGTTCAATTAAAATAAAAATTTAAATAACTAAAAGTAATAAAAGCCCATAATAAAACAAAATATAAACTAGTGGCCTATGGCCTTATTACAACGAGATTTAAAACCCATTAAAAAAATATAAAATAATAAACTAGAGTCTTTTTGCTGAATCCAAATGTTCTTTTGCATGGCCACCTTGCGCTCCTCTCCAGCCCGGTCCGATGCACTAAGTGCTACCTGAAATATTAATTAATTGGTTGAGTCGCGAGACTCAGTGTGAGTCACCACCAATCTTTTTTCGACGTGTGATCTGGTCACCTTGAAATTGATCATTTTAATTAAAAATATTTGATTTATTAAAACAATGATTTTGGTCTACGAAATTGAGAAAATGGGTTCGGGAGTCGGTTACGCAAGAGGAAGGATTAGCACCCTTGTAACGCCCAAAATTGGTACCTAATTGATTAATTAATGTCTTAATGTTGAAAATTTGAAAAGATTTTAAAATATGACCCTTTTGATTTTTCAAAACTTATAACCTTTAAAAAGACATTCAATTATTTAGATAAAATGTAACACCCCAAACCCGACCCAAACACCACGACCGAACCTGGTATGTTACTAAGAAAATTCTTGGAAAACATATCGTATTTTTAGAAAATATTTTTCTAAAGTTTATCCTTTTATTCGGGAAAAAAATAAATAGTTGATAGTTTAAATAAAATATGCCTTAGTTCAATTAAAATAAAAATTTAAATAACTAAAAGTAATAAAAGCCCATAATAAAACAAAATATAAACTAGTGGCCCATGGCCTTATTACAACGAGATTTAAAACCCATTAAAAAAATATAAAATAATAAACTAGAGTCTTTTTGCTGAATCCAAATGTTTTTTTGCATGGCCACCTTGCGCTCCTCTCCACCCGGTCCGATGTACTAAGTGCTACCAAATATTAATTAATTGGTTGAGTCATGAGACTCAGCAGTGCAACCTCATGCACTATTAGATTTGGGCCTTAGCCCCATAAAACAAAATAAACAGCTTTAGTATACATAATAAAAATTAATATGCAAGCCCAACCCAAATCCTAGGTTTCCATCCGCTACACGCCCGCACTCACCCATTCACACCATTGGGGATTTCTACAATCAACCCACACCGCTACACACCATGATGGCGCTCATGCTTCGCTCATCCACATATGATGGCCGAAGCCCTTATAACATCTAATGGTCGAAGCCCGTATAACATTTGATGGCCGAAGCCCTATAACAGTTCACGGCATTAGCCGCTACATCAGATCACGGTAAAAACCGCTACACATATAACGTATAACTTCCTCCTTTCATCAACCCAACCCATGCAATCACATACAAGCATTTTACTTATAACATATAAACAGATTATTTACTAACCTGGTGAACCGCTTTTACCCTCCTTGGGCTTTCATCAATAAATCGAGATGTTGGCAATTATCAAAACATATAAATCTTATGATCATGCATTTTATGATTAGATCTAGATGGTGGGGAAGTATTACACACCTGATTAATGTAGATACCCTTGCTAAACCGATCTACGCTTTGCTTCAAAAAGCCGGAAAGATGTGAAAATAGGCCTTTCCTATATTCGGCCATAGTTAGTATTCTATCCGATTTTATATATATGAATAAACAAATCCTCTTACCTTGAAATCCCGAATGTAACATGATTCTATAACTTAGAGATCTATGAGTTTTCGGTTTCTAGGAAAATCTCGGAAAGATGATCTATTGCACTTTCGGCTTTTGAAAGAACTAAAAATTGAAAAGATGGCTAAGGAAGATTCGGCCAATGAATATTAAGGAGAAGAATAGGTGTAGTTTCGGCTTTTGAATCAAAGTGAAGATGAGATTTCGGCTTTTGCAGAGAATGAAGAAGAAGGTGGAACTTTAGGAGTTTTCGGCTTTTACTCAGAGAAGAAGAGAAAAGAATGAGAGAAAAACCCAAATACCGAAATTGAAGAGATATTCCCCCTATTTATAGAACTTTCGGCGCTTACCTAACCTTGCAGATAAATCCTATCTTTTCTCCTTTATCTTAATCTACTAGCTCATCTAAAAGAGACTTAATTATCTCTAACTCCTCCCTCCTTTATCAGCATATTACCCAAATATTTTAATCATTAAAATCCCTAAATTTTAGCCTTTATCTGCTTATTATCCACATAAAATAAATTCCTAAATAATAGCCTTTATCTGCTTATTATCCACATATTTTAAACATTAAAACCCCTAAATTTTAGCCTTGTTGCCATCCACTCCACCTAATCCTAATGCCCAAAATTTAGCTAACTTAAATTAAAAGAATTGGGCTCCATGAAACTTAAATTTGGGCCCCTTACTCCCTTGTATGGCGTCACCTCCTAAGATTGGGCCACAAGCCCACTTTGGTATTTTAAACATAGATACTACCTTTTAAACCCTATAATGCCCAAACAAATAATTTTAATCAAGGCCTTTGCCTAATTCTGAGCCCAATTTGGAACCCTATTACTTAAATTAACATATTAAACATATTCACCCATTAAACGCATAGGCCCAAAAATTCAGGATGTTACATAAAAGAAAAGTCGAATCTCAGTAAGTTAGAGCACGACCTTTCGAATTTCCCAAACACCAAATAACCTTTGTTTTTTTTTTTTTTTTTTTTTTTGAAATCCCTATCTCAAAATTTCAAAATGTCACATCCAATAAGTTAGGACGCAACATCTTAAATTCACAAAGATAGGTTTTTTATTTGAAAATCATATATTTTAATTTCAAAAAGGGTATTTGATCATTTAGACTTAATGAGAAAAATCGAAGCTGTGTAAGTTAGGGCACGATTCCCTCAAAATTTCAAATGTCAAATATTGCCTTATTTTAAGAAATAAAGTTTTGGATAAAAAGTGGCAATTAAATGAGATATATTTTGAAACAATGATTTGAGTAAAATGTATCATTAATACATTACAAAACACAAATATCAAAGCAATATACTACAATTACATGATATAATAACATTTAATACTAATATTGACAATTAAGAGAAAGAATAACATAAAATAACAAATGATAAGTAATAAAAAAATTGAAAAAACGATATGGAAAAATCTAAAATAGTTAATATATACATAATAAAATAAATATATATTTTAAATAAATAATATAAAATCTTTGAATAAAAATGTATAAGGGATAACTTATAATAAGTATATAATATACCATTTAAAAATAGATAATATACATATTTTAAATAAACAATATATGGAAATTTTTGCCTTAATAATAAAACAATTTAGATGATGTACAACATACAAATTTTCAAATAATATATAATATGATTAAATTTAAATAATATATATAATATATAATATATAATATATAACAAATAAAAATAATAATATATGTGATAAAACAATTTAACGTAAATAGGGAAAAGCAAAAAAAGAAAAAAAAGTTTAAAATGATTAAAATAAATGAATAAATAATGATTAAGCAATTAAATGAATAAATAAAAAAAGTTTTAAAAAACGCACAAGTCAACCTAACTCCCGCAATATGAGGATTCAACGAAATTCCTTTACCAAAATTTAACTCGGACGGAAGCAACTCAAAAATAAAGCGAAGATGAGCGAAGAATAAAATAAGAACAAGCCACAGAAAATATGAACGCAAAAGAGAGAAATTTGAGTGAAAGCTCTCATGAATTTTTATTACTCCAAACTCATGTGTGTTTTACAATGAAGGGAGAGGCCTCCATTTATAATTGAGCCTCCCCAAATCCAACGGTACATATCAATTACATCAACGGTTAAGATTAAAAGGTATCTACAAATTAAATCTCTAAGATTACAAAATCATATCTTCTAAGATTGCATACCATATCTTCTAAGATTGCATATCATATATAAGATTTGCATATCATATCTAAGATTGCATATCATATCTTCTAAAATTACATACCATATCTTCTAGGATTGCATATTATATCTAAGATTTGTATATCATATCTAAGATTGCATATCCTTGAAGATTGTGTTCCCATATACGTCAAGCTTGTAGATGGACCTTTAATCTTTTTAAGTAATGGGCCATTCCGATCGGGCCAAATGATATATTTTGGACTGGACTTGGACTTTGTTTTATTATTTTGGGTTTATTATTTTTTGTATGGGCCCGGGCTAAATTGGCCTATTACAACATATATATAACGAATGAACAAGCTATTTGTTTCTTATTTTTTGTTTTACTCAGCGGCGGTGCCAACCTTTGGATTTGCTATCACCCGCTATTGTTCCCCTCCCACCAACTCTTTCTTTCATTATTTTTCTCATTCACTCCACATGTCTTCTCTCTTTTTCAGTTTGCAAATCTATTTTGTGTGTATCTTTGTTGTCTTCACAAGTTATGATGGATAGATGACGATGCTTGTCATTCGCTAAAACTCCATCGACCACTAGTAGTTTTTTTTGGAAAGTGTGTGGCTCTTCGTCAGTTTCTTAATTTGTTTCTGTTTTGAGAATATTTTAGAATAATAAATGATTTCACAAGTCGATTTGGACTTGTGTTGTCTTAAGTTTTATACGTTTTTTTTGTTTGTTTTTCTATTATTTAATAAGTCTTCAGTTTTAGAAATTTTTGTCTGCTCTTGTAGCACGATTTTTAGTCTTGCTTATGCATGTAATCTTAGTTTTACAAGTGATTTTTGGGATGGTTTTGTTGTTGTCCTCTATAGTTTGGTGAATGCTCGATTCTTTTGTCGATTTTTGCTCGCCGCTTTGGACCATTCGAAGATGATTTTGTTATCATGTTAAGTGCTTGCAATCACTCCAGATATATCATGCTTGAGTTTAACAAAGCCAATTGTCAACGTGTCAGAATGTTCTATGTTGATAGAGTTTGTCCTTCCCCATCTACGGCGAGTGTTTGTTATTTTTTTCCTTAAATTGTATGATTCCATTCATTAAATAAATTAATGAATTTACCTTTCAATATATATATCACGAATGAAAGTTTATATATATACACTAAATTGTGGCACACTCATGACGTGTGTGAAAAAGGTATATAAAAATATATAAAATTCAAATGAGGCTCTAGTTGGAACTATAAATTTTAGTTTTTATGTTCAATTCTTGCTATGTATAAGCATTTTATAGATTTTATATAAAAAATATAAAAAGACAAAAGTACATTTAAATTAATATTTTATTATTTTGTAAAAGAATAGGTTTTAATCATGCTTTGGTTGAGTTAGTATCTGATTAATTTGAGCACCAATTATGGTGTTGTTTGATAAACTAAAAAGGCTAAGTGCTAAAAATTAAGTATGAAAAAGTAAATACTAAATTTAAGTTATAAAATCTGTTTGGTATATTTCTTAAAATTAAATATGAAAAAATTAGACTTTTTATTGTAATTTTTACAATTTTAAACGTGAAGTATTTAAACGATAGTATTAAAAGAAACAAAATAAAAATAATTGGAAAGAAATTATTACTTAAGATAGCTTTGTTATGATGAAAAGTGATAACCTTTCAGGGAATTTAATCAGTTGGAAAATGATTCCAACATTTGATATGCCAAAATTTATTTATTTTTTTGAATCTAATTTTTTATTGGGAGTTACTTTCCCAATAAACACAGCAATGTGATTCCTATGATAAAAGGTGAAAAGTTATTTTCCCGTGTACTGTTGGAAAATTGAAAAAAAATATTAAGACAAAATTAACCCTATTTTATATTGGTTTAAGATATTTTATATTAAGAAAAAATTAACCTTATCTTATAATCGTTACTTTCCCAACTACAAATTTGATTTAACACTTATATTTATATGAAATACTTATTATTTTTCATTGAATACAGGTAGAATTGTTCCATTTAAATTGTGTTAGGAATTGTGGGTTAGACCGCCTATAATTCTATATTTCTATGATTTAATTATTTGTATTTTGTTTAGAGAAATACTTGGAATCAACCTTTGTATATATATATATATTCCTATGTGTTAGCATTTAACTAAAAAGAATGTGATTTCATTGTACAAAAACAATTTTTATATATACTTTATATATGCATTATTATACTTAATTTAAAACAATTTTGCTTTCAATTAAAATTATAATTTTAAAACTATTAATTAAATTTTATTAATAAATATTTAATCAAAATATTTGTTAACAATAAAGTTTATTATAAAAAATTAAATATATCGATATTATCTTTTATTTAATAATGGTAATTTCATAAATTATCATTATATTCTTAGAAAAATGTTTAGTGACCTAAACATGATAATGTAACTTTCCTGAAATTTTAATCAATACCTTCCAATTTATACAAAATACTGTAAAATAACTTTCCCAGCAATCATATGAATCATAACATGGGAGAGCACCAAACGTTACCTAAGTGATAAGTAGCTCCTTATTTACTTATCATTTTCCACATCTTTTTTATTTAAAATACTCTATCATTTATTTATTTTTATTTTTATTATAGATTATCAATGGTTGTAACACCTCAAACTCGAACTAGACGTTATGACCGAATCCAGAGATATAAAAAGAAGGGTTTTGAAAACGGAGTCGTTACGATAAATCATTCCAGTTTTATGCTCATATTCGTTTATGTCTTTTGTTGAAAACGTTATTTGATTAATTTATTTGCTAAAATGTTATTTACAGCGGAAGTCATAGAAAACATTTTTTTTTGAGAAGTCCCATTCGTAAATTTTGGAAAACATTTGTTTTAGTGAAAACCATGTTTTTGATATCCACCGCAAAATAAAATGCAAAAATGAAAATCCCAAAATAAAATCAAACAGTTCGAAGAATCCAATTAATACAAAACTCTCAAAAATAATCCTTAAATTAAATAAAAACCAATACTTAAGTCAGTTTACGAACACGTGTTCACTGTGAGGCTCCGTCACACCGATCCGCCTAAATCTGTGGATTACCTGAACAGAACAAACAAACAGATGTGAGTTTTCGTAAACTCAGTGTGTAATCCCAATACAATTAGACATGCTATTCATACAGATATCACATACACAGTCAGATTCAGATTCATATTCAGACTTAAGTCCTTTACAGGTATAGATACAGATAACAGAATCAGATATGCAGGATAGATATACAAAATCCTAACCCCCATCCTCTACACATCAACTCCGACCATCTCATCACATCATGTGGAGTTAAAAACACCCACCCATCCCTACACACCACGTTGTGTCAATACGACACATATCAAACAATATGTAGCTAGGCTGCCAGAGTATAGGCGAAGGTCGCCATGCAGAATTCTTCCTCCACATATACAAAACCCACCCTAGTCACAAATACAGATATACAGATACAATAATCCCATGCATAACATGCTCGTAAACGGATGTCATATAAAAATAGTTAACAGAATAATCAGACATGCATAACAGTGTTCAACTCAGAATAGAATATCAGATCTCACATCATTTTAGGGTTTGGTTAGCCCTTACCGACCTTAAGGTAGGCCCTCAGTCAATCAGAACGACCCGTGCGACCATAGGGAAAATTACAGAATTATGGGCCCACACGCCCAACTTGGCCTAGCCCGTGTGGCCCACACGGCCACACCCACACCACCATACGGCCGTGTCTTGTGCACAACCATGCTTCCGTCATACACACAGCCGTGTATCACACGCAGCCAACCACACGCCTGTGTGGCGTCAATAGTGTGGTTTTTTTGCTTTTGCTGAAGCTCGATTTTCTGCGTTTTGGGTACACACCTACGATTAAATTTAGTAAACACTTACGAAACTTAAACATAAACGGAGCCTTACAACATCATTCAACGCATCCATATACTTACCGTTAATGAACAAAAACCCCTAACGATTAAATCGCTGCAAGAGCTCCAACTAATTCTTGCCCTTCCCCTAAACCGAGAGTAAACAAAACAAATCCCCATTAAAACACTAGCCAAGAAACATTAAGATCAAACCAACACAAGACTTACCGAACGAACACAACCGAAATTTTCACAAAATGAGGCGAATTAAAAAAATCGAAAAGGAGAGGAAGAAAAGAAAATTGGGCAGAGGAGAAGAGGAAACAAAAACGTCAAAAGAGATGAGAGGAATTTTGGGAAAAACAAAAAAAAAAACAAAAAAAATTAAATTTATTTTAAAATCCCACTAATATCCTAACTCCTCCTAAATCACATCCAACTACCCTAGAATTCCAACTCCACCGAAACTCTATCAGTCAACAGAGCAAAAATTAACACCTTCTCTTACGCAGGGATTCAAACACCAAACCTCCAGCTCACTAACTCCCTTACCACAATAAGGGTAAGGCTAGAATTAGAAAAATAACGAAATTGGCAAAAAGAAAACTTGAACCCAAGACCTCACACACACCCAAAAAATTTAACCACTAAAACAAATACATATTTATGTTAAATATTTACAGAAACAGAAATAAATTATTTAGGGCGTTACAGTGATACTTAAAAAGTTAAGTCACTGAAAAAAATTAATTTTTAAGTTGATTTAATTTTTTCAACGAATTATTAAATAATGCCTAAATCACTGCGATTTAAGTATCATATATATTACAATGTCTAAGACTACAAGCTGACGTGGACAACTTTTATTGATGGCACGTGGATAACTAATTTTATTTGAACTATCATGATTATTAAAGAAAAATATATACTCTTATTTATTTAAAAAAAAAGATATTGTAAGATTCCGAAATTAAAATTATGATTTACCACAACATTGTTTAAATATTATTTGAATTAACTTCATAAGATAACATAACCACAAGTGATAAAATTGATATTGTAACAAACAAGAACACAATGACTAGAATTACTTTGAAAAGAAATATATTATACAAGTTTAGAAGAGACTTCCAATGCCACCAATTTGACTATGTTGTCACCCAAAACGTCTTTCACGTTACAAACGAAATCGTGTTCAACTACCGCTACCAATCAAACGCGGAGGACACGCCTTTATATTTACATTTAGAAAGTTTAAGATTTAAGGCTGAGGATCTAATTAAATCTTAATTTAATTGGTATAAATATTATTTGTCAATGTAAAAAGATGTGGGTTTGAAAGTACTAAAACATATTATCTTCCTATTTATGATCAAAACTTATTATTCAAAAAAATTAATGTAGAGAATAAAATTACAATAAAGATCTTTCGTATTTCTGCCTTTATTAGAAAGGTGTTCCACGTTCAACAATTTCATATTTGAAATATTTAGAAAGTGGAAAATTAATTTTAGTTATTAAAGAGTAAAAATCCTTTTAAAAGTTTACCAGATATAGATTACAATTAAATGATTTTCACCCTAAAGTTTTTAAACAAATGACATATTTTGTCCCGAAATAATTTATATATTTATAATTATTCCACATAAATATTCATAAATCTATCAAATTAAATTACCTAATATTGAAGTCAATGTTGAACAACTATTTACAATCTATGGCATTATTACATTAAAAGTAATCAGTTGACAATCAACTTTTTATTTCAAGTATTAAAGCGAATGTTTGAGGAATTATTAAATTATTGGATGGACCCAAATGATGATGACTAAATGCAACATATGATTTTTCTTAATAAGAAAATGCACATATGTTCACATTTTCTGGATTATTTTGTAAATTTATTAATAAACTTTTGTTTATCAAACATTTATTTATTTATTTTTGTTAAGATAGATTTTGTTTGCAATGATATTTTAAATAAATTTTATTTTTTGTAATAATATTTAAATACAAATATTTTACATAATTTTGTATTAAATTTTATTTATTTTTATTAATATATACAATCAATCTATACGGATAAAAACACCAATATTGCACTAAATTATACAGAATTGTTGTCGAAACCTTTTTTTTGTAAAAGGGGTCGACTTTGATTTTAAAAAATGAAAATAAAAAACAGGAGTCGCCACCAATCCTTTTTTGTAATGTGTGATCGGGTCACCTCGTAGAATAGCTGTTTTTAATAAACGATTCGATTTATTTAAAACAACGCTTGTTGGTCTACGAAATTCAGAAAGACAGGTTCAGGAGTCAGTTACGTACGAGGAAGGATTAGCACCCTCGTAATGCCCCAAAATTAATACCTAGTTGATTAATTAGTGTCTTAGTGTCGAAAATTAGAAATTTGAGGAAATCTTAAAAATAGGATCATTTGTTATAAAAAAAATCGAGAACATGGCATGTTTCACGTTAATCGAAAAAAGAATCACGTCCCGTAAGTTAGGGCACAATGTCTTAAATTCTCGATACGAGAATAAACGCAGAAAAACTTATTTATTTTGAAAGGTATTTGATTATCTCGATTTTTAGAAAGAAATCATATTCCGTAAGTTATAACACGATCTTTTCGTAATTCCCGAGGTTATTAAAAAATGTTTTGAAAACATTGGTTATTCAGATTTATTGAGAAAATCATAACCCCATAAGTTAGGGTGCGACTTTTCGAATCTCGAAATACAAAAAATTGTTGATTTAAAAAATGAAATTTTATGTAACGGGTAAAGATTAAAGCAACGCAAATTGGTAACAAAATGAAAAAATGATGGTACAAATGTGCATAATGAAAGAATAATAAATGCATTAATGTGAATAACAATAATAAAGAAGAAAATAAAATAAAATAAACAAGTCAAAAAATGAAAAAAAATAAAAATAAAAATAGAAATAATAATAATAATAATAATAATAATAATAATAATAATAATAATAATAATAATAAGTAATAAATACAAAGAGAAAATATAATTATAATAGTAATAATAAAAAAAATAATAGCAATAAGAATAGTAAAGAAAATAATAATAGTAACAAAAATAATAATATTAATGATGATGATGATAATAATAATAATAATGTAACACCTCAAACCGGGCCCAAACACTACAACCGGATCTGGTATGTCACTTGAGTGATTTTACAAAATATGTAGCATTTTGAAAAACAATTATCAGGTTTAAATACTAATACCGAAAGCTTATTAATTCATTAAAATATAAAATAATAAGTGATAGAATGCATTGGTGAACTTTAAAATAAAAACCCAATATTTATCCATGTCTTAACGTAATTTAAACATAAAAACTTAAAAGCCCAGTAATAAAAGCCCAACATAAAACCAAAACATAATTAATGGTCTAGTGGCCCATGGCATTATTACAAGGAAATTTAAAACCCATTAATTAAAGTTATAAGAGTAATAAACTGAAAGCCTTTTTGCTGAATCCAGATGTTCTTTTGCATGGCCACCTCGCGTTCCTCTCCAGCCCGGTCCGATGCACTAGGTGTCACCTGAAATTGTTAAATTAAAAGGGTGAGTCGCGAGACTCAGTGTGCAACACTCATGCACCATTAGATTTGGGCCTTAACCCACGCGAACGTAATAATAAATTCATGTATATAACAAATGATATGCAAAGCCCAACCCATTTCCTAGGTATCCATCCGCTACACGCCACCCGTACCAACCATTCACACTATTGGGGATTTCTACAATCAACCCACACCGCTACACGCCTTGATGGCAGTCGTGCTGCTAATTATCAGATCATGGCCGTAGCCACTACAACAGATCATGACAAAAGCCGCTACAACAAATCACGGTAAGGAACCGCTACAACAGATCACGGTAAAAATCGCTACAACGTATAACTTCCTCCTTTCATCAAACCCAACCCATGCAATTATAGAAAATCAGCATACACATATCATTTAATCAGAACATTCGTGTAGAACAACAGGGATCACTAACCTGGTGATTCGCTTTACCCTCTTTGGGTTTCAAACGTTGTACCGGGATTCCGACATTTAACAGAACATATAAGACTTATAATCATACATTTAACAAACAGATCTAGATAGTGTGGAGAGTTACACACCTGATATCACGAAATCCAATATCCTTAGTCGATATCCTTGTTATCCGAATCTCCTACCCTCAGTGTAAAGCCTTGCTCAAAAGCCAGAAAAACACACGAAGATTTAGCCCCTTCAACAATCGGCCAAGGTTAATAAATCCCAAATTACACGTTAAAACTAATATATCCCTTACCTTGAAATCCCGAAAGTAACACGATTTAAATGTTACTGATCCTTGACTTAGAGATCTAGGCGATTGACTCTCCCTTCAAATCCCGGAATGCCGAAAAAGAAAGAAAAACACAAGATTAATACCATATGACCATTCAGCTATGGCCTCCAAAAAGCCGGAAAAAGATCAAAAGATACCCCAAATCGGTACTTACCTCTACTGAAGGTTTTGGCTATCCCTTGTAAAAGATTCGGCAACCGTAGAAGATTAGAGATCTATGAGTTTCGACTTCTAGAAAAAAGAAATCCCGAAAAGATAAACTAATGTGGTTTCGGCTAAAGAGAGAAGTGAGAAGAAAGCAAAGAGTGGCTTGAAGATTTGGCTAAAGTGTCTGAAAGGGATGAGAAAAGAACTTTGACAAAGGGATTCGCCAACTTGAAGGAAAAGAAAAGAGAAAAGAGGGGGAGAATAGAGTAGGAATTTCGGCAGAGAAAAGAGAAGAAAGATGAGAACTTTGATAGCAATTTTGGCACACACTTAGCCTAAACCGAATGCCCCTTTCCTTTCAAATTCTTCAAAGTTTCGGCTAGCATTAAACACTTAAAGATGGCTCCTATCTTTGATCTATTATCTCCTCAAAAATAGCCCTAATTCCTCTCTTCATTATCTGCCTAATTATCCACATAAAATAAACATTTAAATCCCTAAAAAATAGCCTTGTGCCGTCCCCCCTATTGTCCCCTTTAAATGCCGAAATTTAGCCCTAAAACTTGGGCTTCAAGCTGCCAAAATTTGGGCCTTTATCATGCACAAGTGACACCAACTCCTCTTCCTCCTAGTGGCACTATTTTCTCTGGGCCACAAGCCCAATATGCCAATTAAACTACTAAAACTTCAATTTAAGCCCTTAGAGTGTCTAAACAAAATATTTAAAACGCCTCAACCCAATTTGAGCCCCAATTGTACCTCAAATTCTCAAATTAATATTTTAAGCATTCAAACACATAAAATGCACAGACCCAATTATTCAGGATGTTACAAATAATAATAATAAAATAATGGTAATGGTAATAATAGCAATAATAATACAAAATTAATGATATAATAATATCATAAAAATAATAATATTATTATTAAATTAATTAATTTGAACAATAAAATAGCAAAAATAACCAAAAAAGACTAAATTGAATTAAAACAGAAGTTCGGGGTAAATCTGAAATAAATAAAAGAAGAAAAGGACCACATTGAACGTGCAAATAACAAGAAGGGACTCAAAGGGTAATAATCCCCCACCCTCCAAAACGCACAGCATCAGGAGGGACCAAATTGAAAACCAAAATAAATTATTGGGCAAAATTAAAAAATAAAATAAACTTAATTGCAAAACCATAACAAAGGGGAAGGGCTAAATGCGCAAATATCCCATGCGCCAAAAACATGCGGATCCTAGGCGGTCCTGGGTCGGGTCGGATCGAGTCATGTGAAACGACGTCGTTTTGGGGCCTTTATAAGTCAGATTTTTTTTTAAAAAATTTCATTCTTCTCCCCTTTTCCAAAAAAAAAACCAAAAAAAATTCCCTTTCAAATCCTCTCCCCCTTTTCGATTTTCGGCCTAGATCCGGAGAACTGCCGCCGCGTCTGCCGCCAGTTGTCGGCGATGGCGCTGCAGTCCACGGCGGCGAGAAGGCCAAAAGTCACTTTTTTTCTAGCAATTTAAAAGGTAAGCCCCCCTCTTCTTTTTTTATATTATTTTTTTATATATGTATATGTATATGAGAAGAGAAAAAAAATAGATTCGAAAGAGAGAAAAAAACAAAATAGAATAAACTAAAAAAAACCTTAGGATCCGATTAGATTTTTGCTTCGTACTTCTTTGATCTCCTAATTTTGTGAGTTTTTTGCTTGATTCAATTCACTGCTTTTTTATTCAATATCGTCCAAAAAAATACATTGGATTTGTAATGCCTTTTATAGCCATTTTTCAATGCCTTTAACCTATTTTTTTTATGTTTACTGTCACTTCTATTGCAAGCAAGTGGGCAATGGCAAGTGGTAAGGGCGGTGCTGACAGTGGCAGAGGCTAGGGGCGGCAGCCACTTGGATTAAGGGGCTAGGGTTAGGTTTTCTTTTTTTCTTCTCTAAAAATTTTGTGATGTTGGGTTTAGGGTTTGTTTGGGTTTGGGTTTAGTTTTGGATTGTGGGCTGTAAAATGGGTTTGGGCAGTTGGGTCTTAATTGTTTGACTTGGTTTGGGTTTTGGTGGGCCCGAGAAGAATTGGGCTTGTACAATTGTGTATAAAGATGATAATATATTTTAAAATATTATGCCATTCTAATTGAAATAAGCACGTCTTTTTAATCTATTACACATGTTAATTAACTATTAGTTTTTTTTCTAATATTGAACTTATAAAAATATTTTGAAAGACCGAAAATATGAAACATTGACATCGTGATTTTTGTTAATTCTAAATTTTAATTATTTTAATGAATATCAACAATAATTTCAAGTTTATTTTACATATTAAAATTTTATGTACTTAAATTATATTGATGATAATAATAATTATTATAATAATTTTTAAATTGAAATATTCATTTTCTTTTTTTTTTTACTTTCTCAATCATAATACATTAAAATATAATAAATTTTTTAACAAATAAATATAAAATATAAAAATCAATACATACAACTAAACCCATATGATTATTAATAGAACATTTAAAATTTATGAAAAAATTAAGTAATTAAATGTAATTAATTACTATTAATATGTTTTTCTACTATTGTCTTCCTTTGTGACAACTATTTCTTCATTTTCTAATAGTTCTGGTGCATCTCCTGTCTCTACTTCTTTACCTGAACTTTCTAGTTCCTTACCTACAGTTTCTACGTTTGTTCCAATTGTGTCATCACCTAACAATTCTACTCCTAATTCATCTCAACCTCATTCATCTCCCTTACCCAATACATATTCCATGATCACTTAAAGTAAAGTTAGTATCTTTAAACCTAAGGTTAACTTCACCAAGGTAGTTTGTTTGTCAGATTCTACTCCTACTGATATTCATGAGGCTATGAATCATTTTCATTTGCAAGGTGTTGTTTACAATGAGTTGCAGACTCTTATCAATAATAACCCTTGGAGTTTGTGCCCTCTTCTTGCAGCACGATGGCCTATGGGATGCAAGTGGCTGTTTAAAGTGAAAAAGAAACTAGATGGGATAGTGAATCAATATAAGGCATGACTTGTTGCTGAGGGATACTCTCAACATGTTGGCCCTGACTTCGCGGATACATTCAACGCTATGGTTCGAGCTAATACAATTCAGATAGTGCTCGTTGTTGTCGTGATAGGTTATTAAGACAGATAGATTTCAATAATGTTTTTCTTAATGGTGCATTGACTGAAGAAATATATATGGACCAGCCTCGTAGGTTTAAAGTTCAAGAAGCTAATGGAGAACAACCTATTTGCAAGTTGAATAAGGCATTGTATGGGCTTCGCCTCGAGCTTGGTTTCATACTTTTAGGAGGTATCTTATTGAACAACTTGGTTTTAAAGCTTCAAAAGTTTATCTTTCATTGTTTATTCGATCTTCTTTAAGATCTTAGCTTTTCTAATGGCCTATGTCGATGACATAGTTCTTACTGAAAACTCAACTACAAAAATCAGTCAGGTAGTTAACCAGCTAAACAGTAAGTTCTCACTCAAAGATCTTGGTGATCTTCATTTTTTTTTTCTTGGTATTGAGGTTCATCAAACACCCATGGTTTGTTTCTCACTCAAAAGAAGTACATATATAACACCCATCGGTTGACCTAATCGTTGGGTCCGAGCTACATGCTGTCACATTTGTTGACGGAGTAGCTGTAGTCAAATACACAACAAATAATCATACTAGTCAAATACACAACAAATAATCATACATATATGCAATTAAATGTCCATCACATTCAAATATTGTTAAACAATCAATTCTGATTCTTAATCGAGCTTACGAAAGCTCTTTCGTCAACTTGAACTCGAAATAGGATCAAATTGAAAACTTTTAAAAGTTTAGGGCTGATGTTATGATGTCATCTATTCTACGTCATGACATCACCAAACAATCTATCACGTTACGACGTCACTTATTGTTAGTTGACGTTGCGATAAGGAATGATAGCCGTCGGGACGTGGACCCTATTTTTGGTAAAAATGAACCATTTTGGTACCTATTTCAATTGCTTCCAACCAACAATTCAATTTATCAATCTTTACCTATTCCAAACCATAATGAAACATGCCATTTTACTTTAAATTCATGCACAATACACCATTACATATCACAAACATGACATAAAAACATACCATTATTAACTAGCTACCTAATTAGCTCTTTTATTTACTTCATCCAACTAATATAAATCAAACATTGCTAATTAAAGCATTAAACAAATCACTTGCCATGAACAACATGCAAAATCATCATATACCAAATTCATCAAGACTTTTATACATTAAGGGTTACACCAAATCACTTATATACATGCCATAACCCTAGGTTTAAAATGATCAAATAGCTACTGATACGGTGATAGGATAGTGTGAACTTCAAAATGATCTAGCTTGACGAGTTTCGCAATGTGACAATCTACAAAGAAAAGGGAAAGCAAACTAGGTAAGCATATAATATGCTTAGTAATTTCATAGGCATTAAACAAAACTTACCTTATATTTTATCTAAATACAATAAACTACCACAATTTGGCATAGTTTAGCTAGACATGACAAATCAAAACATCAACAAGGTGAGTATTATCTTAAAATCAACATGTAATACCACAAGTGCTCAATATACCAATTTGTAACACATTAGATAACAATTTCAAATTCATACTAACTCAAGGGATATTACATTCACACACACATAACAATGGCATTGCTCAAACCAATGTTTTATGCACCATTCATTCAAGAACTTATCAATTGATAAACAAGTTCATTTCATCTCATTTCAATACCTCAATTTCATCTAAACGTTTCTGCCTAATTAACTGTAGTAAATGAAATCAGATACACATGTATCTACACCACACTAGTTGCTTGTTTGAGTTGAATATAAACATGTAACACCTTAAATCTGACCCGATTCACCATGTTTGGATTTTGGGTGTTACTACACAAAACTTAACTATTAATAAAAATAGTTTACAAATTTCTTAATTTCTTTATACATATTCTTTAACAATTTAACTGAAAACTTATTATATGAAAATAAGGGAAGTATTTAAAATATATTTGGATGCAACAATCTTGACACAAATATTTACAAGTTAGAAGTTTAATTAATACAAACTTAAAGAGCATATTCTTAGACTATGCCAGAATTCGACTATATGTATAATAGCCCGCTTCACCACCATTTTTTCGTACTCCTAGCATCGTCCCTCCAGGCGAAATCTCATCTTTGATACCTGAAAAGAAATAATAAAACTTGTAAGTACATGAGTACTTCGTGAGCTCATTATAACTATACCTTGATGGTCACTTTGCAATATTGTATGATCTACTGGGTGCCAATTATTCTGTATCATTTATTTCGACGGATATCACCACAGTTTACCATTCTCTTATACACTGGCTATCATGCTCTCGTCATACTCAATCTTCCTTATCTAACTGACTAAGGAATCCTTCCAAACATTTTATGAATCTCTTGTCCCATAATAATTTCTTAACAAAACATACCCCTATAAACCACTTCCAATAATCCTTGCCTTAACCCATACTCTTAGTTCACACAACTGTTTACTGAAATTTGTCATAGGCGGATACATATGTGTTAGGTGAATACTTATGCAAGATTTAATACCAACAAATCATACTCAGACATACCCAGATTCAGTACCACACATACCCTTACTGATAAATCACTACATAGACCCTTCTAAAAAATTCCATATCGGGTTATATCAGAATCCCATAACTCAAGATAACATTAACTTATATTTAGAATAATTCTAAAAGAAGGTACAATACCTCTCACTTTCCATATTTACAGATCATCATAACAAATTCCTTTCTTAACATGTAGATACACATCCCTTTTTTCATGGAAACCCTTAAGATTTAGTCACTCTTAACCCATAACATATCAATACATCATCTTAGCTTTACTTATTACAAAACTAAAAGAATTTACTCATCTTACAATAGTGACATACATTCAAATTCAGCTCTTACCAAACATTCCTGACAGTTCACGCTACATAGGCCTAATAGAACACGCCTTATAGGCAATCGTACATAGTCTCATGTTTGCTGTCTTAGCGGACTTCACAGAACATATTAGAGGCAAACAGACGATACACCGAACATGCCATAAGTCCTTACTACAAAATATGCTCAAAAACTATCTAATCAGAGTACACCACAAAGGCGACCTATACAGAGTACGCCACAAAGACTATATATACAGAGTATGTCACAAAGGTGATTCATTCAGAGTACACCACAAAGGCAGACAAGTTGCAACATAGGCATCCCAAACTTCCGTGTTTGTGATATGGATTTTCCTAAACTTACATTAAGTGAGGTTTGCCCATCACCGCCCTAGGATACGTAAAGAACCCCATTAGATAAATTGTCATTCAACAGTTCTTTTTCAGAATATGCCATGACCATGGACTTTTTCTTTCAGAGTTCATGTTTACTGTCCCGAAGAACTTTTTTATTTACCACCGCAATGACTTAAGTCACTTTACAAACTCAATGAAGTAGACACATCCCAAACCTAAGATTTCACAATTTCATAACACTCTTCATACATCCCATAGAACTTATTTTCAAGCAGACTAACTTATATCTTAATATAATAATAACTTTAGTCTTATAGTTGCATAAGTATCATAATCATAATATACTATCCAAGATTTCAAGATTCCAGTTTGATCATTTTCATATAGATCTACTTTAGTATGAAAAATATACATACAAAAGTCAGAATAGAGACTAACTTAGTTCTTACTAACAGCAGTTCAAAACTCCAGATCTAGATATTCATTTCAAACCAGAAAACCACTACTTAGAAACATAATTTCACTACTCTTGTAAATACAAATTACTTATCATCTCAATCATTGGCAATCTCATGTAGAAACCTTATACTTACAGTCTTACTGTTCAATATCTGTAACGGCCCGATTTTGGGGCTAGTCGAAATAGTGGTTTTGAGACCACTAAACCGAGATTAGGGAAAATTATTTTGATGTTATTTTATGTTTTATGGCATTAATATATGGCTATGTGAAAATTTTGGTGTTTTAATTTTAATGATAGCATGCTTAATTGTGAAAAAGGACTAAATCACATATGGTGAGAAAGTTCTATTTTATAAGGTAGGGGTACCTAATAGCTATAGAATGTAATTTAGAGGTTTTTAAAATGCAATTAGGCCAATTAGAATGTGTTGGCCGGCCATGTGCATTGAGGGGGACAAGAGCATTTAATTTTTGGTCAAATTGGGTTAAATTAGGTGAGAAAAGATGAATAAAATATGGTAAAAAGAAAATCTATCATATTTTACTATTCACTCATCTCTTCCACCGAATATTGAAGAGAAAATAGAGCTTTTGGAGGTTCAAACTTTCAGCCACTAAATTCTCATTCAAGTAAGTGATTTAGGTGGTTTTAATTGATGATTTTTGTGTTTTTGGAGTCCCCAAAGCTTAAGTTAGCTCATGAAGGGACTAATTTGAGATATGGTTGAAAGTATAGGGACTTGCCATGAGAGTAGTTATGTTGTTAGCTGAGTTTTTATGGAAGAAAATGAATGTTAGGGAGGTGATAAACAACTTTTGTAAAAGGTGTTAGCATGAAAACACCTAATTAGGACTTGAATGGAAAGATTGGATTTGTGTCATAAATGCATGAAATAGTTGAAATTGTGGGTAGTTGTAAGAGAAATAAATGTTCCGCTAGGCTTGTTTTATTGATAAAATGTGTTGAAAAAAATGATTTACGAGCCTAGGGGCAAAATTGTAATTTTGCCATAGTGCAAGGGCAAAATGGTCATTTTTGCCTAAGTGTAGAAATTGATGCATTATGATTATAGAATGATCTAAATGAGTGAATTTTATTGTTATAGATCAAGAAGAGTGCGGAATTAACATTGACCAGGGAAAAGGCAAGGTTACGGATTAAACTGCAAATCGAAACGTTTTGCACCGAGGTAAGTTTATGTGTAAACGATGTATTTTTTTATACACATTATTGTTGCTAATTAGTGCATGACATGATTGAGAACTTGTGTAGTTCAGGTGGATTGAATTTGGTAGTTATTGAATAATTATCGTATAAATTACGAAATAGATATGTAAATGTGTAATGACAACACTTAACGGTGGGCTAAGTGCGATACCAACTTATTACATAACTACGATAGGCTGTGTGCGATACCATCGTCTATTTATCATTTGGTGGGTTATGTGCGATACCACCATAACTATCCTTTTGGTGGGCTTTGTGCGATACCACCCTATTAGAGATTGATGGTGGGCTAAGTGCGAAACCACTAAGAGATAGGTAGTATGAATGGCTTATTGAGAAAATATGATGTGTTGTATCATGTGACTTTGTAGTGCTAAGTGTAGGGATGTATGTTAATGAATGTGAGTACTAAGCTTGTGATGTGGTTGGAAAGTGGTAAGGGGGGAAATAAGTAAGCATGATTATGAATATGGATTGTTCTTGTTTAGTATGTAATGTTATTTATTGTTTAGCACATACTATAATGTTATTTGTCTACATGTAAACTTACTAAGCTTAAAGCTTACTCCCTTTTCTTTTCCCTTGTTTTATAGAGTTTAAGAACTGAGCCGGGATACGCAGATAACCAGAAGATTGCCCACACTATCAGCTCACCTCGATATATCTAGACTTAGTGATTTTGTGTATGGCATGTATAGGGGCTAGCTAGGTTTATTATTTTTTTATTTTGGCCTAATATGTATTGGCCCCTTTAATGAGAAACTCTTGTGTATATAGCTATAGATGTTGGCTCTTTTTGTTATATATATGAAAAGATGTAGTCATTCATGGAAGTATATATTGCAAAAATGAGTTGTTTGGTGATATGTTGAATGGATCCATATTGTGTGAGTTAGGGGGATAAAAAGAGCTTAGGAAATAGCATTGTTCTTGTCCACACGGGTAGGCACACGGGCATGTGTCTAAGTCGTGTGTGACACACGGTCAGCCCCATGGGTGTGTGACTTGGCCGTGTGTCCCCTGCATGTTGGTGTTGTAAGTTAGTGCCGACCACGGGCTAGCTACACGGGCGTGTGCTTAGGCCGTGTGACCCTTATATGGTTGCTGACGTCATAAATAGAATACCTAAGTTTTTACACACCGGCAAGACACGGGCGTGTCTAGGCCGTGTGGAGCACACGGGCCAAGAACACGGGCGTGTGTCCGGCCGTGTGAAAACCCATGTAGGTTTGAAATGAAAATAAATCCCACACGGGGTAGGGATGTGGGCATGTGTAACCACACGGTCTGCCCACACAGGCGTGTTCCATCTAACACGGGCGTGTGGCCTCTATTTAGGTGAAAATTTTTAAAAATCGCAAAAGTTTCCGTTTGTGTTCCGAAACCTCTCGTATGGATGTTTAAGGCGTCGTAGGTCCTTAATGAGGCTATTTTGTTACCGATAAAGACAAGTCAAGTTAGGATTGAAAGTTTTTAGACTAAAGTTGTGTGATTAAGTAGAATAAATTAGGTAATACTCGTGCCCAGTTTCGGCATAGAATACGGGTAAGGGGTGTTACATTTAGTGGTATCAGAGTTATGGTTTAGTCGGTTCTCAGACTACCATAGCGTGTGTGGGAGTCTAGCTATACATACCATAAGCGTATAATGATAGTGTGGTGGCTTCTAACAATTTTATACTTTGTTTTATATAGTAAATGGATCCCGATCAAGCGGCTGTTGATGAAGCAGCTAGTAATACGCCGGCTCCCGCGCAAGGGACCGCGCCTGTATAGAGTGGACCCGAGACTAGGGGTTAAGGAGAAGAGGCTCGGGAAGCCTTTTTCCAAATGATGAGTAACTGGTACACAGAATATGTACGAGCAAACCCCAATGCCCAACCTCCTCCACCCCCTCCTATACCTCAGCCAGTTCTTGTGGCTCCCCAAGGTATAGAATTATTGAGGACAACTAAGCCCCCGGTAGACAAAATTTGAAAGCAAGGGGCTGAGGATTTTCGAGCTAATATAGATGATGACCCTGAGAGGGTAGAGTTCTGGCTTGAGAACTCGATGAGAGTATTTGATGAACTCTCCTATACACTTGAGGAGAGCTTAAAATGTGCAGTGTCTTTGCTGAGGGACTCGGCATACCACTGGTGGAAAACATTGACATCAATGGTTCCGAAGGAAAGAGTGACGTGGGACTTCTTTTTGGAAGAGTTTCGAAAGAAGTATATAAGTCAGAGGTTTGTGGTCCAGAAACAGAAAGAATTCCTTGAGTTAAAACAAGGAAAAATGACGTGGCGGAATATGAGCGCGAATTTGTTAAGCTCAGCAAGTACGTGCAAGAGTGCGTGTCCACAGAAGCCATTTTATGCAAGAGGTTTGAAGATGGGCTGAATGAAGATGTCAGGCTTTTAGTTAGGATTTTAGAACTAAAAGAATTTGTGGTATTGGTGGATAGGGCCAGTAAGGCCGAAGAATTGAGTAAGGAAAAGAGGAAAGCCGTGAGTGAGGCTTGGGATGCAAGAAAAAGGACGATAAGTAAGCTCAATCGAAGAGGTCCAAGGAAGTGAACCCTTGGATGACTACATCAGTTGGGTATTCGCAAAGAGAACGAGTCAACACGTACTCAGGTTCAAGAGTTCGGGCCACCTCGATAGCAAGTGTGGGCAATCCAAAGTCCAAACCGGAGTGCCCAAGTTGTGGAAGACATCACACTGGGGAGTGTTGGGGAAACAACCAGAATTGTTATAAGTGTGGTTCCCCCGACCATTTCATCCAAAACTGCCCTGAAAGGGATGACAAGGAGAAGAAGCAGGAAATAAGATCAAGCAATGTATCTTCTAGGGGTAGGCCACAAAAGAACCCGAGAGGTGGGGCTAGTAGTAGAGGTGCATCACGAGACTTTCCTGTGAGGCCAGAGGGTTGGGCACCTGCAAGGACTTGTGCCATTCGCGCTCGCGAAGAGGCATCATCGCTAGATGTAATAACAGGTACTTTTTCTCTTCATGATACCTTTGTTATTGCTTTGATTGATCCGGGTTCTATCCATTATTATATTTGTATGAGATTGGCATCTAGTTTGAGTATGACTGTTTAGTCTACGAAATTGTGGTAAAGGTGTCAAACCCGTTAGGTAAACAGTGTTAGTTGACAAGGTGTGTAGGAATTGTCCTTTGACACAGACTTCTTAATATAGTAGAATATCATGAAATCAAATTCTTACTAATTCATGTAACAGTTACTATACACACATATGTATACGCCAAAATAATTGTTTGGGTGGATAACACTTCGACAAACAGTCTGTTTACTATAATATGCCAAAACTTTAGACCCACCAGACCTGAGGTGCGACAAAATATGTCAGGTTACCCATTAAGATTAAATATTTAAAACGACATCAGGTTACTCGTCTGAATCAAACACGTGTCACATGTATTTGCGAGTCTGCAACAAATGCTAGATCTCAGTAACATCTATAAATCAATCCCGTATAAGCGCACACAAGACCCTATTAGCATGTCAATCGTATCCTAACCTTTACTAAGTTCACACGAGCAACTTTAACACATGTAAACATTTTTTTTTTAAATTAAGTCTAATTCTAGCCTTTTGAATTAATTCACCAAAATATAAAACAACCTATATAAACAAATATCATATAAACTTACCTAATCAAAACACTAAATAAGTTGAATATGTAGAGACTAATAAACAATTTTAGCTTTTTCTCGATTATCTCTGGTTTGATCCAATTCTTGATCTGTACAATTATTCCATTTAACCACATCTTTCAATTTTGAACCTAAATAATTTCATATTTGTACCCCTAAAGTTTTACATTTTATTCAATTTAGTCTATAAAATCGAAATAACCATATCTTTTGATTTTGAGCCTTAGTTTAAAAACTGACTTTAGTTACATTCATTAGGGACCCTCAACTTTCTATTTATACTAAAATTTCACAATTTTACATTTTATTCGTTTTATTCCTTCTGTGCAAAACTAAAAATTAAACTTTACAATCTAGTCCTTTTCATGCTCTAAGCTTAATATTTATCAATTTAACACCAATTTATTTAAGAAATAAAAAACGTCAACTTTCAAAAACTCTAACAGTTTTGCAAATTGGTACATGAGCTAGCTAAATTAAGCTCCTATGACCTCAAAAACATATAAATTACAATAAAAGGACTTGGAAATGCTTACCAATGAATGGTCGAATGTTAAAAGCTTCTTAGGTTTTTCTTTCTTTCAACTTTCAGCAAGAAGAAGATGGAGAAGAAAGATGACAACTTTTTACAATAAAATAACTTATATAGTAAGATTATTTTTAATTAATTTGGTTTAATTAACTTAAGTATATTTAATTAACTTAATCCACCATTAACAAATTTAAAAGGAACCTTCCATCATCAAGCACTAATTCATGTTACAAAATGGTTTAATTAATATTTTGAACCTTTGGTTATTTGCAATTTAAGTTAAGTCTTTTGCCAATTAAAAACTTATAGCGATTGGAATTTTACAATTTAGTCATTGTACTTAAATTAAAAATTAATTCAACAAAATTTCTAGACAAAACTTTAATATACTTTTGTACCAACTCCATAAATACTCATATTTAATCTTATGGACCCAATATACAGAAATGGGATTCCGAAACTGCCTTTTCCGACACTATTGAAAATCAAGCTGTTACAATATCACTAAGTTACTTCATAAAATGGGTATGAATGGTGCAACTTCCCCTCCTACCTCAATGGTTAGCACTCCTAAGCTGATTTATTTGGATGGTAGCCATTTTAATGACAGCCATCTATACTGTAATATTATTGGAACTTTTCAATATGTGTGCATTACTTGACTTGACCTTTCTTATTGTGTCAATAAGCTTAGTTAGAACTCCCCTCTCGATACTCATTGAAGGGCTTTTAAGCGAGTATTGCAATATCTAAATGACACAATAGATCATGGATTATATTTCTCCAAAGGGTAGTTTGATATTGTCTACTACTCCGATGTTGACTGGGCCTCCACTATAGAGGATAGGCAATTGACTTCTGGCTACTGTGTGTATCTTGGACCTAACCCTATTGCATGGCGTTCTAAGAAGCAAGAATTAGTATCTAGTGTTGGAAAAAATCTGGTTTGGAGACGATTTTCTTACACAACGAAAAATTAAAATTTTGAAAACATGCCGATTTGTGATATTTATAGCAATAAACCCTTTATCAAAATCACACCTATGTTTTCAGCTAGACGAAACCTTATCGTTCTCGACTTTGAATTGAATGACCTTCTCCATTATTCTCGTGCCAAGAACCGCTTCAAGTGCAAGCTCGAACAATTCGAATCAAAACACAGAACTAGAAATAGTTTTTTTTTTTTACTTTAAGTGTGAAAACAAAAATCTCTTCTCAATAAAAACCGACAGAATTGTTATTCCATAGAATTATTTAATATTCAGAAAATAAAACTCTCACTATTTTCGAGCAGAGTAACAATATCTTAAAGTAATGCGTAAAGGCTTACTAATGCCATCTATTTATAGGGAGAAAAAGTAAAACCCTTATTTAATTGTAGAAGTCTATTTCAAATAAAAAAACAAACTCCTAGTTTAACTAGGAGTATAAAGGGTGACAACCCTAGTTAAACATACTAGGGTTTGTAACCATTCTCTTAAACATGAGGGGATTTTGGGCCTCTCCCATACCGAGGTCCAATTACAAGTACTTCTTAGACTTTTGACCTAATACTTTATAATTCGATCCAACCCGATATTTTTTTTTTCTATTTCCCAAAATAAACATTTTAAATTAATTTAAATTAATAAATTTCCCAATTAAATAATTTTCTTAACCAAATTCTAATTTTGTTAAAATCATGGCGACTTTATCGTAAAAGAATCTATAAGAAAATATATTTAATATTTTTACATTCAACAAATTCACTATGATCAAATGATTTATTTCCATTTTTGAACTTAATATAATTCAAAAACCATAAATCCATTTCTAGGTTATTTTTCATTTTCATTTCATTTTGGAGAAAACCATATTCATTTATAAATGTTTCTCATTTCTCCATTTTCACCATTTTTATCCATTTCTGTTCATTTAATCCAACATGCAATTCAGACATATGTGATTAAGGCTTAAATGATATATAATTAAGTTCTATCTTTTCACATATTAATTATAAACTCATTTAGTCACAAAGTTATTCCACTATAGTATCGTGACTGAGCTCTCCCCAATGGCATAACATTACGAAAGCAACTCGTTCAGTGCTCATCCAATGACCTTGTCATAAGTGTGTTACCCTTATAGAATATCTTTAATCTTTTTGGGTTAAATCTGTTCTCCCAATATGATCCTATTTTATCTCATGGTCACTATTACATCTTCTTTCATGAAAATTCGATTACTATCAAATAGTAATCAAGTAATTCATCACAATGACAGACGAACCTTGGCCACATTTACTTTTCATCAACCATGTAATGCCTATGAAAGGATATCATTTACTCACGTCTCGAGCTATGGATATCATTTACTCACATCTCAGCTTTTAGTTCCTTATCTATTCGAACTCAAACTTTTACTTACATTAAAGTATACAAGTCATGCATACATAGTCTGTCATCCAATCAGGATTTAGGTATGCCAAGTGAATAAATCCACAAATAGATTCATGATCCATTGTTCTTGGGTCCAGTCTGATGTACTGTTAGTCCAACCAGTCACATTTATGTTTCTATCTTTTAGGATTCATCTTCTCCAATGCCCAAGATAATGCATCTCTCCAATTGGACTTCATAGATAACATATTACTCTTTTAATCGGTTTGGTCATTTTCGATTAGACTAAGGATATGTTCAGGTTTGTAACAGCCCGATTTTGGGGCTAATCAGAACAGTGGTTTCGGGACCATTAATCTGAGGTTGAAGAAAAATATTTTAATATTATTTTATGTGTTATAGCATGATTACAAGGATGCATGAAAATTTTGGTGCTTTAATTTTAGCGATTGTATGCTTAATTGTGAAAAAGGACTAAGTCATATAAAGTGTGAAACTTTCATTTTACAAGCTAGAGGTGTCTAATAGCTATGGAATATAAAATTGGAGGTCCTTAAAGAGAAAACAGACCCTTAGAGAATGGGTGGCACGCCATAGGGGACAAAATGAGGTCAAAATTGGTCAAATAGGTGGGTTAGGTGGATTAAATTGAAGGAAATAAATAAAATAAAGAAAAAGGCTATCATCTTTTTATTTTCTCTTCTTCTTCCATCGAATTTTTACAATCAAGAAGGGCTTTGGGAACTTGAAATTTTAGCAACCTATTTTCCTTGCTAGTAAGTGATTTTAATGGCTTTTCTTGATAATTTTTGTACTTTTGGAACCCCTAAAGCCTAAGCTAACTAAAGAGGGGACTATTTTGCGAAATGATTGAAAGTTTAGGGATTTTCCATGAGAGTGTTTATGTTGTTTGCTGAGTTTTTATGGAAGAAAATGAATGTTAGTAGGTTAAAGAATAACTTTTATGAAAGGTTTTTCCATGAAAACACCAAAATGGGGCTTATTTGTAAATGTTGCAATTGAGTAATAAATGCATGAAATGCTTGGTTTTGGGAATTTTGTAAGAGAAATAAATGTTTAAATAGGATTTTTTTAATGAGAAAATGTGATGAAAAAATAATTTACGAGCCTAGGGATAAAATCGTAATTTTGTCAAAGTATAAGGGCAAAATGGTCATTTTTGCCGAAGTAGAAATTTTGATGTATAATGAGTTATGTAGTGATTGAATGAGTAAATTTTATTATTATAGATCAAGAAGAGTGCGGAAACAACCTTGACCGAGGAAAAGGCAAGGTTACGGACTAAACCGTCAATTAACACATTTTGCAACGAGGTAAATTTATGTGTAAACAATACATCTTAAATACATATGTTGTTACCTATTGATGCATTGTATGGATGAAATTACTTATTGGTGAGATTGATTGAAAATGATAGATAATGAGTAATTCTCATATGAACCTCGGAATAGAAATGTAAGTACGGATAAATATCCGTAACTATCATTTGGTGGGTTGTGTGTGATACCACCGTAATTATCATTTTTGGTGGGCTGTGTGCAATTCCACCTTATTATTAATTCATGATGGGTTGTGTGCGATACCATTATTTATATTATCATTTGGTGGGCTATGTGCGAAACCACCGTAATTATCCTTGTTGGTGGGCTATGTGCGATACCAGCCTATTATTGATTAATGGTAGGCTGTGTGCGAAACCACCGGGTACTTGTATCTTTCCGGAGGGTTCATCGGGAAACTTGTTTAAGTGAATTTACATGTGGCTTTGTGATGATAAGTGCAGGGAATATGTACAAATGAATGTAAGCAATATATATGATATGTGTTTGGGATATGGTAAGAGTTGAGATGAGTAAGCATGATTATGTTAATGTGATTTGTTTCTACATAGTATGTAATGTTATTGGTTGATTAGCATGTGGTATGATACTTATTATTTACATGTAGACTTACTAAGCTTAAAGCTTACTCCCTTTCTTTTCCCTCGTTTTATAGTGTCAAAGAGCCAGCTCGGGACTCGAAGATAATCAGAAGATCACCCACATTATCAGCACATCGTGGTATATTTAGACTTAGCATTTTAAGTATGGCATGTATAGGGACTAGACCTAGTGAAATGTCATGTTGTTTGGCCAAGTGTGTTGGCTCTTTTAAAGATCAATTCTTTTGTATAAGACCATAGTTGATGGCTCATTATTGTTAATCTATGAAAATATGAGGTTATTCAGGAACGTGAATGATACATAATTGAGCTACTTGGTTAGAGTATGCATGAATGTGTTGATGGTTGAATATGATTTATGTTTGTATGAGTTAGGGTGATAAAAAGAGCTTGGCAAATAGCGTTATTCTTGTCCACACAGGTAGACACACGGGCGTGTGTCTAGGTCGTGTGTGCCATACGGTTAGCTTCATGGGTGTGTGGTCAGGCCGTGTGTCCCTTTGCATGCCAGGTCTACAAGTCAGCGTGCTCAGTAGTAAACACACGGGCAGAGACACGGTCGTGTGTCTCAGCCATGTGGGAGGCACGGCCATGGTCATGGGCGTGTGCCTAGGCCGTGCGAAGTCTGCACCTGAATTTAGAATTTAATTCGCCACACGATTGAAGAACACGGGCGTGTGACTAGCTGTGTGATGCAAGTCAGTGTCGACCACGGGCCAGACACACGGGCCTGTGACATGCCATGTGATGCAAGTCATTGTCGACCACGGGTGTGGAACACGGGCGTGTGATATGTCACACGGGTGTGTCCCTTTTTCCACATGGGCATGTGGACTGTTTAGAGAAAATTTTCTAAGTTCTTTCAGAAAGCTTCAAATGAGTTCGATTTGATCCCGAATCATTCCTAAACCGTGAATTGGGCCTCGTAGGCTTGTTTAGGAGATGTTAGTGAAAATTGTAAATTGGAAAGAAAAGTTAAGTTTCTAAATTGCCTGATTGATTACATGTAAGCTTAGTAATGCCTCGTACCCTATTCCGGCGTTGAATACAGGTAAGGGGTGTTACAAGGTTCATCTACTAATATAAGTTATCTTTTAGGATATGTTTAGGTTTGTCCACTAATATAAGATATCTTTTCGTATTACAATCCGACCCCATAATACTGCTTAGTATTAGTTTGAACATTAGACAACCAGTGTGCCAATATTTGCTTCTATTTTGCTTTGCATGCAAAAACCAAATTAGGAGAATTATATAAGATATATTAATGTAATCCATGAAAAAATTACAAGTGTACATAGATGAAAATACTACACTTAGGGCACCAAATCTAACATCTAGGTCATCCTTGGAAGCTGAGTATCATAGATTAGCTCATTGTGTTTCTGAGATTCTATGTATAAAGCAATTATTGGTTGAGATTTTTGTTTCAGCAACTCAAATGTCAGTTGTGTGGTGCGACAACATTTCCTCTCTTTTAACACTACTAACCCTACACATCATGCTAAAATTAAACATGTGGAAATCGATCCACATTTTGTGCGTGAGAAAGTTCTTGATAGTATTTTGCAAGTTAACTTTGTTCCCTCAATAGGTCAAGTGATTGAGTGTTAGATCAGGTGCCCTAAGTGTAGCATATTTCTTTGTAAACTTGTACTTTTTTTGAATAGATTGGTTAATAAAATAATTCATTGATTACATTAATATTTTTTGTATAATGTCCTCATTTGATTTTTGCAAGCAAAGCAGAATAGAAGCAAATACTAGCCTAATGGTTGTCTAATGTCCTTAGTCTAATTAGAAATGAGCAAATTGATTGAAAGACTAATATGTCATCTATCAAGTCTAATTGGGGAGATGTTTTGTCTTGAACATCAGAGTTGATGACTCCTAGAAGATAGAGCATAGATGTGACTAACTAGACTAAAAGTACATCGGACTAGACCCAAGTATAATAGATCCTGAATTCGTTTATAGATTTATTCACTTGTGACATTCATAGTGTGGCATACCTTAATCTTGAGTGGATGATGGAATATGTATGTGTGACTCGTATACTTTAATGTAAGCAAAATCCTGTGTTCAAATAGATAAAGAATCGAAAGTTGGTGCGTTGAGTATACGACTTCTGTAGTATATAATCATTAACAAAAGTGGAATTCATAGCCCGAGACATGAGTAAATGATAGCCTCTTATTGGCATTACATAATAGATGAAAAGTAAACGTGGCCATAGGTCGTTCATCATTATGGTGAATGACTTAATTACTATTTGATAGTAATTGACTTTTTATAAAGGAAGATGTAATGGTTACCATGAGATAAAATAGGATCATATTGGGAGAACGAATTTAACCCAAAGAGATTAAGGATATCCTATGAGGGTAACACACTTATGACAAGATCATTGGACAAACACTGATCAAGTTGCTTTCGCAATGATATGTCATTAAGGAGAGCTCATTTACGATACTATATTAGAATGACTTTGTGACTAAATGAGTTTATAATTATATGCAGAAAGCTAGAACTTAATTATAAATCATTTTGAGCCCTAATCACATATGTCCAATCAGTCGCTCTACTAGATCGCTGAAACTTGAAATGAATTGCATGATGAATCAGATGAACATTAATGATTAAGTTAGAGAAATGAGTTACATACAAAAATGAATGTGGTTTCTCACTTAGTATGGAAATGACTTGAGAATTATTTTAATTTTTTTGAATTATTATTTAATTAAACAATTGAAATTCAAAAATTCAATTAAATTAATTGGTCATTATGAAATCTGTTGAATGTAAAAATTAAATATATTTTTTCATAGATTCTTTTACGGTAAAATTGTCATAATTTTAACAGAATTAGAATTGGGTTGAGAAAATTATTTAATTAGAAAATTAATTAATTAAAATTAATTTAATAAATAATGTCTATGTTGAGAAATAGAAAAACATGTGTTGGTTGGATTAAATTGTAAAATATTAAGTAAAAAGTCTAGGAAGCACGCATAATTGGACCCAAAATAAGAGAGGCCTGAGCTCTCATCATAATACAGAGGAGGGGAAAACATACCGGGTTTTATTAGAAAGAGAGTTTTACTTTCCCACTGAAAATAAAGTAAATAATTTCTGATTCTGTGTTTGATTTGAATTTTTTTGAGCTCACACTCAAAACAGTTCGTGGTATGAGGATAGCGAAGAAGACTATTGGTTGAAAGCCAATAACGAAAATGATTCGTCTAGCCCAAACCACAGATATGATTTTAAAAAAAAAATTACTATAAATATCATAAATCAACTCAATTTTTAAAATTTTATTTTTTCGAATTTTTTCCACCATTGATGTGGTTACCAAACCGATCTCACCCAAGTAATTTGCATGATTTCGACATGCTCTTCGAGTTCTACTACTTATAGCTAGTGCTCAACAAAGACTAAGACAACTAAGAGCATATTAGAGTATTAAGCACCACGATACACTGAAAAACAGATTAGTTATTATGTTTGTTACGTCCGTAAGGTTTGTTTCGCTACAATTATTTTGTCATTATTACCCGCTATCAGTGTACTACTCTCGTATCAAATAACAAGAAATCACATCATGGTTTTCCAGTATATTGTTTTTATTTTCTTGCTTTCTCATTTAGTTTCCTAGCTGCCAAACAGCTTTGAAAGCTCGTGGCTATAGTTTTACAATTACTACATACATCGTATGAATAAAAATACTAGTTAATATAAATTATTAACTGACACATTTTTCTAAGTTTTTGATCGAATATCAACGTAGGGTTAAGATTAAAACAATTTTTTATTATCTTAGTTTTTTCTTTTTTATACTTATAGGTGGATTGTATTTCAGTCTTTCTATTAAAAATTGAGTAAATTAACTTTTATATATTTTATAACGTGTAATTTAGTATTTTCGTTAAATTTTATTTGTTAAATAATGATGTGAAACATTAAATCCATGCTGAAATTTTTTTTTTTGAGTAAACTATGAAAATGATAGCCCAACTATGTCTTTCATTCTATTTTAGTCACCTAACTATTATTTCTTTTAATTTAGTCTCTAAACTTTTTGAAATTAAATATTTTAGTCACTTTGAGCTGATGTGGTTTTTTTATTGGTCTAGTAACAAAATTAGCCCTCTAATGTTTACACATTCTACCAATTTAATTCTAAATGTAAAAATTCAACAAATTTAGCTCTCAATTTACAAAACTTTACATCTTAGTTCTAATATTAAAAAATTCAATAAACTTGGCACTCAACATATACAAAACCTGTCAATTTATTCCTAACTCTAAAAGTTTTAAATATATATATTTAAAAAAAAAAAACTCATTTCAACCCTTTTTAACCCATCAACTAACTCATATGAGATATTAAAATAAGAAAAAAAGTATCCTCTTTCAAGTCACTTGCAACAATATCTTTTACTATAATTTAGGCTTCACACTGGACCAAACCAATTGATTTGGAACCTATCTGGAATAAATGGTTGCATTACTATCTGAACATATAATGTTTTTAATGCCTTTTTTTTTTTTTTTGGATCTTAAATTTTTTTGGGTTTTATCCCAATTTTTTAGAGTTCTTTTGCAAGTGGTTTGAAAGAGAATACTATTTTTCTTATTTTAATATCTCACATGAGTTAACCGATGAGTTATAAAGGGCTGAAAATGATTTTTATTTATTTATTTTTAGAGTTGGGATTGAATTGACAGATTTTGTAAATGTTGAGGGGCAATTTTATTGAATTTTTTAGAACTTGAGCTGAAATGACAAATTTTGTAAACATTGGGGGCTAAATTTGTTAAATTTTTTATATTTAGGATCAAATTGATAGAATGACTAAACATTAGAGGGCTAATTTTGTTAATAGACCAATAAAAAAAAGCCTACATTAGCTCAGAGTAACTAAATATTTCATTTCAAAAAGTTTAGTGACTAAATCAAAAAAGTTAATAGTTTGGTGACCAAAATAAAACGAAAGACATAGTTGGGTGATTATTTCTATAGTTTACTCATAAAAGTTAATTTTCAGAATGGATTTAACATTCCACGTCATCATTTAACTATAAAATTTAACGGAAGGGCTAATTTGCATGTTTCAAAATGTATAAAGGCTAATTTGCTCATTTTTTAAGTAGGGGGCTGAAATGCAATATGCTCCTAAGTACAAGAGCTTCCTTGGTAACTTTACCAATAGTATTTATTTTTAATCAAGATTTGTAGAATCTGACTAATGGACAAATTGGTCAGGCCATCGATTAGCCGGTTCAGTCAATTTGATCGGTCTATTTTGAATTGGCCCAGTTTAGTCGATTTTTTGCCCGGTTCAACCGACCATTACGGGTTCTCAGATTAATCGATTCAATGCCTGTCTCTGAACCGATACATTGACTAGTTCCCTATCCAAACAACATTTTTTTTTAGATTTAGAATTTAGAATATTTTTAGAATTTTATTTTAAATGTCTATAAAACACTTGACTAAGTTGATGTCACGAGTCAATCGAGCACTAACTCGGTTAGGTAATGACAAAAATATTCTTACTTTACAAAGTAAATTGTATTATTTTGAAGGTGTTTCCGAGTTGGTGTTAGGAGTCAATTGTGCACCAACTCAGTTAGATAATGACGAAAGTATCATTACGTTACAAAGTAAATTATATTATTTGAGTTTATTTTTATCATTTAAAGTTTTGAACCCATATCTTTATAGTTTTTAATATTTACACTTCACCATTAATTAAAGCCTAATTTTTATTTATATCATTTTTTATAAATATAATGTTACATAATTATGTTCTTCATTCACATCATTAATGTACCATAATCTAGTATTACATAATGTTTTTGTTATAATACAATTAGAGTATTTTCAAATTTTAGTTTTAACTAATACGTTTTAAAATTAATTATGGTTTCTCTATTAATAATTATTTAAATTTGATTAAATGATATTATTTTCACATTAAATTAAAAATAATAATTAATTTAAATTTTAATATATTGAAAACAATAATTTATTGTGTAGTTGACAACATCTTTGTAATTTTTAAATAAATCTTGATTTTCTTTCATGAATCAAGAAAAAAAAAACAACAGAAAGCAATGAACCAATTTCTTTTAATAATTTTTTAATTGATTTTTTGATGATAATAAAAGATGGCTGACGGGGGCTTCTTTTGCCTGGCTATTTCATTCATTTCATTGACAGAAAAAGAAGTTTAGATTTCCAGTCAACTAATTAGAAGAATTCTTATAAGTATATAAACTATTCAATTAATACAAAAATAACATATTTATTATAACAATTAAGTTATACAGTATTTTTGAGATGGATAATCACTTACACTATAGATGATGCAAAGAGCCACTAATGATGGTAGTGGTTCACACTATAAGTGGTGCATAGCCACTAAAAATGATGGTTTATTTAAGTTGAGATGATATTTGAGCAAAGTGTAGGTTATAAAGTTGACGTTGTTCCTCTTATGATCTTGGAAGAGGGGTATTTTCTTCATGTTTGTGTTGTTTCCCAAGTCCAAATTTCTTTTTGTAAATAGGGTCCTTAGTGCTTTAGATAAGGATTTCACTTTTGTATTTATTGAGTAATTTTTCTCTATTCCTCAAATGTTATTATTTTCTAGTGTTCTCTTATCTTTTTTCAGAGTTCATCAAATTTCTCTCTTTGGTAAGTTTCTTATTACATTTCTATCTTTCTTTATTTTTTGTTTTCTTTCATTTTTTTTCCTTTTGCATATTCATCAATTGTGGGTTTTCCAAAAAAAAGGCTAGCAAGAGAAAGGCGAAGATCTAAGATGAAGACTTTCCTACTACCAGTGATTGTAGTTCTAATACAATCACCATAGAGGACATGCAAGGAGTCCTTCAACTTATGGGGATTAAATATCTCCATTATATGTATAAATTTTCTATTAGAAATGATGAGCACTAGTTGAGTGACATCGTCGACATTAAGAAGGGAATCTCTTTGCCCTTGTATTTTTTTTATCTAGGTTTTCATTTACCCCTACACCCTTGGTTCATAAGGATGTTAAACTCTTTTCGCATGGCCTCTAGGGCAATTGGCTAAGGGTTCATGGTTTCACTTAGTGGCATATTTCTTTGATTGTTGTATAATATGAGAAGAGCCATGCTTGAGCAGCTTTTGAAACCTATACTTCTTCTAATTATCTCACAAGTAGGGTCAATAAGAACTTTATTGTTTTAGTAGTATAAGGATGTAGGCTCATCAGTTGTTGACAAACCGAACAACTAAGAGGCTAAACTTGGAAGACGGCATTGCCACTGGCAATTTAATCACTATAAATAGGGGTCCTACTTTGTCTTCACGAGATTGATGAAGTTGAACCTCATTCGGTTCACTTCTTAAGGGAAAGAATCCAAATGGTGTTGTTGTTAAGATTTGTGCCCTTAGTGTAGTGATTTCGTCATACTACTTATAATGGTTTGAATAGATTGAATAAATAAAATTACCACATGTTTGATTAAACAATCTTTGTAAGTTTTTCCTCAATGGGTTTTTCATGAAAAGAAAAATGAATAAGAAACTATACGCTTATTGATTACCTTAAGTTTAACTAATAAGAAGCTCCATTATAATAACGAATTATAATGTGAGAAGACAACTTTTATTAGTAGGTAACCTAAATTGTCCATAGTCCGTAGAATCAAATAAATATGAGACTATTATATCATTATAATTAAGGAGATAGCTTGTCTTGGCTATTGGAGCAATCCACTCCTAGAAATAAAGGCATAAATGTGATTGTCTGTATTAACTATACATCGGGCTAAACTCAAGCTAAATATATCTTCGATTCATTTATGGATGTATTCACTTCTGACATTCATAGTGTGACTTACCGCAATCCTAACTAAGTGACAAACCACATGTGTCTATCTCATGTTGTCACATCCCAAGTTTGGTGGATCCAAGATTTAGGCGTATTCTAGTGAAATAATCTATTTGGCAAAGTGTAATCCACCCAATTTCTTCTTTTGGAGAACAGGTGTGGGCGTATAGTAATCGATGTATAAGTAAGTGAAGGTTCTATTTTAGATTATTCTACTATTTAAAAGAAATATTTTGTTAAATAAAAAGGTAATTATGGTATAAGTCAACACCAAAGGTATAGTATACCTTGTTTGTCTTAAGTACTGTGCTAGTTAGGTTGTAAAGTAACCTAGTTAGGAACCAACTGGATAGACTAGTCTGATATCTATAATATAGGATTCTCATTTATGTTTCTCTCGAAATCTATAGGCCATTAAGAAAGAAATTTTTTTGAAATATGTGACACTTGTTAAATTCCACTAAGTAGGGTGGGTCATATTTATATGTGTAATAAGGGTTCTGTAAAAAGGTTCTTCTCTATTGAATATGCTACTCTCTGATTATTTTTCTTTAGTCCAATGGCATCTTTTCCTCCTTAAGCTGGAAGCTAAGATTTTTTGTTTTAACTAGTGGTCATTCCATCTCTGGTTGCTGCTATTGGATCGAGAAGGATGTTTGAGTCTGGAGCTTCGAACTACTGTAAGTGAGTTTCAGGTGAGTTTCTATATCCTAACTCTTGCATGTGTACTGGTCAAATAGAATCATATATATATACACACATATATGGGATGATAATTTCTACAGTAATTGGTAAAAGTATAAATATAGTAAAGATGAGATGTGTACTGTGATGATATGTATAAAAATCTGTTGAAAAGAATGATTATTGATAAGTATGCAGGAAAGGTATGATATACGAGATGTACAAACCAATCAAAATGTGAAAAATTCTAGGTAAGTGATTGATGAGTAAATGTCCTTCTGTGATGCCTCTTGTAGGGCAATTATATTGCTAACCAGGTTGGTAGGTCACGATATGAGAACAAGAGTAAGACCATGAGGTTGAGACCCATGACATCTCATTATGATATGAAAACACTCATGGTGTAGCTGGAAACACAAAAATAAATAGACTTTTTCATGCCCTTTTTAACTCAAATTCATGGAGTTTCGTAGTAATTCCTATCGAAAAATATAATATAATTATAAAATAATTAAATTGTACTTAAATTATTAACATATTGAATTTTAATTAATTTTATAATAATTTTTCATAAATTTTGATTTATTTTCAACAGATTTGCACAAATGGTGAAAATTGGCTCGGCAGAAATTGCTAGAAGCTCAAACCGTGAAGCGACTTCTGTAACATTGAGGCAAATTGATTTTTTTTTTTTTGCTTAAGACGGTCCAAATTATGAATATTAATACATAATATAATTAATTTTAATTTTAATCCAATTTATTTTGGGTTAAATAATTATTATTTATTATATTATGAAAAGGAGGCCTGATTGTGCTAATACGAAAGACTGATCCAAACGAGCAATCGGGCTGCCCAAACCTGTCCAAAATGGTGAACCAATCAGCTCAAATCAACTGATTTATTGACTTGCAAATCAGCCCTTGAAGTCTCCTTGAAATCGATTCAAACCCCTCCATTTATTATGCTTTTGTAGATTTGCCCCTAGCCAAATATTGCAAGTTGAAATCATCAACAAATGCATGAGTGGTGGTTGGCCATGGGCGGAGTTAATGGATGATATTTCTTGCTAATATTAGCAGCCAATCCCACCTATAAATACCCCCCTTTGCTGCTCATTTCAAACACAACACAACTCAACTCAATTCATTCACAACACATTCTCTCTTCACTCACTTTTCTCCCTTTGTTTTCCATTTTCTTTTTTGTCCCTTCCTTTGCCAATTTCTCCTCTTGAGAAAGAGTCTTCTTCTACCTTGAAGTAGTAGCACTCGAGTGTTCATAGAGTCCTTGACTTGACAGAACGAGCAGAGAAGAAGAGAAGTGCGCTAGTGACTTCAAAGAGACACTGGATTTGTTTCTAGTTCCTTACTCTTTTATTTTCTTGATGCTGTTATGATGAATACTCATTGTTTTGTTACTCTTGATTTAATTAAATGACTTAAATTTAATTCGTGTTAGACTGATTGCGTTCTATTGCTTAATTTATTAAAAATCATGTTTCTGTTGTTATAGTCCTTGTTGATTTGTTCAATTAAATAAAATCATATTTGTATTATGCTTACATTTAAATTGTAAGGTAAAAATTGAATTAATTATTTAAGTGGATTGATATTGTAATTAATTGACACAACATTTAATTGGTGCATGTTTAATCTTCTAAGGTAGCTGAAGGTTAAATTAGTGACGATATTAAACAATACATTAACCTTGCATAACTTGCAACATTGTGTGATTAAATTGTTTTAATATAGAGATATATTATTACCTCACTTAATCTTTTACTTGCTTATGAAAATTAAATTAATTGTTTGAATTGGTATAGAGATATGTACAAGAGATTATTTTAATTTCATAAGTATGTATGTGCATTAACACATTTGCTTATTAAAATTTGTTTAATTGGTTGAATTGACATAAAGACATAATCAAGAGATAAATGGATTTTGGTAGGTGAGTATATTCATAAGTTAGCAAATTGCCGAGTTGTCGCGAATTAAATTCGTAAAAAACATGAACATGGTTATGATAATGTTAAGTTAAAGAATGCAATTGAACTAGCACATTTATGTCATATTGATTAAAACTTATTTTTGAAATCGTACATTGGAAATTGTTATTTTTATTTTATTTTACTTAGTTTAAAATTTTTAATCTTAATTAAACCCCTTTTCAAATCATCAAATTTTCACCACCAACTTGTTAAATTATTTATTTCATAAATATTTCTTTGCACAGTCCCTGTGGGTACGGTTACTCGGCATTTACTTGCCACTTTATTACTTGTAGCAATTGTGTACACTTGCACATTTTCGTCATTCCAATAGCCTCTAGTAAGAGAAAGACTGGATTGGCAGATCATGATACATGAATATGTGTAAGTCCATGTGGTTGAGACCTATGGCAATATATGATTGTATGAATGATCATGGTATAGTCTTCGGTAATGTGTAGATCGAATGGATAGATCATGATACATGAACTTATGTGTAAGTTATGTGGGAGAAACCCATGGCATCTTCTGAAGACAGTAAACACATAATTCTATATGAGGCCTTTGTGGCATATTCGGTAAGTTGCACTTGTGGTGTATTTCGTCTAGTCCTTGTGGCATACTTTGCTAATTCTGTATGGTAGAATTAGATTATCCGCCTTGGTGGTAAGTTTTGTATAAGTTTTGAGTGTTTTATGATAAATATTGATATCATAAGGTTATGATACATCCGAGTTTAATATTTTTGAATTAGATCTGTGATGTAATCAAATGAGTTTTAAAGGAAATTTTTGGAAATGAAGTGAGTATCTGTATGCTAAGAAGGGTATCCACCATGGTAATATGTTAGTGTTGAATATGGGCATGTTTGTATTTATGAAAAACATAAGGAACTGTCAATTTGAGTTTGTCTGCATTATATAGTGTTGAAATCTAAGTATTTGGTATCCGCCATGTCTGAACAGTATCATGTCTTCTTTTGAAATCTTAAGGAATTTGAGTCATCATATATCTGAGTATCTGGGTGTAACACACCAAACCCTATCCTTTAAAAGAATCTAAGTAAGACATGTCAATACTTAGAAATAATCTTAAATTCAAAAACAATTCTAACAAAAGCTTTGTAAAACTTTTTGAATTAAACCATTATTAGATTAAATATAATGTTTAAATCTTACTGCGTATAAACTCAAGTATAATAACTTTATCAAACAACATATAATACTTAATAACAGAAATTTTACTAAGATTTTATAAAAAATAAGTCTTAAACAAAAAGAATTTATTTATACATTTTCTCCTCAAAATACACTTAGATGTCACCCCCATGTGTCATGCATAGTGCTAACAAAACAGTTATCTCACAGAACAACAGCACTCTTGCGTAGTCCTTCAGAAAAGTCTTCCTTCAATCAACAAGCCTAAGAAGAAAAAGGTAACAGGGTAAGTTCATAAGAACTTAGTGAGATAACTATTATTTATACATTTTCTCCTCAAAATACACTTAGATGTTACCCCACGTGTGTCATGTATAATGCTAACAAAATAGTTATCTCATAGTAACAACAGCGCTCTGGCGTAATCCTTCAAAAAAGTCTTCCTTCAATCAACAAGCCTAAGAAGGAAAAGATAACAGGGTAAGTTCATAAGAACTTAGTGAGTTCCAAAGAGATCCTAAGTAAAAATGCTAACTACACAACTAAACCTTTAAAAAGGAATTCACACATTAACACGGAATATACCCAATGGCGTGTACAGAATTTAGACAGACGCAATACACCAATGGCCTATCACATAGATGGATACTATACGCCAACTCAACATAACTCAAACAATCCGTTTTCATGCTAGCAACATATCTAGATTTTAGAGCCAGATACATAACATAAGGTCTCATTCATATACATTCTTCACCGTAACTTCTTATATCATTTTCACCCAGTATAACATGTTTTATCATGTTCTACCAATTTGGTTTGTAATATACCTGCCCTACCGGAGGTTACACAAACATATCTCGTCTTCTCCATATCCACATTTCAATTCATATAATATCATTTATTCATATTAGAAGCAGATGATAGTGGCTTAAATATGAAATATGGTCCGTACTTCATAACATAGACATACTAAACTCTTATTAATGACTTTGGACAACCATTATTCACACTCATACACCTTTCATCCTTTACAAAGAAAGAATACTTACCTTACAGAACTGTTAAATACAAAAAACCACAACACATGAAAGTAAGAAGAAACTCACTAGAAATTACAGTAAAGTATATAAAGTAAGTCTTTTGCCTTTATCACTCAAACATTCAGTAGCTTCCTAAGCTAAAAATGAAGATAATTAAACCTATCAAATCACTGATCTATCAAATCTAAACATGCTAAGAATCATTAACACTTAATCCAGAATTAGGAAGTTTCCTTCCTTACACACCATTTTAATATTTATGCATGCAAAACTAAAAACACGTAAATAACTTTGAGGATAACCTAAGGTTCATCAGTAATTACCAGTGAGTTGGTACAAACTTATAAATTAGCTGAATATAGCGAACCCAATTTCGAAGAGGATTTTTGGACTTAAGTTTTCAAAAAGTTCAAAAAAATCAAGAAGAAAGAATAAAATAAAGAAGACACAAATATTTTTGAAGAAGTCACCGGTATCCTTATATACTTAAGCACGTAGACAAGGTTTAGTAGAAGAATCAGATAATTCCAGTAACACTCTTGATTCTCGTGATTAAGTGTGCCTATCATAATTTAAGTCTTTTCATCTATAGTAGCTTAGTTTCATTCTAACTATATCTTAACTTTACTAACTAATTACCTTACTAAAATAATAAATAAACCTAATCAACTGCGAACTTGACTAATTTGCCAAAGCATCTGAGGTGGCGCATACTTAATAGAAGAGTCTGCCAAACTATAGATTTGTCAAATCCAAGAGTTCACTAATTGGCGTAACAATCACAACTCTATACTTAACCATAACAAACACTTACTTACTCTTATCTACCCTTATTTTACCAATTACATGCCAAACAATAATCAAATATAATAACTTCACCGAGCAGGCTGTTACACTAAGTTTTGTAATAAATTTGTAGGATTCATATGAATGATCTGTATAGCTCATTATTAGTGTGAGCTTGTAGGGTATTAAACAATAATATGATTTGATTAGTAGACTGATGATATTCAAATCTACGTAAGTATTCGCCAAGTATGTATGTATCCGCCAGAGTGTAGTATCTGTGAATAACTGTTTTGGGTTAAGTGTAAGGGTGAAGAGATGGTCTATATAAAGAAGTATCTGAAAGTATATTCTTTTGAAAAGATCATTTATGGTTTTAAGAAACATAAGAGATTAATGCAATATCTTAAAGGATCTTTAGCCATGTAGTTAAGAGAGAATTGGTACAATTAAGAGTATCGTATTTGGCGTGTAAGTATAAGTCTGAAATTGTGATTGTATCTGCCCGAAACAGAAGTAAGTGGTTAATAAGGGTAACTAGTGTGCAGATGTTCTTCAAATATTATAAAAGCATACGCCGAGGTATTTTGTCTTAATTCTCTCTAAGTTGTTCTTAACTTACAAGTGTTATGTCTATGCTCCAGGTAGTGGGGTACGAGATTTACACCACTTGGGACGATATCAAGAATACACTAAGAAAGTGGCGAACCAGATTATTCTACATACAATAGAAAAGTGGCATAATGTAATGTTACTCCCTTTGAGTCAATGTTACACCCTAAGAGTCAATCTTTAATAAAATTTTGGCATTGTATTGAGTTATAACAAGTATGATGTAATGTTTTATTTTAAAATATTTTCCTTGGTTCTGGAGTATTGAATCTTTCACTAAAATAATAAGAAAATTGTTTCAAGTAAAGATCAATTGTTAGTTGTTTCGAAAATTTTTTTTAAGTGTTATGTGTAGTAACACCCGAGATTCGAACCCAGTGAATCGGGTCGGGTTGAGGGCGTTACACATATACCTTTATGTATTGAAGACCTGAGCTCTTATGATAATGGTGTTGGATCTAGTTCCATAGTGTAGCATATTCGTTTGTAGACTTGTATTTTTTGAATAGATTGGTTTAATAAAATTATCCATAAATTACATTAATACCCTTTTTCTATTGTCCTCAATGGCTTTTGCATGTAAAGCAAAATGGAAGCAAATATTACCTCATTGATTATCTAATATATAACTAATACTAAGCGATATTACGTGGTCAGATCGTAATATGGGTAGACAACTTATATTAGTAGATGAACCTAAACAGGTCTTTAGTATAACTAGAAATGAACAAACCGATTGAAAGACTAATATGCCTTCTACCAAGTCCAATTGGTGAGATGTTTTGTCTTGAGCATCAGAGCGTATGACCCTCAGAAGATGGAGACATATATATGACTTACTGAACTGATAGTACATCAAATAGGACCCAAGTAGAATAGATCATGAATCTGTTTATGGATTTATTCACTTGTGACATTTATAGTGTGGCATGCCTCAATCCTGAATTGATGACAGACTACATATGCATGACTTGTATACTTTAATGTAAGTAAAAGCATGAGTTCAAATAGATAAAGAACCAAAAGTTGGTGCGTTAGGTATACAACTTTTATATTATGTAGCATCATTCTCAATAGTGGAATTCATAGCCCCAAAAAGGGTAAATCATATTCTCTCATTGGCATTACATGATAGATGAAAAGTAAAAGTGGCCATAGGTTGTTTGTAATTGCTACTATGAGATAAAATAGGATCATATTGGGAGAATGAATTTATCCTAAAGAGATTAAGGGTATCCTATAAGGGCAACACACTTATAACAAGGTCATTAGAAAAGCACTAATCGAATAGCTTTCATAATAGTATGTAAATGGAAAGAGCTCAGTCATGATACGATAGTGGAATGACTTCATGACTAAATGAGTTTATAATTAATAGGTGAAAATCTAGAACTTAATTACAAATCATTTAAGCCATAATACATATGTCCAATCAGCCCATCCGCTAGCTTGTTGAAACAAAAAATGAATTGCATTTATAATCAAATAAACAGAAATGGATAGAAATGATAAAGTTAGAGAAATGAATTACATTTGGAAATGAATGTGGTGGTTTCTCACTAAGTTTGAGAATGGCCTGAGAATTAATTTAAGTTTTTTGAATTATTATTCAAGTAAATAATTGAAGTTCAAAAATGAAATTAAATTAATTGGTCATTGTGAATCCATTGAATGTAGAAATTAAATATATTTTCTCATAGATTCTTTTACAGTAAAGTTGCCCTGACTTTTACGAAATTAGAATTGAATTCAGAAAATTATTTTATTGGAAATTAATTAATTAAAATTAATTTAACAATATTTATTTTGGAAAATAGAAAAATGTGCATCATGTTAGATTAAATTATGAAGTGTTGGGTTAAAAGTCTAGAAAGCATGTATAATTGGACCTGATATAGGAGAGGCCCCAAACCCCTCATAATATGTATGAGGGGTGGCAACCCTAGTGTATTTAATTAGGGTTAAATGCCCCTCTCTTCTAATTCAACTAGGAGATTGGTTTTTCTATTAAATAAGTATTATTTGTATTCTACTAATTCAACTAGGGTTCATCAATCTCTCCCTATAAACAAATGACACTGGTAAGGCAAAAAATAGAAGTTTTATACACAACATTGAGTTATTGTTATTCTGCCCGAAAATAGTGACAATTTATTTCTAAGTATAAATTATATTTTCCGAGAATAACAATTCTACTAGTTTCTATAACAGAGAGAGATTTACTTTCCTACTTAAAGTAAGAAAATTATTTTAGGTTCTATGTTTGATTCGTTATTGTTTGATTCCACACTTGAGGTGATTTGTAGTATGAGAATAGCGGAGAAGGTCTTCTATTGTAAGTCGAGAACATCAAGGATCTATCTTGCACAAAGCACATGTACTTTTTGGGAAAAGTCTATTGCTATAAATATCACAAACTGACTTGGTGTTCAATTTTTTTTCGCTGTCAAGAAAACTATTTTCGAACTGGATTTTTTCCAACAAGTGGGTCGTAAATTGGTACATTGGGTACATGATTAATCCATGACTTGGGACGAAAGACTCATGTCCACATTCATTTTTCATAACCCATGAAATACAAGTGAGAGGATACCATTATTCTTTAATTGAGCCATGAATTCCACTATTGTAAATAAAATTATGCCATACATAAGTCATATACCCAATATACTAGCTTTCAACTCTGAAATCAACTAAGCTCAAGCTTTCAATATATCAAAGTAGATGAGTCATATATTGTAACACCCTTAACCCATATTCATCACCGGAATAAGGTTACGAAGCATTACCGGGCTTATTACTAAAACAAACATACATTTCTCATACATTTTTCATATCCAAATAAAAATCATTCACAATCAATTATATTGTCCCTAATACGAGCCCTTGAGGCTCAAATCAAACATTAGAATTGGTTCGAGACTAAACCGAGAACTCAGGAAATTTTTTGGAAAAACATAGAAAATTTTCAAAATATAAGGGACACACGCCCGTGTGGCCCTGCCGCGTGTCTCACACAGCCAAAGACATACCCATGACAGGCCGTGTGGACATTCAAAATGGGATCACATAGCCGTGTCATAGCCCGTGTTTGACCCCGTGTAACTCCCTGACTTGGGTCACACAGTCAACCACACACTCGTATGACTAGCCCGTGTACCCTTCGAAATGGCCTCACTCGCCCATGTGCCAGGCCATGTGCTAGGTTGTGCTAAAACTGTAGGGTATACTAACTTATGCCACACAGCCAAGTCACACACCCATTTGCTGAGCCGCGTGGAGCATACTGACTTGATTCCTAATTAAGTACTAGGGGACACACAGCTGTGTCATCTAACCGTCATGCTATTCCAATACCAACAACTAAAGCTCATAACATTATATTTTTCCAAATCAAAACATACCAAAAATACTTCCAAAGTATACCTAAATGGTCAATTACCTATTTTAGAATTTGTGCCTAACTTAGTATACATGCTCATCTCAATTCCAACCATTTGCTATACAAGATATCAATCCACAACAAGACATTTCCAAATCAATTATACACCATAAATCAAAAGGCCATTTGCACATATATATATTCATCACCAAGTATACCAGAATAAGCCAAATCACATGGCTATCCACACAACCAAAATCATATATCATTTACAAGCCAAATCAAATGGCTATCAATATTACAAACATATAAGCCATATTAACCACAACTCCTATACATTCCATATAGCCAAATTCACAAGTTCAAAAGTACCAAAATGACAGCTGGATACTGTGATGAGATCTCCGACTACTCCCAATCCGAGTAACCTTCGAAATCTCTATAAAACACGGATAAGTAAACAGGGTAAGCTATAAAAATTAGTAAGCTCGTATGCTTAATAAGTAAAACTTACCATTCAACTACAATTCAAGTACTTAAACATCACATAATGCAATTCAATTTAAATCCAAAAGCCTAACACATATTCAATCCAAAGGTTAGACAGAATTTCATTAATTTCTTCGATTCAATGATTGTATAGTTCACGTACATACCTATACTAATTCGTATCAATTTCATACTCTTCCAATTCATTGACATACCCGTTGAACCATATAGAATAATATCGGATACTCAGGAATCTCGCACCCTAAGTGCCAATACATGGTCAAAACCATCTCAATCTCATATCTCATATGTAAATGCTCATCTCGAGCTATCACCGGATCTGCTTACAAAAGCTGACGGTCAAGATGTAACATAATGCTGCTTACACAAGCCGACTAGAATCCGCAACACATGCCGAAAAACTCAACCACAGGTAGAACGTACGGACCAGCACCCAAACACAATAACCTCTAAAGACATGTCATTTGGACCCTATCTATTCCTGAGGTTCAACCGGGATTTCACACGTAGCCAAATCTTCATCGAACATTTCTGTAAGGTCGTCTTCATCAACAATACAATTATAAAGAATTTAAAACAAAATTACATTAATGCTTATTAACATACGAACTTACCTTGATCACAAAAAAGACGAAATAGGATTGACTAATCTAAAACTGTGTGCTTCCTCTGATCTAGATCCGTACGTCGCTTTACTTGATCTATATAATCAAATTTAATTCATTTAAAACACATTCTATTCAATTCAGTCCAAAAATTCATATAATGGAAATTTTACACTTTTACCCCTAATATTTTAACCTCTTTACAATTTAGTCGCTAGCTCATAAAAATGCAAATTCATGCAATTGAGTCCACACTCATGCTGGCCGAATTTCACCTATACTCATAACAGCCCATATTTTTCATTATTTCACACATTTACCACGCAATTTATCATATTTCTCAATTTAATCTTTAATTGACAATTTTATCAAAAATCATAATCATTCATTTTCTATCATCAAACATCAAAATACACACATATTCATCAATGGTAAAACTCTAAACCTTTAACAATTTTATAAATTACTCCATGGGCTAGCTAGATTAAGTTACAATGATTCCAAAAACATAGAAATCAATAAAAACGGGACAAAAATCACTAACCAATTGCACACACAAGCTTGGCTGAATGTTGAATGTTCAATAATGGAGTCTTGCCCTAGTATTTTTGGTTGGATAAGAATAAGAAAGATGATATCTTTCTTTTATTCATTTTATTTTAACTTTAATTACCAATTTCCAAAATTAACCTTAAAAGTTATCACAAATTTCAATATTGCCAAGCCATTATCATCCACTAACTTATTATTGGGATAATTACCATTTAAGGACCTCTATTTTAAATTTCCATAGCCATTAGACCCCTTTAACTATTAGAACTCAACTTTTACATTTTACGCGATTTAGTCCTTTTTATCGAATTGAGCACCCAAACGATAAAATTTCTTAACGATACTTTTACACAATCATACTATCATGTTGTAGACATTAAAATAATAATAAAATAATTATTTTGACCTCATTTTTTGGTCTCAAAACCACTATTTTGATTTGATTAAAAACGGGCTGTTACACATATGCATAGCCAGTCACTTACTCAGTATTTAGATAAGTCATATACCCAATATACTAGCTTTCAGCTCTGAAAAAAATTGAGGATTAATTCAATTTGAGTATTGTCTGGGGTATTTTCAGTTTAGACAATCTACACCTATGTCTTTATCTTTCTAGGAGTCATTTACTTTGATACCCAAAACAAGGTATCTCTTTAATTAGACTTGAGAGACAACAAAATAGCCATTTAATCGATTGCTCAATTTTGATTTCTTAGACTATAAACCATTTAGATTACCTACTATTATAAGTTGTCTTCCTATATCATAATTTGTCCCTATGATGCAACTTAATATTCGTTAAAGTTTAGGTAATTAATGAGCCACTATTTGCTTTGTTCATTTTGCTTTTCATGCAAAAACTATTGAGGACAAGGTAAAAATATATAATAATTTAACTATGGAATTTTATTAACCAATCTATCTAAAAAATTACACACATATATAAAGAAATAACTATACCAAGGGTATAAAATCCCGACACACTTCCATATACTATTTTAACATCTTTCTTCTTGGTCTTGGGTTTGGGCTTCAGCTTTGGCTTCGATGTAGTCTTCAATGTCATCATCACGATGTTTTGGTTTGGGAACATGTCAAATGAGATAGGTTGAGCTTTTGGATCAAGATCATTTATTAGAGACCGTCCCCCTAGTATAACATATAGCCATCTTCAGAAAAATATGGTTTACTAACTGGAATTGAATTGAGTAGTAACATAGCCATAATACTATCGGACAAATCATGAATATCCAACATTGTGGACTCTTGTGTACAATACTCGAGATAGGTAGGGGTAATGGCAATAAAACGATCACAAAGCAATAAGAAAAAAATAAAGCAAATAGATTTCTCGTGGAAAACCCTTTTGGGAAAAACTACGGGCAAAGGATAAGAAAATTCATTAATGTCGAATTCGAATGATACAAGAGAAGTTTAGACTACATCTATTTATAGGTTGAAAAAACCTTATTCTAATCAATGTCAAATAGATGAAGTGTAGTAAGGTTGAAAAACCTTATTCTAATCAAGGTAAAATAAAAGAAGTATAGTTCTATATGGATTTTACTTTTATTTTATTTTACCACTATATTTTATTTTAACAAGGATTCGATTCATTCAACTCTAACAATCTCTACCTTGATACGAATTCTCAACGAACAAGTTCTTCAACACGAACTCTCAACAAACAAGTTCTCCACCTTTTCCACGAAACACCTTAAGGGTGTTCTTCAACAATGAACACTAACCAAGTCCAAACAATGCTCTAACTTGGTTATAGGAAATGACTTGGTCATCATATCTGTAGAATTTTCATGAATACTAACTTTGCTCACAACAATATCTCCACGAGCCATAATATCACGCACAAAATCATATCAAACATCAATGTGATTTGTTCTCTCATTAAACATTTGATCTTTCGTAAGGAAGATGGCACTCTGATTATTACAAAACACTGTGCTGATCTGAAGGTCCTTACTAAGTTCACCAAAGAGTCCCTTTAACCATATAGCTTCTTTACAAGCCTTAGTAATCATCATGTACTCGGCTTCAATAGTAGACAAAGCAACTATATTTTGCAAAGTGGCTTTCCAACTGATTGCGCAACCCCCAATTGTAAAGAGATACCTCTTTCTAGTGTTCTTTGCCGAGATTCACCATGTATCTACTAATTGCACTAACTACATACGATAAATTTGGACGTGAGCAAATTATAACATACATGAGAGATCCTACTGCACTAGAATACGGAACACGTGACATGTAGTCAATCGCATCATCTGATTGCGGAGACAAAACCAATAAAAGTCTGAAGTGGGCTGCTAATAGAGTACTAATAGGCTTGACATTCTACATATTAAACCTACAAAGAACTTTCTCAATGTACCGTTTTTTACTTAGGTATAATTTACATGCTTCTCCATCTCAGAGAATCTTCATCCCAAGTATCTTCTTTATTGCTCCCAAATCCTTCATCTCAAATTATTTACTAAGCTGGGCTTTGACCTTTCTTATCTCTCATTTATCTTTGGTTGCTATCAACATGTTATCCACATAGAGGAGTAGATAAACAAAAGAATCATCATTGTATTTCTTAAAATAAACACAACTGTCAAAGCTGCTTCTTTTGAAATTATGAGTAGTCATAAAAGAATCAAACCTCTTATACCACTGCCTTGGTGACTGTTTCAAGCCATCAAGAGACTTTTTCAGCAAGCAAACATGGTCCTCCTTTTCTGAGACTGTAAAACACTTTTGTTGTTGCATGTAAATATCTTCCTCAAGTTCTCCATACAAGAATATTATTTTTACATCCAACTACTCAAGTTTCAAATCATACATGGCCATAATACCAAGTAAGGCTCAAATCAAACTATGTTTCACAATTGGAGAAAACACATCTATAAAGTCTACGCTTGTAATTTGACTGTAACATTTTGCAACCAGCCTTGCTTTATATCTGAGTTATTCAACTCCAGTAGTCTCTTCTTTCTTCTTGAACACCCATTTATAATCAAAAACCTTTTTACCTTTAAGAAGCTTCACTAAATCCCATGTTCTGTTCTTATTTAGCGATTTCATCTCTTCTTACATGGCAATCATCCATTTTTCTAAATCTTCACAGCTAACTGTCTCAAAATAAGTAGATGGCACTTGATTTACATATATATATCTTCAACTACATTTAAACCATAAGCAACTAGATCAACCTTAGCGTACCTCTTTGAAGGTTTAATTTCTCTTCTATGTCTGTTCTTGGCAATAGAATATTATGGTGAAGAAGCAACTCTACTTTAAGTTTCTGTATTAACTTGAGAAGTAGACTCTATTTTAGATCCTGTGTCAATTTGATACTCCACCTACTTCACATGTGTGTTTGAACTTTGTTGGTCTTTATTGAAAAAGTCTTTAAGAAGTAAGTTAGGCAGCATAGCAGTTTCATAAAAAAATAACATCTCTGCTAATTAAAACTTTCCTCGCTTCAGGACACCATAACTTATACTCTTTAACACCAGCTTTATAACTAAGAAAAGCACATTTAATAGATCTAGGCTCCAATTTCCCATTATAAACAATAACATACGCGGGACATCCTAAAATCTTCAAATTAGAATAACCAATAGGAGTACAAGACCATACCTCTTATGGAGTCTTTTTTTCAATGGTAATGGACGAAGATCGGTTAATAAAAAACATGTCGTAGAGGTCGCTTCAGCCCAAAACGACCTCGGTAAATGAGCATTCGAAAACATGTATTAAACCTTTTCCATAATTGTTTTATTCATTCGTTCTGCAATGCCGTTTTTCTATAGACTATGGAAAACTATTAAGTATCTCACGATTCCTTCTTATTTGCAGAATTCATTAGAATCATCATAACATAATTCCAAACCATTATCTGTGTAGAGGTGCTTTATCTATTTTCCTGTTTGCTTCTCGATCATAGTCTTTCAATTCTTAAACGTGGCCAACACATCATTTTCCTGCTTTAAGAAAAATACTCAAACTTTTCTGGAAAAATCATTAATCATCGCCGGCATATAATTAGCTCCATCCTTCAAAGGCACCCTTCGTGTTATGGATTCCTCTTTTGAACAGAACTCTCTTTTACTTCCCAAAAATGCAGTGCTCACAGAACTTCAGTTTACTAGTGCCTTGTCCATCAAAAAGTCCTCTTTTGTTCAATTCTGCCATGTCGTTCTCACTCATATGCCCTAGACGCATATGTCAAAGTCTAATAACATCATCATTTAACAAGGAAGAGGAAGCGATGGTTGCACCACTAGTAACAGTTGAACCTTGCAACACATATAACTTGACAGTCTTTCTCTGCCCTTTCATCACAATAAGGGAACCCTTAATAATCTTCAGAACTCCACTTTCAGCTATGTACTTGTGCCCTTTTGAATCAAGAGTACTCAACAAAATCAAATTCCTCTTCAATTCTGGTACATGTCGTACTCCACTAAGTGTTCTGATGAATCCATTGAACATCTTAATTTTGATCGTGCTAATACCTACAATTTTACATGAAGTATTATTTCCCATCAAAACCACATCTTCAGACACTATTTCATATATTATAAACCAATCTCGATTGGGATTCATAAAGAACGTGCAACCAGAATCCAGGACCCACTCCTATCTCACTTTAGAGTTGTCGGCAAAAGCAACTAGAAGTTCACCATCATTGTAGTCTTCCGCTACATCAACTTCACTGGATTGTTCTGGATTTTTTTCCCTTTTGATTCGTAGCCTCCCTTTTGATTTTGTTCTGCAACTTATAGCACTCAGATTTAATGTGCCCTTTATTCTTGCAAAATTTACAAGTTTTACCTCTGTATGAAGACCCTCTCCTTGAGAGTTGGATCCAACCACAAGATGTTTCATCTTGTTATACGATGTTAAAGAAGCATAGAATTCATTAATTATGAAAGATTCGTGGTTATAAAAAATTGTATCTCTAAATGTTGAATAAGATGGGGGCAACAAACAAAGTAGAATTAACCCTAAATCTTTTTTATCATACTGAACCTCCATGACCTCTAGGTTTGATAGAATTTCTTTAAACACAATTACGTGTTCTCCAAACGATGAGCATAAAGACGCCACTTTATATGTGACTTGCTAGTTAGGGTTTTCGACATGCATAGCTATTGCAGCTTTGCCCATAATACAACGGCAGTTTTCTCCTTCATCACGTCCTGTAGAATTTCATTCGACGGATGTAGATGTAATTATGTTAAAGCCTTTCAATCTTTATGCTTCTTCTCTTTTTCCATCAATGTCGAAGGCATCTTATCTATCCCTAGTAGGGCATCCTGCAAATGCATCTATGTAAAAATTGTTTGCATCTTTATCTACCACAACACGAATCTGGTGTTGCGATCCAATAGCGGAATATCATACTTCAATGTCACCATTACTGTGATCGAATAAGCAACCTGAAAAGCTCTTGATACCAATTTGTAGAACTAACGTCGATAATGGCAATATAGAACAATCGCAAAGGAATAGGAAAGAGAAAAATAAAGTACACAGATTTTACGTGGAAAACCCTTTCGGGAAAAACCACGGGTAGAGGATAAGAAAATTCGCTAATGTCGAATTCGAATGATACAAGAGGAGTTTAGACTACATCTATGTATAGGTTGAAAAAACCTTATTCTAATCAATGTCAAATAGATGAAGTGTAGTAAGGTTGAAAAACCTTATTCTAATCAATGTAAAATAAAAGAAGTCCAGTTCTATATGGATTTTACTTTTGTTTTATTTTACCATTGTATTTTATTTTAAGGATTCGAGTCACTCAACTCTAATAGTAGGTATTAAGGGATTCTCCAACATGGTGGAGCTTTGGGATAGTAATCAAGAAAATGACCCAAACTATCCAAAATCGGTAGAATCTCTTGACAACATGTATGCATTGGAATAGTCAAAGTGCTTGCGTAATTTAAAATCTTGTACCCAATATCGGGAATATTATTGACCTCCACTAACAACTCTATTGCAACATCCCCCTATTTTGGTGCTCAAACACTATCATCTCAATATCATTATTATTATTGAGATCCACCATAATATATTTACACACCCTTCTACTGGACATCAGAAATCTATACTATATATTGGATATCTACTCAGTACTTTCAACTTAGTTTTCCTTAAGATCATTCTTTTCATATCGTCCAAGTAAGCATCACTCTTAAAAATCATGTTAAAAAATGTATCCTATTGGAATACAACCATTTCATCAATCAAAATTATATCTCCATTCAAATGGATTTTTTTCATAAATTGATCCATCATCTTGAGACTATCAAATATTAAATTTCTAACATTACAAATAATTTTAACAATTTCAAGATTCTTAATAACAAAGAATGCAAAAAATATATATCACTATTTTACTTCAATAGAAAGTATGAACACTAACACAACTTCCTTATACCATATGCAAAACATATCAACAAATGTAACAATAATAATAGCATAACCTCATATACAATTTTAATCATTCTTAACAATAAATAATCCAACAAAATTAACACTAACTTAATACAATGACAACCATATACAATCACACAACTTTATACCATATACAAAACATATTCAACAATTGTAACAATAATAACAACATAATATTAGCTCCAAAAACACTTAAAAATTTCGTGTCAACAATAAACTAAAAACTAATGACAACTTTCATACCATTAATTCATTGATTTTTGAAAAAAAAATACTTAACTGATTTACTGAGTTGTACAAAGTTTACATGTTGTTGGAATGATTTTAAGAGGATTAGGGATGAGTAATTTTGAAAGGGTTGTTTTTGAATGACTCTTTTACAAGAAAATTGCATAACTTATTAGAGAGGGAAAGCGGATCGACCAAATTAAGTTCGCTTAAAGTTGATGACTTTAATGACTCATAAAATATCTGAATTAAGGACATATAAGAATTGAGTTCATGTTCCATTATGTCAAATCTCTATTTGTAACAAGTACTAGATTCCTAAGAGAAATTCTAAAAAGTGATCGTTAGGACCTTGAAACCTATGGATGTCGAGTTCATGCTATTGTCTTTTCATCATCACCAAATATTTGGAGAATAAATTTTGTGGTGCCCCAAATCTGGCTGGGACGATCTGACTCAAATCCAGAATGTCATATTTTTCACAGAGGTGACACAAAACACATCAAAATAATTATACGCACAAATAATTATTTTCCTATTAATCTTACTTATAATGAAAGTCATAGACATGCAATTAAATCATATATAATCATGAATGAACAACAAAACCTAGTTACATGCTTTATCTAACATAAATCGTTCAACTGCAATTAGAAGCAAAATAGTCATTTCACATCTAATATCCGAACACACACAATAACAATTTAGAAATACGTTTTAGTTCTAAAATCCTTTTAGAAACATTTTTTAAAGAATCAGTTTAATCCGATTAACTATTCTCTGTTAATTTTCAAAACAAGTGTTTTAAAGACCAAATTGAAAGAATGAAAAAATATAAGAATTAACCATATTACAAAATAATCTTTGGCTTTATGAAATTAGACACTAAATCTCAGGTATGTATGTTTTCCAAAGCATTTTATAGGATTTTAGAATCCAATTGCATTACCTAAAACCTAAAGACTAAATTGTTATGTTAGAAAAACAACCTAGAAATGGACAGTATATCACGTTGTGACGACACGACTTACCACATCACAACGTGGTCTAAAGGAGGCATCTCATCACGACGACATGACATAGAGTGTCCCAATGCTAATCCCTTGTCCTGATGACATCCGAACATCGTCGTGGCATCGTTTGCAATTTTTGTAGAAACATCCCAGCAACCTGCAATTTCCAACTTTGGTCACTCCCAAACATACCATTTTGTGCATTTAGGCCTATTTCTCATTCCTAACATGTCCTATTTCCTTCAAACACCATTTAAAACATGCTTAACCATACCATAACACACAATGGAAAATTTTGGTACTTTAATTCACACTACATGCTAGCATACAACCTTTTAACTTACAACTCAATTACTTAACATACCATATCAGCATATCATAGTTTTCTAAGGATCCTATGTGATCTTTTTGAACCATTTGGTCATTTAAAACATGTCAAAATTTCCAGAATTAGTTTTAACATTTTTAGCACTTTTAGTCATGTTTCATGCAATTTTTAATACACAACTTCAACTAAACAAATCATGTATCATCAACATTATCCACAAACATCCAAATAACCACAAAACAAAGTCCAAAGTCCTTTTAACAGTTCATAAGAAAGTTTAATCCCACATGTCAACCCACATTGCCTTTATTTAAAGTTCAAAAAAAAAATCACATACTCAAACACTTATGCCTAAGGATCACCTCACTTGCCCGCTTCACATTCTTTAGAAGCATTATTTCTCTACAAAACATTTGAAGTATGAGTGTAAGCTTTACTAAGCTCAGTGAATGTTCAAAAGCACCACAATATATACACATTGTCAAGGGGTAAACAAAAACATGCTAAGGTCAATCATTCATGTCACATTTAAGCATAATTCAAACATTTCAAAATTGATATATTGGCTTCTTGAGACTTATGAAACATAAGATACACAATTCAACACATTGGATAAACGAATCTCCAACACACCAATGACTCAAAGAGTCCATCATGTCCCAAATAAAGTGAAGCATTAAGCTAACACTCTCCAACACACCAACCATGTCCCAATGAATGAAGCTTAGCTCAACATTCTCTTATCTCTCCAACATTTCCTGGGGCTTCAACGCCGATATGCAGAACACATGTACGAGTATTCAAATCCTATGGCATGCCACTATATCCAATGGTTTTAGAAAAATCACAAGCTAATATATCCTCTTTTACGCACCTTTAGTTACTGTTTTATGCACAATTTATGTGTTTATGTTCATCATTTACACATCACTATCACATTCACACTTCATGCATTTACAAGTGCCACTATAATGCTCAATGAGCCACAATCATTTACACCATGTTTTGTTGGAAGGAACTTATTCATTGAATGGTAAACCATTGCTTTGTTTGGTTGAACATAATACTCATTCAATGAAATGACCACTACTTTCCTATTACTTGTCTTCCTGTAATAACTATTCTTTGGTCTCACCGAAGAATGGATATTCCATACAAAATTGAATTAAAAAATTAATTTCCAGATTAGTGCTTTAAAACTTGGACTTAAAAAATATAAAAATAAAATATTTGAAATATTTTAATATAATTTAATTTAAAATATTTAAAATATTTAATATAATTTAATATAAAAATAATAATATTAAAAATATTATTAAATTATATATTTTTATTTTTATTAAATTATATTTAATAATAATTATATTAAAGTATGATTAAATTATATATTATTTTTTATTAAATTATTTTTAATAATATGCCTATTAAAATTTAATAACAATAACAATAATCATCTACCTAAAAAAATTCTGCTAAGGATACTCTGGTCATTTAAGTTTTTTTCCTTATGTTATTACAACATCATTCCATTTAACCAAATAGTTGAATTACTTATTATAACTCTATTACATTACAACCCTATTCTATTACAGCAAACCAAATGTAGTGTTTGTTCACATAGGTGTGCATTAAACCAGTAAACCACTTGTCATATAAAGACATTTTCACATATTACTTGTTATATTATCACATTACATATTCAATCACACATCACATGAACACCATTTTTCAAAATGAGGTTGTAACATTCGGATATCTAATAACTAGGAAATTTGAAATAATTTAAGGACTAAATTGAAGGAGATCGCAAGTTAGCGGCCTCTATTGAAAGAAACAAGAAAGCTAGAAAATGGATTGGACATAATTGCACAGTTCTCATAAGGTGGGTGATAACATCATGGGAAGGGCTATAAATAACTAGGAGATGGCTCACAGGGATGATTTTCTTCCCAATTTTGTTTTATTTTCTCTCTTCTTCATCATCATCTCCAATTGTTTTGAGGAAGAAGATGACATGAAAGGTTTTGCATGGAGCAGACTTCATACAGATTAAGATGAAAAAGTAGGGAAACCAGTAAGTGGCCGCCATAAGAATAGAAGCTCTGGCATTCGAGGAAGCTAAGTTATGGAAACAATAAGGTTTTAGGTGAGTGCCTAACTCTAAACCTGCTATTATGATCTATGTCGTTTGAGTATTCTATGTTTGCATAAACATGAAACATGATGATATGTGCACCCGTTGCATGACTATGGCAAAAACCTTCATGGGTTAGATGAAGTTAGGATAGGAAAGGAAGGAGTGACCCTGTTAGTTACCGTCTCGAGCGAAGCTCCAGGCCTTACAGAGGGAACACTACGATGCTCGAGCATCAAGGGTAGGTGGAGTGAAGGAGGTAATAGGAAGGATTCGGGTAATATGAATCATGGAATGGTATTTTGTAATATCCTGAGATTGGGCTTATGCATTTTTGCTTAAATTATATGAGATAGCATGTCCTATGTGTGTTGAATGTGTTATGTGAATTTTTGGAACCTTGGAATGTAGAGAAATGCCTTAGAAAATATTAAGTTTAAAGTCTAAAAGAGGGAACTGAAGAAAGGTGGTCTTAAGAGAAAATGTAGGGGAAATCTGACATGAAATTGGGCTTAGCAAAGTGGCTACAAGGCGCCACTTAAGGCTCTGGAAATGACGCCACAAGCTTGGTGCAGGTCTTGAGTTCGAGTCGCGTGGGAAGCAAAATTTTAAGGTTTTTATTTTTGCTTATTGACGTCAAAAAGAGGGGAGTAGTGGACGGCACTAAGGCTAAATTTTAGGAGTTTTTATCCTTTTATTTTTAAGAGATAAATGATGGATTATTTTTCTTTAATTTTAAATAAGGAGCTAAAGGGAAAAGAAAGGAATTTGATAGTGTTGGCCAATTAGCCGATTGCAAAGGAGAAACTCTACGAACTTTCGGGATTTGGTTAGCAGTGAAATCGGCAGCAAGGAGTTAAAAGATCTAAAGCTTAGATCGGGATTTTCGGGATTCAGGGAACTCGATAAGTATACCAGGTGGGTACCCCACACTATCTCTTAATATATTTAAGGCAATAAACTTAATAAATATATACGTTTATATTAATGTGAATGTGGCCAAAGGTACCATACAATGGTTCAAAGTACTCAGGTACGTTTTCCTACTCCTACTAGGATTATAATGTGATTTGTTATAGCTTATGTGAAAGTATAAGAATGTGAAATAAGGAATGTAACATAATCTATGCATGATATGTATGACATGGGCATATGGGTTACTATGAAAGGGGAAGTGAATGTGGTGACTTCGGTCACATTATCTGAATGTGGTGTCTCATGACACAAAATATTATCTGGTGGCTATGCCACGAATTTCATAAGGGCGATGAGCACGTCGACTGCAGCGACTGCCTTCGATGGTGTGTAGCGAATAGAAGGTTAACTTAGTAGTCCCCACGGTGTGCAGGTTGGTACGGGTGGTGTGTAGCGGATGGTACCTAGGTTTTGGGTTCGGGTTTGCATCATTCTCTTTATTCTGCTAAATGTATTTGTATGGATTGTTATGCCTAAACTGTTGGACTTACTGTTGGTTGTACACACTGAGTCTGTATGACTCACCCCGTTATGGGAATATTTTCAGATGATGATCAGTGATGGACCGGGTCGGCAGGAACTTGATGGTGGCCATGCTCAGTTCGGGATTTATTTTAATTTGGACTTTTTATACTTTAAGTATTTTTGAATTTATTTCGGGTTCTCATTTGATGTAATAAGGCCACTAATATGATACTGTTTATGCATGCTTTCTAAATTATTTATTATGTTACGAATTTTTATCAATTAAAGATTAAGTAAATTGGTTTTTTTAAAAAACCTTCGAAGGTTTTGTCACCTAACACAAATGATTTTTCAACTAAAATGGCAAATTCTAAGAACTCGAATTTCTCCTCTAACAGGTAATTTCGAAAATTCACAGTAAAGTTTTACAAACCTAGATTACAAAAATAAACTTGCTTTCAACCCGAGCCCAACACAAAATAAACTCTCTTTCAAAACCCTCCGAATTTTCCAAAGTAATCAAAAAGTTTTGAACCGTTTTACTCGAGGAACATACCAGATCCGGTCAAGGCTCGTGGGCCGGGTTTGGGGTGTTTCAGCTTGGTATCAGAGCCTAATTTTAAGCTCTCGGCCTGGGGTTTAATGCTCACAATGTTTTAAAATTTAGGCCCAAAAGGATTTTTGTGAAATTAAGCAGGTTTTCATGCATGGCACCCAAGTCTCCGAATTCAAGTCCACTGTAAATACCCTATATCCATTTGTGTGATTTATAGTATGAATCTGTAGAAGGGTAGAAATGGAACGTAGAATAGTATGATAGGTACTTGAACCTCAGGACTAGTTTACCCCAACAGTTACATAAGACTTAAGTGCCTAAGTAAACAAACACGTGGTTAAGTCGCGAGTTTAGGGTGTGGCAACCTTTGTGCCCATGTCTAGGATTGGATCCTAAAGAGCACAGTACTTAAGCGATCCTAGTGACTCACCTCCTCTTGCTGGAATCCTACTGCAGTGCGTAGCTTCCTGGTTCACCCTAACTAAGAGGACTTACTCACGGGCTAAACCCAATAATTAAAACCCGAAAGGGACTAGCCGTATTTTCATGAAAACCCTAGTTTTAAAATCACCCAAATTACCCCTTTAAATTGTAGCAAAACCTAGTTTGAAAATTTTTCAAAATATTTTCGATTTACAAAATTACCTAAATACCCCTAGTGGTAAAATTACGAAAATGCCCTTGGTTTTAAAATTTCCAATTTTACCATCAATTTCAATAACATTTTTCTGATTTTGCAAAAATATCCCAAAACTTTATCGTTACAAAATACTAAGACACCTTGATTTGGAAATTTACAAGATTCCCCCTGTTTTACAAAATTACCAAAATGACCCCCGATCTTCAAAATTTCTGCAACAATACCAATTTGGAGAGGAAATTCTTAAAAATAACCCCCAAGTTTTGTAAATTTTGAAATACCCTTGATTTATTAAGATTTTCCATTTGACCCTGGTTTATTACCAAAATACCCCTGTAGGACAAATGACGAAAATACCCCTAGGATAGGAATAGACTGAAAATGTTTGAATAATGAATGTGTGTGGTAGGGATATTGAATGAATGTGTTCCTTGAAATTAGGATAGAAAACTTGAACGAAGATATTGATTGATCGAAAGAACTGCTATTAAACTCTTTTCATAAAATTTCTTCGCGAATAATCAGTGAAACAAGGACTAATGCATAAAATTTCGTAATCAGATTAAAAACGCGAACATAGACATGAGCTCTAGGGGACGTGGTCGTAATGTGCGTGGACGCGATCGAGGCCGAATGACCGTGTCGGAACCCGTTAGGTCGGGTCAGGGATCTGAGAATGAAGTACCACCACCAGCTGTTGGTGCTGAATAGCAAGATCAGACGGGAGATGATGCTATATCGCAGACCGTGCTGCGAGTTCTTAATATGGTGGCTGGAGCAGGTGGAAATATGGGAGCTCGAAAGTCTGTACCTGAGCGACTCCGAGCTAATGGAGCTGAGGTGTTCTATGGAGTATCTGGTGTGGCACCCAGTATAGCTGAGTATTGGTTGGAGGCCACCGAGCGAATTATGGATGAGCTCGATCTGACCCCTGAGGAGAAACTAAAAGGAATGGTGGCGCTGTTACGCGATGAAGCATATCAATGATGGCTCACAGTTAGGGATGGTGCCACAGCTGAGGATCTGACTTGGGAGTATGTTAAGACAGCGTATCAGAAGAAGTATGTCGGCACACATTACACGGATGCGCAAAGGAAGGCTTTTCTAGGGCTGGTTCAAGGGAACAAGTCCGTGGCGGAGTATGAGGCTAAATTCCTAAGGTTAAGCCGATATGCTCGAGGCGTGGTGGCTACTGAGCATGAGCGATGTGTCTGGTTTGAGGACGAACTAAGGGATGACCTGAGGTTATTGATAGCTCCACACCAGGAGCGGGAGTTTTCTGCGTTAGTAGAAAAGGCTAAGGTAGCCGAGGGAATTAAGGACTCGGTAAGGCAGAACTCTGATCGGAACAGGCAGGAAAGAGGTTTTGGATCGACAGGATCATCTGGAAATATGCAGAAAAGGCCTGAGAGCGATGGGCGCGAGGTCGACAAGCTCTTCTGAGGAGAGCGATGCATTTGTTGTGATCAGTGTGGGAAAAAACACTTAGGTGAGTGTTGGAAAATGACAGGAGGATGTTTTAAGTGTGGGTCCAAGGATCATATGATTAAGGACTGTCCTATGAAACCAGATGGGAATCGACCAGTAGCTCAGAATGTTAATCAGGCTGGTAGAGGTGGACAGCAGCCTTAGTGAGGCTGTGGTCTGAATGGCAGAGGTAATGGTGCTGGCAGAAGACGTGAAACACCGGGCAGAGGTACTGCCAATACTGAGGCAAGGCAACCGGGTCTAGTGTATGCGGTTCGCCGGAGGGAGGATGGAGACACGCCGGACGTCATAACCGGTATGTTCCTTACAGTGAACAAGCCTTATTTTGCTTTGATTGATGTGGGCTCGACCCATTCTTATGTTGCATGTAGAGTAGTGGAAACTCTAGACCTAGCCTCTGAACTTTCTGATAGGGAGATAACTGTAGTAAGCCCACTAGGTCAAACTGTAGTGGTGAATAAGATGTTTCGGAAAATACCTCTAGAGATTCAAGGAGTAGTATTCGCTGCTGACTTAATGGAACTACCTTTCAGAGAATTTGATCTCATACTTGGTATGGATTGGCTAGTGGAACATCAGGCTGTATTGGATTGTGCAGCTAAGTGAATGGAGTTAGGGACCCCGGAGGATGAGGTGGTCATTATGATAGGAGAAAGAAGAAACTACTTGTCTAATGTAGTTTTAGCACTTAAGATTGAGAAGATGGTTCGAAAAGGGTGCAAGGCTTTCTTGACTCTCGTTAGTACATTGGATGCTAAGGAAGGGGGAGTTAGTGGAGTAAGGACAGTAAGGGACTTTGAAGATGTATTTTCAGAGGAATTACCTGGAATGCCCCCGGATAGGGAGGTGGAATTTGGAATCGACTTGCTACTGGGTACAGCTCCTGTGTCAATTGCCTCGTATAGAATGGCACCAAAGGAGTTGGTTGAGCTCAAGGCTCAGATCCAAGAGTTGATGGATCGTGGGTTTATCCGACCCAGTGTGTCTCCGTGGGAAGCACCGGTCTTGTTTGTGAAGAAGAAGAACGGAACTATGCGTATGTGCATAGATTATCGTCAGTTGAATAAGCTGACCATTAAGAACAAGTATCCTTTGCCAAGGATAGATGACTTGTTCGATCAGCTTAAGGGGGCGGCAGTATTCTCAAAGATCGATTTAAGGTCGAGATATCATCAGTTGAAGGTGAAGGAGGCGGATATCCATAAGACAGCCTTTAGGACAAGGTACGGCCATTATGAGTTCTTAGTAATACCGTTTGGATTGACGAATGCCCCAGCCGCGTTCATGGATATGATGAACCGGGTTTTCCAACCCTACTTGGATAGGTTCGTCGTTGTGTTCATCGACGACATTCTTGTGTACTCAAAGTCTGAGGGAGAACATGATGAGCATCTTTGGGTTGTGTTGCAAGTATTAAGGGAGAAGAAGCTTTATGCCAAATTCAGCAAGTGTGAATTTTGGCTTAAGGAAGTTATGTTCTTAGGGCATGTGGTATCTGCAGAAGGAATAAGGGTGGATTCTAGGAAGATTGAAGCAGTGCTAGATTGGAAACCACCTAAATCTGTGGCTGAGATCCGTAGTTTCTTGGGATTAGCAGGCTACTATGGAAGGTTTGTAGAAGGGTTTCAATCAATAGCCACACCTTTGACAGAGTTACTGAGAAAGGAAGTACCTTTCGTATGGACGGTTAAGCAACAAGAGAGCTTTGAGAAGCTTAAGAGGGTTTTGACTGAAGCTCCGATTTTGATTCAGCCTGAGGCAGGGAAGGACTTTGTAGTGTACTGTGACGCTTCTCATACAGGATTAGGATGTGTATTGATGCAAGACGGGAAGGTTGTCACTTATGCGTCTCGACAATTAAGGCCACATGAGGTTAACTACCCAACTCATGACTTGGAATTGGCGGCAGTGGTCTTTGCTCTCAAGGTGTGGAGGCACTATTTTTATGGCGAAAAGTCGATAATCTACACAGATCACAAGAGCCTTAAATATTTACTGACTCAGAAGGAGTTAAACCTGAGACAGCGAAGGTGGGTGGAGTTACTAAAGGACTATGATTGTTCGATAGAGTATCATCCGGGCAAGGCGAATGTAGTAGCGGATGCCCTAAGTCAGAAAGTAGTGTCAGATCTGAGGGCGATGTTCGCACACCTAAGCTTGTATGACGATGGAAGCCTGTTGGCAGAGTTGCAAGTCAAGCCGACGTGGCTGAGTGAGGTAAAAGAGGGTCAGTTGGCGGATAAAGACTTAAGTGTTAAGATCACGGCAAGTTCGAATGGTGGTTTAAAGGGTTACTGATATGACCCGGTGATGGAGTATTGTGTTTCGAGGTAAGGTTTGTATGCCAAAGAATGAGGAGTTGAGGCGAAGGATTCTTCAGAATCGCATAGTAGCCCTTATGCTATGCATCCCGAGGCACTAAGTTGTCTGAGAGATCTAAGGGAACAGTTTTGGTGGCACAGTTTTGAAGAGGAGATTCAGAATTTGTCGGCAAGTGTTTGGCGTGTCGACAAGTTAAGGTTTGAACACCAAGTACCGTCAGGATTGCTTCAGCCAATCAAGATTCCACAGTGGAAGTGGGAGAGAATTACCATGGACTTCGTTAGTGGGCTTCCCCTTATGCCTACTAAGAAGGACTCGGTATGGGTAATAGTAGATCGGTTGACCAAGTCCGTGTATTTCATTCCGGTAAGAGTTGATTATTCCTTGCAGAAGTTGGCAAAGTTATATGTAGCGGAAATTGTGAGGTTGCATGGAGTGCCGGTATCAATCATTTCGGATAGGGACCCAAGGTTTACTTCTCGGTTTTGGAAAGCGCTACATCAGGCGTTAGGCACTAAATTGGATTTCACTACGGCTTTTCATCCACAGTCGGACGGGCAGTCTGAACGGGTAATCCAAGTGTTAGAGGATATGTTGAGGGGCTGTGTGATAGATTTCAGAGGAAGTTGGGAGGAATATTTGCCTTTAGCAGAGTTTGCCTACAACAACAGCTATCAGGCTAGTATTCGGATGGCGCCGTATGAAGTGTTGTATGGGACGGAAGTGTCGTACTCCTACGTGTTGGACGGAATTAGGGGAACGTCGAGTTTTGGGTCCAGAGATTGTGGCAAAATCTGAGGAAAAGGTTGAGGTAATTCGGGCACGGTTGAAGGAAGCATCTGATAGGCAAAAGTCGTACGAGGATCTGAAACGGAAGGAAATAGAATTTGATGTGGGAGATCAAGTATTTCTTAAGGTTTCGCCTTGGAAAAAGGTGATGAGATTTGGTCGGAAAGGGAAGTTAAGTCCAAGGTTTATAGGACCTTATCGGGTATTGAAGCGAGTTGGGCCAGTGGCATACCAGTTAGAGTTGCCCTTGGAATTGAAGCAGATGCACGACGTTTTCCATGTGTCCATGCTACGTCGTTATCGATCAGATCCATCTCATGTAGTACCAGTTGAAGAAGTGGAGTTAAGGCCAGATCTGTCTTACGAGGAAGAGCCGATTCAGGTCTTGGAGCGAGATGTGAAAGTGCTACGAAGGAAATCGGTTCCCCTAGTCAAAGTCTTATAGCGCAATTATGGAACAGAAGAAGCTTCGTGGGAGCCAGAATAAGCAATGCGACAGCAATACCCTCACTTGTTTTAGCCAGGTAATTTCGAGGTCGAAATTATTTTAAGGGGGGTAGAACTGTAATATCTTAAGATTGGGCTTATGTATTTTTGCTTAAATTATATGCGATAGCATGTCCTATGTGTGTTGAATGTGTTATGTAAATTTTTGGAACCTTGAAATGTAGAGAAATGCCTTAGAAAATATTAAGTTTAAAGTCTAAAAGAGGAATCAAGAAAGGTGGTCTTAAGAGAAAATATAGGGAAATCGACATGAAATTGGGCTTAGCAAAGTGGCTACAAGGCGCCACTTAAGGCTCTGGAAATGACGCCACAAGCTTGGTGCAGGTCTTGAGTTCGAGTCGCGTGGGAAGCAAAATTTTAAGGTTTTTATTTTTGCTTATTGACGTTAAAAAGAGGGGAGTAGTGGACGGCACTAAGGCTAAATTTTAGGAGTTTTTATCCTTTTATTTTTAAGAGATAAATGATGGATTATTTTTCTTTAATTTTAAATAAGGAGATAAAGAGAAAAGCAAGGAATTTGATAGTGTTGGCCAATTAGGGGATTCTTGGGGTAGTAATTTCGGCTGAAAAATGAAAAGAGAGGCCATTCTTCATTCATTTTTTTTCCCCTTGTGCCTCTGCCGAATTCTCTCTTTCTCTGCAAATCATCATTCTCTCTCTGTTCTTTTGGTCTAGCCGAATATCTCTCTAAAAATTTCTTCATAGTCGATTTTCCTGAGTTTTATATTCCTCTCTTATCATTCTTGTTGGAGCCGAAATTGTTGATCCATACCTAGGCCATAGTCGAAAAGCTTTGAGGATTCAAGTGAAGGGGTTGCCGAGTTCAATATTAAAGGTAAAGATGCTATTGTCATCGTTTTTAGTTCTTTTCTTTTAGCCGAAATCAAAACTCTAATACCATTAATGATCTTTGGCCGAATCTTGGAAGGAGGCTTCGGGATTTAGGTGTTGTCGACTTCAGAGAAGGATCTTTCGGGATTTCAGATCTAAGGTAAGCAAGTAAGAGTTTAGGTTGAAGGCTAATTGTTTTGGTCCATTAAGTGTTAAAATCAACATTAACAACGGTTATGCAGAGATTTCGGCATCTCCATAGATCAAGAAGCGATCACGGGATTTAGATAATCAAGGTAAGGGAGCCTTGATGTTCGGCCAAGGGCCATTTATTATGATTTAATGTTAGAACTAGATCTAACATGTGCCCTATAGGATTTCGACATCCCCATAAGCCAAGAGACTACTTTTCGGGATTTAAAATCGCACTGTAAGTGTACATGTATATTCGGTCAAGGCCTATTTGGTGACTTAGATATGTTTCTTAAATGTTCAAAAGTTGAAACTAACCAAGCCAAGTGATTTAGTGTATAGCCGATTGCAAAGGAGAAACTCTACGAACTTTCAGGATTTGATTAGCAGTGAAATCGACAGCAAGGAGTTAAAGGATCTAAAGCTTAGATCGGGATTTTCGGGATTCAGAAAACTCGATAAGTATACCAGGTGTGTACCCCACACTATCTCTTAATAGATTTAAGGCAATAAACTTAATAAATATATACGTTTATATTAATGTGAATGTGGCCAAGGGTACCATACAATGGTACAAAGTACTCAGGTACGTTTTCCTACTCCTACTAGGATTATAATGTGATCTATTATAGCATATGTGAAAGTATAAGAATGTGAAATAAGGAATGCAACATAATCTGTGCATGATATGTATGACATGGGCATATGGTTACTATGAAAGGGGAAGTGAATGTGGTGACTTCGGTCACATTATCTGAATGTGGTGTCTCATGACACAAAATATTATCTGGTGGCTATGCCACGAATTTCATAAGGGCGATGAGCACGTCGACTGCAGCGACTGCCTTCGATGGTGTGTAGCGGATGGAGGATTGACTTAGTAGTCCTCACGGTGTGCAGGTTGGTACGGGTGATGTGTAGCGGATGGTACCTAGGTTTTGGGTTCGGGTTTGCATCATTCTCTTTATTCTGCTAAATGTATTTGTATGGATTGTTATGCCTAAACTGTTGGACTTAGTGTTTGTTGTACACACTGAGTCTGTATGACTCACCCTGTTGTGGGAATATTTTCAGGTGATGATCAGTGATGGATCGGGTCGGCAAGAACTTGATGGTGGCCATGCTTAGTTCGGGATTTATTTTAATTTGGACTTTTTATACTTTAAGTATTTTTGAATTTATTTCGGGTTCTCATTTGATGTAATAAGGCCACTAATATGATACTGTTTATGCATGCTTTCTAAATTATTTATTATGTTACGAATTTTTATCAATTAAAGATTAAGTAAATTGTTTTTTTTTAAAAACCTTCGAAGGTTTTGTCACCTAACACAAATGATTTTTCAACTAAAATGGCAAATTCTAAGAACTCGAATTTCTCCTCTAACAGGTAATTTCGAAAATTCACAGTAAAGTTTTATAAACCTAGATTACAAAAATAAACTTGCTTTCAACCCGAGCCCAACACAAAATAAACTCTCTTTCAAAACCCTCGGGATTTTCCAAAGTAATCAAAAAGTTTTGAACAGTTTTACTCGAGGAACATACCAGATCCGGTCATGGCTCATGGGCCGGGTTTGGGGTGTTTCATATTTAATGTGACAGTGGTATCAACTGGTACTTCAGGGAGACACCATGACGACGGTATATGGCATAAGAACATAGATGAAAAAGGCTATGGCAGTCTAATATGAGGTACATAGTGAAAGACAATGGATGAAAGATGTCGTAGCAACATGGTACAAGGTATAAGGTATACAGTATACGACCATAGATGAAAAAGGCTATGGCAGCTAGGTATAATGAGTAAGATCATGGATGAAAGACTCCATGGCATCCATAGAGATAATCCACTAGGACAGTAAACCTAGAACAGAGATAGTCTGCTAGGATAGTAAACACGTGGTAAGTCCGCTGGGACATGAAAAATGAGGTGAGAAGAGTATAAGACCATAACTAGGCCATGGCAACCCATAGAGTTCGCCAAGACCACAAGCGTGGGATATATTGCCAGTGCGCCAAGCATGAGAAACCACGTAGATAGCAGAAGATTTAAGAGAAAACATAAGTATGGCAAGCGGATCATGAGGTATCTGCCAAAAGTGATGCAAATGGTAAAGGGTGGTTATGATAGTTGACAAGGAATGGGAGAAGACCCAACGAAAAATAAAGAAAGATAGGTTGTTCGGGAGCTGGCCAAATTAGGAAAATGTAAGAAGGGAAATTATTCAAGGATTGTAAAGAGGGATCCTTAATTAAGAGCCATCAGGAAGTGCTCAATGAAGTTGTACGCAAGAAGAAAGCCTTGTGAGAGAAATGGGAATTCTACTCCTAGAATAAAGATTCTGTCCGGGGTAGAATGTTTGTTAAGACTATTCCTCTTTGAGGAAAGTCTATTACGGGTACCCTACCACAAAGATGGCCCGTAGGGAGGAAACGAGTAAGTAAAATGGTAGACTAGTATAGTCGTATAAGCAATAGTCTACCAGGACAATAAGTTAGTTGTTAATCACATAGGGCAGGTGAGGTCCCAGGTTAGTCTTATGCATAAGGCAGATTATTGGAAGTAATCTCACACTGTGAACGATATAGTGGAACGAGAATGGGTTCACTAGAGTCGAGGCTTACTGAAGGTCAACGCAACACAAAAGTGTCAACAAGTCCTTAAGGACTAGTGTTTGGGAAGAGGTTGAAGGCTAAAGTTTGGTCCGATTATAGAAGTCCACCAAGGAAATGTATGTCCTAAGCATTTTTAGGTGGAAGGTCAGGATAGTTACCATAGAGGTTTTCAAACACTCTATATGTGGGGTGTAAGCAAGAAAGGAAAAAATGATAAGTAAGGATAGGACCCGCCAATATGGTGAAGTATCTGGATTATGGTCAAGAGGAGAGTTTGACTAGAGAAATGTCTCATAGTGAGCCAAGTAGCTCGAATGACCGGGTGGAGTCCACCACCTTGATAAAGAACATCTACCTTGAACGAGCAGGGAGTTAATTTATGTTTAGATTATTTTACGTTTGCTACCTTCTTACGATAGGGTTAATTTATGGTATAACGATGGAACTCATTAAGTTCATTTGAACTTACAAGTGGCTGGCATATGTTCGTAAGATTTGCGAAGTTGATCAAGGACTCAGGGGAGGGACCAAGCCAGATGGAATGGAGACCGAGAATTGCTAATGGATCAAGTTATGCACATAGGAAAGGAAGTACAGATGGAGGCTTCACCTCTAAATTTATTATGGTGTAACCAAACGATGTCCTTAGGGTCTGGAATACGAATCAATTAGCCCTTAGCCAAATCTAAGGAATTATTTTGTTAACCAATGATCTGTATAGGGACAGAAACCTCGAGAGACCAAGTTTTGAGTAAACTCGAGGCTTTTACGATAAGAAGTATTATTGTTTTATTACTAGATTATTTGCGTTAGTCTACTTTATAACAATTAAGTTAGTAAATTAAGTATAGGTCTGTTTGTGACACTCTGTACCCGGATCCGGTGGATGGGCCGGGTTTGGGTGTTATAGAGACAAAGGTATAAGAAAACTTACACTTGGAACTTAAGATAGGTGTTTAGGCTAACCTAAGCTCCGGATTAACTCAATGAATCGTGCGTACAAGCAATGACTCCAAAACACTTACTGAATCAACTTTCATTTGCTCGTCGAAAGTTTAAACGAGCTTCGCCTTACTCGTAGAGGGCTCTATTGGATTTGAAATTTTACAAACACATTAAACATAACACAGTATGATCATTAACAACCACAAACACATCAAAAACTCAACAAAAACGCAGGTCCACACTACCCTCTCATAAGCCAAAAATTTAACTAGATTTATCGTACTCTTAGATTTCTTGATCAATACTGGTTCCCATTGTTTAAACATGATTCTAATCATCTTAATAATCATTTATAGCCATGGGAACAAAACTAATTTTCAAATCTTTGGTATAATTGTTTTTGGGCAACTCTCAAGTTTGACACTTTTACAAATTAACCCTCTTTTAATTAAAATTTTTTTCTTAATTATTTTTAAATCCAAACTTATTTTTGAAAATTGTTTTAAGGAAAATTATTTCTGATCACTTAATCCCAAATTACCGAACCTAATCTTAGACCACAATTTTCGAAATTAATTTCAAGATCCAATTCTGACACTCGATCCACTAACCTGAATCTACTAGATCGAATTTTAGGATGTGACAAATTTTGCGCATGCTATTCAACACTTACAGCCAAACTCGACATTTGTAATATCAAGATACCCTAAAAATATATTTTAAGAATAACTTTTGGAAAAAACCTATATGGATAAATGACAAATAAAATCACAATATCAAAGTTAAAAAAAAAAAACAACCTTATAGATAATGTTGTTTGAATCAGACTGAACCAGTCGGTCTGAAAAATAACTTTGAACCAATTAGATTGCAAACTAGTACGAACCAGTTGAATCGATTAAAAATCCGATGGATTTGAACATGTTGAACTATTGAACAAGAATTTTTAATCTTTTTAATAATATTTTAATCAGATAAACAAATTAATGAGCTGACCGGTTCGACCAAATCCGGTTGAAAAAACATTACTTATAGATATATTCTTATTGTTTATATTTGTACCTTTGCATTTATGGTATTTCTACAACATACGGAGCTGCTTTAGATCAAGTCCCCGTCAGTGTTTACTTGGCATGCGTAACTGCACATGTGGATTTGATTGCATGAATAATGCAGCAAGGAGTCCAAAATTTTCCATCAGTGGCCTAAAGTCTAAGAATTTATTTATCCAGAATATCTTTTAGTAAAAAAAAAGAAAAAAGAATGAAAGGCAGAGAGAGCGATCTGAAATCGTTACCCACAAGCAATGGTGGAGATATAAGGGGTGTTGGAATCTAACGGTCAGCTCACACTATTTGTCCCTTTGTGTAGACGAGAAGATCAAAGAGAATTGGTGGCTATCATACTTTGCCTCACTCTACATTTATCAAACAAAGAGGGGTCTCTTCACTAGCCTCACCCTCTCAATCAACAATGGCCTCTACTTCGTCTGTCCCCCTATCTCAAGCCCTCCTTTCTCGCGCTATCTCTTCCCATGCCTCCGCCCAATCCTCCGACCACCGCCCCTCCCTCTCCACTCTCTCTTTTCCCGGTTTCTCCGGCCTCAAATCTTCTATCCCTCGCGCTTCCTCTTCCCGTCGACGCCTTCCCTCCCGCTCCGACCACAAGCGCCAGGTCCGTGCTGCTGCCGTCGAAACAATTGGCACCGCCGCCGAGACTTCCTTGGTCGAGAAATCTGTCAACACCATCAGATTCTTGTCCATTGATGCGGTCGAGAAGGCGAATTCAGGGCATCCTGGGTTGCCCATGGGCTGTGCTCCCATGGGTCACATTTTGTACGATGAAGTCATGAGGTATAATCCCAAGAACCCTTACTGGTTCAACCGTGACCGTTTCATTCTGTCCGCTGGTCACGGTTGTATGTTGCAGTATGCGCTGCTTCACCTCGCTGGTTACGACAGTGTCCTGGCAAGCTTCTTTCATATTCTCTCTTTCCTTTTAAGTAATTTCTATTTTGAGAGCTTTGGTTTTTCGGGAAATGATCAAAATTCATAATCACTGGATTATCCTTTAGGAAGAAGATTTGAAGAGTTTCCGTCAGTGGGGAAGCAGGACCCCTGGACATCCCGAGAACTTTGAAACACCTGGAGTTGAAGTCACAACTGGTTAGTAAGACTCCTCTGCTGAACTGATTGTAATTGTTTTGATAATATCATACTAAGTATAAAGCAAATATATGTATTTAAATGTGGCTTTTTTTTTCCCAGGGCCTCTTGGTCAGGGTATTGCAAATGCTGTTGGATTGGCTCTTGCTGAGAAACACTTGGCTGCTAGATTCAACAAGCCAGACAATGAGATTGTTGATCACTACACGTATGATGATTACTTGCTAGGTCCCTCTTTTCTTTTGTTTGCATGCTTGATCTCGTACTGATGTATTAGCCTTTGTTTTCATAGATATGTTATCCTGGGAGATGGTTGTCAAATGGAGGGTATTTCAAATGAAGCTTGTTCACTTGCTGGACACTGGGGACTTGGAAAGCTTATAGCTTTCTATGATGACAACCACATTTCGATTGATGGTGACACTGAAATTGCGTTTACTGAGAATGTTGATACACGTTTTGAGGGGCTAGGGTGGCATGTTATCTGGGTCAAGAATGGAAACACTGGCTATGATGATATTCGCGCTGCAATCAAGGAAGCAAAGGCCGTCAAAGACAAGCCCACTCTGATCAAGGTCAGATGTTTCCAACAGTTACATTCCTATATCCTATTTGGAACTAATGTGCTTGCATTGTTCATTTATTTGAATCTTATCTAGAATAATTTGAAGTTTCATATTTCTTAGGTAAACTGACTTCTCTACTAAACCTTTTGTTGAAAAGGCCGGCATCATATTAGAATGCCTTAATTGAAAACTGAAAAAGCTTGCATCTCTCTTCTGTGTGGTTCAAACTGTCATTTTTATTAAATTCCTTTTTTTCCTTTCAGGTGACAACCACCATTGGTTTTGGGTCTCCAAACAAGGCAAACTCATATAGTGTACATGGGAGTGCACTGGGTGCCAAGGAAGTTGATGCTACTAGGAAAAACCTTGGATGGCCATATGAGCCTTTCCATGTACCAGAAGATGTTAAAGCGTAAGGAGATCTCTTGGGGTTTCTGTATATGCATCTGATTATGCTTTTTGGTTTAGTGTTCAAAACTTTCTTTCCATTTTCTGCAGTCACTGGAGTCGCCATACCCCTCAGGGTGCTGCTCTTGAAGGTGAATGGAATGCCAAGTTCGCTGAATATGAGCAGAAGTACAAAGAGGAAGCTGCTGAGCTCAAGGCAATCATCACTGGTGAACTACCAGCTGGTTGGGAGAAGGCACTTCCAGTGAGTAACCTTTATTGTCCTTGCTAAATATGATTTGACACCTTAATTCTTAGTTGTTCTCTTTCATATGACTAATACAGTCTGATTAAAGTGGAATGTAAGTCTATATTTTGAGCCCTGTTTTGTGTGCACTTTCCAGACATACACTCCAGAGAGCCCAGCTGATGCTACCAGAAATCTCTCTCAACAAAATCTCAATGCCCTTGTAAAAGTACTCCCTGGCCTTCTTGGTGGAAGTGCTGACCTTGCTTCTTCCAACATGACCTTGCTCAAAATGTACGGTGATTTCCAGAAGGACACCCCTGAGGAGCGCAATGTTAGGTTTGGTGTTAGGGAACATGGAATGGGAGCCATCTGCAATGGCATTGCCCTTCACAGCCCAGGCTTCATTCCGTACTGTGCTACATTCTTTGTCTTCACTGACTACATGAGAGCTGCCATTAGGATTTCTGCCTTGTGTGAAGCAGGAGTTATCTATGTTATGACCCATGATTCCATTGGTCTTGGGGAAGATGGACCAACCCACCAGCCAATTGAACACTTGGCAAGCTTCCGTGCAATGCCTAATGTTTTGATGTTTCGTCCAGCTGATGGAAATGAAACAGCTGGTGCATATAAGGTTGCTGTTCTGAACAGGAAGAGACCTTCTATTCTTGCCCTCTCTAGGCAAAAGCTGCCCCAACTTTCTGGAACTTCCATTGAGGGAGTTGAAAAAGGTGGCTACATTGTTTCAGACAATTCTTCTGGCAACAATCCCAATGTAATTCTGATTGGAACTGGTTCTGAGTTGGAGATTGCCGCTAAAGCTGCAGATGAACTAAGGAAGGCAGGCAAGACCGTTAGGGTTGTCTCCTTTGTTTCTTGGGAGCTCTTTGATGAGCAATCAGATGCCTACAAGGAAAGCGTTTTACCATCTGCTGTATCAGCTAGGGTGAGTATTGAGGCTGGATCAACATTTGGATGGGCGAAGATTGTTGGATCCAAGGGGAAGGCTATTGGAATTGACCGGTTCGGGGCAAGTGCACCAGCAGGCAAAATATACAAGGAGTTTGGCTTGACTCCTGAGGCTGTTGTTGCAGCAGCTAAAGAACTTTGCTAAGCTTGCTTAGAAGTGTCGGGAGAAATTTGTGGTTTTGGGTTGGAGGTTACACTGAAGAGAGACCATTCCATTTGTGACAGTCTCGTTTGTTTTTAATAAGAATCAGAATCCACTTATATTTTATGTTGCCTGTGATTCATCAAAAAGCAAGACATAGAGCAAAAGGGAGGGTAGAGTTTGTGTATGATCATCAATTTGTAATTTCCTCTCGGACTTTTTCCCAGAGTTTTGCAATACTTGTTGCTTCAAGTTAGCTTGCCCTTTTTTTTTCTTATGTTTTGAAACAGAGTTGTCTACTATTGTAATCTAGCCATCATTTTGATCAAATATGCTTGGCCTAAGATGTAAGACCAGTTTGTATAATGGTTTTCCAAATAACCAGCTTGATTCTACATAAATGCTTTACTTTTATCCTTTGTTTGAAATTGGTGGTTAGAATCCAGCCAGGAGAAGATTTCATTTCATTAAACTGGATGAGATTGAGAAATGGTTTATAGCCGTTCGAAAAAGGCTATACATGAAGCCAAGAATTGTTGATGGGATCCACTAGGGAAGAAGGCAAGGTCTTGAGTTCTTGATAAGTTTGTGGTTGTTGGAGATCCTGCCTTAGACTGCCACCTTATCCTCATTGTCCTTTTACTTAAAAAAGAAGTTTTTTAGTGTACCCATTTTTCATTATCTTTTCATCTCAAAACAAATAAATAAAATCTCAGTTTATTGTACTGTTGTTGTGCCACATGTTTGATATGGACATGAAGGTACTTCGGCATATTCCACCAGCATATCCTTTCCTCAGCTGTCCCCCATTAATTTGGTGGTGGAAGGTAGTCTACCAACACCATAAAAAAGTTTTCCAATGTTACTTTTGATATTCAAGCATTGAAGGAAGTAGATCATTCTATGAATTTTTGAGTTCCATGACCAGAGAAGCAATGAATGGAGTTAAAACAAAGTACTAAACCAGGGTGTTCATTGAAGGAAACAAAAACATCATCACAGAAACAGAGTACTTTTAATGAAGTTACCAATCTAACATAGTAAACAGGGAACTCAAAGCTCACTACAGAACAAAAATGCTTCAAAGATGTTCGTGTTGTAAATGTAACTAAACCAGGATGGCTGCTAGTGTGAACTTGGCCATTCCTAGCAATGCCACCAATAAATCTCTCTCCCCTCGCTGCACAAGTAAAATGCCCACTACTGGTCAACCTAAAGATCAGTTACTGGTCAATCCAACCACATCCCATGTGGTTACACTATTGCTACCATCACATGAAGACTTCAATTAGCCACATCCTAACTATTAGGAAAGTTTTCCTATATATGATTATTGGATCACTGCAGAAATACATACTTATATCCAATAATATTGCTCAACATAATAAGAATGAAGATATTATGTTCATACAAAGGAACTATGCCTTGTTTTTAGCATAATTCAACATGGTATCAGATGTCCGTCTCCTCCCGGGGTTGATACTTTAAGCTCCTGGTTGGTTTCATGGCTCCACCATCGAGTCCGTCCGCTGTCCAATCTGCTACTCTCATAATGGCTTCTAATCTAACCGACGATGTCGTTGACAGTCGGTTCCTCTCTACCAAGAAAATTAGCATTCTTCTTGACGATTCCAACTACCTTTTATGGCGGCAACAAGTTCTTTTGGCAGTAAAAACCTATAAGCTTCAAAGCTTTCTTGATTTACATACTGTTCCACCTCCTCAAATGGTTCCAGGTGATGATGGCGTGTCGCAAGAAAACATTAAGTTCGTTCGGTTTGAACAGCAAGATAGTGCTCTTGCCTCCTAGCTTATATCTTCGGTAAGTCAAGTTGTACTCCTTCATCTCATTGGTCTGGATACAAGTGCCCAAATTTGGAATGCTATTGTGTCCTTATATGGTAGTAAAACTACCTCTCGGTTGATGTTCTATCGTCGTGCCTTACACTCACAATGCAAGGGTGATCTCCCTATGAAAGAATTATTGATGAAGGTTAAGTCCTACTGTGATAATCTTGCCAGCTGTGGGGAGGTTATCAGTGAACATGAACATGTCACTGCGATTCTCAATGGGCTACCACCTGAATACGAGTCCATCATCTCCATCATTGTAGCTAGTCAACTTCCCTATAGTGTTCAGAGTGTTACAACCATGTTAATTGATGCTGAAGCTCGACAACAAGTCACAGTGGCTGAGGTTTCTAGCTCTGCCAACCTAGTTTCTCAACAACCTGCAGAGTCAGTTCACAACAATTCTACACCAGCCTATCGCCCCCTCTGCCTCTTGAAGTCGTAGGCGTAGTCGTTCTTCTAGGGCATGTATTCAATGCCAGTTATGTGGTAAAACGGGACACTTGGTTGGCTGATGTTATTACAGGTTTGCTGTTTCCTACAAAAGCAATGGCTACAGGCCTCCACCACAGGCAAACCTGTGCATGTATGCACCTGGCTCGTCCCTTTGGACACCACCTCCTATGCCTCCACTGCCCTTTATGCTTCCAACTCCTCAGTCTGGCTGGCCCTACCAATCGGTTCCTACACCCAACTAGGAAAATCTCTTTGTGGGTAACTCCTTGCAACATGCTCAAGCATCTACTCCTACTGCCTCTCAACCTCATACTTTTCTAGCTACACCTGAAACTGTAGGTGACAGTGCCTGGTACCCTGACTCTGGGGCAACACATCACCTTACTTACTCGATTGCTTCCTTAGGTGATACTTCATCTTCCAATGGGCCAGGTAAGGTATATGTTGGAAATGGTAATGTTCTTCCTGTTCTATGTTCTGGTCAGTCCTCCTTGCTTACTAGGGCATGACCACTCTACATGAAATCGCTACTGTTTGCACTTGGAATAACCAAAAACTTGCTCTCTGTGTCTAAATTTACAAGAGATAACCAGGTAATGTTTGAGTTTCTTCCTACACAGTGTTAGGTACATGACTTGAGAACCAAGGCGGTGCTCCTTTGAGGCTCGATGCATCATAGACTGTACAAGTTGCATTTAAAAGATGCTCCAAGGAATGGCCAGACTACTCGCACAGCTCACTGCCTTACAGCTAGTGCCTCAGTCCCTCTAAGTGTGTGGCATTCTAGACTAGGGCATCCTTGTAAAAATACATTGCTCAAGGTTTTACTACATTGTAATGTGTCCTTCAATGCTAATAAATAATCGTTTACTTTTGTTGCATGTCATCTAGGAAAGGAACATAAGCTACCATTTCCCAATTCAATGACTCAGTATTCAGCTCCCCTGCAACTAGCGGTGGCTAATGTTTGGGGACTAGCCCTAGTGCTTTCCAATGGGTTTTGTTACTATGTGACCTTTACTGATGCATACACCTGGATTTATTTCTTGCATAAGAAGTCCGAGGTCTTCACTGTGTTTCCACATTTCCACAAGTAGGCTGAGAGAGCTCTTGGTCTACAACTTCGAACTATACAAACAGATGGAGGGGCTAAATTTCAAGCGCTGAAACAATATCTTGCTCAACATGGGATCACACAGAGGTTTACATGCCCTTACACCTCGGCCCAAAATAGCCTGGTTGAACGCAAGCACCGCCAGATAGTTGAAACTGGCCTCTCCATGCTAGCGCATGCCTCCATGCCTATGATCTGCTAGAATGATACCTTTAGCAATGCTTTCTACCTCATCAATAGGCTACTCTCTGCTCCCTTAGGCTATATCTCCCCATATAAGAAACTCTTTCAAACCAAACCAAACCAAGCTACTCACCCCTTAGAATCTTCGGCTACCTGTGCTTCCCAAATCTTAGACCATACAATACCCATAAGCTTTAATTTCTGTCCACTCCTTGTACCTTCTTAGGATACTCTTCCCTTCATAAAGGGTATCGGTGTCAAGCCAGTGATGGTCGAGTATACATTTCCCGACATGTCACATTTCATGAAACCATGTTTCCATTCAGGATTGCCAACACCAAATCTACCTTACTCGAGTCACAACCTCAATCCAGCTCCAAATTACTTATCATATCCCCCCGGCCTAAGCCACATACTCAAACATCAAATGTTTCTATGACCATCATTCCCTCTTGACCCTTGCACATCATTGATCTGCCCAACTCACCTGTCCCAACACATTCTACCTCCAATAACCCTGTGCCTCACTCATCTCACTCATCTCACTCTAGCTCCTCTGCACATATTCAACCACCACCCACTGTCTCACAAAACTCACACGCCATGGTCACCCGCAGCAAAGCTAGCATATTCAAACCAAAGGCCTACCTGAGCACCACAGCCTGTTCGACACCTGACACTCCTGCTAACATCCATGCAGCTATGGCTCATAAGTGTTGGAAAGATGTTGTACATGATGAGCTACATGCTCTCGTGCGCAACAACACTTGGAGTCTTTGCAATCTTCCTCTTCATTGCAGAACTATTGGCTATAAATGGCTGTTTAAAGTAAAAAAGAAAGCTGATGGCACTGTGGAACGATACAAAGCTCGGTTGGTTGCAAAGGGGTTCTCTCAGCATGCAGGAACTGACTTTCGAGATACGTTCAGTCCAGTAGTTTGAGCAGTTACCATCAGTACAGTACTTGATGTTGCAGTAATGAAGGGATGGCCATTGCGCCAAGTTGATGTCAATAACGCGTTTTTAAATGGGGAGCTGACTGAGGAAATTTTCATGGACCAGCCACCTGGATTTGAGGTGCCAGGATCCAATGGTTAGAAGCTAGTATGTAAACTAAACAAAACCTTGTATGGTCTGCGCCAAGCCCCATCGTGCATGGTTTCACACACTCAAATAGTTTTTGGTCAGCAAGCTCGGGTTTCATGCATCGAAGGCTGATCCGTCGTTGTTCATTCGGGCATCTTCAGACAGCCAATTATTACTTATGGCCTATATGGATGACATAGTAATCACTGGCAGCTCAAGTAAAGATATAGGCAGTGTGGTGTTACAGCTTCACGATAGGTTTTCCCTCAACGACATGGGCCAACTCAACTACTTTCTAGGCATTAAAGTTCAGTCTACACCTCAAGGGTTGTTTCTCAGTCAAAGGAAGTATGTTCAGGAGATACTACACAAAACAGGAATGGTAGGCGCAGCTGCCACACCTACTCCCATGGTGAGCACACCTAAGCTGGTTGCCTCTGATGACAGTCAGCCTTTTACAAATGGTCATCTCTATCGAAGCACTGTTGGAATGCTTCAGTATATGTGTATTACAAGGTGTAATAACCAAATTTGCCCGGCCCATTAAAATCCATTACAAATCCGACAATAATACAATGTCCAAAACAAATCACAGCAAAAATAGCCCAAAACCCACTGAATTAATCCAAACCGGGGGTCCATTAAAAACCCAGCAAAAAATCTGTCAAACAGCCCATTTTAACCTTTTTTACAAACCCAAAATTAAGCCCAATAAAAAACAGTCCAGTCTTCTTTACAAACCAATTTTAAAACCTAAAGCAGATATTACAAAAGCCCAAACCCAAAGGCCCGATTACAAATCCCTTTGACTAGCCCGAACCTAAGTGGCCCAATCTACCCTAGCCCATAAAAGATCAAGGTAACCAGGAAACCCTAGGGTCCCTTTTTCCAGCACCGCCACGCGTCCCCCACGCGCTCATCCGCGTCGTTTCGGCTTCCCACGCATGTCGTTCCCCGTGCCCACGCCCCCTGACGCTTGGAGCTTCCCTAGGCGTCTCGGCCTCCATCGCCCGCGTGCCTTGCTCACGCCCTGCAAGAGGAACAAACACGACGAACAAGAAAATGGAAGACACAACTAAAAAATAGAAAAACAGAACAGGGACAAAAGCCCATACCTTTGTAAATCGGTTATAAAAACTGAAGAAAACCTTGTATTCGGAGGGGTCGGTCTTTTACGAACACGAAAAATCAAAAGCAAAAATCAAAAAGCAAAGATTAAAAGAGTTTGTTTTTCTCTTTTCTTTCGAATATTTCACGAATATCATCGGTCCAGAGAGAAAAGGTTAAAATATCAATTTTATTTCTGTCTTTTCGGTATTTACTATTATTTATCTTTTATTCTATTTCAGAAACTTCATGAGCGATTAAAACGAAGGAGAAAGGAAGGGATCTTTACCTGAAGCCCACCATTTCGCTTCGCCAGCCATCAGATGCAACGACGATGCGACGAGTGATGGCATAAACCCGATCGCCGGAGAGAAGGAGAGACGAGAGAAGGAAAAAGGTCGCCTCGTTGGTTTCTCTGGAGAGAAGAGGAAAGGGAAATTTTTGTTTGTTTCTGAAACATCGAAAATAAAAAAAAGGGATTTTGGTTTTAAATAAAAAATGAAACGGTGCCGTTTGATGGGGGAAGGATCCACGCGTCGACCCGCTTGGAGACCCGGATCCACGCCCCTCTGCTTTAAAAAGAGTTATTTCACTTTTAGTCCCTCTGATCTCTGATCATCTTGCAATTTAGCCCTATTAAACGCCACGTTTTGCGATTTGAGGTCATTTGCTCTTTCAGTCCCTTGGTCTTTGTGCATGTTCCATTTAAGACTTTGCATTTCTCTTTTAATTTTAGACTTGGCCCATGTTTTTTTTTTACTTTGCTTTTAAATTTAATCCTTAACACTATAATAATAAGCTGTTTTATATATTTATTATAGATTTGTCTTATTCATTCATACTGTATTAGATATTATTCATTTAAAAAAAAAAAGAAAATTCTTTGCATATATGTATTAATTATCCTAAATCATTTGTTTAAAATTGTGTATATTACGTATAATAAATCGTTTTGCATCATCTATCTTAATCTTTGTTCGCCAATTATTTTGAAACGTTTTGCATACCCTTTATTTTTAACTTGATTTTATACGTTATTCAAAAATTGTTTTCATCACTTGTTGAGAAATTATTTTATATATACACAAACATACATGCTACCCCCCTTTCATGAATGTAACATCTTTTCTAAAAATGTTTCGACTATGCATTTTTTGTTTCTGTTTTTCATTTGTTATTCATCTCAAACCTGTGTATTACTTTTAAGTCATGTTATTGTTTTAAATTTCATATATTGTCTAATCTAAATCGTATTACATCTAATTTTAAAATCATTAATCTAAAAAAAGGGTTCCTTTTTTAACCGAAGGCAATATTTGATGTTTGGAAGATTAAGGAATTATACCCTAATGTGCTGGGTATCGATTTTATCGCATGACCGAATAATCAAATATCCTTTCTAATTCACATGATTCCAAACTATAAGATGATCTTGACTTTGAGGATTCAAGATGTTACATCCTAACGTGCTGGGTGTGGTATTTGGTTCCTTTAGAGCGAATGAATCTTATATTTGGAATATTCCACTTGTTTTCCAAAAAAATTGCATTTTTAAAACATTTTTGTATTTTCAACATTAGGACAACATCAATCAATGTGGTACCAATTTTGGGGCGTGACGAAGGTGCTAACCCTTCCTCGCACGTAACCAACTTCCGAACTCGTTTTCTCAAAATTCTCATAGACTAAAAACTTTGTTTTAGTAAATCGAAATGTTTTATTAAAACAAAGGTGATCCGATCACACCCTAATAAAGATCGGTGGCGACTCCCTATTTTTATAAGTCGATTCCTGTTTTGTTAAAAACTGGTTACAACAGCTTGGCGACTCCACTGGGGAATCGAGAGTCAGGCCATAAACTGATTGATTTTTGTCCTTTTGATTGAAAAATTGAAAAATTATTTAAAAAAAAATCATGCTTCTTCTAAAGCATTTGTTTGGGCTATAATTGTAATAATGTAGAGTCTCATAATTCATGCACTTGCATTGCATGACCGCTGTGGTCACACCTTTAAGTGGGAGTGAGAAACTAAGCTTCCGTGAGGTTTTCACCTCCGTATGAGCTAGTGGACTATTTTCGGGATACATCCGTACCTATGTGCTTCGTGAGGTTTTCACCTCCACATGGCCATAGGGAAATGTATCCCCCTGAACCGAACTCGGTCCGTATGAGCCTTTAATGGGTGAGGATTGAGGAATCTGTTGGTTCAAGTACCCCTCTTTAGAACCGAACCTCATATCGTGAGCCTTAAGAGCCCACCCTAGGTAAAACCATGCCAAACTCTAGCGGTCACCTGGATAGGTGTTCTGTGTTGGTTTATTTCTCTTGCACTAACCTATTTTCTTTTGTGATTGCTTGTCTCTCCTGTGCTAACGTGTTTTCTTCTGCCTTGACTACATTGCATTGCATCATCTAAGAGAAAGGAAGTGTTGATTTACATTCGTCTGCTAAATGGAAGAGTTTGTCATAAGGAAATGGGTTACTTGATAAAGTGGATTATAATACAGTCGTACGAACATGAGGACATGGCCGTATATGCGATCCATTTTATGTAAAGAAACGTATCTTCTAGAAAAGTCCTTCTAATGGAATCGAATTCATGATCAACACTTCTCTTTCTTTTTACAATCATACCATGCATTTGCATTGCATTGCATATAGCAGCATCATATCACCCTAATCATTTACTAAGACTAAAATCGTATCATCTACAGTTACAACACTTCGAATCTGAAATCACGTCATCTTTAAAGGACACGGCTAAGAGTTAGAGCTATGGATACAGAACTCAACGAAAGAATCGAAAGAATGGAAAGGACTCAAAGAGAGTTGCAAGAGCAGTTGGCTAAGTCGCAATAGGAAGCAAGAGATCTGGTGGCCAATTCTCGAGAGGAATTTCTCGAGCAAAAGGATCAAATGGCCAAAATGATGGAGATGAGGGTAGCTCTGGTCAAAGGAAAAGGGCTTGCACAGAGTCCTGACATCACAGAGCCCCAGTCAAGAGTTAATCAGGATCCACTCTATCCCCCGAAATTCATTCTGCCTCACGCCAATGCAACGCAAAGAGGGTATCCTCAAGTGGAACCAGTAGGCCTAGAGCCACGACCTGCACCATCTACTCATCTAGGGCAAGGTATATTTGTATCAAACTCCGGAGATAATTCTGCTAACCCAATGGTTCCAGGTTTGGATGACCCGGTTGAAATAGCCAGGTTGAAATTGGAAGATCGTGATGCTTAGGACAAGTATAAGAGTCTAGAAGAAAGACTCTAGGCGATAGAAGGTACTGAAGTCTTCTCTGCACTAAGCGCCAAAGAGCTCAGTTTGGTTCCCGATCTGGTTCTGCCTCCGAAATTTAAAGTGCCAGATTTTGAAAAATATGATAGAACGAGATGTCCAAAGGCGCATCTTATCATGTTTTGTCGGAAGATGGCTGGTTATGTGAGTGAAGATAATTTGCTAATACACTGTTTTCAAGATAGCTTGGTCGGATCAGCCCTCCGGTGGTATAATCAACTCAGCAGAGAGAGGATCCGATCATGGAAGGACCTAGCATCAGCGTTTTATGAACAATACAAGTATGTCTCAGACATGGTGCCCGATCGAAACGCTGCAGATGATGGAAAAGAAACCAACAGAGGCTTATAACCCCCACTGATTAAAACTGAGATAACGGTCCTCTTTATCAACACCTTGAAAGCGCCATTTTATGACAAGCTGGTGGGAAATGGCACAAAAGACTTCGTCGATATCGTAATGTCCGGGGAACTCGTTGAGAACGTCATAAAGAGTGGAAAAATAGATGCAAGAGAAAGTATCAAAAGGTCAAACTCGAGAAATATGGAAAATGAAGTGAACAACTTGAGCAAGTGTTCCAAGTCAGTTTCTGTAGGTCAACCAAGGGCTGTGAGCACTGGTCATCAGGGATCATCAAGTCAAGAATCTAAGGCAAAGCATCTCCAATTTACACCAATTCCAATGACATATGGGGAGTTGTATCAAAGCCTGTTTGATGCACATAGGGTGGCTCCTCACTACATGAAACTAGTGCAACCCCCATACCCCAAATGGTATGATTCGAATGCTCAATGCGAGTATCACGCGGGAATAATGGGTCACTCAACCGATAACTGCATTGCATTTAAGAAATTGGTAGAGAGGCTTATTAAAATAGGGGTTTTGAAGTTTGATGAGTCGACCAGAGCAATAATTTACGATAATTGAAGGAGGGGGCAAGAGAGTCTCGATTTCTTAAAAAAAAAGGGTTATCAGAAGCCTAAAAATCGAGAAGTCAGAACGCCAATGACACATTCGAAGGGAAAACGGGGGCATAAAACTTTCCGAAGTCTTACACACTTGGGAGTGTTTTGAACAATAAGACCAAAGCTTTCCGAAGCCTTACACACTTGAGAGTGTTTTGAACAATAGGACTGTGGAAGAAACCTACATTTTTAGCTAATCTAGAGTAATATTCAAAACATGCTTGTTGTTTTAAGCCTAGAGGCAACGAGAGTCCTTTCGTGAAATGGGCTTATTTCCAGAATTGTAATTTCAATAAAATACATCTTTATTTTTACCCCTCGCATTTCATACTCTACATCGTTTTATTTTCATACTTTTAATTTTCTACCTTCATGACCAGAATGGGTCCCCTAGATAGCAATGACATGAGCAACGCTGTTACCGACTCTCTTTTTAACGAGATATATGTCTAAAGGCATTGGAGGACTAGGGAGATGACAGAGGTCACAACTTATTTCCTAAATTGTCAAGAATGGTAGATCCCATCTTACGAAGTGTCAGCAAATACTACAAGGGGGATAGAGATGGAAGTTTAGCTTGTCACAGGAACAAGGCAAGAAATCATTGAGTTATCTCCAAAAGTTCAAAGATATTTTTGTATGATCACGCCGGGACTACTAAGGCACGAGTATACTGTTAAAGCTAAGAAAGCCACAGAAGAAGTCCATAAGGATATTTAAAGATCACATGCTGATGGTTCTACCCTGACTAAGCCAATCAAGAGGCTCGAGCTACTAGTCTACCCAGAAAGGAAAATTACATCAAACGCCAAATCGAGGATAAAACTTATGTGCCTTTTTCCTTCTTGTCTACACGTAGGGCAAGGACGTTATCAAGCCAATCTCCTCGAAAGCTTCAGGTCCGCATCGACTCATTTTTACGGATGTCGATCTCTTCACTAAGAGGGCGAGGGTCGCTTCATATGCCAATATTACAAAGTCGATAGCCATTAGACCAAAAAGGAAAAAGAAAAAATATTAACAAAAAGGCGAAAAAGTCATGTTTAACCGTACAATGTCAAAAGTTTGCGGTCATTTCAAAGCTCAAGTGCCATGTCATGGTGTAAAAAAAATAAAATAAAAATAAAAAAAGGGCCAGGACCTCTGCTGAAACAGCGCTTTCCTCATTAGGTTTTGCCTAGTGAAGTCAAAATCCTCTTTTCCCCAGGCACAGGCCGAGCCAAAATTGGACAAGGTGGAATGGATCCAATCCCGATGTGATCAAGTGAATTTGAAAAGAAAATGTTGAGAGATACCTGTCACGATCAGGTGAAGCGAGTTTACAACAAATAGGATCGCCTTAGAAAATTTCATGATAGGGCTTTGAAAGAAAAATTCTCTCATGCAAAAGAGACTTCAGAAGAAAGTAAATGTCAAACTAGGAAGGACCTCATGCAGCAAAGCAAGCCTGTTCTATAGAAGCATGGATATCGACAGAGATGGATGGCAAGGACCTGTCCAATTAGGTGAATTCAGATTCAACCTAAAAAGGGGATCAAAAAAAAATTCTCATCAAAAAAAAAAAGAAAGAAAAAGGAGAGGCCAAAGGCGAAAACCCGCAAAGGGCGCTTTGATACCAAATGTGGGTTTGAGTTGAAAACCCAAAAAGGCAGCTCAAAATTTTGATAAAAATGGGGCATACAGTAGTCTTGCTACGCTTGAAGTAACAATGAAGAGGAATGTTACGTCTTGGAGCATCGACAAAGTACTCCGGATCCCCTAAATACATATTGAGTTTAAAATGGTCCTCAAGAAGTTTGAACAGAGAAGCTCAAGCTGCGATATCTGGGGCACCTAGTTTTCATTTTACCCATTTTGAGTCTGCTATCTTTGTCTTTTCAAAATACACTCTAAATAAACTTGCTTCTTCATTGCATTTGCTAGCTTTGATTAACTTGTTTGTTTCGAGCTATGCCCTCAATAAATTTCCATTTCATCCATCATTATGGCCTTTTTGAGCATTTTGCAGTGAAATAATGATTATTGGACCAATAATACTTTCATGAAAGGAGTTTCGCATATTACTCTGGAAACCTCTAAACAATACAGGAGTCCGAAACAGGATTATTGCTTAAGATTCACCAAGCTTAAAGGTTGGAAATATCTAAGTCCAAATTAAGGTTATCACTTCGAATTTTTGTCAAAAATGGTGATTGAACAAAATGACAAAGTATCGCGTCAGTGATACAATCCTGACGAAAAAGGGGCATTGTTAACCCAAGTGTAAAACCAGAATCATTCTCGAAAGGAAATGATATTCTGCATTCATGCGAGCATCATGCATATACATCTGGTTGGGTCACCTAAAGAGTGATCGTTAGAAGGAAACTGATACAGATCCTGTACCTTTGAATAACAAGAGGGCGGGCTGAAGAAGAGACAGATCCTATGTTTTAGAGTCGCAGTGGGATGAATGGAGGATATTCAAATCCTATACCCCCAGGTCACAATGAGATGAACCCTGAAGCTACAGTGGGGCAAAAGGGTAATATACGAGAAACGCAAATTACTCCTGAGGTTTGAGGACGGGTACAAAACCTGAAAGGGAAGTCAAGAATCGAAGCAATGAATATAGGTCATCATGAAAGTCGTGACAAACAAACCCAGGGCGCATAGCATAATCATATAGGCATAAAAAGCATTTAAGACAAACACGTGCATAACAAGATAACATCACGCATAACAAGATAACATCACGCATGACACATACAGGTACGCCATTAAAGCAAGAAGTTTTGACAATAGCTATATTGAATCAAAAGAAAAGAAGACATCCGAGTTCCGCTAGATGATATGTTATTCAAAACTCAACTCATATAACGAGAGGTGGGTTGAGCCTCGAGTCGCCGTCGAGGTATTTTTAATTCCTGTTTTTCAATTTTTATCAACTCATAATATGAGAGTTGAGTTGAGCCTCAGGTCACACCCTGAGGTGTTTTTCAATTTTTGATAAAAAATTAACTCATAATACGAGCGAAGCAAATAAAAAACCAGATCCTGCCTTCCTAAGCGAAGCAGATCGAGCATAACAGATCTTGCCTTCCTAAGCGAAACAGATCTAGCGTAACAGATCTTGCCTTCCTAAGTGAAGCAGATCGAGCATAATAGATCTTGCCTTCCTAAGTGAAACAGATCGAAGAACGGATCCTGCCTTCCTAGCGAAGCAGATCGAAGAACAGATCTTGCCTTCCTAAGCGAAGCAGATCGAAGATAGGATCTTGCCTTCCTAAGCGAAGCAGACTGAAGTATTTTTAATTTCTGTTTTTCAATTACTGTTAAAATCAACTCATAATGCAAGATATGAGTTGGGCCTCGGGTTACGCACGCTGAGGTATTTTTAATTCTGTTGTTCAATTTCTATTAAAATCAACTCATAATGCGAAAGGTGAGTTTGGCCTCGGGTTACGCACGCTGAGGTATTTTTAATTTCTATTTTTTAATTACTGCTAAAATCAACTCATAATGCGAGAGATGAGTTGGGCCTCGGGTTACGCACGCTGAAGTATTTTTAATTTTTGTTGTTCAATTTCTGTTAAAATCAACTCATAATGCGAAAGGTGAGTTGGGCCTCGGGTTACGCACGCTGAGGTATTTTTAATTTTGTTGTTCAATTTCTGTTAAAATCAACTCATAATGCGAAAAGGTGAGTTGGGCCTCTCGATTACGCATACTGAGAGGTATTTTTAATTTCTGCTTTTTCAATTCTTCATTAAAATCAACTCATAATGCGAGAGATGAGTTTGGGCCTCGGGTTACGCACGCTGAGGTATTTTTAATTTCTGTTTTTCAATTTCTGATAAAATCAACCCATAATGCGAAAGGTGAGTTGGGCCTTGGGTTACGCACGCTGAGGTATTTTTAATTTCTGTTTTTCAATTTCTGATAAAATCAACCCATAATGCGAAAGGTGAGTTGGGCCTCGGGTTACGCACGCTGAGGTATTTTTAATTTCTATTTTTAATTTCTGTTTTCAAAAAAAAAAGAAAAAAAAAGAAAAAGGGAAAAGGGTCAACTCATATTGCGAGAATAAGGGAGTAGTTTGAAAAGTTCAGATTTCATCGAAGTCCCAGTAGAGCAATTGGTAGATCGAAGCTACAAATCTCTTCGTGTCCTGAAGTCATGTTGGAGCAAGTTAAAAATAAACAAGATTGAGGAAAAGCGAATTGAAGCTACGGGTCATGTCTCGCAGAAGCAGCGGTGGGATGGATCAAAGCAATAGGTTACAGTAGAGTTTGAAGATGTGTGAGGAAGACGGGGACCAATAAGTCAAAGCTTGGCCAAGACCGAGCAAAATTGGTTCTTCTACTGTCTTTGCTCTATTCTCGTTACACGACAATGAGCAAAGAGGGGCAGCTGTAATAACCAAATTTGCCCGGCCCATTAAAATCCATTACAAATCCGACAATATTACAATGTCCAAAACAAATCACAGCAAAAATAGCCCAAAACCCACTGAATTAATCCAAACCGGGGGTCCATTAAAAACCCAACAAAAATCATCAAAAACAGATCCATTTAACCTTTTTTACAAACCCAAAATTAAGCCCAATAAAAAAGCAAATCCGATCTCCTTTACAAACCAATTTTAAAACCTAAAGCAGATATTACAAAAGCCCAAACCCAAAGGCCCGATTACAAATCCCTTTGACCAGCCCGAACCTAAGTGGCCCAATCTACCCTAGCCCATAACAAATCAAGGTAACCAGGAAACCCTAGGGTCCCTTTTTCCAGCGCCGCCGCGCATCTCCCACGCGCGCATCCGCGTCATTTCGGCTTCCCACGCGTGTTGTTCCCCGTGCCCACGCCCCCTGACGCTTGGAGCTTCCCTAAGCGTCTCAGCCTCCATCGCCCACATGCCTCGCCCACGCCCTGCAAGAGGAACAAACACGACGAACAAGAAAATGGAAGACACAACTAAAAAATAGAAAAACAGAACAGGGACAGAAGCCCATACCTTTGTAAATCGGTTATAAAAACCGAAAAAAACCTTGTATTCGGGGGGTTCGATCTTTTACGAACACGAAAAATCAAAAGTAAAATAAAAAAAAAAAGATTAAAAGAGTTTGTTTTTCTCTTTTCTTTCGAATATTTCACGAATATCAGCGGTCCAGAGAGAAAAGGTTAAAATATCGATTTTATTTCGATCTTTTCGGTATTTACTATTATTTATCTTTTATTCTATTTCAAAAACTTCATGAGCGATTAAAACGAAGGAGAAAGGAAGGGATCTTTACCTGAAGCCCACCGTTTCGCTTCGCCAGCCATCAGATGCAACGATGGTGCGACGAGTGACGGCATAAGCCCGATCGTCGGAGAGAAGGAGAGACGAGAGAAGGAAAAGGGTCGCCTCTTCGGTTTTTCTGGAGAGAAGAGGAAAGGGAAATTTTTGTTTGTTTCTGAAACATCAAAAAAAAAAAAAAGGGATTTTGGTTTTAAATAAAAAATGAAATGGTGCCGTTTGATGAGGGAAGGATCTGCGCGTCGACCCGCTTGGCGACCCGGATCCGCGCCCTTCTGCTTTAAAAAGAGTTATTTCGCTTTTAGTCCCTCTGATCTCTGATCATCTTGCAATTTAGCCCTATTAAACGCCACGTTTTGCGATTTGAGGTCATTTGCTCTTTCAGTCCCTTGGTCTTTGTGCATGTTCCATTTAAGACTTTGCATTTCTCTTTTAATTTTAGACTTGGCCCATTTTTTTTTTTTTTACTTTGTTTTTAAATTTAATCCTTAACTCTATAATAATAAGCTGTTTTATATATTTATTATAGATTTGTCTTATTCATTCATACTGTATTACATATTATTCATTTTAAAAAAAAAGGAAATTCTTTGCATATATGTATTAATTATCCTAAATCATTTGTTTAAAATTGTGTATATTACGTATAATAAATCGTTTTGCATCATCTATCTTAATCTTTGTTCGCCAATTATTTTGAAACGTTTTGCATACCCTTTATTTTTAACTTGATTTTATACGTTATTCAAAAATAGTTTTCATCACTCGTTGAGAAATTATTTTATATATACACAAACATACATGCTACCCCCCCTTTCATGAATGTAACATCTTTTCTAAAAATGTTTCGACTATGCATTTTTTGTTTCTGTTTTTCATTTGTTATTCATCTCAAACCTGTGTATTACTTTTAAGTCATGTTATTATTTTAAATTTCATATATTGTCTAATCTAAATCGTGTTACATCTAATTTTAAAATCATTAATCTAAAAAAAAGGGTTCCTTTTTTAACCGAAGGCAATATTTGATGTTTGGAAGATTGAGGAATTACACCCTAACGTGCTGGGTGTCGATTTTATCGCACGACCGAATAATCAAATATCCTTTCTAATTCACGCGATTCCGAACTATAAAATGATCTTGACTTTGAGGATTCAAGATGTTACATCCTAACGTGCTGGGTGTGGTATTTGGTTCCTTTAGAGCGAATGAATCTTATATTTGGAATATTCCACTTGTTTTCCAAAGAAATTGCATTTTTAAAACATTTTCGTGTTTTCAACATTAGGACAACATCAATCAATGTGGTACCAATTTTGGGGCGTGACGAGGGTGCTAACCCTTCCTCACACGTAACCGACTCCCGAACTCGTTTTCTCAAAATTCTCGTAGACCAAAAACTTTGTTTTAGCAAATCGAAATGTTTTATTAAAACAAAGGTGATCCGATCACACCCTAATAAAGATCAGTGGCGACTCCCTATTTTTATAAGTCGATTCCCGTTTTGTCAAAAAATGGTTACGACACAAGGCCTGACTTATCTTTTTTGCGTTAATAAACTCAGTTAGTATATGAACTCTCCAAGTGACACTCATTGGAGGGCAGTTAAACGTGTCTTACGTTACCTAATTGGAACTATGGAGCATGGGTTACTTTTCTCGCAAGGGCAGTTCAAGCTAGTTTGCTATTCTGATGCAGACTGGACATCCTCAATCGAAGACAAACGATCCACCACAGGTTATGTCATCTACTTGGGATCAAACCTGATAGCCTAGTGCTCAAAGAAGCAAGCAGTGGTTTCCAGGTCATCCTCAGAAGTCGAATACCGTAGCTTAGCCAATGTGTGTCTGAATTGTTATGGGTTAAACAGCTACTGGAAGAAGTTGGCATATCTATGGAACAAGCACCAGTGGTCTGGTGTGATAATACCTCTACAGTCTCTATGCCTGCAAATCCAACTCATCATGCACGAGTCAAGCATGTTAAGATCGATCATCACTTTGTTTGAGAGAAAGTGCTCGATGGCACTCTGTAGGCTAATTTTGTTCCATCAGTTATGTAACACCCCTTACCCGAGACCGTTGCCGGAGTCGAGCACGAGGCATTACTAAACTTTACTACTAATTTGGCATAAAATTTAAAACTGCCCATCTGCGTCATAGTCACTAAAATATTTATATCTGGAGCTACGGGACTCCAAATTAAGATCCGTTAATTTTCCCTGAAACTAGACTCATATATATTTTTACTATAATTTTTCCAGAATTTTTGGTATGGCCAATCAATACCAGATTTTTCTTAAAGTTTCCCCTGTTTTACTGTTTGACTGTTCTGACCTCTCTTCACTACGAATCAAATTACTCTTCGTAAAGAATTTATATGGCCTCCTAGTTTAGCTCATTTGAAACTAGACTCATTCAAGATTTCATACATATAAATTTTAATCCACAATTATTTTTGTGCAATTTATAATGATTTTTCAAAGGCAAAACAGAGGATCACAAATTCATTCAGAACCAGTTTCACTAAAATTTAAATATCTCATAATTTCGATTTCTTTTGCTTACTCTATTTCTTTTATATGAAAATAGACTCAAAGAGCTTTCAATTCATATCTTATTCACTTTCTAATTCCATTTATTCTATTTTTGGTGATTTTTTTAAAATCACATCACTGCTGGAATTCAAAAACTGTTTCATTGCAAAATATTGTTAACTAGTTTATAACATCTTTACTTCATCTCATTTAAACTCTATACATGCCATATAAATCTTCAAACATAAAACAAAAGCTACCGGAATTGATCTGGATAGTGAGCTTTGCTGTGATGATCCGATCTATCTCTTCTTTTTAACTCAATCTACATAAAAATATCAAACAAACACAAGTAAGCTTGATGAAGCTTAGTAAGTTCATAGGTTCAAAGTAATGCTTACCACACATAATATTTCCAAACAATAACAAAACATTTTCTAAAGTTCCCTGCCATTCACAACCATTGTTAAAATACTTCTCATAGTTGAGACATTTGATTCACTCATTTTATATTACTTTTTATCAAATTAGGAAACGTCTTACGAATTTGAGTACGTCGTTGCTCAGTGCCACGTTTCACAACTCAGTATGGTTGATACCATACCTACATTTCACAACTCAGTATGGTTGATACCATACCTATATTTCATATCTCAGTATGGATGATACCATACCTACATTTCATAACTCAGTATGGATGATACCATACCTACATTTCACATTTTCCATGGATTAACCATGGTCTTATCCATCAATTCATCACATGTCACGACACGAACGTACTCAATTCTGCGTTTTTCCTAATTTGAATTACCGCCATTTATTCTTTCATTTTATCATATTTTCCACAATCCCACAGCAAATTCACATTTACAGCACATTATATAATTCAATCTTTCACAAATAAACATATAAATTCAACCATATGAACTTACCCGGCTGATTTGTAGAAGATTTTGAAATTTAGGGACTACTCTGCAACTTTTTCTTTTCCTCTTTCTTCTTTGGTTTCTTGATCTATAATGTAAAATATTTTCACTCATTAGCATATATTTCATTTCCATTTCACTTCACAAATTATGTTCTTTAAATTTTGAAATTGCACTTTTACCCCAAAATTTATAGTTTTACAATTTAGTCCTGCTCAATTCAGCCATCAATTGAACTAATTTTTCTCAATTAACACTTTATTCTATCATTACAAACTATTTCACAACCTTTTATATTCTGAATTTCAACAGCAACCTCTAATTCACAACTTTTTCACAATTAGGTCCTAAATATCATTTCCTATCAAAATCACTTAATAAAACCACCTTAATATGAAATTATAATTTAATTTTCATAATAATTCACCATAAACTTCCATTTCTCAGCAAGGGTAACTTTTAATTTTACCCACCAAATCAAAAACTAATGAATTCTATAAGTGGATCTAGTTGTAAAAGTCATAAAAACATAAAAATTATCAAGAAAAAGCAAGAATCAAACTCACATGGTGTAAAAATATGAAAACCAGCTTTCTCCAGACTTTTATGGCGTTTTGGCTGAGAAAATATGAAGATATCTCTAGGTTTTTCAATTTTATCTTTATTATACATGTTAAAATCACAAAAATTCCAATTTTGCCCCCATTTCCCTTATCTCCTGCTGATTCCCTTGCCTTAGCCGTCCAACCTTCTCACTTTTAGGTTTAATTGCTCTTTAAATCCTTTTTCTTTTAACACTTGATCTATTTAATTCTTGTAGCAATTTTGCATTTGTTACAATTTAGTCCTTTTTATTTAATTGTCTACCCAAACATTTAAATTTCTCAACCAAACTTTAATATTAACTTAATAACACTCCATAAATATTTCTAAAAATATTTATGGCTCGATTTCAAATTCGAGGTCTCGATACCTCGTTTTTGACCCATTTGACCTAGTAAATTCTTTTAATTCACCAAATTCACCAATCCACAAATTCTTCTAAATTCTCATTTGACTCATAAATATTAAATTACTATCTTACTCAATTTTACCTGTCGGATTTAGTGAACTCATATCACCATTTCCGACACCACTTGAAAATTAGTAGTTACAACTCTCCCCCTTTTAAAAATTTAGTCCTCGAAAATTTGTTACTGAAAATAGATTTGGATCTTTGTGATCTCATTAACTCCTCTGTTTCCCGTGTTGCCTCCTCCATACCATGCCGATGCCATAATACTTTAACCAATGGTATTTTCTTATTTCGCAACTCTTTTACTTCACGAGCCAAAATCTTTATTGGTTCTTCCGAATAAGTCATATCTGGTTGAAGCTCAATTTCGATGATGAGGAATTACGTGTGAAGGATCGACCTATACCGCCTTAACATAGACACATGAAACACATTGTGGATCTTCTCAAGTTCCGAGAGGTAAAGCCAACCGATAAGCTACAGGACCAACCCTTTCCACAATTTCATACGGCCTATAAATCTCGGACTCAATTTTCCTTTTCTACCAAACAAGTAACACCTTCTTCCATGGTGAAACTTTTAAAAATACTCGATCACCCACTCGCATATTCTATGTCTCTTCGTTTCAAATCGCATATGACTTCGACGATCCAGGCGACTTTTAGACTATCTCGAATAATCTGGACTTTCTCTTGATTTCCCGAATCAAATCAACCCCAACTATTTTTGATTCACTCAATTGAACCAACACAATGGAGTCTTGCATTTCCTACCATAAAGAGCTTCAAATGGTGCCATTTTTATACTAGACTGATAACTATTATTGTAAGCAAACTCAGCCAAAGGTAAATACCTTTCCCAACTGTCACCAAACTCGAGTATACAACATCTTAACATATCTTCTAGAATTTGAATCACTCGCTCTGACTGTCCATCTGTTTGAGGATGAAACATCAGTACTAAAATTTAATTTGGTACCTAAAGCTTCTTGCAGTTTGTTCCAAAATCTCGAAGTAAACCTCGGATCCCGGTCTGAGATGATAGATACTGGAACTCCATGTAGTCTCACAATCTCTGACACATACAATTCTGCTAACTTCTCAAGTGAAAAATGCATTATTTGGAATAAAGTGTCTTGACTTTGTCAATCTATCAACAATCACCCATATCGAATCTTTCTTTCTTGGAGTCATAGGCAATCCTCGACACAAAATCCATTGTAACACGCTCCCACTTCCATTCGGGAATCATTATGGGTCAGTAATAAACCCGTTGGCACTTGATGCTCGCTTTAACTTGGCGACAAATCAAACATTTTGCAACAAATTCTGAAATTTCTCTTTTCATACCAGAGCCACCAATATATCTTTTTCAAATCACCGTACATTTTTGTCTTGCCTGGATGAATAGAATACATACTATTATGTGCTTGAGAAAGAATATTATTCTTCAAATCGAATTGTTTGGAACACAAATTACATGATATGATAACGCAACATACCTTCATCATCAATGCTGAACTCTGAATCTAAATTATCTCGAACCATTTGTCGTTTAAATACCAATTTCGGTGTTCATTCTGCGGTTTAAATTTGTTGAAGAAACATGGGTTTCACTTTCAATTCTGCTAATACAACACCTTCTTCATTAAGAGTCAAATGAGCATTCATTAACCGAAGTGCAAACAATGATGACTTTCGACTAAGTGCATCGGCAACTACATTAGCTTTTCCTGGATGGTAGTCAATAACCAAATCATAATCTTTCAAAGAACTCTAACCACCGTCTCTGTCTTAAGTTCGGTTCATTACGAGTCATTAAGTATTTCGGACTTTTGTGATCCGTATAGATATAACACTTCTCACCATATAGATAGTGTCTCCAAATTTTTAAAGCAAAAACAATTGCAGCTAATTCAAGATCATGTGTAGGGTAATTCTTTTCATGTGGTTTTAATTGCCGTGAAGCATAAGCCACTACCTTGCCTAATCGCATTAACACACAACCCAACCCATTCAAAGATGCATCATCAGACACAACATACGGTATACGATTACGGTTGAGTCAAAATCTGGAGCTTCATTAACATTTTCTTCAATTAGTCAAAGCTCATTGACATTTATCGGACCATACAAACTCAACATTCTTTTGTAACAAACGAGTCATTGGTGAAGCAATCATGGAAAAATTCTTTACAAAACGGCGATAATACCTGCTAGTCCCGAAAAACTTAGCACTTCGCCACATTCCTCGGTGTTTTCCAATTCACCATCTTTGAAACTTTACTTGGATCCACACGAATTCCTTCACCGATACAATGTGACCTAGAAATCCAACTTCATGAAGCCAAAACTCACATTTACTAAATTTTGCATATAACTGCTTTTCTCTCAAAGTCTGTAATACAATTTTCAAGTGTTGTGCATGCTCGGATTCTGTCTATTCACACAATATGTCATCAATAAATACCACCACAAATCTATTCAAATAAGGCTGAAAAATCCGATTCATTAAATCCATAAATGCAGCAGGGGCATTTGTTAAACCAAAAGGCATTACGAGAAATTCGTAGTGACAATACCGAGTTCGAAAAGTCATTTGGCACATCACACTCTTTAACCTTGATTGATAATACCCGATCTAAGGTCTATCTTTGAGAACAACTGCAAAGACCTTTCAATTGATCAAATAAATCGCGATACGAGGTAATGGATATTTATTTTTAATTGTTACCTTGTTCAACTATCAGTAATCAATACACAATCGCAACGAGCCATCTTTCTTTTCACAAATAAAATAGGTGCGCCCCAAGGTGATGTACTCGATCGATGAACCCCTTATCCAATAACTCTTGCAATTGCGTCTTCAACTCTTTTAACTCACGGTGGTGCCATTCTATATGGAGCTATTGATATCAGTGTGCTAAAATTACATCAATTATGAATTCAACCTCACGATTTGAGGGTAAACTGTAATTCTCGTGAAACACATCAATAAACTCATTAACAATCGCAAATTGTTCCATCTTCAATTCGAACCAGAGTATCAAGAATATAAGCTAAAAATGCTTCATTACCCTTCCGAATCAATTTACGAGTTTGTAATGGTGAAATAATTCGACATCATCCTTTTTATCTCCAAACTCAAATTGAAACTATTTCCACAATCGACATTTTAAATCAACCCGTTTTTCTCTATAATTTACTATGGCATCGTGTTTAATCAACCAATCCATGCCAAGAATAACATCAAATTCTCGGAAAGGTAACAACATTAAATCAAAGAGAGAATTCACGACCTTGTATTTTCAAAGTGGACACTTCCGACATATTAAATTAACTAACACACTTTGCCCTAATGGATTAGTGACTTGCATATCAAAATCAGTGGACTCAATAGTCATTTTCTTTTCTGACACTAATGCAGTGCAAATATATGAATGCGTAGATCCAGGATCAATTAAAGTATACACGAATCATTAAAAGATGGAAAATACCAAATATCACATCCGGAGCGAAGCTTCCTCTCTTGCCCGAGTAGCATATGTACGCGGGGGTGCCCTTATTTCCGATCGGGCTCACGATATCTCTCATTCCCGAACAAATAGTCTCAGCAGCACTACTTTGACCCGAACGTCTACTTTTCTGAGGAGTATTTGTTTGTTTCTCGCTTAGCTCTTTATTTTCTTTTAATGATTGAGGACAGTCCCAAATAAAATGATCAGTTCCACCACATCTATAACAAGCTCAGATTCTTCCCCAACATTCACCAATATGAAATCTACCACAATTTTTGCATCTAGGTCTCGGAATATTTTGTACACTACCAATACTAGTCTGCTGGTTTATTAGTCACTCGACATCTCTTTGAGTTGTTTTACTTTTATTCGATCGTTCTTTAATTGTAACGGATCGACTAGAATCATCTCTCCGAACTTTTAGTTTAAAAGTCGAAGTTGGTCTAGAGAAACTTCTTTTATATACTTCTTTGCCTTTTCTTTCTCTTTGCATCTTTCTATTATACACTTCTTCCATCTTTTGAGCTCGATCAGACAGAACCACAAATTCTCGAATCTCAGTGCCTCCTATCATCATTCTGATTTCATCATTAAGCCCTTCTTCAAATCTAATGCACATTTCTTCCTCTGTCGGTACAACATCCCGAGAATATTTACTGAGATACACAAATTCTCTTTCATATTCGGCCACTGTTTTATTCCCTTGTCGAAGATCTAGAAATTCCCTCTTCTTCTTATCCAAATATCTCCTTCCCACATACTTCTTTTTAAACTCATTTTGGAAGAATTCCCAAGTAAGTTTATCTGCAGGTACCACTACCTCAATGGTTTCCCACCAATTATATGCTTCTTCTTTCAGTGATGAAACCGCACACCTCAAATAGTCTTCCGGAGAACAAATCATCTGTTTGAAAACTCTCTCCAAACTCTTTAGCCAATACTCTGCTTTAACTGGATCATCATCCGATCTTCCCAAATTCTTCACTCCAGAACTTTCTGAGTTTCTCAATCGGTGTTCTTTTGTTAGATTCATCTATTAAAGGAGGAGCAATCAGGGTTATGGCGGTGGTACAAGTGGGGGAGAGGAGGTTATTGTGCTGACTTCTTCCTTGTATTGTTTCACTAAACCACCGATTCATTACCCCAGTAAATCAAATTTTTAAGTTCTTCCTCTCTCATCAAAGAAATCGGAACATTATTACTTGTTCCTGCTCGTAAGTCTGTACTCTACTATTAACTTCCTCTTCATGATCAGTACCCTCGGGTCTATCGGACATCTTTACAATCTATAACAAAAATTAATAGTTAGATCGGATCATTCACATCTCACTATCACAGATTTATATGGCATGCATTTCTAGACATTTTATACATCACATTCGTTCTGAGAATCATCTAAACCAAAGCTCTGATACCAATAAATGTAACACCCCTTACCCGAGACCGTTGCCGGAGTCGAGCACGAGGCATTACTAAACTTTACTACTAATTCGGCATAAAATTTAAAACTGCCCATCTGCGTCATAGTCACTAAAATATTTATATCTGGAGCTACAGGACTCCAAATTAAGATCCGTTAATTTTTCCCTGAAACTAGACTCATATATATTTTTATTATAATTTTTCCAGAATTTTTGGTATGGCCAATCAATACCAGATTTTTCTTAAAATTTCCCCTATTTTACTATTTGACTGTTCTGACCTCTCTTCACTACAAATCAAATTACTCTTTGTAAAGAATTTATATGGCCTCCTAGTTTAGCTCATTTGAAACTAGACTCATTCAAGATTTCATACATATAAATTTTAATCCACAATTATTTTTTTGCAATTTATAATGATTTTTCAAAGGCAAAACAGGGGATCACGAATTCATTCAGAACCAGTTTCACTAAAGTTTAAATATCTCATAATTTCGATTTCTTTTGCTTACTCTATTTCTTTTATATGAAAATAGACTCAAAGAGCTTTCAATTCATATCTTATTCACTTTCTAATTCCATTTCTTCTATTTTTGGTGATTTTTTTAAAATCACATCACTGCTGGAATTCAAAAACTGTTTCATTGCAAAATATTGTTAACTAGTTTATAACATCTTTACTTCATCTCATTTAAACTCTATACATGCCATATAAATCTTCAAACATAAAACAAAAGCTACCGGAATTGATCTGGATAGTGAGCTTTGCTGTGATGATCCGATCTATCTCTTCTCTTTAACTCAATCTACATAAAAATATCAAACAAACACAAGTAAGCTTGATGAAGCTTAGTAAGTTCATAGGTTCAAAGTAATGCTTACCACACATAATATTTCCAAACAATAACAAAACATTTTCTAAAGTTCCCTGCCATTCACAACCATTGTTAAAATACTTCTCATAGTTGAGACATTTGATTCACTCATTTTATATTACTTTTTATCAAATTAGGAAACGTCTTACGAATTTGAGTACGTCGTTGCTCAGTGCCACGTTTCATAACTCAGTATGGTTGATACCATACCTACATTTCACAACTCAGTATGGTTGATACCATACCTACATTTCATATCTCAGTATGGATGATACCATACCTACATTTCATAACTCAGTATGGATGATACCATACCTACATTTCACATTTGCCATGGATTAACCATTGTCTTATCCGTCAATTCATCACATGTCACGACACGAACGTACTCAATTCTGCGTTTTTCCTAATTTGAATTACCGCCATTTGTTCTTTCATTTTATCATATTTTCCACAATCCCACAGCAAATTCACATTTTCAGCACATTATATCATTCAATCTTTCACAAATAAACATATAAATTCAACCATATGAACTTACCCGGCTGATTTGTAGAAGATTTTGAAATTTAAGGACTACTCTGCAACTTTTTCTTTTCCTCTTTCTTCTTTGGTTTCTTGATCTATAATGTAAAATATTTTCACTCATTAGCATATATTTCATTTCCATTTCACTTCACAAATTATGTTCTTTAAATTTTGAAATTGCACTTTTACCCCAAAATTTACAGTTTTTACAATTTAGTCCCTGCTCAATTCAGCCATCAATTGAACTAATTTTTCTCAATTAACACTTTATTCTATCATTACAAACTATTTCACAACCTTTTATATTCTGAATTTCAATAGCAACCTCTAATTCACAACTTTTTCACAATTAGGTCCTAAATATCATTTCCTATCAAATCACTTAATAAAACCACCTTAATATGAAATTATAATTTAATTTTAATAATAATTCACCATAAACTTCCATTTCTCAGCAAGGGTAACTTTTAATTTTACCCACCAAATCAAAAACTAATGAATTCTATAAGTGGATCTAGTTGTAAAAGTCATAAAAACATAAAAATTATCAAGAAAAAGCAAGAATCAAACTCACATGGTGTAAAAATATGAAAACCAGCTTTCTCCAGACTTTTTATGGCGTTTTGGCTGAGAAAATATGAAGATATCTCTAGGTTTTTCAATTTTATCTTTATTATACATGTTAAAATCACAAAAATTCCAATTTTGCCCCCATTTCCCTTATCTCCTACTGATTCCCTTGCCTTAGCCGTCCAACCTTCTCACTTTTAGGTTTAATTGCTCTTTAAATCCTTTTTCTTTTAACACTTGAGCTATTTAATTCTTGTAGCAATTTTACATTTGTTACAATTTAGTCCTTTTTATTTAATTGTCTACCCGAACATTTAAATTTCTCAACCAAACTTTAATATTAACTTAATAACACTCCATAAATATTTCTAAAAATATTTATGGCTCGATTTTCAAATTCGAGGTCTCGATACCTCGTTTTTGACCCATTTGACCTAGTAAATTCTTTTAATTCACCAAATTCACCAATCCACAAATTCTTCTAAATTCTCATTTGACTCATAAATATTAAATTACTATCTTACTCAATTTTACCTGTCAGATTTAGTGAACTCATATCACCATTTCCGACACCACTGAAAATTAGGCCGTTACAAGTTAATCAAGTTGCTGATGTGCTCACAAAACCTATCTCTCCCAAACAGTTTGCAGATTTTCGGCATGCTCTTCGGGTCACAACAAGAGATACAAGTATTGGTCTTCAAGAGGTTAAAGGACCAGAAGAATGTTAGAGAAGCTGTTAAAAAGTAAAAGAAAGTTAGTTGTTAGTTATCGGTTAAGCTAGTAGTTAGTCGGTTAAAAAAGTTACAGTACCCTTCCATTCCTATAAATGCATATATCAGCCCTTCATAATAAGAATAAAGATATTATGTTCATACAAAGGAACTATCCCTTGTTTTTAGCATAATTCAACAAAATTCACATATGTTCATAATTTTTTAAATAATCTTTCGAATTAATAAAGCCAATGTGATTGCTTATTATATTTTTAAAATCTTGTCTATCATAAAGTATTAAGATTTGTTCGATATGTAAATAAAAAAGCCAACAAACATGTCTGATGGTAAAGCATACAATTCTTCTTTATCACTTATGTCTCACAATAGTTAAACATAAAATAAAAAATAGTTAGTACAAATTTAAACTTGAAATTAGAAAGATTAGTCAAAATTCTTGTAAAAACTAAGACCTCTTCAAAAAAAAAAAAAAAAAATTCCCATCTATTTGCTAGCAATAAATCATTAGAGTAGTTAAATATTACTGATTGAATTAGTTCATTACTAACTCATATACTAAGACATGTCTACCAAACGTAACATTAGTGTTAAAAGTTAGATTCCCATATATATATATATATATATATATATATAAGCCTTCTTGTATTAAAACATTTTCATTAAAATTTGTTAAATAAAATACGATGAAATTTACATTAAAACGTATACTAAAAAACAACAAAATTTTGCCTTAATATAAGTGACATAGTTTTTGCATTAAACAAATTTATTTTTTGAGTTGGGATTATAAATTAATAGAATATTATTTTAATTGGAAAAATTAAAAAATATTTTTATAAAATAACAAATTTTATTATAAAAAGTTTTATGTATTTTAATCATTTAAAATTAATTAAATTTAAAAAGTAAAATAGATGAATAATTAAATTGAAAATTTTAAGATTTTCTAGGGAGCTCAATCCTTAATGTTGTGTGTGTATATATATATATATATTAAATAATATATTGGGTACAAATCGGAACCTAACTACATAAGAGGTCATAAGCCGCATCAAATCAAACATCGCTTGCAATTTTCAATCCCACCAACTCATTTTATATACAAATAAATTAATAAATACTTAAATGTAAGAGGCACAAGCTCTAGCAGCACGAGCTACAATTACTCCAAGGCAAGTTTTTCCTAATCGGTAAACTATAAAAATAGTTATTTAATTATTATTTTATTTTTATTTTGGTCACTCAAGTTTAAAACTTTTTATTTTAGTCACTATCGTTATTAAAATTATTTTAAAATTACACCAATTTTAACCCTCAACTTTATAAATTGTGTTAATTTAGTCTTAATTCTTAATAATTTAAAAATTAAAAAACTTTTAAAAAATGAAAAATATATTAAAAAATTATTTTTTGATAAAAATTCATAAAATTTTATAAAAATACATAAAAATTAAAATAATATTTATAAATAAATTAATATCCATTTTTTTTCCATTTTTCTAACATGAAATTTATTTATTAAAATGATAATTTTATAAGTAAAAGAATAATATTATAAATTAAATAATTTAAGGGAAGATCATGAAGAATGAAACACCCCTAAGCCATCTCCGCCGCAGGATTAGTGTTACAGAGCATTACAGTACAAATTGAAACATTTATCTTACACTAGAAAACAATTATACCATTTAATTAATAACGTTCAATAACATAAGTTAATTATAGAAAAACACATTCAAAGCCTTAAATTGAGTTTACGAGGCCCTAAAAATAGTTTGAAAACATTCAGGGGTCATTTCGAAACAAAACAGAAAATTCAAAAAAAACTTGAAATTTTCACAAACAGATATCACACGGCCGCGTGACATAGCCCATGTAACACCCCCTACCCGTATTCGTTGTCAGAATAGGGTACGAGGCATTACCGGAGTTTATGAAATTTTTTTATTTTTTTATTTTTACTCAATATAGCTCATTTATAGATATCTAGCCTTCCCTGCAAATTTTAAACCGAGACCAATCCACATCAACCAATCCAATTCAACATATTTTCAAAATAGATCCATGCATATTTATAAGATAACCTCAACACATACCAAACCAAGATTTGTTAGCCATACCAATAGCTGACCTTACATTCATTTCATATTAACATTTACTTTATTAGCTTATACATGCCATTGATTTCCAAAATAAAGTTTCTTTATATACCGAAATCTTGAGGTTGATAGTGTGATGTGGCTCCGACTGAATCTGACCTCCGAGCTCTTAACACTACAAAACAGGGGAAAAAGAAACAGGGTAAGCACTTTGTGCTTAGTAAGCCCATGTAACAAGAATTATACTTACCTAATATTTTCAATACAATGCAATAAACATTCATATATCCATTCAATGCATTATTATCCTAACATGCACAAACTCAACATTCAAGTTAGTCCAATAATTTCCATATATCAATAACATATACCATGATTGATGAGTTCATCAATACCATGATTTTCATTTCCTTGTTATTTTTCATATTTATCTCGTTGAATTTCTCGGAATTTCGATGGATTTTCAGGGGTACACTTTAGTGTACAAATCCAGGTTCGTCAAATCATGTTCATGTGCGCACATTTCTATTTCAAAGAGCACACTCCCGCAAACCTCATCTTTACAAATGGGATTATCACCCGAGCTAAATCCTCATAATATAAACTCATAGAGTATTGTCGGGATTACAGTCAGAGCTAAATCCCCTCGCAACGCAGATTACTCTAATGAGCTTGGATCTGAATTACCAGTCCAGGCTAAATTTAGACCCTAATTCGGATTACCCGTCCGGGCTAAATCTATTTTCCACATATTCTTCGGGAGGGCTATATTAGGACAGGATCATCCGTCCGGGCTAGATCCTTTTTACCGTCAATTCCTTTTCAGAGATCCATCAAATTTTCCTTTCATTCAACCGGGATTTCTTCCCATTTTTACCAAATATGTCAATGTTTCATCAATTTTCATACAATGAACATTCAAATTATATTCACATCAATAACATACATTTCAAGCATTTAAGAATATAATTCAAGTTACACGAACTTACTTCGATACTAATTCGTATACAAAATCCACTAATCCGAGACTTTTTCCTTTCCTCGATCTAGCTTCGTATTTGAGTTTTCCAAATCTAAATAAATAAATTCAATCATCAATTCAATACATTTCATGTTCACATGTAGCATTCTCTATAATTCTATTATTATTTTTAGTTCATTCAAAGCTGTTTACTTGAGTCATAATCACTAAATTATTTTTATCTTGAGCTACAGAACTCAAAATTAGGATCTACAAATTTTCTCTGAAACTTGACTCACATATATTCTTCCCATAAAATTTTTAGAATTTTTGGTTTAGCCAATAAGTACAGTTTATTCTTTAAAGTCACCCATGTTCTGCTGTTTGACTGTTCTGACCCTTCTTCACTAAAAATTAGTTATCTCTTCATACAGGATTCGGATGATGTTCCTGTTTATTTCTATTGAAAATAGACTCATTCAGGATTATAAAAATATAAATTTTAGCCCATAATTATTTTTCTCTAATTTTTGATGATTTTATAAAGTCAGAACAGGGAAACCCGAATTTATTCTGATCTTGTCTCAAAATATTCATTATATCTCATGATTTACATATCTATTGCTTACACCGTTTCTTCTATAAGAAACTAGGCTCAATAAGCTTTAATTTCATATTTTTTTCATTTTATAATTTGATTTCTAAAATTTATGGTGATTTTTCAAAGTTAGTCCACTGCTGTCCAAAACTGTTTTAGTGCAAACTGTTTATTACCATTTTTCCCCTAAGCTTTCAATAAATGATAATTTCGTCCCTACTTAATTAACTTCTCAATTGAGCTGATTTCTCTCAATTAAAACTTTATTCTATCACTTTGAACTACTTTATAACCTTTGGGAATCAGAATTTCAGTAATAGACTTTAATTTCAAACATTTTCACAATTAGGTCCTAAAAATCAATTTCTATTGAAATTACCTAATAAAATCATCTCATAAACAAATTAAAGCTTCAATTTCATTCTATTTCATCATAAACTTACAGCATTCAACCATGGTGACTTTCAATTTCACCCATGAAATCAAAGACTAATGAATTAAATAGTAGGACCTAGTTGTAAAAGTCTTTAAAATACAAAAATTACAAGAAATAGGCAAGGATTAACTTACTTAGTGCAAAAATTGTGATATACCAGCTTAAAAAACCCTCCTATGGCGTTTTTGGCTGATGAGAGTGAAGAAAAATGAAGAGATTTCTAGATATTCCAAATTAGTCCTACTTTTATTCAGTAAATTTTGTTATTTTCCCATTTTGCCCTTATTTAAGTAATTCTCCTTATTTTTCTCAGCTTATGCCGCCCAAAATATCTCCTTTGGGCTTATTTACTCTTTAGATCCCTCCTCATTTGACAATTGAGTTATTTAATCCTTCTAATAACTTTTACACCCTTTTCAATTTAGTCATTTTCATTTAATTACCTACCCAAATGTTAAAATTTTCTAACGAAATTTTAATACCACATTACTAACATTTTATAAATATTTATAAAAATATTTCTTACTCAATTTTATGAGATTAAGGTCTCGATACCTTACTTTTACCAAACTTCAATAATTCATTTTTCTAACTAACCACTAAATCGGTAAAATTTTTCTATCGATATTTGAATACGATTTTCCTATCATATAAATATTCATGCAAATATATTGAAATAAATTTCTCTTTAAATCAAATTTATGGTTACGAAATCATTATTCCGATAACTCTGAATTTAGGCCATTACAACCCAAATTGTGTGAGATAACCAAGCCCGTGTGAGCATTTGAAGTCTGGACACACAGTCGTGTCTCAGCCCGTATGCCAAACTGTGTGTACATTCGATGTCTATTCACAGTCCATGTTATAGGTCGTGCAACAAACTGACTTGAGACACACGGCCGTGTCACAAGCCCTGTCGCAAGCAGTGTGAAACTTACACTTAAAAATTAAAGGTACACATGACCATGTGTGACACACGACCATGTGAAAACTCGTGTCCCAGGCCGTGTGCTCCTTAAATAACTCCTAAAACAAGTCATTTCAACTCAATTACTTGGCACCAATCCAAATCCATTCAAGACACTGTCACCCTATTTAAACACATTCAAGAACATCCCAAAACAACCAAATCATGCCAAATCACAACAACCTATGTGCCTAACCAATATACCTTCATTGGCACAACAATTTAAAAGTCAATTCAAAATATAAAAACTACCATGATCACATACATTATGCTAGCTTAAACATACCAACTTCTTTACATCTATTCTACCAACCAATACCATATTACTTATACATTTAATAACCATTTCCATCTCAATATGATACTTAATGATAACTACATATAACCATTGCAAAACACCAACCACATCCAACAAGTACCAAAATGACATATACAAGTTACTAATCCAACAAAAGTTGTTTATTAACTAGAGTTTAAAACATATACATCTAGATACCCTATTTATATGCCCCTTCAAACTGACCCCAAAATGAACAAAATGATTACAGAAAATATAGTGGATAGTGTGAGATCTCTTGAGCTAATTCAATCGACGTCAAAATTCCAATGGACCTACAAAATTAAATCAAACGAAGTAAGCACGAGTAAAGGCTAGTAAGTTCTTGAAGTTAAGTTGTTATACTTGTAAATTTAAGTACATTAATGTAACAACATATCATGATTCCCTATCTCAAACAACCAAGATAATGTAATCTATAAAATCTACATCATTTATAATCACCAAGTCACGAACTAATACACCATATATAAGATTATAAGGTCGTAAATGTTCTTAAATTCGTCGGTTACTTGAAATAGTATCTTCCATACAAGTTACCTAATACGGTTACATCGGCTCAAAGCCTGCTAGGCTCGAGGCCTATTACAATTACATCGGCATAAAGCCTGCTAAGTATAAAACCTGATACAATACACCGTCACAAAGCCTGCTAGACTCAAAGTCTAATACGCTATTTCTAATACAACTCCATTTCATTATTAATTCTCAACCATTAACATTCAACAAATACTAACATTAACAACATTAAAGCAAAACAATTATTAAGGAATTTAATAAAACTTATGGTATAATAAGAATATACCGAGACCCGATAACTACAAATATACGACAACGCCTATTTGACAATTTCTCTTTTCCTCGATTATCGGTCAATGGACTTGCTTATTCAATTAACTAATTCAAGCATTTAAAACAATAATTAAATTCATGTAATTAGCTCTTTTATAATATTATACACATTTAACCTAAGCTTTTGTCTTTTATTCGATTTAACCCTAAATCTCTAAACCTTCAACCTTAATCAAATTAGACTAGAAAGACTTGTGTTGATTTCCTAATAGTCCCAAAATAGCCCCTAAATAACAGAATATTAATCCCTAGCCCATGAAATTTTCCACATTAAAACAATTTAACCTTTAATTACGAAACCATTCAAAGCTATTCTACAAAATAGTCTAAAACCACCATCAAGATCATAAATTCATCGACTAACATCAAATCATTCAAATTTTAACCATGGCATGTTCTACAACTTTAAAAAATTTCACAAACTAATCATCGGGTTAGCTAAATTAAGCTAACACGAACCCAAAAACATAAAAATCAATAAAAACGGATTAAAATTTCACTTACATGCACACATATAAACCTTGGCCGAACCTCAAGCATGCATAACCATGGTGTTTTTCGGTGATGGAAGAAATTGAAGAAGGAGACGATTATTTTGTCCATCTTTTTACTCACTTACCCTTTTACCCTTTAATTAACTAAAAATTTACTTAATAATCTAGTCATAACCGTCCACCCATAAGCAAATGTGGTAATTGTCATTTAAGTTCATTAGTTTTCATTTTCATGGTTTTTTAACTCATTTAACTAACACAACTAATTTTTACAACATTTATAATTTAGTTGTTTTTACTTAGTTAATTATCTAAACGTTAAAATTTCTTAATCAAATTTTTTTACGACTTTCAGATGTCCATTTTTATTAAATTAAATAATAAAAATTGACTCACTAACCAGAATCGTAGTCCCGAAATCATTATTTCCGATTCCACTGAAACCAAGCTGTTACAAAGAACACTTAAGCAGATTCACTTTTTTTCTTTTTTCAATATTAACGACCACCATGTTTAGGTTGGGTCAAATTAAGGCCAGACATAATTAGGGATATATAGGTGAGGATGAAGTCTTAGAGACTTAGTGGGTGGAAGATCATGCCAACAACTTCACAACTGATTCCTAGTTAGATGGCGTGACAACGAAAGATGTGAAAATTGAGGAATTTAAAGTAAGTGTTATTAGTGCTAATGGTTGTGAGTGAAGAAGATGTCCAATGCTCAACAAATTTGGCGAGGACTAAGGAATAAGACTAAACATATAATAAATAAATTATTGTTTATTAAATAAAACTAAAAGGAAAGGAAAATTTTGAATCTGACTTATCTTTTGTTTGTGATAAAAAAAAGTAATTTATTTATAAAATAATATTTAATAGATAAATTTCATGTTAGAAAAAGAAAAATAGGTATTCGTTCATTTATAATTTTGAATGTATTTTATAAAATCTTATATAATTTTTATCGAAAAATGAACTTTTAAATATTTTTTATTTTTATAGTTTTTCAATTTTAATTTTTTTTTCTTTTAAGAATCAAGACTAAATCGAAAGAATTTGCAAAGTTGGTGGTTAAATTTATTAAATTTTTTAGAATTAAAATAAATTAATAGAATTTATAAACTTTAGAAGGTTAAATTTGTGAATATGTCAATAAAATTTTAAAATATATGACCAAAATTAAAATATACTAATAATTAAATAACTATTTTTTTAATTTACTCTTTTAAAAATATAATTAATAGTTATTATTTTGATTAAACATCTATTTAGAAATTGGTCACCAATATTTTTTGGTAGCCTTGGAGTTGGTTGGGTGACACCTTTCACTTAGTCAATTCAACAACCACCACGACATCAATTTATTTTGTCTTTTAATCCCACCATTTAGAGAAACAAAAGGTACAAAAGTTTCTGTAATCTTTGTTTCGGACAAGCTAGAAAGAGAGATGGCACTGATTAGGAAAATCTACGATGGAACACCAAGAACATGCGTTTTGGCCAATGTCTCAAAACCCCAGAATCCCAAATCTGTATATTCAGTTCCATTTAGATCAAATCTCAAAGGAAGTTTTTCTTGTTCTTGCGGATTGGTTTTGAGGAGCAATGGCAAGTTAGGAACAGTTAAGGTTGGGTCTTTTAAGGTTTCTGCTTCAATGGCAACAGCGGAGAAGCCATCAAGAGCATCAGAAATCGTGCTTCAACCAATTAATGAAATTTCGGGTACGGTCAAGTTGCCCGGTTCCAAATCACTCTCCAATCGGATTCTGCTTCTCGCTGCTCTATCTGAGGTATGCCAATTTCATTACCCTATGTGAAGTTAGTATTTGCATTCCTTAATTACCTTTCCTTTTTAATGTTTGTTGGATATGTAGGGAACTACTGTGGTAGACAATTTGTTGAATAGTGACGACGTTCATCATATGCTTGTTGCTTTGGGAAAACTTGGGCTACATGTTGAACATGACAGTGAAAAGAAACGAGCCATTGTGCAAGGTTGTGGTGGTCATTTTCCAGTGGGGAAAGGGCAAGGTCAAGAAATTGAGCTTTTCCTTGGGAATGCTGGAACTGCAATGCGACCGCTTACTGCTGCTGTTACTGCTGCCGGTGGCAATTCAAGGTCTGTCTAATTATGATCCTTTTTACAAGTGAATTGTAACCAATTTAATCATTTTATATGGAGTATTTACATATAATTCACAGAACCATCTTCTTATATGCTAATGCTCTTTGTTTTGTGCATGTCTATTGAGATTTTAAGCTAATGCGTATATGTTACTCATCTTTTTAGCTACATACTTGATGGTGTACTCCGAATGAGAGAGAGACCTATTGGGGATTTAGTTACTGGTCTTAAGCAGCTGGGTGCAGATGTTGAGTGCACTCTTGGCACTAATTGTCCCCCTGTTCATATAAATGGAAAGGGCGGTCTTCCTGGGGGAAAGGTATGGCTCAGATTATTTCTGTTATGTTCCTGTGGTTTTATTTATATTGTTGCATAAACCTTTTTGCAAAAGGGCTTCCTTCAGAATTTGCTTTCCTGAGGTAGATTTGGGGAGCCACATAAGATTCCACTGGAAATGACTTTCCATTCCATTTCATTGTGCAATCAATACTATTTTAAGTTAAATTGTCAATCTCCATGCTTGTAAAACAATGCACCACCTTTTGTTGATGTGCATAAGTCAATTAGGTTGTAATGCTGTCTTGTTAAATAAGGACATTGCAGTTGGAGAATGTTTTGGTTGGGATTCTTTTTTCTTTCGAATTTTTCTATGTCTAGAAGTTGCTTGTGAGGTCTTACTCTAATGTTGTTTTTTGAGTATACATGGAATGATGAATGTGTTAAACTGTTAGCATTAACCATTAATTTGGCTCACATTGTCCTTCCGCCTTGATTCATACATGGTTTTAAATCATTGAGAATGCAGAAGGAGAGGGAAGGACATTTTCCTTTCTTTCTAACTATTCATTCCAGCAAATGCATCACATTCATTATTTCTTAAAAGTTTAAAAATTTTGACTTTTTGTAATATCTAAGCTGTGTTCTCTTACTTCTTCAAACTTCTAGGCTCTGTGAAGGACAAAGGCTATATTTTCACTAAAATGAAAAGGAAAAAGACTATTGATTTAACTTCTGGATTTTGTTGCCAATATTCATATTAACTTCTAGCATGGCTCCTTTTGCAGGTGAAACTCTCAGGATCCATCAGTAGTCAATACTTGACTGCTTTACTCATGGCAGCTCCTTTAGCTCTTGGGGATGTGGAAATTGAGATAATTGATAAGTTAATTTCAATCCCTTATGTTGAAATGACTATAAATTTGATGGAAAGGTTTGGGGTCACTGTGGAGCACACAGATAGCTGGGATCGATTTTTGATAAAAGGAGGTCAAAAGTACAAGTAGGTTTCTATGATGTCCACATGTTTGTAGCAGTACAATTTCATAGTCTGTTTGGACAAAAAATCATAAACTGATAAATCTTTTAGGTCTCCTGGAAATGCTTATGTTGAAGGTGATGCTTCAAGTGCTAGTTACTTCCTTGCTGGTGCAGCAGTCACTGGTGGCACTGTCACAGTAGAAGGATGTGGTACAAGTAGTTTACAGGTACTCTTTATCGTGAAGTCTATGAATGTTAATGCATTCCCAACCAAATTTAATCATAGTTCCAGTATTTGTGGATGCATTTGCTTTTGATTACATACATCATCGCTTTATACCTTTCAAAAGTGCTTTTGAATTGCTTTGACTGTTATTGAGGTTGCTCTCATATCCTTTTTAATTGGATATCCAATTGATTTTTCCACCAGAGTTATCATTCTGCCTTGATGTCTTGCTACATCGAAACTTAGCTCATGTATATTTCTTGGTTTTTCTTTTGATCAAGGGTGATGTAAAATTTGCTGAGGTTCTAGAGAAGATGGGTGCCAAAGTCACCTGGACTGAGAACAGCGTCACTGTTACCGGACCACCAAGAAATCCCTCTGGAAGGAAACACCTGTGTGCCATTGATGTTAACATGAACAAAATGCCAGATGTTGCCATGACTCTTGCTGTTGTTGCCCTTTATGCTGATGGTCCCACTGCCATAAGAGATGGTATGGTCTCGCTTTTTATATCTCCAAGATACCGTGCACATGTTTTTGTACACATGAATAACAATCTTTGTTAATTTGAAACTTCACCCTCAAAAAGCCTTAGGATTAAAAGAGATCTGTACCTTTTCATTTTTGTTAGTTCCGAGCACGAGCAATGTGTTGTTCTAGTTTATTTTGCTTTTGAAATATGCTTTTTATCTTGTTCTTCTGGACTAAAGACTATTGACTGCCTTTATGCCATTCTTTTATTTGTAACACCATGATTTCTATTCAGTGGCAAGTTGGAGAGTTAAGGAGACTGAAAGGATGATTGCCATATGCACAGAAATGAGGAAGGTAGATTCTAGCTTTTTGCTTACAGAATTCTTTTAGACCGTGTTAGTTTGGCAGCTGTACTTCCTTACTACATTGTGTGGTTTAATACTGTAGCTTGGAGCAACAGTTGAAGAAGGACTGGATTATTGTGTGATCTCTCCCCCGGAGAAACTAAATGTGACAGCAATTGATACTTACGATGACCATCGAATGGCCATGGCTTTCTCGCTTGCTGCCTGTGGCGAAGTTCCAGTTACCATCAAGGATCCTGGTTGCACACGGAAAACCTTCCCCGACTATTTTGAAGTTCTGGAGAGGGTTACAAAGCATTAAACACCTCTTATAGTGGAGGATATGTTGCCAGTGTCTAAAATCATAGACCGAAAGCAGTTGAACCTTGTTCTTGAGATCTGCTTTGTATTCTTGGAGAATCTGGAGTTGGTTATTTTCTTTCTAGGTTTGATGACTTAGTATCTGATCCCTGTCCTGAAGACTGTAATATTAAGCAATATGGTTCTATAGAGGATTGATTCTTTTTGAGAAATGCTTAGCACCTGATAATAATATTTCACATTTATTTTCTTCATCTCCAAAATGGAAAAGAGAAAGGCCTGCCAGTGCCACATTAGATACTGTTCTTCCACTTGCATGGAAACAGAAAATCTATTCTATACCTATGCCTATACCTTAAAAAAGTAAATCCCCAAAGAACACCTATCCAGATAAATATTTTTTTCTTATTTTTTAGTGGCACCAAGGCATTTCTTTTTTCAAATTTATTGTTTTTTAATTTTAGATTTACATCTATACAATTTATAAACTTACCTTCCTTTTGTTGACATTACAGAAAAGTGATTAAATCATGGTTAAATTTCAATTTTGGGTTTTGTATGCTTAAATTTACAATTTATTGACATGTGACCCTCAACGGATTCTCTCTCCTCTTTTTGTATTATAAAAAAGTAGTTTAATTTTAGTTTTGGTCACTCTATTATGTTTAAATTCGAGATTTAATTTTTATATTTCAATTTTTAACAAGATTTGATCCTTATACTTTTAGTTGATAACATTAACTTTTTATTAAAATATTATATGGTTATATATAATTTGATAGCATTAACCCTATGTTTGGATTGAGATAATATAAAAGAAAGTAAATGTGATGAATAAGGCTCATGAACATGATGGGTTCAAATTTCCTCAAGGCTCAATAACGAGGTCGAAGGCCAAGCAAATCTGAGCAAGATTGAACGGGATCATCCAAGATTTCGTTACTAACGCCCTAGATGCGCACATGACCGAAAAAGAAAATCAAGAAACCAACTCTTAGCCCAATTTTGCTGTTTCAGACAATTCAAGAATTAAGAACATCAAGATTTCAAATCTTGGTCCAAGAAACCAAATCTTGTAGCCAAGGCTCATCGGATTTCATGTACGAACTTGAACAAGCCAATTTCAAGAACAAACAGATCATAAGACCAAGTTCTTGAAAAAATGGTCCATTAAGATGTCTTCAAGCCCATCCTGAAGTTTAGAAAATAATTTAATCGAATATCAGGCTAAACTATTAAAGTGGCCCAAATTGTAAAATATTTAAACTATAAGTCCAATTTTATTTTAATAGGTGAATCATCATGTAAGAATTTAGCTCAATGAGCCCATTTAATTCATTTGGTTGAATTCCCATTAAAAGTCCACACTTAGAATTATTTTGTTTTTTTATTGATGAGTTGTCATGTTAGTTATTCCATTAAGGTTAGGAAAACTTATTCTGGGGGCCTATAAGTAGCATGGATGTTCACCCTTATACACATGCAATTGATTTATGTTTTTTTGAGTTAATAATAATTCTCTTTGAGTTTTTCTTCAATAATTGCTCTTGAGTTTCTTTTAGAAGCTGTTTTAACAATCTTTCAGGTTGTGGGAATCATCTTCAAGCTTTTTCTTGCCAAGATCTCTTTCTTGGAGGGGGAATTAGAGCAATTGAAAGGAGCTGTGGATTCTTAATGTTTCCCAGGTTCTTAGGGCGTCATCTTCTCTTTTCTATCCTTAATTTATCGTTTCTTGCTTATTTAAGTAAGTTCTTACTATTTTGGCTTGCTGATTTTATTGATTTTCGTTCTAGGTTAAGGTTGCTTCAAGAAAGACGTTCTCCTATCTTGTTCCATTAAGAAACACATCAAAATTTGGACTTTTAATCTTTTCTTGTTGTTTCAAACATTCTTGCACAAAGCATTTGCTTTTGTTTTTAAAATCACTTCTAGCAAATTTGTTTGTGTTTTGTTTTTCCAGATTTGGTTCAAGCGTTTTCTTGAGGTCCAAGGATGATTTCTTTCCATCCAAGAAACCCTAATTCGTTCTCTTTTGGACTCTTTACCAGCCGGTTCATCTTTCTTTTGTTTCAATTTCGTTTGACTCTCCTTTGTGACAGTTAATTTGTTTTCGTTGTTTCTCATTTCAGTTTACGTTCGTCTAGAGATCTAGGATAAATCCGCGACTTTGATAAACTTTACGATCCGCTTCTGCATTCATCCGCCTCATTCTTTATCATTTGGCTCATTCCTTATCAAAATGAAATCAAGAGAACAGAATATTCTTTCCCTCGTTTAGTTAGCTTTTTTATTTATTTATTTAGATAAGCAAAAACTAATGAGTTAAATATCTTTCCTTTCCCTCAAAATGCTAATGTTTAATTACCGAAAATAAGGTTTGAGAGTTTGATTATTGATTATTTGAGAGTTTGGGGTTCTAGAGTAAAATGGCATAGAAGTCATTTGATTGATCTATGTTGTGTGGTATTGATTCAAGGTATGATTTGATTAATAGTTTATTGGTATTCATATCTTTATAAGTATTCGCCAAATGAGTGTGTATCCACCCGTGATTAATGTTAACGAACAACTATTTTGAGATAAGTGCAAGGACTGGGATATGGTCTATAAGAAACGGTTTTTGAATGTATGTTCTACTAAAAAATACATATGTAACAAAGAGAATTAAGAAATGTCTAAAGAAATCTTTAGTTAGTCAGATAAGGAAGAATTAGTATGTTAAGGGTATGATAGTTGGTGTATATGTGTATATTAAAACTGTAGTGGTACCCGCCCGATATAAGTGGTTTAGAATGATGGTTGACGTATAAAATCTTTTTCAGGAATATAAAGTAACTGTTAAGTTATGATGTGATGAAGCTCACTAAGTACTCTTGTAATTATAAGGTTTTTTATTGTTTCCAGGTGTTCAAGAATTGTTGCGCTAGGAGTACGCCAGTGTAATGACGAAGTAGGTTATTATGCATATAGTGGAAAAACAACGTAGTAAAAGTTATGCCTTATGTGTCTATTTTCATTAAACTTTTTTATATATATAACGAATCTATAATAAGTCTGATGTAATAAGTTATTTTAAATGCTTTCCTTGTTTTAGACATTAAGTTTCGAGTTAAAATAATAAATATAGTGTTTAAAGAAGTGAGTAATTGTCAACTTTTTGATAATTTGTTGAATATTGTGATCCAACACCTGAGATCTAGATCCGGTGAATCGGGTCTGATGGAGGGCGTTACAATCTTTTTACAATTCATTCCATTTCTTACATTTTGCACCGTACCAACCACAATTCAAAACATAGCCACTTATCATCAATTTAATCCAATGGACATCATAACATCAAAACAATATATTTGTATACTTTTAAAAAACATAACATCACCATGTATATATATCATACACTTGTATAACAAATTTTGCAGTCATTCGTTCATTCATTAATGCATATCTATTAGTATCTACCACAAATCTCACATTTATCGATGTAGTCTTTTTTATATCATAAGTGTAATGGCCTAAATTCAAGATTATCGGAATAATGGTTTCGCAACCATAAATTCGATTTAAATAGAAATTTATTTCAATATGTTTGCATGAGTCTTTATATGATAGGAGATATTTTTATAAATATTTATAAAATGTTAGTAATGTGGTATTAAACTTTCGTTAGAAAATTTTAACGTTTGGATAGGAAATTAAATGAAAAGGACTAAATTGAAATGAAAGTAAAAGTTTAATTATAGATTAAAAGAAAGTATAAAGGACCAAAATGGCAATTAAGCCATTTTGTCTAGACTGAGGCGGTTTATTGAAGAAAATCTGAGATTTTCTTTTGTATGTTATTATATTATATTTATATTATATTATTATATAAACAAACAAACTAAAAGAAACAAAAAAGAGAAGATCAGAGAGCAAACGTGAAAGAAAGAAAGAAAAAGAGAAAAGAGAGAAGAAAAGGGAAAATTAAAGTTTGAAGCTTGGAGTTTAATTTGGTAAGTTAATTTAGTCCTTTTCTTTTAATTTTGATGCTTTATAAGTTTTAGAACAAAGTTTTGATGAATTTAAGTTGAAATTTTTGAAGTTTTAGAGTTTTTGAATATAGCGTATGATGAATAAAATGATGAATTAGTGGTTTAATTGAAAGAATTTGAAGTTAGAATTGGATAAAGGATTTAATTGTAAAATAAGCTATAAGAAAACTGTTTTAAGATAGCAGCAGTAGGGTAACTTTGAAAAATCACTAAAAATAGTATAAGTGGAATTAGAAGCTGAGTGAGATATTAAATTAAAGCTTATTGAGTCTATTTTCATATGAAAGAAACAAGGAAATCAAAGGAATTCTGTATTCTAAGATATTTGGATTTTTGTAAGACTGGTTCAGAATGAATTCGGGTTCCCCTGTTTTGAATTTAGAAAATCATAAAAAATTGAAGAAAAATAATTATGGGCTTAAATTTATATTTTTAGAATCCTGAATGAGTCTATTTTCTATAGAAATAAACGGGAACATCATCCGAATCCTGTATGAGGAGATAATTAATTTTTAGTGAAGAAGGGTCAGAACTGCCAGACAGCAGAACAGGGGTAACTTTGATGAATAAACTGTACTAATTGGCTGGGCTAAAAATTTTGGAAATTTTATGGTATAAAGAAATGTGAGTCTAGTTTCAGGGAAAATTAACGGTTCTTCATTTGGATCTCTGTAGATTGAGAAATAAATAATTTAGTGACTGTGACTCAAGTAGACAGCTTTGAATAAGCTAAAAATAATAATAGAATTATAGAAAATGCTACATGTGAACATGAAATGTATTGAATTGATGATTGGATTTATTTATTTAGATCCGGAAAACTCAAATACGAAGCTAGATCGAGGAAAGGAAAAAGTCCCGGATTAGTAGATTTTGTAAACGAACTAGTATCGAGGTAAGTTCGTGTAACTTGAATTATATTCTTAAATGTTTGAAATGTAAGTTATTGATGTGAATATAATTTGAATGTTCATTGTATGAAAATTGATGAAATATGGATATATTTGATAAAAAGGGAAAGAAATCCGGGTTGAATGAAAGGAAAATTCGATGGATCTCTGAAAAGGAATTGACGGTAAAAGGATCTAGCCTTGACGGGTGATCCTATCTGATATAGCCCTCCAAAGAATATGTGGAAAATGGATTTAGCTTGGACGGGTAATCCGAATTAGGTTCAATTTAGCTTTGATCGTAATTCGGATCCAAGCTCATTAGAGTAATTATCGTTGCGAGGATTTAGCTTTGGTGGTAATCCCGACAATGCCCTATGAGTTTATATTACGAGATTTAGCTTTGGGTAGTAATCCCATTTGTAAGGATGAGGTTCATGGAGTGTGCTCTCTGAAATGGAAATGTGCGCACATGAATATGAATTGACGGACCTGAATTTGTACACTAAAGTGTACCTCTGAAAATCCATCGAAATTCCAAGTAATTCAACGGGATAAATATGGAAAAATAACAAGGAAATGGAAATCATGATATTGATGAGCTCATCAATCATGGTGTGTATATTATTGATATAAGAAAATTAATGGACTAACTTGGATGTTGAGCTTGTGAATGTTAGGGTAATAATGCATTGAGTGAGTATATGAATGTTTATTGCTTGTATTGAAAATACTAGGTAAGTATAATTCTTGTTACATGAGCTTACTAAGCATAAAGTGCTTACCTATTTCCTTTTTCTCTGCTTTGTAGTGTTAAGAGCTCGGAGGTCGGATCGGTGGGAGATTCATCGCACTATCAACCCCAGTATTTCGGTATTTAAAGAAACTTTAGTTTGGAAATGAATGGCATGTATAAGCTAATAAAATAAATGTTACTATGAAATGAATGTAAGGTCAGCCATTGGTATGGCCTATGTGTTAAAGTTATCTTATAAATATGCATGAATTATTTTAAAAATATGCTGAATTGGAATGGTCTCGGTTCTAAAAAAAAAAAAATTTATTGTAAACTTTGGTAATGCCTCGTACCTTATTCTGACAACAAATACAGGTTGGGGGTGTTACAATAAGTTATTAAAATTATATTTGTATATATATAATTAATAAATAAAACCATAATTAAAGCATAATAAGAAACTATGTAAGTTCCATATGAACTTACATGGAAAATAACAACCACAAAGTGTAAGAACTAATATGTAATTTTTTTTATTTTTTGATTAACTTCCGATTGATTTAATTCCAAATCTATAATAATTCATCACAAATTATCAATTCCAACAGCTTTTTTAACATCTTAGTATATGCATATAACAACTTAATTTCATTTTACACAATTTCTCTAAAGTTTCACATATTATTCAATTTAGTCCCTAAAATCGAAATGGTTATATCTTTAAATTCTAATGTTCATTTTTCAATATGATTTCAATTTCATCCATATACAACCCTATAAATACAATAATTATATAAATTTCATATCAATTTTAACATATTCACATTTTAATCCCTATACTCAAAATTAACAAATTTCACTTTATAAAATAGTCCTATTTCATAACAAAGCTTCAAACTCTTTAATTATCCAAAAAGTTTCAAAATCAACAATGATAACTTTTAAAATCTTTGATAGTTTTACGATTTAACACTCGGCTTAGCTAGATTAAACGATAGAGATCTCAAAAACATAAAATTTACGAAAAACGAGTTTGAACTTACATGCAAGGGTGGAATGATTTTGAATATTTTAAGCTTTCTTCCTTCCCTAAAAAAATGGTGGAAATGGTTATGGATGAAAAAATGAAGATGATAATGGCTTATTATTTTATGTTTTATGTTTTAATTATAACAGATCCTTTAAATTTCACTTTCTTTTTACTAATTAAAATATACCTATTGTCCACTACTATACAAAAGTGGTTATTTGCTACTTTAAAACTTAAATAATTACCTTTTAAACCCTTAGAACTATTAAAAATAAAATACAATTAACTTTTATATTATTTACAATTTAGTCCTTGTATCTCAATTAGCCATCCAATTACTAAAATTTCCTGACCAAGATTCAATTCACATATATAATAGCTCCGTAAATACTTAATAAAAGTATTTATGGGCTTGGTTTACAGAAATGAGGTCCCGATACCTTAATTTTTAAACCCACTGACTTTTGAACCGATACACTTGTACCTTGACTAACTTTCCAAATAGCTAAAATTATTAGACCAGAATTTAGTAATACTGTATGACCTCGTAAATATTAATAAATAACATTTATTGACTCAATCATCGAAAAACGAAGTTCCAAAACTACTGTTTTTGATACTACTAAAAATCGGATTGTTACATCAAAATTATTTTCATCCACCTTCTGAGAGGTTGTTATTGTTCATTCATCATTTTTCATCAATTGCAAATTAGGAGGGTTTTAATTGAACCATAAGTGATAAAAACTAGGGGAAATATTTTATGTAAAACTTGTTAAAAAGATTGTGTTGTAAGAGTTATACCTTCTCCTTGAAAGGTATTAATTCTAACACTAAATTTGGAAATCCTTTGTACAGAAAAACTAATATAGTTGAGTTAGGCAATTAGAACCGAACCACTATAAATCACTTGTATAAACTTTTTTTTTTCCTTTTTTATTTAGAAAAATTTATAAATATTTTTAAAATATCAATTTACATCCTCTTGGCATTTTTAGGCCTAACAAGCTTTAACAATTCTATGTTGCCATTTCCTGTGGTTTACTATAACAGGGTGAATGGTTTTGGGGTTTTTTTTTTCTTATTTTCTTATTGTCCTAGGTGTATTCTTCATTCCAAATCGTTGGTAGGTTTAAGTCTAGTTTAAAAATGCTTCTTGAAAGTACTTTTGGGGAAAAAAATATTTTTAATCCCCAAAAATATTTTTAAAGAGAAGTTAAAATTTTCAGCTTCTAAAAAAGGTGTTTTTGGTCCAATTTTTGGTTTGAGAGAAACATATTTTCTCTCAAAAAATAGTTTATTTAGGAATACTTTTATCCCAAACACACTATTGAAAAACATTTCTAAATTGGTCGCTAAGCTAAAACATGGTGATTTGCATGTTCATCATGTGCCATGACTGTAGGTGGTGAGTTGCATATATTTGTATCTAGCATGATCTAAAGGAATAAATAAAAAGTATTGTATTGTAAGGTATTTGTAAACGTAATGTAGTCTTGTATAAAATTGAAACTCTGGCAGAATTATGTGGTACTCTGTAATTCAATTTAAACTTTGCCTGCTCCCATTTATATATGTTTATTTCATGTATTTATCTTCCGTTATTCTTTTTTTTTGTTTGAGTTATTTGCTTTTCTAATTTATTCTCTTAATTTTAATACATTCATTTTGTTCACAATTCTGAATCAGGTTCTATTGTTGAATATTAGTGTTGTTTAGAGTTTGTTGCTAGAAATTGAATAAAAGTGTAATTACACTCTTTTGAAATTATAAAGATATGTTTAACTGACATAATTTAATTAAATTGTAATTTTCTATGTCGTGTTTGGTAGTATAAATTATAATTATATAGTTACACAATTTATATTTAAAACAATATTAATTATTATAAAAATAATTAGTACGATAAAAACAATTCTAAACGAGTAAAACAACTAAAATTAAATCATCATATGCAATATATTAATTTAAGAAACTAGTCAATAATATGATTACTAATGTTTGTAGAATTGGATCAGTATCGAGCCTTCACTTTGCCAATCAATCAGTTCATCCAGTTCAACTAGTTTTTTTTTTTCTCTGTTCAACCGATTCTCGACTCAATCAATTCAATATCTTTTTTAAAACCAATATCTCAATTAATTTTCGATCCAACCCACTCATCTTGTTAATAAGATTAAAGTGAGTATAGGAAAGAGTTATGGAGTGGCTGCCGTAGTTTGGATCGTATAAACGGTAAGCAGAAACTGGCAATGTATTTCACAACCGAAAAGTAAACTCGAGAATAATAAATCAAAAAATGAACACCGACTTCAACCTGGATATTTTAATGGTTTTTAAACAATAATTGATTTTAAATTTTTAATGTAAAATGTAAAAGAAAATATAAAAATTATTTGTATTTTGTTGTTTTAAAAGTATTTATTAAAATGATTTTGAAAAAGAAAGTAGAATTTCCAAAAACAAATCCAAAACTTAAAATTAACATAAAAAGAAGAGAAGAAGGTAAATCTGTAATATGGAAAAACAACATGTTGAAACAGCCAAAGTCCAGCTTACATTAACTAGCATGGAAGGAACAAGTTGCCGCTTTGCCAGCTATTAATACCAAGGTTGTTTTAACTCCACACCCTCACATGGGAACTGCTGCCACCCAATTTTCTTTTCTCTCACAATTATATTATTTGTCCATAAATAATCATTTATTCCACATTCACTACAGCTCACACCCTTACCATTAAATCAAGATCAATGTATGTACCATTTTATTTTTATCATTTCACAATCTCTCACTCCACTTCAATCTTGATTTTTTTCTTTTTTGGGTAAAATCATAAATTTTCAATATGTTTGTGGTATCAAATATTAAAATTAGTATGATTTAGTGAAATTAAGATTTAGAAATCAGAAAAATAGAAAGAGGGATGAGAATTTTGGTTTTGAGTAATGCATTGATAATGGGGAACATAAATTGCAATCCAAGATATGTATAAGAAGATTCCATGGAAAGTTGGCTTCAAGTCTATGAGCTGCGCTCACTATTTCTGACTTCTTCTTTCTCTCTCATTTGATTGTAGACCCTATGTCATCATCTTGTTAGATTTCTTTCCTTTTGTCTTTTTTTCTGCGGTCATTATTTTTTTTACAAACTGTAAAAAATAATTGATTTCTCATGCATAACTTACGTATTAAGATACACCATCCAGCAAACTATAAATTGATTTTTATAAAGCAATGTGTTTAAACTATGATACTTTTTACTCGCTTTGAGGATTTCCAGCATAAGCATACTTACAAAAACAAACAATGGGTGATTAAATATTTGAAGTCATAATTTGGTGGTCCCAATTTTAATTTAATTTGTGCAGATGCCAGAGACCTGAATTTTTAACTGGCAAAAAGAAAGCTGATTTTTTTTAAAAATTTACTAATTCAATAATTAGGGGTTGATAATTGTAGAGATAAACCCAATCCCAAAATCCCTCGCAGATCTCTCAAGTTCTGGGGGAGATTTTTTTAATGTAGTATTTTAGCATCAAAATCCTCGACCACACCATCTAAAATAGAACCCCAAACTTATAACTTAAATGTGTGTGGGTGTTTTTTTTAAGTGTGAATGGTGGGAAATTAGCATCGAAATCCTCATCCACACCATATACAACAAGATCCCAAACTTAAATTAATTTCTTACCTCACAGATAAATTTAGCAAAGCTGGTATTTTTTTTTTTCACTATGCTGTTATTTATTGCTTATCTCAAGAAGAAGAGCAATATTCTTAACCTCCCTATATTTAACGGAATCAACCCATTTCATTAAATACAGACTTGTGTTGATAAATAATCATCCTAAAGTTTCTTCTTTCTTTTTTTTTCCTTCTTTTTAAAACAAAAATCAAATCTTGATCTCTCTCACCCCCCCCCCCCAATTGAAAGAGCTCCCTCTGTATCTAAACCAACAGAGAAACCAACCCATCATTTCAAGATTCTCATTTTCATCATCAAAATGAGAAAGAGGTAGCCAAAGTCACTGCAACTCCATTAACACGGATAATATAAACAACTACTTCCCTTTCCCACCGACAAAAAAAGATTTAGTCTCTCTGGAGTAGCCACCCCTAAACCCTGAAAACACATTGGACAAAGGTTTTCCAGATTCTGGGTTTCTTCCCAAAAAACCTCACCAATGTCAAAGCAAATGTCTCATCTCGACAATATTCCATCAACACCGGGGAAATTCAAGATGGACAAGTCACCGTACATTCACAATAGGTTGAGGTGGCATTCCTCTCTTGCAAAGCTTACCTTTTGGTCTTTTATGTTCTTGGGCCTCATCTTGATTTTCTTCTTTCGATCTCCTTCCTCCAATCCCCTTTCTCAAGATCCTTCTCGCCGCTCTCTTCGTACCTACAACTGGGGTGGACCCGCTTGGGAGAAACGGGTCCGTTCATCTGCCCGTATCCGTTCCCGTAACGGCATCTCCGTTTTGGTTACTGGAGCTGCCGGTTTTGTCGGCACCCACGTTTCGGCTGCTTTGAAAAGGCGTGGAGATGGTGTTCTTGGACTTGATAATTTCAATGACTATTACGACCCTTCATTGAAAAGAGCTAGGCAAGCGCTTCTGGAACGAAGTGGGGTTTTCATTGTTGAAGGAGATATCAATGATTCGGCTCTTTTAAGGAAACTTTTCGAGGTTGTCGCATTTACCCACGTTATGCATTTAGCTGCTCAAGCTGGCGTCAGGTATGCTATGGAAAATCCTGGCTCTTATGTGCATAGCAATATTGCCGGTTTTGTTAATTTACTTGAAGTTTGCAAGTCTGCTAATCCACAGCCTGCAATCGTGTGGGCTTCTTCCAGTTCCGTTTACGGTCTTAATACCAAAGTCCCATTTTCTGAGAGAGATAGAACGGATCAACCTGCTAGTTTATATGCTGCTACTAAGAAAGCTGGTGAAGAAATCGCACATACTTATAATCATATATACGGTCTCTCTTTAACAGGTTTGAGGTTTTTCACCGTTTATGGCCCCTGGGGAAGACCAGATATGGCTTATTTCTTTTTCACTAGGGATATATTGAAAGGCAAGTCAATATCAATATTCGAGGCAGCTAATCATGGCACGGTGGCTAGGGATTTTACCTACATAGATGATATAGTGAAAGGGTGTTTAGCAGCACTGGATACCGCCGAGAAGAGTACTGGTAGCGGAGGGAAGAAGAAGGGACCGGCTCAATTGAGGGTATTCAATTTGGGGAACACATCACCAGTTCCAGTTTCAGATCTGGTGAGCATATTAGAGAGGCTTTTGAAGGTGAAGGCAAAGAGGAATATAATGAAGTTGCCTCGGAATGGGGATGTTCAGTTCACACATGCCAATATCAGCTTGGCACAAAGGGAGCTTGGGTATAAGCCCTCAACTGATTTGCAGACAGGTTTGAAGAAATTTGTGAGGTGGTATCTGAGTTACTATTCTGGTGGGAAGAAAGCAGCTGGATAAATCATTCTTGTGAATGTTGTGGCAGGATCCTCCGGATATCTTGTTCATTATCATTCTTATCATTGTTTTTTTTTTTCATTGCCCGATTATTGTTATTTCTTGTATCTTTAATGAAGCCATATAGGGAGGGATATCATGTCCTACTTTGAAGAAGTTTTGAGATCAGTGGACATTGTTTGCAGGGCAGGCACACGCTGTATCAAAAGAACACCGGAACAATTTTTCTTTTTCTTTTTTTGTAATTGTTGGTATTTTTGGCATTGTAGTAGAATTCATAACTGATAGAGCATATGGTGATTGGTGGACATGAATCATTTGCTATGCAATTCCAATAAAATAGCACACGATAATATGTTCTTCCATTCTTGTGGATAAATCGGATCGAATTTTGAATTATTGATTTTTTTCCAAATTATAACTCACCCTACTTCATTGTATTAATGATAAATTCCGTCCTATATTGTAGTTTATGTAAAATAATACTGCTGATCTTCATGTCTTGCGCTGCTTCTTTACTTTTCAGATAAGCAAATCTTCTTGACTTTGATACGTCGTAACCAGTACTTGTTCTTTTAAGAGAAGCAAAGTGTCTCAAAACTGTGGACAATGCCAAAATTACACGAGAAACACAACATAACATACGACAAACAAGCACACCAATACAGTAAGAACAAACAACTTAAGCTAAGCACCCAAACTAAATTACCAATAGAAAAATAATTTGAAAGCGACCCCCTCCTATTATGCTAACATAACAGCTCCACATATCACACAGCCTCTTCAAACAATTCAATAATCATATTTGAATTGTGGGCTGAGGATTTTGATCGCAGATGACAAGTAGATTCAGAATATTGAAGCCTTCAAGGAGATTTCAATGCAAGCAATTTGGTGAATTTTGTGTACGCTGTTACTGCTGCTAAGATGTTTATTTGTAATAGGAATTTAGGTGCTTTTATCGGATTCCAATCTACCTAGTTTTGGTGTGTGTGTTCTGGGTACAATTGCAAGAAATAAATTACCACCTGGTGAAGCTAATGAAGATTTTGGAAGCACATGTTGCACATTGTTTAGCTTCTTTTTTGAGTTGCCAGTTGTTTGTGGACTGTTGTTGGATAGAGACGGAACGGAGGATTTGGTGAATGTCTTCAAGTGCTTGTTGGAGTTTCTATTCTGGAATAGTGTTGTTAGAAAATATAGACATCACATATCTAATAAGAGTAATTACATATTATTATTTATTATCAAAAATGTTTAGCACAAATTAAAAGTGATTTAATTTAGATAAGATTTATTAGGCTTTAGTTATTAAATAAAATATGAGCCAAATATGTGTAGATACTCTAGTAATTAATTTCTAATTGATAATGGTCTGATTAGAAATTAGGGTTAATATGCGAAAGTTATATATTAAGGTTATGATATCTAAATTACACATAGGTAACTTATCTAATATCCCGTCTTTAGAAAAGAGAGTCACTTTCTCTAGATTACTTATGTGCTAATTTGGAATATCAAAACCGCAAGATCTGTAGATTTCAAGAAATCAATGAATTTAGGTACGCTTCCGCATCTAGTTTTTTTCTTAATTTATTCTTGATAATTTGACATAACATATCCTGATTTATGGTTTCTTAAGTTTTATATCAAATATTATTTTACGGTTCTATCAGGTGTATCCAAGGATAATGTTGACCCATTTTTTGTCTTTGCCAAAAAGCCTACACGAATTAACGTTGTGACCCTTGAGAGTCAAAAAAATAGAACGCAAAAATAAGGATTCTAGTATGAAGTTTGATGGAAATTTTGAAGCTTTAAATAGACAATAATTGTGAGCCACTGGGTCCCTATGCAATTGCAGCTCCACATGTTATGTCATTTTGGTTGTCATGGATTATGCTTAAGCATAAAGTCCAATGGGGAGTTAATGTTGAGAGTTCTTGGGATCCTTGGTTACGTGGCCAGAGGAGTGTCAGAGTTGAATGAGCTAAGTACAAACATATAGAAATCATTGATCCTTTTGAGGAACCTACAAGATTAAGATCAATTTTCAGGAAAATGAGCTTGTTTCTTGATTTTCAAATTATCCAGAAGGTACAAGCCACAAAAGTGTAAATTCTCCTTGACTCATGGGAATTAATTTTATTTGATAGAAGCCATTGAAGTATCCAATTGGAGATGGAGGAGGTGTTGAGAGAATTTGGGTGGAGAGAGAGGGGGAGAGAGAGAACTGAACCAAACTAGATGGCCCTTACAAAGTTACATTGATGGAAGAGATGTTTAGTTGTTTCCTTGTTGGTGATGTAGATAGGGAAAAGGTTATTATTTGAGGATAATCGTCTCAAGAAGAGGTCTTTTGTACAGAGACAATTATTGCATATCTTCTATAGAACAACAATTATTTTGTAAGGGAGTTTAAGTCACTAAAGATTGAACTAGACTTTTTGTGGAGTGGTTGAAAAAGGGCTATGAGGATTTGTCTGACATAGGAGAGAGTAAACATCTTTAACCAAAGAAAAGGCCATTATGATTATATTTCCATACAATTTTGTCTTCACCACCCTAAACGGAGAGAGTTCTATTGTTGAGATCAAAGGCACGGTTGGGGTTTTGTCTTCACCACCCACTGAAAGGCATGAATGGTTTTGTCCATGCTTTTACATACATTTTTTGGAACCTTAAATATAGAAAGAGAATATTAGGGGAAAGAGGCTAAGGTGGTTTTGATGAGGGTAAGTCTTTTGCCCGTCGATAGATATTTTGGCTTCCACAAAGCAAGCTTGTTATTCACCTTGTCAATACTGGTATGGAAGAAATATTTTTTCCTATGCAATTTTCTCAATTCCAAACCCAAATATTTGCCAAGTTGGTCCACTCTTTTATTGAACCATCTCTTTTCTTAATGCTTAGTTGCAGGGTTGAGAAAGAGCTCAGATTTGTTAAAGTTAATATAGACATTCTCGAGCAAAGTCTTAAGTGATTTACAAGACTGGACAACGACATTGTAGAAGATAAAGCAGTCATCAACAAAGAGGGTGATTAATAAAATGTGCATTCTTGGAAATTTTTACACTTTAGATAGATCCATCCGTTTCAGCTTTTTGAAGCATAAGAGAAAGGATATTCATGCATATGACGAAGAGGTATGGGGAGAAAGGATCCCCCGAACATAATCCTCTGATTGGGTTAAAGCATTTAGTGAGAGAGCCTTTGACAAAGACTTGGTAAGAAACTGTGGAAATGCATCGATGGATTAAATCAATCCATTTTTTTTATCGAAGCCTATCACTTCAAGAACAATTTGAAAGAAGTCCCAGTTGATCTCATCAAAGGCTTACTCATGTCAATTTTGAAAGATGCCAAAGACTTTTTGCCCTTTATTTTCCCTTTAATGGTGTGAAGAATTTCATTAGCAAATACAATATTATCAGAGATGAGACGACCACGTACAAACGCATTTTGGTAGTAGGAGATGAAATTGGGGAAAATTTTTTTGAGGCGATTGACAAGAACCTTGAATATGATCTTATAAGTGACATTACAAAGGTTGATATGTAACACCCCTTACCCGTATTCGACGCTGGAACAGGGCACGAGGCATTACCAGACTTATACGCAAGCAATCATACAAAAATGAAACATGAATTTCCACTCAAATTTAAAACTTTTCTTTAACATTCATATCGAACCTTAAACGAGCTTACGAGGCCCCAAAAATACATTTGAAGTGGTTCAGGACTAAACTGAGAACTTTGAAAATTTTCGAGAAACTTAGAAAATTTTGCATGAAAAAGGTCCACACGCCCGTGTGACATATCACACGCTCGTGCTTTAGGCCGTGTCCAAAATAGGGGACATTCTGTTTATGACGTCATCAACCAAATAAGGTCACACGGCCAAGGCCACGCTCATGTCCTTAGCCTGTGTGGCGAATTAAATTCCACAAATTAAGTGCAGACTTCACATGGCCTGGGCACATGCCCATGTCCTATGGTCGTGTCTTTCACACGGTCGAGACACACGGTCGTGTCTCATGCCCGTGTGTTTATAACTGGGCATTCTATTTTTCAAAACTAAGGTGCAAGGGACACACAGCCAGAACACACGCCCTTGGGGCAAGCCATGTGTCACACACGGCCTAGACACATGCCCATGTGTCTACCCGTGTGGACAACTTTGAGGCTATTTTCCAAACCATTTGTCACCCTCAATAACACACGCACACTTACACATCTCAATGACATCTAGCATAGCATAAATAAGAACTTAAACATTCATAAACATGGCTCATACATGGCAACACATCATCACTAGACCATCAATAACCATAGGCCATATCATAATAACATTGGCACATGCATGCATATATGAATAGGTTTACAACTCAATAATCAATACGAGCCACATCCCATGGCCTTATACAAAATGAATCAATTATCATCATAAGCCAACACATTTGGCTAAACCAATATGACATGTAACAAAAAGACCAAGTTTCTATACATGCCATACTCAAAATGTTGAGACTAACTATTCGATTTAGTCCATAACCTTGTTCTTTCCTCGGTTTAGATCTAGACTCCGTTTTTCTTGATCTATAATAGAAAATTTAGCTCATTTAATAATCACATTACTCAATTCAGTCCAAAAGTCATATTATGGAAAAATTACATTTTCCCCTAAACTTTGACATATTTACAAATTTGCCCTTAGGCTCAAAAAATGAAATCTATTCAATTTCTTTGATTCCCAAGCCTAGACTATTCTCTTTTATACTTATAGCAGTCTACATTTTTCATTTAATCACACTTTTACACACATTTTGAAATCTTTTTACAAATAGGTCCTTTTGTCAATTTTCACCAAAAATCACCTAGCAAAAGTTGTTTATCTAACATTAAACTTGCATAATCTACCATTAGACATCAAAATACATGCATGTCACACATCGGTAAATTTTTAAACATGAACCCTAGCTCAAATAAATGGTAGAAATATCGGTTGATAATAACTTCAAAAACGTAAAGAACATTAAAAATGGGACTAGGATGCACTTACTATCAATATTGAAAGTTGAAGAAACCCTAGCTATGGAGAGCTTGAGAATTTCGGCTATGGTGAAGAAGATGGGCATCAATTTTGACTTTATTTTCCCTTTTAATTCTTTTATTAACCAAATAACCAAAATGCCCTTTTTACTAAACTTTCAAATTTTACCTATTCATGCCTATTTTTTTCCATAAAAATAGAAATTGGTCAAATCACTATTTAAGACCCTCTAATTAAAAATCCATGGCAATTTCATGCTCAAAGCTTCTAGAACATATATCTTACAACTTATTCAATTTAGTCCTAATTATCAAATTGGACACTTTATGCATAAAATTTCTTCATGAAATTTTTACACAATCATGCAAACATATCATGGACCTCAAGAAAATCATAAAACAAATATTTCTATTTCGAATTTGTGGTCTCAAAACCACTATTTCGACTAGGCCCAAAATCGGGATGTTACAACTCTCCCCCTTAGGGATTTTCGTCCCCGAAAATCTTACCGATGAAAAGGTTTAGGTACTATTTTCTCATGGCTTTCTCGGGTTCCCATGTAGCCTCTTCAACCCCATGTCTTTGCGATAATACTTTTGTCGAAACCATTTTTTTTGTTAAATGGGGTCGACTTTAAAAACGAAAATGGAGTCGCCACCAATCTTTTTTCGAGGTGTGATCGAATCACCTTGAGATTAATTATTAAAACATTTTGATTTATTAAAACAATGATTTTGGCCTACGAAATTTGAGAAAACGGGTTCGGGAGTCGCTTACGCACGAGGAAGGGTTAGCACCCTCGTAACGCCCAAAATTGGTACCTAATTGATTAATTCACGTCTTAATGTCGAAAATTTGAAAAGATTTTAAAATACGATCCTTTTTTAAAAGAGAACTTGAATAAATTAAGTCAGATGCTGAGACCCGCTTATTTCGAAGAAGTAAAATATCATACCCAGTGAGTTAGGATACAATATTTTGAATCCTCGATACTAAGCTTGCCTTTTGACTTTTAAAACTCGCATTTAAATTTAAGAAGGATATTCGGTTATTTGGGTCAAACGAAAAATCAGAACCCAGTAAGTTAGGGCACAATTTCACAAAATTCCAAATACAGAATATTGCCTTTATTTTTAGAAATTCTTACCTCGAGATAACAAAATGTCACGTCCAGTGAGTTAGGACACAACATTTTTGAATTCCCGAGAATAAGTTTTTTTATTCAACTTATATGCCTCGATTTAAAAAAAAACTGGTTCTTTAGGCTCGACGAGAAAAATCGAAACCCAGTAAGTTAAGGTATGATTTCTCGAAGCTCCCAAATTCCGAGCATTGCCTCATTGTGAAAACGTCTTGAACCAGGATGTAGCAATAAAATGAAATGCATTTTTATTAAAAACGATGGTTTGTGAATAAAACCATTACACCAATAAATTACAAGATACAAATACTAAAAGGAATATTTCGAGAAAATTACACGACATACATCATTTAAATGCCAACATTAATAATTAAAGAAAAATGAAATAAACAATATAAAAAAACAATTTAAAGCAAATAATAATTTGAGATAAATAATTTATAAAAAAGAATTAAAATAAGATAATAATAAAAGAATTTAAAATAAACAAAATAAAAATTTAAATAAATAATATATAAAACAGTTTAAACTAAGTAATTTATATAAAAATTTAAACCAAATAATATGTTCAAAAGCTTAAAAATAATAAATAATATGTATAATTTAAAAACAAATAACGTATAAAAAAGTTTTAAAAAACAAACAATATATATAAACATTTATAATAATAAAACGATTCAAAAATAAATAATAAGACAATTTTAGATAAATAATACATAAAAAGTTTAAAATATATACTATAAATGGCAACTTGAAATAAACAGTATAAAACAATGTAAATAATTAATATAAAAAATAATATATACAAAGCATCTTAAAATAATATATGCAACAATTTAAAATAATCATATAAAAAATTTAAAATAAATAATATGTAAAAGAAATTTAAAACAAATAATATACAAAACAGTTTTTTAAAAAAATGATATATAAAAAAGTTTAAAACAGGTTATATAAAAGTTTTAAAATAAATAAATAAGTGACAATTTGCAAAAATAAATTGAAATTAAACATATTAGGGATTAAATTAGAATAAAAATGAAATTAAAGGTAAAAACTGTAAATAAATAAACAAAGAAGGACCAAAGTGAAAAAGCTCTAAAGGGTAGAGGACCAAATGAGAAATAAATCCCTCCCCTGGATACGCGTCCCTTCCCCAGAGGATCGACGCATCAGGGACTAAATTGAAACGCTAAACAAATGCTGTGGCCGAATTTAAAAAAAATAAAAAGGTAGCCAATGGACTAAATTGAAACAAATTGAAAAATTGGAAGGACCAGGGTTGTAAATAACCCATTTGTTAAAAACACGCGGACCCTCATTGCGGGTTGGGTCGCGCGCACGGGCTGAGGTTAAACGGCATCGTTTTGGCGCTTGGGTTTTTAACCCAAAACGGCGCCGTTTTGATGTGTTATAAAAACCCAATTTTTTTTAAAAAACTTCATTTCTCTTCTCCCCCCCCCCAAAAAAACTCTGAGCTTTCTCTCAACACTCTCCTTCTGGCCATAATTACGCGATGGCTCGTGGCCGACCCACTGTGGCCGCGACATCACCGTGATTTGCACATGCACTCCATGGTGGCCGAAAAATTCAAAAAGAGTTATTTTTCTCGGCCTTTCAAATTCAAACACCCAAGACACTGTTTTTCATCGGAAGGTAAGATTTTTTATTTTTTATTTATTTTCAATTTCCTTTCCTAAAAAAATAAAATAGCGAATAAAAAAATAAAAAATAAAAAATAAAAAAGGGAGCAGAAATAAAAAAAACTCTAGAAACGATTGTTGTATTCTCTTTTTTTTTTTATTCTGTATTCCTGTAGAGAAAAAAAATTACATTTGCAGTGGCTTTTATAGCCAAAAGAAACATTTACAACTGCTTTTGGCTTTTTGTTTGTTTTTTGTTGTTGGCTGCTTGCAGGTACAAAGGCTGTGTGCTGATGTGGCGAAGGGGGTACGGAGGTGTTGACGTGGAGGAACGACAGCTAAAGGCTTAGGGTTTTTCTTTTGATTTGTTTTCTGTTTTGGGCTTAGGGGGCTAGGGTTTAGGTATTTGGGCTAGGTTTAGTATCTTGGGTCTGTTTTTGGATTAATTTAATAATCGGACTTGTATTGTTTTTGTTTTAATTTAGTTAATGGATTGTTGTTATTAGACTTGATTTATTATTATTTTTTGGTTTTAATTTTTTTTTCTTGTTTTGGTTTTATTTTTTTGTTTGGTTAATTAGGCCTCGGGCATAAATTGGGTCCTGCAACTTTTACAAGGACTATACTTTTATTCCTCAACTGTTTGACTTCCCGGGCCAAAATCTTAACCGGCTCTTCACCATAATTCATATCCAATCGAATCTCAGCCTCTGCCGGTGAAATCACATGCGAAGGATCTGATCGATAACGGCGCAACATAGACATGTGGAACACATCATGGATCTTTTCCAACTCAGATGGCAAAGCCAACCGATATGCTACCAGCCCTATTCTTTCAATAATCTCATACGTTCCAATAAAGCGTGGACTTAATTTGCCTTTCCGGCCAAACCTCAAAACTTTCTTCCACGGAGATACTTTTAAGAATACCTTATCACCGACCCAAACCTCGATCTCTTTTCGTTTCAAATCTGCGTAGGATTTCTGTCTATTCAAAGCAGCTTTCAAACAATCACGTATTATCTTTACCTTTTCTTCGGTTTCTCTAACTAAATCAACTTTGTGAATCTAATTCTATCTGAGTTCGGTCCAATACAAGGGTGTCCAGCACTTACGCCCATACAATGCCTCATAAGGCGCCATTCTCAAACTTGGCTGAAAACTATTGTTGTAGGCAAATTCCACCAACGATAAATACTTTTCCCAACTACCTTAGAACTTAAGAATACAACACTGCAGCATATCTTTAAGAATTTGAATTACTCGTTCCGACTGACCGCCAGTTTGCAGATAGAAAGCAGTACTAAAATTCAATTTCATACCCAAAGTTTATTGAAACTTTTTCCAAAACCGCTTTATTGAAACTTTTTCCAAAACCGCGAAGTGAACCTCGGATCTTTATTCGATATAATCGACAAAGGCACTCCGTACAAACTCACAATTTCAGAAATATACAATTCGGCTAGCTTATCATGTGAGTAGTCAGTACATACCGGAATAAAATGAGTCAATTTCGTAAGCCTATCAACCGCAACCCAAATGGCATCTTTCTTTTTCGGTGTCAAGGGCAAACCCGTCACGAAGTCCATAGTAATTCTGTCTCATTTCCACTCGAGAACTATCACAGGCTGAAGTAAACCTAAAGGTACTTGGTGTTCGGCCTTTACTTGTTGACAAACCAAGTATCTCGACACATACTCTGAAATGTTTCTTTTCATTCCCAACCACTATTACATTTTCTTCAAGTTATTATACATCTTTGTACTGTTCGGATGAACAGATAAACATCCACTGTGTGCCTCGTGCAAAATTTTCTGAATAAGCTCATCATCTCTCGGTACACAGACCCTATCTCGAAACATCAAACATCCATTAGAACTAATCCGAAAGTCTGACTCCATACCCAATTCACATTAAACTCTTTTAGCTTGCAAATCACTGTCGCCTTTCTAAGCTTCATAAATCTCTTGAAGAAACATCGGTCTAGCTCTCAACTTAGCTAGAATAGAAACCATCACCTGATAAAGCCAATCGTGTATTCATAGCCCTCAATACAAATAAGGTTTCCCTACTCAAGGCATCGGCGACCACGTTCGCCTTTCCCGGGTGATAGTCAATCACTAGCTCATAATCTTTTATCAACTCTAACCATCTTCGTTGCCTTAGGTTCAAATCTTTTTGAGTTATCAAGTACTTTAGACTTTTATGATCAGTGAATACCCAACATTTCTCGCCATACAAATGGTGTCTCCAGATCTTCAATGCAAACACAATGGCGGTTAGCTCTAAATCATGTGTCGGATAGTTTTTCCCATGTGGTTTCAGCTGTCTTGAGGCATAAGCTATTACATTGCCTTCTTGCATAAGTACACAACCCAATCCATTCAAGGATGCATCACTATAAACTACAAATTCTTTTCCCGGTTCCGGTTGAACTAAAATTGGAGCCTCAGTCAACAATGCCTTTAGTTTCTCAAAACTTTGTTGGCACTTTTCTGTCCATTCGAACTTGACATCTTTCTGTAACAACCTCGTCATTGAAGTAGCAATCATAGAAAATCCTTTAACAAACCGTCTGTAATAACCGGCTAAGCCTAGAAAGCTTCTAACATCTGACACATTTCTCGGTAGTTTCCATTCAACAATAGCCAAAATCTTACTCAGGTCAACTCAAATACCATTACCCAAAATAATGTACCCCAAAAATTCTACTTCTCGAAGCCAAAACTCACTTTTACTAAACTTAGCATACAACTGTTTATCTCTCAAAGTTTGTAAAACCGTTCTCAAGTGCTCGGCATTCTCGGTCTCATCATGAGAATAAATTAGTATATCATCAATAAAAACAATAACAAATTTATCCAAGTACGGTCAGAAAATACGATTCATAAAATCCATAAACAAAGCATGAGCATTCGTTAAACCAAAAGGCATAACTAAAAATTCATAGTGACCATACCTCATTCGAAAAGTAGTTTTTGGCACATCTAAGTCTTCAACTCTCAACTTGTAGTAACCGGAACTCAAGTTAATCTTGGAAAATACTGTGGCTCCCTTCAATTGGTCAAACAAATCATCTATTCTCGGCAAAGGATACTTATTCTTTATGGTCACCTTATTGAGCTGTCGGTAGTCAATGCAAAGCCTCATAGATCTATCTTTCTTTTTCACAAATAATACCGGTGCACCCTACGGAGAAAAACTAGGTCTCGTAAAACGTTTATCCGTTAATTCTTGCAACTGAGCTTTCAACTCCTTTAATTTGATCGGAGCCATTCTGCATGGAGCAATCAAAATAGGTGCAGTACCAAGGGTTAACTCAATACCAAATTCAACTTCTCTAACTAGAGGCAATCCAGACAACACCTCCGGAAACACATCCGAATACTCACATACTACCGACACTGACTCAATTTTTAATTCAGACACTTTGGTATTCAACACAAAGGCAAGATAAGATTTGCACCTTTTTTCACATATACCTCTGAGCTGTCATAGAAGAGATCACAACTGGCAATCTATCCAATTCATCTGATTCAACCCGAAGAATATCACCACTTTCACATTTTAACTCAATAATTTTTCTTCCAAAATTTACTACTACATCATGAATGGTCAACCAATCCATACCAAGAATTACATCAAATTCATCAAATGAAAAAAGTATAAGATTAGCCGGAAAATAGTGACCTCTAATCATCAAGGGACAATTTTTACAAACCTTGTCAACTAGCACATACTTGCCTAAGGGGTTTGACACTTTTATCAAAAATTCTGTAGACTCAACAGTCATATTCATACTGGACACCAATTTTATGCAAACATAAGAATGGGTTGATCCCAGATCAATCAAAGCAACAACATGACTATCATAGAGAGAAAAAGTACTCGTAATCACATCAGGAGATGAAGCTTCTTCACGAGCACAAATGATATAAGTCCTCGCAGGTGCTCTACCCTCGGATCTCATAGCCGGATCTCTAGGTGCACTCTTGCTATTTGCCCCATTTCCTGAATTTATTTGTGGCCTTCCTCTAGGAGCAGCATTACCAGATCTCGCACTTTGAAATTTCTCTCTTTCAGCCATCTCAGAGCAATCTCTAATGAAATGATCTTGGGAACCACACTTGAAACAAGTTCGATCATTCACTCGGCACTCACCGAGGTGACGTCTACTGCAATGCGGGCATTCAGGTTTATTAGGTCGAGCATTACCCACACTCGCTATTGAAGTAGTCTGAGCCTTATGTCCCGAATACTATTTCCCATGGTTTTTGTTTGAAAACCCAACTGAAGCATTCTATCGAGTATTAAACTCTATCGATTTCTTGGATGAAGTCTGGAATAACTAACCCATCTTTCTTTTCCTCGAGTCACGAGACTCAATTTCAGCTTTTCTTTTCTCTTTAGCCAATTCCTCTGCCTTGCAAGCACTCTCAACAAGTACAACAAATTCTTTTAATTCTAGAATGCCAACCAACAATCTAATGTCTTCATTCAGTTCGTCTTCAAATCTCTTACACATGATTGCTTCAGTTGATACACACTCCCGGGCATATTTGCTAAGCCTCACAAACTCACGTTCATACTCCGACACCGTCATTCGGCCTTATTTTAACTCAAGAAATTCCTTTCATTTTTGATTGATGAACCTCTGGCTAATGTACTTCTTACGGAACTCTTCTTGGAAAAATTCTCAATTAACTCTCTCCCTTAGTATAACCGACACAAGGGTGTTCTACCACTGATAAGCCGAATCTCTCAGAAGTGAGATGACACACTTTAAACACTCATCCGGTGTGCATGACAACTCATCAAATACCTTGATGGTATTCTCAAGCCAGAATGTTGCCCTTTTGGGATCATCATCTATACCAGCTCGAAACTCTTCGGCTCCTTATTTTCGAATCTTATCAACTGGAAGTCTATTCAATTTCATGAAGTCCATACCTTGATGTGCTATGGGAATTGGCTGAGGAATAAGTGGGGGTGGAAGGGGTTGAGCGTTCGGGTTCGTTCAAACGAACTCCGTATACCAGGCGTTCATCATATAGAGAAAGGCTTCCATAGCCTTTTCTCCTCCTCCCTGACTCATAGTTACAGGTCTACTTTCAACTGGCGCTGCCCCTTGAGCAGTAGCCGGCGCATTACTTTGTACATCATCAGCTTCGGCTCGATTAGGATCCATTACTATATGAAAACACAATTTAAAAGGTCAGGAGTCGTCACACTATCACAATTCATTTATGGCATGTATACCTAGACTCGTGCACACGCTATGTTAGTCTGAGAATCGACTAAATCGTAGCTCTGATACCACTAAATGTAACACTCCTTACCTGTATTCAACGTCGAAACAGGATACTAGGCATTACCGGACTTATACGCAAGCAATTATACAAAAACGAGATATGAATTTCCACTCAAATTTAAAACTTTTCATAAACATTCATATCGTCCTTTAAACGAGCCTATGAGGCTCAAAGCATACATTAGGAGTGGTTCGAGACTAAACCGAGAACTTTAAAAACTTTGGGAAACTTAAAAAAATTTCATGAAAAAGGTCCATACGCCCGTGTGACATATCACACGCCCGTGCTTCAGGCTGTGTCCAAAATAGGGGACATTTTGTTTATGACGTCATCAACCAAATATGAAATCTTAAAAAAAAACTTGAACAATTTGAGTTAAAATTTGAGATTTCTTTATTCCGAAAGAATAAAAACATCACATCCAGCATGTTAGAACACGATATTTTTAAACCCTCGTAACTAAAATCATCTCACAATTTACCAAATTTTGGTAAAAGGATATTTAGTTATTTAGTTAAACAGAAAATCGAAACCCAACACGTTATGGCACTATTTCCTGAATTTCTAAATACAAAACATTGCCTTATTTTAAAAACTTTAGGTAAAATACAGTAATTTTGCAAAATGCATTTTATTTTAAAACGACGATCCATGTAAAAATATTGCATTCATGATATACTTCATTTCATATGACTATAGGCAATAAAGGAATAAAATATAAAATCACAATTAAAAACTACATTAAGGCAGCCATAAATAAAGGCAAAAGTATGAACAAATAGAATGTATAAAGCAACAGATGACAAATTAATATATAAAAAAAAACTAAATAATTATTAAAATTTCTCATGCAGTATTAAACTTTCATGCAATGACATATACTAAATAATAAATGAACATTGCAAAATAAAAAAAATAAAAAAATATATATAATGAAAAAATAAGATGCGTCTTAAAATAAACATATTTATAATATTTTAAGACAAAACTATATATCTAATACAAATAATATAAACAATATATATTATATAATATACGAAATTTATAAAACATAAAATGATTTGAATTATACATATAATAATATAATGTATAAACTTTCGAAAATATATAATACAATAATAAATATGCAAAATATATATAATTTAAATTATAAAATAATACATAGTAGTAAATTAATATATATAAAGATAAAAAAATACATGTGAATTTACACTATTAATTAAAATTAATATAATAAAAAAATACATGTTAATATGACAAAATAATTTAATATAATATTAGGATGATTTAAAAAATAGAATAAAAATAAAATAAAATAAGAATTAAATAGCAAGTAAAAATAAATATAAAAGGATTAAAAAGTAAATAAAATAAGTATAAAAGGATTAAATTAAGACGCGCGTCGCACTACAGGGACTCATTAGGCAATTATGCCTTTTTCCCAAAACAATGTCGTTCTAATTTTTAGCCCTTAAAGTAGTTTGAGGGACTAAATTGAAGCAAAGTATAAGTTTTTGGGCCAAATCGTAAATGGGGAAAGATGCTATTGGACATAATTATAAATTTGAAAAAATGCGGAAGGACCTAATCCGCAAATAGACCATTGACCAAAAAAACACGCAGATCTTCTGGTCTACCGGGTCGAGTTTGGGTTAAAGACTTTATACGGTGTCGTTTTGGTGGTTATTGGCTTAAGCATAAACGACGTCGTTTTATCATTGCTATGTAAGTAAAAAAATTAATAAAAAATTCATTTTATCAATTCAGAAGAAAAAAAAATGAGAGTCTTTGAAAATTCTCTATCCTTTGGCCCTCCAGGACTTCGATGAGGGGGGCGTCGCACTACACGCGCAACACGCGCCTTACGCGCCGTCACCCACGGCGGCGCATAGGTAATGATCCTTGCTCTTTTTTTTTTATATTGTTTTATATATAAAACATGCACGGATTGAAAGAGAAAAATAAAAAAAGAATCGAAATCACCTCTGGGAAAAATGTATATTGTATTCTCTACTTTTCGTATGTATTTTTTGTCTGTATATTTCTGTTATCTTCGTGTGTATGAGTCCCCCTTTTACAACTTTTTGTTGGGTTTATATAAACCCGAAAATAAAAAGGAAATACATGTTTTTTTGCCTATTTGCTTGTTGTTTGTTTCCCTTTTTGTGCAGGTCATTAGCACGAAATGTGGCGGCGATAGGGCGACTCGTGTAATCTCAGTGCGACTGGTGGCTTGAGTGCTGGAAGGGGACTGCTTGCGGCGCGGGGGTTTCCTAGAAACCCTAGCTTCTCTAAGGCTGCTTAGGTTTTGGGCCCTTTTGGGCCAGGTATATTTTTTGGTTTTTTTTTATTCTGTTTTATGGGCCTGGGTAAAATGGGTTATTACAACATGCATGTCACACATTGGTAAATTTTTAAACATGAACCCTAGCTCAAATAAATGGTAGAAATATCGGTTGATAATAACTTCAAAAACGTAAAGAACATTAAAAATGGGACTAGGATGCACTTACTATCAATATTGAAAGTTGAAGAAACCCTAGCTATGGAGAGCTTGAGAATTTCGGCTATGGTGAAGAAGATGGGCATCAATTTTGACTTTATTTTCCCTTTTAATTCTTTTATTAACCAAATAACCAAAATGCCCTTTTTACTAAACTTTCAAATTTTACCTATTCATGCCTATTTTTTTCCATAAAAATAGAAATTGGTCAAATCACTATTTAAGACCCTCTAATTAAAAATCCATGGCAATTTCATGCTCAAAGCTTCTAGAACATATATTTTGCAACTTATTCAATTTAGTCCTAATTATCAAATTGGACACTTTATGCATAAAATTTCTTCATGAAATTTTTACACAATCATGCAAACATATCATGGACCTAAAAAAAAAAAATCATAAAACAAATATTTTACTTTGAATTTGTGGTCTCGAAACTACTATTCCGACTAGGCCCAAAATCGGGATGTTACATGATAGGTCTAAAGTTAGTTGGGTAAGCACAAAATTTTCCTTAGAATATAAAGGTGATGATAGTTTTATTGAGCTCTATTAGTAAGACACTCAGATGAGAAAAAGACAAAGAGAAAGAAATAATGTCAATTACCCATAATATCCCAAAATTATTTGTAGGATAGGCTTGGTTTACCATCGATAGCCGGGGTTTTAAGAGCACAAATCTGAAAAGCATGTTTCACTTCTTTTGTGGTGAAAGGTATTATTTTGTGTGAGGCAAGGAATATTGAGTTCTCTTAGACAATTCATAATGGCTTATCTACTCACATTAGTAGAGTTGCGGTATAGATTTTCAAAAGGAAAATTGAGAAATACTTGTTTGATATCCACCCAAGTATTGTTAGAGTCATTGATGCCATCAATCTATTCTCCCAAATCCAATACTTGGTGTTTTTAACTTTACAGAGGTTTTTATATTGATTTGTTGCAGTGCTTTTGAAGTTCATGTTATAATAACCTATGCTTAGTTTTATCCTTGCGGGTTTTAATAATTTCCACTAAAAAAAGAGAGAGCACGACAAAACCACCTACACTGTTGTCTAACACAGCCACCACTTGTAGCCTAAAGCGAAAGCTTGCAAATTTTTATCTTACTAAACTATGTTAACAAATAAAGCCTGCTATGCCCTTGATATTCCACCAAACTAAATCCATAGCTGCAACAAGGAACTTAACAATTAGAATTGAGTGGCTCGAATCCTTATTTAAATAAAATACAGTGGTAAAATAAAATAAAAGTAAAATCCATGTAGAACTACACTTCTTTTATTTTATTTTAGACTAAGGTTTTTTAAAACCTATTTAACTCCATCTATTTAATATTGATTAGAATAAGGAGTTTCAATCTTACTACACTCCTATTAGAATATGATTTTAGTCTACTCCTCTTGTAATCATTTGAATTCGACATAATGAATTTTTTTCTCCTCTGCCTATGGTTTTTTCCCAAAAGGGTTTCCACGTAAAAATCTGTGTGTTCTTTATTTTTATTTCTCTTTTTTTTGTGATATATTGTCATTACCGACATTTTATTTTTTCATTAACCTTTCTATGATGTCGATTCCTAGGGCAAAATTTGTTGGAATATTTTAATAATAAATTATTTACTTTTAGGAAAAAAAAAATTTAAGAAACCATTACGTAAATGTAAGTTTAATTAATTTATGTTGTTTTAAAACTTTAAAGTAGCATCATTAGTTTTCTTTTAATTTTTTTTGAAAATATTGATTGGGCTTTTTATTTCAAATAAAGAAAACTGAAACATGAGTCCAAAATCCAAAACAAAAAAATACTGAAGCCCAACTGTTATAGGCCCGAATCAGTGCAAAAGACACCAGAACTTAAAACAAGAAAATATCTAGATATTTTGTAGACCAGATTCCTAATTTGAAATTTAAAAATGAAAATTAAAAAAAATAAAGTTAATACCACCGACACACTACCTAATCAAAATGCATTGAGATCTGCAACCTTCTCTTTCATCATAATTCATTCTTGAAAAACGGATTGCATTCCTAAAGAAGCCTCCCCCCTTTTCAGATTCTTCATTTTGTTCTTCTTCTTTCTGAAAACTCCTCTCCGAGATCTCCCTCAGTCCGGTTCTTGCAACGCCTCCCTCAACCGCTGGTGCTCATTCTGCTCCTGTCCCGATCCGCCCTGGTAAGTCCCTGCTTTCCTCCTTAGCTCTTTCATTGCAATATTATGTGCGAGGGCATTCGCTATTCTAGAAACATACTTGAAATAAAACTTTTTTTATCTGGATGCCATCGTTTGAATATCCTGAATATATGCGCCTATCATAGACCGGTCTCGATCTCGATTCTTACACTTTTTTATTATTGTTAAGGAGTCCCCCTTGATGATAATCTTCGGCCAGGTGTGTTCCACTCTGATCTGCACAGCTTCCCTACATGCAAGAGCTTCGGCGACAAAAGCCAAATGGACCCCTTTGTGTAGTTTTGACCACGAGAACAAGACGGACCCTTCGTTATCCCTTACCACGATTCCTGAGGCCGAGATGTTGTTATGACCGTCGAAGGCTCCATCAAAGTTGATATTCATAGATTCTGGAGGTGGGTGATTCCATTTCTGTAGTAGATCTGTTTTACCAGATTTTTTCCGCTCCAGTTCGTTAATCTCTGCCAGATAGGTTTTTATAAAATTTCTAATTTCTGTTCCATTGCTAACTTTCTTGTTGTGTATTCTCGAGTTTCGATCCCCTCAAATGGCCCAAAGAGCGCAGCAAAAAATCTGACAGTTGTGCGTGTTAAACTACTCAAAATTTTTGTTATCGTTTATGAGCACATTTCGAAACAACAATATTGACCATATTTCCACTGTAACAGGGTACTCTCGGAAGAGATGATCGATCGTTTCAGCTCTTTCTCCACATCTCGGGCAACTAGGATCAGCGAGTAGCTTATTGTGTTGCAGATTAACTCTTGTGGGCAAGAAGTTCCATGTGATCTTCCAAATTGTGATTTTTATTTTTGTCGGTAGGTTTAGGAGCTATAGTTTCTTGTAAAGTTTTCTGTAGCTAGTTTGTAAAGCGTAAGCTCTAGGGTTATCATCATTACTTTGTAATAGTTTATAAGCACTACGGACTGAAAACTTCCCCGAGGCTTCACCTCCCCATGCCAAAAGGTCCTCGTGTGGGCTGATTGCCAACGGGATTCGAAGGATTCGAGCAGCGTCTTCCTCAGCGAAGGTATATTTGACTAACTCATCTTTCCATTTTCGTGTATTACTGTCAATCAGCATATTAACACAATGATCACGCATTGACTCAACCTGTGATGATAATCTGAAATTAAAAGCATCTGGAATCCATGCATCATGATTAATGGAAATAGTATTGCCTGTACCCATACGCCAAACTAAACCCTTCCTCAAAACATCTTTTACAGCCCATATACTCTTCCAAGTATAAGAACTCGAATTTCCCAATCTGGAATTTAAAAATTGATCATTTGGAAAATATTTGGCTTTTAGAACTTTCGCTACCAAAGAATCTGCATTATTCATAATTCTCCAGCCCTGTTTTGCCAATAGGGAGATATTAAACTTTGACATATTTCTAAATCCCAGACCCCCTCCTCCTTCGATCTGCACATAAAATTCCATTGGCACCAGTGTAACCCTCTTTTATCTTTTCCATGCTGCCTCCTATACTTAGTAAACATGCTTTCCAACTCCCCATATAGAGATTTTGGTAGAAGAAAACATGTCATTGCATAAGTTGGAATAGCTTGAAGAACTGATTTGATGAAAACTTCCTTGCCTCATTGTGATAAATACCGTGAGCTCCATTGGCAAATCCTTTGGTTAATCTTATCCTTCAAGTTCTGAAAAGGCACTTTCTTCCTTTTACCCACTACATTTGGGAGTCCTAAATATTTCTCTATATTAGTAGAACATCTCATCCCAAAACATCTGATGTTTCTTGTTTCGCCCCTTCCAAGGTGTTAGAGCTAAAGAAAATAGTCCACTTATTGAAATTCACACAGTGGCCCGAACATTGCTCATATTGTTTCAGTGTCTCTTTTAAAATGGACGCTCGTTCCTTAGTGGCTTCCCCAAATAAAAGGCAATCATTCGCAAACAATAGATGAGAAATTTGTGGTCCCCTTCTACTTGCCTTGACTCCCCGAAGATTCCCTACCCCCACTGCCAGTCTAATTAGAGCTGAAAGACCTTCACTACAAATCAGAAAAAGATAAGGGCTAAGCGGGTCACCTTGTCGTAATCCTCTTGTAGGATAAAAAAGTCTACCCCTATTCCTGTTAATATTCACTGTGTATGAGACTGTTGAGATGCACTTCATAATTAATTCAACCCAGCTCTCAGCAAACCCCATTTTCAACATCACTTCCTTCAAATAACTCCATTCCACTCTATCATAGGCTTTACTCATGTCAAGCTTAACAGCCATAAACCCTTTTTTTCCTGAACGCTTCTGGTGTAATGTATGTAGAATCTCGTACGCAATCAGCACATTATCCGAAATTAATCTTCCTAAAACAAAAACACTCTGAGCACTATCAATGAACTATCCAATAAAATCCTACAGTCTATTTACTATTGTTTTTGCCACTAATTTATATAAAATTGTGCAAAGACTAATGGGTCTGAAATTAACAAGATTTGTAGGGTTTGGGGTTTTTGGAATTAGCACAATATCTGTTCTGTTTACAGAATTAAGATCCTTCCCCTCATTCAACACCCCAAGACAAAACTCCTCAACATCTTTGCCCATAATATGCCAATATTTTTGGAAAAACAAAGCTGGAAAACCGTCATAACCTGGTGCTTTGGTAGGGCCCATCCCCTTAAGCGCTTTCTGAATTTCACCCACCGAATAAGGTGATTGGAGAACTGCATTAATTTCAGAGGATATACTCGCATCGATACCATCTAAAATATGTGAAGAATACCCCACTCCTTTAGACGTGAACAGTTTCTGAAAATACCTGGTGGCTGTATCACTAATCTCAAAATCAACAGTAACTTCCTGCCCTTCCTCTGTTTCCAACCTATTGATTGTGTTAATTCGTCTTCGAGCTGAGGCATATTTATGAAAAAATGCTGAATTTTTATCTCCCAGTTTTACCCAATTTGCTCTTGCTCTCTGTTTCCAGTACATTTATCTTTGTCAATCTCCACTTTTAAGCTAATTCTGGTCTCAATAATCTTTTCCATTGTATCATCATTCCTCTCACCATCCAAAAGGATTCCCAACTCCTTTGTAAGCTCCTTCATCGATCTGTCTCTGCCACATCTAATTAGGCTTGCCCAGCTAGTTAAACAGGACTGCAATCTCCCCAATTTTTCAGAAATCGTATCGGTTGATGAATCCTAAGACTTTCTAATCTCTTCCTCAAAAGACTCCTCAAGTGTCCACCATGCTTTAAACTTAAAATGTGGCCTTCTCCTAAACATTTCCTCGTAGACCGTGTTAATAAGAAGGGGACAATGATCTGAAATTGAATGAATTAAATGATGAACCGTTCCTTGTGGGAAAAGATGCATCCATTTCTCATTAGCCATCCCCTATCAAGTCTTTCTCTGATATTTGTTTCCGGTAAATTTCCTCTTTCCTATGTAAACCACGTACCTTGAAAGCCTAAATCCATGAGTTGACAATCCTCCAAAACTTCTCTAAAAGCTACCATTCTTCTTTCCTCTCCCAGTTGACCTCCACTTTTCTCGAAAGAGTAAAGAATCTCGTTAAAATCCCACTAACCAGCCACAGAAGCTGTTGTTCTTGTCCCAACGCTCGTAATAACCTCCACGAAGCATGTTGATCACTAGCATAAGGTGTCCCATAGAAACCTCTATATCTCCAATCTCCTTGAACATTACTTTCTTCAACCATTACATCAATATGATTCTTAGAGAAAGTTTTTAGACTGACTCTGAAATCTTTCCTCCATGCAAGACAGAGCCCACCCCTCGATCCTTCTGCTCCCACATCAATTCCATTCACAAATCCACTTCTTCTTCGTATCCTCTCCATTCGCTTACTATCAACTTTGGTCTACATTAAGAAGACCATATCGGGGTTGTGTTGCTTCAGTAAAAATCGAAGCCTTCGAACTGCTCGTGGATTCCCCAAACCACGGACATTCCAATTTATGATTTTCATTGCCTCCGTTCGGCTTGCCAAATGGCAGCCGCCGATTGATATTGGGTGGGGGAAACATCTTCCTCCTGATTTCCTTCTACCAACTTTAAATCCTCCATTCTTACATAGTTCTGATCAATATGCTTCTGTCTCTTCCCATTATCTTCCAATGATTCTTCCCTCGCATGATTCCCACTATCAAAATCTACTAATTTCCTCTTTCGCACTAACCGGTCTGCATCAATTATCCCCACGTCTCTCATTTGATTAACACGTCTCCAATTGTTTTTCCTATTTGGATGCAAATTTCCATCCAGAATGTCTGGTTGTAAATTATCCTCCACATTACGAAACATCCCTTCTTCTTGGGGTTTCTGTATTGTCATCACTTCTGCTAACCGAGTCTCAACAGCTGGCCCCAAATCGCAGATATGCTGTGATTTCAAATCCACCTTCTGATTTTCTTCCACCGGACCTGTATACGAACTCTGATCCTGTACCATATTTGAAATAGCTCTAAACTTCACACATTCTTTCCCCAAAAAATTAGATTCTGCTTTAACGCAAGTGAAAACAGGGGATCTTCCTGTAATTTCTCTCTTACATCTTCTTTAAGAAACACACAACTTGAGAGCGCATGTCCAATTCTGCCGCAACCAAAACAGAAGGTCGAAAGTTTCTCATATTTAAAAGAAATCCAACATTTATCCTGATCACCTGTGGAAACAAATATTCCCCTCCTAAGAGGTTTCTGCACATCTAATGTAATTCTAATACGACAAAAATCACCTTTGATCTCAGATCTAATAATTCCACCAAATGTGGCCCCTATAGCATGCATTGAATCTTTTTTATCAAAAAATGGCAGACAGGGCCCTATTTTAATCCAGAATAATGACGACACAAGCTTGATTTTACTTCTCTCCATCGGTTGAACTAGTCTATCAAAAATAATCAACTGTTTTCGAAAAAGCCATGGCTGGCCCTCTAATATTAATTCTAAATCATCGTCGGATTCAAAGATAAGGAAGAAAAGATTTTGACCTACCAATTGAATTTCAAATTTCCTTTTTGTTTTCTAGATACTTTTCATCTGCGCTTTGAAGCTATCTGGATTATATGACTTTTGAGTCCATACAGTACATATTAATGCCAGTTTGTCACATGGATCCACGACTAAACTTTTCACCGACAACTGGATGAGTTCTTCTGCCAATAAGGAGACCGCCTCCTCTTCCAACCCTTCGTTGCCAACGCTCTCTTCCATCCCAAGCCGCAGCAAAGACTGGTTTCGCTAGGATACTGAGCAAAGCACTCTTGACTTCTAGGGTTTTTAATAGAAAATGTATATTTTTCAGTTTTCTTTTAATTAAATTTAGTTTATATGTAAGACTGATTCTATCTTATAAATAAGACTGATCCTTTTTTAGTAAAATCATCCTATTTTAAAAAAGAAAGAAAATTTAAATAAAAATAAAATGTTAATATTTTAGTGAAAAAAATCTTCTATTTGCATTTCGTTTCAATTAAGATGATTGAAATAATATTGAAACAAATAACTTGATTTACAGTAGAAAAACAATTTTGTTCTAACTTCTTTTAGAACAAAGGTTAGAACGAAACCGAACAAAACAATTTAAAGGCAAAGTAAAGGAGAGTATTAATTTGTTTTTGTTAAATTTTGTTCTAACCTTTGTTTTAAAATGAGAGGAATTTAATCTCATGTATTTGATATAATTATACGTTTTTTTTGGGCTTGTAACTGAACACTTTATAATTTAGTTTAATCCAATATTTGTCTTATATGCCCAAAATAAATATTAATTAAATTGACTAAATTGATTTTCTAATTAAATAATTTTCTCAACCTAATTCTAGTTCCGCTAAAATCAAGATGACTCTACTGTAAAATAATCTATGAAAAAATATATTTAAACCTCAATTCGTGTCATATGCCCAACGCACTAACTTTCGGTTCCTTATCTATTTGAATTTAGCTTTTTGCTTATATCCAAGTATATAAGTTATGCATACATAGTCCATCATTCACTTAAGATTAATGTATATCACACTATGAACATCGCAAGTGAATAAATTCATAAACGAATCTAGAATCTATTCTACTTGGGTCTGGTCCAATGTACTGTTAGTCCAGTCAGTCACATCTATGTCTCTATCTTTTAGGGGTCATTCGTTTCGATGCTCAAGAGAAAACATCTCCCCAATTAGACTTGATAGACGACCTATTAATTTTTCAATCGGTTTGCTCATTTCCAATTAGACTAAGGACTTGTTTAGGTTTATCTACTAATACAAGTTGTCTCTTTGTATTACGATCCGACCACGTAATATCACTTAGCATTAGCTAAACATTAAATAACCAGGGAGTCAATATTTGTTTACATTTTATTTTGCATGCAAAAACATTGAGAACAATATACAAAGGGTACATTAATGGATGTTATTATTAAACCAATTTATTCAAAAATTACAAGTAAACATATATATATACTACACTTAGGGTACCAATTCTAACACTATTATCTAAAGGCCAAACTACCTTACACAAACAGATATTTGTAGCCTTGATATTGAACCCAAATTGTTAAAAATCACTCACCCAAAATACATCATAATTCATTTAACAGAACTCTCCAAAGAATACCTAAAAGAGTGACATAAAATATTCCAATAAAAATAATCAAATACAAAAGTTAAAAGACACTAAAAAATGCATAGCAGTGCGCAACACAAACAACCTATTTATAAGCTTCTTCAAATGATCAACCAGCAATGTTTTTATAAGCTTGAAATACTCATTTAAAAGTCAATTTTATTCCACTAATTATCTTGAATATTTATCACATAAAAGCTTTTATAAACAAGCTCCTCAATAACTTGAAATACTCTAAAAGATAAAGATAAAGATGAGTATTCACCAAAGTTTAAAGTCCTCTCCTTCTTCTTCAAGGCAGCTAAATGGATAGTGATCATATTCTAATTTATCATGAAATTCTCTTATCTTTTGTCGTTAATTAATATTAAAACGTAAGTTATTAAAAGTCAAATATGATAACACAAAAAACTTTGATTGCTCCAAACAACTCGTTTTAACTATTGTTCAAAGACAAATAAAGTTTCCAATATTTGAAATTCAATAATTCAAAATGTCACCTTTTATAATTGTTTTGTTTAGAAAAATAATTGAAAAATGACAGAATTTCTCCAACTTTTACAGAATTTCTCCATCTTTTACTTTTATAATAATAAATGGGGAAATTGAATGGGTTATACGAGGAAAATAAGAGTACCATACTAAAGGTGAAAGAGAACCGACATGGACAATAGAGCTCAATTAATCTTTTTTTAATGGTAGAAATTTAAAATATGATATGTAATATTACCAAATTTAGAATTTATTTTTTTATTTTCAAGGGTTTAATTTTATTTTACAAATTTTAAAATTCAGGTTCAACCAAAGTTGCTAGATCTAGGGAGAAAATGTCTTTTCTCTGTGAAAACTCTAATATTGAAAAATCTATTGCGGAAGAATTGATCCCAAAAAAAGGTTCGATTCTGAGAAGAAGATGGGGATTTGAATAACAACATGATGATAGATTTGGCATGGGAACAAACTACTTCGTGGAAAGACAAACTTGTAGGTCAATCATCAAAGGTTGGTCTTAACGGTTCGGAAAGAGAAGAAGTTTTTGATATCCTGGAAGGAGATATTCAAAAATCAGTCGTGAATGGAGTTCATTCTATAAACTTCTCGGATAGGATTTGGAGAATACAGTGATTCTAAAATTGCTTGGGCGTAATATTGGTTTCTCTATTTTGCAGAATAAATTATACAATCTGTAGAGACCTTCAGCAACTCTTCATATGATGGAAATTGAAAACGAATACTTTCTCGTCAAATTTCATAACAAGTTGGACTATGAAAAAGCTCTATCTGAAGGGCCCTGGATCATTTTTGGCCAATATCTGACGGTTCAGCCATGGACGCTATCTTTTGATCCCGCACAGGCCTTTCCAAGGGTAGTGATGGCATGGATTAGATTTCCTAGTTTACCTAGCGATTTCTACAACCACAAAAATATTACAGAAATAGGATGATTGGTTGGGAAAGTGGTTAAACTGGATATGAATTCTGATAACAAAGCTAGGGGGCGATTTGCCAGAATGGCTGTTTATGTTGATATGAAAAAGCCATTGGTTTCTCAAATTTTGATCAATGGTCGAAAACAGAATGTGGAGTACGAATCATTATCAACAATCTGTTTTCATTGTGGGCAGTATGGGCATGTAGAAAATTCTTGTCCATTTAGAAACTCTGGTTCAACCGGAGAAAAGGTTGTTGAGCAGAATGAAGAGGAAACAGAAAACCAAAGCTCAACCATGGACAGATCGGGGAAGAAGAACAACATTTTCGGTCTTTGGATAATAGTGGAAAGGAAATCAAGGAAAAAGTTTAGGGAGAATGGACAGAATACTTTTAGCAACAATAATAATGGAAATGAAGGATCTCGTTTTAGGATCCTGAATAACCGGGGTTATCATAATGAAGTTAATGAAGGAGATATGCCTGATTCTCGAAATACAAAAAGGGAAGAAACTATTAATGGGAATATTTCCAAGGCAGATTCTAGTTCAGCTTCTAACGGCTGCTTTGAGTCAACAGAAAAGAATTTTATTAATCCTAATATCAAGACGAAAGAGGCAGGCCATGTTTACCATAAGGGACCGTTTAACATTAAGAAGGATGGACCAAAAGTCAAGCCCATTTTCAAGGGTAATAAAAATAAAGAAATCTTACTGGAATATTGCAAGCAAACCAACATATTGGGCCTTGGAGACAATACAACAGATCAGACCCAAAAGATAACAGGCCAGCTTGGAATGGTCGCAGCGACCTAGCAAAATCCTGTTGTTGCTGGAAGCAGCAGCAGTTCTATCGTGGAGGCCGTTGGGGGTTGTGCTTTTCCTGACCAAATGGCTCATTTACTCAAAGGGAAAGCTGGTTCTTTCCTGACGGCTCCGATGAAGGATGGGTCTGGCAGAAACGAAGTGGAAGTGGAAGTGGAAGTGGGGCACCTGGATTCCGGGAAACATTCGGCGGTGGTATTCCATGAAAGCAAAGAACAAAACATAACATCCCCCTTTTCAACCAGTAAGATGGGATTTTCTCTGGCAAATACTTCCGGTAACAGAAAAGTTTTTAATAACAAAGGCAAGGGGTTTACTAAGAACCGCAACAAAATTATTCAAGGACAAAACACACGATTTAAAATTAATGGTGCTTAATGGGTGTCTTTGAAAGGTTCTATGGAGCAAATTGCTAAGAATTTATCAGAATTATCAAACCTCAATTTTGACTTGGCGTTGACCAACAAATTGGGTGGACAAAATGAGGAAGAAAACCTTCCTGGGCAGTAAGCTTTTATGTCTTAAATAGATCCCTTTAGTTTTAATGGTTTACTTTTTGTGTTTTGTAATTTTATCTTAATGAGCTTAATCTTTTATTATTACTTATTTTTATGGGATTAAATCTTAAAATATTTACATGGAATTGTCAAGGGTGTGCTAACAGGAATTTTCTTCGTGTCTTTCGGGAGTATAATGAAGAACATAGGCCGGATATTATTTGTTTGGTAGAACCAAGAGTAAGTGGCAATAAGGCTAATATTATTATAGAAAAATTGGGTTTTAATTACTCTCATCGGGTTGAAGTTGTGGGTTTTTCTGGAGGTATTTGGGTGGGATGGAAGGTTTATTCAGATTAAAATCATTCGAAATCATCCACAATTTATTTTCTTACGTATTGATAATTATATTCCCAACAAATCTTTCTTTATTTCCTTTGTGTATGGTAGCCCAGATAGATCAAAAAGGAAGTATCTTTGGGAAGGTTTACAATATTTGGCTCCTAATAACTTCACTCCATGTCTAATTATGGGAGATTTCAATGCCATCTTATCTTCTGCAGATAAAAAGAGCCCTTCTACGATAGGTAAGCGTTGTAATATTTTTGGAAATTTTGTTGACTCGTGTGATTTGCAGGATTTGGGATTTAATGGACCTCTATTTACATGGCAAGGAGGTGGACCTTTAGTCAGGCTAGATCGAGCTTTAGTAAATGATGCTTGGATGACCATTTTTCCACAAAGTCTTGTCCATCATCTCCCACGTATCAAATCGGACCACCGTCCTCTTCTTTTATTAACTAGACAGGACATTACTATTCCTAAAGGCAGACCCTTCAGATTTTTAGCAGGATGGACGATGCATAATAACTTTTCCAACTTTGTCAAAAGCAAGTGGGAGTTTAAAGGTAATACGACTGATTCCCTAAATAATTTTTGTAACACCCCAAACTCGGCCCATTAAATTCGACCGAATTTGGAATGTCACTGCGGAACACTTCGAAAGACATTCTTTCTTAATGGTAAAACCAATGAAAATTTTTGTCGAATTTGGTAAAACATTTCCGTGACTTGTAATATTCTAAGTAAAAATCGAAGTTTGTTAAAAATATCGGATTCAAGTTTTACTTGATAAAATAAATCATTTGCAATCATCTTTAAATCATCCATCCACAATAATAGGGCATAATATTAATAATATTTAATAAAAGAGTGAAATACTTTAGTGGGCCTTATTACAATACACACTTAATCAAAATACGGATAATGTAAATATTTAATTCATTAAACCAGAGATTCCTTTACATGAAATCTACTTTTGCATGGCCACATTTGTATCCTCTCCGACCCTGGTCCAAGCTTTACGCGTCACCGAAAGGTTTAATAAAAACAAAGTGAGTCACCAAGACTCGAGGCATAGTTAAAAACACATGTCCTCACATATGGGTTTGGCCCATATCCACCAAATCCATATATATATAACATACAATTATAAATATTCTATTATGAATACACAATATTATGAATATCATCACAAATATACAATTTCGAAGTCCAATCCACAAAGTGATCACACATCTTTCTTTTGCACATTATTTCTTAAGGGGCGTGGCTAAGCCACCGATCACGTAGTGATCCACATATCAATCGGTTCACTGATTATCAATCGCGAATGTAGCACGAGACTAGCATTAGACCATTCACATAGTGTACATCACAATTCACATGCATACGTATATGTATCATGGCCACATATTTCTCAAAACAATTATACATCACACGTCATCACATTTTTATACATTCTTTAATAATCAATTATTATCGCAATCACTGACAAGTTAATATCGTAATCACTAACTTGGTTATTCGATCACTTACCTTAGTATCCATATCGTTAGCTTTTATTTCGCTAACATGCATAACATTTACATTTACATCAATTAACACATACGACACATATAACAATTAATAACATGAATATAGTGCGATAACTACGCACTTTTGACTTTAGCGAGATCCCGATCTATCGACTCTAATATCAACTAAAATCTCAAGGCTTCATTTACATTTCTATCGATTTGTTCCTAGCTTATTTCGATCCCGAAGTACTATTTGCCTTGCTGTCCAAAAATCCGAGAGCTCCCTTAAAGATTCTTTTCTTCAACTACACAAAAGAGCACACCAACATAGTTATTGAAGGTTCGCCACACGTAAACCAGATTAAGGTTTCGGCTATCACATCTTAACACTCTTCAAAACCTTCAAAACAAGGATTCTGGCTAACACAAAAATATTTAAAACATGGCCCTTGGCCAAAACTACACATCTTACCCATCTTTCCCAAGTCCAAAAAGGTGTGTTTGCTCTTGTAGATACTAAGTCCCTTGAATGGCCGAATCCAATAAGCTCTTTTAAAAGCTCCTTTACACCGCACAATAGAAATACATCAATATGGCCTTAAGCATTTTCTACCATTCTTAAAAATCAAAATCTAGCCGTGGTTTCGGCATGCAAAAGAAAAAGAACCAATCAATTTCAAAAAGGGTGAATACACTTACTATTGCCCACTTTGCTTAGCACAAATGAACACTCCTTGAATCACTCTTGTAGGTTCGGCCACGACTAAGAAATAGAATGCTATCGCCAACTTTCTACTCCAAAATACCACCCTAGGAAGTCTTATATTCGCCAAAACACCATAAGAGGAAGAGAGGGAAAACTTTGATACGGTGTAGTGACTAAATGATTCTGCCAACAGCAACGTAAGGAAGCCATGCAAGCCATTTGTTTAGCCAAAATGTTCTCTAGCTCCCTCAAATACCGAAACTTGACCTTGCTCTCACTCTCCTCTTTGGTCAAGAAAAATTTGAAAGGAAACTAAACGAGGAAACATTCAGCCAATGTAAAAATGAAGAAAGAAAAGCAAAACCATGCAAAGGTCATCCCCCCCATCTAATTCGAAACAGATCATGAAGGCTCCTAGCAAGGCAATATTCGGCCATGTTCAAGTGGGAGGGGAAAGAGGGTCAAAGTTTCAAAAACAAGGCCGGCCATGCTCTCCCAAAGGCATGCTTCAAACGGCCATACTTTGCTCCTCCCCATGCTACACATGCTTCCATCTCCAAGGCCAAGACCCATCCTCATTGAAAAGGCAAAGAATAATACATTGTTTATTCTTTATTCCTTTACCACATGAAATAACTTAACAAATAAAACCCATGCCTCATCATTTTCTATATATTATAAACTAATAATAATCCTTCCTTCACTCATTTTTTTCTTTCGGCCAACTAACAAAGAATGGAAAGGATTTCCAAGCATGGAATTTGGCCATGCTTTTTTTTGCATCACAAGACCAAGGCCGGCCATTCATTTGCAAAAACCAATGCCGTGATGCTCTCCTCTTAATATTGTTTATTAATAATTCTATCACCTTTCCCATATTCTCATAAAAATAATAACAAACAATATTTAAACTATGCAATATTTTATGCAGCTTTTGAGAACAATCAAATAAAATAATGCTCTATGTTCTCTTTTTTAAAAAAAAATAAAACTATAAGCAACAATTTTACGTCATGCGTGAGTGCATGCATTAAGCAATTAATGCCCATGCAGCCATTTATTTCATGCCTGAAAAAGAAGCCAAAAAGGATAACCTTCAGGCGCTGTCCCCAGGTCTCGAACCCGAGACCTGGAGAGAACTCTCCAACGCCTCAGCCACTCGGCCCTTTGCTCATTTTATGCTATTAAACGCGTCAAAAATCCTTTTAAACCTTACTCTCGCAGTTCGCAAACTTTAACGCTAAGAGCAAAAATAGAATTCTTCAAGCGTGAACTCCAGGACTCGAACGCTAGTCCCTTTGACGCAGCTCTCAAGCCAAGTCCTTAACCACTCGGCCAGTTTAAATTTCATGACATAATGCATTGCGAATTTCTTTTAAACCCTTTTTCCATTAGCTTCCCTTTATTCAAAAATAGAAACTCACCCCGCGCTTCCAGCGTGTCTCGAACGCAGGTTCTCGCGAAGATACCCTGGCTGCAAACGTCCTAACCACTCAGCCAATGTTCATTTTATGCTAATGGACGCGTTAAAAATTCTTTTAAATCCTTCTTTAAAGCAATACCATTTTCTAAAAAAACAAAACTCTTATGCTGCGCCTTCGACTCGAACTCCAGACGTTATGGAGTAATATCCAAGCCCCAAAGTGGCGCATAGAAGCCACTCGGCCAGGGCATTTTATATGCCTCAATTTTACAAAATTTTTTATTTAAGGCCTCCTCAACCAAATTTCCATTTTTAACCCCAATTTTTTTTTTTTTTCAAAATTTCCAAAATGCTCCCATTTTTATCCTCGGGCTTTAGGAACTCTAATAACTCATCAAAACACTCCCGAGGCCCACTAACACTTAGGTTATTTTCCAAACTCACATCCCAATTTCGGGATATTACAATTTTACTGTTTTTGTTAAAGATTGGAACAGGGATGTATATGGCTTTCTGGGCAATCGCAAGTCAATAATATTCAGAAGGCCTTAGAACATTCTACTTCTATCCACTTAGTTAATAAAAAGAGAGAAATTCGGGATGAATTGGAAAATGTTCTCGATCATGAAGATTTACTTTGGAAACAAAAAGCCCAATGTGATTGGTTGCATTTGGGAGACCGGAATACCAATTTTTTTCCATAGTTGTAAGGTTAAGAGAAGGAAATTTAATCGCATTATGTCTCTTCGTATCGACAATAGAGATTGGTGCTCTGATCAAAATGTTCTACAAAACAATGCGGTGGAATTTTTTGAAATCCTTTATGGTGAGGTTCCGACCGTTTTGAGAGACATTCCCAATAAAAGGCTATCCTTGTCTTAGTCCTTCAGAGATTACGTTTTTAGAAACAGCTATCTCTAATGAAGAGATCAAAAGGGCGATGTTTGATATGGCTCCATTAAAAGCCACTGGAAGGGATGGATTCCATTCTCTTTTCTTTCAAAGTCAGTGGGATATTCTTGGAAATGATGTATGCCAGTGGGTCAAAAGTGTTTTTGAAGGTAGATCGATTGAGCCTGAGTTGAATAATATGTTGATTGTGCTTATTCCTAAAAAAGAATGTCTTGAGGATTTTAGTCACTTTCGTCCTATTAGCTTATGTTCGGTTCTTTATAAGCTGGTGATAAAAGTGATTGTGAATCGATTTAAGGTTATTTTTCCTAAATTGATATCTCAAGAACAAGCTGGCTTCATAGCGGGTCGAAACATCTTTGATAACATTATTTTAGCAGAAGAAGTTATTCACTCTATGAGGTGTAATAGAAAAGGAAGGAAATGGATGGCTGTTAAGCTGGATCTAGAGAAAGCATATGATAGAGTTAGTTGGGACTAAATCAATGCTTCCTTAACTTCGGACGGGATTCCGTTATTCTTGCTTAATGTGATCATGTCAGCTATTTCTTCATCTACCATGCAAATTCTTTGGAATGGGGTGCCTACGTAGAAGTTTAAACCAAATTGAGGAATACGACAGGGATGTCCTCTTTCGCCCTATCTTTTTGTGCTCTGTATGGAATGGTTGGGACATTTTGTTCATTCTGGAATAGAAGTTGGTACCTGGAATCCTCTTTGTCTATCTCGTGCAGGACCTCTAGTTTCTCATCTGTTTTTCGCTGATGATTTGGTGATTTTTTGCAAAGCCTAGATTGACCAAGCTCGACTATTAAATAGCATTCTCTCTCTTTTCTGTAAGATTTTGGGTCACAAAATTAGTGTTAGAAAGAGTAATATCTTCTTTTCCAAGTATACTGGTGATGATACTCATAATCAAATCAGTTAACTGTTTGGTTTTCAAGAAGTTCAGAATCTTGGCACTTATCTAGGTGTTCCTTTTCTACACGATAGGGTGACCAATAGTACTGTAAACTTCGTTGTGGACAAGATCAGAAGGAAATTGCAAAGCTGGGCTACCAGGAAATTATCCTTTGCAGGAAGAATTACCTTAGCCCAATCGGTTCTCCTTTCCAACCCTAATTATTTTATGCAAACGATGATGATTCCTAGGGGAGTTTATGATGATATTGAAAGATTGGTCAGACAGTTTATCTGGGGATACATTGAGGGAAATTCTAAAATAGCTTTAGTAGGATGGGATACTATTTGTCAGCCAACGGGGAGGCCTTGGACTCAGGCACCTGAATGACCAGAATTCATCCTTTTTCATGAAGATTGGGTTTAGTATGGTTACTAAAAGTGATATGCTTTGGGTGTGTGTTCTCCGTTCCAAATATGGTTGGAAAGATCATATCCCAGAGTCTATTAGTAGGAATCAGAGTTCGCACTTATGGAAGTCTCTTTCCAAGTTATGGTCTCTTATCCGAGAGAATTTAATATGGTCTATAGGGGATGGGGCTAATGTTCGTTGCTGGAAAGACCCTTGGATCCCAGGTATGGGCCCTTTAATTTCTAAAATTCCATCCTTTTTTAACCTAGATTTGGACTGTTGTGTTACGGAGATGATTAATATTGATGGGAGCTGGAAATTTAGACCTGTTTTGAGTTTGGGTTTCTAAAGAGGTGATTAATAGGATTTCTAGTATTCCTCCGCCACATCCAGACTCTGGAGCAGATCGAGTGATATGGGCCCGCTTAGAGACAGGAATTTTTTCAGTTCGTAGCACTTATTGGTCTTTGAAAGAAGATACATGGAATCCTCAAGAGGAGTTTTGGAAGATACCATGGAAGTAGCAGGGTCCGCAGCGAGTAAGAATGTTTCTTTGGTTGGCCTTCAGGCAAAGACTTCTTACCAATTCCGAACGTGCAAGACGGGGAATTAGCCATAGCAGCTCCTGTACCATTTATGAACATGACTGTGAGGACTTGGAGCATGTTCTTCGATATTGTCCTGCCGCAAAAGATGTGTGGATGCTTGTGCTACCCGATCAGCTAAAACAAAGGTTTTTTCTGTTTCTTTTCGGGATTGGTTTATTATTAACCTTAGTTTTCATGAAAGCTTGCAAGGAAGTGGACTCAACTGGTCTTGTCTGTTTGGAGTGATCGCGTGGCGTATATGGAAAAATAGGAATTTATTCATCTTTCAGAATATTTCCTAGACAGCAACTGAAGTAGTGAAAGTCTCTAGTAGTTGGGTTCGTCATTACGAATCTCATCTAGGTGGCCATAAAAGTACCCGTCAAAATTTAAGTCTCACCAACAACTCAGATGACAATTGGGTGTACTTATCCACGGATGGGGCAGTAAGCAGCTATTCTGGGGCTGCTGCAGCAGGAGGTGTGGCCCAGATCATGAAGGAAATTGGATAATGGGTTTCAACCGATTCCTAGGGATTTGTTCCCCATTCGAAGCTGAAATTTGGGGTATCATGGATGGAATCCTTATCCTTTTAAACAAAGGTTATAGACGGATCATCATTGTGACCAATAATCTAGAAGTCGCTCAGAATTTATCTATCTTAGGTTCGGGAGATTCAGGGATTGCTATTCTTAGAAGAACTCAGCGCATCATACACTCTTGAAGGGGATTGGAAGATCAAACATGTCCCAAGGAGTATGAATATGGTAGCAGATTGCCTTGCCAAGTTGAGTTTGAGCTGGAAGACAAATTTACAAGTCATTGCAGAGGCTCCTAAAGAGATTTTAGATTTAATTCAAGCTGATAAAGCTAATGGTTATTTTATGTAATTGATATTATTTTCTCTTCTTTTCACAAAAAAAAAAAAAAAATTTAGGTTCAACTAAAATATGAGAAATAGAATATTAAATTCCTAAAAACATAAAGTATAGGAATTATATTCTAAATTTATCAAGAATAAAAATTTATATTTTAATCATGAGAGAATTATCATAGTTATTTGAATTAGACTAGACTAACTAGTTGGACCGATTGGACCAAGAACTGGTTGAATTGAATTAAAAATTGATTAAACCAACAATTGAACTGATTTTTTTATTATAAATTTTTAATGATTTAATCAAACCGTACAAACTGACCAATCAGACAAACTAATGGCCTAATCAATTCGACCACTGATTCAATTTTCAAAACCTAGTTTTAATGTTAATATAGTTTTAATGTTAATAGAATTGGGCTTGAAACATAGATTAAGGCTTATTCAGCCAGCTAGGAGTTCTATCTGTCTCTCAAACAGGCCCACAGAACTACAACCTCTGAGTTTGATGAAAGTAATTAACAAAATACAGTTTAAATAGTCCACGCAAAATGAAACAAAGGTGGCTTTGCCGGTTGCAACTATGAAAAATATCCAATAACCACTACCCGGTTCCTGAAATTCTCAATCTGGTGAATCTAGCCATGTTACAATGAAGGTAAACTTGACAGGATTCCCGCCTATGATTAAAATGGCAGAAGATGGATATTAGAGCCTATTTGCAGCGCTGGACATGATAATCCATTAAAATTAGGCTTGTAAGGGCAGCTCCCAGTATTAATATTCTCCTTCGAATTATTTTAAATTAATTTCATACTACATTAAAATTTGTAAGCCAAAAATATTAAGAAAACAAATCCATGTAACCATTAAGATTCAAAAACATTTCAAACGAAAAAAATATCAATTATTCTGATACACTAAACATAATATTTCCCCTCTCAACTTCAAACCACCATTAGCTAAAAGTCAGAGGCGAACTGCTATTGAAGCACCGGGAAACTGGTTCAAAAATGTGGCTGCCCTAAGCCACAAGAGTACTGGCGGTGGTTGACTCACTGCATAAGTAGAAGTGTGTTAGATTTTGGCTTATGTTACAATCAATATTTGAGAAAAAATTTCGGCAGAGTGCTGAGGCGATTATCTAAATGACCATATGCTTCTTCCCAGCATCGAGTCATACATACATCACAAAAGGAAGCCAAGCATGGATACAAAATACTTACTATTTCCACACGGGTGGGAGCTTCTTTGTTTTCTTGTAATAGCGGGCAAGACGATGGATTCTGCTCTCGACCAAGATCAACCTGAATTTGGAATCCTTGTCTTTCCTGTTCCTCTCGAGATGCTTTCTGATGGCAACGGCTTTCTTGATCAAGTGGTACAGATCCTCGGGGATTTCAGGAGCAAGTCCTGACAGGAACAAAGATGAGCCGAATGTTTTCTTCAAGTAAATTAAAAACATAAGAAAACGAAACACAGGACAATGTTGAAGAAAGATGTACCGTGGGCTTTCAGTATCCGCAAAATCTTGCTGCCTGTAACACTCTTCACCTGAGCAATCCCGTGAGAATCACGGAGAATGACACCAATTTGTGATGGGGTCAAACCTTTCTTTGCAAACTTACAAATGTTCTCCTCCACCTGAATGATGAAATCAAGGTTAAACAATAGTACAAACTTTTCATAAAGACAGAATGAGTTAAGGTAAGAGTTTTCCGAATCCTGATTGATGAGAGTTAAATCAGAATAAATGCATTTGGAACATTATATGAGGATAAAAGAACATAAGAAATAGTATTGCAAAAATAATGGAACTTCCATTAATCAAACATTTGGTTCTTCTCGACCACTATTCTAATGAAACAAGTCTTGGAGACTCGACTATTCACATACAGGATTGAAAGAGCAACTTCACTGAAAATAATGAAATACAATTAAAAAAAGTCGAATTTTTCTTTCAACATAGAAAAAAAAAAAAAGGTTGGTATCATCCATTGAATAATTTGCAGAGCAAATAAAAATGAAGTGAAGATTCAAAATAAAAAGCGACTCACATCTTGAGAAGAGATCTTCAACCAACTTGGTGAAGTCCTCCTGTAGGGCAGAGCAGATGCGGAAATACCCTTACTGCAAACCAAGTTAAAATGAATGGTGAAGTAGGCAGCTAGAATCGATTTAAGACTAGATAGTATTGTAGGATTGTTTTCAGCGTGTAAGAGCAAAATACCAACCCTCGGCTGTGCATACGACCCATGGTTGCGGAGTTCCGAGCTCGACTGCTTGGCTGGCTGGCTGACTGGCTCACTTCACCTCTCTGCAAAGAAACCCTAGAATATAAGAAAGGAAGGCTCCGTCAGGGTAGGGTTTTTAATCCTTTTCTAGAATTTATTGGGCCTGGATTTATTACAAATTGGGCCCAGCCCTCGAATGTTAACAAGCATGATTCATTTCTTTATCATCAGAGATGACCGCAAAGCTGGAAAAATCTAACAAAGATTTTGGAAGCGCCAACCATGGCAGCGAATCTAAACAGAGCCCGAGTTTAGGAAGTATAAATATTTGAGAAGTTAAAAATTCTCACTAAAACTTATCCAGAATATAAAAATCCCTCATTTGCTTTCTTAAACAATCATTATCTTAAACGTATGACTTTCCTCGGAACTTTTATGCATGAGAATTTTTCCAATCTCCTTGTGTTACAGGGTAAAACTAAAAATAGGCAAATGAAGTAATAAGCGTTTAGTATGCAGGGTATTAATGTAAGGCCATTTCCTTTCTTCGTATGGGGGAGTTGGTTACTAAATTGGTTGGGTATTCAGTTTCCATTCTCTCTCTCTCTCGATTCTCTTCTCCTTTTTTGATTTCTGTACTATTTCTCTTCCGGTTTTCAACTTGCAGCACCTTGGGTTTTACTTTTGCTAGAAAGCGTAACCAGGAAGAAAATTCTAGCTTTCCGATCATCGATACCAGAAATCTAAAAGTAAATTAATATTGCAAAGTGAAATGTTACATTGGATTTCCGAATATATAAAACATAATGTAAATATATAAAAATCAAAATTATACTTGTCAGTCCCCCATCACCATTTTCACAACAAAGGCTGCTTTCCCCGATATTCTCTCTCTCTCACTCTATTGCTATTTCTACATGAAGATGCCTGATAAACAGTTAGTAGGCGAAACCGGCCTCACAGTAATGTACCTGTTAGAATACAAGGCAAGTGGAACTATGCTGCACAAGCCTTCCGTATTGATAATTGGTAAGAAAATTCTCCAAATTGTTTGGCACGGAGGAGGTTTTTATTGTTCCTATTATATCAACCTTTTAGAACTCCTGCGAATCAAAATCAGGCTTTGATGGATATTCAAGGCCCTGTAGTGCTGGCATCCGTCGTAAATCCTCATCCGAATAAGCTGGAATGAACCAGTATCGCTTGTCTGTTCCAAACACCTGTATTCGGATAAACACCAAAGCTTGAGTAAACTGATGACATAGAACTTGCCAGAATGGCCAGCTATAAGAGTAAAAATCCTATCAAGTAAACTTCAGCATGGATATTCAAAATTTGGGATCACAATGAGAAGAGTCCAAATACCATGAGGACATTTAAAAAAAAAGCAAAACATTTCAAGAACAAATTCTGGACAACCCAAATGACCATTATATGAATTCTTCTTTTATGCAAGAAATACATGTAAAGAAACAAGGAAACAACCATGTTGCAATAATGGTTAACCTGTTCAAAATTTTTCTTCCGACCAAGGTCATAACGCCATTTTGGAGTGGTTTTCTTCTCATAGGCCTGCTCAAAAGACAAGCATGGATTTTGTCAGTAAATTTGAGTCCATTTATACTGCGCCCTGGGGAATATAACACATAACCTGGCCAAAAAATGATCCTAAACTCTCATAAGGATATTAAATATTAATCTGTTAGGTATTATGGTGTTGGAGTTTGTTGGAAAATTAATTATTTCTTTTCCTTCCTCCTCAGGGCAGGGGAGGGGCTAAAAGGTTCGCACACATGAAATTGAGCATAGCTTGATATAATGACATGGTATTAAAAAAACAATAATGATTAATGTTTGGAAACACCAATCATTATGATCTGGTACTAATACTTGAGATGAAGCCAAATACCTCAATAGTAGTCGTATTAGCGGCCACCAAAGATATGTGCATGATCAAAAAGCCCAAGACACTCAATGCAAATGCCAGATTTAAAACTGCCACAGCAGAACATAGTCATACATTTGTACATACTGCATAGTCACTAAAGTAAAATAGATCAGAAGAACAGTCCAAGAAGTCCATACCAAAGGAAAGGAACGTGGTAGCCAAGGTTCCAGGGGTTCCTGGGATTTCTACATCACTAAAGAATGCTATGAAATGAGGCAGTAAGGCCAAAGTCACAAGACTAGTTTCGAGGAATGTGTAAAACTGCATTGAGGTTTAAAATCATAGTCAAATAAATGCCAAGAAAATAGGATCATTGCTCCATCAACATCTCATAAATTGCAATCATAAACCATAACCAATATTACTATAACCAATGCAATGAGAAAACGAATGTCAGAGAGGAAAGAAAAACTCCACAATTCAAGTTATGCTTCCATAAGAAATTTGAAAATATTAGCTTGTTGAAGCTAAGTATAAAGCAAGTAGGACCTACAGGGCATAAACTGCATGAGAAACTAGTTCGAAAATAAAGCAAACATACCAAGAAAAGAAGGAAATACTTGTAATTTAATGCACCAACACAATTGACAACCCACACGCAATGATGGTCCATCTTTAGCACACACCGCCCACCTGAAACAATGAAATTGATTTAGAACTGGTCGTTGATAATAACAATATTACTAGCACATCAAGAAAAAGAAATGGAGAAATTTAGCGAATGAAGAACGCACAAACAGAACAATGATGGCAGCGAGGTGGTTTCAGCTGGTTGCACTTGCGACAATATCGAATTCTTTGATTTGATGGGTTTGTCTGCAAACCATTGAACTCTGAACCATTCAATGCGTCAGCTTCCCCTCTCTCCTCATCTAAAGCTGGCCTCCAGTTAGCTGGTATGCTTCCCGGATCAGTCAAAACAACAGAAAAGTAACTCCATAACAGCATCACCAACTGCAGAATCACATAAAAGTTCCCATATCAGTTTCCACCATACATTTAATAGCCCAGTATCTTTACATTCTTTTTTCAATTTGATTATATTAATCACTGTCCCAAAACCCAAGTTATTATTTTAGCATTGAAAGTTTGAAACTAAATATAAAAAAGGTCCAATATGGAGCCTTGCGTTTTAACAATATTTCAGATTTGTTCTTTCTTTTCTCTAATATATAACAAACAGCAATAAATTTGGAAAAGTTTACCGATTCACAACTCTAGGATAAAAAAGGAAGAAAATTTAAGATCCAGAATGATCACTCTAACTAATGAGTAAGCAGAACAAAACGAAATTCAAGCTTAAACATTTTCAGAACCATTTGCATTATTCAAGAAAAAAGGATCCCTTTACTTAGTTGAATTCATTTCATAGCCGCTGGTTTAAACAGAAATTGCAAAATATCAAGCTATTTAAACAGAGTTACAATTCAGAAACCTAACAGAAGGCCTAATAAAGAACCCAGTAAACCAATTGAGGTTAATTTCGGTGACTTACCAAACAATGAAATAAGATCAAGACGACAACAGCAGTAAGGGAATCAAGGCCACCATCGTACAAAGCAGGGCCAAAATTGGTCAAAACGACAGAGTAGTATGAGACACCCACGACCCCTAAAACCAACAGGATCATGATCGATCCCAGACCCCTCAGAGCTGTACAAAACTTGAAGACGTTCCAGGCCATCGTTGCTCCAGATCTATGCATAATACCCAGGTAACAAAACTACACACGGAAAAGAAAAAGGAAACAAAAAGTTTGATCCTTTTCTTTTGTCTGACAGTGCTTGCAGCCGCTTAAAACGTAGGAGGAATCACTAAACCTTAAGAATCTAATTAAGGTTGTATTAATGACTTGGAGTCAAGATAATCTAAGGTGTTCAAAGGAATGACAGTGAAACAATGAACGTAAGAGGGGTTCTTTTTTTCTAGTAAGGTATATTGTGAAAGTGGGGTTGTGATTGTGAATTTAGGGTTTATAGGATTTGGGATTCCAGGCAAGGTGTGGAATACATGCTTGCTTGCTTGCTGGAAAGAAAACCAGTAGACCAGACGGAGAGGAAATATGATCGAAAACTATTTTTGGTTTAATTGAAAATAAAAAGGCTTAATGCTTTGTTTAGTCCCTTAACTACATTGCTTTTCTCACTTTTATCCTTAAAGTGTTTTTTTTATTCAAATCATCATCATCTAACTCGTGAAAAATAAGTGACTGGAACCTGCATCCCATTTTTTTTAATGTTGAAGGACTGAACCACTTAATAGAAGATAACCTTAGGTCCTGATCTAAGCAAAAATAAGCTTAAGAACCAAAATGAGAAAAGCAGCATATTTCAGGGGCTAAATCAAGGATTAAGCCAAAAAAGCAAATATACCAAACACAATTTATATAAAAGCTTAACAACTAGTAATAAACAAGACGTATAGGACTGAGCCAGTTTTGTTTGTACTTTAAGCAAGACTGTGATTGGTGGCCAACGGCGCACCGCACCAGGTCAAATAAGAAGCTACTATATATTTTTATTGGTTTAATTCTGCTTCTAGTGGCGGTGTTTTTAATCTTTGAAATTTAATATATTGTTTGGATTTGAGTCTAATTACATAAGTACATCGTATTCGGGTAGCCGTTGTAATTGATGGGGGTGTCATTAAATTGGGTGCAATTAGAACACCTCAAACACACATTTTTTAGGGGAGAGAGAGAATTGAAATAATTACATAAGTAATTTCACTCAAATTCAATTTTAAAAAATATTTATTATACAAGTTATAAAGTTTATATTATAAGCATGAACACGTATGAGCGTTTGGGATAATTATAAAAAAATTCTTATATTATAAATCGTAACAAATTATACTATAAAAATAATTTGTATATTTTATAAAGTTATGATAAAAAATTATGTTATTTAAATTCTAAAAAAAATTCTAAAGTTAAGGCTAAATCAGGAGTGGCAGCAGAATCAGGATCAATTCGTGGTGCTCCGAAAAAGAGGTATACCAAGCTCGGCTTTGGAGTGTACCAAAGCATATATGATGAAAGCCAAAGAAGATGTTAGCTTATCAGAGGTTATAATAGGTAAATTTTATTTTCTTGGAAAAAAAACATTCATGTATTAATAGATCTGGGTCAACCCATTTGTACATCTGCACTAAAGTCGTAGAAGGTATGAGTCTTGAAGTTGTTTATTCTGAAACAAATGTATTAGTGATTAACCCCATTTTTCAAAGTACAATGGTTAATAAAGTGATTAAGAACTGCTCGTTATTTGGCAAGCACAGCTTTTTGCCAGACTTGTTGTTATTAAGCTTTCATGAGTCCGATGCTATTCTTGGATTAGAATGGTTGACCAGACATAGCGCAGTAGTTGATTGCAGAGTTAGAGGTGTACGGTTGTTAATTGCAGAAGGCAAAGAAATGTTGCTACCTAGTGTACAGACCAATTTGGCGAGTAGAATAAGTTCCGCAATATCTGCTAGAAAGTTAATGGTTAAGGGTGTAGATGCCTACTTGGCGTATATTAAGGATTCGTTTGAGTCAAGAATGGATATCATCCAAGTTCTAATTGTAAAAAAGTTTTTTGATGTGTTTCTGGGAGAACTACCAGGTATGCTGCCAGATAGAGAAGTAGAATTTTCGATTGAGCTAGAGCCTGGTACTGCGTTCATCTCCAGTGCCCTTTATAGAATGGCGCCATTAGAATTGAAGGAATTAAAGACACAGCTATAGAATCTTTTGGATAAGGGATTTATTCAACCAAGTGTTTCACCTTAGGGTGCGCTAATCTTGTTTGTAAAGAAGAAAGATGGGACACTCCGTCTATGCATTGATTACTGCCAACTAAACAAAGTGACTATGAAGAATAAGTAAACACTACCTCGAATAAAAGATTTGTTCGACCAGTTAAGTAAAGCTACAATCTTCTCCAAAATTAGTCTGTGTTTTGGCTACTATTAGGTGAAGATCAAAGGCAATGATATTCCTAAAACTTCATTTTGTTCACGGTATGGACATTAAGAGTTTTTGGTGATTTCGTTTGATTAATGAATGCACTAGCGGTATTTATGGATTTGATGAATAGGGTGTTTCAGCCTTACTTGGATTAGTTTGTAGTAGTCTTCATTGATGATATTTTAATCTACTCTAAAAGTGTGGCTAGTCATGAGGAACACTAAAGGATTGTGCTAAGAACTTTCCGCGAGAACAAGTTGTACACCAAATTTAGCAAACGTGAGCTTTGGTTGAGAGAAAATAATTTTCTTGGTTATGTTATTTCTACTGAAGGTATTAAGGTAGACCCTGATAAAGTGAAGTCATGCTTGATTGGAATTCACCAAAGAAAGTTACTGAGGTACGTAGCTTCTTGGGTTTGGCGGGTTACTACAAGAGGTTTGTAAAAGGATTCGCCATGTTGGCAACACCTCTCACACATTTGCTAAGGAAGATGGAAAAGTTTGAATGGATAGAGACGTTTTAGAAAAGTTTTGATAAGTTGAAAGTTGTTCTAACTGAGGCTTCTGTAACACTCCTTACCTGTATTCAACACCGGAATCGGGTACGAGGCATTACTGGACTTAACTTGCTTGAACATACAACTTTGGGCTATAAAATTTTGTTTCAACTTAAAATTTCTTATTTACATTTATACTGTCCTTATTAAGGCTTACGAGGCCTTAAACATGCAAATGGAGGGTCTTAGAATCAAACCGGGAACTTTTGTAAACTTAGAAAATTTTTGCCTAAACAGGGTCGCACGCCCGTGTGAAATGGGACACGCCCATGTGGGCAGGCCGTGTGGTCACACACGCCTATGTCCCTAGCCCATGTGGAATTTATTTTTCTTTTTGAACTTACGGAGGTTTTTACACGGCTGGACACACGCCCGTGTCTTTGGCCCGTGTCCTCCACACGACCTAAACACGCCAGTGCCCTCACCTGTGTGTGAAAACCTGGATTTTTTTATGACGTCAGCAACCCCATAAGGGGCAAACGGCCTAGGCACACGTCCGTGTGTCTAGCCCGTGGTTATACTGACTTACAACACTAACATGCAGGGGACACACGGCCCAGTCACACACCTATGGGACTGACCGTGTGTCACACACGGCCTAGACACACGCCCGTGTGTCTACCCGTGTGGACCAATTCAAGGCTATTTTCCAAGCCATTTAGCCACCCTCACTTGCACGCATTCACACATCATCACATATCATTCTCAAATCATCAACTGTAATACTTAAATTCTCACATTTAAACCATGGAAACCAAACTATCTTTCCATATACGAGAGAGTACTATCACTAGCACAAATACAATCGACATAAGCCAGCATCCATGGTTATACACCATCAGACCATAAACTATTTTAGGCCAACTCATTTGGCTACATTAACTATGACTTAATTAAACAAAAGGTAAGATCCCTATACATGCCATATCTCAAGAAGACTTGAAAACTTATACCCAAGTGACTGCTCGATAGTGTGAAAGCATCTCCGGCGGTCTCCAACTCGAGCTAGTTAAGTTAACCTATACTAGATAGTGAAAGAAGATGAGTAAGCAATAACACTTAGTAAGTTCATATGCAAATATAAATCAACTATTGACATTCATTTATCTTACTCCACCACAAAGGTATTATAATGAGATTTACATTTAAGCTTATGGTTACCAAATCAATCATTCATAATGCTTACTCATATCATGTCTTACCACATTCCTACCATATAACAAATATAATGCTCACATTTACTTAGTCAAGTTTCTCGATAACACCTCGGAATAATAATAATTACTCGGTGGTTTCGCACACAGTCCACCATTTAATAATGAATAAGGTGGTATTGCACACAGCCCACTATTCGTACCAATCACGATGGTATCGCACACAGCCCATCGATAACAAATAATAAGGTGGTATCGCACACAGCCCACCATTGATAATAAATACGATGGTATCGCACACAGCCCATCGATAATAAATAATAAGGTGGTATCGCACACAACCCACCATTGTCTCACATTCACGGATAATTATTCACACCCATTTCCTATGTCGAATGTTCATACAATGATTTCCTCACTCTCTATCATTTTTAGTAGATCTCTACAATGATTATACACATTCAAGCAATGCATTATTAAGTAAAACATTGATAAACCATAATTTACACATATTTTAACCCCATGCTTGGCTTATTTTTGGATGAATTTTCATTAGATTTAATGAATTCGATGCTCCTAATCCTTTAATTTCATGTTTTACACTCATGAGTGCTTAGGGAGTCGAAAAGAACGGGAAACAGGCCAAAAAGGGACAAAATAGGCCTACATAGCCTGGACCACTGCATACGGGCGGACCACACGGCGTTCCCTCTATTAGAAGATCTTCCATCAAGTTCTTTAGAAGTTTTTGGGTTTTCTTATGTTTTGTTGTTTTTCCTATTTTAAAATGTTTCCCTCTATTAGTATGAACTAAATCCCTTAAATACCAGAGGGGATGAAACCTAAGACAGATCTTATTATTATTTGATTTATAAGATAAATACTTGTTCTTATTCTTAATTGTGAGTTCTTATTCTTGTTTTGATAATTCAGGTTATTGATTCAAGTCGAATGTGCTTATTCAGTGGAGCAAAAGTCCCTGTTTAAGAGTAGATCAACACAATTAAGCGGAGTTGATTGCAACCCTTGAAATAGGACGACAAAATCTGCCGGATTAGAGTCAAATCTAATAAAGGAATCCATAGATCGAGTTAATGCGACAATAGGGGTTTTAATTTGAAAGAGATTTTAATTAATCTGAAACACCCCACACCCGGCCCACGAGCCTGAACCGGATCTGGTATGTTCCTTAAGAAAATCGGTTTTCAATGTCCTGATTAACTTAGAGAAAATTTGTGTAATTAAGAAAAATTCGTTTTGGGTTGGGCTTAAATTGGAATCCATTTAATAAATTTTGAAAATCCAACTTAAATAAGGTGACAAAATAATTTTAAAAGAAATAAATTTACTTAACTTTATTCAAAAAAAATAATTTGTATCTTAATCAAATAAAATAAACAGAAATAAAGAAAATCCAACTGGGCCTTATGGCCTTATTACATCATTCAAACCCAAAATAAAATTTAAAGCACTAAATTTAAATAGAGTCTAAATTCTAATAAATTCTTCAAGTGTTGCATGGCCACCTTTAGCTCCTGCCGACCCGGTCCATTACTTGCTCATCACCCGAAAAGTAATTCCCCAACGGGTGAGTCCACGGGCTCAATGTGTACACAAGACTAATTTTCAACAAATCGGGCATACAAGTCATATCAAGCATATTCAAATCAAATAATGATGCAACCCAAACCCAAACCTATTTGTCCATCCGCTACACACCACCCGGTACCAACCTTTGCACAATCGTGGGGACTACTAAGTCGACCCTCCATCCGCTACACACCATCGAAGGCGATCATTGCGATCGACGTGCTCATCGCCCACTTATGTTGTGTCATTAGACATCGTATTCACTGGATGTAACCGGTTACCACTTTTCACTTTATGTGACCGTAGTCACCACTTTACGTTGGTGAGACCGTAGTCATCACCTTCACTTTCTTCCTCCACAAATATCCCGAATGCCCCAATTATTTCATAACATATTTCACATACTAAATTTTCATTCATGTTACTAATCACATGTTCAAAATATATCACATTCACAATCCTATCATAAGTAGGAAACGTGCACTGGTACTCCTTACCACATTTGTGGTGCTTAGCCACATTCACATACTGTTACATATTTACATATCTAATGATTGCCATGCAATTTATTGAAAGTTAGTAAGAGTACACACCTTTTTCGCTTAATAGATTCCGTGAATTCTCAAGAGCGATCTACCTGGCTAAATCTTTCACTCCTATATTCGGCCATTAATTAAAACATATAAATGACCCCTTTTATTCTAAAAATACCAAATCCTACTAGAAGTAGAATTTACTACCACTTACCTTGTTTTGCCGATTTGATTGCTAATCAAATCCCGAAGGTTTGTGTTCCTCCTCTTGAGATCGGCTAACCACTATATTTCTCCATAGATTAGTTTTCGCTTTTGAAATAATGGAAAAATAATCCCAAATATTTAACAAGTTAGCCTTGGCCGAATATCACTTACCTTATGATGGGATTCCAAATCTGAAGAGGATTCCTTTATAATCCTGTCGAAATCCTATAACTTCGTGTTAGATTAAATCTAACTTTGAAAACGTGAATCATAATCTTTAACCAAATATTTATATTATAATCCTTACCTTAGATCCTTAGATTTCCCGAAAGATCCCCTTTTATGTTGTGGATGATTGCCCTCTTCCTTAGAATCCACAAAGATTCGAACTTGACAAAAGGAACGGAGAAGAAATAGAAGAGAAGGAGAGGGATTTTTGCTTAATGAAAATTTCGGCAGAGAGGGGTTTTGCTTTGGGAGAATTTTGGCAGAGAGGAAAAAGAAGTAAACTGAGGAGTAGCCCTCCTCCTTTCCTTTTATAGACAAAGTTATCAGCCTAGGAGTCCCTTACTTGGCCACCACTCCTCTTTTTGATAATATTATCTCTTTTATTTAAAAGATAAAAGCATTTAATCCATCAATTATCTCCTCAATTATCTCCTTAGAAAATAATCCTTTATTTATCTCTTATTATTCACATATTTATGTGAATAAAACTCCTTTATTTATCTCTTATTATTCACATATTTATGCAAATAAAACTCTTCCTTTTCTAGAAACCCATGCCGTCCCACCTCGTTCTCCAGAAGCAAAAATTAAACTTATTTATTTGCTTCCCAAGTGACTCGAACCCAGGCCCAACAGCTCTTGCACATGGCGCCATTTCCATAGGCCCTAAGTGACACCTTCAGGCCATTTTTCCAAGCCTAATTGTGTGTCAAACTTCTCTAACCTTTTCTTTTAAGGCCCTCTAGCCCTTATTTCCTATTTTGAACTTTAAAATTTGACATTTCAAGATCATTTCTAAGTTTCCTAAAATTTTCGATCGGCTCAGTAACTTGCCATTTTTCTTACATATCCAAGTTTCCTAAAATGCTCAAGTTTCCATTTTTGGATCATTTCAAAAAAATGTTCAAGTTTCCAAAAATGTCTAAGTTTCCAAAAACGTTCGGGTTTCCAAAAATGTTCATTTCCATTTCCATTTCCATTTTCATTTCCATTTCCATTTTCATTTCCATCTCCATTTTCATTTCCATTTTCATTTCCATTTTCATTTCCATTTTCATTTCCATTTTCATGCATTTTCATTTCCATTTTTATGCATTTTCATTTCCATTTTCATGCATTTCTAGGTTTCAAAAATTTATTCATAGGACTTGAAACTTGTCATTTCATACAATTAATCTGGCAATGCATAGGCCCTTCCTAGGATGTTACAGTTCTACCCCCCTTAAATAAAATTTCGTCCTCGAAATTTCCTAACTAAACAATTGAGGGTGTTGCCGTCGCATTGTCTCTTCTGGCTCCCACGAAGCTTCTTCCGATCCATGATTGCGCCATAACACCTTGACTAAAGGCACCGACTTCTTTCGTATTCATACATGCACTCAGTCTTTTCATTCATTCATACATCTAACAATCAATTATGAACTTTCGTTCATTTAGAGAAATGTTGTAGTTTTCATTGTTGTTGTTTTTCCACTACCCAGGGGTATTTTCGTAATTTTGTCCTACAGGGGCATTTTTGTAATTTTTCAAAAGAAAAAGTTCCTTGGTGATTTTGTCAAAAAGTATTTTGGTAATTTCAAAGTCCTGAGTAATTTGGAAAAATTTTGAAATCAGGCGTATTTTGGAAATTTTTGGCCTCGAGGTATTTCAAGTAATTTTTCGCAAACTGGGGTAAATTTGTAAAAGTTAACAAATCAGGGATATTTTAGAAGTTCTAAAACTTTGAGGGTTCTTTTTGAGACTTTTATTTTCCAAAACGGTGATGTTGCAAAAATTTTGGAAAACAGGGTCATTTTGGTAATTTTGTAAGTTAGGGGCAATTTCGTAATTTTCCAAAATCAAGATATTTTTGATAGTTTGCAACTTGAACATTTATAAAATAATGAAGTTTTAGCAAGACCGTTGAAAAGTTTGACATTTTGTAAATCAAGGGCATTTTGGTAATTTTACCACTAAGGGCATTTTTGTAATTTTCACAAATCAGAAATTTTTCGGGAAATTTTGTAAAGATAGTTTTAAGAATTTTAAAACTAGGGTTTATTGTTTTGTTCTCCTCTTTTTTTTTTTTTTTTTAAACATGGCTAGTTCCCTTTCGGGTTTTAGTCATTATGTTTGGCCTATGACCGAGCCCTCTTTGGTCGTGGTGTGAACCAAAGCTACGCACTGTGCAGATCGAGTGGAGAGGAGGTGAGTCACGCGGACTGCTTAAGTACCAAGCTCCCACCGAAACCATTCCTAGACATGCGCACAGGGGTTACCACACCCTAGCTTAGTGACTTAGCCATAGGTTTGTTTAGTGTATTAAGTCTTATGTGTTTTGTGTTTGAGTAGTCTAATCCTAGGGTTCAAGTTCCTATCATACTATTCTACGTTCCATGCCTTTTCTACCCTTCTAATGTTCATAACATAATTCACATAATCACCCAAATGGTTAGGGGTACTTACCTGGTGGACTGCGGGTCGGAGACTGAGGTGCCATGCCAGAAACCTGCTTATTTTTAGAAATACTTCATAAAATTCATTTGGCTCGATTTGAAAACATTTTGGGCCTGAGCCCACAGGCCGAGAGTTTAAAACTGGGCTCTGATACCAACTGAAACACCCCACACCCGGCCCACGAGCCTGAACCGGATCTGGTATGTTCCTTAAGAAAATCGGTTTTCAATGTCCTGATTAACTTAGAGAAAATTTGTGTAATTAAGAAAAATTCGTTTTGGGTTGGGCTTAAATTGGAATCCATTTAATAAATTTTGAAAATCCAACTTAAATAAGGTGACAAAATAATTTTAAAAGAAATAAATTTACTTAACTTTATTCAAAAAAATAATTTGTATCTTAATCAAATAAAATAAATGAGAAATAAAGAAAATCCAACTGGGCCTTATGGCCTTATTACATCATTCAAACCCAAAATAAAATTTAAAGTACTAAATTTAAATAGAGTCTAAATTCTAATAAATTCTTCAAGTGTTGCATGGCCACCTTTAGCTCCTCGCCGACCGGTCCATTCTTGCTCATCACCGAAAAGTAATTCCCAACGGGTGAGTCCACTGGACTCAATGTGTACACAATACTAATTTTTAACAAATCGGGCATACAAGTCATATCAAGCATATTCAAATCAAATAATGATGCAACCCAAACCCAAACCTATTTGTCCATCCGCTACACACCACCCGTACCAACCTTATACCGTGTAGGGACTACTAAGTCGACCCTCCATCCGCTACACACCATCGAAGCGCATTTGCGGTCGACGTGCTCATCGCCCACTTATGTTGTGTCATTAGACATCAGTATTCACTTTGGATGTAACCGGTTACCACTTTTCACTTTATGTGACCGTAGTCACCACTTTACGTTGGTGAGACCGTAGTCATCACCTTCACTTTCTTCCTCCACAAATATCCCGAATGCCCCAATTATTTCATAACATATTTCACATACTAAATTTTCATTCTTGTTACTAATCACATGTTCAAAATATATCACATTCACAATCCTATCATAAGTAGGAAACGTGCACAGGTACTCCTTACCACATTTGTGGTGCTTAGCCACATTCACATACTTTGTTACATATTTACATATCTAATGATTGCCATGCAATTTATTGAAAGTTAGTAAGAGTACACACCTTTTTCGCTTAATAGATTCCGTGAATTCCCAAGAGCGATCTACCGGGTCTAAATCTTTCACTCCTATATTCGGCCATTAATTAAAACATATAAATGACCCCTTTTATTCTAAAAAAACCAAATCCTACTAGAAGTAGAATTTACTACCACTTACCTTGTTTTGCGATTTGATTGCTAATCAAATCCAGAAGGTTTGTGTTCCTCCCTTGAGATCGGCTAACCACTATATTTCTCCATAGATTAGTTTTCGGCTTTTGAAATAATGGAAAAATAATCCCAAATATTTAACAAGTTAGCCTTGGCCGAATATCACTTACCTTATGATGGGATTCCAAATCTGAAGAGGATTCCTTTATAATCCTGTCGAAATCCTATAACTTCGTGTTAGATTAAATCTAACTTTGAAAACGTGAATCATAATCTTTAACCAAATATTTATATTATAATCCTTACCTTAGATCCTTAGATTTCCCGAAAGATCCCCTTTTTATGTTGTGGATGATTGCCCTCTTCCTTAGAATCCACAAAGATTCGACAACAGAAGAGAGAACGGAGAAGAAATAGAAGAGAAGGAGAGGGATTTTTGCTTAATGAAAATTTCGTGAGAGGGGTTTTGCTTTGGGAGAATTTTGGCAGAGAGGAAAAAGAAGTAAACTGAGGAGTAGCCCTCCTCCTTTCCTTTTATAGACAAAGTTATCAGCCTAGGAGTCCCTTACTTGGCCACCACTCCTCTTTTTGATAATATTATCTCTTTTATTTAAAAGATAAAAGCATTTAATCCATCAATTATCTCCTCAATTATCTCCTTAGAAAATAATCCTTTATTTATCTCTTATTATTCACATATTTATGTGAATAAAACTCCTTTATTTATCTCTTATTATTCACATATTTATGCAAATAAAACTCTTCCTTTTCTAGAAACCCATGCCGTCCACCTCACTTTCTTCTGGAAGCAAAAATTAAACTTATTTATTTGCTTCCCAAGTGACTCGAACCTGTGCCCAACAGCTCTTGCACATGGCGCCATTTCCATAGGCCCTAAGTGACACCTTCAGGCCATTTTTCCAAGCCTAATTGTGTGTCAAACTTCTCTAACCTTTTCTTTTAAGGCCCTCTAGCCCTTATTTCCTATTTTGAACTTTAAAATTTGACATTTCGGCATCATTTCTAAGTTTCCTAAAATTTTCGATCGGCTCTGTAACTTGCCATTTTTCTTACATATCCAAGTTTCCTAAAATGCTCAAGTTTCCATTTTTGGATCATTTCAAAAAAATGTTCAAGTTTCCAAAAATGTCTAAGTTTCCAAAAACGTTCGGGTTTCCAAAAATGTTCATTTCCATTTCCATTTCCATTTTCATTTCCATTTCCATTTTCATTTCCATCTCCATTTTCATTTCCATTTTCATTTCCATTTTCATTTCCATTTTCATTTCCATTTTCATGCATTTTCATTTCCATTTTTATGCATTTTCATTTGCATTTTCATGCATTTCTAGGTTTCAAAAATTTATTCATAGGACTTGAAACTTGTCATTTCATACAATTAATCTGGCAATGCATAGGCCCTTCCTAGGATGTTACATAATCAACCTAGAGTCAGTTGTTTTTAGTCTTGAAAGAGTTTATTAACATAAATCAGGGATTTCTACGGATTAAGTCAAGTGAATAAATCGTATGAATCAAAAGTAATAAGTGAAGTCTAGGTGGATTCTTCCTTAGGTATTGCCTATCTCATAAAGTTGTCTTAAAAGTATTTTCTCAATTCTTTCTCTGTCACATTTTTAATTAAGTTTTAGTTTAAAAGAAATCATCCCAATTCTTAGGCTAAACAATAGAAAGATGGTAATTACTAGTAATCTTAGTACTTGAGGATACGATATTCTGGACTTACCACAACTATACTACTGTTCAATAGGTGCGCTTGCCTTTGTCAAAATATTAGTTAGTTTCGAGACCATCAAACATATGCAATAAAGAATGCATCATTTACACATAAACTTACTATGGATTCATCATATACAGAAATCACTTTATATATGAATTCTGGGTACATACATGTACTACTCATGTCATGTCCACATACTTCCTTATTTTCAACATACCTGCTGAATCATTCACAATGCTACAAAACACTTTTGAGTCTCATACATATAAAATTGTATCAACGTCATATCCCCAATAGGGTCTTACATGAAATATCATATCGATGCCATGTCCCTGACATGGTCTTATACAAAATCTCACACCGAGGCCATATTCCAAATATGGTCTTACACGAAATCTTAATAACCTTAATAACTTAGTATTTGCATTCTATTCATTCTTAAAGTTCGATTGAAGACTTTCACTCCTTAACATCTCGTCAAAATAATAAATAATATATTTCATAAAGACAATTACAATTCATACAAAGTCAAAATATCAAATACCTCACGTAGGGTTGCATTATTTGTACATGAACTTACCTTGATACCAAAAAAGGTAAAAAGGGACCTATTTGCCCATATCTCTCTTTTCTCCTATTCTAGGTCCAAATCTCGTTTGCTTAGGTCTATAACAATGAAATTTACTCATTTAATCATCACACTAATCAATACATTTTAAAATTTCTACTTTGAAAAATTACCATTTTGCCCTTGGACTTTGGCAAAATTATAATTTTGCCCTTAAGCTCGTATATCGATTTTTATCCAATTTCTTTGTTAATCAAGCCTAGCTAATTCATATTCCCTCCTATAGCAACTCAAGATTTCAACTATTACACACATTTACCACTTATTTCACAATTTCTACAAAAAAGTCCTTTTAGGTGTTTTCATGGTAACACCTTTCACAAAAGTTGTTCATTTAACAATTAAGACTCATTTTTTTTCCATAAAAATGCAGCAAACAACTTAATTGCTCTCATGGAAAAACCCTAGGCTCTTAACCATTTTGCAAAATAGTCCCCTCATTAGCTAGCTTAAGCTTTAGGGGTTCTAAAAGTACAATTTTTATCAATAAATGATCACTAGAACACTTACTTGTAAGAAGAAGAGTGTGCTAAAATTTTCAAGCTTCCATGGCAATTTTTCTTGAGAAAACTCAGTGGAGAGAAGGGAAAGAAAAGATGATATCTTTTCTTCTCTTTATTTTATTATAAAAATAAATTTTTAGCACCAAATTTCACCTAACCAAATGACAAAGTCTATTCTTTGTCCCCTAAGGCCGGCCATCACTTCCCCCATGGCCTATTTTCACTTTAAGGACCTCAAATTTAATATTCTATGGCTATTTGTGTAACACCCCTTACCTGTATTCAACGCCGGAACCGGGTACAAGGCATTAACAGACTTATCTCATTTGAACATATAACTTTGGGCTACCAATTTCATTGCAACTTTAAACTTTTCATTCTCATTCATAACACTCTTATTATAGACATACGAGGCCTTAAACATGCAAACGGAGGGCCTCGGAATCAAACCGAAAACTTTTGTAAACTTAGAAAAATTTTGCCTTAATAGGGCCACACACCCGTGTGAAATGGGACACGCACGTGTGGGCAGGCCGTGTAGTTGCACATGCCCATGCCCCTAGCCCGTGTGGAATTTATTTTTCATTTCAAACCTACAGAGGTTTTCACACAGCCGGTCACATGCCCGTGTCCTCCACACGGCCTAGACACGCCCATGTCCTCACCCGTGTGTGAAAACCTGGGTATTCTATTTGTGACGTCAGCAACCATATAAGGGGCACACGGCCTAGTCACATGCCCATGTGTCTAGCCTGTGGTCGACACTGACTTGCAACACTAACATGCAGAGGACACACGGCCTAGTCACACACCCATGGGACCGTACGTCACACACGACCTATGTAACAGACCAATTTTGACCTTAATCGGAACGGTGGTTTCGGGACCATGAATCCGAGCCGATAAATATTTTTTTAATTTTATATCTTATGTCTATTATATGTGAATTGATGTGTGTGGAAGTCTCATAGAAGAATTTAACCGTTTGAGTGTTTAATTAGCAAAAAGGATTAAATTGCTAAGGTGACCAAAGTAGTTAGCATGAAATTGGAAGGGCAAAGTGACTTGTTTATTAAATCTAGGGATTTGCATGTCAAATTTCCGATACTTAATATAGTGGACGGTAAGCATGCAATACATATTCCATTTTTTTTAGTATGATATTTTTAATGCATTATTATATTAAAAGCATGCCAAGAATATTATGTTTTCTAAGTATATTATAAATTAAGTATTATTATACTATAAGCATGCTAAAATAATGTGTTAATAGATTTAAACAAAAAGAAAATTATTTTTATTTCTCTTCCCTCCTTCATCTTCTACCTGAAACACCTTCAAGAAGAGAAGAAAATTCATCCTCTCCATTCGGCCGTTTGCATGTGTTAAGCTAGGTAAGATTTTGAACTTTAACTTAACAATCCATCTTTGAAATTTGTTGATTTCTTTGATCACCATTGAAAACAAGTAAAAATTTATTAGCATTAGGCAAGGTGAGGTTCGGCCATGGGTGAAAATCTATAGCTTATTGTGCTCATAAAAATTTAGATAAAATGAGAAGAAGTAGCATGAGTTTGTATGAAAATTTGTTTTAATTTATGCAAGAGAATGCCCTTATATTCGGCCGAATGTGAGATAACCATTCATGAATTCTTATCACTTGTTTTGATGTTTGGTCATTCATATATAGTGTAATTGGCCATGGATGATTTGTTATACTTAGATATAGTTATTGGGTGAACTAAGTATAAGACTCAATTGCTTGAAGTAAATTAGTGGAAGGGGTAAAAATGATAGAAGGAAGAATTATAGAGAATCCTAGGGACCTAGTGACCATTCGGCCATTGAGGAGAAATCCCAATTGGTTGCAATTTGTATTGCGTTGCACTATGAGTTAAATTGAATAAGTTGAATGCTTAAATTTTTGTGTGATTAATGTTTTAAATTAAATTATGTTAAAAATTTTGAGGTTGAGCATGTTAATATTCGGCCTAGGATGAACACTCTTGTGTTGTATTTGATTTGAAAAAAATGTTTAGTATTGATTCAAAAACAACATGAAATGTTTAAGAGACTTAGATGAGTTGAAGACTTGTGGTTTAAATTATGTGAGAGCTATAGAAATTATTTTGGATTTGAGCATGGAGATGCTCTTACTATTCAATTTGTAATAGATGATTATAAATGGTGGTTAATTAGCTTGTTGTTTGGTCATGTAATGAAGAATATGCATGGGTACATTGAGTTAGCAAAATTCGGTCATAAGAGAAAAAGAGATTGAGCTTGTATATTTTGCCTTTGTGAATTTTAAGCTTGTTAATTTATAATAATTAATTCATAAAGGTTTGTTTGGAGTCAGTGAACTTTCGACATTTGAAAAAGGAAAATCAAATTCTTTATATTTCGTGTTTTGGATGTTAAGGATTATTTTATAGATATTATAAATGTTGGGGGGTAAATCGGCAAATTGCATATTTATATGTTTTTGATTTTAATTGAATGAAAGTGGCTTAATTTGGACCAAATTAGATCCGGAACAAAAGGAAAAGAAATTGGAGCGAGGAAAAGCTAAACAAATCGAATAGCCAGAAATTTCGAATCTATCGACTTCCAAGGTAAGTCCATAAACCAAATTATATTAAATAATTACTTATGAACATATTATATGACAATGTTCGATAAATTTTAGTATATAAATATGCCATAGCCGAATATATATAAGTGTGTTAGATTAATTATATAGTTTGATATTGTAATATGAATAAGCGCCTCGATGCGATTTGTGAAATTTTACGATGATGTAATGATTGTAGTCGTTAAGGTAAATAAAGCTTAATTGAATTGGCTACGTAACACAGTTATGAAAGGTGTGGGAAATGATTGACCATATTAAATTGTTTCGGGCTTTAAGCCTAGCAGGCCTAGTGCCGGTGATTTATTTCGGGCGTTAAGCCTAGCAGGCCTAGTGCCAGTGACTATTTTCGGGCTCTGAGCCTAGCAGGCCTTATGCCGGTGTTACTTATCGGGCTTTACCGCCTAGCAGGCTTGATGCCGGTGATGCGTTTTATAAAGGAGAATCGAATATTATTCAGGGCACTCTTTAATTAATGAATCTAGCTAACGGCTAAGGTAAGCATGTAAGGTATGTTATACTGACATTACTTGAGTCAAGCTAATACTATGAGAACTACGTTATGTATGTTTGAGGTTAAAATGGATGTGTGTGAGTATCATATGATTGAAATTGAGAGTAAATGTGCTATTATGGAAATTTGGTTTTCAAGTATAAATGCTAAGAATAAAGGAAATTTCCATGCGATATACTTATATGAACTTCAAAGAAATGTAGGTCGAAGAAAATGATTTCTAATTTACTTGGGTTAATGAATTATTAGTATTCGGCCTTGTATAAGTAATTTACTTAAGTGCTTATGTGAAATGCTATAAGTTGAATGTTTTAATTGTGCAAATATTTGAATGTTTTATTATCATGAGTTTAGGACTTACTAAGCTAGTAAGCTTATTTGTGTGAAATGTTCTCCTTTGTTTTATAGATTTTGGTTATGTTACGGGCTCATGAAGGATCTTCAAGAAAGTCAACCACACTATCACCTTCTTTTGGTATTTTAAATTTTGGCTACGATTTAGAAGGCATGTATAGGCTAGATGAAGTTTTAGAAACATACGATGTTTGATCTTGTACATGAATATAGCCATGCGAAAATGGCTATTTCCTTTGGTTATGTATCGTTTATATGTTTGAATTTTATAACTTGCTCGTACGTAAATGGATGTTTTAAATTTGATCATGGCTTAAATTACATATGGGATTTGTTTTTGGTATATATATATGTATGGTTAAGGTATAGAGTTTAAATAAAATTGAGTAAGGAGGTTATAAACTAGTTAATCATATTTTTGCAATGAAATAGTTTTTAGTTAGCAGCAGTGATATGATTTTGAAAAATCACCAAAAATAGGATAAATAGAATTAGAAAGTGAATAAGATATAGGATTAAAGCTTATTGTGTCTATTTTGAAATGAAAGAAACAGAGTAGGCAAAGGAATTTCATATTATGAGATCTTTAAATTTTAGTGAGACTTGTTCTGAATGAATTCGTGAGTTCCTGTCCTGTCTTGGAAAAATTGTTAAAACTTGTACAAAAATAATCATGGAGCATAGTTTGTATGCTTAGAATCCTTAATGAGTCTATTTTTTATTTTAATAAACAAGAAAATTATTGAAATTTTGTACAATGAGATAAATGAGTTTTTGTAGAGATAGGTCAGAATCATCAAACAGTGAAATAGGGGTAACTTTGATAAATAAACTGTACTAATTGGCCACATGAAAAATTCTGGAAAAATTATGGTAAAAATTTATATGAGTCTAGTTTCAGGGAAAATTTACGGATCTAAATTTCGAGTTTTGTAACTCGAGTTATGGTCAATTTAGTCAGCATGATGCAGTTGGACAATTTTAAATTTTTATGCCCCGAATTAGTAGTCAAGTCTAGTAATGCCCCATACTAGACTCCGGCAAAGGTTTCGGGTAAGGGGTGTTATATTTGATTGGTATCAGAGCTTACCATTTAGTCGATTCTAGGACTACCGTAGCGCGTGTGAATCTAGCTATATGTGCCTTTATCATATATTGATAGTGTGGTGACTTCTGACAGCCTGAACTTTGTTTTATATAGTAAATGGATACTGATCCTGAAAGAGCCGCAGCGGATGATGTAGAGAGTGTAGCGCCTGATCGTGCACATGAATCAGTGCCGGTAGACTCTCGACCTGTTTCGGGTAGTCATGAGGGAGAGACTAAGCAAGCCTTCTATCAAATGATGAACGAGTGGTTTACCCAGTTTATTCAGACTAACCCGGCTGTACACCAACCTCCACCCCCGAATAATCCAACTTCGATTCCTTCAGCACCCTCGATGGTAGATCCGGTGGGATCTAATAGGCCCCTAGTTGATAAAATCCGAAAATTTGGGGCCGAAGAATTTAAAGCCAATGATGATGATGACGCAGAGCGAGCTAAAATGTGGCTTGATAACACTATTCGGGTACTTGATGAGCTATCTTGTACTCCAGACGAATGCTTGAAGTATGCTATATCTTTCTCATGCGGACCTTTGCATATCACCGTGGAATGCACTAGTATCGATGAGTTCCGAAAGAAAAAGTGACGTGGGATTTCTTCCGAATGAATTCATAAGAAATATATCACCAAAGATTCATTGATCAAAAACGAAAGGAGTTCCTTGAGCTGAAACAGGGACGAATGACCGTAACGGAATATGAAAGAAAATTTTCAGGCTCAGCAGATATGCTAGAGAGTGTGATTCTATTGAAGCTATTATGTGCAAAAGATTTGAAGATGGCCTGAATGAAGATATAAAGATGTTTGTTGGCATTCTTGAAATTCAAGAGTTTGTGACTCTAGTTGAGAGAGCTTGCAAAGCTGAAGAGCTCGGGAAAGAGAAAAGAAAGGTGAGACAGAAGCTAGAGACATTCGTAAAGACCTTCTGTAAGGTCTATCATTCCACAACCAAGAAGTTCGGAGATGACTACAAATAGACATAAAGCTACTACAGATCCACCTAGACGGGATCGACTCTCCTATGAGCTCTCGAGCTACCTCGATAGCTTGATGTTGGTAACGTTTCACAAAATAGAGTTGAACGCAAGCACTGTGGAAAATGGCACTCAGGGAGTTGTAGATTTCATGATCGATCTTGCTTTAAATGTGGATCGTCAGATCATTTTATTAGAGAATGTCCAAGGTTGGTGAAGCGAATACGCTCGTAACACTAAGCCGAGCAACACGTCAGTGCGAGGTAGACCACCCAGACATTCTGGAAATGTAGGTGGTAGTCAGAAAGGAATGAAGAACACTACAGTTCGATCTGAGGCTAGAGCTCCAGCTAGAGCTTATGCTGCACGAGCCAGAGAGGATGCTTCCTCCCCCGATGTCATTACCGGTACTTTCACCCTTTATGATACTACTGTGATTGCATTAATTGATCCTGGTTCGACTCATTCTTATGTGTGTGAAACTTTAGAATTTGGTAAGACTCTGCTAGTTGAGTCTATCGAGTTTGTGATTCGTGTGTCCAACCCTTTGGGTAGATGTGTGCTTGTTAATAAAGTGTGTAGAGGTTGCCCGTTGATGATTCGGGATTATTGCTTCCCAGCTGATTTAATGTTGTTGCCCTTTGATGAATTTGATATAATCTTGGGTATGGACTGGTTAACTTCACATGAGGTAGTAGTGGATTGTAAAAGAAAGCTTATTGATTTGAGATGTCGAAACGGTGAGACTGTCAGAACTAAATCCGGTGATGTAAATGGGTTGCCTACAGTAATATCTTCGATGTTAGCCCGGAAGTATGTGAGAAAAGGGTGTGAAGCTTATTTGGCATATGTACTGGATAATAAAGTGTCCGAGAAACAAATTGGATCTATATCAGTTGTATGCGAATACCCCGATGTGTTTCCTGAAGAACTACCGGGTTTACCACCAGTACGAGAGATTGAGTTCGGCATTGAATTAGTACCGGGGACGACTCTGATTTCGATAGCCCCGTATCGGATGGCACCTACTGAGTTGAAAGAATTGAAAGCACAGTTGCAAGAGTGGACAGATAGGGGCTTTGCACGGCCGAGCTTCTCTCCTTGGGGTGCACCAGTTTTATTTGTGAAAAAGAAAGATGGGACTATGCGAATGTGCATCGACTACCGGCAACTAAATAAGGTAACCATAAAGAATAAGTATCTGTTACCTCGGATTGATGATTTGTTTGATCAGTTGAAGGGGGCTTCAGTGTTTTCGAAGATAGATTTGAGATCGGGCTATTATCGATTCATGAGTCGAGATACGAGATGTGCCAAAGACGGCATTCCGAACGACGTACGGACATTTTGAGTTTCTGGTTATGCCTTTTGGACTCACTAATGCACCTGCTGTTTTTATGGATCTAATGAATCGAGTATTCAGACAGTTTTTGGATCGATTTGTAGTAGTGTTTATTGATGATATATTGATCTATTCCAAAAATGAAACCGAACATGCTGAGCATTTGAGATTAGTGCTACAAACTTTAAGAGATCAACAACTGTATGCAAAGTTTAGTAAGTGTGAATTCTGGATGAATGAAGTTAGTTTCTTGGGTCATGTCGTTTCAGCATCAGGTATTCGGGTAGATCCACTCAAAATAGCAGCTATACTTGATTGGAAACCACCAAAGAATGTTTCCGAGGTCCGAAGTTTCCTAGGCCTTGCGGGATATTACAGACGATTTGTAAAAGGTTTTTCTGTAATATCTACACCTTTGACGAAACTACTACAGAAAAATGCCAAGTTTGAGTGGTCAGAAAAGTGTCAGAAAAGTTTCGACCAGTTGAAAGCCCTTTTGACCGAAGCTCCAGTGCTAGCTCAGCCTGAATTGGGCAAAGAATTTATTGTTTTTAGTGATGCTTCCTTGAATGGGTTGGGTTGCGTTTTAATGTACGACGGCAAAGTTATAGCCTACGCTTCGAGAAAAATTATCCGACTCACGATCTTGAATTAGCAGCCATTGTGTTCGCATTGAAAATTTGGCGTCACTACTTATTTGGCGAGAAATGTCACATTTATTCGGACCATAAAAGTCTAAAGTATTTAATGACTCAGAAAGATCTAAATTTGAGACAACGCAGATGGTTAGAATTGCTGAAAGACTATGAATTAGTGATTGACTACCATCCGGGGAAAGCTAATGTTGTTGTGGATGCGTTAAGTCGAAAATCATTATTTGCTCTTCGTGCATTGAACGCACAGATGGCTATGTCTGATGATGGTTCAATCATAGCCGAGTTACAAGCAAGACCGATGTTTATTCAACAAATTTGTGATGCCCAGAAAGTCGACAAAGATTTGATTTCTAGTCGAATTTAATGTGAAAAAGGTGCGGAATCAGATTTTCAGATTGATGCAAATGGCTGTTTGAATTATAACAGCCGAATATGTGTTCCAAAGAACTCAGATTTGATACAGATGATTCTGAGTGAGGCCCATAGTGGTCGACTATCGATACACCCGGGTAGCACGAAAATGTATAATGATTTGAAACAGTTCTATTAGTGGCCTGGAATGAAACGGGATATATTTGAATTTGTTTCCAAGTGCTTAATCTGTCAGCAAGTAAAAGCTGAGCATCAGGTACCGTCCGGACTACTTCAACCAATCATGATACCTGAATGGAAATGGGATAGAATTACAATGGATTTTGTATCCAGTCTTCCTATGACACCGAGTAAGAAAGATGCCGTATGGGTTATCGTTGATAGACTACTAAATCACTCATTTTGTACCGTGCGTCTCGACTATTCACTTGATAAGCTTGCCGAATTGTATGTGTCACGATTGTAAGGTTGCCACGGTGAACCGAGTTCCATTGTTTCAGATAGGGACCCGAGATTCACATCGCGGTTCTGGAAGAAATTGCAAGATGCTCTAGGTACTAAACTTCATTTTAGTATGACCTTCCATCCGCAAAACGCATACCACCGATGCGAGCGAACTATTTTGATACTTGAGGACATGTTGAGGTGTTGCGTTCTCAAATTTGAAGGTACGTGGGAACGATACCTACCTTTGGTTGAATTTGCTTATAATAATAGCTTTCAAACTAGTATAAAAATGGCGCCTTATGAAGCCTTATACGGTCAAAAATGTCGCACACCGTTGTATTGGACTGAGCTCAGTGAAAATAAGATACACGGGGTTGATTGGATTAAAGAAACAGAACAGAAGGTGGTTGTTATTAGGAGTAATTTGAAAGCTGCTTCGGATCGTCAAAAGTCTTATGCCGAATTGAAACGTAAGGACATTGAATTTCAGGTCGGAGATCGGGTGTTCTTAAAAGTTTCTCCGTGGAAGAAAATACTCCGATTTGGTCGGAAAGGCAAGTTGAGTCCGAGATTTATCGGACCGTATGAAACCATCGAGCGTATAGGGCCTGTTGCTTATAGATTGAAATTGCCCCTTGACTTATAAAAGATACACAATGTATTTCACGTTTCGATGCTTCGCAAATACAGATCGGATCTTTCCCATGTGATTACACCGTCAGAGATTGAAATTCGATCTGATTTGACATATGATGAGGAACCGATTCGTATCTTAGCTCGGGAAATAAAAGAGTTGAGAAATAAAAGAATTCCATTAGTAAAGGTTCTATGGAATCGTCACGGAATTGAAGAGGCTACGTGGGAGCCTGAGGAGTCAATGAGGCAACAATATCCGACCTTGTTTAACGGTAAAATTTTCGAGGACGAAAATTCTTAAGGGGGGAGAGTTGTAACAGACCAATTTTGACCCTAATCGGAACGGTGGTTTCGGGACCACGAATCCGAGCCGATAAATTTTTTTTAATATTATATCTTATGTCTATTATATGTGAATTGATGTGTGTGAAAGTCTCGTAGAAGAATTTAACCGTTTGAGTGTTTAATTGGCAAAAAAGGATTAAATTGCTAAGGTGACCAAAGTAGTTAGCATGAAATTGGAAGGGCAAAGTGACTTGTTTATTAAACCTAGGGATTTGCATGTCAAATTTCCCATACTTAATATAGTGGACGGTAAGCATGCAATACATATTCCATTTTTTTAGTATGATATTTTTAATGCATTATTATATTAAAAGCATGCCAAGAATATTATGTTTTCTAAGTATATTATGAATTAAGTATTATTATACTATAAGCATGCTAAAATAATGTGTTAATAGATTTAAACAAAAGGAAATTATTTTTATTTCTCTTCCTCCTTCATCTTCTACCCAAAACACCTTCAAGAAGAGAAGAAAATTCATCCTCTCCATTCGGCCGCTTGCATGCATGTGTTAAGCTAGGTAAGATTTTGAACTTTAACTTAACAATCCATCTTTGAAATTTGTTGATTTCTTTGATCACCATTGAAAACAAGTAAAAATTTATTAGCATTAGGCAAGGTGAGGTTCGGCCATGGGTGAAAATCTATAGCTTATTGTGCTCATAAAAATTTAGATAAAATGAGAAGAAGTAGCATGAGTTTGTATGAAAATTTGTTTTAATTTATGCAAGAGAATGCCCTTATATTCTACTAATGTGAGATAACCATTCATGAATTCTTATCACTTGTTTTGATGTTTGGTCATTCATATATAGTGTAATTGGCCATGGATGATTTGTTATACTTAGATATAGTTATTGGGTGAACTAAGTATAAGACTCAATTGCTTGAAGTAAATTAGTGGAAGGGGTAAAAATGATAGAAGGAAGAATTATAGAGAATCCTAGGGACCTAGTGACCATTCGGCCATTGAGGAGAAATCCCAATTGGTTGCAATTTGTATTGCGGTGCACTATGAGTTAAATTGAAGAAGTTGAATGCTTAAATTTTTGTGTGATTAATGTTTTAAATTAAATTATGTTGTTGCCCTTTGACGAATTTGATATAATCTTGGGTATGGACTGGTTAACTTCACATGAGGTAGTAGTGGATTGTAAAAGAAAGCTTATTGATTTGAGATGTCGAAACGGTGAGACTGTCAGAATTAAATCCGGTGATGTAAATGGGTTGCCTACAGTAATATCTTCGATGTTAGCCCGGAAGTATGTGAGAAAAGGGTGTGAAGCTTATTTGGCATATGTACTGGATAATAAAGTGTCCGAGAAACAAATTGGATCTGTATCAGTTGTATGCGAATACCCCGATGTGTTTCCTGAAGAACTACCCGATGATACAGTTGGATAGTTTTAAATTTTTATGCCCCGAATTAGTAGTCAAGTCTAGTAATGCTCCATACTCGACTCTGGTAAAGGTTTCGGGTAAGGGGTGTTACAACCTAGACACACGCCCGTGTGCCTACCCGTGTAGACAAGAACAAGGCTATTTGCTAAGCTCTTTTTATTACCCTAACTAATGCAACATAAATCCCATTCAACCATTACCAAATAACCCAAACATACATCATACACAAATATGAATAACTTCATCTTTTCATATATATATATATAAAATAATAATGAGCCATTAAATATGGCCATTTACAAAACAATTCATCTTTAAAAGAGCCTACACACACTTGGCCAAAACAACATAACATTTCACTAAGTCTAGCTCCTATACATGCTATACTCAAAATGCTAAATCTAGATATGCCAAGATGAGCTAATAGTGTGGATGATCTTCAAACTATCTTCGTATCCTGAACCGACTCTTTGACACTATAAAACAAGGGAAAGAGGAAGGGAGTAAGCTTTAAGCTTAGTAAGTTTACATGCAAACAATAAGCATCATAACATATGCTAATCAATCCACATCATTACATACTAAACAAGAACATTTCACATTTCCATAATCATGCTTACTCATGTCATCTCTTACCACATTCCAACCATATAACAATGTAATGCTTTCATTTACTCGCACACATTCCCTGCACTTATCATCACAAAGTAACATGAAACATTTACTTGTACAATTTCTTGATGAACAGCTCGAAATAATACTAAGTAACCAGTGGTTTCGCACACAGCCCACCATTAATCAATAATAGGGTGGTATCGCACATGGCCCACCAACAAGAATATTTACGGTGGTATCGGACATAGCCCACCAAATGATAATATCAACGATGGTATCGCACACAGCCCATCGTGAATAAATAATAAGGTGGTATCGCACATAGCCCACCAAATAGAATGATTACGGTGGTATCGCACACAGCCCACCAAATAGGATCATTACTGTGGTATCCCACACAAAATCTATTCCGGGGTTCATACGAGAATTATTCACTATCTATCAATTTCAATCATAATTGAACTCATTCATACAATGCACCAATAAGTAACAAGATATGTATTAAATATGTATCGTTTACACATAAACTTACCTCGGTGCAAAATGTGTTAATCGACGACTTAATCCGTAACCTTACCTTTTCCCCGGCCAAGGTTGTTTCCATGTTCTTCTTGATCTATAATAATAAAATTCACTCATTTAATCACTTATAATTCATGATACATCAAAAATTTCTACTTAGGCAAAAATGACCATTTTGCCATTATACTTTGGCAAAATTACTATTTTGCCCCTAGGCTCGTAAATCATTTTTCATCACATTTTCTCATTAACCATGCCTAGCTGAACATTTATTTCTCTTACAACAACTCACAAAACCAATTATTTCATGCATTTATTGCTAAACTACAACTTTTACAACTAAGTCCATTTTAGGTGTTTTCATGGTAACACCTTTCACAAAAGTTGTTCCTTAGCTCACTAACATTCATTTTCTTCCATAAAAACCTAGCAAACAGCACAACACTCTCATGGAAAGTCCTTAAAGTTACAACCATATTGCAAATTAGTCCCCTCATTAGCTAACTTAGGCTTTGGGGGTTCCAAAAGTTCAAAAATTATTAAGAAAAGCTCCTAGAATCACTTACTTGCAAGAGATTTGTGTTGCTGAAAATTTGAACTCCAAGAACTCTTATTTCCTCCCAATTTTTGGTGGAGAAGAAGCATGAATAGTGAAAGATGACATCTTTTTCATTTAGCTTATTTAATTTTTTTATCACCTAATTTCACCAAAATTTGACCAAAATTTAATGCTCTTGTCTCCCTTGTTTCCTGTGGCCGGCCACACCCTCGTAATGGCCTAATTTCACTTTAAGGACCTCCAATTTAATATTCTATGGCTATTAGACACCTCTACCTTGTAAATTAGAAATTTCGCACCTTATGCGATTTAGTCCTTTTTCATAATTAAACATGAAATCACCAAAATTAATGCACCAAAATTTTCATACATCGTTATAAACATACTATAACACGTAAAATAATATCAAAATAATTTTCCGCAACCTTAGATTAGCGGCCCCGAAACCACTGTTCCGACTAGCCCCAAAATCAGGCTGTTATAATTCTTCCCCTTTAGAGATTTTCGTCCTAAATCTTGCTGGTAAAAAGGTTTGGGTATTGTCCCCTCAAGGCTTCTTCTGGTTCCTATGTAGCCTCTTCCACACTGTGTTTTTACTATAACACTTTCACTAAGGCTATGCTCTTATTTCTTAGCTGTTTAATCTCTCGGGCCAAAATCTTGATTGGTTCCTCTTCATAAGTGATGTCCGATCGTATTTCAATTTTTGTTGGAGGGATCACATGCGAAGGATCAGAATTATATCACCGTAACATCGACACATGGAACATGTTGTGTATTCTCTTTAACTCTACTGGCAAAGCCAACCGATATGCTACTGGCCCAATCCTTTCAGTAACCTCATACGGCCCTATGAATCGCGGACTTAATTTGCCCTTTCGACCAGATCTTAATATTTTCTTCCACGGGGATACTTTCACAAATACTTTGTCGCCCACCTGAAACTCGATTTCTTTTCTTTTTAAATCCGTGTATGACTTTTGTCGATCCGAAGAAGCTTTTAGACTATCATGGATCACTTTCACTTTCCCTTCGTCTCTTTAACTAAATCGACCCCATGAATTTACTTCTCACTAAGTTCAGTCCAATACAAGGGAGTCCGATATTTGCGACCATACAAAGCTTCGTACGGTGCCATTCGTATACTCGACTAATAACTATTGTTATAGGCAAACTCGACCAAAGGTGGATATTTTTCCCAACTACCCTCGAACTCTAACACACAGCATCGGAGCATATCCTCCAAAACTTGAATCATTCTTTTGGATTGGCCATCGGTTTAAGGATGGAATGCAGTACTAAAATTCAACCTTGTACCCAAGGCTTCCTGCAATTTCTTCCAAAACCTCGAAGTAAATCTAGGATCTCTATCTGAGATAATAGATACAGGCACTCCATGTAATCTCACCACCTCAGCAATATACAACTAGGCCAACTTATCAAGTGAAAATCAACACGTACCGGTATAAAGTAAGCTGACTTCGTTAATCTATCCACAATAACCCACAGAGCATATTTCTTTTTCGGAGTCATAGGTAACCCTGTTACGAAATCCATTGTGATTCGATCCCATTTCCACTTTGGAACCATCACTGGTTGAAGTAATCCTGAGGGTAGTTGATGCTCAGCTTTCACTTGTTGACAGATCAAACATTTTATACCCAGAGATGTCTCTTTTCATACTCGGCCACCAATACAATTTCTTCAAATCATTGTACATTTTCGTACTACCCGGATGTACTGACAAGCAACCACTGTGTGCTTCATGTAAAATTTTTCGGATCAACTTATCATCCTTAGGTACACACCCTGTCATGGAACATCAGACAACCATCTAAACTCATTCGAAAATCAGAGTCATTTCTCGACTCGCACTGAGCTCTTTTAGCTTGCATCTCACTATCATTCTTTTGAGCTTCACATATCTGCTGAATAAATAATGGTCTAGCCCTCAACTCGGCCAATATAGCACCATCATCAGACAACACTAAGCTCGTACACATCACTCTCAAAGCATTCAAGGATTTTCTCCTCAAGGCATTCACAACCACATTCGCTTTCCCTGGATGGTAATCAATTACTAACTCATAATCCTTAAATAATTCGAGCCATCACCATTGTCGTAAATTCAAATCTTTTTGGTCTATGAAGTACTTCAAACTCTTGTGATCAGTGAAGATTTGGCACTTCTCACCATATAAATAATGACGCCAAATCTTCAAAGCGAAAACGATCGCAGCCAACTCCAAATCATGAGCCGAATAATTTTTCTCATGCGGTTTTAGCTGTCTCGAGGTGTAAGCTATTACCTTACCCTCTTGCATAAACACACGGCTGAGGCCATTTAATGACGCATCACTGTAGACCACAAACTCTTTCCCCGACTCAGGTTGTACTAAAACTGGCGCCTCAGTCAATAATGCTTTCAATTTTTCGAAACTCTGTTGGCATTTTTCAGTCCATTCAAACTTAACATCTTTATGCAATAGTTTCATTATCGGGGTAGCAATCATAGAAAACCTTTTAACAAACCGTCTGTAGTAACCCGCCAAACCTAAAAAGCTTCTAACTTTCGACACATTCCTTGGCGGTTTCCACTCCACAATAGCTGAGTCAACTCTAATGCCAGCACCCGACACAATGTGTCCTAAGAATCTATCCTCCCGGAGCCAAAACTCACTCTTGCTGAATTTAGCATAAAACTTGCTGTCTCTTAAAGTCTGCAAAACAATTCTCAAGTGCTCTGCATGCTCACTCTCATCCTGGGAATAAATCAATATGTCGTTGATAAAAACAACCATAAACTTATCCAAATACGGTAGGAAGATACGGTTCATTAGATCCACGAAAATCGCAGGAGCATTCGTTAAGTCGAATGGCATGACATGAAACTCATAATGACCATACCCGTCCGAAATGCAGTTTTCGGCACATCTTGTTCATTAACCCTCAACTGATAGTAACCAGACCTTAGGTCTATCTTAGAGAACACCGCAGCTCCCTTCAATTGATTAAATAGATCATCTATCCTTGGTAAAGGATACCTATTCTTTACTGTCACCTTATTGAGTTGTCTGTAGCCTATGCACAATCTCATCGACCCATTTTTCTTCACAAAAAGTACCGGAACACCCCACGGTGAATAACTCTGTCTTGCAAAACCCTTGTCCATTAACTCTTGCAACTGAACCTTCAATTCTTTCAACTCCAATGGTGCCATCCGATACGGTGCAACCGAAATAGGTGCTGTACCCGGAACTAACTCTATCCCAAACTCGACCTCTCTAACTGGAGGCAATCTGGGTAACTCTTTCGGGAACACATCTCAATACTCGCATACCACCGACACTGATAATCTTTACCTCTGACTCTTGAGTATTCAGCATAAAGGTGAGATAGGACTCATATCCTTTTCTCAAATATCTCTCAGCTACCATAGATGAAATTATCACATGCATACTACCTAATCTACCTGATTCTACCCGAATGACATCTCCATTTACACATTTCAATTCAATAAACTTACTATCACAATTCACTAAAACATTATGAGCAGTCAGCCAATCTATACCAAGAATCAATTCAAATTCATCAAACTGCAACAACATGAGATTTGCCGGAAAACAATGACCTCTAATTGTCAAAGGACAATTCCTACACATCTTCTCAACTAGCACATGTTATCCTAACGGGTTGGACACCTTTACTACAAATTTCGTAGACTTAACAATCATACTCATGTTAGATGCCAATTTCATGCAAATATAAGAATAGGTAGGACCCGGATCAATCAAAGCAACAACATAGATATCATGAAGAGAAAAAGTACCCGTTATCACGTTTGGAAAGGATGCCTCTTCGCGGGCGTGAATGACATAAGTCCTTGCAGGTGCTCGACCCTCTGATCTCACAGTAGAATCTCTAGGCGCACCTCTACTACTAGTCCCACCTCCCGGGTTTTTTTGTGATCTACCCCTCGAAGACACAATGCTTGATCTTATTTCTTGCTTCCTTTCCCTCTCATCCCTCTCAGGACAATTCCGGATGAAATGATCGGGTAAACCACACTTGTAATAATTACGGTTATTTCCCCAACACTCCCTAGTGTGTTACCTACCACAACTTGGACACTCCGGTTTATTTGACTTTGGATTACCTACACTTGCCATCGAGGTGGCTTGAACTCTCAAGCCCGAGTATGTATTACCTCAATCTCGATGTGAATATCCAATTGACGTAGTCATTCGAGGGTTCATTCTCTTAGACCTCTTTGGTTGAGTTTGGTACGATTTACTCATTGGCCTCTTTCTTGCATCTTGGGCCTCACTCATGGCCTTTCTCTTTTCCTTATTCAGTTCCTCGGCCTTGCATGCCCTATTAACCAACACCAGAAATTCTTTCAATTCCAAGATTCCAACAAGAAGTTTGATTTCCTCATTTAGCCCATCTTCAAACCTCTTGTATAAGATAGCTTCTGTAGACACACACTCTTATGTCTACTTGCTGAGTCTAACAAACTCGAGCTCATACTTTCCCACGGTCATCTTTCCTTGCTTCAATTCAAGGAATTCTTTCCGTTTCTGATCCACAAATCTCTGACTTATGTACTTTTTTCAGAACTCTTCCAAAAAGAAGTCCCATGTTACTCTCTCTCTTGGAACTACCGACGTCAACATTTTCCACCATCGATATGCCGAGTCCTTCAGTAATGACACGGCACATTTTAAGCTCTCCTCAGGTGTGTAAGAAAGTTTGTCAAATACCCGCATGGAGTTCTAAGGCCAGAACTCCGCCCTCTCAGGGTCATCGTCTATATTAGCTCTAAGTTCCTCAACCCCTTGCTTCCGAATCTTATCAACTAGGGGTTTGGTCATTCTCACTAAACATATACCTTGAGGAGCCACAGGAACTGGCTGAGGTATAGGAGGGGGTGGAGGAGGTTGAGCATTAGGGTTCGCTCGTACATACTTTGTGTACCAATTACACATCATTTGGAGAAAAGCTTCCCGGGCCTCTTCTCTTTGACCCATAGTCTCGGGTCTACTCTCTACAGGCGCGGCCCCTTGTGCAGGAGCCGACGCATTACTAGCAGCGTCATCAGCAGCCGCTCGGTCGAGATCTATTTACTATATAAAAACAAAGTTTAGAATTGTCAGAAGTCACCACACTATCAGTATACATTTATGGCATGTATAGCTAGACTCCTACACACGCTACGGTAATCCTAGAACCGACTAAATCATAGCTCTGATACCACTAAATATAACACCCCTTACCCGTATTCAACGCTAGAATCGGATAGGAGGCATTACCGGACTTATCTCGCTTGAATATACAACTTTGGGCTACCAATTTCATTGTAATTTAAAACTTTTCATTTTCATTCATAACACTCTTATTATAGACATACGAGGCCTTAAACATGCAAATTGAGGGCCTCAGAATCAAACCGAGAACTTTTGTAAACTTAGAAATTTTTTGCCTTAACAGGGCCACACGCCCGTGTGAAATGGGACACGCCCGTGTGGGCAGGCCGTGTAGTCGCACATGCCCATGTCCCTAGCCTGTGTGAAATTTATTTTTCATTTCGAATCTACAGGGGTTTTCACATGGCCAGACACACGCCCATGTCCTTGGCCCGTTTCCTCCACACGGCCTAGACACGCCCATGTCCTCACCCGTGTGTGAAAACCTGGGTATTTTGTTTGTGACGTCAGCAACCATATAAGGGGCACATCGCCTAGTCACACGCCCGTGTGTCTAGCCCGTGGTCGACACTGACTTGCAACACTAACATGTAGGGGACACACGACCTGGTCACACACCCATGAGACTGATCGTGCGTCACACACGGCCTAAACACACGCCCGTGTGCCTACTCGTGTGGATAAGAACAAGGCTAGTTGCCAAACTTTTTTTATCACCCTAACTCATGCAACATAAATCCCATTCAACCATTACCAAATAACCCAATCATGCATCATACACAAACATGAATAACTTCATCTTTTCATATATATATATAAAATAATAATGAGCCATTAAATATGGTCATTTACAAAAGAGTTCATCTTTAAAAAGAGCCAACACACACTTGGCCAAAACAACATAACATTTCACTAAGTCTAGCTCCTATATATGCCATACTCAAAATGCTAAATCTAGAAATACCAAGATGAGCTGATTGTGTAGATGATCTTCAAACTATCTTCGTATCCCGAACCGGCTCTTTGATACTATAAACAAGGGAAAAAGGAAGGGAGTAAGCTTTAAGCTTAGTAAGTTTACATGCAAACAATAAGCATCATAACATATGCTAATCAATCCATATCATTACATACTAAATAAGAACATTTCACATTTCCATAATCATGCTTACTCATGTCATCTCTTACCACGTTCCGACCATATAACAATATAATGCTTTCATTTACTTGCACATATTCCCTGCACTTATCACCACAAAGCAACATGAAACATTTACTTGTACAATTTCTCGATGAACCCCTTGGAATAATACTAAGTACCCAGTGGTTTCGTACATAGCCCACCATTAATCAATAATAGGGTGGTATTGCACATAGCCTACCAACAAGAACATTTACGGTGGTATCGCACAAAGCCCACCAAATGATAATATCAACGATGGTATTGCACACAGCCCATCGTGAATAAATAAGAAGGTGGTATCGTACATAGCTTACCAAATAGGATGATTACGGTGGTATCGCACACAGCCCACCAAATAGTTATTACGAATATTTTTCCTCATTTAAATATCTATTCTGGGGTTCATAGGAGAATTATTCACTATCTATCAATTTCAATCATAATTGAGCTCATTCATACAATGCACTAATAAGTAACAACATATGTATTAAAGATGTATCGTTTACACATAAACTTACTGATGTGCGATGTCAAAGTCTTAAAAATTTATAAAAAGAATGATAGAGCCTAAAAACTAACTGCGACAATGGCTTGAGACAAGTGCACCTATCGAATAGTAGTATAGCTGTGGCAAGATCAGATTGTCGAACCCAAAGGAACCTGAAGTACTAATACTAACTTTCTTTTTATTATTTAGCCTAAGAATTAAAAGAATTTTTATCTAATCTAAAATTAATTAACAACTAAGCTAAAGATGCAAAGACAAATAGAATGAATTGGGGAAAATAACTTTGAGAAAAACCAATTGATTAAGACAATACCCGAGGAAGAATCCACCTAGACTTCACTTGTTATCTATCTCTGAACCAGATGATTTATTCACTTAACTTAATTCGTAGGATTCCTTAAGTTATATTAATACCTCCGTCGAGGCTATTAACGTCTAACCCTAGGTTGATTAATTGAAATATCTTTCTAATTAAAACCCCTAGAATTGCATTAACTCGATCTATGGACTCCCATATTAGGTTTCACCCTAATTTGACAAAATCTCGTCACCCTATGTCTAGGCATGTGATCAACTCCGCTTAGTTATGCTAGGTCTACTCTTAGGCAGGGACTTTTTCTCCTCCACCTAAGGACATCACACTTGAATTAATATCCCGGAAATATCAAAACAAGAATTAAGAACACATATTTAAGAACAAATCAAGTATTTATCATATAGTTCAGCAAACGATAACAAGATTCATCTTAGGTTTCATCCCCCTCAGGTATCTGAGGGTTTAGTTCATAATAATAAAAGAATACATCTCAAAAGAAAAGATAAACAAAACATAAGAAAACCCTAAAACCCTCTGAAGGAATTGAAAGAGAAATCCTCCGTCTTGAGTATGAATCCGGCTTCTTGAGATGAATCAACTGGCTTTCTTCGAGTGAATCCCACAATTCTGATCCCTCTGGCTCAGCTCCTTGGCCTAGCTCGACGCCCTCTGAAGGTTGGCCTCTAGGGTGTTTATATAGGCTCTTGGAATGGCTTTCTTCGCCTCTAAGTACCCTAATCCGACTAAAACTCTTCTTTCTCACGTCAGGGACACGCCCATGGCACACGCATGTGTGAATCGTGGCCAGACCGTGTTTGAGTCTATTAATGAGGCACAACCGTGTGGTCTTGGGCCCAGGCTATGTCGATTTCGTGTTATGGCCTATTTACTCCGTTTTGGGCCCGTTTCTCGTTCTTTTCATCCTTCGGTGCTTTTCTGAGTATAAAACATAAAAACAAAGGATTAAGAGCACCAATTTACACAATTCAAGGCTTAAATCATCCAAAAGCATGCTAAATGTGGGCTTAAAATATGTTACTATTACGGTTTATCACTTACCTCGGTGCAAAATGTGTTAATCGACAACTTAATCCGTAATCTTGCCTTTTCCCTAGTCAAGGCTGTTTCCATGTTCTTCTTGATCTATAATAATAAAATTTACTCATTTAATCACTTATAATTCATGATACATCAAAAATTTCTACTTAGGCAAAAATGACCATTTTGCCATTATACTTTGGCAAAATTACTATTTTGCCCCTAGGCCAAATCATTTTTCATCACATTTTCTCATTAACCATGCCTAGCTGAACATTTATTTCTCTTACAACAACTCACAAAACCAATTATTTCATGCATTTACTGCTAAATTACAACTTTTACAACTAAGTCCATTTTAGGTGTTTTCATGGTAACACCTTTCACAAAAGTTGTTCCTTAGCTCACTAACATTCGTTTTCTTCCATAAAAACTCAGCAAACAACACAAACACTCTCATGGAAAGTCCCTAAACTTACAACCATATTGCAAATTAGTCCCCTCATTAGCTAGCTTAAGCTTTGGGGGTTCCAAAAGTAAAAAAATTATCAAGAAAAACTCCTAGAATCACTTGCAAGAGATTTGTGTTGCTGAAAATTTGAACTCCAAGAACTCTTATTTCCTCTCAATTTTTGGTGGAGAAGAAGAATGAATAGTGAAAGATGACATCTTTTTTATTTAGCTTATTTTATTCATTTTCTACCACTTAATTTCACCAATTTTTGACCAAAATTTAATGCTCTTGTCTCCCTTGTTTCCTATGGCCAGCCACACCCTCTTAATGGCCTAATTGCACTTTAAGGACCTCCAATTTAATATTCTATGGCTATTAGACACCTCTACCTTTTAAATTAGAACTTTCACACCTTATGCGATTTAGTCCTTTTTCATAATTAAGCATGAAATCACTAAAATTAATGCACCAAAATTTTCATACATCCTTATAAACATACTATAACACGTCAAATAATATCAAAATAATTTTCTGCAACCTTAGATTAGCGGCCCTGAAACCACTGTTCCGACTAGCCCCAAAATTGAGTTGTTACAATTTGGCATATCTAGCAAATAAAATAGAACTTTCGCATTTTATGCGATTTAGTCCTTTTTCGCGATTAAGCATGAAATCGCTAAAATTAAAGCACCAAAATTTTCATGCCCCCTTATAATCATACTATAACCCATAAAATAAAATTAAAATAATTTTCTCCCACCCCGGATTAGTGGTCTCGAGACCACTGTTTCGACTAGACCTTAAATCAGGCTGTTACAATTCTCCCCCCTTTGGGATTTTCGTCCCCAAAAATCTTACTAGAAGAAGTTGCTTTCAACTTTCATGAAATGTTTCCACCAACTTTTTCAGAATCACAAATTGATTTATCCTCGTATATCTCTTGCTAATGACCTTTAAACTTTAGTACACAATATTGAATCACATCTTTAAGATCTAAATCCCTCATTTTTTTTGAAACACACATACTCATTAATCCGTCAAATAATATTTCTGCACATGCTAACATGATCATACAAATCTTTATCAAAAAATTTACCACAATCCAGATGATATCTTTCTTTTTGGGAGTCATAACAACCCAAATTCAAAGTCTATAGTATTATCAACTCATTTTCTCCCTGAAATCTTCACTGACTGTAATAGTTCTGAATACTCTTGAAATTCAGCTTATACCTGTCGACCAATCGACATTTGGTTATAAACTCAAAAATATCGTGATATACATATACACTCAATCACCAGAACACCTATTCATATGACTGCTCATTTCATCATTCTTGAATGAACAGACGTGCTACCACTGAGTCTCATACTAAACCTTCTACATAAGTTCTGAATTCATCAATATGAAAATTCTATCTCGACGTGACAATAGTAACGAAAATCTTATCCGACCTGAATTTTATCATCAGAAGCAAACTCATTCTGAACCCATTTAGGTACCATTCACTATTACACTTCTGAATTTCTCTGTTTCACAAGGAAAAATTCGCTTTAGCATTTAACATCGATAAAATGAGGACATTATCAACTAAGATCAATCAAGTAACCAACTCCCATCAGTTAAACGAGTAATTTCCATCCCGACCTTTGTACTATGTCCATTTTCTGAAAAGTAATTCAATAACTATACATGCTCTTGTAATAACTCAAGCTATTTTTTCACTATCTTTCATTCATATTTTTCTACAACATTAGATACTTTAGCTCATTAGGATTCAGAAAGCACATGACATTTTCCATAGATCATACTATAATATCAATTTCACAACACAGACATAAAAGTGATCCTCTCTAAATCACCAGTCCAACAGTTCTTTTTGATGTAACTTTAACCATCTAAAGACACAAACTACCTTTTTACACCTTGGTATTAAAACATATTCCAATTTATTTAATAATGCATTACTAAATATCATGAATTCCTTTTCTCAATTCATACTAAACTCTGATCTTGAACTTTTAGTTAATAATACCTTCAATAGCTTTTGACTTGGCCAGCCTACAACAGACCATTTAAACTTTCATAACGGTGATAACTTTTCAATCAGAACAATTTCATCTTGTAATTAACATTATCCAATCAGAATATTTTAGTAGGCATATCTCTGTATTATGCTTCCTAGAATCTAATTTCCTCATTCAAACTATCCATCTCGTGAATACATAGAATTTATTCTCTTTGTTGAAGCATGCGTAAATATACACATATCTCGAATCATATCTCAGCAAATCAATCTACTCTTTTCTCCATACTGAGAATACAATTCAAACATACAATCCTTTGAATTCCTCTTGTTATGCTAATCAAAATCCTTTACTATCGTCTTAGCTCAGAATAACAAGGATATCTCGATTGAATGCATTTACTTTAATTCGGCTTACCTGAAAAATCCACCGCACATCTTGAAACTTGTGATTTCACTACTTATACTTTTTTCGATATTAACTTCTTATACGAAAATTAGAGGTATCCAAATACTAGAATCATCACTTTTCTATGATCGAACTTAAAACATAATCCTAGTAGATATAACTATCACAAACTGAAGAATACACTTTAAAGATAAACTATGATCAGTAGGTACATAAGAATAGTCTCACATAAAATTTTTATTGTCAACTTCACTCCGAAATATCAAAATTGAATTACGAAGAGATAAAGAAATACCGATTGTGAACCAACCAAATCGACAACAATTTCGTCCAATTTTACAATCAGTTAACATTCTCACACGATCATAATTTCATAAAAATGAACAACCACATAATCCCTGAAGGGAAGCAGATATCTAATACAGAATACTCGAAGAGATCGTTATAATCTATTCAACCATGATTGTCATAGTCAAACATTTTTACAGCTCGAATTTTGTTTCTCTAACCATTTCCGTCATCATAAACCTTTTATTATTCCTTTCACTAATGAGATCAATTCGGGAAGATCTCGGTAAGTACATACCTTAGGCTTCCTACTCAATTGAGTCGAATAGTCGAGACTAGCTTTTTCTTTACTCATAATATTGCATAATCGGTGTAACCTATAAAACATTTTAATATTCTTCTCATAACTGTTTTCACTTTCCAACTACTTTCATCTCTATATACATTATTGATTGTCTCACCACCGAACTCTTTAGTTTCACACTTATGAACTTATTCAACTCGACTCTCATAAAAATCTCGTTATAAATCAACACTGGCAAGGGGGTGAGGTCATAAAGCCCCTAACTTGCCTTTCATGACTACACACATATGACTTAACATTCATCATTAACAAAATATCATCATAATTGCACAACTCGCTCCAAATGAAATTTTCACACTTACTCATGTTACAAACTTTTCTATCACCCATAATTTCAAACAGTGGTTTAACTTACTCAATCTTCATATTAATATCTATTCAAGTACTCAACATTTAACCCAATTTCTCTTACCATCATTTATCAAATTAAAGAACGTCTTATGGGTTTGAGTACATCGTTTACTTGATTACCATAGTCCAACTATTGTCTTACTCATATCACAATATCATAGCCCATTTATAATCTTACATGTCGTCATGATGCCATAGTCTCGCTATAGTTTTCCACAAAACCTCATAACAATAATAATACTATAACCTAGATACAGTCTTACATGGAAACACATATCGATGCTGATGTAATATCCTAGATATAGTCTCAGACGGGGTCTCATATCGATGTTGACGCCATATCCCATGTAACATCCTGAAATTGGGCCTAGTAGGATTGGGCCCAATGGGCCTTAGGGGTAGTAGCGTTTAAAATTTTTGAGAACGGCATTAATGCAAGTTAGACTTATTAGATAAGTGATTTTGGAAGGTTAGAGGGCTTTTATGAAGTCCCGGGATCAAACTTTAGCTTTGGGAAAATTTTGGTTTTAGGCGATAAAAACCCTGGAAGTTGGCAGGTAGGCCTTAAGAATAAAATATGGAGAAAAATGACACAAGTGGAGTGTGTGGTGTAGTGGCAAAGTGACGCCACATAAGAGACAAGGAGTGACGCTACAAGAAGGAAGGAGGTCCAAAGTTCAAGTCTTGGCTCTTACATTTTGGTTTTCTTTTTGCTTGGATCTTAGAATTTGGCCCATAGTTTATATTTAGTTACGCATGGTTTAAGACACAATAGGAGCTTGTTGCCAAGTGGTTAGCGGCGTGGATTATGTTGCAAGGGAGCCTGGGTTCGAATCTCATGACAAGCAATGGAGTATTTATTTTGCGAATTGGACGGTAAGAGTTTCAGTTGAATTTAAACTCTACTGACGAAGGGATCCCACATCGGAAAGATACAATGAAGGATGGTGAAGAGCTAGCTATATAAAGAGCATTCCAAGAGGAGAGTTAACATACCTTCGTGGGCGTTTGGGCACTAGAGTGGTCGCAGCGCGGTTTAACACCAGACTCCTATCAGGTGTGTAACTCTCTCTACTCTAGTTGTAGAGCGGCAAATGCCGAAGTGCCGATCACGGCAATAGTAGCCACACGAGCGTGCTAGTGCACGTGTGGGGCTTCGACGCGATAGTTGAGGCCATCAGTAGTATTCTTGTGGGTTGGGGCTGCTTGGGCTGCGATGGGCCGAAGTGGGCCCAATTGAGTAAAATGTATGATGATATAGTATATAGTGAACTAGACTAGGTGGAACTTATATACGTGGCTAGATTTGTGTTAGGTGGGCTACACGAGTGTGTGGGCCCAAATGGGCCAGAATTGGGCTTTAGGCCCGATAGTCTGGTACGACCAGAATTGGTAGTCGCGTCGCTCGGGGCGACATTGGGCCTTCAGAAAGGCCATTCCAGGTACGAAATTACTGAAATACCCTTAGTGGGTAAATTACCAAAATACCTTTGAAAGGTAAATTACAAAAATGCCCATGGTAGGTAAAAATTACTGTTATACCCTTTAGAGGTTGATTAGCTTGGTTATATCGTATTTGTTATTCTAATTATGATGGTAATACATTTCATGCGTTATCTTTGATATATGATTTGCATACTTGTCATACTGCATACACGAATTATTATGACTGATGAACATGGCATGGACATGGGTATGATAAGAGGAGGGGGAAGATTGATATCTGTGACTTTGGGTCACCAGTGGTTTGGCACCACCAGTGGTTTGGTACCACAGTTGATTTCGTGACTTTGGGTCACCAGAGGTTTGGCACCTCATAGCGACTCGTCCCAGTGGTTTAGCACCACGGTGGGTTGGCCTCACATTTGATAAAACGGGATTGTCGCCAGTGATTTGGTATCACAATGTGGGTTGGCCCCACATATGGATTATTCGTGACTTTGGGTCACCAGTGGTTTGGCACCACAATTATATTGATATCAGTGACTTTGGGTCACTAGTGGTTTGGCACCACCAGTGGTTTGGTACCACACGGGGTAGATTTGGGAGTTTCGGATGGATAGGTTGGATGGGTTGCATGACATGCATATTTGCATATGAATTTGTGTACGAGCTTAACATCTTTTGGATGGGGATTTACACACTGAGTCTCGGTGACTCACCCCTTAGTTAATTTTGTAGGTAATCGTTAGATCGCGGATTTGGGAGCCGAGGCAGGCTTGTGGTGGCCATACAATGTTTTTCTCTTAAACTCATTCTCTTAGTTAAACTTATTTGTAACTGGGATTTTTGTTATGTAATAGGGCCACTTTAACTGTGTTTTTGGTATTTTATTTGGTTTAGCTTTTAATTTGTTTACTGCTTATTATTAAACGCTCAATATGGGATTTTCCTAAAATGATAATAAACCGTTTCTTATTCAAAATTACTTAAACTCAATTTTTCACAACAATAATAAAGAATACGAGCTTTTTAACGAACGCACAGTTTTTAGACATTCCTTTCATATGACATGCCAGATCCGGTCGTAACGTTTAGGCCGGGTTTGGGGTGTTAAAATTTTGGTATCAAAGCCTAGGTTCAAAAACTCGACTGTGGGTTTCGGGTTCAAAAATGTTTTCAAAAGATGGTTTAGAAAAATATATATCTCTTTTCTGTAAGTATGGCACTCGAGTCTCCGGCATCAAATCCGTAAGTTTCCTTTTTACTATATTCTATTATATGCTGAATGATTGTATTTATTCTGTGATGTGTGGATGTGATGCTTGAATATAGGAATTGTATGTATGTGTTAAAAATATCTGTTTGCTTCAGTGTTAGATAGTTGGTTATGTGAAGGGGTTTCAAGATTTGGTTAGAAAGTATATTAATTTTATTAAGGTCAGAGTGCGCAGCAAGAGAGTAGTGTGGTAGGTTAGGATGTGTGACTGTTAGTTGGTTGGAAATTTCGAGGACGAAATTTCTTTAAGGAGGGTGGATTTGTAACATCCTGAAATTAGGCCTAGTAGGACTGGGCCCAATGGGCCTTAGGGATAGTAGCATTTAAAATTTTTGAGAACGGCATTAATGCAAGTTAGACTTATTAGATAAGTGATTTTGGAAGGTTAGAGGGCTTTTATGAAGTCCCGGGATCAAACTTTATCTTTGGGGAAATTTTGGTTTTAAGCGATAAAAACCCTGGAAGTTGGCAGGTAGGCCTTAAGAATAAAATATGGAGAAAAATGACACAAGTGGAGTGTGTGGTGTAGTGGCAAAGTGAGCCACATAAGAGACAAGGAGTGACGCCACAAGGAAGGAAGGAGGTCTAAAGTTCAAGTCTTCGCTCTTGCTTTTTGGTTTTCTTTTTGCTTGGATCTTAGAGTTTGGCCCATAGTTTATATTTAGTTGCGGATGGTTTAAGACACAAGAGGAGCTTGTGGCCAAGTGGTTAGCGGCGTGGATTATGTTGCAAGGGAGCCTGGGTTTGAATCTCATGACAAGCAATGGAGTATTTATTTTGCGAATTGGACTGGTAAGAGTTTGATTGAATTTAAACTCTCGACGTGAAGGATCCCACATCGGAAAGATACAAAGAAGGATGGTGAAGAGCTAGCTATATAAAAGCATTCCAGGAGGAGAGTTAACATACCTTGGTGGGCGTTTGGGCCTTTGGAGTGGTCGCAGTAGCGGTTTAACACCGCACTCTGTCGTGTGTGTAACTCTCGCTACTCTAGTTGTAGAGCGGCAAATGCCGAAGTACCGATCACGAAATAGTAGCCACACGAGTGTGCAAGAGCACGTGTGGGGCTTCGACGCAATAGTTGAGGCTATCAGTAGTATTCCTGTGGGTTGGGGCTGCTTGGGCCGCGATGGGCCGAAGTGGGCCCAATGGGCCTGTGGGCCCAATTGAGTAAAATGTATGATGATATAGTATATAGTGAGCTAGACTAGGTGGAACTTATATACCTGGCTAGATTTGTGTTAGGTGGGCTACACGAGTGTGTGGGCCAGAATGGGCCAGAATTGGGCTTTAGGCCCAATAGTCTGGTACGACCAGAATTGGTAGTCGCGTCGCTTGGGGCGACATTGGGCCTTCGGAAAGGCCATTCTATGTACGAAATTACTGAAATACCCTTAGTGGGTAAATTACCAAAATACCCTTGAAAGGTAAATTACGAAAATGCCCTTGGTAGGTAAAAATTACTGTTATACCCTTTAGAGGTTGATTAGCTTGGCTATATCGTATTTGTTGTTCTGATTATAATGGTAATATGTTTAATGCGTTATCTTTGATATATGATTTGCATACTTGTCATACTGCATACACGAATTATTATGACTGATGAACATGGCATGGACATGGGTATGATGAGAGGAGGCGGAAGATTGATATCTGTGACTTTGGGTCACCAGTGGTTTGGCACCACCAGTGGTTTGGTACCACAGTTGATTTCGTGACTTTGGGTCACCAGAGGTTTGGCACCTCATAGCGACTCGTCCCAGTGGTTTTGCACCACGGTGGGTTGGCCCCAAATTTGATAAAACGGGATTGTCGCCAGTGATTTGGTATCACAATGTGGGTTGGCCCCACATATGGATTATTCGTGACTTTGGGTCACCAGTGGTTTGGCACCACAATTATATTGATATCAGTGATTTTGGGTCACCAGTGGTTTGGTACCACACGGGGTAGATTTGGGAGTTTCGGATGGATAGGTTGGATGGGTTGCATGACATGCATATTTGCATATGAATTTGTGTACGAGCTTAACATCTTTTGGATAGAGATTTACACACTGAGTCTCGGTGACTCACCCCTTAGTTAATTTTACAGGTAATCGTTAGATCGCGGAGTTGGGAGCCGAGGCAGGCTTGTGGTGGCCATACAATGTTTTTCTCGTAAACTCATTCTCTTAGTTAAACTTATTTGTAACTGGGATTTTTGTTATGTAATAGGGCCACTTTAACTGTATTTTTGGTATTTTATTTGGTTTAGCTTTTAATTTGTTTACTGCTTATTATTAAATGATCAATATGGGATTTTCCTAAAATGATAATAAACCGTTTCTTATTCAAAATTACTTAAACTCGATTTTTCACAACAACTATAAAGAATACGAGCTTTTTAACGAACGCACAGTTTTTAGACATTCCTTTCATGTGACATGCCAGATCCGGTCGTAACGTTTAGGCCGGGTTTGGGGTGTTACATCGCAGATATGGTCTTACACGAGATCGTATGTCGATGCCATGCCCTAGACATGGTCTTACACGATTTCTACAAAAGCCAGGTCCCAGATGTGGTTTCACACGGAATCACTATTCGATGCCGATGCCATATCCCAGATATGGTCTTACACGGGATCATGTATCGATGCCAAAGCCATGTCCCAGACATGGTCTTATATGGGATCACATGTACTGCCATGGTCCAACATGGTCTTATCCATCATTCTTCCTTGAGCGACCGTACTCATCTCCTGCGTTCTACTTAATTTAACTTCCTAGTTTAACTCCTACACTATTATAATATTTGTGGCTTCATAACAGAGTCATAAAACAAATCATTCTACATCCTCTAATTTAACAGTCACACATGAGATTCAACTATTTGGGCATTCTGATTATACATTATTCAAAAAAATGTACATACACACATATCCTGTTCACTGGATAAGTTTACTCATCATAATCACTTAATCAAACATGTTGTGTAACACCCCAAACCTAGCCCAGACGTTATGGCTGAATTTGGGAATGTCACATCAAAGGCACAATTTCAAACAATTTTGCTAAGTTAAACTTTAAGGCTTAAAAGCCCAAAATCCTTGAATCTTGTTAAGTAATGATAAAAGCCCATTTAATTATTTTATGTATTCTGAAAACCATGTTTAAACATAAGAAATTACTCAGGTTTAATAATTAAGTAAACAATTGAAACAACGAAACTCAAAATCCAAAGTCAAAATGGAGTACAAGGCCATATTACATCCAATGAAAATAAAGCAATTAAAATCATGCCTTTTGAAACAAATAATTAAAACTTTTAAATATCTTGTAGTGTGGCTATCTCCAAGTCTTCTCCCACGTCGAGCTGTTTACTGAGGATCACCTGAAACATTTAATAAAAAGGGTGTGAGTTTCAAAACTCAGTGTGTATGACCCTTGGCAATCAAATCAACATGAAAATAGTACATTGGACCTAAGCCCTATCAAAATCAGTAGTCTTGGGCCTTAGCCCACAATGACCTCATACCACATCAGAGTCACATGAATGCAATGTACCCATCCCAAATCCAACCCTGCACACCATTTCCCTTCAAACCCTACACACCTGTGGGGATATAAATATCAACCCACCCATCCCTACACACCAAAGGTAGCACCAACAGCGGCACTACTCAAACGTTGCAGCAAAGCTGCTATTATGGGCTTAAAGCCACCGGTGGATCCACGGTCGTCAAGCGACTATGCGATCCTCAAATCTTCCTCCGTATCATCAAAACCCACCCAAGTGCAACATATATTCCATGAATGCAACATACACATTTCCACACATTTGACACTTAGGGGTATTCTAGTCATTTCACTGCCCAAGGCTATTTCCGTAAATCTACTCTACAGGGGTATTTAGGAAATTTTGTAAAACAGGGATACTTTTAAAATTTTGTAAATCAGGGATATTTTGGTAATTCCGCAAATCAAGGGTATTCTGGTAATTTTCCAAATTAGAGGTATTTTAGTAATTTTAGAAATCTAAGGATATTTTGGTAATTTTCAAATTAGGGGTGTTTTACTAATTTTACAAATCTAAGGATATTTTGGTAATTTCTAAATCAGGGGTGTTTTAGTAATTTTACAAATCTAAGGATATTTTGGTAATTTCCAAATCAGGGGTATTTGGTCCCTCTCGGGTTTTAGTTATGAACTTTGGCCCATTAACAAGTCCTTGCGGATAAAGTGAACAGACACTATGCACTAGGTAGGATTCCAGAGAAGAGGAGGTGGGCCACTAGGATCTCTTAAGTACCAGGCTCTCCCTAGATCCAATCCTAGACATGCATATGTCCGTTGCCACACTCTAACCCAGCGACTTGTCCCCATACATGTTTAGTTATTAGATTAAGTCTTATACGGTTTAAGAGTTGTTCAGAACTAGGCCTAAAGTCTGTTAAACCTTAGCATACTTTTCTACGTCCCTATAAAGCCCATCAAGCCCAAATTACATCCTTACGGCCCATTAGGCCCAAATCTCATCCATATGGCCTATTAGGCCCAAAACAATTCCAGATCATGTAACATGCATGACTAACTCGATTCGTATAACCAACCAAACAATTTCATCAAACTTAGCCTCAGGGCCCACCGGGCCCATTTAGCCACTTTCGGCTTTCCGGCATTGCCGATATCGTGTGTGTGTAGTGTTTGTACACACCTAGTTACTGCGACGTGCTATACTATCCTTAGCCTTGAACCTACAACCAACCAACCTTTAATCAATCACTAAATCAAAACATTTACCAAAAGCCGAAACCTTACCGTAACCTTACCGTGTGCCACCGGGTTCTAATAGCCCTTCCTTAGCTACTAATCAGGAGTATCTCCTAGATCTGCACTCATACATACACCATCAAAATCTGAGTGACTCATAATCCACACAAGTCACCCCTATAGATCATACACACATTCGGCCATTCACTTAAACTACAATCGAGTTGAGTACACTTACCCTTGCTAACGATTCTACCACGCTTGCGATCTTTGAACCTTATCCTTGTTATCACAGAGTTAATGACAGGACGGTTAGATAGCATTTCAGCTTTTAGCAAAACGTACAAGAGAGGTTAACTGAATACTTACCAAATCCACTTTCGATCCTGCGGCTTAAATTCGGCTTTTAACCTTGACTGATAGTAGGTAATAATCAATTTGTGATGGAGGAAAACAACAAGGGTTTGGCACAAATAGGAATTCCGGCAAGGAAGGATGATGGTAATTCAACAATAAGAGAGTTTGGCTATGAGAAAATTCGGCAAAAAGAATTCAGCTATAGGAGATTTTGGCAATAGGGAGAATTCGGCTATAGGAAAACCGATTAAGGGGGAAAAGAAAAACTAATGAAAGCTCAAAGAACCTTTCAAAGCATTCGGCCCTCTCCCTTTATAGCCACAAGCCGAATATTCCTTTCCCTACAGTCCCATTTGGCACAAATTCTTCCCCCTCTTCATCTCCTAACTTTCCTCCCTGATAACACCTTAGCCTTATCAGAATTTCCCTCCATTATTAGTTCCCCTTACCACTCACACATTCCAATGCAAGAGTTCATATTCAACACAACTCTGGCTGTCCACCTATGCAAAATAAAACACTCTAAAAATAGCACTCTTAATGCTCGAACCTTGGACCTCTTCAGCTGACAACACGCCACCATATAGCTCCCCAAAGTGACGCCACTTACCACTAGACAACAAGCCCATTTGTGTCCTATTTTCCCTTAATCCGCTTGAGAGGCCTAATGCCTGAGACTAGGGTCCACTACAGCAAGAAAAATAAAATTTTCCCCATGGTCTTCCCTATCTCTAGGACTTCAAATAATCCCGATAATACCTTAAAATTAATATTCAAAGTGCTACTCATACATACCAACTTCAGTGTACAGAAATTTAAAGTTTCGGGATTTTGGGGCGTTACGCCCAATAGGCCCAATTCTACTAGGCCCAAATTCGGGACGTTACAATTCTATCCTCCTTAAAGAAATTTCATCCTCGAAATTTCCAACTAACTATTAATTGCACCGTTCAAGTCACACCACTATGCTTTCACCGCACACTATGATTTTAATAACACTAACACTTCCATGGCCTCTTCCGCGACCCCTTGCACCTCTTTTAGTGCTCATCGTCGATTCTCGTATTATCAGAATTAGGAATTTTATGAAATTACTTCATAGTTTCACTGTTTAAACCACATGTCTTATGCAAGTAATAATTCAAAAGTTGTCTCACAGTCGTAAATCCACTACAGGCTTAAGTTTCCTACGGGCTTTAGTCTCTAAAAACCTATTTTAAAATAGCTCAATATCAAATCAGTAATATAAGCAAAGGTAAACACAAAAAACTTACTTGTCTCGACATCGAGGGCTCGGTGAACCACACTTCAAGAATCCTGCAAAAACTTTTTAATCTACTTGTTTTGAAAACCCAAAATCTAAGGCCCATTTCACATCTCGAGCTTTGCAACTGGGCTCTGGTACCACTAAATGTAACACCCCAAACCCGGCCCAGACGTTATGGCTGAATCTGGGAATGTCACATCAAAGGACAATTTCAAACAATTTTGCTAAGTTAAAATTTAAGGCCTAAAATTCTAAAATCCTTGAATCTTGTTAGTAATGACAAAAGGCCATTTAATTATTTTAAGTATTCCGAAAACCATGTTTAAAGATAAGAAATTACTCAGGTTTAATAATTAAGTAAACAGTTGAGACAATGAAACTCAAAATCCAAAGTCAAAACAGAGTATAAGGCCTTATTACATCCAATGAAAATAAAGCAATTAAAATCATGTCTTTTGAAACAAATAATTAAAGCTTTTAAATATCTTGTAGTGTGGCCATCTCCGAATCCTCTCCCATGTCGAGCCGTTTACTAAGGATCACCTAAAACATTTAATAAAAAGGGTGTGAGTTTTGAAACTCAGTGTGTACGACCCTTGGCAATCAAATCAACATGCAAATATTACATTGGGCCTAAGCCCTATCAAAATCAGTAGTCTTGGGCCTTAGCCCACAATGACCTCATACCACATCAGAGTCACATGAATGCAATGCACCCATCCCAAATCCGACCCTGCATACAATTTCCCTTCCAACCCTACACACCTGGGGGGATATAAATATCAACCCACCCATCCCTACACACCAAAGGTAGCACCAACAGCGGCACTACTCAAACGTTGCAGCAAAGCTGCTATTATGGGCTTAAAGCCACTGGTGGATCCACGGTCGTCAAGTGACTATGCGATCCTCAAATCTTCCTCCGTATCATCAAAACCCACCCAAGTGCAACATATATTCCATGAATGCAACATACACATTTCCACACATTCGACACTTAGGGGTATTCTAGTTATTTCACTACCCAAGGGTATTTCTGTAAATCTACTCTATAGGGGTACTTAGGAAATTTTGCAAAATAGCCCCTTAAATTTCTCTTAATGCCGTTCCAACCCTTCCCCTTTTTATACCTTCTATTTCTAGCCACAAGTCAAAAATAGCGAAGCTAACCCAACCTTCCTCCCACTTAGCATGGCCAGCCACTTGAGTGCCTCACCTATTAGTATAAATAGAGCCCTCAAGTGCCTCTCATAATCACTCATTCACTCATCAAACATTCATCTCATTCATTCTTATTCTCTCCTCTTTCCACTAGCTTTTTCTTTTCCTTCTCATCCCATATTTCCCTCTTTTGAAATGGGCTCTTTAATAGCCTTAGGAGCAGCCTTAGTTGGCTTTTTTGGGAGTAAATTTCTTAGTTGTGACAACAATCCAGAAGAACAAAAGAAGGGGCAAACAATTTATGCCTTGGGAATTTCCAGAATCAGCTAGAGTTTTCTCTTCCCTTTTCAATCTTTTGTTTTGTTCAATTCATAAACATGATTTTAATTGTAACACCCCTTACCCGTATTCGATGTTGGAACAGGGTATGAGGCGTTACCAGACATAAACTCAAGCACTCATAGAAAATCGAGACTTAAATTTCCATCCAAATTAAAACTTTTTATTCATGTGCACATCGTTTCTTATATGGGCCCACGAGGTCCTAAACATACATTGAGGGTAGTTCAGGACTAAACCGAGACCTTAGGAAGATTTTACGAAACTCAGGAAAATTTTGAGGTTTTAGGGGCACACGCCCGGGTGGGTCAATGGACACACCCGTGTGGCATGTCACACGTTCGTGGGCTTAAGCCGTGTCGATTTTAGGGCCAAGTCACACGCCCATGTGCTAGGCCGTGTGGTCAATTTTATTTTCATGATTTTTCATAATTCAGGTGCAGGCTTCACACGGCCAGGGCACACACCCATGTCCCAAGGCCGTGTCACTCACATGGCCGAGACACACAGCCGTGTCTTACCCCGTGTGGCCAATTGTAGACATTCTATTTTGTTATATTAAGGTGGAGGGGACAGACGGCTAGATCACACGCACATGGGAGCAGACTGTGTGTTACACTTGACCTAGATACATGCTCGTGTGTCTACCCATGTGGACAAATACAAGGCTATTTTCCAAGCCATTTTGCCACCCTCACTTGCACACATTCACACAACATCACATGTCATTCTCATATCATCTTTTGTCATACTTAATCATCACATTTAGCTCATGATAAACATACTAGCTTCACATTCACAAGAGGGCATTAACACATGCATAAACATATAATCAACATAAGCCATCATTCATGGCTATATTCAAATTGAACCATAAACCATTTTAGACCAACACATTTGGCTACATTAACAATGACTTTATTAATAAAAAAAAAAAAAGTCCCTATGCATGTCATATCTCAAAAAGACTTGAATACTTACACCCAAAGTGATAGCTTGATAGTGTGACAGCATCTCCGGCGATCTCCAACCTGAGCTAGCTAAATTAACCTATAAGAGGGGAGTAAGCAATAAAGCTTAGTAAGTTCATATGAAAATAATAAACAACTATTGGCATTCATTTATTTTACCCAACCATAAAGATATTATAATACAATTTGCATTTAATCTCATGATTCCCACATAATCATTCATAATGCTTATTCTTTTATCTTGTAAATACCTTTTATGTGCCTTGGCATTAGCCTAACCACCATAGTCTCTCCATTATAACTTATCACATTATTTAACAAGTTATTTCCATCCTTTTAATCACATGCACATCATTTATGAGTAATTATAATTTCAACATATGGTTTAATCACCTTTCATTTGTCAAAGCTTGTATCATACTATATTCTCATAGTGACTTTATTCGGCAATTACGCATGTCTTTCCTTTCTCTCGTATCCAATGAAACACAAATTTAAATAAATAAATCGTACTATATCACAATTCAATTTTGTTCATAAAACTATCACATGATCATTATCAAATCTTATCATGCATCCATTCATCATGAATGTAGATCACTAATCACAAGGTTATTAATATTTCACAAGTATAACTTATTCGTGTACATTCTTCCCAAGAATTCATCATATACCGAATTCACTTCACATGAGTTCTATGTACATACCTGTACCACTCGTAACATAGTCACATACTTTCTCATTTTTTTAACGTACCCGTTGAACCACTCGGAATGCTAAAAGGTACTCGAGAACCTTATACATATAGTACCGTATCAACGCCATATCCCCGATATGATCTTACATGAAATATCATACCGACGCCATGTCCCTGACATGGTCTTATATGAAATCACATACCAAGGCCATATCCCAGATATGGTATTATACGGAACCTTAGTAACCTTAGTGTCATGACATTTCTATTCTATCCATTCCTAAGGTTCAATCGGGGATTTTCATTCCTCGACATTTCGTCAAAATCATCATTAATCAATTTCATAGAGACAATATACAATTCATGTAATATCGAAATATTAAATACATAACATGAGGTTGTTTTATTTACACACGAACTTACCTCGATACCAAAATGGCAAAAAAGGACCTAACCGTCAATTACTTGTTTTCCCCCCGTTCTAGGTCCGAACCTCATTTTCTTTGATCTATAACATCAATTTTAGCTACTTATTAGTCACATTAGTCATTGTGACCCAAAAATCATACTATGAAAAAATTACATTTTTGCCCTTAAACTTTATCATATTTACACTTTTGCCCCTAGACTCGTAAAATGAAATGTGTTCAATTTCTTTAATACCCATGCATAGCCAAATCATTTTCATGCTTATAGCAGCCCACATTTTCCATAAAATTAGATTTTTAACACATATTTCTTAACTCTTACTAATAGGTCCTTTTTGACATTTTTGCCGAAAATCACTTAGTAAAGGTCGTTTCTCTAACCATGAATAGAAATAGGTAAATTTTTAATCATGAATCCTACTTCAAAATAATGATAGAAATAGGTAAATTGGGTTACGAGGACTTCAAAAATGGAAAGAACATTAAAAACGGGGCTAGGATGCACTTACTATGGAGCTTGGAAAGCTTGGCCAAACCCTAGCCATGGCTTCTCTTCTAATTTTCGGCTAGAGGTAGAAGATGAGCATAATTTTGGCTTTCATTTTCCCTTTTTAATCTTTTATTTACCAAATGACTAAAATGCCCTTAATGCCTTTTTTTGAAAATTTACCTAACCATGTGCATTTTTTTTGCAACAAATTATCCACCCGTATTCGATGTTGGAACAGGGCATGAGGCGTTACCAGACATAAACTCAAGCACTCATAGAAAATCGAGACTTAACTTTCCATCCAAATTAAAACTGTTCATTCATGTACACATCGTCTCTTATATGGGCCCACGAGGTCCTAAACATACATTAAGGGTGGTTCGGGACTAAACCGAGACCTTAGGAAGATTTTACGAAACTCAAGAAAATTTTGAGGTTTTAGGGGCACACGCCTGCGTGGGTCAATGGACACGCCCGTGTGACATGTCACACGTTCGTGGGCTTAAGCCGTGTCGATTTTAGGGCCAAGTCACATGCCCGTGTGCTAGGCTGTGTGGTCAATTTTATTTTCATGATTTTTCATAATTCAGGTGCAGGCTTCACACGGCCAGGGCACACGCCCATGTCCCAAGGCCGTGTCACTCACATGGTCGAGACACACAGCCGTGTCTCACCCCGTGTGGCCGATTGTGGACATTCTATTTTGCTATATTAAGGTGGAGGGGACAGATGGCTAGATCACACGCACATAGGGGCAGACTGTGTGTTGCACATGGCCTAGATACATGCTCGTGTGTCTACCCATGTGGACAAATACAAGGCTATTTTCCAAGCCATTTTGCCACCCTCACTTGCACACATTCACACAACATCACATGTCATTCTCATATCATCTTTTGTCATACTTAATCATCACATTTAGCTCATGATAACCATACTAACTTCACATTCACAAGAGGGCATTAACACATGCATAAACATATAATCAACATAAGCCATCATTCATGGCTATATTCAAATTGAACCATAAACCATTTTAGGCCAACACATTTGGCTACATTAACAATGACTTTATTAATCAAAAAAAAAAAAAAAGTCCCTATGCATGTCATATCTCAAAAAGACTTGAATACTTACACCCAAAGTGATAGCTTGATAGTGTGACAGCATCTCCGGCGATCTCCAACCTGAGCTAGCTAAATTAACCTATAAGAGGGGAGTAAGCAATAAAGCTTAGTAAGTTCATATGAAAATAATAAACAACTATTGGCATTCATTTATTTTACCCAACCATAAAGATATTATAATACAATTTGCATTTAATCTCATGATTCCCACATAATCATTCATAATGCTTATTCTTTTATCTTGTAAATACCTTTTATGTGCCTTGGCATTAGCCTAACCACCATAGTCTCTCCATTATAACTTATCACATTATTTAACAAGTTATTTCCATCCTTTTAATCACATGCACATCATTTATGAGTAATCATAATTTCAACATATGGTTTAATCACCTTTCATTTGTCAAAGCTCGTATCATACTATATTCTCATAGTGACTTTATTCGGCAATTACGCATGTCTTTCCTTTCTCTCGTATCCAATGAAACACAAATTTAAATAAATAAATCGTACTATATCACAATTCAATTTTGTTCATAAAACTATCACATGATCATTATCAAATCTTATCATGCATCCATTCATCATGAATGTAGATCACTAATCACAAGGTTATTAATATTTCACAAGTATAACTTATTCGTGTACATTCTTCCCAAGAATTCATCATATACCGAATTCACTTCACATGAGTTCTATGTACATACCTGTACCACTCGTAACATAGTCACATACTTTCTCATTTTTTTTAACGTACCCGTTGAACCACTCGGAATGCTAAAAGGTACTCGAGAACCTTATACATATAGTACCGTATCAACGCCATATCCCCGATATGATCTTACATGAAATATCATATCGACGCCATGTCCCTGACATGGTCTTATATGAAATCACATACTAAGGCCATATCCCAGATATGGTATTATACGGAACCTTAGTAACCTTAGTGTCATGACATTTCTATTCTATCCATTCCTAAGGTTCAATCGGGGATTTTCATTCCTCGACATTTCGTCAAAATCATCATTAATCAATTTCATAGAGACAATATACAATTCATGTAATATCGAAATATTAAATACATAACATAAGGTTGTTTTATTTACACACGAACTTACCTCGATACCAAAATGGCAAAAAGGGACCTAACCGTCAATTACTTGTTTTCCCCCCGTTCTAGGTCCGAACCTCATTTTCTTTGATCTATAACATCAAATTTAGCTACTTATTAGTCACATTAGTCATTGTGACCCAAAAATCATACTATGAAAAAATTACGTTTTTGCCCTTAAACTTTATCATATTTACACTTTTGCCCCTAGACTCGTAAAATGAAATGTGTTCAATTTCTTTAATACCCATGCATAGCCAAATCATTTTCATGCTTATAGCAGCCCACATTTTCCATAAAATTAGATTTTTAACACATATTTCTTAACTCTTACTAATAGGTCCTTTTTGACATTTTTGCCGAAAATCACTTAGTAAAGGTCGTTTCTCTAACCATGAATAGAAATAGGTAAATTTTTAATCATGAATCCTACTTCAAAATAATGATAGAAATAGGTAAATTGGGTTACGAGGACTTCAAAAATGGAAAGAACATTAAAACTGGCTAGAATGCACTTACTATGGAGCTTGGAAAGCTTGGCCAAACCCTAGCCATGGCTTCTCTTCTAATTTTCGGCTAGAGGTAGAAGATGAGCATAATTTTGGCTTTCATTTTCCCTTTTTAATCTTTTATTTACCAAATGACTAAAATGCCCTTAATGCCTTTTTTTGAAAATTTACCTAACCATGTGCATTTTTGTCCAACAAATTATCCACCCGTATTCGATGTTGGAACAGGGCATGAGGCGTTACCAGACATAAACTCAAGCACTCATAGAAAATCGAGACTTAACTTTCCATCCAAATTAAAACTGTTCATTCATGTACACATCGTCTCTTATATGGGCCCACGAGGTCCTAAACATACATTGAGGGTGGTTCGGGACTAAACCGAGACCTTAGGAAGATTTTACGAAACTCAGGAAAATTTTGAGGTTTTAGGGGCACATGCCTGTGTGGGTCAATGGACACGCCCGTGTGGCATGTCACACGTTTGTGGGCTTAAGTCGTGCCGATTTTAGGGCCAAGTCACATGCCCGTGTGCTAGGCCGTGTGGTCAATTTTATTTTCATGATTTTTCATAATTCAGGTGCAGGTTTCACACGGCTAGGGCACACGCCCATGTCCCAAGGCCTGTCACTCACATGGCCGAGACACACAGCCGTGTCTCACCCCGTGTGGCCAATTGTGGACATTCTATTTTGCTATATTAAGGTGGAGGGGACAGATGGCTAGATCACACGCACATGGGGGCAGACTGTGTGTTACACATGGCCTAGATACATGCTCGTGTGTCTACCCATGTGGACAAATACAAGGCTATTTTCCAAGCCATTTTGCCACCCTCACTTGCACACATTCACACAACATCACATGTCATTCTCATATCATCTTTTGTCATACTTAATCATCACATTTAGCTCATGATAACCATACTAACTTCACATTCACAAGAGGGCATTAACACATGCATAAACATATAATCAACATAAGCCATCATTCATGGCTATATTCAAATTGAACCATAAACCATTTTAGGCCAACACATTTGGCTACATTAACAATGACTTTATTAATTAAAAAAAAGTCCCTATGCACGTCATATCTCAAAAAGACTTGAATACTTACACCCAAAGTGATAGCTTGATAGTGTGATAGCATCTCCGGCGATCTCCAACCTGAGCTAGCTAAATTAACCTATAAGAGATAGGAAAGGGAGGGGAGTAAGCAATAAAGCTTAGTAAGTTCATATGAAAATAATAAACAACTATTAACATTCATTTATTTTACCTAACCATAAAGATATTATAATACAATTTGCATTTAATCTCATGATTCCCACATAATCATTCATAATGCTTATTCTTTTATCTTGTAAATACCATTTATGTGCCTTGGCATTAGCCTAACCATCATAGTCTCTCCATTATAACTTATCACATTATTTAACAAGTTATTTGCATCCTTTTAATCACAAGCACATCATTTATGAGTAATCATAATTTCAACATATGGTTTAATCACCTTTCATTTGTCAAAGCTCGTATCATACTATATTCTCATAGTGACTTTATTCGGCAATTACGCATGTCTTTCCTTTCTCTCGTATCCAATGAAACACAAATTTAAATAAATAAACCGTACTATATCACAATTCAATTTGGTTCATAAAACTATCACATGATCATTATCAAATCTTATCATGCATCCATTCATCATGTATGTAGATCACTAATCACAAGGTTATTAATATTTCACAAGTATAACTTATTCGTGTACATTCTTCCCAAGAATTCATCATATACCGAATTCACTTCACATGAGTTCTATGTACATACCTGTACCACTCGTAACATAGCCACATACTTTCTCATTTTTTTAACGTACCCGTTGAACCACTCGGAATGCTAAAAGGTACTCGAGAACCTTATACATATAGTACCATATCAACGCCATATCCCCGATATGATCTTACATGAAATATCATATCGACGCCATGTCCCTGACATGGTCTTATATGAAATCACATAGTAAGGCCATATCCCAGATATGGTATTATACGGAACCTTAGTAACCTTAGTGTCATGACATTTGTATTCTATCCATTCCTAAGGTTCAATCGGGGATTTTCATTCCTCGACATTTTGTCAAAATCATCATTAATCAATTTCATAGAGACAATATACAATTCATGTAATATTAAAATATTAAATACATAACATGAGGTTATTTTATTTACACACGAACTTACCTCGATACCAAAATGGCAAAAAGGGACCTAACCGTCAATTACTTGTTTTCCCCCCGTTCTAGGTCCGAACCTCATTTTCTTTGATCTATAACATCAAATTTAGCTACTTATTAGTCACATTAGTCATTGTGACCCAAAAATCATACTATGGAAAAATTACGTTTTTGCCCTTAAACTTTATCATATTTACACTTTTGCCCCTAGACTCGTAAAATGAAATGTGTTCAATTTCTTTAATACCCATGCATAGCTGAATCATTTTCATGCTTATAGCAGCCCACATTTTCCATAAAATTAGATTTTTAACACATATTTCTTAACTTTTACTAATAGGTCCTTTTTGACATTTTTACCGAAAATCACTTAGTAAAGGTCGTTTCTCTAACCATGAATAGAAATATTTTGATCATGAATCCTACTTCAAAATAATGATAGAAATAGGTAAATTGGGTTACGAGGACTTCAAAAATGCAAAGAACATTAAAAACGGGGCTAGGATGCACTTACTATGGAGCTTGGAAAGCTTGGCCAAACCCTAGCCATGGCTTCTCTTCTAATTTTCGGCTAGAGGTAGAAGATGAGCATAATTTTGGCTTTCGTTTTCCCTTTTTAATCTTTTATTTACCAAATGACTAAAATGCCCTTAATGCCTTTCTTTGAAATTTTACCTAACCATGTGCATTTTGTCCAACAAATTATCCAATGGTCTAATTTCCATATAAGGACCTCTAATTTAAAATCTCATTGCAATTAGACACCTCTAGCCTTTAGAACTCAAGTTTTGCACTTTTTTAAAATTTAGTCCTTTTGACTTAATTGAGTGCCCAAATTTCAAAATTTTCGAACGAGATTTTCATGAAATAATTCCGTGAAATCGCAGACTATAAAATATAATAAGAATAAATTTTCTTACATCGAATTTGTGGTCTCGAAACAACTGTTTCGATTAGGCCCAAAATTGGGCTGTTACATCAATTAAGCATTTGATTTTCAATAATATCACGATTTCTTAAATTCAGTTGTGCTGGAGTGATCTAATTTCCTTACTTTGTTTTATTTATTTTTTTAAGAGATATTCTGTGCTTTTTGATCTTTTTATTCATACAAGTAAAATCATGATTAAGTTTTTGTTGCATGATTAATGTGAATGGATGTATGAATTAATTAAGTAATTTGAACAACATTTTAATTAATTGACATAATACTTTTATGGTGTAATATGTAATCATGAAGGGATTAAATCTATAATAATACCAAAACTATTATTACCTTACATAATGTAAATTGTCTTACTTATAATATGTTAAGTCTATTAAACATAGAAATATGTGATATATGTTTAATTATTAGTTAAGTTGAATATTTTACTAAGTGTGATTAGGGTTAATAAATGATCGATCTAGCCATGGAATTTCCATAACATCTTTTGATAAATTGAATAATTCTAACCTAGGTAGGATGATTGTTCTAACACTTATATGCCATTGTGATAAACTCTTAAGACTTGCCTAATTTTCTGTGTTTAATTTCATACTTAGATAATTTTAGTTTACTAAATTAAATAGTTAATTCACTTTATTTAATTGCATCACATTTTCAACTCACATTATTTTACCTTCACCAATTTGTTTAAGTTATAATTTTTCACAAATATTTGCTTGTTCCGTCCTTGTGGTGACGATAACTCGATATACTTATCACTTTATTACTTGAAACGATTTTGTACACTTGCACATTTCCATCATTCCAAGTTTTTGGCGCCATTGTCGAGGACTATTTTAAAAGACATTTGTGAAATTGTTAATTTTTCATTTTGGGTTTTTTTTTTTGTTAAATGTTAATTCTATTATATTCTATGAGTGTTTCAGGTGTTTATGAGTATTGATCAAATTATTGACTTACTCCCTGTAGATCCTAAAATTGATACTGAAGATCCTTACCTTCACCTCAGAGTGTTTATGGAGGTGAGTGGTTCCTTCAAGCTAGCCAGAGTACTTAAAGATGAACTAAGGTTGAAGTTGTTCCCATATTCACTAAGGGACAGAGCTTGTGCCTGGTTAAACTTATTGCCACCTGATTCAATTACAACATGGCAAGAGTTGGCAAAACGTTTCCTTATGAAGTATTTCCCACCTAGTAAGAATGCTAAGTTGCAGAATGAGATCACGACTTTCCAACAGATGGATGATGAACCCCTATATGAGGCATGAGAGAGAATAAAAGAAATATTATGAAAATTCCCTCATCACGGAATTCTGCATTGTATTCAGCTAGAGACAGTCTATAATGGTCTCAACACTCATACGAGGATGGCGGTAGATGCTTCAGCGAATAGTTCTATCCTTTCTAAATATTATAATGAGGCTTATGAAATTATTGAGAGAATTGCCAGCAATAATTACCATTGCCCAACCAACCGAGCAGCTTCAAGAAGACAAGTAGTAGAAGTACATGAATTGGATGCCCTCACTTCACTTACAGCTCAGGTATCTTCAATATCTTCAATGCTTAAGAATTTTACTACTAATGGGTTTACCAATGTTGTAACTCAACCACCTAATCTATTCGAGAACATGGCCTGTGTATATTATAGGGAAGGGCACTTGTTTGAAAATTGCCCATCAAACCCAGAGTCCATTTATCACATGGGTAGTTAGAACCAGAACAAAGGTAGGCAAGGACAACAGTCTAATTTTTACAACCCATCATGGCGGAACGACTCGAATTTTTCTTAGAGAACCAACAAACTGGACCCAGCAACACTTACGTACAACCCAGACCAACCCAGCCAATTGGATTTACCCAATAATTTCAGAAACCACCACAAGTTGAACCTTCTAATGGTTTGGAGAACCTATTGAAGGCATATATGGCGAAAAATGACATTTAAATCCAAAGCCAAGTAGCCATATTGAAAAATTTGGCAAACCAAATGGGCCAGCTTGCTACTAAACTTCGAAACCAACTACAAGCCACTTTTTCTAGTGATACGAAAAATCCAACAAATCCGGGTAAAGAACATTGCAAAGCATTGACTCTAAGGAACAGAAGGACATTAGAGCCCAATACTGTCGAAATTGAAAAAGAGCCAATTGATGTTCAAGAAAAGGTTTAACTAAGTGTTAAAATTCCAATTCTACAAGAACCAAAGTTTGTAAACTCTGATAAGGTAACCCTTAAATCGATCAATTCTGATAAACTAACGTATTTGTTAGATGCAGAAAAAAAGCTGCAGCAGAAGAATTGCCTAATACAAGTTAAGATTCCTCCACCACCCTACCTTCAAAGGCTTCAGAAGCAGAAACAAAAAGTTCAATTTAAGTTCTTAGACATACTCAAACAACTTCATATCAATACCCCGTTGGTGGATGCCCTTGAGCAAATGCCGAATTACGTCAAATTTATGAAGGACATTCTATCCAAAAAGATAAGACTTGGAGAATTTGAGACGGTAGCACTGACAAAGGAGTGCAACACATTCTTGTAAGATAAGCTACCTCTAAAGTTGAAAAGATTTAGGATGTTTTACCATCCCTTGTACCATCAAGACATCTTATTGTGGTAAGGGCATTGTGTGATTTGGGTATGAGCATAAACTTGATACCCATGTTAGTATTCAGAAAGTTGGGGATAGATGAAGTTAGACCTACTACTGTTACGCATCAGTTATCAAATCAATTCTTAACATATCTAGAAGGAAAAATCGAGGATGTATTGGTACATATAGATAAATTCATTTTTCTTGATGACTTTATTGTTCTAGATTTTGAAGCAGACAAAGAGGTGCCAATCATCTTGGAAAGGCCTTTCTTGGTAACCAGAAGGACTTTAATTGATGTGTAGAAAGGCGAGCTTACCATGCGTGTTCAGGACGACCAGGTAATGTTTAATGTATTTAAATCTACTCAATTTCCTAACGCAATAGATAAATTGATAAACCGTAATATAAACATATTTTAATCCCACATTTAGCATACTTTTGGATGATTTAAGCCTTGAATTGTGTAATTTGTACTCTTACTACTTGGTTTTCATGTTTTATACTCAAAAGAGCATCGGAGGATGAAAAGAGCAAGAAACGGGCCCAAAATGGAGTAAATAGGCCATATCACGAAATCAACACGGCCTAGGCCCAAGACCATACAGTCGTGCCTCCTTAATAGTCTCGAACACGGCTTGGCCACGATTCACATGGGCGTGTCCCTGACGTGAGAAAGAAGAGTTTCAGTCGGATTAGGTTACTTAGAGGCAAAGAAAGCTATTCCAAAAGCCTATATAAACACCCTAGAGGCCAACCTTCAGGGGGAGTCCAGCTAGGAATCAAGCTAGGCCAAGGAGCCGAGCCAGAGAGGCCAAAATTGTGGGATTCACTCAAAGAATTGCCAGTTGATTTATCTCAAGAAGACGGAGTTATACTCAAGAAGAAGGATCTCTCCTACAATTCCTTCAAGGGGTTTTAGGGTTTTCTTATGTTTTGTTTTATCTTTTCTTTTGAGATGTATTCTTTTATCGTTATGAACTAAACCCTCAGATACCTGAGGGGGATGAAACCTAGGATGAATCTTGTTATCGTTTGCTGAACTATATGATAAATACTTAATTTGTTCTTAACTATGTGTTCTTAATTCTTGTTATGGTATTTCTGGGATATTGATTCAAGTATTGATGTGCTTAGGTGGTGGAGCAAAAGTCCCTGCCTAAGAGTAGATCTAGCATAGTTAAGCGGAGTTGCTCGCGCGCCTAGAAATAGGGTGACGAAAATCTACCGGATTAGGCTCAAACCTAATATGGGAGTCCATAGATCGAGTTAATGCAATTCTAAGGGTTTTAATTAGAAAGAGATTTCAATTAATCAACCTAGGGTTAGACGTTAGTAGCCTCAAAATAGGTATTAATATAAATTAGGGAATCCTACGGATCAAGTCAAGTGAATAAATCGTCTGGTTCAGAGTTAGATAACAAGTGAAGTCTAGGTGGATTCTTCCTCGGGTATTGTCTTAATCAACTGGTTTTTTCCTCAAAGTTATTTTAACCAATTTATTCTCTTTGTCTTTGCATCTTTAGCTTAGTTGTTAGTTAATTTTAGATTAGATAAAAATTCCTTTAATTCTTAGGCTAGATAATAAAAAGAAAGTTAGTATTAGTACTTTTGGTTCCTTTGGGTTCGACAATCCGGTCTTGCCACAGCTATACTACTGTTCGATAGGTGCACTTGCCTCAATAGTTGTCACAGTTAGTTCTAGGCTCGATCATTCTTTATATAAATTTTTAAGACTCTGATAGACACGATCAAGTTTTTGGCGCCGTTGCCGGGGAACTGAAATATTAAGAACACTTAATTTTTATTACTTTAGCCATATTATATTTATTTTATTTTTTAATTTATTTTTTCTAAATTTTTTTCTTTTCTTCTGGTAGGTAGCTCTAGTTTATGACTAGAAGAAACCCGACAGGACCCCTGATTTACGACAATGATATTGAAGGTACTGTTCGTAGAAATTGTAGAGAAATAAGGCAAAGCTTAAATTACATAGAAGAAGAGCAAGAAGTCGAAGCTAATACCACCGAAGAGATGACTGAGAATAATTCGCCACCTCTAGAGATGGCCGGACATCATGCTTCTCGAACTATGTATGATTATGCTAAACCTAATTCAACAAGAACTAAGTCAAGTATTGTTAGACCTACTATTGCTGCAAATAATTTTGAATTGAAACCTAACACTATACAGATGATACAACAGTTTGTTTAGTTTGATGGTTTACAGGATGAGGATCCTAACACACACTTAGCGAATTTTCTAAAATTCTATGATACCTTCAAAATAAATGGCATTTTTGATGATGCCATCCGTCTTCGGTTGTTTCCCTTTTCTTTGAGGAATAAAGCCAAACAGTGGTTGCATTCTCTTCCACGAGGATCAATCACTACATGGGATAAGATGACCAAAAAATTTCTGTTAAAATATTTTTCGCCGGCCAAAACGGCCAAGTTGAGGAATGATATCTCTTCTTTTGTGCAGATGGATTTAGGAACACTTTATGATGCATGGGAGAGATACAAAGATCTATTGAGAAGATGTCCACACCATGGATTACCCCTGTGGCTACAGGTCAAAACTTTTTACAATGGGGTAAACCCTTCAACGAGGCAATTGATCGATTTAGCCGCCGGTAGAACCTTGAATAATAAAACACCTGAGCCTGCCTATGAATTTATTGAAGAGATGTCACTAAATAACTATCAGTGGCAAGTCACAAGGACAAAGACAACAAAAGCAGCCAGTTTTTTCAACCTCGACGCAGTATCCATGCTATCAAATCAGGTAGAAACGTTAAATAAAAAGGTTGATGGTTTATGTAGGTCCTTGCATGTACATTTGGTAATGCAGTGTGAAACAAGTGGAGGTGTGGCGAATTCTGAGTACCCACCCTACGGGCATGGCATGGAAAGCGAACAAATGAACTATTTGGGTAACAATTTCAGATATCAAAATAACCCTTATAGTAATACATACAATCCAGGTTGGAAGAACCACCCCAATTTTTCATGGGGTGGTCAAGGAAATCAGAGACAACAACCCCCTCGAAACTTCCAACAACAGCCCTACCCACAGGAAAAGAAGCCGAACCTTGAAGAGATGCTGACAAAATTTATAGCGGTGTCAAAAACCCGCTTCCAAAACACCGAGACAGCACTAAAAAATGAAGAAGCATCAATTCAAGGGATCAAGAACCAGTTAGGATAACTTACCAAGATAATATCAGAACGACCACAAGGCAGCTTGCCAAGCGACACTGAAACTAACCCAAAGGAGCAACTTCAAGCCATAACAGCTCAGCATAGTGTAGGGTTAGATGAGCCCAAATTAAGCAAAGAGAATTTGGTAGAAAAAGGCAAGGTCGTGGTAAACCAAGAAAAGCTGTAATATCCCGGGTTAGGGGCTATTTTTGTTATGGCATGTTTTGCATATGTTGGTGTGCTATGTTGCTATTTTATGTTTTAGGGGCTTAATTGTAGGCTAGGTGTATGCCTGAGTGTATGGGAAAATTTTGGTTTTTGGGTGTTAAGTCTGGGAAGCTGTTGGAGCTGGGGTTATAAGGTTTTAAATGTGGTTTTGTTGCACAAGGAAAGAGCTGGTGTAGTGGCAAGCTTGACGCCACTAAGGCTTGTGTGGGTAACGCCTAAAGCAAGGATGTAGGCCTTGTGTTCGAGCTGCAAAGTCCCCATTTTGGCTTTCTTTTTGGACGGCATGGAGGGAGTAGTAGAAGGCAACTAGAATTCTACCTTGGACCAAGTCAAACCGTTCAAAAGAAAGGTGGAGAGCAATTGTAGGAGGAAGACTTGGTCATGTTTGTTTGAATGTGTGGTTGGGAGCTTTTGGGGTTTGTGGCGAAATTTAGGGAGTTGGAGGGGAAGTGACGGCTTAGTGTGGGAGAGGGAAGGCCGAATATGCCTTTGCATCTTTGGTGCATTTTTCTAGTCATGTTTGGTAAGCTAAAGTCCTCTCTTTTTGTCAAAAAAACAAACCAATTTCCTTTGTAGAAATTCTCTCATTGTTGTTCTTTCTTTCATCTATTGGAACCAAACTCAAGCCTCTAAAAACATTTCCTTTTCCCATTTCTTCTTTTGTAAACCAAATTCTTCTTCTCAAAAAAGCAAGCCAAACTTTCCAAGTAAATTCCTCCATCTTTCCTTCGTGAAGTCAAAGCCTAGTTGCCGAATTTGTTTTATTTTCTTCAAACTCCTTGATAGCCGAATGTGCTCATTCATCACTTTTTCTTTTCAATTGTGTGTTTCAAAACCTATATCCCTTCTTCTCACATTTTCTTCCTCTTTCTTTAATTGTACAAAGCCGAAAGTAGGGGTGTTAAGCACTCAAGCCAGAACCTTCTCATCTGTGGGCGATTCCTTCTCATCTCTTAAACCATTTTCCTCTGTTGTACTTCGAGTTTTAAGCGGAATACCTCCCTTCTCTTAGTGTCTTGGTTGGCCAAATTCTTTCCTTCTTTTGATCAAGGTGTTGGCCGAATCTATCCCCTCTTCTAGTGGTTGTCTTGGCCGAGTATCGGTGGTGTTTGGAGGCCTTTCCTTCCATCGGTTGGAATTGGTAAGTCCTTGGCCGAATGGTCATCTCCTTTCTCTCCTTATACTTTGTCAAGGTTGGTTGATTAAGGGCCGAATATGGTCATCTGGAAGGATTCTAATCTCTTTGTTATAGGGTCTTTGGAGTGTGAAAGCAAGCAAGGGAATCGTTATTCTTTTGTTAATCGATTGGTAAGTAGGGGTAAGTACATGGTATTGTTAGTATTTCAATCTTTTTAGGTTCGATTAAGGCAAAAGGTAACAAAAGATTAACTGCTCATCTTTTATGCTGTAGCCGATTGCTAAGGAGAATCATTGGGTGATTCGGATTTGGTAGGAAACCAAATCATCTTTAAAGGTAAGGGTTCGATATTAACCCCTTTGGTTAATTGTTGATGGCCGAATGTCATAGATGCCTAACCCAATGTTTGGCCGATTGTAGGATCTAGTAATCGAGGACTTAGATCGTTTTTAGTTGGATTTTAGACTCGTATTTACGGTGTGTAAAAACTAACACACTTCGCTTTAGTAATATGATTGATAACTGTGTGATGATTAATGAAACAGTGATGATTGATATGATACCCTAATGGGTATGATTACGACTCGTAAAAGTCAAGATTACTATTTTAATGATGATCTATATGTTACCATGGATCGTGATATATGTGACACAAGATATGAGATTAGACATAACAACATGAGATGCATGATTGTATGATATGCATGATTACATGAGTATGGTATGTTGATGGGTGATACGAGTGGAGGGAGCGGTGGTATTTTGTCTTGACGAGCACCAAAGTGCTTTGTAGCACACTTTGTGACTTTGGGTCACCAGAGGTTTGGCACCTCCGCAGGTTTGGTACCTCGCCTCGTCCCCATGGCTCAGCACCACACAAAGGGGTTCGCCCCACGATGATTATACGGGATTGACGCCATGTTTTGGTAACACACGATGGGTTGGCCCCATCACCGATTTGTGACTACGGTCACCGTTGCTTTGGTAGCACACCGTGTCTTTGGGACACCGAGGTTTGGCACCTCATTGCGACTCGTCCCTGTGGTTTGACCACCGTGGGTTGGCCCCACTTGAGATATGGGATCGTCTGCTAGTGATTTGGTATCACACGATGGGTTGGCCCCATCATCATTGGATTTGTGACTTCCGGTCACCAAAGGTGCTTTGGTAGCACAATTGTGTCTTTGGGACACCAAAGGGGTTTGGTACCACATTGATGGATATTGTGTCTTTGGGACACCAGTGTTTTGGTAACACATTGTGACTATACGTCACTAGTGGTTTGGCACCACCAGTGGTTTGGTACCACACGGGGTAGAAAAGGCGATATGGATGGTTAGGACCGGGTTGCATTAATTCTGTTGCTATGTATGATGTGTGTTAGCATGTTGTTTCTTCGGGAGCGGGATTTACACACTGAGTCACTCGACTCACCCTCTCCTTTAACATTTCAGGTGACACTTAGACGCGGACATGGAGCTGGGATGGACTCGGGATGCTCATGCCATGCTGAATAAAAATTTTACTCAGACATTATATTTTGGGTACTTAGTTATTTACTTTCGGTTGGATTTTATTTCGGATTTGTAAAAGGCCTTTAATTTATGCCTTATGATGTTATGTTTTAAGTTAGATTTTTATATGCTTTAACAAAATAACTGGGGTTAATTTGCTAAAACTTAATATGACAACGATTTCAAAATTTCCACGATATGTTTTCAACTATACCATCGGGTACCACACTGACTTTATAAATGAATGAAAATCCATTTTCTCCCAACTTGAAATCAAATTTTTACTAAGATTAACTGTTTTATTAACGAAATTAAACAACTGTTTTTTTTAAAACGGAGCAAAGTTTCATGAAATCTATTTAGTGCAACCTCGAAATTTTCAAACTCGTTTCCCCGTAACATACCAGATTCGGTCGTGGTGTTTGGACCGGGTTTGGGGTGTTACAATTGTGGTATCAGAGCCAAGTTCAAAAGCTCGGCTGTGGGCTTGAGGCCCAAACTGTTTTCAAAAGTCTGTTTTAAATGATTTGGGTTAAAGACATGGCATGGTTTACAAGGCATGGCACCGAGTCTCCGCACCCGGTTTGCCTGTAAGTAGTTCTAAACTCTTCTGTGAATTACTATTTGTAGAAGGGTAGGTGATATGGAACGTAGATAGATTTATAGGACTTGAACCCTAGGATTAGGTCACTCAAACACTCGAACTAAAGCATAAGACTTAAAGCACTACACCAATCTATGACTCCGCCACGGGGCTAGGGTGTGGTAACTCCGGTACGCATGTCTAGGAGAGGATCCTGAAGAGCTTGGTATTTAAGCGGTCCTCGTGACTCACCTCCTCTTCGCAGTATCCCACCTGGTGCGTAGCTCGAGTTCACCCTGACCAAGAAGGCTCGATCATAGACTTAACCTAACGACTAAAACCCGAAAAGGGAATTAGCTATGTTTTCGAAAATACAACAACAACCCTAATGTTTTCAAACTTTTTGCAATAAACTCTTTCAAAACTGAGAATGTCACTTTTACAACGAACTTCTCGATTTGTGAAAATTACAAAAATGCCCTTAGGGGTAAATTTATTAAAATGCCCCGGTTTATAAAATCTCGAACTCAATAAATTTGTACGAAATTCAAACACTCTGTTTTACAAAATATCAATCGAAAATTTTGATTTTGGAAATTTACGAAAACGCCCTCAGTCTGTGAAAATTACTAAAATACCCTTGGTTTTCAAAACGAAGTATTTTACGAAATTTTCAAAGAACACTCTCAAATTTTTGGAATTCCAAAGTGACCGGTTTTACGAAAGTTTAAAATATCTTTTATTACGAAAATACCCTGTAAGAAAAATGACGGAAATACCCTTGGGTTAGAAATGGCAACAATGTCCAAGAGTGAATAGGTATGGAAAGGGTTAAGGAATGGATGTATGACCTCTTTTGGGTGAATAGGATAGAAGATTGAAACCTTGGTTGCTCGAAAGAACCCCTGATTAAACTCCATCCATAAAATTTCTTTGCGGTTAAGAAAGTGGAACGATACTAATGCATAAAAATCGTCTTAATCAGAAACGTAGATCGTTTAGTCATGAGTACTCGAGGTGGACGTGGCCGTAATACTCGTGGTCGAGGTCGAGGTAGGATGACGGTTTACGAACCCGTAGGATCCGGTCAGGGGTCAAAAATGAGATCTTGGTTCCACCACCACCGGAGGTGGTGAGTTCCAAGATCGGGCCGAGACGATGCGATGTCACGAGCGCGATTTGCGGTGTTGGAAAGAGTAGCCGGTGTAGGTGGTGGTGCGGGAGTTAGGAAATCCGTTCTGAGCGACTCGGGCTAATGGGGCCGAATTTTTCCGAGGTGTATCGGGTGTTGCTCCTTAAGCACCGCTGAATATTGGTGGAGGCAACCGAGCGGATCATGGATGATCTGGACTTGACGGTGAAGAGAAGCCGAAGGGCATCGTGTCGCTTCTTCGGGATGAGTCATATCGGTGGTGGCTCACGGTTCGGGACAAATGTGGCGGTGAGGATCGACATGGGATTATTTCGAGTGCATATCAAAAGAAATACATCGGGGCTAGTTACATCGACTCCCAGTGAAAGGCATTTACGAGGCTTGTTCGGGGAGTAAATCACATTCTTGACGCAGGTGAGTTCCCGGTGAGTAGGTATGCCGAGGGGCATTGTAGCCACCGAGCACGAGAGGTGTGTTCGTTTTGAGGATGGTGCGAGAGCGAGTTGAGGTCTTGATTGCTCCACAGCGAGGCGCGAGTTTGTTTGTCTTAGTTGAGAAGGCTAAGGTAGCCGAGGGTGTTAAAGAGTCGGTAAGATAGAGCATGGACAGGAGTAGGCTTAAGAGGAGCTTTGGGTCTTCTGGATCGTCTGGTAATCCGCAGAAGAGGGCTAGACCGAGTGGGCAGAATCAGTCTGCTAGGTTTGTTCTTTGCTAAGCGCGGACCGCCGCAGTGTAATCAGTTGTGGGAAATCTCATTGGGGTGGTTGTTGGACGGGTGGAAAAGGTTGTTTCGAGTGTGGTTCTCGGATCATCGCATTAGGGACTGTCCGCGTAGGATGGCCAGGATTCGATCGAGAGTCGGGGCGTGTCGGTTCAAAGGTAATGGACCGCCACCACGGAGGGCCGTGGTAATGGCGAGGTGGTAATGGATTTGGTCGAGGTCGTGGAGCACCGGCGAGAGGTGCGGTAGTTCTGAGCACACGGCGACTGATGCGTGTATGCGGCTAGGGCGCCGCGAGGAGGCGACGCATCGGACGTAATCACCAGTGCGCGTTTTAATTTTTGGTTCTCCTATCTTGCTTTAATTGACTTGGGTTCTACGCGTTCGTATGTTGCTAGTAGTAGTATAGTTGAGACCATGGACTTAGACTCGTAAACCGCTTCTAGACAAATGATCAGACTTAGCCCTCTAGGTCACTCAGTAGTGGTAGATAAGCTATATAAGGATGTACCCTAGAACTCCAAGGGTCATTTTTGTCTTCTTGTCCGATGGAACCGCCGTTTGGGGAGTTCGATCCGATTCTTGGAATGGATCGGTTGGTTAAGTACCGGGCCAAGGTGGATTGCGCGCGACTAAAGCGCATGGTTCTATCGATGGATAAGGAGATGAAGTGATTATGATAGGTAATAGGAGAGATTACTTATCCAATGTGGTATCGGCATTAAAAGTCAGTAAAGATGGTCGGGAAGGGTTGTGAGGCGATGTGGTTCATGTGTATGCTTTGGAGGCTAAAGAGTCTGCTTTGTTGAGAAGGTTCGCATCATTAAGGAATTTGTTGATGTGTTTCGGAGGAGCTTAGGGTTTGCCACCGGATCGTGAGGTAGAGTTTGGGATAGATTTGCTACCAAGGATCGCGCGCCAGTGTCTATTGCTCCATATAGGATGGCACCAAAGGAATTGGTGGAGCTTAAGGCTCGGTTCGGGAGTCGTTGGATCGAGGCTTCATTAGGCCAAGTGTTTCACCGTGGGGAGCACCGGTATTATTCGTCAAGAAGAAGGGCGATGCGATGCGGATGTGTATAGACTATCGCCAACCGAATAAGTGACGATTAAAAACAAGTATCCGTTACCACGGATAGATGACTTGTTTGATCACCGAAAAGGTGCATCGGTGTTTTCAAGATCGATTTGAGGTCCGGGTACCATCGGTTTGAAAGTTAAGGAGGCGGATATCCATAAGACAAATAAGGACTCGATGCGGGCACTACGAATTCCCGTAATGCCGTTCGGGTTGACTAACGCTCGCAGCTTTATGGATATGATGAATAGGGTGTTTCAGCATGATCCGGACGTTTAAATCGTGGTTTTTATTGACGACATCTTGGTTTACTCAAGGTCGGAAGAAGAGCATGATGCACACTTAAGAATGGTGTTGCAAATTTTGAGGAGAAGCAACTCTATGCTAAGTTCGATGAAGTGCGAGTTACGCTTAGTGAAGTGACGCTTTTGGGTCATGTAGTATCACCGGGGGGATTAGAGTAGATCCTAGAAAGGTTGAGGCGGTTTTGGATTGGAAGCCTCCTAAGTCGATCATTGAGATTCGGAGTTTCTGGGTTTGGCGATACTACCAGAAGATTTGTTGAGGGTTTCTCGTTAATTGCAACACCGATGACTAAGTTTATTAAGGAAGGGAGTTCCGTTCGTTTGGGTGAGAAAATGGCAGGAGAGTTTTGATAAGTTGAAGAAGATCTTGATAGAGGCTCTGCTTTAATTCAACCCGAGGCTAGTAAGGAATTCACGATGTCTCGCGACGCATCACATACGGGATTGGGTTGTGTCTTTGATGCAGGAGGGGTAAGGTGGTGGCTTACGCTTCTCGCACCGAGGCCACACGAGGTCAACTATCCGACGCACGACTTAGAGCTAGCAGCACCGTAGTCTTCGCCTAAAAATCTGGAGGCATTACTTATGCGGTGAGAGATCAATAGTCTACACGGATCATAAGAGTCCGAAGTATCTATTGACTCGAAGGATCTCGAATTTGAGGCGGCGTAGATGGGTTGAGTTGCTCAAGGACTACGATCGCTCGATTGAATATCATCCGGCAAGGCTAACGTGGTGGCGAGCACGTTAAGCCGTAGGGTTGTTTCGATTTAAGAGCGATGTTTGCCCATTTGAGCTTGTATGACGATGGGAGTATTTTGGCAGAACTGCAGGTTAAGCCTACTTGGGTTGAGCAGATTAGAGAGAAACAGTTAGAGGATGAGGTTCTGAGTGCGTAGAGGTTACAAGTGCGAGAATGGTGGTTTGGAGGGTTACTGACTTGTCTAGTGATGAGGTTACGTGTTTTTCAAGGGAAGGCTTGTATGCCTAAAGATGTTGAGTGAGGCGGAGGATTCTTCAGGACGCACATAGCAGTCCTTATGCTATGGATCCTGGAGGTAGTAAAATGTATAGGGATCTTAGAGAGCAGTTTTGGTGGCCTGGCTTGAAGAAAGAGGTGACAGAGTTTGTTGGGAAATGTCTGACTTGTCAGCAGGTCAAGGCTGAACATCAGTTACCGTCAGGGTTGCTTCAGCCTGTGAAGATTCCTCAGTGGAAGTGGGAAAGGATAACCATGGATTTTGTCAGTGGATTACCGCTTACGCCAAGCAAGAAAGATTCAGTTTGGGTTATCGTGGACCGTCTGACTAAGTCGGCCCATTTCATTCCGGTGAGAGTGGACTACTCACTTCAGAAGCTAGCGAAGCTGTATGTGTCAGAGATAGTGAGGTTGCACGGTGTACCAGTTTCGATAATCTCGGATAGGGATCCCAGGTTTACGTCGAGGTTCTGGAGAGCGTTGCATCAGGCTCTGGTACGCGCTTGATTTCAAAGACGGCTTTTCACGCGCGATCGACGAGCGATCGAAAGGTCATTCAGATCTTGGAAGACATGCTGAGAGGTTGTGTTCTGGACTTCAGGGGCAGTTGGGAAGAGTTCCTGCCGTTAGCCGAGTTCGCCTATAACAACAGCTACCAAGCAAGCATCAAAATGGCACCATATGAGGCGCTGTATGGTAGGAAGTGTCGCTCACCTACATGTTGGACAGAGTTAGGTGAACGTCAGTTGTTGGGACCCGAGTTGGTTGCTGAGACCGAGGACAAGGTTAGGTTGATCCAGGCTCGTTTGAAGGAAGCTTCGGACCGACAAAAGTCTTATGCCGATCTTAAGCGAAGAGATATAGAGTTCGCTGTGGGAGATCGTGTCTTCTTAAAGGTGTCGCCTTGGAAGAAGGTGCTGAGGTTTGGCAGAAAAGGCAAGCTAAGTCCGAGGTTTATTGGGCCGTATAAGGTTTTGAGACGAGTTGGACCAGGTGGCGTATCGCCTTGAGTTGCCAGCGGAGCTTAGCCAGATTCACGATGTTTTTCACGTGTCGATGCTCCGGCGGTATCGTTCAGATCCATCACATGTGGTAGCAGTGGAGGAGATCGAGATAAATCCATATTTGACTATGGAAGAGGAACCTGTGCAAATTCTTGATCGGGATGTGAAGGTCCTGCGTAGAAAGTCTGTGCCTTTGGTTAAGGTACTTTGGCGGAACCATGGCGTGGAAGAAGCTACGTGGGAACCCGAGGATGCGATGAGACAGCAATACCCGCAACTCTTTTGACCAGGTAATTTCGAGGCCGAAATTATTCTTAAGGGGGGTAGAACTGTAATATCCCGGGTTAGGGGCTATTTTTGTTATGGCATGTTTTGCATATGTTGGTGTGCTATGTTGCTATTTTATGTTTTAGGGGCTTAATTGTAGGCTAGGTGTATGCCTGAGTGTATGGGAAAATTTTGGTTTTTGGGTGTTAAGTCTGGGGAGCTGTTGGAGCTGGGGTATAAGAGTTTTAATTGTGGTTTTGTTGCACAAGAAAAGAGCTGGTGTAGTGGCAAGCTTGACGCCACTAAGGCTTGGTGTGGGTAACGCCTAAAGCAAGGATGTAGGCCTTGTGTTCGAGCTGCAAAGTCCCCATTTTGGCTTTCTTTTTGGACGGCATGGAGGGAGTAGTAGAAGGCAACTAGAATTCTACCTTGGACCAAGTCAAACCGTTCAAAAGAAAGGTGGAGAGCAATTGTAGGAGGAAGACTTGGTCATGTTTGTTTGAATGTGTGGTTGGGAGCTTTTGGGGTTTGTGGCGAAATTTAGGGAGTTGGAGGGGAAGTGACGGCTTAGTGTGGGAGGGGAAGGCCGAATATGCCTTTGCATCTTTGGTGCATTTTTCGGTCATGTTTGGTAAGCTAAAGTCCTCTCTTTTTGTCAAAAAAACAAACCAATTTCCTTTGTAGAAATTCTCTCATTGTTGTTCTTTCTTTCATCTATTGGAACCGAAACTCAAGCCTCTAAAAACATTTCCTTTTCCCATTTCTTCTTTTGTAAACCAAACTCTTCTTCTCTCAAAAGCAAGCGAAACTTTCCAAGTAAATTCCTCCATCTTTCCTTCGTGAAGTCAAAGCCTAGTTGCCGAATTTGTTTTATTTTTCTTCAAACTCCTTGATAGCCGAATGTGCTCATTCATCACTTTTTCTTTTCAATTGTGTGGCCAAACCTATATCCCTTCTTTCTCACATTTTCTTCCTCTTTCTTTAATTGTACAAAGCCGAAAGTAGGGGTGTTAAGCACTCAAGCCGAACCCTTCTCATCTGTGGCCGATTCCTTCTCATCTCTTAAACCATTTTCCTCTGTTGTACTTCTGAGTTTTAAGCGGAATACCTCCCTTCTCTTAGTGTCTTGGTTGGCCGAATTCTTTCCTTCTTTTGATCAAGGTGTTGGCCGAATCTATCCCCTCTTCTAGTGGTTGTCTTGGCCGAGTATCAGTGGTGTTTGGAGGCCTTTCCTTCCATCGGTTGGAATTGGTAAGTCCTTGGCCGAATGGTCATCTCCTTTCTCTCCTTATACTTTGTCAAGGTTGGTTGATTAAGGGCCGAATATGGTCATGCTGGAAGGATTCTAATCTCTTTGTTATAGGGTCTTTGGAGTGTGAAAGCAAGCAAGGGAATCGTTATTCTTTTGTTAATCGATTGGTAAGTAGGGGTAAGTACATGGTATTGTTATTATTTCAATCTTTTTAGGTTCGATTAAGGCAAAGGTAACAAAAGATTAACTGTTCATCTTTTATGGTGTAGCCGATTGCTAAGGAGAATCATTGGGTGATTCGGATTTGGTAGGAAACCAAATCATCTTAAAAGGTAAGGGTTCGATATTAACCCCTTTGGTTAATTGTTGATGGCCGAATGTCATAGATGCCTAACCCCTAATGTTTGGCCGATTGTAGGATCTAGTAATCGAGGGACTTAGATCGTTTTCGTTGGATTTTAGACTCGTATTTACCAGGTGTGTAAACTAACACACTTCTGTTTAGTAATATGATTGATAACCTGTGTGATGATTAATGAAACAGTGATGATTGATATGATACCCTAATGGGTATGATTACGACTCGGGTAAGTCGAAGATTACTATTTTAATGATGATCTATATGTTACCATGATCTGTGGATATATGTGACACGAGATATGAGATTAGACATAACAAATGAGATGCATGATTGTATGATATGCATGATTACATGAGTATGGTATGTTGATGGGTGATACGAGTGGAGGAGCGGTGGTATTTTGTCTTGACGAGCACCGGTGCTTTGGTAGCACACTTTGTGACTTTGGGTCACGAGGTTTGGCACCTCCAGAGGTTTGGTACCTCGGCGTCTCGTCCAGATGGCTCAGTACCACGATGGGTTGGCCCCACGAGATGATTATACGATTGACGCCAGTGTTTTGGTAACACACGATGGGTTGGCCCCATCACCGTTTTGTGACTACGATCACCGGTGCTTTGGTAGCACACCGTGTCTTTGGAACACGAGAGGTTTGGCACCTCATTGCGACTCGTCCACGTGGTTTGACCACCGTGGGTTGGCCCCACTTGAGATATATGGGATCGTCTCGCTAGTGATTTGGTATCACCACGATGGGTTGGCCCTATCATCATTGGATTTGTGACTTCGGTCACCATGCTTTAGTAGCACAATTGTGTCTTTGGGACACCAAAGTGGTTTGGTACCACATTGATGGATATTGTGTCTTTGGGACACCAGTGTTTAGTAACACATTGTGACTATACGTCACCGGTGGTTTGGCACCACCAAAGTGGTTTGGTACCACACGGGGTAGAAAAGGCGATATGGATGGTTAGGACCGGGTTGCATTAATTACATTACTATGTATGATGTGTGTTAGCATGTTGTTTCTTCGGGAGCGGGATTTACACACTGAGTCACTCGACTCACCCTCTCCTTTAACATTTCAGGTGACACTTAGACGCGGACATGGAGCTGGGATGGACTCGGGATGCTCATGCCATGCTGAATAAAAATTTTACTCAGACATTATATTTTGGGTACTTAGTTATTTACTTTCGGTTGGATTTTATTTCGGATTTGTAAAAGGCCTTTAATTTATGCCTTATGATGTTATGTTTTAAGTTAGATTTTTATATGCTTTAACAAAATAACTGGGGTTAATTTGCTAAAACTTAATATGACAACGATTTCAAAATTTCCACGATATGTTTTCAACTATACCATCGGGTACCACACTGACTTTATAAATGAATGAAAATCCATTTTCTCCCAACTTGAAATCAAATTTTTACTAAGATTAACTGTTTTATTAACGAAATTAAACAACTGTTTTTTTTTTTAAAACGGAACAAAGTTTCATGAAATCTATTTAGTGCAACCTCGAAATTTTCAAACTCGTTTCCCCGTAACATACCAGATTCGGTCGTGGTGTTTGGACCGGGTTTGGGGTGTTACAAAAGCCAAAACCTGTAATTAAAGAATACCAACCTCATATACCATACCCCAATGCGATAACGAAAGACAACACAAAGGAACAATTCGGTAAGTTTCTTAAACTTTTAAAGAAATTACATATTAACTTACTGTTTCTTGAAGCTCTTTCGCAGATGCCGGATTCAAGAAAATTTTTAAAAGAGCTTTTAACAAACAAGCGGAAGTTAGACGAGGAATCACATATTGAATTAAACGCAGTGTGCTTAGTAATGTTGCAAAATAAACTACCTCAGAAATTGAAAGATCCAGGGAATTTTACAATTCCATGCTTAATTGGTAGATTATTTATTGATAATGCTTTAGCTGATTTAGGGGCTAGCATCATTGTTATGCCTTATAAATTGTTGAAATAACTAGGTTTAGGGAAACCCGAACAAACTAGGATGAGCATTCAATTAGCTGATAAAACTGTTAGAATTCCAAGGGGTATAATTGAAGATGTTCTCGTGAAAATTGATACATTCGTATTCCCAGTAGACTTTGTTGTTTTAGACATGGATAAGGACAATAGTATCCCCTTAATTCTAGGAAGGCCCTTTTTAGCAACTACCATGACTAAAATTGATGTTAGCGCAGGTGAACTCATACTTTGTGTAGGTGACGAATCAATCAGTCTTCAAGTTCTCGACTCGGCTAGGACATTGAGTAATCAAGGTGAGAACATAAATTATATTAATAAACATTCGGCTAAACCTTCTTTTCAGGAAGCACCACGAAACTACACAACTGAGCCAGATCCTATACCTCATGCCAACAAGGAAATAACCCATGAGGAACGAAGGCTTTAGATCGATGAACTAGACGAGTGGAAGACACACTTCAAGGAGAAATTAGGAATACATAAAGCAGAGCCAACACCAGTCCGTGGGACAAACGAATTTAAAATCAGAGATCAGGTATTGTTAGATAAGGCAGACCCTCGAATACCTCCTCCTGACCCTAATACAAATGAAGAAATCACTTTTAGGGTACTCAATATTTTTCCATACGGAACAGTCGAGGTAAGTAATCCTATATTTGGCACTTTTAAAGTAAACGCTACTCGACTCGAATTACATACTGATAATAGGATTGATTGCATGAAGAAGGACTTTCAACTCCTCAAACCACCATGACTCTGTGAATAAGAGGTAAGTCTAGCTTAAGACTTTAAACAAGCGCTTCTCGGGAGGCAACCCGAGCACTAACACCATTAATTTTTACATTTTTATCTTTTACATTTATTTTTCCTTTTCAGTACCTAATTATAAACCGACTAAAGTGCAAATTTCTATACCACACGACCTTACACACGGCTGTGGCCGTGGCCGTGTGGATACTATAGATGTACATACTAACATGGCAGAGATAGTACAACACAAGACAAAAAATATCTTCAAGCCACGGCCCTCAACTAAATATCACGGCCGTTGGATGCGGCCGTGGCCGACACTGTTTTACCAAACACGGGCGTGGCGACCTGCTCATGGGCGTGGGAGAAATGAACGAAGCATAACACGGCTGTGCGACACATCCGTGTGACTCGACACGCCCACGGTACACGGGTGTGGGGATGTACCAGACCTGACTTTTCTATTTAAACCACCTCCCCCTTCTTACCTACTCCCCACCCTTCTTCTTCCTTTACACCCCCTCCATTTTCATTTTCCTTTTTTCTCTTAACTCTTGTTCTAACAATCATCCATGTCGAAGAAACGGAAGAATCCTAGTGCAGTCTCCCTTTGTGAGACTAATCTACATAAGTTCATGCCAGCCGCTTCATTAACTCGATAGGAAAAGGACTTTTGAGTCCATTTAACTTCTCTTTTCATTTTCACTTCTCCTTTATTTTCCTTTTCTTTATTTTTCTTTTACTTACTATTTCGTTTTCTTTGATTTAGGTTCTAAAGGCTTCTAGGGAATCACCGCGAGCACGACCATAGCCACCCCACCGCAGCCTTAGAAATCACACCCACCTCGCGAACCATCCAACAATAAGGACTTTCCAGTCCATTCATCTTTTCTTTTAATTTTATTTTACTTTTTATTTTCTTTCTCTTTATCTTTCTTGCCTTTAAATATATATTTAGTATATTTGGAATTATTATCATTATTTCCTGGCTAATTCTTCACAAGCTTCCCAATTTCTTCATCTAGCACAGAGATTGTCGGCGGCCACCACACCACGACACTCCCAACTCAAAGAAGCAATCCAAACTCAGGAAGTTTCACCTCTCCCTTTCTCTTAAATTTCATATATATCTTTGTACATTGAGGGCAATGTACATCTTAAGTGTGGAGGGTGAATATTTATTTCGAAAAAGTGCCTAACTTTCTGCATTATTCTCAGATCCCTCAATGATATCTTGTCTTTAAATAATTCTCATATACTAATTAGAATTAAATATCCTTTGATTCATGATTTTTATTGATATGTTTTGGTTTAAGTCATTGATAATTGTGCACTGATGATTTAAACTTTAGGAGACTAGAGAATCAAGCATGATAAGTCCATTTTCAAAAATTAAAATTTTGTCAGGTTGTCTACCTGAATCTAAATATTGCTTTGAAGTTTGAAATTCACAAGGTTGATTTCAAAAGCCCATAATTCTTGTGTGACTTTGAGCCTTTTAGAGCATACATTCTTTCGTGCTCACTTTTTATTATGAGTGTATCAACATCGATTTGTTATTCTAGAACTTGCTTCGATTATACATGTCAAGACCACATCATTGATTTGATATACAGAGATGATAAAGGCACATAGGATTTAACCCACTCACTCCACTAAAAGCCTATCTTCATATGTAACCCCTAGTGAACCCCTTTGATCCTAACAACCCTTTTTATTGACTCACCCACTAATATTAACCCAAAACCCTTTGTATTTGTTATCACCATTCCTTGACTACCCTTTCTGTCGAGATTTGATTTGATCAGTTGCCTAATTATTTTATTTCAGTAGTTGAGTTCATCTTTTATTATGTATTATGATTTGTTCTTAAAAAAAATTTTGATGTATATTCATTATTAGTCCTATATCAGCTGAGCTTATACATGAAAATTCCAAATCTTGAAGAAGAAGCTCGTATTATTAGTAATAAAGTTTTTAATTGATGTAATTATTCCTTATCAATTCGTTATTTCTAGTTAAGTAATTTGTCAAGTCAATCTCGAATCTAACCCTCTAATTCAGCCTTTATCCACACCTTTAATCTAATCCCCGTTATAACCCTTTTTAAAAGACCTTTTGATCTGAGTATCATCTCACTTTACAGTGGTGTAGATTTGAGTTTTAGGCAAGCTTATGGGATTAACTTTTCATGTTCGAATTTTGAGTGCTTAATTTTGAACCTTAAACACTGAGTAATTTGAGTGAATCTTTAGTGAGGATGTCAATCTTGTCGATTTCGAATCAAAGGTAACTATTTAGGTAAGGGGAAACACCTAACATTTTTTTAGGCTATAAATGTATGACTTTGATTGTTTGAATCTTTACGACCCTTCTATTTAAATTATCAATGTATAAATTATCTATGAATTATAATGAAACACTATTGATGAATATTATGAATCAAGGAAGTTTATTTTAATTGTTAGTTGAGAATTTTGCTTGAGGACAAGCAAATGCTTAAGTGTGGGGTATTTGATAAACCGTAATATAAACATATTTTAATCCCATATTTAGCATACTTTTGGATGATTTAATCCTTGAATTGTGTAATTTGGTGTTCTTAATCCTTTGTTTTCATGTTTTATACTCTGAAGAGCACTGGAGGCTGAAAAGAACGAGAAATGGGTCCAAAACGAAGTAAATGGGCCATATCATGAAATCAACACGGCCTGGGCCCAATACCACATGGCCGTGCCTCCTTAATAGTCTCGAACATGGCCTGGCCACGATTAACCCGGGCGTGTGCCATGGGCGTGTCCCTGACATGAGAAAGAAGAGTTTCAGTCGGATTAGGGTACTTAGAGGATTCCAAAAGCCTATATAAACACCCGAGAGGCCAACCTTCAGGGCGAGTCCAGCTAGGAGTCCAGCTAGGCCAAGGAGCCGAGCTAAAGAGGCCAAAATTGTGGGATTCACTCGAAGAATAGCCAGTTGATTCATCTCAAGAAGCTGGAGTTATACTCAAGACGGAGGATCTCTCCTTCAATTCCTTCAGGGGGTTTTAGGGTTTTCTTATGTTTTGTTTTATCTTTTCTTTTGAGATGTATTCTTTTATCGTTATGAACTAAACCCTCAGATACCTGAGGGGGATGAAACCTAAGATGAATCTTGTTATAGTTTGCTGAACTATATGATAAATACTTGATTTGTTCTTAACTATGTGTTCTTAATTCTTGTTTTGGTATTTCCGGGATATTGATTCAAGTATTGATGTGCTTAGGTGGTGGAGCAAAAGTTCCCGCCTAAGAGTAGATCTAGCATAGTTAAGCGGAGTTGCTTGCGCGCCTAGAAATAGGGTGACAAATATCTATTGGATTAGGATCAAACCTAATATGGGAGTCCATGGATCGAGTTAATGCAATTTTAAGGGTTTTAATTAGAAAGAGATTTCAATTAATCAACCTAGGGTTAGACGTTAGTAGCCTCGAAAGAGGTATTAATATAAATTAGGGAATCCTACGGATCAAGTCAAGTGAATAAATCGTCTGGTTCAGAGTTAGATAACAAGTGAAGTCTAGGTGGATTCTTCCTCGGGTATTGTCTTAATCAATTGGTTTTTTCCCCAAAGTTATTTTCCCTAATTCATTCTCTTTGTCTTTGCATCTTTAGCTTAGTTGTTAGTTAATTTTAGATTAGATAAAAATTCCTTTAATTCTTAGGCTACATAATAAAAAGAAAGTTAGTATTAGTACTTTTGGTTCCTTTGGGTTTGACAATCCGGTCTTGCCACAGCTATACTACTGTTCGATAGGTGCATTTGCCTCAATCGTTGTCATAGTTAGTTCTAGGCTCGATCATTCTTTATATAAATTTCTAAGAATCTGATGGACACGATCATAAATATTTTGCAGTATCTGGATTAAAGGAGTTAGTTGCAGAATAGAAACTCAATTTTATTGAGGACTCATTGGAGCGAGTCTTAATGTTAGACCCTCCAAGTGATAAAGAAGGGGAAGAATACATAGCTTTGCTAGAAGGTAATTGATGTCCATGAAACCAACTAAACATTTGCCTAAGGCAAGTGCACCTATCAATTAATAGTATAGCTACAGCGAGCAAATGTATCATTCCCATAAAGATTAAAAGTACTAGTAATTATTGTCTTTCTATTATTTAATGGATAAATTGAAGTGATCGATTTAAAACTAAAATTAACTAAATTAATTAACTACGAATGCGAAAAGAACAAATCAGGAAAATAACCGAGTAAACAACCAAGAAGCGAAACAATACCCAGGAAAGAATTCACCTAGATTTCATTTGTCACTATCAATCTAAATTACGCAATTTCTTCACTTAGTATCTTGATCCGTTTAACCTCTTAAACCCGGCCTAGATGTTATGGCTAGATTCAGAAAGCTACATTAGCCACCGAAATGGCTAAGTTAACTTACGTTGCTTTTAAAGACCTTAAGTAAACTCATTCTGGAGAAAACCATAGTTGTACTTTGAGTTAGCTTAAAAGCATTCATTTATTAGGTCGTGTATACTTAGGATTCATTTTATTGTTGATAGTGTTGTTTTTGGAAAACCATTTGCAGGTCACTCTTCTTTAAAATAAAAACTTGTTGTTCAACTAATGCAGCTGAAAAACCATTTTTCAAGTCATTTTCGAAACTTAGTTGCCTTATTGTTTTGTTTTTCAAATTTTACTTAAGCCTGATTTAATGTATTATCCGATTATTATGCTTGAGTAATCCATATATACAAAAATCCTAGAAGAAAAGTTACCAAGCCACAGACTAGAAGTCATTAAAAATTACAAACCAAAACCAATAGAGATTGATTAATACTTATTAAACAAAATAATCCGAGGTCCAAGGTAATTCTCCGAATGCCGAGTTCGATCCTAATTTTGAGGTTTACCTGAAAAGTTAAACGCTATTGCGGCGAGCTTATGTAAAGCTCAGTGTGAGTTGAACAATTTTTAAACAAACATAAATATCGAATACAGTGAAACAGATTAGCGTTAATAGAAGAAAACAAAACCATCGTAGGAATTTCATATCATTACATAGCCATTATCAAATTGATGTCAAATGGTGTATGAGCATGGGTCATCATTCATTCCAGTAACAATCATTAATTTCGATACCATCCAATACAACACAATACAATACGTAGCATAAATCAATAACATTCGAATATTTTGTGAGCATGATGTAATGAAAAAAAGGTTCCTACCCATACCATTTGCTACACACCACGAGTTCCCTAGAACCCATCATTCGAACTCCAAAACATTATAGGCTTAATCCCATTGTGGTTAAAACCACCAATAACAATACGTAGAAAATTCTGCCAGTAAAAATGTACACAAGCTGCTAGTAAAAATGGGATAAATTGACATTCCCCTTGGTACTCCAGGTGCAGTGCACTGACTACAAATAATGCGGACTAAATATGCCGCCGGTACTCCACAGAACTCCTACGTCAACCACAAAATCCCAACCCAATGCATATGCAATATGTCACACAATCTCATACATAATCATATCTTAATACATTTCACATTCATTTGACATGCTCAGCATATCCTTAATAATCACATACTTTTGGTAAATGGAAACATTGTTCCAAATCTTTCAAATTACCATTGTGTTGGTATCAATCAATATCGTTTAATTTCACATACTTTACGGATTTTCATTGTGCATAAATAGCACCATTTTCAGTACATAATATAAAAAATATCTCATGCGTTTAAATCATACATAAGCTTAATATCTCAACACAGTATATATCATTCAGCCAAACATTATCATATCTCATAACTCAAATATGCAATTACAAACTCAATCAAACATTCAAACTAGCAATTTTTCCAATATGTCAATCTTTTAAGGCTCGAAACATAACTGGTTCGGCCACTCACAAAATCAACAATTTGGCTATTAAGACAATCCAATTAGCAAGCTAATTCATCAAATATAACACGATATTTAACATTTTTCAAACAATTTTATGAGTTCAGGACCCCATACCTTATTTTTTGCTTCCTCGTAGCACACTAGCAAATCTTCCAATTTTCCTTAATAATTCTTTAAACGAACCTAAACTAAAAATTAGTATAAATTCAATCAATTTACCATTAAACCAGCCCCCAAACACCCACTTATGAGTTTAAACCAATCGTTGAAATTATAACTATTTTATGAATCCAAACTAGTTAGATTCCTTACACTGTGTTGATGCAAATTGTACGAACAATCATTCTTTGATCGTGTGTCAGAGTCTTAGAAATTTATAAAAAGAATGATCGAGCCTAGAAACTAACTGTGACAATGACTTGAGGCAAGTGCACCTATTGAATAGTAGTATAGCTTAGCGGCAAGACCGGATTATCGAACCCAAAGGAACCAAAAGTACTAATACTAACTTTGTTTTTATTATTTAGCCTAAGAATTAAAGGAATTTTTATCTAATCTAAAATTAACTAACAACTAATATAAAGATGCAAAGACAAACAGAATGAATTGGGGAAAATAACTTTGGGAAAAACCAATTGATTAAGACAATACCCGAGGAAGAATCCACCTAGACTTTGCTTGTTATCTAACTCTGAACCAGACGATGTATTCACTTGACTTGATCCGTAGGATTCCTTAAGTTATATTAATATCTCCGTCGAGGCTACTAACATCTAACCCTAGGTTGATTAATTGAAATCTCTTTCTAATTAAAACCCCTAGAATTGCATTAACTCGATCTATGGACTCCCATATTAGGTTTCACCCTAATCCGGCAAAATCTGTCACCTTATGTTTAGGCGTGCGATCAACTCCGTTTAATTATGCTAGATATACTCTTAGGCAGGGACTTTTGCTCCTCCACCTAAGCAAATCAAACTTGAATTAATATCCCAGAAATATCAAAATAAGAATTAAGAACAAATCAAGTATTTATCATATAGTTCAGCAAACGATAACAAGATTCATATTAGGTTTCATCCCCCTCAGGTATCTGAGGGTTTAGTTCATAATAATAAAAGAATACATCTAAAAAGAAAAGATAAAACAAAACATAAGAAAAACCCTAAAACTCCCTAAAGGAATTGAAGAGAGATCCTCCGTCTTGAGTATGACTCCGGCTTCTTGAGATGAATCAACTGGCTTTCTTCGAGTAAATTCCACAATTCTAACCCCTCTGTGTAACAGTCCAGTTTATACCCTAGTCGGAACAGTGGTTTTGGGACCACGAATCCGAGTCTGAATAATATTTTAATATTATTTTCTGTGTCTTTTATAAGTAACTAAGTATGTGGTAAATTTTCGTAAGTTAATTTGTCCGTCTGTGTGTTTAATTTGATAAAAGGATGAAATTGCATAGAATGTGGAAGTTGTATGCTATATGTTAAAGTGCTTATATGTTGTGGTTTTATAAATGTGAGGATTTAATTGGCAAACTAGCCATTTCTTTAGTAAGTGGACGGCAAGCTATATATCATGTATATTCATTATGCTTTTATTAGTTATATTATAAGTTAAACTCATATTATATTATATTATTTTATAAGTTATATTATTATAAAAAAAGAAACATTAGTTAGTGGCCTTATTTCATCATCTTCTTACCGAAAACCAAAGAAAGAAAAGAAAGTTTAAAGCTTTGTATTTTCGGTTGATTACAAGCTGAAATTCAAGGTAATACTTTGATCAGTTTTTGATAATTTTTACGTTTTTGCAATCGTTGCTTCGAGAGCTTTAAAACCCATGTCTCAATTTCATGAAATGATGATGTTTGTGTAAAATGCCATTGATGCTATGTTGAGCTTTGTGATGTTCTATGGTGTTAAATGATAGATATGTAATTGATGAACATACTTTGTTCTTGAATTTTTGATGAATTTATCTAAATAGGGCTAAATTGAGAAAATGGCAAATTGAGGGACTGAATTGTAAATTTGATGAAAAATGTGGGCTTGTATGTGATGTGTATATATTCAGCTAAGCTTGGTTGTATATTGAATTTGTGAATTTGATGTTTTGAGAAAAATGGACCAAATTGATTAAGTGTGCAAATGTGAGGGCTAATTTGCAAATTGCCATAAATGAGTGTCCTTGGATTGAATTGAATGAATTATTGAATAAAAGGGTTAATTCTAAATATGTTTAGATCAAGAACCGAGGAAAATGGATTTAGATTGTGACAAAGCGAAAATTATCGAGTAGTCGTTTTCTATTCCGATAAACCGATTCCGAGGCAAGTCACTATACAAATAAATGAATATGCATGCATTTGTAATTGTTCACATGTTTAATGATGATAATGATTGCTTATGAGAAATTCTGTAATTGAATTTCGAGGTAAGTTCGGTATATTGACTAAGTCTGAGAAACCTCGTACGAACCTTGACACAGGTTTCTGTTCTGTTTTATCATGTAAGACCACGTCTGGGACGTTGGCATTAATTTGAGATTCGTGTAAGACCCTGTCCGGGACAGTGGCATCGATATTTGATTATGTGTAAGACCACGTCTGGGACGTTGGCATCAATATGACACTTATGTGTAAGACCATGTCTGGGACATCGGCATCGTTGTGATTCGTATAAGACCCTGTCTGAGACAGTGGCATCGATATCTGAGTGCATGTAAGACCTCGTCTGGGACATTGGCATTGTACGATTATTCTGAGCTCTCTAAGTATCCTATTAGATTTATTACGGTTCAACAGGCAAGTCTTTGAAACTAATTGCAAATCTGAGCTATGAACAAATATGTGATTGTAAATCCAATTCAGGTATGTTGATTATACATTAATTGTGTATACAAGGTAAGCATCAATATGATTTTACTATGATGCTATGAATATGGAATTGATGATATGTTGTATAAAGTTTTGGTGAAATGAGATATGTGTTTATATGATCTTTGAAATGTGAATTTGGCTAATGTGGTCGAAAGTGTATGAACCAAAGCAAATATATGCATTTTATGCTAAGTTTGTTTGTACATTGACTTACTAAGCTTTTGGAAAGCTTATTCTGTGTGTGTTTAATCTGTTTTATAGGTCGTCAAAGCTACTAAAGGCTCGGGACCGTCTTGTATCGTCATCACACTATAGAACTTATTTTGGTACATTTTGATATTGTATGAAGCTAGATATGGCATGTATAGGCTAGTATTTTGGTATAAATAGTTATGTGATCTTAGCCATGTGATTTGGCTATTTAAGAGTTGAAACTTAGCTTAAATGAATGTGTTTTAGAATGTATATTTTGGTATGATGAAAGAATGTGGAATGACCAAGTTTGAATGAGCAAATGCATGAATTAGTCTTGTAATGATATGAGTTTTAATCCTTGAGATTGCCATAGTTGGGATTTGTTTTGAATGTAAGGTTTGAATGGTTATTTTGGTATGCTTTTGATGGTCTTATATGCATGAAATATCTTGTTAAATATGGCTTGTAGGTATGACCCTATGTGGGTGGCATTTTGGCTTTGTAAATGGCCTATAATGTCACACCGTTGCGGCACAAGAGGGTGCCTAACGACCGTAGGTGAATGATAGGATGTAGTTTATCATCACACGGCCTCGACATGGGCGTGTCATCTAGACGTAGTGTACAAGTCAGTAGCTAACATAAAAGTACACAGCCTCGACACGGGCGTGGTTGGTGGCCGTGGTGGGGAAGTCAGTATATTACCTAAAAGTAGATGGCCATGGTACACGGGTGTGCCTAATGACTGTGTTGGTATAGTTAGTATAACAAGGATGGTTACACGGGGGTGTCTAGAAGCCATGGAGGGCGCACGATCTCCTCCCATGGGCGTGTCTCCCCTGTATTTTAAAAAAGTTTCAAATTTTCATGGAATTTCATATGTGTTTCAGTTTAGTCCTGACTCGACTTTTAAGTATTATTAAGGTCTCGAGGACCAGATTAAGGGACATTATGTTTGAGAATGATGATTGAATGTATGATTTTGTCTGTGAATGTTTCGGACCTGTCAGGTAACGCTCCTAACCTTAATCTTGTAACGGACTTGGGATAGGGGTGTTACATTTGATTGGTATCGGCGCCAGGTTTAGCTGATTCTTGGACTAACGTAGCGTGTCAGAGTTTAGCTATACATGCCATATATCTGAATTGTGATAGTGTGATGAATCCTGACGTATAAATGTGATTTTCGTATAGTAATGGATCTCGAAAGAGCCGTAGCTGACGACGTAAAAAGTAATGCGCCTGCTCCCGCGCAAGGGACAACGCCCTCTGAATTGAGACCGGCTACGAGCGCTCAAGAGGGAGAAGCTAAACAAGCTTTCTTCTAGATGATGAGTGAGTGGTTTACTCAGTTTGTAAAAAATAACCCGACTGTTTCACAACCCCCGCCCCCAGTTAATCCCCCTGAGACTACAGTTGTGCCACCAGCTATATATTCGAATTTGTTGAATAAGCCTCCTGTTGACAAGATCCGTAAGTATGAGGCAGATGAATTCCAAGCTACTAAAGATGATGATGCTGAAAAGGCTGAGTTTTGGATTGAAAACACGATCTGAGTATTTGATGAAATGTCTCTGACTCCGAATGAATGCATAAAATGTGTTGTATCATTACTCTGAGATGCAGCATATCAATGGTGGAAAACTCTGATTTCTGTTGTTCCGAGAGAACGAGTCACATGGGATTTCTTTCAGATCGAGTTTCGGAAGAAATATATTAGTGAGAGATTCGTTGATCAGAAACGAAAGGAATTTCTGGAACTAAAGTAGGGCCGTATATCTGTTACGGAATACAAACGAGAATTTGTGAGACTGAGTCAGTATGCTCGAGAATGTGTATCATCTGAAGCTATAATGTGCAAAAGGTTCGAAGATGGCCTTAATGAAGACATTCGTCTGCTAGTCGGGATTTTGGAAATAAAAGAGTTTGTTGTACTCGTTGATCGAGCTTACAAAGGTGAGGCACTTGGGAAAGATAAGAGAAAAGCTGAATCTGAAGCCCGTGATATGAGAAAAAGATTTCCAAGAAAATTATTTCAGTCATCTGCGAAGAAATTCAGAGATAATCAGAGTCGTTCTAGAGATAATGTGGGACATGCAAATAGAAATCAACCTAGACCGCAAATGAGTTCTAAAACTCCAGCAACTTCAGTGGCCAGTAATGGTAATGTTCGATTCGAGAGACTTGAATGTAAATATTGTGGAAAAAGTCAATTGAGAAGCTGTAGATTAAACGACAGAGCTTGCTTTAGGTGTGGATCGCTTGATCATTTTATATGTGATTGCCCTGAGTTTGTCAAACCAGAGACTGTTCAGAATTTTTGATCTGATAATACACCTGTAAGAGGTAGCCCATCGAAGAATGTTAGAAATGTTAGTTGTAGTCAGAGAACTATGAGAGATAACGTTGTCAGATCTGAAACTAGAGCGCCAGCCGGAGCATATGCTGTCCGAGCTCGAGAAGAAGCCTTGTCACCAGATGTTATAACAAGTACTTTTACTCTTTATGATACTTCTGTGATTGCTTTGATAAACCCTGGTTCTACGCATTCATATATATGCATGAATTTAGTATTCAGCAAGATTTTGCCTATAGAGTCTACTGAGTTTACTATAAAAGTATCGAACCCCTTAGGTAAAAGTGTTTTGGTTGACAAAGTATGCAAGAACTATCCGTTAATGTTCCAAGATATCTGTTTCCCTGCTGGTTTGATGCTTTTTCCATTTGATGAATTCGATATTATTCTGGGTATGGACTGGTTATTTATGCATGATGCTGTTGTGAACTGTAAAAGAAAGACTATAGATTTGAGATGTTCGAATGATGAGATTGTACGAGTTAAATCTAATGATTTGAATGGATTGCCTGCTGTGATATCTGTTTTGAAAGCTCAGAGTTGTTTTAATAAGGGATATGATACATATTTTACTTATGTGATCGATACGAAAGTGTCTGAAAAGAAAGTTGCCTGTTGTCTGTGAGTTTTCTGATGTGTTTCCTGAAGAGTTACCGGGTTTACCTCCGATTTGATAAGTTGAGTTTGGTATTGAATTGTTGCCTGGTACTACACCTATTTCGATAGCTCCGTATAAAATGGCACCAACAGAGTTAAAAGAGTTAAAGTCACAGCTGCAAGAATTAACTGAGAGAGGGTTTGCTAGACCGAGTTTCTTACCTTGGGGAGCTCCTGTCCTGTTCGTGAAAAAGAAAGATGGCACGATAAGGATGTATATTGATTATCGTTAGTTGAATAAGGTGACAATAAAGAATAAGTACCCGTTGCCCAGAATTGATGATTTGTTTTATCAGTTGAAAGGAGCTACTGTGTTTTCCAAGGTGGATCTGAGATCGGGATATTATCAGTTGAGAGTGAAAGATTCAGATATTTCGAAAACTGCTTTCAGAACGAGGTACGGGCATTACAAATTTTTAGTTATGCCATTTGGACTAACAAATACTCCTGCTGTTTTTATGGATCTGATGAACAAAATATTTAGACCGTACCTAGATCGATTTGTTGTGGTATTCATTGATGACTTTTTGATTTATTCTCGTGATGAGGCTGAGCATGCAAAACATTTGAAAGTTGTTTTGCAAACTTTTAGAGATAAGAAATTGTATGCGAAATTCAGCAAATGTGAATTCTGGTTGCACGAGGTTAGCTTTCTGGGACATATTGTGTCAGCATCTGGAATTCGAGTTGATCCGAGCAAGATTTCTGCTATTCTAAATTGGAAACCTCCGAGAAATGTATCTGAAGTCTGCAGTTTTCTGGGTTTGGCTGGTTATTATCGTAGGTTTGTGAAAGGCTTTTCGACAATAGCTACTCCATTGACTAAATTACTTCAGAAAGATGTCAGATTTGAATGGTTAGATAAATGCCAGAAAAGTTTTGATCAGTTGAAAACTCTGTTACGTAAGTTTCATGTTAAATCTGACGTAATTGGTAAAGAATTTGTTATGTACAGTGATGCTTTGTTAAATGGTCTGGGATGTGTTTTGATGCAGGAAGGCAAAGTGGTAGCTTATGCCTCGAGACAGCTGAAGCCTCATGAAAAGAATTATCCGACGCACGACCTTGAGTTAGCTTCGATTGTGTTTGCGCTAAAGATTTGGCATCATTATCTGTACTGTGAGAAATGTCACGTGTTTTCAGATCATAAAAGTCTGAAATACCTGATGACTCAGAAAGATTTGAATCTGCGTCAAAGAAGATGGTTAGAGCTGCTAAAAGATTATGAGCTTGTGATAGATTATCATCCGGGTAAAGCGAATGTTGTTGCTGATGCTTTGAGTAGAAAATCATTGTTTGCATTATGTGCTTTGAATGCTCAGTTAGATTTGTTTGATGATAGTTCTGTGTTAGCTAAATTAAAAGCCAAACGTTGTTCTTACAACAGATATATGATGGTCAGAAATCTGATAATGAATTGCTAGTGAAACGAGTTTAGTGTGAGGTGAATTCCGAATCTGAATTTCAAATTGTTGATGATTGTTTGAGATTCCGGGATCATGTTTGTGTTCCAAGAAATTCGGAGTTGATTTAGTTGATCTTGAATGAAGCTCATAACAGTCGTCTATCTGTTCATCCGGGAAGCACGAAAATGTTTCAGGATTTGAAACGACACTACTGGATGTCTGGTATGAAACGGGACATTTCTGACTTTGTTTCAAAATGTTTAGTTTGTTAGCAAGTGAAAGCCGAACATCAAGTTCCGTCTGGGTTGTTACAACCACTTCTGATTCCTGAAAGGAAATGGGATAGAGTGACAATGGATTTTGTTTCTGGTTTACCTCAGACTCCGAGAAAGAAAGATGCAATATGGGTCGTGGTTGATAGATTAACGAAATCTGCCCATTTCATTCCAATAAGATCTGACTACTCACTAGACAAATTAGCCGAGCTTTATATCTCTGAGATTGTGAGATTGCACGGGGTGCCACTGTCTATTGTATCTGATAGAGATCCGAGGATTACGTCGAGATTCTGGAAGAAATTGCAAGAGGCTTTAGGCACGAAACTCCACTTCAGTACAGCTTTCCATCCACAAACTGATGGTCACTCCGAACGGACTATTCAGATTCTGGAAGACATGTTAAGATGCTGTGTACTATAGTTTTATGGTTCATGGGAACAGTATCTGCCACTGTTCAAATTTGCGTATAATAATAGTTTTCAGACGAGCATCAAAATGGCACCTTATGAAGCTTTGTACGGACGAAAATATCGTACACCTTTGTATTGGACTGAATTCAGTGAGAATAAGCTACATGGGGTTGATTTGATAAAAGATTCAGAGCAGAAAGTGAAATTGATCTGAGAGTGTTGGAAAGCAGCATCTGATCGTCAGAAGTCTTCTACAGACTTGAAACGAAAAGATATAGAATTTGAAATTGGCGACAAAGTATTTCTAAAAGTGTCTCCATGGAAGAAAGTGCTTCGATTCGGACATAAAGGTAAATTAAGTTCGAGGTTCATCGGATCGTATGAGATCATTGAACGTGTCGGGCCTGTTGCATATAAATTGAAGTTACCTTCTGAACTAGAAAAGATACACAATGTATTTCATGTTTCAATGCTTCATAGATATCGATCCGATCCGTCACATGTGATTGCCCCACCTGAAATTGAAATCTGATCTGATATGACATATGAAGAGGAACCGATCCGTATCTTAGCTCGTAATGTGAACGAGTTGAGAAATAAGAAAATTCAGTTAGTAAAAGTACTGTGGAATCGACATGGGATTGAAGAGGCTACCTGGAAGCCTGAAGATTCAGTGAGACAACAATATCCGAACTTGTTTAACGGTAAGATTTTCGAGGATGAAAATCCCTAAGGGGGGAGAATTGTAACAGTCCGATTTATACCCTAGTCGGAACAGTGGTTTTGGTACCACGAATCCGAGTTTGAATAATATTTTAATAATATTTTCTGAGTCTCTTATAAGTAACTAAGCATGTGGTAAATTTTCGTAAGTTAATTTGTCTGTCTGTGTGTTTAATTTGATAAAAGGATGAAATTGCATAGAATGTGGAAGTTGTATGCTATATGTTAGAGTGCTTATATGTTGTGGTTTTATAAACGTGAGGATTTAATTGGCAAATTAGCCATTTCTTTAGTAAATGGACGGCAAGCTATATATCATGTATATTCATTATGCTTTTATTTGTTATATTATAAGTTAAATTTATATTATTTTATTTTATTTTATAAGTTATATTATTATAATAAAAGAAACATTAGTAAGTGGCCTTATTTCATCATCTTCTTACCGAAAACCAAAGAAAGAAAAGAAAGTTTAAAGCTTTGTATTTTCAGTTGCTTACAAGCCAAAATTCAAGGTAATACTTTGATCAATTTTTGATAATTTTTACGTTTTTGCAACCGTTGCTTCGAGAGCTTTAAAACCCATCTCTCAATTTCATGAAATGATGATGTTTGTGAAAAATGGCATTGATGCTATGTTAAGTTTTGTGATGTTCTATGGTGTTAAATGATAGATATGTAATTGATGAACATACTTTGTTCTTGAATTTTTGATGAATTTAGCTAAATAGGGCTAAATTGAGAAAATGGCAAATTGAGGGACTAAATTGTGAATTTGATGAAAAATGTGGGCTTGTATGTGATATGTATATATTCGGCTAAGTTTGGTTGTATATTGAATTTGTGAATTTGATGTTTTGAGAAAAATGGACTAAATTGATTAAGTGTGCAAATGTGAGGGCTAATTTGCAAATTGCCCTAAATGAGTGTCCTTGGATTGAATTGAATGAATTATTAAATAAAAGGGTTAATTCTGAATATGTTTAGATCAAGAACCGAGGAAAACAGATTTAGATCGTGGGAAAGCGAAAGTTATCCAATAGCCGTTTTCTATTCCGATAAACCGAATCCGAGGTAAGTCACTATACAAATAAATGAATATGTATGCATTTGTAATTGTTCATATGTTTAATAATGATAATGAATGCTTATGAGAAATTCTGTATTTGAATTTCGAGGTAAGTTTGGTATATTGACTAAGTCTGAGAAACCTTGTACGAACCTTGACATAGGTTTCTGTTCTATTTTATCATGTAAGACCACGTCTGGGACGTTGGCATTGATTTGAGATTCGTGTAAGACCCTGTCCGAGAAAGTGGCATCGATATTTGATTATGTGTAAGACCACGTCTAGAATGTTGGCATCAATAGAAACTTTAAGTATAAGACCACGTCTGGGACGTTGGCATCAATATGACACTTACGTGTAAGACCATGTCTGGGACATCGGCATCGTTTTGATTCGTATAAGACCCTGTCTGGGATAGTGGCATCGATATCTGAGTGCATTTAAGACCTCGTCTGGAATGTTGGCATTGTATGAATATTCTGAGCTCTTTGAGTATCCTATTAGATTTATTACTGTTCAAGTCTTTGATACTAATTGCAAATCCGAGCTATAAACAAATATGTGATTGTAAATCCAATTCAGGTATGTTGATTATACATTAATTGTGTATACAAGGTAAGCATCAATATGATTTTACTATGATGCTATGAATATGGAATTGATGATATGTTGTATAACGTTTTGGTGAAATGAGATATGTGTTTATATGATCTTTGAAATGTGAATTTGGCTAATGTGGTCAAAAGTGTATGAACCAAAGCAAATATATGCATTTTATGCTAAGTTTGTTTGTATATTGACTTACTAAGCTTTTGGAAAGCTTACTTTGTGCGTGTTTAATCTGTTTTATAGGTCGTCAAAGCTATTGAAGGCTCAGGACCGTCTTGGATCGTCATCACACTATAGAACTTATTTTGGTACATTTTGATATTGTATGAAGCTAGATATGGCATGGAGAGGCTAGTATTTTGGTATAAATAGTTATGTGATCTTAGCCATGTGATTTGGCCATTTAAGAGTTGAAACTTAGCTTAAATGAATGTGTTTTATCTTTTGGTATGATGAAAGAATGTGGAATGACCAAGTTTGAATGAGCAAATGCATGAATTAGTCTTGTAACGATATGAGTTTTAATCCTTGAGATTGCCATAGTTGGGATTTGTTTTGAATGTAAGGTTTGAATGGTTATTTTGGTATGCTTTTGATGGTCTTATGTGCATGAAATATATTGTTGAATATGGTTTGTAGGTATGCCCCTATGTGGGTGGCATTTTGGCCTTGTAAATGGCCTATAATGTCACATGGTTGTGGCACACGGGCGTGCCTAACGACCGTGGGTGAATGATAGGATGTAGCTTATCATCACACGGCCTCGACACGGGCGTGTCATCTGGCCGTGGTGTACAAGTCAGTAGCTAACATAAAAGTACACAGCCTCGACACGAGCGTGCTTAGTGGCTGTGGTGGGGAAGTCAGTATATGACCTAAAAGTACACGGCCATGGTACCCGGGCGTGCCTAATGACCCTGTTGGTATAGTTAGTATAACAAGGATGGTTACACAAGGGTGTCTGGAAGCCATGGAGGGTACACGGTCTCCTCCCACGGGCGTGTCTCCCCTGTATTTTAGAAAAGTTTCAAATTTTCATGGAATTTCATATGTGTTTTAGTTTAGTCCCGACTCTACTTTTAAGTATGATTAAGGTCTCGAGGACCAGATTAAGGGACATTATGTCTGAGAATGATGATTGAATGTATGATTTTGTCTGTGAATGTTTCCGATTTGTCAGGTAACGCTCCTAACCTTAATCTGGCAATGGACTGGGGATAGGGGTGTTACACTCTGGCTCGGCTCTTTCACCTCGCTGGACGCCTCATCTAGGTTGGCCTTTAGGGTGTATATATAGGCTCTTGGAATGTGTTTATTTGCCTCTAAGTATCCTAATCCGAGTGAATTTCCTCTTTGTCAAGTCAGGGACACGCCCATGGCACATACCCGTGTGAATCGTGGCCAAGCCGTGTTCGGGTCCGTTAATGAGGCACGGCCGTGTGGTCTTGGGCCCAGACCGTGTCATTTCTTTCTTTGGCCTATTTGGCCCGTTTTAAGCCTATTTTTCGTTCTTTTCATCCTCCTATGCTCTCCTGAGTATAAAACATGAAATTAAAGGATTAAGAGCACCAAATTGCATAATTCAAGGGATAAATGTGGGCTTAAAATATGTTACTATTATGGTTTATCAAATACCCCCACACTTAAGCTTTTGCTTGTCCTCAAGCAAAATTCTCAACTCACAATTAAAACGAACTTCCTCGATTCATAATATTCATCAATAATATTTCATCATAATTCAAAGATAAATCATACATTGATAATTTAGCTCAAAGAGTTCTAAAGATTCAAACAATTTAAGTCATACAATTTATAGCATGAAAACATAGGTGTTTCCCCTCATCTAAATAATTACCTCTGATTCAAAACCGACAAGAATTGACATCCTCACTAAAGATTCACTCAAATCACTCGAAGTGTTTAAGGTTAAGAATTAAGCATTCAAAAGTCAAACATGAAGAGTTAATCCCATAGGCTTGCATGAAAATCAAATCTCCACCACTATAATATGAAATGATACTCAAATCAAAAGGTCTTTAACAGGGTTGTAATGGGGCTTAGGTTAAAGGTATGGATATAGGCTGAATTAGAGGGTTAGAATCGAGATTAACCTGACAAATTACCTAATCAAAAACAACGAACTAAATATAAATAATTACATTATTTGAAAACTTGTAATACTAATACTAATAATACGAGCTTCTTCTTCAACAATTGGAATTTAAACGTATAAGCTCATTTAATCACATAACTAATAATGAATATACTTCGATTTTTTAAAGAACAAATCAAATGCATAATAAAGGATGAATTTAACTACTGAAATAAAGATCATAGTTAGGCAACAGATCAAATCAAACCTCGATATAAGGGTAGTCAAGAAGGATGGTGATAACAAATATAAAGGGTTTTGGGTTAATATTAGTGGGTGAGTCAATGAAAAGGGCTGTTAGGATCAAAAGGGTTCACTAGGAGTTAATTATGAAGGTAGGCTTTTAGTAGAGTAAGTGGGTTAAAACCTAGGTGCCTTTATCATCTCTGTATATCAAATCAAAGATGTGGTCTCGACAAGTATAATAGATGCAAGTTCTAGAATAACAAATCAATGTTGACACACTCATAATAAAAAGTGAGCACGAAAGAATGTATGCTCTAAAAAGCTCAAAATCTCACAAGAATTATGGGTTTTTGATATCAATCTTGTAAATTTTAAACCTCAAGGTAATAATTAGATTCAGGTAGACAACCTAACAGGATTTTAATTTTTGAAAATAGACTCATCATGCTTGATTCTCTAGTCTCCTAAAGTTTAAATCCTCACTGCACAATTATCAATGATTTAATCCAAAACATATCAATAAAAATAATGAATCACAGGAAATTTCATTCTCATAATAATGTGAGAAAATCACTTAAAGACAAGATATTATTCAGGGATTTGAGAATAATGCAAAAAGTTAGGCACTTTCTCAAAATAAATATTCACCCCCACACTTACGATGTACATTGCCCTCAATGTACAAAGATATATATGAAATTTAAGAGAAAGGGAGAGGTGAAACTTCCTGAATTTGGATGGTTTCCTTGAGTTGGGAGTCTAGTGGTGTGGTTGCTGCTACTGAGCTCTGCGCTAGCTGAAGAAATTGGGAAGCTCGTGAAGAAATAGCCAGGAAATAATAATAATAATTCAAAATATACTAAATATATATTTAAAGACAAGAAAGATAAAGAGAAAGAAAATAGAAAGGAAAATAAAATTAAAAGAAAAGATTAATGGACCGAGTACTTATTGTTAGATGGTTCGCGAGTTGGGTGTGATTTCTAAGGTTGCGATGGGGTGGCTATGTTCTTTAAATAGGGAAGGGGGCACGGGCATGTTCCAAGCCCGTGTTTCTTTTATTCAGCTCGTGTTTTTCGTGATTTTTAAATTTGGGCGCGTTTGAGATGTTGCCCACGCCGGGGTATGATCCAACAGTGTCGGCCACGGCCGTATCGTATGGCCGTGGCGTGGTAGTTGGGGTCCGTGACTCGAAGATATGATTCGTTCTGACTCGTACTATCTCTGCCCTGTTAGTATGGAGATTCGTGGTGTCCTCACGGGCCACAGCCACGACCGTGTGGCATGAAAATCTGCACTTTTGGTTAGCTTATAATTAGATGCTGAAGTAGAAATAAAAATAAAAATAAAGGAATGTAAAAGTTAATAGAGTTAGTGCTCGGGTTGCCTCCCGGGAAGCGCTCGTTTATAGTCTTAAGCTAGACTTATCTCTCATTCAGATATTCATGGTGGTTTGAAGAGTTGAACATCCTCTCTCATGCTATTTGTCTTACTAACAGTATATAGTTCAAGTCGAGTAGCATTTATTTTCAAAGTGCTGAATATAGGATTACTTACCTCGACTATTCTGTATGGGAAAACATTGATTACCTTAAAAGGGATTTCTTTGTTTGTATTAGGATCAGGAGGAGATATCCGTAGGTCTGCTTTATCTAACAGTACCTAATCTCCGATTTTGAATTTTTCTGTCCCATAAAGTGGCTTTGATTCTGCTTCATGTATCCCTAGTTTTTCCTTGAAATGCGCCTTCCATTCGTCTAGTTCATCGATCTAAAACCTTCATTCCTCCTGAGTTATTTCTTTGTTGGCACGGGGTCTAGGATCAGGTTCAGTTGTGTTTTTTTGTGGTGCTCCCTGAAAAAAAGGTTTAACTGAATGGTCATGAATAGAATTTACGTTCTCACCTTGATTATTCGATGTCCTAGCCGAATCAAGAGCTTGAAGAGTGACTGTCTCGTTACATACACAGAGTATGAGTTCACCTGCGTCGACATAAATTTTAGTCCTGGTAGTTGCTAAAAATGGTCTTCCTAAAATTAAGGGGATTGTGTTGTCCTCATCCATGTCTAAAACGACAAAGTCTACTGGGAATACAAATTTATCAATTTTCACTAGAACATCTTCAATTATACCCCTAGAAATCCTAATGGTTTTATCAGCTAATTGAATGTTCATCCTAGTTTGTTTGAGTTTCCCTAGACCTAGTTGTTTAAACAATTTATAAGGCATAACATTTATGCTTGCCCCTAAATCAGCCAATACATTATCAATAAATAAACTACCAATCAAACATTGTAACATCCCGAAATTGGGCCTAGTAGGATTGGACCGATTGGGCCTTGGGCTTTAAAAAAAATTTGAATATCATCTTGTTACTTGTGTTAGCTCGGGTATGATTTTTTTTATTGTGTGCTTAGTATAGTTTTGTGAAGGTTTGGATTTATTTTATGAAGTTAGAATAATTTTTAGTATTAAAAATTTAGTGAAGTGGATTAGGTGAACTTGACACTTAAGTTAATTTAAGTGTTAAATTCTAGCACATGAGGAGTTAGTGGCAAGGTGGTTAAGATGCATGAAGAGTTGCTTGAGAGAAGTGGTTTGAGTAACATGGAATACATTTTGAAGACTTTATTTTTATGCAGCTTACATTAAGTGTTGGTCAAACTATACATATGGCAAGTTGGACTTTAGATTTTATGGCAAGTTGAATATTAGTTTAGGAAAGCTTGTATTTTGGGATAAGATTCTTAAGTTTTTGGTATGATGAGGGGACAAAAGGCATGGATGATGAAGAGTTGTTTTGGAAATATTTTTATGGTCATTTTGACCATGAATGTGGACGCATAGATGGCTAGGGGGGTTGGTCGAAATTCTTTGGAAAGAATTAGGAGGAATTAAAGAGGAAATATGGGATTTGGGTGAAGGAATTGGTGTTGGCCGAATTTGAGACTTGATAGGATGGCATTTTTGGTTTGGTAATAGTAGGATAGGGTGCCAAATTGTTTCTTTTCTCATCTTTTTCATTTGTGCCGAAAGTTAGAGTTTTCTTTTCTCTCTAAGTGCCGTTCTTGTGCATAAGCCATTTAGTCTCGGTTTCCCTTCTCTTTGCTTTGTATTCGAAACTTCAAAGATCATTAAGGTCACTAGCGTTTTCTTCTTCTCTCTATTTGCTAGTTTGCCCGAAACTCATTTGGAACCTCCCTCTCATCTTTTAATTCCTTGTAGCCGAAAAGAACCTCTTTTGTTCTCATCTTTCTTTTCTTTTCTTCTCATATTTGTTAACATTTACAAATCTTCTTTTACTTTCTTTTGGCCGAACCTATTTCTTCTCCATCTTTCTTGATTTTCTTCCATTGTTTGCTAAAATCGAATCCTCTTTCTCTTTTTGATTTTCTTTGCCACTCACGCACTTCATTCCTTTTTAGCCTCACATCAATTGATTTCTTCTTTCCACACCATAGCCGGATTCTCTAAGCATTCAACTCCCTCCACTTTGGCGTGATCTCTCTCTCTTCACCATTTAAGTGCCGAAATCTTTCTCTTTGGGACTTGAAGTCGATTCTCTGAGGGTGATACCGTCGATCTCTTGCTCTTAGTTTCGTTTTAAAGTGTGAAGTGCTCGCATAGGGGAGTCTTTTGGATTCGATTCTTCAAGGAAGGAGTTCAACAATCGTAGGAGTGCAAATCGTTAGACGTGGGTTTCGGGATTTGATTGATTGTGCCAAAGCAGGTGCGTAGTTATCGCACTGTCTCTTGATTGTGTGTATGTATTATATTTATGTATATGTGATATAATGTTAATGGTAGCCGAATTAAGGGCTAAGATTGTGAATACCCGTGGTGGGTGATCGAATACTCAGGTCAGTGATTTACGATATTAAATGATCATTGATGAATATATGAAATGTGATAGCATGTGATGCATAATTGTTCAAGTGATATGTTGCCATGATACACATATATGCATGGGACTTGGGATGTGACTATCGAAGGAAAGGGTGTACTTTATGTACGTGGTCTGATGTTAGCCTTGTGCTACATTGGCGCTTGATGGTGGCTATGTGCTTCATCAAGGGAGGTGTTGGCTAGGTGCCCATCTCAGCGGATGATAGCTGTGTGCATCACTGTAGATTGAGGATGACCTCGAGTCACCTCGTGGATACAGATATGTGGATCACTATGTGATCAGTAGCTTAGCCACGGCCTTGGGCAGCAAGTCTGCCAAGGTAAGATATGTGGATCACTATGTGATCGGTGGCTTTGCCACGGCCTTGGGCAGCAAGTCTGCCAAGGTAAGATATGTGGATCACTATGTGATCGGTGGATTAGCCACGGCCTTGGGCAGGGAGTCTGCTAAGGTAGGTGTAACGGATGGACACTAGGTTGGGTTGGGCTTCATGTTGCATATTTATGTATGTGGACTGTGTGGATTTGGGCCAAGCCCATATGTGGGGACATGTGTAATAGCTATGCACTGAGTCTGTTGACTCACCCAATTTTTCTCAAACCTTACAGGTGATGCATAAAGCTTGGACCGGGTTGGAGTGGATACGAGGTGGCCCATGCAGAAGTTATTTTCCTTATTTTATATATTTAATATTTTCAGAATTTGCGAATATTTGGTTATTGTAATAAGGGCCATTTTAAGTATTTAACGATTTTTATTATCTTTTAAGTTGGATTGTCGATTATATTATTATTTGAAAATGTTTTATTTTTAGCAACTTATGTTTTAAAAATCTATTTTAAAGGTTTCAAGTCGGAAATATTGTAATAACTTAATTTTATTTGAAATTTTAAACATACAATGTTTTTCTAAAGAAAATAAATTTTTATGTTTTCACTCTAAGTCAAAATATTTTTCAAACATTTTCCGCAGTGGCATTCTAAATTCGGCCGTGGCGTGTGGGCCGGGTTTGGGGTGTTACAAACATGGACTTGTAAAACTCCCTGGATCTTTTAATTTCAGTGGTAGTCTATTTTGCAAGACTACCGAGCACATTGCGTTTAGTTCCACATGCGATGCCTAGTCTATCCTTCGTTTGTTCGTCAATAGCTCTTTTAAAAATTTCCTAGAATCTGGCATCTGCGAAAGAGCTTCAAGAAGTGGCAAGTTAATATGTAATTTCTTTAAAAGTTTAAGAAACTTACTGAATTGTTCGTCTATGTTGTTCTTCTTTATCACATTAGGATAAGGTATACGAGGTTGGTACTCCTTAATTACTGGTTTTGGCTAATCATGACTTACCTCGTTCTTACCTTCTTTTACCACATTTTCTTGGCTTACCTTGGGCTCAGGTTCAGATTCTACTAACCCTTCACTATTTTGAGCTGTTATGGCTTGAAGTTGCTCCTTTGGGTTAGGCTTAGTGTTACTTGGCAAGCTACCTTGTGGTCGTTCAGAGATCAGCTTAGCGAGTTGCCCTAACTGGTTTTCGATCCCTTTAATCGATGCTTATTGATTTTTAAATGTTGTCTCGGTGTTTTGGAAACGAGTTTCTGACACCGCGATGAATTTTGTCATCATCTCTTCAAGGTTCGGCTTCTTCTCCTGTAGGTAAGGCTGTTGTTGGAAGTTTGGAGGGGGTTGTTGTCTCTGATTTCCATGACCACCCCATGAAAAACTGGGGTGGTTCCTCCAACCTGGATTATAAGTATTACTATAAGGGTTATTTTGAGATCGAAAATTGTTACCCATATAGTTCATTTATTTGCTCTCCATGCCCTGTCCGTAGGGTAGGTACTCAGGATTCGCCACGCCTCCACTTTTCTCACATTGCATAACTGGATGTACCTGCGAGGAACACAAACCATCAATCTTTTTATTTAGCATCTCTACCTGATTTGATAGCATGGTTACTACGTCGAGGTTGAAAACTCCGGCTGCTTTTGCTAGCCTTGTCCTTGTAACTTGCCACTGATAGTTATTCAATGACATCTCCTCTATAAACTCGTAGGCTACTTCAGGAGTTTTGTTATTCAGAGTTTCGCCAGCAGCTGAATCGATTAATTGCCTTGTTGAAGGGTTCAAACCGTTGTAGAAAGTTAAGACCTGTAGCCACAAGGGTAATCCATGGTATGGACACCTTCTCAACAAATCCTTGTATCTCTCCCATGCATCATAAAGTGTCTCTCAATCCATCTGCACAAAAGAAGAGATATCATTCCTTAACTTGGCCGTTTTGGTCGGTGGAAAATATTTTAATAAAAATTTCTCGGTCATTTGATCCCATGTAGGGATTGACCCTTGTGAAAGAGAATGCAACCACTGTTTGGCTTTATTCCTCAAAGAGAAGGGAAATAACCGAAGACAGATGGCATCATCAGTAGCACCATTTATCTTGAAAGTATCACAAAATTCTAGGAAATTTGCCAAGTGATTATTTGGGTCTCCATCCTGCAAACCATCAAACTGAACAAATTGTTGTATCATCTGAATTGTGTTAGGTTTCAGTTTAAAATTATTTGCGGCAATAGCAGGTCTAATAATACTTGATCCAGTTATTGTTAAATTAGGTTTAGCATAATCATACAAGTTCGAGGAGCATGATTTTCGGCCATCTTTGGAGGTGGCGGATTGTTCTCATCCATCTCTTCGGTAGTATTAACTTCGTCTTCTTGCTCTTCTTGTATGTAGTTTAAGCTTTGCCTTATTTCTCTACGACTTCTGCGAATAATACCTTCAATATCACTGTCATAAAGTAGGGGTCTTGTCAGGTTCCTTCTAGTCATAAACTAGAGGTACCTGAAAGGAGTAAAAGAAAGAAAATTAACAAAGTTAAAAGCAAACTAAGAAATAAAAGTAAATTGCAGAAAATAAAAAAAAAAGGCTAAAGTAATAAAAATTGAGCTTTTTTAATATTCTGGTTCCTCGGCAACGGCGCAAAAAACTTTGATCGTGTGTCAGAGTCTTAGAAATTTATAAAAAGAATGATCGAGCCTAGAAACTAACTGTGACAACGACTTGAGGCAAGTGCACCTATCGAACAGTAGTATAGCTTAGTGGCAAGACTGGATTGTCGAACCCAAAGGAACCAAAAGTACTAATACTAACTTTGTTCTTATTATTTAGCCTAAGAATTAAAGGAATTTTTATCTAATCTAAAATTAACTAACAACTAAGCTAAAGATGTAAAGACAAACAGAATGAATTGGGGAAAAAATCTTTGGGAAAAACCAATTGATTAAGACAATACCCGAGGAAGAATCCACCTAGACTTCATTTGTTAACTAACTCTGAACCAGACGATCTATTCACTTGACTTGATCCGTAGGATTCCCTAAGTTATATTAATACCTCCATCGAGGCTACTAACGTCTAACCCTAGGTTGATTAATTGAAATCTCTTTCTAATTAAAACCCCTAGAATTGCATTAACTCGATCTATGGACTCCCATATTAGGTTTCACCCTAATCCGGCAAAATCTCGTCACCCTATGTCTAGGCGTGCGATCAACTCTGCTTAATTATGCTAGATATACTTTTAGGCAGGGACTTTTTCTCCTCCACCTAAGCACGTCAAACTTGAATTAATATCCCAGAAATACCAAAACAAGAATTAAGAACACATAATTAAGAACAAATCAAGTATTTATCATATAGTTCAGCAAACAATAACAAGATTCATATTAGGTTTCATCCCCCTCAAGTATCTGAGGGTTTAGTTCATAATCATAAAAGAATACATCTCAAAAGAAAAGATAAAACAAAACATAAGAAACACCCTAAAACTTCCTGAAGGAATTAAAGAGAGATCCTCTGTCTTGAGTATGACTCCGGCTTCTTGAGATGAATCAACTGGATTTCTTCGAGTAAATTCCACAATTCTGACCCCTCTGGCTCAGCTCTTTGGCCTCGCTGGACGCCCCCTCAAGGTTCGCCTTTAGGGTGTATATATAAGCTCTTGGAATGTGTTTCTTTGCCTCTAAGTATCCTAATCCGAGTGAAATTACTCTTTGTCACGTCAGGGACACGCCGATGGCACACGCCCGTGTGAATCATGGCTAGGCTGTGTTCAGGTCCGTTAATGAGGCACGACCATGTGGTCTTGGGCCCAGGCCGTGTCAATTTCTTTCTTTGGCCCATTCGGTCCGTTTTAAGCCTGTTTTCCTTTCTTTTCATCCTCCTATGCTCCCCTGAGTATAAAACATGAAATTAAAGGATTAAGAGTACCAAATTACATAATTCAAGGGATAAATCATCCAAAAGCATGCTAAATGCGGGCTTAAAATATGTTACTATTACGGTTTATCATTCTTCGTCTTTACGGATGATTTGGGGCATTTGGGTCAGCACCTAAATCAATAATATACTGGAAAATAGGTATCTAATTAATGATTAAATTCCTTCATTTAATCAATTCATATAATCAATTCATAACCTTTACCCAACAACTATGTCGAAATAGCAAACTAGTTATCTTTAATTGCACTTACGCTTCACGATTTATTGGATCCAATTGGCTAATTAATCACGAACGTATCTCCCTAATTAACATGTCATTAAAGTATGATTAGGAGGGTTCAAGAACACAATTTAATGCTGGAAAAATATGGTCAAGACCCAAGAACCAAAACAGCCCCCTTTCTTACACATAGGCGTACGCACTACCACCCATGGTGGCCCAAATTGGGGCTGAATTCTAAAATAGTTTGAGATCTCGTTAAAATCTATAAAAATACTATTAAAATAATTTAAAATCCCTCAAATTCTAGATCTGAAAAATTTTGTTTTTAATTGACAAGATTAATCAAGAAATTGAAGAGAAAAAATATCTCACCCAAGCTAGTTGAGAGAAATGACAATGGCACTTTCTTGGCAATGTTCGGGATCGATCTTGGGGTTCAAGATTTATGATTTGGGGCTGATTTATATGAGGATAAATTGAAGCAATAGATTAAAGGAGATGGTGCACAACCTTAGTGCAAAAAGAAGAAGAAAGAGATGGTAAAATGGGAGGTGTAGACGACGAGAACAATGGAAGAAAGAAAGAAAATTGAATAGAAAAGAGGAGAGGAAGAGGGTGAATGGATAGGGTAAGTAAAATTAAATTAAAGGCTGAAAATAAAATAAAAAATTGTACTTATACTTAGGGTTCAAGGGTATGGATGGAACACGCATTAAAAAAAACAAGGGAATTTGCAAAATTTAATTATTTTGCAAGGGGAAGGATTTGAACTTGGGACCTCATTTAATTTTCATGCTTTCTCATATTTCTTTTAACCATTAAGCTTTTTCCTCATTTTTGAAATAATTTTTTAATATTTATTTGAAAAACAAGGCATGTCACATATTAGGGTTTAGGGAAAAATTTACAAAATAATAAAAATGGTGAGAAAGAAGGGATTTGAACTTGAGTTGCAAGGAACATTTCAATAAAACTTACGCAACAAACCAATACCTCATATATTTCTTAAAAATGTATAGATAATCTCAAAAATTAAGGCATGACCACTCTCTCTCGATTCACAAACCCAATTTTACTAACCCTCGATTTTTGGGATGTTACAATCTGTAGAAATCCCTAATTATGCTAATTTCTCTCTTCAATAAAACTTACGCAACTAACTCTCTCCTCAATAAAAATCTATACGTAGAAATGTATAGGTAACCTAAAAAATTAAGGCATGACCACTCTCTCTCGATTCACAAACCCAATTTTACTAACCCCCGATTTTTAGGATGTTACAATCCGTAGAAATCCCTAAATTATGCTAACTTCTCTCTTCAAGAATAAGAGCAACTAACTCTAGGTTGATTAATTAAAATTTATTTCTAATTAAAACCCCTATTATCACATTAACTTGATCTATGAATTCCCCTATTAGATTTGACTCTAATCTGGTAGATTTATGTCATCCTATTTTTAAGATTGCATGCAACTCCACTCAATTACACTAGATCTACTCTTAAATAAGGTCTATTCCTCATTTGATTTAAGCACATCAAACATGGATCAATAGTCTAGAAATATTAAACTAAGAATTAAGCACACATAATTGAGAACAAGTTCTAAGCGTTTATTTTGTAAAATAGAAATCAAACGATAGAATACATCATAGGGTTCATCTCATCTAGGTATTTAGAAAATTAGTTCATACTTGCAAATAAAAAATCCAAAATGTAGTATAACCATAAGAAACAAAGAAACTCATAATAATCTCCAAAGAAATCATAAGGGAATCTTCAATCCTGATTGAAATCTACTTCAGAATCAGCTTCAATGGTGTTTTTCGAGTTGTTTTCTTGATTATTCTGTGACGACTTACTCCTATCTTCTTATTTTTGTCATATATAGGTCTTAGAATACCCAAAAACCCCCTGAAAATCGTGTTTTTTTCTACTGTTTGGAGTGCAATTAACAAAATTGACACGACTTGCCACATGGCTATGTGGTAGCCCATGTGGCTCACACGGTCGTGTGTACAGGCCATGTGGAATGGTCTAGCCCATGTAGCCCCTGTACCTGACTCTGATTTTACAATTTTCACTCATTTGTTTTACTCTTTTTACTCCCAAATGCTCTCCTAAGTATTGAAACATGAATTTAAAGGATTAGGAGCATAAAATTCACAATGTTACATCGAATAATCACCCCAAAACACATTAAGAACGAGGTTGAAACATGTTACTTTTTGCACTTATCACTAACTCAAGGCGGTTTATTCCACAATCCCACTTTGAACCTTTGTAATTAGCAAATTTGGAGCACGTCCAACCAAAGCATCGACTGATGAGCCATGTAAATTAGAACTTAAGGTACTTCTTTCACACTTAAAATACATTTATTTAGGTAACGCTTCTACTTTGCCTGTGATTATTTCAGCCAAGTTAACTAAAGAGTATGAAGAAAGATAGATTGGAATGCTGAAACAATTTAAAAAGGCTATCAAATGGACCATAGTCGATATTAGTGGTATTAGTCCATTTTTGTCCATGCACAAAATCATCTTAGAGGATGGTGAAAAAGGAACGATTGATGGACAATGGAGGCTGAACCCCATTATGAAGGATGTGGTAAAAAAGGAAATTATTAAGTGGTTAGATGCGAGTATAATTTACCCCATCTTAGACAGTTCATGGGTAACTCTGGTCCAGTACGTGTTGAAAAAAGGAGGCATTACAGTCATGGAGAATGAAAACAATAAGTTGATACCAACAAGAACAAATTACAAGATGGAGAATTTGTATAAATTAAGTTGAACAAGGCTACTTGAAAAAACAACTTTCCTTTTGTCACATCCCAAAAATCGGGTTAGTAGAATTGGGTATTAGTTTATGGGCTTGAGAGGAAAATCTGGTTTTGTGTTGTAGAAGCTGAAATAGGATAAAATAATTAATTAGTTAATAATAGTAAAATAATATTAATTAAATTAAATAATAATGGTATTAATAATCGAGGCATTAGTAAAGATTAATAGGGTCTGATTTGGAATAGTGGTTAAAGTAGAGGTTAAATGTGTAAATTAAGACTAGTAGTTAAAAAAGAGAGCTATTAGAACAAGGGAGAAATAGGAGAGGATTTAGAGGGTAAATAGCCCAATTTTAAAAAACAATAGTTGGCTATAAAATCCACCTGCTGTCCCAATTTTCCCTCCATGCCTTCATCATTTTAAAATTCTATTGGATCTAAGATTGAAAGTTTTCTGTCAAATTTTATGCATCTTTTAGATTTTCTTGGCATCCAAACACTATTCCTTCAATTTTGCAAGAAAATCACTCTTTCTTCTCCAATTTCTCACCTAAACTTAGCTCATTTTTGCTCAATTGATGCAAATTCATAGAGGTTTTCAAACTAAAGGTAAATCTATTGTTTTCTTATGTATTAAATTTTTATTAGGTGTTTTTAATTTGAATTTTTATAGATCTAGGAAAGAAAATTAAAGATATATGGTTTTAAAGCTATCTATTGCATAAAAATGGCGAATCTCGTAATAAAGAGCTGAGAGGTGTTTTTAAAATTATTTTTAGTATATTTTGACAATATTAATAGGTTTACAAACTAAATTTAACAAAATCTTTAAGTAATTGCATGAATTAAATGGTTTTCTTTTAAGAATGAGGATGAACAACAGTTTTTTAAGAAAAGTAGTGTCTAGTAAAATTGAGCTGAATTATCAGCCTAGATCTGTAATCAGGCACAAATTAGGGAGCTAAAAGGTAGAAATTAAGGATTTAATTAAGTTAAAAAGAAGAACTTAAGCAAAATAGATTGTATGGAATAAGACAAATAAGTATGTGTGAATGGAGAGTTGTTGTTGTAACACCCCTTACCCGTATTCTACGCCGGAGCTGGGTATGAGGCGTTACCACACTTGACACACATGGTCATACAACTCTTGGTTATCAAAATCCAGTCCAAATTAAAACTTTTCCATTCTCATATCTAACCTCCTTATAATGGGCCTACAAGGCCCTAAACGTACTTCCGGAATGTTTCAAAAATAAATCAGAAAGTTTTACACACTTAGAAAAATTTTACCTAAACAGGGGCCACACGCCCGTGTGAAATAGGACACGCTCGTGTGGTAGGCTGTATGGTGACACACAACAATGTCCCTTACCCTGTGGTCGACACTGAATTATTTCACACGGCCGGACACATGCCCATGTCCCTCACATGGCCTCAACACGCTCGTGTCTCAGCCCGTGTGCCAAAACCTTGGCATTCTATTTATGATGTCATCATCTCACTATGATCACACAGCCAAGGCACACGCCCGTGTCCTTAAACCGTGTGTCGAGTTAAATTCCAATTTCAAGGTGCAGACTTCACATAGCTTGGGCACACGCCCATATTCGTGGTCGTGCCTCCCAAACGACTGAGACACACGGCCGTGTCTCTGCCCGTGTGTTTACTACAAAGCTTACTGATTTGTAAAACTAACATGTAGGGGACACACGGCCTGGTCACACACCCATAGGACTGACCGTGTGTCACACACGGCCTAGACACACGCCTGTGTGCCTACCTGTATGGACATGAACAAGGCTATTTGCCAAGCTCATTTTTCACCCTAGCCCACATAACATGATCCCATACAACAAATCATCAAATAAGTCAATTTGTGCAACAACACTTTCTTGAATAACCTCATATTTCATAAATTAATCATACTGAGCCATCAACTATGGCAATATACAAAAGAGTTCATCCTTAAGGCAGCCAATACATCCTAGGCCAAAAGAAAAAAAAAGATTCACCTAGTCTAGCCCCTATAAATGCCATACTTAAAATGTAAGTTCTAGTTATACCGAGATGAGCTGGTAGTGTGGGTGGTCTTCCAATTGTCTTCGTATCCCGACCCGGCTCTTTGACACTATAAAACAAGGGAAAAGAAAGGGAGTAAGCTTTAAAGCTTAGTAAGCTTACATGTAAACAATAAACATCATAACATGTGCTAATCAATAAATAGCATTTCACAATAAATAAAAGCATCCAACAATCCAAGATTATGCTTACTCATTCTTTCTTACCACATTCCAACCATATCACAACCAAATGCTCTTATTATTCAACATATGATAAACCGTAATAGTAACATATTTTAATCCCACATTTAGCATACTTTTGGATGATTTATACCTTGATTTATGTAAAAAGGTGCTCTTAATCCTTTCTTTTCATGTTTTATACTCAAGAAAGCACCCAAGGATGAAAAAAAGGAGAAACGGGTTGAAAATGGACCAAATTGGGCCAAGAGAGAAATCGACACGGCCTAGCCCAAAGACCACACGGCCGTGCCTCATTAAAAGTCCGAACACGGCCTGGCCATGACTCACACGGGCATGTTCCATGGCCGTGTCCCTGCCGCGACCAAGAGAAGTTTTACTCGGATTTGGATACTTAGGGGCAAAGAAACATATTCCAAAGCCTATTCAAACACCCTAATTGGAATCCTACTTGAATTAGGATACTTAGGGGCCAAGTAAAGCATCCCAAAGTCTATATAAACAACCAAGGGGGCAACTTGCAAGGAGAGTTCGGCAGAAGCCAGAACCGGTGGTTAGCTAAGCCAAGGAGCCAAGCCAGAAAGGCCAAATTTGTGGAGAATCACTCGAAGATAGCCACTTGATCCATCTCAAGAAATCGAAATTTTACTCAATACGATGGACCCCTCCTTCAATTCCTTCAGGGAGTTTTAGGGATTTCTTTTGTTTTGTTTTATCTTTTCTCTTGAGATGTTTTCTTATTTTGTTGTGAACTAAATCCTTCAGATACTTGAAGGGGATGAAACCTATGATGAATCTTATTATTTTTTTCTGAATTGTACGATAAATACTTAGTTTGTTCTTAATTATGTGAGCCTAATCTAAATTTAATGTGCTTAGGTGGAGGAGGAATAGACCTTGCCTAAGAGTAGATCTAGCATAATTAAGCGGAGTTGATCGCACGCCTAGGGATAGGGTGACGAGATTTTGCCGGATTAGGGTGAAACGTAATATACAAATGAGAGGTAAAGTCTAGATGAAGACTATAAACAAGCACTCCTCGTGAGGCAACCCGAGCACTAACCCCACTAATTTTTACATTTTTTATTTTTACTTTTATTTTTCCTTTCAGAACCTAACCATAAACTAACCAAAGTATAGATTTCCATACCACACAGCCTTGCACATGGTCGTGGCTGTAGCCGTGTGGGCGCCACAGGAAGGAACACGAGCGTGGAATGCATCTCTATTCAAACCCCATTCTTCCTTTCCTTTTCCTGATATCGTTCTTCTTTTATCATTCACTTTTATTTTTATTTTTATTTTTATTTTTATTTTTTTATTTTATTTTCTTCTTATTCTTCATGCTATTTAGATTTAGCTTAGGATACAATAAAATTATACCGGCTACTTCGAGGATTCAATTTCAAATGCTTCAAGGCACTACCCCACAATCACCTCCAACGTATTTTCCACCTCCTCCAAGGATCTCATCCATAATTCAGGAAGTTTCACTTCTCTCCCTATGTTATGATTTTATGATTATTTTGATATTATCTATCTTTGTACATTGAGGGCAATGTACATCTTAAGTGTGGGGGGGTTAACTATAGTATTAGTTGAAAATCCCTGGATTATGCCTCGTTCTAAAGTAAGTATCTCATATTATGATTTGAATGAAATTTCGTTTGATTTATGATTTTTATTGATGTGTTTTGGATTAAGTCATTGACAATTGTGCATTGATGATTAAATTTGAAGGATATTAGAGAATCAAGCATGATAAGTCTATCTTTCAAAAATTAAAATTTTTTTTAGGTTGTTTACCTGAATTTGAATATTACTTTGAAGTTTGAAATTTACGAGGTTGACATCAAACACCCATAATTTTGTGAGACTTTGAGCCGTATAGAGCATATATTCTTTTTCTTGCTCACCTTATTGATTATGAGTGTGTCAACATTGATTTGTTATTCTAGAACTTGAATTGATTATACATGTCGAGACCACACTTTTGATTTGATATACAGAGATGATAAAGGCACTTAAGATTTAACCCACTTACACCACTAAAAGGCCTACCTTCATAAATTAACCCCTAGTGAACCCATTTGATCCTAACAACCCTTTTCATTGACTTACCCACTAATACTAACCCAAAGCCTTTTGTATTTGTTATTACCATTCTTCTTGATTACCCTTTTTGTCGAGATTTGATTTTGAGCAGTTACCTAACTATGTTCTATATTTCAGTTGTAAAAGTTCTTTCCTATTATTATAATTATTTGTTCTTAAAAAACAAAAAAAAAAAAAACAAAGTATATTCATTATTAGTTCTATGTTAAGTGAGCTTATGCATGTAAATTTCAAATCTTGAAGAAAAAGCTCGTATTATTAGTTTTCAATTGATGTAATTATTTAAGATTAGTTCATTTTTCTAGGTAGGTAATTTATCAGGTCAATCTCGATTCTAACCGGCTAATTCAGCCTATATCCATACCCTTAACCTAGCCCCATTACAACCCTGTTAAAGACCTTTTGATTTGTGTATCATCTCATTTTACAGTGGTGGAGATTTGATTTTCATGCAAGCCTATGGGATTAACTTTTCATGTTCGACTTATTGAGTGCTTAATTTTGAACCTTAAACATTTTGAGTGATTTGAGTGAATCTTTAGTGAGGATGTCAACTCTTGTTGATTTTGAATCAGAGGTAACCATTCAGGTAAAGGGAAGCACCTATGTTTTCATGCTATAAATGTATGACTTTGATTGTTTGAATCTTTAGGACTCTTTGAGTTGAATTATCTGTGTATGAATTATCTTTGAATTATGATAAAGCATGATTGATGAATTTTAGGAATCATGGAAAGTTCGTTTTAATTGTAAGTTGAGAATTTTGCTTGAGGACAAGCAAAAGCTTAAGTGTGGGGGTATTTGATAAACCGTAATAGTAACATATTTTAATCCCACATTTAGCATACTTTCGGATGATTTATCCACTGATTTATGTAAAAAGGTGCTCTTAATCCTTTCTTTTCATGTTTTATACTCAGGAAAGCACCCAAGGATGAAAAGAACGAGAAACGGGCTGAAAATGGACCAAATTGGGCCAAGAGAGAAATCGACACGACCTGGCCCAAAGACCAGACGGCTATGCCTCATTAAAAGTCCGAACACGGCCTGGCCATGACTCACACGGACGTGTGCCATGGCCTGTCCCTGCCGCGGCCAAGAGGAGTTTTACTCGTATTTGGATACTTAGGGGCAAAGAAACATATTCTAAAGCCTATTCAAACACCCTAAAGGAATCCTACTTGAATTAGGATATTTAGGGGCCAAGTAAGGCATCCCAAAGTCTATATAAACAACCAAGGGGGCAACTTGCAAGAAGAGTTCGGCAGAAGCGGGAACCGGCGGTTAGCTAGGCCAAGGAGCCAAGTCGAAAAGGCCAGATTTATGGAAAATCACTCGAAGATAGCCAGTTGATCCATCTCAAGAAACCAGAATTCTACTCAAGACGGCGGACCTCTCCTTCAATTCCTTCAGGAAGTTTTAGGGATTTCTTATGTTTTTTTTTATCTTTTCTCTTGAGATGTTTTCTTATTTTGTTGTGAACTAAATCCTTCAGATACCTGAAGGGGATGAAACCTATGATGAATCTTGTTATTGTTTTCTGAATTGTACGATAAATACTTAGTTTGTTCTTAATTATGTGAGCCTAATCTAAATTTAATGTGCTTAGGTGGAGGAGGAATAGACCCTGCCTAAGAGTAGTTCTAGTACAATTAAGCAGTGTTGATCGCACGCCTAGAGATAGGGTGACGAGATTTTGCCGGATTAAGGTGAAACCTAATATGGGATTCCATAGATCGATTTATTGCTATTCTAGGGGGTTATTAAGAGAGAAAGAGATTTCCATTAGTTAACCTAGGGTTAGATGTTATTCTCTTCAAGAGAAGGTTTAATATACGTTAGGGAGTCTTACGGATCAAACTAAGTGAATAAATTGTATGGCTCAGTGTTAGATAATAAGTGAAGTCTAGGTGGATTCTTCCTGAGGGTATCGTCTAAATCAATTGAGTTTTTCTAAAAGTTATCGCCCCAATTTAGACTTTTTGCCTTTGCATCTTATCTTGGTAGTTAGTTAATTTTAGATTAAACAACCAATCACTTAATATTTAGGCTAGATAATAAGAAGAAAATTAGTATTAGTACTTTTATTCCTTTGGGTTTGACAATCCGGTGTTGCCTTAGCTATACTACTGTTCGATAGGTACATTTGCCTTTAATCGTTGTGAGAGTTAGTTTCCAAGTTTGATCATTCTCTTTATAAATTTTAAAAGCTTTGATTCACAGTGATCAACATACATCCCTGCACTTATCACTACAACGCCACATATAACAACACAACACAATTTCACGATAAGTCACTCTTAGAAATATCAAGCACTCGGTGGTTTCGCTATAACACCCCAAACCCGGCCTAAACGTTACGACCGGATCTGGCATGTCACATAAAAGGGTTGTTTATAAACTGCGCGTTTGTTAAAAATTTTATTCGCTGGTAATCCTTTATTTAACATTTTGGAAAACGATTATTAAGGGTTTAGGAAATTCCTGTATTGAACATTTAATAATAATAGGCAGTAATCAAATGAGAAGCTAAACCAAATAAAATACCAAAATTAAAGTTATAGTGGCCTTATTACATAACAAAAACCCAAATAAAAATAAGTCCAAATAAAAGAAACGAGTTTATGAGAAAACATTGCATGGCCACCACAAGTCCGCCTCAGCTCCAAAATCCGCGATCTAATGATTACCTGCAAAAATAAACAAAGGGGTGAGTCACCAAGACTCAGTGTGTAAATCCCCTATAACATATAAACGGCTCGAGGCCCACAATCGCATATCGGCCTCAGCCCACTCAAGATGACATAAAAATAAATGAATGCATCATGTCCTAGCCCAAACCTAGTTTTTCCATCCTCTACACGCCAACTCGTACCAGCCAATCACACCGTGGGGATTTCTACATTCAACCCTCTATCCGCTACACGCCATCTCGACAGTCATGCTGTCAATTATAATGCCGATCACCATGTGACCTTAGAATCATTTGTGGCAGTGCCACCTGTAACACCCCAAACCCGGCCCACGAGCCTTGACCGGATCCGGTATGTCACTGCGAAAAACGTTTGAAAATATTTCTAACTTAAAGATAAAACTCTAAAATTTATTGCTTTTTGTAAAATCTTGTGTATTTAAAATTTTAAGTAAAATAATATTTGTATCATCTTATCCGGATTAAGACTTTATTATATATATATTTTAAAGATGTAGGTTGCTAAAGATAAATCACTTCCAAATCGTAATTCAATTATTAAACTATCTTAAAACATATCGAAGATACTTAATAAAAAAAAATGCTTAAACACTTTAATAAACTTCAAATACTTTAAGCGGCCCTTATTACAATAAATAATTAATCAAAAGTACCTAATAATAAACTGAATTAAATAAATTAAATGTCCTCTGCATGGCCCCCTTTGTATCCACTCCAGCCCGGTCCGATCATCATATATTACCTGCGAAGTTGGATAAAATTTTGGGTGAGTCTAACAGACTCAGTGTGTAATTAGACCACTGAATTCCACCCACAAATCAACCCATATAACAGATAACAAGGCAACTTACTCGTATAATATCGCATTTTGGGCTTGGCCCATATTCATATCACTTATCAGATAACAGGATAATTAACCACATGATTTCCACCTATTGGGCTTGGCCCAATACCACACTGATCCACATTCATATACTGGGCTTGGCCCATTTCCACATTAAGTACACATATCAAATATAATTATGCAAAGTGCACCCAACCCGAGCCTAGGGTCCATCCTCTACACACCCCCGTATCCAGCCACCACACACCAGGGGATTATTAAATCACCCTCCCCTTTTCACTCCAATAAGGCAAATAATGCCGTCCACGATGTAGCGTGTAGCTAACATCAACCACGATGAGGCACAAAGCAACCCATCAAACCACGATGTGACACAGAGCTGACATCAACCACGATGAGGCACAGAGCCCCTCATCAAGCCACGTGAACTTAATCACAATTAATCCACAATGCGACCTCAGTCAGCGCCAATCCACAATGTAGCTCAAGGCTAACATCAAACCACGTACTCGAAGTACACCCGTACCTTCTTTCATATTCATAACCCATCCCATGCACATGCAACATATTATAAAATCATGATAAAGAATGCATGTACATGTTTTTCATTCAACTATATTTCCATAACCATATTCACATATCCACACTAATAACCACAGTTCATCAAGTTCGATACTAACCTGATTATTGACATACCCCTTAAGGGTATCTATTTCATATTTGTCACTGTACTTATTAGTAAACACATAGCACATGCAAATATCACATATATCCCGGAAAACAGTAAGCTAATTACACACCTGATAACCTGGAGCACTACGCTCTCGAGCCCGATGCTATCACTAAGCGACACTACGGCTATCTGCTCATAGCTTTCCCTGCTGCTTTGCCCCACACCCTGGCCAATCTCGCATGTCTGTGAAAATAGATCTCTTCTTAAACTTCAGGATAGGAGCTATCCCTTTACCTTATTGACCGGCATCCATGTCCCTTAATGATATCTTAATCAAAACCAAACGGTTAACCGATAACATCATAATCTAAATATACCAAATCAAAACTATACTTACTGAATATTCTTACCCAACGATTCGAAATCCCGAAAGGCTCTGATTACCTCTGTCGATTTGTCCCTAAAAACTATAACACATAATCGGTCACACTTAAATACCAAATATGACCTATGGCCGAATATTAGCATTCATTTACCTAGATTATTCAGATCCCGAAACACCACTTATTCCTATCGATTTGCTCCTAAGAACCATGGTACACAATCGGTCATCACTTTAAACTCTTAATGTGGCCTCTGGCCGAATACCATGAATCACTCACCTTGCTTATCGAAATCTGAAAACCACCTCTTAACTATGAAGTCATCCGAAATCCACAGAGTGAAACCACATTAAAATCGGCTTAAGCATAAATCCATAGAAAATAACCCTTGACCGAATAGCACATACCACTTACCCTGAACACTTCAAATCCTGAGAGGCTCCTTTGCTGCTTCCTAACGTTGGCTACAAAAAGAACACATACTCATGGCTTAAAGGATATTTGGCTATCCAAAGAAGTCAAAGCCAACCCTTGTTTCGACACACCAATGAAAAGAAACCAAATCCGATAGCTAAGGAAGAAATACTTACCACTACACGCTACTTCCCCCTTAAAGGTCAGCTTCCCGAATCACCCTTCTAGGTTCGACCAAATCAATGAAGCAAAGAAGTGATAAGGGGTTTCAAACCAAGATTCGGCTATGGCTCATCAAATAGAGGTGCAATATTCGGCTTTTGAGAACCAAGGTAGTGATGGTGTTTCTTTAGAGTTTCAAACAAAGAGAAGCTACTAGGTTCGGCTATGAGACTAATGGTAAATGGGGTAATCGGCCATATGAGAAAAGATGGGGAATTAAAGTTGAAAGAAAGAAAAAGACTAGGAAGGGAGGGTGAAAATTCGGCACCAAGAGAGAATGAGAGGAGCAATTTTCAGTAAAAGAAAATAAAATGAAGAAAAGAATGGCCAAAAGATGATCACCCCTATTTATACTACTCAATTCGGCACACCTATTTCCTACACACTTCCAAGCCAAAAATTCACAAGCTAGAGAGTCCCACATTCGGCCATTGCTCATCCCCTTCTCAAATCCCATTTTTTTCTCCTCTTTTTCCTCCATACTACTTATTCAAATAAATAAAATAAAACAATAATTATCTCTTCTCATCTAGCCAAATTTCAAAATAAAAACAAGGCTTATCTTCATCCAATTGAAAGTCCCCATTGTCGTCCATCACATCCTCCTACCTTAATGCCAACATGCAAAAATAAAAACACCTTTTATGCTGCTCACCAGACTCGAACCTGAGCCCTTCTCCCCTTGCCTGAGGCGTCATTCACCGAGGCCCTAAGTGGCGCCTTCAAGCCACTTTACCAAGCCCACTTTCATGTCCAAAGGTTCCTAAAATTTTCCTTAAGACCTTCATAGCCCAATTTCCCCTTTGAACTTAAAACCTAATATTTTTCCAAAGCTTTCACCTTTATCTTAGAGTTCTTAAAACCCTTAAAACTCATCCAAACACACACTAAACCCACTCACACCTGTACTAGGCACTAAATGCATAACCCCTAAAACCTGGATGTTACACCACCGATCACTATATGACCTTATAAATCAAATGTGGCAGAGCCACCGATCACTATGCAACCTTATAATCAAATGTGGCAGAGCCATCGATCACTATATGACCTTATCACTTCCCCTTTGTCATCATAACATCCCAAATCCCATGCAATATGACATAATAATTCGTGTATGCAGTATGTCATGTATGCAAAACATATATCAAATATAAGTATAACATGAATTACCATCATAATCAAATAGACATAATACAACATAATCAAGCTAATCAACCTCTAAGGGTATAACCATAATTTTACCTAGCAAGGGTATTTTTGTAAATTACCTATCGAGGGTATTTCAGTAATTTCACACCTACAATGGCCTTTTCGAAGGCCTAATTTCACCCCGAGCGACTCAGCTACCAGTTTCGATCGTACCGGACTATTGGGCGTAAAACCCTATTTCAGCCCATTCGGGCCCACACACTCGTGTGGCCTATCTAACACAAATATAGCCACATATATAAGATTCACCTAGTCTAGTTCAATATATACTAAACAATCATACAATTTACTCATATGGGCCCACGGGCCCATTGGGCCCACTTCGGCCCATCGTGGCCGAAGCAACCTCAACCCACAAGATTACTAATGGTGGCCTCAACTATTGCGTCGAAGCCCCACACGTGCACTCGCACGCTCGTGTGGCTACTATTGCCGTGACCGGCACTTCGACATTTGCTGATCTACAGCTAGAGTAGAGAAGTACACACCTGATAGGAATCTGGAGCTAATCCGCGCTCCGACCACTCCTGTGCCCAAATGCCCACCAAGGTATATTCATCCTCCTCCGAGAATGCTATGTATATAGCTAGCTTCTCACCTTCCTTCTTTGTATCTTTCTGATGTGGGATCCTTCCGTCAGCAGGGCTTAAATCCAACTCAAACTCTTCCCGTCCAATTCGCAGAATAAATACTCCCTTGCTTTTCATGAGATTCGAACCCAGGCTCCCTTGCAACATAATCCACGCCGCTAGCCACTAAGTCACAAGCTCCTCTTGTGACTTAAACCATGCGTAACTAAATATAAATCTATAGCCAAATACTAAGGTCCATGTAAAAAGAAAACCAAACTGCAAGAGCCAAGACTTGAACCTTGGACCTTCTTCCTTCCTTATGGTGTCATCCCCTTGCCCTTATATGGCGTCACTTTGCCACTACATCACAACTCCACTTGTGTCATTTTCCTCCACATTTTATTCTTAAAGCCTACCTACTAACTCTGAGGGTTTTTTTCGCCTAAAACCAAAATTTCCCTAAAGCCAAAGTTTGATCCCAGGACTTCATAAAAGCCCTTTAACCTTCCAAAATCACATATCTAATAGGTCCAACTTGCATTAAAACCATTCTCTTGTTCTCCAAAAAATTTAGACGCTACTGCTCCCAAGGCCCATTAGGCCCAATCCTACTAGGCCCAATTTCAGGATGTCACATTCGCACTTAGCCCACCATTTGTCTTAAATAGGGTGGTAACACACATAGCCGACCAACAAGAATATTTACGCTGGTATCGCACATAGCTCACCAATTGATAACATAAATGATGGTATCACACATAGCCCATTGTAAATAAGTATTAAGGTGGTATCGCACATAGCCCACCAATTGATAGCATAAACAATGATATCGCACACAGCCCATCGTTATTTATTACGGATAATATTCTACACTTACATATCTATTTCAACATTTATATCCTACCAAGTCCAATTCATTTAAAACATGAGTGACCTCAATTGCACAATACTCCAATAAACAACAATGTGTGTATTTAAGATGCATCGTTTACACATAAACTTACCTCGTTGCAAAATGCGTTAATTTGCAGTTTAATCTGAAACCTTGCCTTTTTCCCGGTCAAGGTTAGATCTGTGTTCTTCTTGATCTATAACAACAAATTTTCACTCATTCAATTATTTTACAATCATAATACATCATAATCTCAATTTAGGCAAAATGATCGTTTTGCCCTTGTACTATGGCAAAATTACAATTTTACCCTGAGGCTCGTAAATCATTTTTCATCACATTTTCTCATTAAAAAAAAGCCTAGCTGAACACTTATTACACTTACAACTACTCATAATTCCAATTATTTCATGCATTTATTACACAATTTCAATCTTTGTATTCAAGTCCTATTCATGTGTTTTCATGCTAACACCTTTTACAAAAGTTGTTTCTCATCTCACTAACATTCTTCTATAAAAACTCAACTAACAACATAAACTCTCTGATGGAAAGTCCCTAAACTTTCAACCATTTAACAAATTAGTCCCCTCATTAGCTAGCTTAAGCTTCGAGGACTCCAAAAGTACAAAAATCATCAGAGATAATCATCAAAAGGACTTACTTGCAAGGATGAGGTGTAGCTGAAATTTTCAAGCTTTCAAACCTTTAGGCTTGCTGATATTTTAAGTGGGAGAAGAAAAGAAAATGAAAAGATGATAGCCTTTGTTTATTTTATCTTATTTTATTCATTTAGTCAACTAATGTCACCAACCCTTGTCAAATTTTAATTCTCTTGTCCTCCTTAGCCGGCCGTCACCTTTAGAAAGGCATAATTGCACTTTAAGGACCTCCATTTTATATTCTATAACTATTTGACACCTTTAACTTGTAATTTGAAACTTTCGCACTTTATGTGATTTAGTCATTTTTTGCAATTGAGCCTACAATCGCTAAAATTAAAGCACCAAAATTTTTATGCATCAGTATAAACATGTTATAACACATAAAATATTATTAAAAATAATTTTCCTCAACCTCAGATTAGTGGTCCCGAGACCACTATTCCGACTAGCCCTAAAATCAGGCTGTTACAACTCTCCCTTCCTTTAGAGATTTTCGTCCTCGAAAATCTTACCAGTAAAAAGGTTTGGATATTGTTCTCTCATGGCTTCTTCCGGTTCCTATGTGGCCTCTTCCACATCGTGCCTTTGCCATAACAGTTTTACTAAGGCTATTCTCTTATTCCTCAAGTATTTAACCTCTCGAGCCATAATCTTAATTGGCTCCTCTACATAAGTCATGTCCGATCGTATCTCAATTTTCGATGGAGGGATTACATGCGAAGGACTGGAACGATATTGCCGCAATATCGATACATGAAATACATTGTGTATTTTCTCTAACTCTACCGGTAAAGCCAACCGATACGCCACTGGCCCAATCCTTTCGGTAATTTCATATAGCCCTATGAATCGTGGACTCAATTTGCCCTTCCGACCAAATCTCAATATTTTATTCCACGGGGATACCTTCAGAAATACTTTGTCACCCACTTAAAACTCGATTTCTTTCCTTTTTAAATTCGCGTACGACTTTTGTCGGTCTGAAGCAGCTTTCAAACTATCACGGATCACTTTCACTTTCTCTTCGGTCTCTTTAACTAGATCGACTCCGTGAATTTGCTTCTCATTAAGCTCGGTCCAATACAAAGGATTCCGACACTTATGACCATACAAGGCTTCGTAAGGTGCCATCTGTATACTCTACTGATTACTGTTGTTGTAGGCAAGCTCAAACAAAGGTCGATATTTTTCCCAACTACCTCCGAACTCCAACCACAACATCGTAACATATCCTCAAGAACTTGAATCACTCTTTTAGATTGGCCGTCGGTTTGAGGATGGAATGCGGTACTAAAATTCAACCTTGTACCTAAGGCTTTCTGAAACTTCTTCTAAAACCTCGAAGTAAATCTCGGATCTCTATCTGAGATAATAGATACAGGCACTCCATGTAATCTCACCACTTCAGCAATATACAACTCGACCAACTTATCAAGGGTATAATCAACATGTACCGATATAAAGTGAGTCAACTTCGTTAGTCTATCAACAATAACACACACAACATCTTTCTTTTTTGGAGTCATAGGCAATCCTGTCACAAAATCCATGGTGATCCAATCCCACTTCCACTCGGGAACCATCACCAGTTGAAGCAATCCCGATGGTACTTGATGCTCGGCTTTCACTTGTTAACAGATCAAACATCTTGTCATGAACTCAGAGATGTCTCTTTTCATACCCGACCACCAATAAATTTTCTTCAAATCATTGTACATTTTCGTGCTACCGGGATGTACTGACAAGTGACCACTATGTGCTTCATGTAAAATTTCCCGGATCAACTTATCATCTTTTGGTACACAAATCCTGTCGTGAAATATCAAAAAACCATCTGAACTCACTCGAAAGCCAGAATCATTTCCCAACTCACACTTAACTGTCTTAGCCTGCATCTTATTATCATTCTTTTGAGCCTCACATATCTGTTGAATAAATAATGGTCTAGCCTTCAACTCGGCTAATATAGAACCATCATGAGACAACGCTAAGCTCGTACTCATCGCCCTCAAAGCATACAGAGATTTTCTACTCAAGGCATCCCCCCTACATTTGCTTTACCCGGATGATAATCAATTACTAGCTCATAGTCCTTCAATAATTCAAGCCACCGCCGTTGTCGCAAATTCAATTCCTTTTGGTCCATTAAGTACTTCAAACTCTTATGATTGGTGAGGATTCGACACTTTTCACCATATAAATAATGACGCCAAATCTTTAATGCGAAAACAATCGCAATCAACTCCAAATCATGAGTCGGATAATTTTTCTCATTCGGTTTTAGCTATCTCGAGGCATAAGCTACTACATTACCCTATTACATCAACACACAACCGAGACCATTAAATGATGCATCACTATATACTACAAACTCCTTGCCCGACTCAGGTTGCACTAAAATTGGCGCTTCAGTCAACAATGTTTTCAGTCTGTCGAAGATCTGTTGGCATTTCTCAGTCCATTCAAACTTGACATCCTTATGCAACAGTTTCGTCATTGGGGTAGCAATAATGGAAAACCCTTTTACGAACCATCTATAGTACCCCGCTAAACCCAAAAAGCTTTTGACGTCTGACACATTTCTTGGAGGTTTCCACTCTACGATAGCCGAGATCTTACTCGGGTCAACTCTAATACCATCACCCGACATAATGTTTTCTAAGAATTCGACCTCTCAGAGCCAAAACTCACTCTTGCTAAATTTAGCAAACAACTGCTTGTCTCTTAAAGTTTGCAAAAAAATTCTCAAGTGCTTTGCATGATCACTCTCATCCCGAGAATAAATCAGTATATCATCGATAAAGACGACTACAAACTTATCCAAATTCGGTCAGAAGACACGGTTCATTAAATCCATAGAAATCACAGGAGCATTCGTTAGGCCAAATGTGATACCCCTTAACCGTGTTCAAAGCCGGAACCAGGTTTAAGGCATTACCTAACTTATCTCGCTTAAACGCCTCAAGTAGGGCTATAAAATTTCATTTAAATCCATCACTTGCTCATTCTTGGTCCACGAGGCCCTAAGCATACCTCCAAGAGGTTTCAGAATCTATCTGGGAACTTTTACTTGCTTGGAAACTTTTTCCTCAAAATAGGGGCCACACGCCCATGTTGGTCTAGGGACACGCCCGTGTGCCCTTAAGACATGCCCGTGTCTTCCACTCGTGGTCAATACTGACCAATTTCACATGGCCGAACACACGCTCGTGTCCCTGGCCCGTGTCCCTCACACTGTCTTGACAGGCCTGTGTCTTAGCCCGTGTGCCAAAACCTTGGCATTCTGACTATGACATCATCATCTCACTAAGGTCACGCGGCCAAGGCACACGCCCGTATCCTTAGCCCGTGTGTCGAACCAAATTCTACAATTAACATGTAGACTTCACACGGCCTGGGCACACGCCCATGTCTTAGGCCGTGCCTCCCACACGGTGGAGACACATGGCTGTGTCCCCTCCTGTGTGGTTACTACAAAGCTTACTGACTTGCAATTCTAGCATGCAAGGGCACACACGGTCGATCCAAACGTCCATGAGGCAAACCGTGTGTCATACACGGCCTAGACACACGCCCGTGTATCTACCCATGTGGACAATTAAATGGCTATTTACCAAGCCTTTTTCCACCCTAAGTTCCATACAAACATACTCCAATTCAAATCAACTCAACTCATAACCCAAAGGCACATCCAACACAAGGCATATACTTTAAGAATTTCATATTCATTCAAGCATAGGAATTTACCAAGTATTGGCCTAACTTAAGACCATTTACAAAATGACTTTAGTAGCTTACATAGACAACACTTTGACTAACAATTACAACTTAACAAAATACTCGAGTCCTATACATGCCATATTCAAAATAAGTCTAAATTGTTATACCAAAGTGATGTCGATAGTGTGATTTCCAAACTCCTACATCCACGTGCCTCGAGTTGTCTTGGCAATACTACAAAGAGAAAGGGCAATGAAAGGGGTAAGCATAAAGCTTAGTAAGTTTGCAGGGAAATAAATAGCAACAATAAGCTCATAATATAATCCATTCATGGCCTTAACTAACCATACACAAATCATAGGCTTCTTGCCATACTTACTTACAATTGCCCTTATTTAGCACATACCATGCCACACATCACAATTGTTTCTTCGTGACTCATTCACGAGTACCTGTATTCACTCATTTACATGACTTTAGTACAATTCTCATTTCTACTTCTAAACTCGTCTATTTATCCCATTAATCACTAAGGATAGTCAGAGATGCATATTCATCGTCATTTACTGTAGGTACAAAGCCAATGCCACAACTCTGATGTGGTCTTATATGGAGTCACTTGTAAATGCCAATGCCATATCCCGGATATGGTCATATATGGAGTCACTTCTAAATGCAAATGCCACATCCCGGATATGGTCTTATATGGACTTTCACATCAAGTATCGATGCCATATTCTGGATATGGTCTTATACAATTCTCATATTCATTACCGAAGTCATATTCCGGATATGGTCTTATACAGGATCTCAACTCGGTGTCAAGGCCATGTCCTGGACATGGTCTTATACGAGACCTTATCTATTTCATATCTCGATGATAGCATTTTCGTATTCAATATAGTCCACTAGGACCTCAACATCTCATTCAACATTAACTACTCAATTTAGTAGAGCATCTTACATTAATATGATACAAAGCATTCTCAATTATGCTAACATAAATGTTGCATTAATCACATACAAACTTACCTCGTTTTCAAAATGAGCCAACTCGTCGGTCTAGTCCGAGAATTTGTTCTTTCCTCGATTGAGGCAGATTCTCGGTTCTTCTCGCTCTATAATAGCAGTTTAGCTCATTTTAATCACCACATTAATAAAAGCATTTTAATAATCATGCTTAAGCAAAATTACTATTTTGCCTCTAGAATTTGGTAAAATGACCATTTTGCCCCTAGGCTCAGAAATTAATTCTAATCACATTTCCATATCCAACAGGCCTAGGTGAACATTTAATACTCTTATAGCTATCAGAAAACTCAACATTTCACATAGTTACTATAAATTTGTAACCTTTTCATCAAGGTCCAATTAGGTGTTTTCAAGACAACACCTCTCATAAATGTTGTTCATCTAACCACTAAGACTTATTTTCTTCCATAAAAATGCAGCAAATAACAATGAAAGCTCTCATGACAACTCTTTAAACATTTCACCATAATGCAAGATAATCCCCTCTTTAGAAAGCTTAAGCTCTAGGGATCTCAAAAGTATAATTATCTTCAAGAAAGATCATCAAAATCACTTACTAGGATGGAGGAGAGCTGGCTAAAAATTTTGAGCTTTCAAACCTCTATTTTGCTTGCTAATTTTGGTGGAGAAAGATGGAGAGAAAGATGATATCTTTTCTTTCTTTATTCTAATATTAAACTAGTCAAATTGGTCACCAACTATCACTAACTTGGACCAAAATTTTGTCCATCCTTGTCTCCCATTGATAAACCGTAATATAAACATATTTTAACCCTACATTTAGCATACTTTTGGATGATTTAAGCCTTGAATTGTGGAATTTAGTGCTCTTAATCCTTTGTTTTCATGTTTTATACTCAGGAAAGCACTGGATGATGAAAAGAACGAGAAACAGGCCTAAAACAGAGTAAATGGGCCATATCACAAAATCAACACGGCCTGGGCCCAAGACCACACGACCATGCCTCTTTAACAGACCCGAACACGGCCTGACAATGATTCACACGGGCGTGTTCCATGGGTGTGTCCCTGACGTGAGAAAGAAGAGTTTTAGTCAGATTAGGGTACTTAAAGGCAAAGAAAGCCATTCCAAAAGCCTATATAAACACCCTAGAGGCCAACCTTCAGGGGGGAGTCCAGTTGGGAGTCCAGATAGGCGTCCAGCTAGGCCAAGGAGCCGAGCCAGAGAGGCCAGAATTGTGGGATTCACTCGAAGAATAGCCAGTTGATTCATCTCAAGAAGCTAGAGTTATACTTAAGACGGAGGATCTCTCCTTCAATTCCTTCAGGGGGTTTTAGGGTTTTATTATGTTTTGTTTTATCTTTTCTTTTGAGATGTATTCTTTTATCATTATGAACTAAACCCTCAAATACCTGAGGGGGATGAAACCTACGATGAATCTTGTTATAGTTTGCTGAACTATATGATAAATACTTGATTTGTTCTTAACTATGTGTTCTTAATTCTTGTTATGGTATTTCCGGGATATTGATTCAAGTATTGATGTGCTTAGGTGGTGGAGTAAAAGTCCCGGCCTAAGAGTAAATCTAGCATAGTTAAGCGGAGTTGCTTGCGTGCCTAGAAATAGTGTGACGAAAATCTGCCAGATTAGGGTCAAACCTAATATGGGAGTCCATAGATCGAGTTAATGCAATTCTAGGGGTTTTAAGTAGATAGAGATTTCAATTAATCAACCTAGGGTTAGACGTTAGTAGCCTCAAAAGAGGTATTAATATAAATTAGGGAATCCTACGGATCAAGTCAAGTGAATAAATCGTTTGGTTCAGAGTTAGATATCAAGTGAAGTCTAGGTGGATTCTTCCTCGGGTATTGTCTTAATCAATTGGTTGTCGCAATGCATTTGTATAATAATCATTTGTATAAAGAATGCATTTGTATAATAATCATTCGTATAAAAAATCATTTCTCTATTTCAAATGTTCATCCGAGAATATCCTCACACACTAACATTCTTACTTAGATTTCTATAACAATCATTTACTTTCACACAATGCATTTATAAATACAACATATGCAATTAAGATGCATCATTCACACATGACCCACTATGGGTTCATTATATACCAAATTCACCTCAATTTAGTTCTAGCACATACCTGTATTTCTCATGGTACAACCACATACATTCTCGTTTTCAACATACCTATTGAATCACTCAAATTGTTAAATAACACTTTTGAATCTCATACATATAATTTCACATCGACATTATGCCCTCGATAGGGACTTACATGAAATATCATATCGATGCCATGTCTCTAACATGGTCTTATACGGGACCTTAATTATCATCATATCTTACTATTTGCATTCCCACTATTCTTAGAATCAATTCTCTTGACATCTCGTCAAAACATATTTGATACATCCACAGAGTAAATATACATTCCATACAACATTGGAATATTAAATAATTCACTTAGAGTTGCATAATTTAGCACATGAACTTACCTCGATACCAAAAAGGGTAAAAAGGAAATCTATTTGTCCACATTTCTCTTTTCTCCTGTTCTAGGTCCGAATCTCATTTTCTTTGATCTAGAACAATAAAATTTACTCATTTAATCACTTATAATTCATAATACATCATAATCTACACTTAGGAAAAATGACTATTTTGCCCTTATACATTGGCAAAATTACGATTTTGTCCCTAGGCTCATAAATCACTTTTCATCACATTTTCTTATTAAACAAGCGTAGCTGAACATTTAATCCTCTTACAACTATTCACAATTCCAATTATTTCATGCATTAATGAACAAATTACAACATTTGCATCTTACTCCTAATTAGGTGTTTTCATGCTAACACCTTTCACAAAAGTTGTTTCTCATCACTTTAACATTCATTTTCTTCCATAAAAACTCAACTAAAAACATAAACTTTCTCATGGAAAGTCCCTAGAATTTCAACCATATTGCAAATTAGTCCCCTCATTAGTTAGCTTAAGCTTTGAGGACTCCAAAAGTACAAAAATTATCAACTAAAACCATCAAAATCACTTACTTGTGAGGAAGAGAGCTTGGCTGAAATTTTGAGTTCTTACCCCCCATTTTTGATCCTCATTTTTGGTGGAGAGAAGGTGGAGAGAAATGTGATGTTTTCCTCTCGTTATTTTATGATAAAAAAATAAATCTTTATCACCAAATTTCCACCTAACCATTTGACAAAGTCAATTCTTTGTCCCCTATGGCCGGCCATCACTCCCCCAATGGCCCATTTGCACTTTAAGGACCTCCAATTAATATTCCTTAGCTAATTGGCACCTCTAGCAATTAAAATAGAACTTTCGCACTTTATGCGATTTAGTCTTTTTTTGCGATTAAGCATGAAATCACTAAAATTAAAGCACCAAAATTTTCATGCATCCTTACAAACATGTTATAACACATAAAGTAATATGAAAATAATTTTATCTAACCTCAGGTTAGTGATCCCAAGATCACTGTTCCGACTAGCCCCTAAATCGGGCTGTTACATCTTAGATCCCAGATTAGTGATCCCGAGATCACTGTTCCGACTAGCCCCTAAATCGGGTTGTTACAATTCTCTCCCCTTAAGGATTTTCGTCCCCAAAAATCTTACCGGTGAAAAGGTGAGGGTATTGGTTTCTCATCATTTCCTCGGGCTCCTATGTAGCCTCCTCTATTCCGTGCCTTTGCCATAGAACTTTCACTAGGGCTATGCTTTTATTTCTTAACTGTTTGACTTCTTGCGCCAAAATTCTAACCGACTCTTCACCATAAGTCAAATCTGGTTGCATCTCTACCTTTGTCGGTATTATGACATGTGAAGGGTCTGAATGGTATTGGCGCAACATGGATAAGTGAAAGACATCATGAATCTTTTCTAGTTCAGGTGGCAAGGCCAACCGATAAGCTACCGGTCCTATCCTCTCGATAATTTCATAAGGTCCGATAAAACGCGGACTCAATTTGCCCTTCCAGCCAAATTTGAGGACTTTCCTCCAAGGTAATACTTTCAAGAACACTTTATCACCAACTTTGAATTCAGTCTCTTTCCTTTTCAATTCCGAATAGGACTTTTGTCTATCTGAGGCGACTTTCAGACTGTCACGTATCACTTTTACTTTCTCTTCAGTTTCCTTTACCAAATCGACCCAGTGTATCTGTTTCTCTCTGAGTTCTGACTAGTACAAGGGCGTTCGGCTCTTAAGCCCATACAATGCCTCATAAGGTGCCATTTTCAAACTTGATTGAAAACTGTTGTTGTAGGAAAATTCCACCAACGGTAAGTATTTCTCCCAATTACCTTGAAATTCCAAAACACAACATCGAAGCATGTCTTCGAGTATCTGAATTACTCTCTCCGACTACCCGTCGGTTTGTGGATGGAAGGCTGTACTGAAACACAATTTCGTGCCCAAGGCCTCTTGCAAATTTTTCCAAAATCGTGACGTGAATCTCGGATCTTTATCCGAAATGATCGACAACGGTACACCATGAAATCTTACTATCTCTGATATGCACAAGTCTGCCAATTTATCAAGCGAATAATCAACTCATACCGGTATGAAATGGGCTGACTTTGTGAGTCTATCAACCACAACCCACACCTCGTCTTTCTTCTTTGGAGTCAATGGTAAGCCTGTCACAAAGTCCATGGTAATACGGTCCCATTTCCACTCAGGAACCATAATGGGCTGAAGTAAACCCAAAGGTACTTGATGTTCAGCCTTCACTTGCTGACAAATCAGGCATCTCGTTACAAACTCGAAAATGTCTTTCTTCATACCAAGCCACCAATACCATTTCCTCAAATCATTTTACATCTTCGTGCTCCCAGGGTGCACAGTTAAACATCCACTATGCTTCATGAAGGATCTTACGAATAATTTCATCATATCTGGGTTCACAGACCCTATCTCGAAACGTTAAACACCCATCAGCATTTACTCGAAAGTCTGACTCATCGATTGACTCACATAAAACTCTTTTAGCTTGCAAGCTATTATCTTCTTTCTGAGCTTCACAAATCTCTTGGAGGAATAATGGTCTAGCCCTCAACTCAGCTAGAATGGAACCATCATCCAACAAAGCCATCTGGGTACTCATGGCTCTCAGTGTGAACAATGATTTTCTGCTCAAAGCATCTGCGACTACGTTCGCCTTTCCCGGATGGTAGTCAATTACCTGCGACTACGTTCGCCTTTCCCGGATGGTAGTCAATTACCAACTCATAATCCTTAATCAGCTGTAACCACTTTCTTTGCCTCAAATTCAATTCCTTTTGAGTCATCAAATATTTTAGGCTTTTTATGATCGGTGAAAATTTGACACCTTTCACCATATAAATGATGTCTCCAAATCTTCAACGCAAACACAATTGTGGCCAACTCTAAATCATGAGTTGGGTAATTCTTCTCGTGCGACTTTAATTGCCTAGAGGCATAAGCAATCACCTTACCCTCTTACATAACTACACAATCCAACCCATTCAGGGATGTATAATTGTAAACCACAAATTCTCTTTCCGATTCAGGTTGCACCAAAATGGAAGCCTCAGACAACAGCGTCTCCAGTTTCTCGAAACTCTGCTGACACTTTTCTGTCCAATTGAACTTCACATCTTTTTTGCAACAATCTCGTCATTGGGGTAGCTATCATGGAAAACCCCTTGACAAAATGCTTATTATAGCCGGCTAGGCCTAGAAAACTCCTTACTTCAGTTACGCTCTTCGCCGACTTCCAATCAACAATTACTGAAATCTTACTCAGGTCTACTCTAATTCTATCTCCCGGGACAATGTGCCCCAAAAATCCCACTTCCTTGAGCCAAAACTCACTCTTACTGAACTTGGCATACAATTGTTTTTCTCTTAAAACTTGCAGAACCATACTCAAATGCTTGGCATGTTCGTTCTCATCTCGAGAGTAGATCAGTATGTCATCAATGAAGACCACTACAAACTTATCCAAGTATGGCCAAAAAATGCGATTAATCAAATCCATGAAGATCGCGAGGGCATTCATTAGACCAAAAGGCATGACCAAAAATTCATAGTGGCCGTACCTAGTCCTAAATGTGATTTTCAGCACATCCGAGTCCTTCATTCTAAATCGGTAGTACCTTGACCTCAAATCTATCTTGAAAAATACCGTGTCTCCCTTCAATTGATCAAATTGGTCATCGATCCTCGGCAAGGGGTACTTGTTCTTCATAGTTACCTTGTTAAGTTACCGATAGTCTATGCATAACCTCATAGAACCGTCTTTCTTCTTCACAAATAAAATAGGAGCACCTCATGGAGAAAAACTCAGCCTTGCGAATCCTTTATCTTCACAAATAAAACGGGAGCACCTCATGGAGAAAAACTCAGCCATACGAATCCTTTATCTGTTAATTCTTGCAACTGTGCTTTTAACTCTTTTAGCTCGGTTGGTGCCATTCTATATGGAGCAATAGAAATAGGGCAGTACCCGGAGTTAACTCAATCCCAAATTCAATCTCTCTAACCGGAGGTAGCCTTGGCAACTCTTCCGGGAAAACATCTAGGTACTCGCATACTATGGGTACCGACTCAATTTTCAAATTAGTCTCTTTAGTGTTCAACACAAAGGCAAGGTAAGCCTCGTACCCCTTCCTTAAATACCTCTGAGTCGACAAAGCTGATATCACTACTGGTGATTTATCTTACTTATCTGATTCAACATGAGTAAAATCCCCATTTTCATTTTTCAACTCAATAATCTTCTTCCCACAATCCACAATTACCCCATGAGTAACTAACCAATCCATCCCAAGGATGACATCAAACTCATCAAACGAAAATACTATAAGATCGACCAGGAAACAATGACCCTTAATAATCAAAGGGCAACCTTTGCAAACTCTATCAACCAACATACACTTGCCTAGAGGATTAGACACTCTTATGATGAATTCGGTAGACTCTATAGGCATGCTCATGCTAGAGAACTAATTTCATGCATATCTATGAGTGGGTAGATCTCGAATCAATTAAAGCTATAACACGAGTATCATAAAGAGAAAATATACCCGTGATTACCTCCAGGAAAGGTGCCTTTTCACGAGCTCGGATGCCATAAGTTCTCGCCGGTGCTCTACCCTCGACTCTAGCAGCTTGCTCTCTGGATGAGTTCTTGCTACCCATCTCATTTCCCAAGTTTCTCAGTGGTCTTCCCTTAGTAGTACTTCCCGATCTTGCATTCTGAGACATCTCTTTCTCACCCACCTCGGGGCTATCTCTTTCTCACCCACATCTGAAACAAGCTTTCTCATTAGCTCGACACTCACTAGAATGGTGCTTGCCACACTAAGGGCATTCTGGTCTACTTGGTCGGACGTTGCCCACACTAGTAACTAATACGGTCTGCCCTTTTGACCCTAAAATTTGCTTGCCCTTACTTCGAGTTGAAAACCCTGCTGAAGTGACTGATCGAGTGGTAAAATCCCTTGATTTCTTAGATGAGGATTGGTAGGACTTATTTAACTACCTTTTTCTCGAATAACGGGACTCATTCGTAGCTCTTCTCTTTTCTTTAGCCAAATCTTCAGCTTTACAGGCTCTATCTACCAACACTACTAACTCTTTTAATTCGAGGACTCCCACGTATAAACAGATATCTTCATTTAATCCGTACTCAAATCTCTTGTACATGATGGCCTCAGTAGACGCGCATTCCCAAGCATACTTGCTAAGCCTTACGAACTCTCGTTCGTAGTCGGTCACTGACATACAGCCTTGCTTCAGTTCCAAGAATTCCTTCCTCTTATGGTTGATGAACCTTTGGCTGATGTACTTCTTTCAATATTCCTCTTGGAAGAATTCCCAACTAACTCTCTCCCTTGGTACCACCGACACAAGTGTTCCGCCACTGATAGGCTGAATCCCTCAAGAGAGATACTGCACACTCTAGGCACTCCTCAGGTGTGCACGATAATTCATAGAATAACCTGATGGTATTCTCAAGCCAGAATTTTGCTCTTTCCAGATCAGCATCCTTGCTAGCTCGAAATTCTTTAGCTCCTTGCTTTCGGATCTTATCGACCGGAGGCCATTCTCTTCTCACTACCTCAACCACTTGCGGAGCTACTGGAACAGGTTGAGGAATTGGTGGAGATGGAGGGGGTTGAGCACTAGGATTTGCTCGGGTATACTTAGTATACCAGTTGCTCATCATATGGAGAAAGGCTTCTCGGGCCTCTTCCTCCTGACCCAAGTCTCGGGTCTACTATTAGCTGGCGCGGTCCCTTGAGCGGGAGCTGGCACATTACTCGCAGCATCATCGGTTGCAGTTCAATCTGGATCAGAATCTATATACTACATACAACATGATTTTTAAACGTTAGGGGTTATCACACTATCTTACTCAGATACTCTTAAATATGGCACGTATAGCCAGACTCATACTTACTCTACGTTAGTCCCAGAATCAACTGAATTGTAACTCTGATACCAATAAATGTGACACCCCTTACCCGTGTCGAAAGTCGGAACCAGGTTGAAGGCATTAGCTAACTTATCTCGCTTTAACGTCTCAAGTAAGGCTATAAAATTTCATTTAAACCCATCACTTGCTCATTCTTGGCCCATGAGGCCTTAAGCATACCTCCAAGAGGTTTCGGAATCTACCAGGGAACTTTTACGAGCTTAGAAACGTTTTCCTCAAAATAGGGGCCGAACGCCCGTGTTGGTCTAGGGACACGCCCGTGTGCCCCTAAGACATGCTCGTGTCTTCCACCCATGGTGGATCCTGACCAATTTCACACAGCCAGACACACGCTCGTGTCCCTGGCCTGTGCCCTTCACACGGCCTTGACACGCCTGTGTCATAGCCCGTGTGCTAAAACATTGCTATTCTGACTACGTCATCATCATTGCACTAAGGTCACGCGGCCAAGGCACACGCCCGTGTCCTTAGCCCGTGTTTCGAATTAAATTCCACAATTAACATGAAGACTTCACACGGCCTGGGCACACGCCCATGTCTTAGGCCGGGCCTCCCACATGGTTCAGACATGGAATGATGGAAATGTACAAGTGTACACAATCGTAACAAGTAATACAGTGACAAGTAAATGTCGGATTACCATACCCACAGGGACTGTAAAAGAATTATTTATGAAAATGATTTTAAACACCTTGGTGAAGGAAAAATAATTAATTTTGAGAAAATGTTTCGAAACTAAAGAAAAACAAAGTAAAATAAAATAAAACAAAGTGCAAAAGCACAATTTCAAAAACTGGGTTTAATCAAGATGATATAATTGTGTTGGATTAATAACATTTCTTACCTTAGAATTATTAAGCTTGTGTTTATACTTGTTAAAACATGGTAACCCGGCAATTTGCTAACTTATGAACATACTTACAAATAAAAATCCATTCATCTCTTGTACATATTTCTATGCAAATGCAAACGATTAAACAGACTTCTACTAATAAGCATGTTATTGCACATACATACTTATTAAATTAAACAATCTCTCGCATATTCCTATGTCGATGCAAATGATTAATTCAACCTAACAAGCATATAAAAGATCATGTGAGTTACCTTGAAACTATTTAATCACAAAAATCCTGCAAGTTATGGAAGGCATATGCATCGTCAAATACAATGCTAATTTAATCTTCAGCTACCTTAGAAGAATTAAACATGCATAGATTAAGTATTGTGTCCATTAATTACAATTTCAATGCGTTTAAATAATTAATTCATTAGCTATCTAAACAATTAAAATGCCAGATAACTTAACATGATTTTACTTAATCAAACATTTCACCGAGGCCTTTAACAGCATAAACACAATTTTAATAATCCAAGAGAGCGAAATGAAATCAAACCAACACGAATTAAATTCAAGCTAAATTGATTAAATTAAACATTTCAAAAGTATTAATAAGCATGTTTTTCAAAACAACAACAAAAAAATTAAAAAGATAGGAAGCAAGAAACAAATCCGGTGGCTCTCTGTGGCTTGTTTGATTGATCCTTTCTTCGTTCTTCGTTGTCCTCGGCTATCAAAGGGGCTTATGAACACTTCAATTGCTGCTTCTAATGGCTGGAAAAACACCTCTTTTCCAAGAGGAGAAATTGGCACAAGAACACCAAAAAGGGGAAAGCGAAAATGGGGAATTGAGAGAAAATGAGAGAGAAGAATGTGAAGGCTTGAGGTGTGATTTGAATGAGCAGCTAGGGGCTGTATTTATAGGTGTTTAAGGCTGCTAAAAATAGCACATAGCAGCAGAAAAAGAGGCCTCCCTTGGCCGACAATCTAAAAAGTCATGAATTTTGGAGGGGTTTGAATGAGATTTTGAAAGATCTTCAAGGACTCCTTTGCAGGCTGAATTAATCAGCTAATAAGCTGATTTGGGCCTTCATTGTGGATGGTTTGGGCTGCCCAATTGGTGGCTGGTTCGGTTCAATTGGTTCGGTCCAACCAGTGCGGTTTAACTGGACCCTTTTTCTATAATTAATTAATAATAATTTATTTAGCCCAAATTAAATTGGGAATAAATTAAGATTAATTATATTATGATTAAATCTTCATAATTGGACCATCTTGGGCTGGAAATAAATCCGCGTCGATACTTCAAATTGCTTCTCGGGTTTATTCTTCGAGCAATGTCTGCCGAGCCGATTTTCGCCCTTTGTGCGAATCTGTCGAAAATAGTCAAAATAAATCAAAATTAACTATAAAATTAATTAAAATTCATCATGTTCATATTTTTAGAACAATTTAATTATTTTATAATATTTAATTATTTTTCGACAAGAATTTACTCGAAACCACATGAATCTAGGTCAAAAAGGGCATGAAAAAGTATATAAATTTTCTTGTTTCCACACCCCCAAACTTAGTTCATTGCTCGTCCTAAGTAATGCGCAAATTTTGAAAAGAATTTTCTTAGAAACACATTCAAAAAACTCCTTCAGAACAACTTTCTTCTCAAAATTATGAATTCAATATATCTCCAACAACTATTAAACTAGCAAAATTAGACTAAATGCTCTTTAATAAAGACATGTTACTCGCTACCAATTTGATTTTAATTCCTTATTCAAAAAGTAAACTGCAATCATTAAGCTTAACTAATGTCTTCATATGTTGAACAGAGCAATTTCTCTCCACTAATGTAGGTAACATTAGAATTTTGAATCAATAGGTCTTTAATAAGGTTGTAACGTGGCTGGGCTTAGGTGTAAGTAAAAGATAGATAAATTTTTGGCTTAAAACCCTAGACTCAGCTTAGAATCAATCCTTTGGAATTTTCACCCTTGATACCCAACTTGTGCTCTTTCGATCACTTATTTCATTTGAGTACATTTTTTTTTCAAGCTCAACCTCGAGCACTTGCTTCATGTACTACAATTTTTCGAGCCATTGATACTTCTTTTCAACTCCCCCAAACTTATTTTCAAGCGATCTTCTAAATAGTATTAAGTCTAGTGTTCGGGATAATTTTAGAAGTAATGAAGAGAACATTGATGGCTAAATACTGCATAGGTCTGAATAAAATTAGGCTATATAGTCTCAAAATTAAGTTTCAAAGGATAATTTTATCAGGGTTGGCTTGAAAGGCTCAAACGGTCCAAACAATAGTTGCCTAAATCATTTTCAATATTCCATGCTTTCTAGGATTTCGTCTCAAGAAATTACTAAGTCAATTCTGAAAACTTAAGCTTTCATGCATGCCTAATTTTTTCGTAAGGAACTAAAAAATTCTATGGTACAAACTTACATGCTTTATTAAAAATACATTCACATCTTTATTAAGCTAACATAATGAATTATTGAAATAATAGAACTTTATTAACACTGAAGTTTAGCATAATTAACAAAATTTCAAATTATTGAACAAAAATATGTCCTAAATCATAACTAATAGAAAATTTTATTTTGAATTCAAATTTTCGGTCCCCCCTACTTAAAGTGAACAATGTCCCCATTGTTTAAAATGAATAGATGCTATACACCAGGTAGGATAATTAGAAAAGAGGAGGTGAGTCAAATTGACTGCTTAAGTACCAAGCTCCTTCTAAAATCCAATCCTAGACATGTATATATCTATTGCCACACTTTAGCCTTTGAGACTTGTTCAGATTTTATTCATGCTTCCTATCTCTTGTTTTATTGTGCAAAAATTAAACTTCCTAATTAACCTAATCCTAAAATACTTAAGAAAGAAATAAACGAAAGTTGAAGTCCTCCCCTTTTTTATTTGTTTGCCGATCCTTCCGAATTTGACTCATCTTTTGCTCCATTAGCATTATCTTTGCATGAATCACTTTGCTCCCTCTTCGATGATGACACCCAAGGTTCAAATATGAAATTTGGAAACTCAGGCACAAAAATAAAGGGGTCATTATAAATTTTCTTGAGGGCACTCCTCATCGAGTCATCTCTTATTTTTGCATATCACCAGTAAACTTGTTGCTGCCATTGCATGTATTACATTAAGTCCATCAGCTTTAACAGCTCATCACGACGATCTGGGCTAGGCGGTGGAGCTCTAAACATTGAGGGCTCGATATCAGGTTCAGCTTCTGGTTCTATTGATTCTACCTCATGAGGGACTTTAGTTGATTGCTCTGGCGGGATTTCTGTGGGTTCATCTTCTGCTTCTTTAGGATCCTCGCTCTCTTCAACTTGTTGTTGAAGAATAGACTCTCTAGCAACTCGGTAGAGGTCCCAATCGGTGATTGTGCCTTGACTATATTTTGTCTTCTTTACGTCCGCAAGGAGTTTTGCTTTTAAGCACCGAATTGTGATCGTAAAGGGGAAATAGGTAGGGCCAGAATGTCTAACGGCACAATTTCGCATTTCTCTCAGGATGATTTTTCCCACATCAATGGTCTTTCCAGTTAAAATCGAGTATAATAGGACCATTCGCTCTAATGAAATTGTAGTCCCATGCGAACTAGGCATAAGGCTGAAACGGATGAAATAGAACCATACCTTCGCAAATGGTGTCAAATACTCTCTTCGACACATGTGGAATGTTTTCTTTGACACAGTCCACTTAGAACCTAGAATTGTGAGTTCTTCGAGGATTTCTTGTAGATTTTCAGGCTTAATATTGCTCAGCAGAGAAGAATATTCATCATTATCGAAATCAGGTAATTCAAAGAACTCATTAATAGCATTAGAGTTTATCGGTACCTTAATTCCGCGGACTGGAACTTCGATCAATTCGCTTGAAGTTAAGTTCATGTAGAATTCACAAACTTATTCCTCATCCACACTTGGTCTCTTTTCATAAGACAATTCCCAATTGAGGGCTTCAGCAACTTGACGAATATGCGCCATAAAGTCTCTGTAGTTGCTTTCCTTCACTGTGAAGCCTTTCTCTGGATGCATCTGTTGATTTTTTAAGATATTTTCGTATCTTACTTTGGCTTCTTCACAGTGAAATTTACTTTGTGCTTTGTCAATTTGAGTGGAGGCATGAGTTAACCACCTTCCTCGTAGACTTTTAAGAACCCTTAAAATAAATAAAAACTAATGAATCAAAAGGGAGAACTTAAAAGAAGGGTTGGCTTAGGTTGGGGAAATGGAGAATGGTGCGCCTAGGCGCACAAGGCAGCAAGCAGGTGGCGCGCAAGGGGGTTGCAGTAGGTGGCGCGTAGGGCCTTGCGCTTGGCAAGCCACAGGCTGGTCTGGTGTGGGACGATGGTGCGCACAAGCGTGCGGCTAGAGGCAACCGACGTGCGGGCCACAACCTGGGCAGGAGCTGGCGCTGGCGTGCGGTGTGTGCTGGAGCTGCTGCTGGCCGAATGGTGGCTATGGCTAGGGGCTTGCGGCACTTGGTGCTTTAGTGATAGGGGATTTGAGTGATTAATGAATGAGGTGAAACAATGGTGCAATTTATAGAGGGAAGAGTATAAATTAGATTAGAACTCTCAGAGTAAATTAAAGAATTAAAAATAAGAGTTTAATTCTAATTTTACTCATGATAAACAACAATTAATAATTAAAATACACATAAAATTATCAATTGCTATTTAATTATTAAGATAAACATAACATAAAATTAATTCTGATCCTAAGCTAAATTGATAAAAGTTAATATATAAATTATAATGAATATAATTATATATTAAAGTTTATCAATAATTTAAAAATAATAATATTTATTTTAGATGCCTTTTTAAAAATATTTACAAGAAGAGGCACCTAGTTTTTAATATTTATGAAAATAGCAACCAAATTTGAAAAATAAATCAATTAAGTCCATGGACTTAATGAAAATTTGAAATTGAGCTGCAATTTAAAACTTGGGTCAAGATTGACCTTTTTATTTGAAAAACCAAAAATTTATTTTGCTATTTAGGGGCTAATTTCTTGGAAAATTATGTGAAAATCAATTCCCAGGAAAGATTAGAGGGGTCACAAGCGGTCCCGCTTAAGTTCCAATCTCCTAGATAGAATTTATTTGAACATAATAAACCCGAAAATATACCCTAAATAATTTGTTGAAAACAAGAAAATTAAAAATCAGATAAACTGAACACGATTTTATCCCGTTCAGGTTTTTCTCCGTAATAATGTTCCAAACGCTGAGCATTGACTTGAAAATTACCTCTCTTACCTTGGAGTTCAATAACTCCATAAGGATAGACGCGATGAATCGTAAATGGACCGGACCAATGTGACTTTAATTTACCTGGGAAGAACTTCAATCTGGAATTGAATAACAAGACTTGCTGACCTGTTTCAAACTCTCGAACTCGAATATGCTTATCATACCATTTCTTGAGTCTTTCTTTGAGTAATTTGGCATTTTCATATGAGAACATTCGAAATTCTTTTAGCTCGTTGAGTTGGAGCATTCGTTTCTTTTTAGCAAGCTTGAGATCCAAATTGAGTTGTCGAAGAGCCCAGTAAGCTCTATGCACTAACTCCAGAAGTAGATGACATGCTTTCCCAAAGACCAACCTGTAGGGTGACATTCCTAAGGGTGTCTTGTATGCTGTTCTGTAAGCCGATAAAGCATCATCTAGTCTCTTGGACCAATCTCGTTAGTTCGAGCAAACTACCTTCTCAAGTATGCCTTTGATCTCCTTATTTGCTAGCTTAGCTTGTCCATTTGTCTGCGGATGGTAAGCTGTAGCAACCTTGTGTTTCACTCCATGTTTATCTAGCAACCATTTTAACCACTTGTTCATAAAGTGGGTCCCTTCATCGCTGATAATAGCTCTTGGGGTTTCGAATCTTGTGAACACATGTTTCTGCAAGAATTTCATCACAACCTTGGCATCGTTCGTCGGATAAGCTTCAGCCTCGACCTATTTGGACACATAGTCTACTGCTACTAATATGTACTTGTGACCAAAAGACGGAGGAAAAGGACCAAGAAAATTAATACCCCAAACATCGAACAATTCTACCTCAATGATATTTGTTCGAGGCATCTCATTTCTATTGGTTACGTTTCCAACCCTCTGACATCGATCACAACTCTTTACGTAAGCGTATGCATCCTTGAATAGTGTTGGCCAAAAGAATCTGGCTTGCAATACTTTGGCCGTTGTACGAGAACCTCCAAAGTGTCCCCCACTCGAAGCTGAATGACAGTGGTATAAAATCTTCGATATTTCATCTTCTGTCACACATCTTCTAATCATCTGATTTGCACACTTTTTGAACAAATATGGCTCTTCCCAAAAATAGTACTTCACATCGTGAAGAAACTTTTTCTTTGCTGATATGCTTTATCAATCGGCATGAAACCACAAGCTAAATAGTTAGCAAAATTAGCAAACCAAGGAGTATTATGGACATGATTTACCTTTAGTATATGTTCATCTGGAAATGTCTCTTGGATCGATAAAAGTGAAGAATTTTCCTCTTGCGGCTCCAATCTGGATAAGTGATCAGCTACTTGGTTTTCTACTCCCCTTCGATCTTGAATTTCTAGATTGAACTCTTGAAGTAAAAGCACCCACCAGATCAATCTCGGCTTAGCATCTTTCTTGGCCAATAAGTACTTAATCGCGGAGTGGTCCGTATAGACAATCACTTTGGTACCTACAAGATAAGATCGAAACTTGTCGAAAGCAAACACAATTGTAAGTAACTCTTTTTCTGTTACTGTATAGTTCCGTTGAGCTCCGGTTATAGTTCTACTTGCGTAGTAGATAGGATGAAAAACTTTGTTCCTTCGCTGGCCCATGACAGCTCCAATGGTGAAGTCACTTGCGTCACACATCAATATGAATGGCGAATCCCAGTCTGGTGTGACGATTATGGGTGCCATGACTAATCAACTCTTCAGATCGTTGAAGGCCTTTAAGCATTCCTCGTCAAACTTGAATATCGAGTCCTTCTCCAACAACTTGCATAAGGGTTTAGCCACTTTGGAAAAGTCCTTGATGAATCTTCGATCCGGCGTGGCCCCAAAAGCTCCTAACACCTTTTACAGATGTTGGAGGTGGGAATTTTTCGATAACGTCTACTTTCGCTTTATCCACCTCGATCCCATATCTCGTTATCTGATGGCCTAGAACAATTCCTTCTCGTACAATAAAATGGCACTTTTCCCAATTGAGTACGAGATTCGTTTCTTCGCATCGCCTTAGTACCTTAGCTAGATTGGCTAAGCAATCATCGTAAGTATCTCCAAATACTGAGAAATCGTCCATGAAAAATTCCAAATACTTCTCAACCATGTTAGCAAAAATAGCCATCATACATCTTTGAAATGTAGCAGGTGCATTACATAAACCAAATGGTATGCGTCTGAATGCAAATGTACCGTACGGACAGGTGAATGTCATTTTGTGTTGATCTTCTGGTGCTACCGTAATCTGATTATACCCTGAGTATCCATCGAGGAAACAGTAGTAGTTTCGACCTGCGAGTCTATCCAGCATCTGGTCCAAAAACGGTAGAGGAAAGTGATCTTTCCTAGTCGCCTTGTTCAGCTTCCGGTAATCAATACAGATTCTCCATGCCGTAACTGTCCTCGTTGGTATCAACTCATTGTTCTCGTTCTTCACGACCTTGATACCTCCTTTCTTCGGCACGCATTGGACTGGACTCACCCATGAACTGTCTGAGATGGGGTAAATTATACCCGCATCCAACCACTTGATGATTTCCTTTTTCACTACATCTTTCATGATTGGGTTCAGTCTCTGTTGTCCATCAATCGTTCCTCTCTCGCCATCTTCTAATATGATATTGTGCATGCATACGGATGGGCTAATACCGCGAACGTCGGTTATGGTCCATCTGATAGCCTTCTTGAATTGTTTCAAAACTATGATAAGTTTCTTTTCTTGCTCAGTAGTTAATTCAGCTAAAACAATCACAGGCAGAGTAGAAGCGTTACCTAAATAAACATATCTTAAGTGTGAAGGTAATACCTTGAGTTCTAACTTAGGTGGCTCCTCGATTGATGCTTTTGGCTGCATGTAATCTCTTTTCTCCAATTCCAAAGATTCAAAACAGGATTGCGGATTGAATCCCTTTTGATTAGCTTCTAGCAAAGCTAAGTATTCGTCCTCTTCTACATCATTTGGGGGATCCGATGTCAAAATTCTTTCCAATGGGTCATCAACACTGTTAAGTTCCTTCTTTACTATTAATTCCTCTAAATCGGCTACTGCAGAACAATCATCCATATTGTCAGGAAATCGCATTGACTTAAAAACATTAAATGTTACCTGATCATCTTGAACATACATAGTCAGCTCACCTTTTTGCACATCAATAAGAGTCCTTCAAGTTGCTAAGAATGGCCTTCCTAGGATAATTGGCACTTCTTTATCTGCTTCAAAGTCTAGAATTACAAAATCAGCAGGAAAGATAAATTTATCTACACGTACAAATATGTCCTCAATTTTTCCTTCTGGATGCGCTAAAGATCGATCTGCTAGTTGAAGTGTAACCGTAGTTGGTCTAACTTCTCCTATCCCCAATTTCCTAAATATTGACATAGGCATCAAGTTGATACTTGCACCTAAGTCACATAATGCTTTACCACAATAAGTTGATCCAATGTTGCATGGTATGGTGAAACATCCAGGATCCTTCAATTTTGGGGGTAGTTTGTTCTGAAGATATGCACTGCATTCCTTCGTCAGAGCTACCGTCTCAAATTCTCCAAGCCTCCATTTCTTTGACAGGATATCTTTCATGAACTTGACGTAGTTCGACATCTGCTCAAGTGCTTCGACTAACGGGATGTTGATGTGTAATTGCTTGAGTATGTCAAGGAACTTCTTCAATTGAATCTCCTACTTCGGCTTCTAAAGTCTTTGAGGGTAGGGTGGCGGTGGTTTCATTACTGGAACTAGTTCTGGTTGATCAGAATGATGTTGTTGGTTGATCAGAATTGACTGGTCCTGAGGTTACTTTGCATGGTTTTGCAGATATCGGTTCTGGTGAAACTGGGGTTTCAACACTTGGTTGAACTTCTTCTGAGTCTTGAACAACAGCTTGTTCCTTTTCAACTTCGATAGTGTTAGGTTCTACTATCTTTCCCTCTTCAATTGCAATGCTTTGCAATGATCCTTCCCTGGATTTCTCGAATTTTTCGTGTCACTAGGTAAAGCACCTTATGGTCGGTTCCTAAGTTCAGTTGCAAGCTGGCCCACTTGATTCTCCAAATTCTTTAATGTAGCTGCTTGGCTCTTGATTAAAGCATCATTCTTTGCTAGATATGTATTTAGCAAACTTTCTAGGCTATTGGATGCTTCAGTTTGAACTGGTTTCTGAACTTGTTGAGGAAAATTAGGCAGCTGGGTCGGTCTGGGTTGGGTGTAAGTGGTACTGGTTCTAGCCCCTTGGTTACTCCAAGAAAAATTCGGATGGTTTCTCCATGATAGGTTATAAAAGTTGGATTGCAGCTCTTGCCTCCCTCGGTTTTAGTTCTAATTACGTATGTAGTACACAGATTCTGGGTTCGACGAACATTCTTCAAACAAATGTCCCTCCCCACAATAAACATAGGCTATATTCTCAAATTGATTAGTTGGTTGTGCTGCAAAACTGTTAGACCCATTAGTAGTAAAGTTTTTAAGCATTGAGGATATTGATGATACCTGAGATGCGAGTGAAGTAAGAGCGTCTACTTCATGAATTCCAGCGACTCATCTTCCTGAGGCTGCACGACTGGTTGGCCATTGATAATTGTTGCTGGCAATCCTCTCAACAATTTCATAAGCCTCGTTATAAGATTTAGAAAGGAGAGCACCATTACTAGAGGCATCCACTACCATCCTTGTGTGAGCGTTGAGACCATTATAGAATGTCTCAAGTTGAATGCAATGAGGGATTCCATGATGAGGGCATTTCAGTAATAATTCTTTAAATCTTTCCCATGCCTCATACAAGGACTCGTCATCCATTTGGTGGAAAGCAGTGATCTCGTTCCTCAGTTTAGCATTCTTGCTTGGCGAAAAATACTTCATGAGGAATCTTTCGGCTAACTCTTGCCATGTAGAAATGAAGTTTGGTGGCAATGAATTCAACCAGGCACGAGCTCTGTCCCTTAATGAATATGGGAACAACTTCAATTGTAAAGCATCTTCGGGTACTCCGGCTAACTTGAAAGAATCGCTCACTTCCATAAATAGTCTTAAGTGAAGAGAAGATCTTCAGTAGGCATTCCGCTAAATTGGCCCACTGTCTGAAGCATCTGGAACATGACTGGCTTCAGCTTGAATTGTTGTGCCTCGATTTCGGGTCTCCTAATACCCGGAATAAGATTGTTAAATACTGGCACGGCATATTGTCTTAAAGCTCTATCCCTATCATCAGTAATAAGGATAGGATTCTGAGCAGGGTTTGCTCCATTTCCTTGGTTCATATTCTCGAAATTCATCTCTTCGGTCCTTCTCTGGTTTGCTTGTCTCCTTTGTTGTCGAAAAATTCATTCTATTTCAGGGTCCACAGTGAGTAAGTCAATAATCTGGTCAATACTCATAAACACCTGAAAGATTCACGGAAAAATTAATTAAGTTAAAATTTAAACAGGAAAATAAATAAACCAAAATGTAAAACAGATTCACAAATAATGACTTTGAAAAATAGTCCCCGGCAACGGCGCCAAAAACTTGGAATGGTGGAAATGTGCAAGTGTACACAATCGTAACAAGTAATACAGTGACAAGTAAATGTCGAGTTATCGTACCCACAGGGACTGTAAAAGAATTATTTATGAAAATGATTTTAAACACCTTGGTGAAGGAAAAATATTTGATTTTGAGAAAATGTTTCGAAACTAAAGAAAAATAAAGTAAAATAAAATAAAACAAAGTTCAAAAGCACGATTTCAAAAATTGGGTTTAATCAAGGTGATATAATTATGTTGGATTAATAACATTTCTTACCTTAGAATTATTAAGCTTGTGTTTATACTTGTTAAAACATGGCAACTCGGTAATTTGCTAACTTATGAACATACTTACAAATAAAAATCCATTCATCTCTTGTACATATTTCTATGCAAATGCAAACGATTAAACAGACTTCTACTAATAAGCATGTTATTGCACATACATACTTATTAAATTAAACAATCTCTCACATATTCCTATGTCGATGCAAACGATTAATTCAACCTAACAAGCATATAAAAGATCATGTGAGGTAACAAAGTATTTTTACCTTGAAACAATTTAATCACAAAAATCCTGCAAGTTATGCAAGGCATATGTATCGTCAAATACAATGCTAATTTAATCTTCAGCTACCTTAGAAGAATTAAACATGCACAGATTAAGTATTGTGTCCATTAATTACAATTTCAATGCGTTTAAATAATTAATTCATTAGCTATCTAAACAATTAAAATGCCAGATAACTTAACATGATTTTACTTAATTAAACATTTCACGGAGGCCTTTAACAGCATAAACACAATTTTCATAATCCAAGAGAGCGAAATGAAATCAAACCAACATGAATTAAATTCAAGCTAAATTTATTAAATTAAACATTTCAAAAGCATGAATATGCATAAGAATGTTTGTCAAAACAACAACAAATAATTTAAAGAGGTAGGAAACAAGAAACAAATCCGGTGGCTCTCAGTGGCTTGTCTGATTGATCCCTTCTTCGTTCTTCGTTGTCCTTGGCTATCAAAGGGGCTTATGAACACTTCAATTGCTGCTCCAAATGGCTGGAAAAACACCTCTTTTCCAAGAGGAGAAATCGGCACAAGAACACCAAAAAGGGGAAAGGGAAAATGGGGAATTGAGAGAAAATGAGAGAGGAGAATGTGAAGGCTTGAGGTGTGATTTGAATGAGCAGCTAGGGGCTGTATTTATAGGTGTTTAAGGCTGCAAAAAATAGCACATAGTAGCAGCAAAAGAGGCCTCCCTTGGCCGGCCATCCCATGTGGCAAAGTTGAATGTTTCAACTTTGCTAAATATAGCATGGGGCTGTAACATCCCGAAATTGGGCCTAGTAGGATTGGGCCCAATGGGTCTTGAGCGTAGTAACGTTTGAATTTTTGGAGAACAAGAGATTGGCTTAAATGCAAGTTGGACCTATTAGATAAGTGATTTTGGAAGGTTAGAGGGCTTCTATGAAGTCCCGGGGATCAAACTTTGGCTTTACGGAAATTTTGGTTTTAGGTGAAAAAAACGCTGGAAGTTGGCAGGTAGGCCTTAAGAATAAAATGTGGAGAAAAATGACACAAGTGGAGTGTGTAGTGTAGTGGCAAAGTGACGCCACATAAGAGACAAGGGGTGACGCCACAAGGAAGGAAGGGGGTCCAAGGTTCAAGTCTTGGCTCTTGCATTTTGGTTTTCTTTTTGCTTGGACCTTAGAATTTGGCTCTAGATTTATATTTAGGTGCGCATGGTTTAAAACACAAAAGGAGCTTGTGGCCAAGTGGTTAGTGGCGTGGATTATGTTGCAAGGGAGCCTGGGTTCGAATATCATGAGAAGCAAGGGAGTATTTATTTTGCGGATTGGACGGCAAGAGTTTCAGTTGAATTTAAACTCTACTGACGAAGGGATCCCACATCGGAAAGATACAAAGAAGGAAGGTGAAGAGCTATATATAAAGAGCATTTCAGGAGGAGAGTTAACATACCTTGGTGGGCGCTTGGGTACAGGAGTGGTTGTAGCGCGGTTTAACACCAGACTCCTATCAGGTGTGTCACTCTCTCTACTCTAGCTGTAGAGCGGCAAATGCCGAAGTTCTGATCACGGAATAGGAGCCACACGAGCGTACGAGTGAACGTGTGGGGCTTCGACGCGAAAGTTGAGGCGTTAGTAGTATTCTTGTGTGTTGAGGCTACTTGGGCCACGATGGGCCGAAGTGGGCCCAATGGGCCCAATTGAATAAAATGTATGATGGTATAGTATATAGTGAACTAGACTAGGTGGATCTCATATGCGTGGCTAGATTTATGTTAGGTGGGCCACATCAGCGTGTGGGCCTGGATGGGCCAAATTTGGGTTTTAGGCCCAATAGTCCGGTACGACCGGAAATGGTAACCGAGTCGCTCGGGGCGACATTTGGGCCTTTGGAAAAGGCCATTGCAGGTGAAAAATTACCGATATACCCTTGAAAGGGTAAATTACCAGAACACCCTTTGAAGGTAAATTACAAAAATGCCCTTGGTGGGTAAATTACGAAAATGCCCTTGGTGGGTAAATTACGAAAATGCCCTTGGTAGGTAAAATTACGGTTATACCCTTAGAGGTTGATTAGCGTGATTATGTTGTTTTATGTCTATCTGATTATGATGGTAATTCATGTTATACTTATATTTGGTATATGTTTAGCATACATGACATACTGCATACACGAATTATTATGTCATATTGCACGGGTGTAATGAGAGGAGGGGGAAGGTATGATTTCAAACTGTCACCAGTGGTTTTGACCACACAGTGGGTTGGCCCCGCTTTCTATAATATTAGGACTAAGTCTCAGTGGGTTTGACCACCAGTGGTTTGGTACCACATGTATCTATCTTTGTGACTCGTCCCAGTGGTTTGGTACCACAGTGGGTTGGCCCTACATATCGATATACGGGATTGTCACCAGTGGTTTTGACCACAATGTGGGTTGGCCCCACACATATTATTTGTGACTACGGTCACCAGTGGTTTTGACCACCAGTGGTTTGGTACCACACGGGGTAGACTCAAGAGTTTCGGATGGTTAGGTTTTGGGTTGCATGGCATACATATTCTCTTATGAAATTGTGTAAGGGCATCAATATCTTCGGGATGGGGATTTATACACTGAGTCTCGATGACTCACCCCTTCCTTTACATTTTGTAGATGATTCATAGATCGAGGATGCGGAGCCGGGGCGGACTCGAGGTGGCCATGCGCAATATTTCGGGTTTTTGTTTTAAACTATTATTTTGATTTTTACTTTACTTTAAATTTGGTTTTGGGTTTGTAATAAGGCCACTAGATTTCATTTTTGGGATTATTTATCTATTTTGAGTTTTCACTAAATTTTGTCTAAGTTAAATACAACGGCATGCCTAAATAACCTATAAAATGAATGTTTTCCAAACTTTCACAAATTATCGAGATTTTTCTAAAACTTTACCATCGGGTAACGGCAAACAAGTAGTAACAATAAGTTAACTCAATTTTCCTTAAGACTAAATTCGAAATGGTTTCAGCAATATTACTCAAATTAATTCGGCTTTTCATAAAAATCAAAAGTTTCCTTAAAGTAAGAGATGACACCTTGTTTCCAATAACATTTCTTTACAAAATCAAATCAACAACTTGTTTTCTTTAAAGTCGATTTTTCCTGTGACATGCCGGATTCAGTCGTAGCGTGTTGACCGGGCTTAGGGTGTTATAGGGGCAATCTAAAAACCCATGAATTTTGGAGGGGTTTGAATGAGATTTGAAAGATCTTCAAGGACTCCATTGCAAGCTGAATTAATCAGCTAATAAGCTAATTTGGGCCTTCATTGTCGACGATTTAGGCTACCCAATTGGTGGCTGGTTCGGTTCAATCGGTTCGGTCCAACCAGTGCGGTTTAAGTGGACCCTTTTTCCATAATTAATTAATAATAATTTATTTAGCCCAAATTAAATTGGGAATAAATTAAGATTAATTATATTATGATTAAATCTTCATAATTGGACCATCTTGGGCTGGAAATAAATTCGCCTTGATACTTCAAATTGCTTCTCGGGTTTATTCTTCGAGCAGTGTCTGCCGAGCCGATTTTCACCCTTTGTGCGAATTTGTCGAAAATAGTCAAAATAAATCAAAATTAACTATAACATTAATTAAAATTCATCATGTTCATATTTTTAGCACAATTTAATTATTTTATAATATTTAATTATTTTTTCGACAAGAATTTACTTGAAACCACATGAATTTGGGTCAAAAAGGGCATAAAAACTATATAAATTTTCGTGTTTCCAAGACACACGGTCGTGTCCCCTCCCGTGTGGTTACTACAAGGCTTACTGAATTGCAATTCTAGCATGCAAGGGGACACACGGTCGATCCACACGCCCATAAGGCAGACCGTGTGTCACACACGGCCTAGACACACGCCCGTGTGTCTACCCATGTGGATAATTAAATGGCTATTTACCAAGCCTTTTTTCACCCTAAGTTGCACACAAACATACTCCAATTCAAATCAACACAACTCATAACCCAGAGGCACATAGAACACAAGGCATGTACTTCAAGAATTTCATATTCATTCAAGCATAGGAATTTACCAAGTATTGGCCTAACTTAAGACCATTTACAAAATGACTTTAGTAGCTTACATAGCCAACACTTTGACTAACAATTACAACTTAACAAAATACTCGAGTCCTATACATGCCATATTCAAAATAAGTCTAAATTGTTGTACCAAAGTGATGTCGATAGTGTTTTTTTCGAACTCTTACGTCCACGTTCCTCGAGTTATCTTGGCAATACTACAAGGAGAAAGGGCAATGAAAGGGGTAAGCATAAAGCTTAGTAAGTTTGCATGGAAATAAATAGCAACAATAAGCTCATAATATAATCCATTCATGGCCTTAACTAACCATACACAAATCATAGGCTTATTGCCATACTTACTTACAATTGCCCTTATTTAGCACACACCGTGCCACACGTCGCAATCATTTCTTCGTGACTCAATTACGAGTACCTGTATTCACTCATTCACATGACTTTAGTACAATTCTCATTTCTACTTCTAAACTCATCTACTTATCCCATTAATCACTAGGGATAGTCAGAGGCGTATATTCACCGTCATTACTGTAGGTACAAAGCCAATGCCACATCCTCGATGTGGTTTTATATGGAGTCACTTGTAAATGCCAATGTCATATCCCGGATATGGTCTTATATGGAGTCACTTCTAAATGCCAAAGCCTCATCCAGGATATGGTCTTATATGGACTTTCACATCAAATATCGATGCCATATCCCAGATACGGTCTTATACGATTTTCATATTCATTACCGAAGCCATGTCCCGAATATGGTCTTATACGGGATCTCAACTCGATGCCGAGGCCTTGTCCCAGACATGGTCTTATACAGGACCTAATCTATTTCATATCTCGATGATAGCATTTCCATATTCAATATAGTCCACTAGGACCTCAACATCACATTCAACATTAACTACTCAATTTAGTAGAGCATCTTGCATTAATATGATACAAAGCATTCTCAATTATGCTAACATAAATGTTGCATTAATCACATACAAACTTACCTCGTTTTCAAAATGTGCCTGTAACACCCCTAACCCGTATCCATCGCCAGACTAGGGTTACGAGGCATTACCGAAGAAGGCACAACTTAGAAGAGGCATATAAAATCTTTTCTTAACCATTAAGAACCCAATCATGCTTAATTATTCATATAGTATACTAACATTTAAATAATTAAACATTAATCATAGTCTTGCACCATTTCAAAACCAATATACTCTCCCTCTCATTAAAATTATATGCACATGTAAACATATCATTTAAATCATTTTAAGAACAGATGGCTATCAAGAACTCAATCAAATCGTTTACTAACTAATAAGCCAATATATATATACATATCAACTCATCAAATAATCACAAATACACATTCGGCCAATCACATTATCTTCCATACGAACTACTTTAATTATATACATCTTTAACTTATAATTTAAGGCCATGACAAATCATTAACAAATCTTTAAATGAACCTATCAATATGACATTAAAACACATCCAATTACATATGCAATTATATATTTACATTCTCTTAATTAAATTGCTAAGTCAAAAGTGTAAACACATACTTACATGTTTCTACTATTCGTATGTTCAATACCTATAAAATCAAATTAATCTTTGACATGCCCATCTTTTCATAATCAAAATTACATATAATTTCACATTTTCACAACAAATTATAAAACCAATTTTATATATTATGCTTGTATTCATCCACAATATTACCACCACATTACTGAATGCACATATATATTCATTAAATCTTATCTTTCCAATTCCGTTTATCAATACTTTACGAGTAATATGATCACTTCCCATTTGTTATAAACAAACATATAAACATAGTTATACATCACCAAAATCAACTCTATCTTATTAATTCTCATACTTGCCAATACATAAATACATATATAATTTATTAAACACCATTCAATTAACACCTATATACATATTCATAGATTCGTTCTACCATAGCTCACTTAATAAATAAATCATCCTTACAATATATATCAACAAACCATTACATGTCATCTAATTATATTCAACTTACATAGGACTTCGTCACTTAACATAGACAAAATTAGAACATGTACATTTAGCTCAAGTTTACATAAGAACTAAACCATTCCATCAAAATAGACATAACCAAAATATATGTATCAATCTCATAATCATGTTTATTATGCCTAATTTCAGAGCATCACACAAAACATACTTAATATGAGCATATACTCAACCACATATACTTATGTCACAACTCATTCATATCAACCACAGCAAACCATCGACAAAGATATCAAATTTAATCAAAAGAGGATAAACCATTTTTGCATGGCTATTAATTATATACATAGATACTCAATTCATATTCACCCTTTCTCTATGCTATACATGCCATATATTCGTAATTAACATAGTTGAAATACCAAAGTAAGCTGTCAATAGTGTGATAGTCTTGCTGACAATCCCCGAGCTCGTAACAAATCCAAAATCTATAAAACAGAAACCGACAAAGAAATGCAAAGTAAGCTATTTAAGCTTAGTAAGTGAATAGCAAGGTAAAGTTAATTAACTTAGCTAAATCACAAATACAAAGTTTACATCAAATATCAACTTATACACAATCGTTATTCACTACTCAAATCTCAATTCAAAGTCACATAATACCACTTTTGACCGAATACACATATTTATGTAAACATATCTTTTGTACAATGTAATGAACATATAACTTACCTTTCTTTTCTCAATACAGTTTGTATATGTACCTGAGTTCTTTTTATTCACATAACACATTAGCCTTCACATATACATGCCTATTGAACCATTCGAAATTAAAAGGATACGCGGATAGTCGAAAGCTCGTACAATGCCAATGTCCCAAATGTGGTCTTACATGTAATCACATATCGATGCCACTGTCCCAGATAGGGTCTTACACCTAAACACAAGTCGATGCCAACGTCCCAGACGAGGTCTTACACGATAACACATATCGGATATCCTATTTCATGACATATGTATCCTATCTATTCCTATGGTTCGTACGGGGCTTATGGAAGTCGAGTCTCGGTCGAATCAAGCTCAGAATTTATTCAATTAACATACCTACATTTGACCAAAAGCAAAATAAATTCAAATAATTTAATTTATTTCATAACTAATACATATTCATTGTTATATCAACATTTAAATGCTAATTGACTTACCTCAGATGCCGTCGACTGTTAAATTGGCTACTCGACTACTTTTGTCTTTCCCCGATCCAAATCTGATTTCTTTATTTCTTGATCTAAACATATTCAAATTAAGCTTATTTAAACTGTAATATCCTGAAATAGGGGTTAATTTTATTGAGTTGTTTTGCTCGAGTTTGGATTATTGTGTTATTATTAGTGATGTTTTAAGATCTAGTTATAAGTTTAGAGCAGGCCTGAGTAGTAAGAAATTTTTTTTTTAAGCTTTAAGTAAGGGGAGCTAAAGGAGCTAGGGCTTAAGGGTAATTCGTAGAGTATTTTAGCACAGGACTGGGCTTGGTAAATTGGCAAGGAGGCGCCACTTAGAGCCCTGTGATTGACGCCACTTGCAGGGGAAGGAGATCTCAGGTTCGAGCAGTAGAAATCCCATTATTTGCTTATTATTTTGACGCCAAGGAGGGGGAGGAGTTGTGCTCAGCACAAACTCTGTCAGATAAGAATGGACTAAGTCAAATTAATTCAAATAAGTGGCAGAGAGAAATTAAGGAGCTTGTGGTATTCAAATTTGTTTGAATTAGTGGCCAAGAGGAATTTGAGGAAGTGGCCGAATTTTAAACTCCTGCTTGGAGGAGTATTCGGTTTTGAGGAGCTGAGTAGAGGAGAGTGCCAAAATTTCCTTGTGTGTTCAGAGTGCAGATTAGGCTAGCTGTGGTTTTGAGTCAAAGCCGAAAACAAACCTTTTGGTGTGTTTCGATTTCTCCTTAGTGCATTATAGAGAAGTAAAAGCCGAAATTCTTTTTGTTTTAGCACCTAGCCGAATGCTCCTTTAGGTTTTTCAATCTTTAGTTGTCATTTACTTCTCATTCTTCTTCTCAGTAGTTGGCCGAATCCCTTACCCTCCCATCTCCCTCTTTTTTCTTTCTCCCATACTTGCTCAAAACTGAAAGTATCCTCTTCCCCTTTCATCTTTTTTTTCTTTTCTTCTCTCAACTTTTGTGCCGAAACTCTCTCTCCATCTCCTTTGTCGAATTCCCTCTTTTCCCTTTTCACTTCCTTTTTCTCTTCCCTTTCTCTATCCTAGCTGAAACCTATTTGTTGTCTTTGATCAACCATAGCCGAATCTCCCTTCCTTCTTCTTGTTGTGCTTTGGCCGAATATCAAACAAGGGTGGATCTTCTTCAGTTCTTCTTCAATCAGTTTTTGAGAAGGAGTAAGTGTTCATGGCTGAATGTCCTTTGTTTCATTTATCTTTTCTTTGTCATTTCTAATGGAAGCAGAAGCCGATTTCGGCAGTGGTTAGCAAGGCCTCTAATCACCTTTGAAACCGATCTCTCCTAGGTACTCTGGGATTTTGAATCAGTCGATCTAAGCCCTCTATTGTCTGGCAGTCTGTTTGGTAAGTCAAGTGGTAAGGATCTATATTGGTTCATCAATTCTTTAAGTTGTGGAAAGCTGAAGGCTATTAAGACTAAAGCCTTGTTGTTGGCTGAATGTAGGGTGAGGAGCAAGTATCGCATATTTTGGGTGTGGTGGTTTGTTTCGTAAGGCAGAAGGTAAAGTGGTGTTATTTATACGTTATCTTACTCTTCAGGGTTTATTGGTGTGGCCGAATGGCCTTGTTAATGTCTTGTGGTCTGGCCGAATGTAGGGCAAGGAGATTGAGAGTGGTAGATCAGATTTCGAGATTTAGTGCTACCGTTAGTAACAGGTGTGTAACTTACACACTTTATAATTAAGTAAAAATATTTTAATAACTTGAATGTGTTAAGCCGAAACAGTGTGGATATTGGTATGATACCCTATGGGTATGAGCAAGGATTCAGGTAAGTCCGTTTCGATATGAGTTTTGCTATTTAATGCATGATAGTATGATTTATGACATATTTGCTATGTGATTCATAATAAAGCATGATGGCATGATTTGCATGATCTGCATGAGTATGGCATGATGACGGGTGATATGAGAGGAGGGGGAAGATGATATCCGTGACTTTGGGTCACCAGAGGTTTGGCACCTCCAGTGGTTTGGTACCACAGATTATTTTGTGACTTTGGGTCACCAGAGGTTTGGCACCTCATAGCGACTTGTCCCAGTGGCTGAGCACCACAGTGGGTTGGCCCCACAGTTGACATTTTGGGATCGTCGCCAATGATTTGGTATCACACGTGGGTTGGCCCCACACTTGGTATATTGATATTTTGTGACTTTGGGTCACCAGAGGTTTGGCACCTCATAGCGACTCATCCCAGTGGCTTAGCACCACAGTGGGTTGGCCCCACATATGATATTACGGGATTGTCACCAGTGATTTGGTATCACAACGTGGGTTGGCCCCACAGATGGATTGTTCGTGACTTTGGGTCACCAGTGGTTTGGCACCACATTATTATTGGATATTGTGACATTGGGTCACCAGTGGTTTGGCACCACCAGTGGTTTGGTACCACACGGGGTAGAAAAAGGAGATACGGTTGGCTAGGTTTGGGTGTATTATTTATATTGCTTGGTTATGATTTGTGTAGGTATGTTGCATTAATCGGGAGGAGGATTTATGCACTGAGTCTTGGTGACTCACCTTCTCCCTTATCTTTTCAGGTGACTCGTAGATTGCGGATGAGGAGCCGGATGGACTTGAGGCGGCCATGCAATTAAAACATTTGGTATTACTTGGATATTTATTTCCATTTCGATTTTATTTGGGTTTGTAATAAGGCCTTTGATTATATTTTTCTTGGATTATTTATGTTTTGGATGGTTTTAAATATGGCTAAGTAAGTTATTTGATTAATTTAATAATTTGAGCATAAGTTTTCTGAACTACAAAAACGAAATGGTTTTCGAATCTTTACCATCGGGTAACATAATTTAATTGATAACAACAACATCTCGAATGGATTTCAACCATAAGTTTTCTACACTTAACCCAAACGATTTCTAATTAACTGAGCAAGAATCAATCGGGCTTCTATGGCATAAACGTTTTCTAAACCTATGGATCGACAACTGAGTTTTTTTTTTAAGATAAATTTCTGGGATTTCAAAGTAAACTATCGGTTTGCAAATAATCATGCCCAAGATTTCGACAAGTATAAAAGAACAAAGAGTTTTTCACTGAAATTTTAACCGGTAACCCGTTTTCTTCAAAACGTTTTCCTCTGTGACATGTCAGATTCGGTCGTGGTGTGTTGACCGGGTTTGGGGTGTTACAATTGTGGTATCAGAGCTAAGTTCAAAGGCTCGACTGTGGGCCCGAGGCCCAAAATGTTTTTTAAAATTTGGTTTTAAATGTTTTGTTTGAAAATATATGGTTGAAAGGCATGGCACTGAGTCTTCGGCACCAATCCACCCAGGTAAGTACCCCTCGCTATTGTTTGTGATTTTTGGATGTTATAAACTCTGAGTAACTAGGATAGTGGACTACCCTAGAGACTGAAACTGATAGGACTCTATGGAGTTGCGAAAACAAAACCCTTTAATAAGAATGATTCATAAGACTGTGCTTTAATAATAGTGGAATCATGACTAATGCATAAAACTTCTAAATCAGATAAGTCGAGACTTTAGACATGAGCACTCGAGGTGGTCGTGGTCGTAATGCACGTGGACGTGGTCGGGGTAGGATGACAGTGTTTGAACCAGTGGGAGTGCAGTCGTGGTCGGAGAATGAGATACCAAACCACCACCACCAATTGGTGGTGAGTTTCGAGATCGACCGGGATGACGCAGTTGTCACGAGCGCGGTGCTACGAGTTCTTGAGAGAGTAGCTGGAGTAGGTGGAGGCACAGGAGCTCGAAAATCTGTACTTGAGCGACTCCGAGCCAATGGAGCCGAGGTATTCCGAGGTGTTTCTGGTGTGGCTCCCAGTACGACTGAGTATTGGTTAGAGGCGACGGAGTGAATTATGGACGATTTGGATTTGATCACGAGGAAAAAAATCAGATATAGTGTCGTTTCTCCGGGATGAGTCATACCAGTGGTGGCTCACGGTTCGGGACAGTGCTGCAGCGGAAGATCTTACTTGGGATTATTTTAAGGCTGCTTATCAGAAGAAGTATGTTGGGTCTAGCTACATTGATGCGCAGTGGAAGGCATTTCTGAGGTTGGTTCAGGGAAGTAAGTCTGTATCAGAATACGAGGCAGAGTTCTTAAGGTTGAGCCGGTATGCTAGAGGCATTGTGGCTACAGAACACGAGCGATGTGTTCGATTTGAGGACGGTCTGAGAGATGAGCTGAGGTTGCTGATTGCTCCACAGCAGGAGCATGAGTTTGCTGTCCTGGTGGAAAAGGCTAAGGTAGCCGAAGGGGTTAAGGAGTCTGTAAGGCAGAATATGGATAGGAATAGACATAAGAGAGGTTTTGGATCATCTGGGTCGGCAGGTAATTCTCAGAAAAGGGCTAGGCAGTGTGGGCCGAATCAGCCTGGCATGTCTGTTGCTGCTAATCAAGGACCAGCATAGTGTAACCGTTGTGGAAAATCTCATTGGGGAGGATGTTGGACCGGTGGAAAAGGATGTTTTGAGTGTGGCCCGCTGGATCATCGTGTGAGGGACTATCTGCGTAAGTTAGCCAGGATTCAGTCTGAGGGTCAGGGCCGTGCTCAGTTCAGAAATGAAGGACCGCCATCGCAGAGGGGTCGTGGTAATGGTAGAGGAGGTAATGGTTCTGGTCGAGGCTGCGGAGCACCAGGCAGAGGTACAGGCAACACTGAGGCAAGACAGCCTGGATTGGTGTATGTAGCGAGGAGTCGAGAGGAGGGCGACACACCGGACGTCATAACTGACACGTTCTTAATCTTTGGATTTCCATATACTGCTTTGATTGATGTGGGTTCGACGCATTCATATGTTGCTAGTAGCATAGTAGAGACCATGAACCTAGACTTTGAGACTACTTCTAGGCAGATGACAGTAATTAGCCCTCTAGGTCACTCTGTAGAAGTGAATAAGCTGTATAGAGATGTACCCCTAGAACTCCAAGAGGTAGTGTTTGTGGCTGATCTGATAGAACTACCATTTGGGGAGTTCGATCTAATTCTTGAAATGGACTGGTTGGTTAAGTACCAGGCAAGTTTGGATTGTGCAGCTAAGCGCATGGTGTTGAAGACCATGGAAGGAGATGAGGTGGTTATGATAGGTAATAGAAGGAATTACCTATCCAACGTGGTATCTGCGTTGAAAGCTGAGAAGATGGTCAGGAAGGGCTGTGAAGCATTTATGGTTCATGTGTGTGCCTTGGAGGCTAAGGAGTCTGCTGTAGGGAATGTCCGAACAGTAAAGGAATTTGCTGATGTATTTCCAGAGGAACTTCCAGGACTGCCACCGGATCGTGAGGTTGAATTTGGCATAGATCTGTTACCCAGAACTGCGCCAATGTCTATTGCTCCGTATAGGATGGCCCCAAAGGAATTAGTGGAATTAAAGGCTCAGATTCAGGAGTTGTTGGATCGAGGTTTTATCTGGCCAAGTGTTTCGCCTTGGGGAGCACCGGTACTCTTTGTCAAGAAGAAAGATGGTACAATGTGGATGTGCATAGACTACCGCCAGTTGAACAAGCTGACGATCAAAAAAAAGTATCCATTGCCCAGAATAGATGACTTGTTTGACCAGCTTAAGGGTGCTTCGGTATTCTCAAAGATTGATTTAAGGTCTGGGTATCATCAGCTAAAGGTGAAAGAGGATGGTATCCACATGACGGCGTTTCGTACGCGGTATGGGCACTATGAGTTTCTGGTAATGCCATTTGGGTTGACTAACACACTGGCAGCAATCATGGACATGATGAATCGGGTATTCCAGCAGTATTTGGATCAGTTCGTCGTGGTATTTATAGACGACATCTTGGTATACTCGAAGACAGAGGAGGAGCATGATGCGCATTTGCGAGTGGTGTTGCAGATTCTGAGGGAAAAGTAGCTATATGCTAAGTTTAGTAAGTGCGAGTTCTGGCTTAGGGAAGTGACTTTCTTGGGACATGTAGTATCAGCTGAGGGGATTAGAGTGGATCCTCGAAAGATTGAGGCAGTGTTGGATTGGAAGCCGCTAAGTCAGTGGCTGAAATTCAGAGTTTTCTAGGTTTGGCAGGGTATTATCGAAGATTTGTAGAGGGATTTTCTTTGATTGCAGCACCGATGACCAAGTTGCTAAGGAAATGAGTTCCATTTGTGTGGACTGAGAAGCAGCAAGAGAGTTTCGATAAGCTAAAGAAGATTTTGACTGAAGCTTTGGTTTTGATTCAGCCTGAGGCAGGAAAGGAATTCACGGTATATTGTGATGCATCACATACGGGCTTGGGATGTGTGCTGATGCAGGAAGGGAAGGTAGTGGCTTATGCATCTCGACAGCTGAGACCGCATGAAGTTAACTATTCGACGCATGACTTGGAGTTAGCTGCAGTGGTCTTCGCTTAGAAAATATGGAGACACTATTTGTACGGAGAGAGGTCAATAGTCTACACAGATCACAATAGTCTGAAGTACCTTTTGACTCAGAAGGATTTGAACTTGAGGCAGTGCAAATGGATTGAGTTGTTGAAGGACTACGACTGTTCGATTGAGTATCATCCGGGCAAGGCTAACATAATGGCAGACGCGTTGAGCTGTAAGGTTGTATCAGACTTAAGAGCGATGTTCGCCCATCTTAGCTTGTATGACAATGGGAGTATTCTGGCAGAATTGCAGGTTAAGCCGACTTGGGTTGAGCAGATCAAGGAGAAACAGTTAGAGGATGAGGATTTGAATGCGCGGAGGTTACAAGTTCAGAATGGTGGTTTGGAGGATTATAGTTTGTCTAGTGATGGAGTGCTGTGTTTCCAAGGGAGAGCTTGTATGCCGAAGGATGTCGAGTTAAGGCAGAGGATTCTTCAGGACGCACATAGCAGCCCATACGCTATGCATCCTGGAGGTAGCAAGATGTATCGAGATTTAAGAGAACAGTTTTGGTGGCCAGGTCTGAAGCGGGAAGTAACAGAGTTTGTGGGTAAGTGTCTGACGTGTCAGAGGTCAAGGCTGAACATCAGTTGCCGTTAGGGTTGCTTCAGTCGGTGTAGATTCCACAGTGGAAGTGGGAAAGGATCACTATGGATTTCGTCAGTGGATTACCCTTTACGCCTAGCAAGAAGGACTCAGTTTGGGTGATTGTGGATCGTCTGACTAAATCAGCTCACTTCATATCGGTAAAGGTTGATTACTCGCTTTAGAAGTTAGCTAAGCTGTATGTGTCAGAAATAGTGAGGTTGCATGGTGTGCCATGTCGATCATCTCGGATAGGGATCCCAGATTTACGTCGAGGTTTTGGAAAGCTTTGCATCAGGCTTTGGGTACACGCTTGGATTTCAATATGGCATTTCATCCACAGTCTGACGGGCAGTCGGAAAGGGTTATACAGATTTTAGAAGATATACTGAGAGGTTGTGTTTTGGACTTCAGAGGTAGCTAGGAAGAGTTTCTACCATTAGCTGAGTTCGCATACAACAATAGTTACCAAGCAAGCATCAAGATGGCACCATATGAGGCGTTATATGGTAGGAAGTGTCGCACACCTACATGTTGGACAGAGTTAGGTGAACGTCAGATGTTGGGACAAGAGTTGGTTGCAGAGACTGAGGACAAGGTTAAGTTGATTCAGGCTCGGTTGAAGGAAGCTTCAGACAGGCAGAAGTCATATGCCGATCTCAAGCGGAGGGATATAGAGTTTGCCGTGGGTGATAAGGCCTTTCTGAAGGTCTCGCCATGGAAGAAGGTATTGAGGTTTGGAAGAAAAGGCAAGTTAAGTCGAAGGTTTATTGGACCGTATAAGGTACTAAGACGAGTGGGACCAGTAGCCTACCAGCTTGAGTTGCCAGCAGAGCTAAGTTAGATTCACGATGTATTCCATGTTTCCATGCTTAGACGTTATCGTTCAAATCCATCGCATATTGTAGCAATGGAGGAAATAGAGGTGAGTCCAGATATGACCATGGAAGAGGAACCAGTGCAGATTCTGGATCGAGATGTGAAAGTCTTGCGTAAGAAGTCCGTTCCATTGGTGAAAGTGTTATGGCGAAATCATGGTGTGGAAGAAGCTACATGGGAACCAGAGGATGTGATAAGACAGCAATACCCTCAACTCTTTTGACCAGGTAATTTCGAGGCCGAAATTATTTTTAGGGGGGTAGAACTGTAATATCCTAAAATAGGGGTTAATTTTATTGAGTTGTTTTGCTCGAGTTTGGATTATTGTGTTATTATTAGTGATGTTTTAAGATCTAGTTATAAGTTTAGAGCAGGCCTGAGTAGTAAGAATTTTTTTTTTTAAGCTTTAAGTAAGGGGAGTTGAAAGAGCTACGGCTTAAGAGTAATTCGTGGAGTATTTTAGCACAGGATTGGGCTTGGTAAAGTGGCAAGAAGGCGCCACTTAGAGCCCTGTAATTGACTTGCAGGCGAAGGAGATCTCAGGTTCGAGCAGCAGAAATCCCACTATTTGCTTATTATTTTGACTCCAAGGAGGGGGAGGAGTTGTGCTCAGCACAAACTCTGTCAGATAAGCATGGACTAAGTCAAATTAATTCAAATAAGTGGCAGAGAGAAATTAAGAAGCTTGTGGAATTCAAATTCGTTTGAATTAGTGGCCAAGAGGAATTTGAGGAAGTGGCCGAATTTTGAACTCCTGCTTGGAGGAGTATTCGATTTTGGGGAGCTGAGTAGAGGAAAGTGCCAAAATTTCCTTGGGTGTTCAGAGTGCACATTCGGCTAGCTGTGGTTTTGAGTCAAAGCAGAAAGCAAACCTTTTGGTGTGTTTCGATTTCTCCCTAGTGCATTATAGTGAAGTAAAAGTCGAAATTCTTTTTGTTTTAGCACCTAGCCGAATGCTCCTTTAGGTTCTTCAATCTTTAGTTGTCATTTACTTCTTTTTCTTCTTCTCAGTAGTTGGCTGAATCCCTTACCCTCCCATCTCTCTCTTTTTTCTTTCTCCCATACTTGCTCAAAACTGAAAGTATCTCCTTCCCCTTTCATCTATTTTTTTCTTTTCTTATCTCAACTTTTGTGCCGAAACTCTCTCTTCATCTCCTTTGCCGAATTCCCTCTCTCCCCTTTTCACTTTCCTTTTCTTTTCCCTTTCTCCATCCTAACCGAAACCTATTTGTTGTCTTTGATCAACCATAGCCGAATCTCCCTTCCTTCTTCTTGTTGTGCTTTGGCCGAATATCAAACAAGGGTGGATCTTCTTCGGTTCTTCTTCAATCGGTTTTTGAGAAGGGGTAAGTGTTCATGGCCGAATGACCTTTGTTTCCTTTCTCTTTTCTTTGTCATTTCTAATGGAAGCAGAAGCCGATTTCGGCAGTGGTTAGCAAGGCCTCTAATCACCTTTGAAACCGATCTCTCCTAGGTACTCCGGGAGTTTGAAGCAGTCGGTCTAAGCCCTCTATTCTCTGGCAATCGGTTTGGTAAGTCAAGTGGTAAGGATCTATATTTGTTCTTCAATTCTTTAAGTTGTGGAAAGCCGAAGGCTATTAAGACTAAAGCCTTGTTGTTGGCCGAATGTAGGGTGAGGAGCAAGTATCGCATATTTTAGGTATGGCGGTTTGTTTCGTAAGGCAGAAGGTAAGGTGGTGTTGTTTATACATTATCTCACTCTTTGGGGTTTATCCGAATGGCCTTGTTAATGGTCTTGTGGTTTGGCCGAATGTAGGGCAAGGAGATCGAGAGTGGTAGATCGGATTTCGGGATTTAGTGCTAGCGTTAGTAACAGGTGTGTAACTTACACACTTTATAATTAAGTAAAAATATTTTAATAACCTGAATGAGTTAAGCCGAAACAGTATGGATATTGGTATGATACCCTATGGGTATGAGCATGGATTCGGGTAAGTCCGTTTCGATATGAGTTTTGTTATTTAATGCATGATAGTATGATTTATGACATATTTGCTATGTGATTCATAATAAAGCATGATGGCATGATTTGCATGACCTGCATGAGTATGGCATGATGACGGGTGATATGAGAGGAGGGGGAAGATGATATCCGTGACTTTGGGTCACCAGAGGTTTGGCACCTCCAATGGTTTGGTACCACAGATTATTTTGTGACTTTGGGTCACCAGAGGTTTGGCACCTCATAGCGACTTGTCCCAGTGGCTGAGCACCACAGTGGGTTGGCCCCACAGTTGACATTTTGGGATCATCGCCAATGATTTGGTATCACACGTGGGTTGGCCCCACACTTGGTATATTGATATTTTGTGACTTTGGGTCACCAGAGGTTTGGCACCTCATAGCGACTCGTCCCAGTGGCTTAGCACCACAGTGGGTTGGCCCCACATATGATATTACGGGATTGTCGCCAGTGATTTAGTATCACAACGTGGGTTGGCCCCACAGATGGATTGTTCGTGACTTTGGGTCACCAGTGGTTTGGCACCACATTATTATTGGATATTGTGACATTGGGTCACCAGTGGTTTGGCACCACCAGTGGTTTGGTACCACACGAGGTAGAAAAAGGAGATACGGTTGGCTAGGTTTGGGTGCATTATTTATATTGCCTGGTTATGATTTGTGTAAGTATGTTGCATTAATCGGGAGGAGGATTTATGCACTGAGTCTTGGTAACTCACCTTCTCCCTTATCCTTTCAGGTGACTCATAGATTGCGGATGAGGAGCCGGATGGACTTGAGGCGGCCATGCAATTAAAACATTTGGTATTACTTGGATATTTATTTCCATTTCGGTTTTATTTGGGTTTGTAATAAGGCCTTTGATTATATTTTTCTTGGATTATTTATGTTTTGGATGGTTTTAAATATGGCTAAGTAAGTTATTTGATTAATTTAATAATTTGAGCATAAGTTTTCTGAACTACAAAAACAAAATGGTTTTCGAATCTTTACCATCGGGTAACATAAATTAATTGATAACAACAACATCTCAAATGGATTTCAACCATAAGTTTTCTACACTTAACCCAAACGATTTCTAATTAACTGAGCAAGAATCAATTGGGCTTTTATGGCATAAACATTTTCTAAACCTATGGATCGACAACTGAGTTTTTTTTTTTAAGATAAATTCTCGGGATTTCAAAGTAAACTATCGGTTTGCAAATAATCATGCCCAAGATTTCTACAAGTATAAAAGAACAAAGAGTTTTTCACTGAAATTTTAACCGGTAACCCGTTTTCTTCAAAACGTTTTCCTCTGTGACATGTCAAATTCGGTCGTGGTGTGTTGACCGGGTTTGGGGTGTTATATAAACACCATTACATTCAATTTAACCTAAAAACACATGAATGGGAAAATTATAATTTTGCCCCTAACATTTCACAATTTTTACAATTTAGTCCTTTTTGCACAAAACACAAAATTTGACTATACTCCTTAAGGGCCGAATATTCCTAGTCCTCATACAAGTCCATACATTTCATTTATTTCGCATTTTATTCCCTCAAAAATTTGTTTTTGCAATTTAGTCTAAATTACTCAATTTCATCAAAATTTCAAAGACAGAACTTGTTAATCTAACACATATATTTCATATTTCATCATCAAACATCAAAAACCACAAGGTATCATCATTGGAAAAACACAAAATCATAATCACAATAAAAAATTAAGACATGGGTTTTGTTCATTTCTAAGCAACGATCTCAAAAACGTAAAAATTATCAAAAACCGAACAACTAACATACCTTAACCAAGCTTCAAATGGCCGAAACTTTCCTAGGTTTTCTTTCTTCTTCTTAAGCTTACATTCAGCTATCAATAAAAGATGGAGAAGATGGATTTGTTTTATGTTATTTTAACATATAAAATTAGTTATAATTAGTTTACTATTATACCCTTTTAAATTAAATTACTTAACATATGTTTTAAGGTCATTTTAGACCATTGCCGCCCACTAACCTATAAAATGGGCCAATTGACCTTTAAGGATTACATATTAAAAAGCCAATATCAAATAAGCACTTTACACTTTAGTTTGTAACTTTTACATTTTACGTGATTAAGTCCTTTTATTTAATCGGGCACCTAAACAACAAAATTAAGTCACGAAAATTTAACACCAACAAATTCACACATAATTAACACGGAAAATAATTTTTAGATATTTTTTAGACTCGAATTTGTGGTCCTGAAACTACTATTCCAATTAGGGTCAAAATCGGGCTATTACAACTCTCCCCCCTTACGGATTTTCGTCTCCGAAAATCTTACCGATGAATAGGTTTGGATAACGTTCTACCATCGTATCATCTGAATCCCAAGTTGCTTCCTCAACCCCGTGCCTTTGCCACAGTACTTTGATCAATGGAATTTTCTTATTTCTCAATTCTTTTATCTCGAGAGCTAGAATACAAATCGGTTCCTCTTCATATGTTATATCAGGCTGAATCTCAATCTCTATAGGACTAATCACATGTGAGGATCAAATTGGTGTCTACGAAGCATCGAGACATGAAATAAATTATGAATCTTCTCTAGCTCAGGTGGCAACTGGAGTTTATAAGCCACTGGCTCGATACGCTCAGTGATCTCATATGGTCCAATGAATCTCAGACTAAACTTGCCTTTACGACCGAATGAGCACTTTCTTCCACTGTGAAACTTTCAAAAACACTTGATCTCCGATCTGAAATTCAATATCTTTACATTTCAAATCCGCATATGACTTTTGACGATCTGATGTAGCTTTCAAACTATCACGGATCACTGCTACTTTCTGTTCAGTTTCTTTGATCAAGTCAACCCCGTGTATCTTATTTTCACTGAGCTTGGTCCAATACAATGGTGTACGACATTTTCGACCATACAAAGCCTCGAAGGGTGCCATCTTGACACTAGATTGAAAGCTATTATTATAAGCAAATTCAATCAAAGGTAAATATCGTTCCCACGTACCTTCTAACTCGAGAATGCAACATCTCAACATATCCTCAAGTACCTGAATGATTCGTTTCGGACTAACCGTCTGTTTGTGGATGAAAAGCCGTGCTACCTAAATTACTGATCGTGTGTCAGAGTCTTAAAAATTTATAAAAAGAATGATCGAGCCTAGAAACTAACTATGACAATGATGGAGGCAAGTGCACCTATCGAACAGTAGTATAGCTTAGTGGCAAGACCGAATTGTCGAACCCAAAGTAACCAAAAGTATTAATACTAACTTTCTTTTTATTATCTAGCCTAGAAATTAAAGGATTTATTAAAATATTCTAAAATTAACTAACTATTAAGCCTAAATGCAACGGCAAAGAGAATGAATTGGGGAAAATACTTGTGGGAAAAACCAATTGATTAAGACAATACCATAGGAAGAATCCACCTAGACTTCACTTGTTATCTAACTCTAAACCAGATGATTTATTCACTTGACTTCATCCGTAGGATTCCCTAATGTATATTAATATCTCTTTTGAGGCTACTAACGTCTAACCCTAGGTTGATTAATTGAAATCTCTTTCTAATTAAAACCCCTAGAATTGCATTAACTTGATCCATGGACTCCCATATTAGGTTTGACCCTAATCCGATAGATTTGCGTCATCCTATCACTAAGGTTGCGATCAACTCTGCTTAATTATGCTAGATCTACTCTTAAACAGGGACTTTTGCTCCACTGCCTAAGCACATCAATACTTGAATTAATATCCTAAAATATCAAAGCAAGAATTAAGAACACATAATTACGAACAAATCAAGTATTTATCATATAGTTCAGAAAATAATAACAAGATCCGTCTTAGGTTTCATCCCCCTCAGGTATTTAAAGGGTTTAGTTCATAATGATAAAAGAATACATCTCAGAAGAAAATAATAAACAAAACATAAGAAAAACCCTAAAACCCCCTGAAGGAATTGAAGAGAAGATCTTCCGTCTTGAGTATAACTCTGGCTTCTTGAGATGAATCAACTAGCTTTCTTCGAGTAAGCTCCACAATTCTGGCCTTTATGGCTTGGCTCTTCGGCCTAACTGGACGCTTCACTAGACTCCCCCTGAAGGTTGGCCTTTAGGGTGTTTATATAGGCTTTTGGAATGGCTTTCTTTGCCTCTAAGTACCCTAATCTGAATGACACTCTTCTTTGTCACGGTAGGGACACGTCCATGGCATATGCCCGTGTGAATCATGGTCAGGCCGTGTTTGGGTCTGTTAATGAGGCACGACCGTGTGGTCTTGGGCCCAGGCCGTGTCGATTTTGTGATATGGCCCATTTACTTCGTTTTCGGCCCGTTTCTCGTTCTTTTCATCCTCCGGTGCTTTTCTAAATATAAAACATGAAATTAAAGGATTAAGATCACCAAATTCCACAATTCAGGGAATAAATCATCCAAAAGTATGCTAAATATGGGATTAAAATATGTTTATATTATGGCTTATCAACTACCCCCACACTTAAGCATTTGCTTATCCTCAAGCAAAATTCTCAACTTACAATTAAAATGAACTTCCTTAATTCATAATATTCATCAATAATGTTTCATCATAATTCATAGATAATTCATACATTGATAATTTAAATAGAAAGATACTAAAGATTCAAACAATCAAAGTTATAGTTTTTGTAGCATGAAAATATAGGTGTTTTCCCCTTACCTAAATAATCACCTTTAATTCAAAATTGACAAGAATTGGCATCCTCATTAAGGATTCACTCAAATCACTCAAAGTGTTTAAGGTTCAAAATTAAGCACTCAAAAGTCGAACATGAAAAGTTAATCCCATAGGCTTCCCTGAAAATCAAATCTCCACCACTGCAGAATAAGATGATACACAAATCAAAAGGTCTTTAAAAAGGGTTGTAATGGGGCTTGGGTTAAAGGTGTGGATAAAGGCTGAATTAGAGGTTAGAATCGAGATTGAATTGACGATTTACCTAACTAGAAAAATGAACTAATCCTGAATAATTGTATCAATTGAAAGTATGAAATAACATGAGCTTCTTCTTAAGATGTGGAATTTAAACGTACAAGCTCAATTACATAGAGCTAATATTGAATATACTTTGTTTTTTTTAAGAACAAATCAAGTCATAAAAGATAAATTTAACTACTGAATTAAAGATTATATTTAGGCAACTGATCAAATCAAATCTCGATATAAGGGTGGTCAAGAGGAATGGTGATAACAAATACAGATCGGGTTTTGGGTTAATATTAGTGGGTGAGTCAATAAAAAGGGTTGCTATGATCAAAAGGGTTCACTAGGGGTTAATTGTGAGGGTAGGCTTTTAGTGGAGTGAGTGGGTTAAGTCCTAAGTGCCTTTATCATCTCAGTATATCAAATCAATTAATGTGGTCTCGACATGTATAATCGAAGCAAGTTCTAGAATAACAGCTCAATGTTGACACACTCATAATCACAAGGTAAGCACGAAAGAATGTACGCTCTAAAAGGCTCAAAATCTCACAAAAATTATGGGTTTTTGATATCAAATTTGTAAATTTCAAACTTCAAGGTAATAATTAGATTCAGGTAGACAACCTAACAAAATTTTAATTTTTGAAAATAGACTCATCATGCTTAATTCTCTAGTCTCCTAAAGTTTAAATCATCACTGCACAATTATCAATGGTTTAATTCGAAACATATCAATAAAAATTATAAATCACAGGAAATTTCATTCTAGTAGTAATATGAGAAAATTACTTAAAGACAAGGTATCATTCAGGGATTTGATAATAATGCAAAAAGTTAGGCACTTTCTCGAAATAAATATTCACCCCCCACACTTAAGATATACATTGCCCTCAATGTACAAAGATATATATGAAATTAAGGAGAAAGGGAGAGGTGAAACTTCCTGAATTTGGATGGCTTCCTTGAGTTGGGAGTGTCGTGGTGTGGTGGTCACCGACAATCTCTGCGTTAGATGAAGAAATTGGGAAGCTCGTGAAGAATTAGCCAGGAAATAATAATAATAATTCAAAATATACTAAATATATATTTAAAGACAAGAAAGATAAAGAGAAAGAAGATAGAAAATAAAATAAAATTAAAAGAAAAGATTAATGGACTGAAGAGTCCTTATTGTTAAATGGTTAGCGAGGTGGGCTTGATTTCTAAGGCTGTGGTGTGTGATTCCCAAGCAGCCTTTAGAACCTACATCAAAGAAAATGAAATAAAATAGATTAAACCAAGTAAAAGGAGACTAAAGAAAAGGAAAATAAAGGAGAAGGGAAAATAAAAAGAAAAGTTAAATGGACTCAAAGGTCCTTTTTCCGTCAAGTTAATGAAGCGGCTGGCATGAACTTATGGAGATCGGTCTCATAGAGGGAGACTGTGCTAGGATCCTTCCGCTTCTTCGACATGGGTATGGTTAGATCTTGAGTTAGGGGAATGAAGAAAAAATGAAAATGAAGATTTAAGAGTGTAAAGGGTTATGGAAGAAGAAGAAGAATAGGGAGTAGGTAAGAAGAGGAGAGGGGTGGTTTAAATAGAAATTTCAGGTCTGATACATCCCCATGCGCGTGTACTGTGGGTGTGTCAAGTCACACGGTCGTGTCACACGGCCGTGTTTTGCTTCGTTCGTTTCTCCCAAGCCCATCTGCAGGTCGCCCCGCCCGTGTTGCTAAAACAGTGTCGGCCACGGCCGCACCGCATGACCGTGGTGTTTAGTTAGGCCCCGTGGCTTGAAGATATTTTTCGTCATGTGTCATACTATATTTTCCATGTCAGTACGTACATCCGTAGCCTCCACACGGCCACGGCCACGGTCGTGTGCAAGGCCGTGTGGTGTGGAAATTTGCACTTAGTTAGTTTATAGTTAGGTGCTAAAAAGGAAAAGTAAAAGTAAAAATAAAAATGTGAAAATTAATGGGGTTAGTGCTCGGGTTGCCTCCCGAGAAGTGCTTGTTTATAGTCTTAAGCTAGACTTACCTCTCATTCGCACATTCATGGTGGTTTGAGGAGTTGAAAGTCCTTCCTCATGCTATCAGTCCTATTATAAGTATATAGTTCAAGTCGAGTAATGTTTACTTTAAAAGTGCCAAATATAGGATTACTTACCTCGACTATTCCGTATGGGAAAACATTGAGTACCCTAAAAGTGATTTCTTTGTTTGTATTAGGGTCAGGAGGAGGTATTTGAGGGTCTACTTTATCTAACAATACTTGATCTCCAATCTTAAATTCATTTGTCCCACGGAATGGTGTTGGTTCTACTTTGTGTATCCCTAACTTCTCCTTGAAGTGTGTCTTCCACTCGTCTAGTTCATCAATATGAAGCCTTCGTTCCTCATGAGTTATTTCCTTGTTGGCATGAGGTCTATGGTCTGGCTCAGTTGGGTTGTTCCGTGGTGCTTCCTAAAAAGAAGGTTTAACCGAATGGTCATTAATAAAATTAATTTTCTCACCTTGATTACTCGATGTCCTAGCCGAGTCAAGAGCCTGGAGACTGATTGATTTGTCACCTACACATGATTTGTCACCTACACAAAGTATGAGTTCACCTGCGCTGACATCAATTTTAGTCCTGGCAGTTGCTAAAAAGGGTCTTCCTAAAATTAAGGGGATACTATTGTCCTCATCCATGTCTAAAACGACAAAGTCTAATGGGAATACAAATTTATCAATTTTTACAAGAACATCTTCAATTATACCCCTAGGAATTCTAATAGTTTTATCAGCTAATTGAATGTTCATCCTAGTTTGTTTGGGGTTTCCCTAGACCTAGTTGTTTAAACGTTTTATAAGGCATAACATTTATGCTTGCCGCTAAACAAGCTAAAGCATTATCAATAGATAAACTACCAATTAAGCATGGAATTGTAAAACTCCCTGGATCTTTTAATTTTTGTGGTAGTTTGTTTTGCAACATTGCTGAGCACACTGTTTTTAGTTCCACATGCGATTCCTCGTCTAACTTCCTTTTGTTTGTTAACAGATCTTTTAAAAATTTCCTTGAATCTGGCATCTGCGAAAGAGCTTCAAGAAATGATAAGTTAATACGTAATTTCTTTCAGAGTTTAAGGAATTTATCTAACTGTTCATCTATGTTGTCCTTCTTCATCGCATCGGGGTACGGTATACGTGGTTGGTACTCTTTAATTACCGGTTTTGGGTTATCATGGTTTACCTCATCTTTACCTTCCTTTACCACATTCTTTTGGCTTACCGTAGGCTCATCTAACCCTACACTATCTTGAGCTGTTATGGCTTGAAGTTGCTCCTTTGGGTTTGTTTCAGTGTTGCTTGGCAAGCTGCCTTATAGTCGTTCAGAGATCAGCTTAGCGAGTTGCCCTAATTGGTTCTCGATCCTTTGAATCGATGCTTGTTGATTTTTTAGTGTTGTCTCGATGTTTTGAAAATGTGTTTCTGACACCGCTATGAATTTTGTCAGCATCTCTTCAAGGTTCGGCTTCTTTTCCTGTGGGTAGGGCTGTTGTTGGAAGTTTGGAGGAGGTTATTGTCTCTAGTTTCCTTGACCACCCCATGAAAAATTGGAGTGATTCCTCCAACTTGGATTATATGTATTATTATAAGGGTTATTTTGAGATTTAAAATTGTTACCCATATAGTGAACTTGCTCGTTCTCAGCGCTCGGGTTGTAAGGTGGATATTCTGTATTGCTCATCCCTCCTCTATTTGTATCGCACTGCATGACTGGATGTACCTACAAAGAATCACATACGCCATCAATCTTTTTATTTAATAGTTCTACCTAGTTTGATAGCATGGTTACTGCGTCAAGGTTGAAAACACTAGCTACTTTTTTTGGCTTGGTCCTTGTGACTTGACACTGATAGTCATTCAGTGACATCTCTTCAATAAATTCGTAGGCAGCCTCAGGTGTTCAGTTATTCAAGGTTTCGCCGGTGGCTGAATCAATTAATTGTCTTGTTGAAGGGTTCACACCTTTGTAAAAGGTTTGGACCTGTAGCCCCAAGGGTAATCCATGGTGTGGGCACCTTATCAATAGATCTTTGTATCTCTCCCATGCATCGTAGAGTGTTTCTAAATCCATCTGCACAAAAGAAAAGATTCATTTCTTAACTTGGTCGTTTTTGTAACATCTTTAAAACGGGGTCTTTGCGTTTTATCTACTTGCATGTACATAGTATGGATGTCATGTTAGTTTAGGCTATTTTAGGGTCTAGGCATGAGCCAGGGGTAGGCTAGGGCCATAGCAAATATTTATTTTTTTAGCGCTTAGAGAGGGGCGCTGTTTGAGTTAGGTGTTAAGGGGAAATAGTGGTATGTTTTGACACAAGAATCCAAGTGCTAAAGTGGCAAGGGAGGCGCCACTTAAGGTGCAAGGGAGGCGCCACTTAAGGTACAAGGGAGCGACGCCTCATACAAGCTAGAGGGCCTTGGTTCGAGCTGCAAGATTCCCCTTTTTGCTTGTTATTTTTGATGCCAAGATCAGGAGGAGTTGTGCTCAGGATGGACTCTGGTGGATGACTGTTGAAGGAGTCAACAGATTCAAATAAGTGGAGGAGAGAAATCGGTGGAGTTTGAAAAATTCAAACAGGTTTAAATGAGTGGTCAGGAGGAAATTGTGGAGGAAAAAGGGGGATGGACACTTGAGCTTAGAGTTGGCCGAATGTCAAACTCTAGGGGAGAGGGGAGAAATCGGTTTTGGGTAGCTTAGGGGGGTGTTGAATTTCAATAGTAAATTAGGAGAGCATTTTCGGCTAGCTATGAAAGGCTAAAGACATCCTTTTACTTCCTTTTTTTTTTGTCAAAACCGAATTACCCCATAACACCTTTGTTGTGTTTTCATTTCTCTCAGGTACCAAAACCGAAACCTCTTCTAAATCTCTTTTGTGTTTGGCCGAATCTACCTTGCTCCCCACTCATCATTTGTGATTCATTTTCTTGCCATATCCTTAAGAACCGAAACCTCATCTACTATTCCTCCTCTTCATTTTTTTTTCACTTTTATTTTGTTGTTAGCCGAAACCTTCTGAAGCATTAACCCTTGTCAAAAACTTTGATACTCACCTCTCCTCTCATTCAACACCTGATCCGAATACTTCTGGCCATACTTTCTTTTGTTTTTCTTTCGTTCCTTCATAGTCTCCTTAGGTGCCGAAATCTATTTTCCTTCTCTATTTCTCAAAGCCGAAATCTCAAACCTATTCCCTATTCCATATTTCTTTTTGAGGCCAAAACTTCCAAGGTTGCATTTGAGGATCTTTATTCTTATTTTCAGCTTTACTAATCGGATTCTCTTTTATTTTAGCGCTGCCGATTCTTGCTGGGTGTTGGTCGAATCTGTTAAGTTAGGGTAAGGGGCGATTTCCTTTTTGCGTTATCTCTTTCGGGTTTTCTTGCCAACGCCAAATGGCTATTTGGCCTAATGGTGTTGTTTTGGCCAAATGTAGGAGGGAAGTGAAGTTTTCGTTTGGACTCTCAAGATCTATTCAATCTGTGGATAATATCTTGAACCTCGGGGTTTGTCGATCTAGGTAAGAGCCTTCGCTTTGAGTAATGTGTTAACCTTTTAGATTTAATTTCGTTGCTTTAACCTGATTTAGTGACTAAGGTGCGTTCATGGACTCGAATGCCAGCCAAGCGTTAGGAGGGGTTGGATCGGTGAATCCAGTCTCTAAGTTCAAGAAGAGGGCTGTGTCTGCTATTCGTGATTGGCCACCGGGTTGCGGGCCGGCATCTGAGCAAAGTAGTAGGCCGATAGCAGTAGTGTTGGTTAATGACAGTGTCAACGTAGAGAGTGTCGTATTACAGGTAATCAGGTATGTAACTTTTACACACTTCATACATTAATATGTTTTATCTTGTATACTGTCAAAAGCCAGGATAACTGTTGAATTCGATAAGTTACCCATGTGGGTAAAAGCGAGGACTCTGGGTAACTCCACTATGATTGGCTAACGTTAAACGCCTCTGTTAAATCAGCATATGCCATGTTATGTTATTTCTGAATGTTAAGCATGATTATTTTGCCTTGGAAAGCATGTTATTAAAAATGGATGATGAGAGGAGGGGGAAGGTATGATTTCAGACTGTCACTAGTGGTTTGGTACCACACAGTGGGTTGGTCCCGCTTACTATAATATTTTAACTAAGTCTCAGTGGTTTGGCACCACCAGTGGTTTGGTACCACATATATCTATCTTTGTGACTTGTCCTAGTGGTTTCGTACCACAGTGGGTTGGCCCCACATATCGATACGGGATTGTCATCAGTGGTTTGGTACCACAATGTGGGTTGGCCCCACACATGATTATTTGTGACTTCGGTCACCAGTGGCTTGGTACCACATATATTATTTGTGACTACGGTCACCAGTGGTTTGGGACCACCAGTGGTTTGGTACCACACAGGGTAGATTCAGGAGTTTTGGATGGTTAGGTTTTGGGGTTGCATGGCATACATATTCACTTATAAAACTATGTAAGGGCTTATTACCTTTGGGATGGGGATTTATACACTGAGTCTGGCACCCCTTCCTTTACATTTTGCAGATGATTCTTAGATCGCGGATATGGAGCCGGGACGGACTCGAGGTGGCCATGTACGATATTTCGGGTTATTGTTTTAACTTATTGTTTCGGACTTAGTTTACATTAAATTTGGTTTTTGGTTGTAATAAGGCCACTAAATTTTACGTTTGGGATTATTTATTTGTTTGAATTTTCACTCAATTTTGTTTAGTTATTGACGGCATGCCTAATAAACCTATAAAATGAATGTTTTCCAAAACAATTTCAAAATATCGGGATTTTCCAAAACTTTACCATCGGGTAAACCGCAAACATGTAGTAACAACAATTTAATTAAATTTTCTTTAAAACTAGTTTTGAAATGAATACCGCAACTTACTTTAAACAACTAGGCTTTTCATAAAATCAAAAGTTTTCCTTAGAATTAAAGACAACCACCTGTTTTTTTTCAAAAATGATTTTCCCCTACGACAGCTCAGACTAGGTCGTAGTGTTTTAGCTGGGGTGGGGTGTTACAATTGTGGTATCAGAGCCTGGTTCAAAAGCTCGGCTGTGGGCCTGAGGCCCAAAGTGTTTTCAATAAGGGGTTACAAAATGATTTTGATGGAAAATGCATGATTTGGGAAAGCATGGCACCTGAGTCTCCGGCACCAATCCGCAACGGTAAGTCCCCTAAACTGCTGTTATTATGGTTTAATGATTGTGATATGGATGTTAGTGATAAAGATTCACTTTAGAGACTGAGACCGTAGGGTTGTGTGCACTTGCGAGAACAACTACTATAATAAAATGTTCATAAAACTGTGCTGTAATAAACAGTGGAAGAAAGCTAACACATAAAATTCTTAAACTAGAATAATACATGAACGCTAGTCATGAGCACTCGAGGGCGTGGGCGTAATACGCGTGGTCGTGGTAGAGGTAGGTTGATCGTGTGTCGAACCGTGGGAGTGCGCCATGGGTCGAAAAATGAGGTGCCGCCGCGCACGCCGAGGGGGTGTAGAGTTCCACGGTCAGACGAGTGGTGATGACGCGGTGTCGTAGACGATGCTACGGGTCCTGGAGAGAGTTGCTGGTGCAGGCGTTGGAACGAGAGCTCGAAAATTAGTGTCTGAAGGACTCCGAGCCAATGGGATAGAAGCTCCGGTTTTGATCCAGCCTGAAGCGGGGAAGGAGTTTATGGTTTATTATGATGCGTCGCATACTGGTTTGGGATGTGTGCTGATACAGAGGGGAAAGTAGTGGCGTATGCGTCTCGACAGTTGAGACCTCATGAAGTGAATTACCCGACGCATGATCTGGAGTTGGCTGCAGTGGTTTTCGCTCTGAAAATTTGGAGGCATTACTTGTATGGGGAGAAGTCTATAGTCTACACTGATCACAAGAGTTTGAAATACCTCTAGACTCAGAAGGAATTGAATTTGAGGCAGCGAAGGTGGATCGAGTTGTTGAAGGATTACGACTGCTCGATTGAATACCATCCGGGTAAGGCTAACGTAGCAGTTGATGCGTTAAGCCGTAAGGTGGTAGCAGACTTGAGAATAATGTTTGCCCACCTTAGTCTTTATGATGACGGAAGTCTGTTAGCGGAATTGCAAGTGAAGCCGACTTGGGTAAATCAGGTTAAGGAGAAACAGCTAGTGGATGAAGCCTTAAATGCTTGGTGTTTGCAAGTGTAGAATGGTGGATTGGAGGGATATAGCTTGAGCAGCGATGAAGTGTTGTGTTTCCAGGGGAAAGTTTGTATGCCAAGAGATGTTGAGTTAAGGCAGAAGATTTTTCAGAAAGCTCATAGCAGCCCATACACGATGCATCCTGGAGGTAGTAAGATGTACTGGGATTTGCGAGAATAGTTTTGGTGGCCGGGTCTGAAGCGAGAGGTAACAGAATTTGTAAGTAAGTGTGTGACGTGCCAGCAAGTCAAAGCCAAACATTAGTTTCCCTCAGGTTTGTTGCAGTCGGTAAAGATTCCGCAGTGGAAATAAGAAAGAATCATGATGGATTTCGTCAGTGGGCTACCCCTTACGCCTAGCAAGAAGGATTCGGTCAGGCTGATTGTTGATCGTCTGAAAAAATCTGCTCATTTTATACCGGTTCGGGTTGATTACTCACTTCAAAGGTTGGCTAAGTTGTATGTGGCAGAGATCGTGAGACTACATGGAGTGCCAGTGTCGATTATCTCAGATAGGGATCCTAGATTCACGTCAAGGTTTTGGAAAGCGTTGCATCAGGCATTGGGTACAATGTTGGATTTCAGTACAGTGTTTCATTTGCAGTCAGATGGGCAGTCAGAGAGGGTGATTCAGATCTTAGAAGATATGTTGAGGGGTTGTGTTCTGGATTTCAGAGGTAGTTGGGAAGAATTTCTACAGTTGGCGGAGTTCACGTATAACAATAGCTACCATGCAAGTATTCAGATGACACCGTATGAAGCATTATATGGACGGAGGTGTCGTACCCCTATGTGTTGGACAAAGTTGGGTGAACGTCAGTTGTTGAGTCCAGAGTTGGTTGCTGAAACATAAGATAAGGTTAAGCTGATTCGAACTCGGTTAAAGGAAGCTTCGGATAGGCAAAAATCTTATGCCGATCTTAAGCGAAGGGATATAGAGTTTGCAGTGGCTGACAAGGTTTTCTTGAAGGTGTCGCCATGGAAGAAAGAGCTGAGATTTGGTCGAAAGGGCAAGCTGAGCCCTAGGTTTATCGGGCCTTATTAGGTGTTGAAGCAGGTAGGACCAGTAGCTTACGAGCTTGAGTTACCATCAGAATTGAGTCAGATTCACGACGTATTTCATGTTTCCATGCTTAGACGCTATCGTTCAGATCCTTCTCATGTTGTGCCAGTGGAGGAGATTGAAGTGAGTCCGGATTTGTCTTTTGAGGAGGAACCAGTGCAGATTTTGGATTGGGATGTCAAAGTCCTACGTAGGAAATCAGTTCCTTTGGTGAAGGTGTTATGGCAGAATCATGGAACGGAAGAGGCCACGTGGGAGCCCGAGAATGTGATGCTGCAGCAATACCCTCAACTTTTCTGATCAGGTAATTTTGAGGCCGAAATTATTTTAAAGGGGGTAGAACTGTAACATCCTTAAAATGGGGTCTGTGCGTTTTATCTGCTTGCATGTACATAGTATGGATGTCATGTTAGTTTAGACTATTTAGGGTCTAGGCATAAGCCAGGGGTAGGCCAGGGCCATAGCAAAAATTTGTTTTTTGAGCGCTTAGAGAGGGGAGCTGTTTGAGTTAGGTGTTAAGGGGAAATAGTGGTATGTTTTGACACAAGAATCCAAGTGGTAAAATAAAACACCCCAAACCCGGCCCACGAGACTTGACCGAATCTGGTATGTTCCTTGCGTAAAACATTTTCAAAATTCGTTTGTTACTTTGGAAAACTTGGGTGGTTTTGAAAAAGTTTGATTCGTGTTGAGTTTAATTGGAAAACAGTGTTGTTCTTGAAATCAGGGATTTACTAAAACCTTGTTTTTATATTCCAAAACCACAAGTTAAAAAGAGTTGCCGAATTGGTTAAAGATTATCTCTTAATTTGAAAATCATTTATGTTTAGGTGTCAAAACATTTAACATTTATTTTAGGAGAAGTTGTTTGATCCTGATTTTGTAATAACCGTTTCATAACAGAAGTAATAAAAATGCATGCATAACCAGTTCATACTAGTGGCCTTATTACATCAAAAACAACCCAAAAAAAATAAACCCAAAAATACTTAGAAATAAATAGTCCAAAATAAAATAAAATCTGAGCTGAACATGGCCGCCACTAAGCTCCTGCCGACCCGGTCTATTATTGAGTGTCACCTGAAAAATATCCCACAACTGGGTGAGTCAAACAGACTCAGTGTGTATAACCAACACTAAGTCTCAAAGATTTAGGCATATCATATCATATCATACATATATATATAACAGATAGGAATAATGATGCATACCCGAACCCAACCTAGATAACCATCTGCTACACATCACCCGTACCAACCATCACACCGTGGGGACTACTAAGTCGACCCTCCATCCGCTACACATCATCGAAGGCAGTCGCTGCAGACGACGTGCTCATCGCCCTTATAAATTTTGTGGCATAGCCACCAGATAATATATTTAGTGACATAAGTCACCACATTCAGATTATGTGACCGAAGTCACCACATTCAGATATTGTGGTATAAACCACCGGATCACTTCCCCTTTCCATATAACCCATATGCCCCATGTCATACAAAACATGCAATATCATGCCTTATGCCTTATCTCACATTCTTATCAATATTCACATACGTGCCATAACAGATATTCATAATATTATAACTACCGTAGTAGTGGATTAACGTACCTGAGTACTTTGTACCATTGCATGGTATCCTTAGCCACATCTTACACATTCTTATTAACACATTTATTAAAATAATACCGTAAATTAATCAAGATTCAGTATGGGGTACACACCTGATTTACTTAATGCTTTCACTGAAATCCCGAAAATCCCGATCTAGCGCCCTAGATCCTTAGGTCCTATATTTGGCCAACCCTAAACATGTTAGCAAAGAGCCATTCGGCTAAATAATCAAATCCCGAAGGATTATCACAACCCAAAACCTTACCTTGCTGCCGATTTGATCACTAATCAAATCCCGAAACTTTGTAGTGTTTCTCCCTTGAAATCTGCTAATACTAGATCACTTCACTAGTTAGTTCCCGGCGTTTGAATGAATAAGAAACAGGTCTAAAATATTAACTATGGCCTTGGCGGAATGTACATGTACACTTACCTTGCGATATTAAATCCCGAAAGTAGTCTCTTGGCGTCTGTTGAAATCCCTACAAGCACTATGTTAGATCCGATTCCAACATTTGGAGTAAATGGCCTTCGGCCTATGGCTACACACGTTTACCTTAAATCCTGAAATCCCGAAGACCTCCTTCCTTGTAGTTGACAATAGCAGAAATCTCAAAAGACCCTTCAAAGTTTCAGCCAAAGATTACTAGTGGGATTAGTACCTTGATTTCGGCACACTAATGAAGAAAAGATAAACCAAATACTAAGAGAAGTACTTACCACCAAAGTTGCTTGAAGAGACTAAAAAGAGAGAAGGTTTCGGCTTCTACAACTTGCGACAAAGAAGAGAGAATAAGGCCACCTTGAGATTCGGCTATGGCTCCTAATGGAGACAGGATATTCGGCTATCTCAAGTGTATTTCGGCTTTTGATAAACTATGAGAAGAAGAGAAGGTTTTGGAGAGAAAAGAGTAATCAAAAGAGAGGCTAGAATGCTTAATGAAATTCGGCTATATCCCCTTACTGACTTGGTCGAAATTCCCCTTAAGAGAGTCCCTAGGCCGGCCACACTCTTTCCCTTATCTCATCCCTTCCTTTTCTCCTATTTTCTCTCTTTTTCACCTATTCAAAATATTTAAAATAAATCCATAATTATCACCACCCTTTAGCCGAATTTTAAAAGGATTTAGCCACATCTAAAACCCCTCCCTCAGTCTCCCAATGCCATCCACTACTCCTCTTTGTTGCCGCAAAATAAAAGCTCTTATTTTGCTTCCATTGTGACTCGAACCATGGCCCATTTGTACATGCTTGTGGCGTCACTTACAGAGGCTTTAAGTGGCGCCTCCTTGCCACTTTAACAAGCCCATTATTGTGTCATAATTCCCCTACTAATTTTCTTAAGGCCCTATCAAGCTTAGCTTCCTCTTAAAACTTAAAACTTAATACTTCCTAAGGCATTCTTCTATATTCTAAGGTTCTCAAAATTCACATAACATATTTATAATACACATAGGCATGCTTCCACACAAAATTCAATAATAATTCATAAGCTATAAATCCCGGATGTTACAGTTCTACCCCTCTTAAAATAATTTCGTCCTCAAAATTACCTGACTAAAATAAGTGAGGGTATTGTTGTCGCATTGCTTCTTCCGGCTCCCACGAAGCTTCCTCCGATCCATGATTGTGCCATAACACTTTAACTAGAGGAACTGATTTCCTCCGTAGCACTTTCACATTCCGTTCCAAGATCTGAATCGGCTCTTCCTCGTAGGACAAATTTGGCTTTAGTTCCACCTCCTCAACTGGTACTACATGAGATGGATCCGATCGATAACGACGTAGCATAGAAACATGGAATACGTCGTGCATCTGCTTCAACTCTGGAGGCAACTCTAACTGGTATGCCACTGGTCCAACTCGCTTCAATACCTGATAAGGTCCTATAAACCTTGGACTTAGCTTCCCTTTCCGACTAAATCTCATCACCTTCTTCCAAGGTGAAACCTTAAGAAACACTTGATCTCCCACAGCAAATTCTATTTCCTTCCTTTTGAGATCTGCATACGACTTCTGCCTATCAGATGCCTCCTTTAACTGTGCCCGAATTAACCTAACCTTCTCTTCAGATTCTGCCACAATTTGTAGACCCAAAACCTGGCATTCCCCTAATTCCGTCCAACACGTAGGAGTGCGACACTTCTGTCCATACAGCGCTTCATACGATGCCATCCGAATACTGGCCTGATAGCTGTTATTATATGCAAACTCAGCTAGAGGCAAATATCCTTCCCAACTTCCTCTGAAGTCTATCACATATCCCCTCAGCATATCCTCTAACACTTGAATTACTCGTTCAGATTGACCGTCCGATTGTGGATGAAAAGCCGTAGTGAAATCCAATATGGTGCCTAAAGCCTGATGTAGAGCTTTCCAAAATTGAGACATAAACCTTGGATCCCTATCCGAGATAATCGACACCAGTACTCCATGCAATCTCACAATCTCCGCCACATACAACTTTGCCAACTTCTGCAAAGAATAGTCAACCTGCACTGGAATGAAATGCGTGGACTTTGTCAATCGATCCACTATTACCCATACCGAGTCCTTCTTAGTAGGCGTAAGGGGAAGCCCACTAACGAAGTCCATGGTGATTCTCTCCCACTTCCACTGCGGAATCTTGATTGGCTGAAGCAATCCTGACGGAACTTGGTGTTCAGCCTTAACTTGCTGACACGCCAAGCATTTCCCTACAAATTCCGTAACTTTCCCCTTAAGACCAGGCCACCAAAACTGTTCCCTTAGATCCCTGTACAACTTGGTACCTTCAGGATGCATAGCATAAGGGCTACTATGCGATTCCTGAAGAATTCTCCGCCTTAACTCCTTATTCTTCGGCATACAAACTTTACCCTTGAAACACAATACTCCATCGCTGTTAACACCATAATCCTCCAACTCCCCACTCTGCACTTGCCGTAACTTAGCACTTAAATCATCGTCTGCCTAATGTCCCTCTTTCACCTCATCCAACCACGTCGGCTTAACTTGCAATTCCGCCAGCAAACTTCCATCGTCATACAAGCTCAGATGTGCGAACATCGCCCTCAGATCTGACATGACTTTCCAACTTACGGCATCTGCCACTAGATTCGCCTTGCCCGGATGATACTCTATGGAACAATCGTAGTCCTTTAATAATTCCACCCACCTTCACTGTCTCAGATTCAACTCCTTCTGAGTCAACAAATACTTAAGACTCTTGTGGTCTGTGTAGATTACTGACTTTTCTCTATATAGATAATGCCTCCACACCTTAAGAGCAAAGACCACTGCTACCAATTCCAAATCATGCGTCGGGTAGTTAACCTCATGTGGCCTTAATTACCGAGAGGCATAAGCGACAACCTTCCCATCTTGCATCAATACACATCCCAATCCTGTATGAGAAGCGTCACAATACACCACGAAATCTTTCCCTGCCTCAAGTTGAATTAAAACCGGAGCTTCAATCAAGACCCTTTTAAGCTTCTCGAAGCTCTCCTGTTGCTTCTCTGTCCATACGAAAGGTACTTCCTTTCTCAACAACTTCGTCAAAGGTGCGGCTATAGACGAGAACCCTTCTAGAAACCTTCTGTAGTAGCCTGCCAATCCCAAGAAACTACGAACCTCAGCCACAGACTTAGGTGGTTTCCAATCCAGCACTGCCTCAATCTTTCGAGGATCCACCCTTATTCCTTCTGCAGACACCACATGCCCTAAGAATGCAACCTCCTTAAGCCAAAATTCACACTTGCTGAATTTTCATAAAGCTTCTTCTCCCTCAACACTTGCAACACAACCCGGAGATGCTCATCATGCTCCTCTTCAGACTTGGAGTATACTAGGATGTTATCGATGAATACAACGACGAATCGATCCAAGTAAGGTTGAAAAACCCAGTTCATCATATCCATGAGTGCGGCTAGGGCGTTCGTCAATTCGAACGGCATTACTAAGAACTCATAATGGCCGTATCTTGTCCAGAAAGCTGTCGTATGGATATCTGCTTCCTTCACCTTAAGCTGATGATATCCAGACCTTAGATCTATCTTCGAGAATACTGCTGCTCCCTTCAGTTGATAGAACAAGTCCTCTATCCTTGGCAATGGGTACTTGTTCTTAATGGTCAACTTATTCAGCTGACGATAATCTATGCACATGCGCATAGTTCTATCCTTCTTCTTCACAAACAAGACCGGTGCTCCCCATGGAGACACATTGGGTCGTATAAACCCACGATCAAGCAACTCTTGGATTTGAGCCTTGAGCTCAACCAACACCTTCGGCGCCATTCTGTATGGGGCAATTGACACAGGAGTTGTTCATGGTAGTAAGTCAATTCCAAATTCCATCTCCCTATCCGGTGGTATTCCAGGTAATTCCTCTGGAAAAAACATCTACAAATTCCCTTACTGTTCTAACTCCACTAACTCCCCCTTTTTTTTCATCCAACGCCCTAACGAAGGCCAAAAATGCCTTGCACCCTTTCCGAACCATCTTATCAACCTTCAGTGCTGAAACTACATTAGACAAGTAGTTCCTTCTTTCCCCTATCATAATTATCTCCTTATCCTCCGGGGTCCTTAACTCCATTCGCTTAGCTGCACAATCCAATATAGCCCGATGTTCTACTAGCCAGTCCATACCAAGTATAAGATCGAATTCTCCGAAGGGTAGTTCCATCAAGTCGGCAGGGAATATAGCTCCCTGAATCTCTAAAGGTACACTCTAAAATATCTTGTTCACCACTACAGTTTGGCCTAATGGGCTTACTATAGTCATCTCCCTATCAGACAATTCCGAGGCTATGCCTAGAGTTTTAACTACTCTACATGCAACATAAGAATGGGTCGAGCCCACATCAATCAGAGCAAAATAAGGCTTGTCAGCTATAAGGAACGTACCAGTTATGACGTCCGGTGCGTCTCCATCCTCCCTCTGGCGAACTGCATACACCAGACCTGGCTGTCCAGCCTCTGTATTTCCAACACCTCGACCCGGTGTTCCCCGTCCTCTTCCAGCACCGTTACCTCTACCATTCGGACCACGACCTCGGCCGAATTCGCATGTCCACTATTCGGCTGATTAGAACCCTGACTTGTCGGTCGGCTCCCATCTATCTTAATAGGACAGTCCTTAATCATGTGTTCCTTAGACCCACACTTAAAGCATCCTCCCGTCTTCTTCCAACATTCTCCTAGGTGCATCTTTCCACATTGAGCACAAGTCCGATACTGAGCTCCTGGCACATCATGCTGACCTCGCGGCCCATCAACTCTAGGCCTCTTTTGAATATTTCTGGATGTCCCTGATGATCCAAAACCTCTCTTTTGCCTATTCTGGTCCGTATTCTGTCTTACAGAGTCCTTAATTCCTTCGGCTACCTTAGCCTTCTCCACTAACACTGCAAATTCCCGCTCCTGCTGCGGAGCTATCAACAACCTCAGATCATCCCTAAGTCCGTCCTCAAACTGGACACACCGTTCATGCTCCGTAGCCACAATTCCTCGAGCATACCAGCTCAACCTTAAGAATTCAGCCTCACATTCCGCTACGGACTTGTTCCCTTGAACCAGCCCCAGAAATGCCTTCCTCTGCGTATCAGTATAACTAGTACCAACATACTTCTTCTGGTATGCAGCCTTAACATACTCCCAAGTGAGATCCTCAGCTGTGGCACCATCCCGAATTGTGAGCCACCGTTGATATGCCTCATCACGAAATAGAGACACCATTCCTTTCAATTTCTCCTCAGCAGTCAGATCTAGCTCATCCATAATTCACTCAGTCGCTTCCAACCAATACTCAGCCGTACTGGGTGCCACACCAGATACGCCACCGAATACTTCAGCTCCATTGGCTCGGAGTCACTCGGGTACAGATTTCTGAGCTCCCATATTTCCTCCTGCTCCAGCTACCATCTCAAGAACTCGCGAAGATCGCTGCGATCATCGCATCATCCCCTGTTTGATCCTGATGCTCAACACCAGCAGCTGGTGGTGGGGGTGGTGGTACCTCATTTTCGGACCCTTGACCAGACCTAACGGGTTCCGATACAGTCATTTTGCCTCTACCATGTCCTCGCACATTACGACCATGTCCCCTAGAACTCATTTCTACGATCGCGTTTTAATCTGATTAAGAAATTTTATGCATTAGTATTTTGTTTCACTGATTATTTGCGAAGAATTTTTTTTTTATGAAAAGAAATTTAATAGTGGTTCTTTCGATCATTCAGAGTTTTCGTTCCAAGTTTTCTACCCTAATTCAGAGAAACACATCCATTCAGTAATATCTACTATACACATTTATTGTTTGAACATTTTTGTCTGCTCCTAACCCAGGGGTATTTTTGTCATTTCTCCTACAGGGGTATTTTGGTAATAAATCGGGGTCAATTTGAAAATCTTAATAAATCAGGGCACTTTGAAATTTTCAAAACTCGAGGGTACTTTTGAAAATTTCCTCAAATCAGAGGTATGGCAAAAATTTTGGAAATCAGGGTCATTTTGGTAATTTTGTAATTCAGGGGTAATTTCGTAAATTTTCCAAATCAAGGTATCTTGGTATTTCGCAAAATAGGGGTTTCTGGTATTTTGAAAAAAAATATCTTAGTAAAAGTCGAGGGTAGTATGGTAATTTAAAATTTTTCAAACCAAGGGCATTTTAGTAATTTTACAACCAGGGGTACTTAGGTAATTTTTTTTTTGTAAATCGAGAAAAACTTTCAAAATAATTTTTTTTTTTTACAATTCAAAGAGGCAATTTGGTGATTTTAAAACTAGGGTTTTATGAAAATACCGCTAGCCTCTTTCGGGTTTTAATTATTGAGTTTAGCCCGTGAGTAAGTCCTCTTGGTTAGGGTGAACCGTAGCTACGCACCAGGTAGGATTCGAGCGAAGAGGATGTGAGTCACGAGGACTGCTTAAATACCAGGCTCTTCCTGAATCCAATCCTAGACATGCGCACAATGGTTGCCACACCCTAACTTGACGACTTAACCAGAGGTTTGTTTTAATTAGGCTTTAAGTCGTATGTAATTCTTATGTTGGGGAAAACTAATCCTAGGGTTCAATAACTTACCATGCTAATCTACGTTCGCGATATACCCTTCTACAAATCATACTATAAATCACACAACAGTTAGGAGTACTTACCTGGTGGACTTCAGGTCGGAGACTTGGGTGCCATGCCAGAAAACCTGCTCATTTCACAAAATCTTTCACAAAATTCATTTGGGCTTAATTTTAAAAATATTGTGGGCTTTAAACCCAAGGCCGAGAGTTTAAAACTGGGCTCTGATACCAATTTGAAACACCCCAAACTCGGCCCACGAGACTTGACCAAATCTGGTATGTTCCTTGCGTAAAACATTTTTAAAATTCGTTTGTTACTTTGGAAAACTTGGGTGGTTTTGAAAAAGTTTGATTTGTGTTGAGTTCAATTGGAAAACAGTGTTGTTCTTGAAATCAGGGATTTATTAAAACCTTTTTTTTATATTCCAAAACCACAAGTTAAAAAGAGTTGCTGAATTGGTTAAAGATTATCTCTTAATTTGAAAATCATTTATGTTTAGGTGTCAAAACATTTAACATTTATTTTAGGAGAAGTTGTTTGATCCTGATTTTGTAATAATCGTTTCATAACAGAAATAATAAAAATGCATGCATAACCAGTTCATACTAGTGGCCTTATTACATCAAAAACAACCCAAAAAAAATAAACCCAAAAATACTTAGAAATAAATAGTCCAAAATAAAATAAAATCTGAGCTGAACATGGCCACCACTAAGCTCCTGCCGACCCGGTCTATTACTGAGTGTCACCTGAAAAATATCCCACAACTGGGTGAGTCAAACAGACTCAGTGTGTATAACCAACACTAAGTCTCAAAGATTTAGGCATATCATATCATATCATACATATATATATATAACAGATAGGAATAATGATGCATACCCGAACCCAACCTAGATAACCATCCGCTACACATCACCCGTACCAACCATCACACCGTGGGGACTACTAAGTCGACCCTCCATCCGCTACACATCATCGAAGGCAGTCGCTGCAGACGACGTGCTCATCGCCCTTATAAATTTTGTGGCATAGCCACTAGATAATATATTTTGTGACATAAGTCACCACATTCAGATTATGTGACCAAAGTCACCACATTCAGATAGTGTGGTATAAACCACCAGATCACTTCCCCTTTCCATATAACCCATATGCCCCATGTCATACAAAACATGCAATATCATGCCTTATGCCTTATTTCACATTCTTGTCAATATTCACATACGTGCCATAACAGATATTCATAATATTATAACTACCGTAGTAGTGGATTAACGTACCTGAGTACTTTGTACCATTGCATGGTACCCTTAACCACATCTTACACATTCTTATTAACATATTTATTAAAATAATACCGTAAATCAATCAAGATTCAGTATGGGGTACACACCTAATTTACTTAATGCTTTCACCGAAATCCCGAAAATCTCGATCTAGCGTCCTAGATCCTTAGTTCCTATATTCGGCCAACCCTAAACATGTTAGCAAAGAGCCATTCGGCTAAATAATCAAATCCCAAAGGATTATCACGACCCAAAACCTTACCTTGCTGCCGATTTGATCACTAATCAAATCCCGAAACTTCGTAGTGTTTCTCCCTTGAAATTGGCTAATACTAGATCACTTCACTAGTTAGTTCCCGGCTTTTGAATGAATAAGAAACAGGTCTAAAATATTAACTATGGCCTTGGCCGAATGTACATGTACACTTACCTTGCGATATTAAATCCCGAAAGTAGTCTTTTGGTGTCTGTCAAAAGCCCTACAAGCACTATGTTATATCCGATTCCAACATTTGGAGTAAATGGCCTTCGGCCTATGGCTACACACGTTTATCTTAAATCCTGAAATCCCGAAGACCTCCTTCCTTGTAGTCGACAATAGCAGAAATCCCGAAAGACCCTTCAAAGTTTCAGCCAAAGATTACTAGTGGGATTAGTACCTTGATTTCGGTACACTAATGAAGAAAAGATAAACCAATTACTAAGAGAAGTACTTACCACCAACGTTGCTTGAAGAGACTAAAAAGAGAGAAGGTTTCAGTTTCTACAACTTGCGACAAAGAAGAGAGAATAAGGCCATCTTGAGATTCGGCTATGGCTCCTAATGGAGATAGGATATTCGGCTATCTCAAGTGTATTTCAGGTTTTGAGAAACTATGAGAAGAAGAGAAGGTTTTGGAGAGAAAAGAGAAATCAAAAGAGAGGCTAGAATGCTTAATGAAATTCGGCTATACCCCCTTACTAACTTGGCCGAAATTCCCCTTAAGAGAGTCCCTAGGCCGGCCACACTCTTTCCCTTATCTCATCCCTTCCTTTTCTCCTATTTTCTCTCTTTTTCACCTATTCAAAATATTTAAAATAAATCCATAATTATCACCACCCTTTAGCCAAATTTTAAAAGGATTTAGCCACATCTAAAACCCCTCCCTCAATCTCCCAATGCCGTCCACTACTCCTTCTTGTTGTCGCAAAATAAAAGCTCTTATTTTGCTTCCCTTGTGACTCGAACCCTGGACCATTTGTACATGCTTGTGGTGTCACTTACAGAGGCTTTAAGTGGCACCTCCTTGCCAGTTTAACAAGCCCATTATTGTGTCATAATTCCCCTACTAATTTTCTTAAGGCCCTATCAAGCTTAGCTTCCTCTTAAAAGTTAAAACTTAATATTTCCTAAGGCATTCTTCTGTATTCTAAGGTTCTCAAAATTCACATAACATATTTATAATACACATAGGCATGCTTCCACACAAAATTCAACAATAATTCATAAGCCATAAATCCCGGATGTTACATAGAGTGGCAAGGGAGGCGTCACTTAAGGTACAAGGGAGTGACACCTCATGCAAGCTGGAGGGCCTTAGTTTGAGCTGAAAGAATCTCCTTTCTGCTTGTTATTTTTGACGCCAAGATCAGGAGGAGTTGTGCTCAGGATGGACTCTGGTGGATGACTGTTAAAGAAGTCAACAGATTCAAATAAGTGGAGGAGAGAAATCGGTGGAGTTTGAAACATTCAAACAAGTTTGAATGAGTGGTCAGGAGGAAATTGTGGAGGAAAAAGGGGGATGGACACTTGATCTTAGAGTTGGCCGAATGTCAAACTCTAGGGGAGAGGGGAGAAATCGGTTTTGGGTAGCTTAGAGGGGTGCCGAATTTTAATAGTAAATTAGGAGAGCATTTTCGGCTAGCTATGAAAGGCTAAAGACATTCTTTTGCTTCCTTTTTTTTTGTCAAAATCGAATTACCCCATAGCACCTTTATTGTGTTTTCATTTCTCTCAGGTACAAAAACCGGAACCTCTCCTAAATCTCTTTTGTGTTTGGCCGAATCTACCTTGCTCCCCACTCATCATTTGTGATTCATTTTCTTGCCATATCCTTAAGAACCGAAACCTCATCTACTATTCCTCCTCTTCATTTTTTTTTCACTTTTATTTTGTTGTTAGCCAAAACCTTCTGAAGCATTAACCCTTGTCGAAAAATTTGATACTCGCCTCTCCTCTCATTCAACACTTGAGCCGAATACTTCTGGCCATACTTTCTTTTCTTTTTCTTTTGTTCCCTCATAGTCTCATTGGGTGCCGAAATCTATTTTCCTTCTCTATTTCTCAAAGCCAAAATCTCAAACCCATTCCCTATTCCATATTTCTTTTGGAGGTCGAAACTTCATTCTTATTTTCAGCTTTACTAATCGGATTCTCTTTTATTTTAGCGTTGCCGATTCTTGCTAGGTGTTTGTCGAATCTATTAAGTTCTGGTAAGGGGCGATTTCATTTTTACGTTATCTCTTTCGGGTTTTCTTACCAAAGCCGATGCCTATTTGGCCTAATGGTGTTGTTTTGACCGAATATAGGAGGGAAGTGATGTTTTCGTTTGGACTCTCAGGATCTATTCGATCTATGGATTAGATCTTGAGCCTCGGGGTTTGTTGATCTAGGTAAGAGCCTTCATTTTGAGTACTGTGTTAACCTTTTAGATTTAATTTAATTGTTTTAACCCGATTTAGTGTCTAAGGTGTGTTCATGGACTCGAATACCAGCCAAGCGTTAGGAGGGGTTCGATCTGTGAATCCAGTCCCTAAGTTCAAGAAGAGGGCTGTGCCTGCTGTTCGTGATTGGCCACCGGGTTGCGGGCCGGTATCTGAGAAAAATAGAAGGTAGATAGCAGTAGTGTTGGTTAACGACAATGTCAATGTAGAGAGTGTCGTATTACGGGTAATCAGGTGTGTAACTTTTACACACTTCATACGTTAATATGTTTTATCTTGTATACTGTCAAAAGCCGGAATAACTGTTGAATTCGATAAGTTACCCTTGTGGGTAAAAGCGAGGACTCCGGGTAAGTCCACAATGATTGGCTAACGTTAAATGCCTCTATTAAATCTGCATATGCCATGTTATATTATTTCTGAATGTTAAGCATGATTATTTTGCCTTGAAAAGCATGTTCATAAAAATGGATGATAAAAGGAGGGGGAAGGTATGATTTCAGACTGTCACCAGTGGTTTGGTACCACACAGTGGGTTGGCCCCGCTTACTATAATATTGTGACTAAGTCTCAGTGGTTTGGCACCACCAGTGGTTTGGTACCACATATATTTACAGACTTGTCCAAGTGGTTTGGTGCCACAGTGGGTTGGCCCCACATATCGATACGGGATTGTCATCAGTGGTTTGGTACCACAATATGGGTTGGCCCCACACATGATTATTTGTGACTTCGGTCACCAGTGGTTTGGTACCACATATATTATTTGTGACTACGGTCACCAGTGGTTCGAGACCACCAGTGGTTTGGTACCATACGCGGTAGATTTAGGAGTTTCGGATGGTTAGGTTTTGGGGTTGCATGGCATACATATTCACTTATGAAACTATGTAAGGGCTTATTACCTTCAGGATGGGGATTTATACATTGAGTCTCGTTGACTTACCCTTTCCTTTACATTTTGCAGATGATTCTTAGATCGCGGACATGGAGCCAGGACGGACTCGCGGTGGCCATGCACGATATTTCGGGTTATTGTTTTAACTTATTATTTCGGACTTAGTTTACATTAAATTTGGTTTTTGGTTGTAATAAGGCCACTAAATTTTACGTTTGGGATTATTTATCTGTTTGAATTTTCACTCAATTTTGTTTAGTTATTGACGGCATGCCTAATAAACCTATAAAATGAATGTTTTCCAAAACATTTACAAATTATCGGGATTTTCCAAAACTTTACCATCGGGTAAACAGCAAATATGTAGTAACAACAAATTAATTAAATTTTCTTTAAAACTAGTTTCGAAATGATTACCGCAACTTACTTTAAACAACTCGACTTTTCATAAAATCAAAAGTTTTCCTTAGAATTAGAGACGACCACCTATTTTTTTTCAAAAACAATTTTCCCCTGTGACAGCTCAGACTCAGTCGTAGTGTTTTGGCCGGGTTTGGGATGTTACAGTTTTAGCCGGCAGAAAATATTTTAATAAAAATTTTTCGGTTATTTGTCCCCATGTAGTAATTGACCCTCATGAAAGAGAATGCAACCACAGTTTGGCTTTATTCCTCAAAGAAAAGGGAAATAACCGAAGATGGATGACATCATCAGAAACGCCATTTATTTTGAAAGTATCGCAAAATTCTAGGAAATTTGCCAAGTGATTGTTTGGATCTTCATCCTGCAAACTATCAAACTGAACAAATTGCTGTATCATCTAAATTGTGTTAGGCTTCAGTTCAAAATTATTAGCAGCATAGCAGGTCTAACAATACTTGACTCAGTTCCTGTTAAATTAGGTTTAGCATAATCATACGTATTACAAGGAGCATGATCTTTGGCCACCTCTAGAGGTAGCGGATTATTCTCAGCCATCTCTTCGGTTGTATTAATTTCAACTTCTTGCTCTTTTTCTATATAATTTAAGCTTCACCTTATTTCTCTACAATTTCTGCGAACAGTACCTTCAATATCACTGTCGTAAATTAGGGGTCCTGTCGGGTTCCTTCTAGTCATAAACTAAAGGTACCTGCTAAGAACAAATAAAAGAAGGAAAATTAGTAAAGTTAAAAGGAAAATAAAAATAAAAGTAAATTGGAAAAATAAAAATGGCTAAAGTAATAAATAAAAATTGAGCGTTCTTAATATTTTAGTTCCCCGGCAACAGCGCCAAAAACTTGATCGTGTGTCAGAGTCTTAAAAATTTATAAAAAGAATGATCGAGCCTAAAAACTAACTATCACAGTGATGGAGACAAGTGCACCTATCGAACAGTAGTATAGCTTAGTGGCAAGACCAGATTGTCGAACCCAAAGGAACCAAAAGTATTAATACTAACTTTCTTTTTATTATTTATCCTAGAAATTAAAAGATTTTTTAAAATATTCTAAAATTAACTAACTATTAAGCCTAAGATGCAAAGACAAAGAGAATGAATTGGGGAAAATACTTGTGGGGAAAAACCAATTGATTAAGACAATACCCGAGGAAGAATCCACCTAGACTTCACTTGTTATCTAACTCTGAACCAGACGATTTATTCACTTGACTTGATCCGTAGGATACCCTAATGTATATTAATACCTCTTTCAAGGCTACTAATGTCTAACCCTAGGTTGATTAATTGAAATCTCTTTCTAATTAAAACCCCTAGAATTGAATTAACTCAATCTATAGACTCCCACATTAGGTTTGACCCTAATCCGACATATTTTCGTCAGCCTATTTCTAGGGTTGCGATCAACTTCGCTTAATTTTGCTAGATCTACTCTTAAATAGGGACTTTTGCTCCATTCCTAAGCACATCGATACTTGAACTAATATCCTAAAATATCAAAGCAAGAATTAAGAACACATAATTAAGAACAAATCAAGTATTTATCATATAGTTCAGAAAACAATAACAAGATTCGTCTTAGGTTTCATCCCCCTCAGGTATTTAAGGGGTTTAGTTCATAATGATAAAAGAATACATCTCAGAAGAAAATAATAAACAAAACATAAGAAAAACCCTAAAACCCTATGAAGAAATTGAAGAGAAGATCTTCCGTCTTGAGTATAACTCCGGCTTCTTGAAACTGGCTTTCCTCGAGTAAATTCCACAATTCTGGCCTTTCTGGCTTGGCTCTTCGGCCTAACTGGACAGCTCACTGGACTCCCCCTGAAGGTTGGCCTCTAGGGTGTTTATATAGGCTTCTGGAATGGCATTCTTTGCCTCTAAATACCCTAATTTGAATTAAACTCATCTTTGTCACGGCCAGGCCATGTTTGGGTCTGTTAATGAGGCACGGCCGTGTAGTCTTGGGCCCAGGCCGTGTCAATTTCATGATATGGCCCATTTACTCTGTTTTGGGCCCGTTTCTCATCCTTTTCATCCTCTGGCACTTTCCTAAATATAAAACATGAAATTAAAGGATTAGGAGCACCAAATTCTACAATTCAGGGATTAAATCATCCAAAAGTATGCTAAATGTGGGATTAAAATATGTTTATATTATGGTTTATCAAGCATCTTGGAATTTCTTCCAAAACCGTGATGTGAATCTCGGGTCTCTGTCTGAAACAATAGAAATAAGCACACCATGTAGTCTCACAATCTGTGATACATATAATTCAGCCAATTTATCAGGTGAATAATCAGCGCGAACTGGAACAAAATGAGCAGATTTAGTCAATCTATCCACAATAACCCAGATTGCATCTTTCTTGCTCGGTGTCAATGGTAGACCGGATACAAAATCCATCATGACTCTATCCCACTTCCACTCAGGTATCATAATTAGCTGAAGTAACCCATAAGGCACCTGATGCTCAGCTTTCACTTGCTGACAGACTAGACATTTTGAAACAAAATATGATATGCCTCGTTTCATACCATACCACCAATAGAACTATTTCAGATCATTATAAATTTTTGTACTACCCGGATGAACAGATAACCACTACTGTGAGCTTCATTCAAAATCATCTTAATCAACTCTGAATTCCTCAGAACACATATTCGATTTTTGAACCTCAAACAACCATTTTCATCAACTTGGAATTCTGATTCAACATTAGTTTCACAATGAGCTCCCTTTGCTAACAAATCATTACCAACTTTCTGGGTATCACAAATTTGTTGAACAAACAATGGTCTTGCTTTTAATTTAGCTATTAATGAAACATCATCAGATATAACCACATGCGCGTTCATTGCATGCAGAGCAAATAATGACTTTCGACTTAAAGCATCAGCAACAACATTAGCTTTTCCTGGATGGTAGTCAATCATTAGTTCGTAATCTTTCAACAGCTTTAACCATCAGCGTTGACTCAAATTCAAATCTTTCTGAGTCATCAAATATTTCAGGCTTTTGTGATCAGAATAAACATGACATTTCTCACCGAACAGATAATGACGCCAAATGTTCAATGCAAACACAATGGTTGCTAGTTCCAAATCATGTGTCAGATAGTTCCTTTCATGTGGCTTCAATTGTCTCGCGGCATAAGTTATGACTTTGCCTTCCTGCATCAAAACACAACCCAAACCATTCAAAGATGCATCACTATAAATGAAAAATTCTTTACTCGATTTAGGCTGAACTAACACTGGAGCTTCGGTCAAAAGAGCTTTCAACTGATCGAAACTTTTCTGACACTTCTTTGACCACTCAAACTTAATATCTTTCTGTAACAAATTTGTCAACGGTGTAGCAATCATAGAGAAACCCTTCATGAACCGTTTGTAGTAACTAGCATGTCCCAGAAAGCTTCGAACTTCAGAAGCATTTTTCGGTGGTTTCCAGTCAAGTATAGCTAAAATTTTGCTCGGACCAACCCTGATACCTGATGCTGATACAACATGGCCCAGAAAACTGACTTCACGTAACCAGAACTCACACTTACTAAACTTTGCATACAACTTTTTATCTCGTAAAGTTTGTAGCGCAAGTCTCAGATGCTCGGCATGCTCGGTTTCATCTCAGCGGTAGATCAGAATATCATCTATAAACACTACCACAAATCGATCCAAATACTCGTCCGAAAAGTAGTCTTTGGCACATCCGAGTCTTTAACTCGCAACTGATAGTATCCCGATCTCAAATCTACCTTTGAAAACACTGTAGCCCCTTTCAATTGATTAAACAGGTCGTCAATTCTAGGTAACAGATACTTGTTCTTTATGGTTACTTTATTAAGCTGCGTGTAGTCAATACACTTTCTCATGGTTCCATCTTTCTGTTTCACAAATAGAACTGGTGCGCCCCAATAAGAGAAACTCGGTCGTGCAAATCCCCTATTTGTCAACTCTTGCAATTGTGCTTTCAATTCTTTTAATTCTGTAGGTGCCATCCTGTATGAAGCTATATAAATCAGAGTCGTCCATGGCACTAATTCAATCCCAAACTCAACTTCTCGAATAGGTGGCAAACCCGATAATTCTTCATGAAACACATCAGGATACTCACATACAATAGGTACTGATTCAATCTTCTTTTCTGTCACTTTAGAATCAAGCACATAAGCAAAATAAGCTTCACAACTCTTTCTCGCATATTTCTGAGCTGTCCTAGAAGATATTACTGCTGGTAAACCATTCAGATCATTAGATTCAATTCAAATAATCTCATCATTCTGGCATCGCAAATCAATAGTCGGTAATGACATCTGGGGATGAAGCCTCCTCGCGTGCACGTATAGCATAAGTTTTGGCTGATGCGCGAGCCTTAGATCTAACAGCTAAATCTTTAGTCCCTCCCTGGCCGCCACTCACGTTACCCGTATTTCTAGGTGGTCTACCTCGAGCTGCAGTATTACTCGATCTAGTATTCTGAACTGGATTTTGATCAACTATCTCTGGACACTCCCGAATAAAATGATCTCTGGATCAACATTTAAAACAGGCTCTATCATGCAATCTGCAACTGTCGGGATGTCGTTTACCACAATGTTCACACTCAGGTTGATTTGATCTGACATTACCCATACTAGCTACAGAGGTAGCTCTCGAGCTCATAGGTGGTCTATCTCGATCTCGTTTGAAATGGCCGGCAGTATTCTTTGAACGGCTAATATCATCTTGGAATTTATTTGAGGTCGAATGAAATGGTTTACTGAATGATCTTTTACATGAATCTCTAGCTTCAGAATCAATTTTTCTTTTCTCTTTCCCGAGCTCCTCAGCTTTGCAAGCTCGCTCAACAAGTACCACGAACTCTTTTATCTCTAGTATGCCAACTAGCAGTTTAATGTCTTCATTTAGCCCATCTTCAAATATCTTACACATAATAGCTACAGATGAAACACATTCCCTGGCATATTTGCTGAGTCTAACAAATTTTCGCTCGTATTCTGTCACTGCCATCCGCCCCTGTTTCAGCTCAAGAAATTCTTTACGTTTCTGATCAATAAACCTCTGGCTAATATATTTCTTACGGAACTCTGTCTGAAAGAATTCCCAGGTCACTCGCTCCTTTGGAACCACCAATACTAGTGTATTCCACCAGTGATATACAATGTTCCGTAGCATAGATATAGCACATTCCAAGCACTCATCAAGGGTGCAGGATAATTCATCAAATACTCAGATGGTATTATCAAGCCAGAAATCAGGTCGCTCAGCATCATCATCATCAGTGGCTCTAAATTCTTCGGCTCCATTTTTTTGATTTTATCAACAAGTGGCTTTGACAATCACATCGGATCACTCACCGAAGGTATAATAGGCACTGTAGATGGATTAATCGGGGGTGGAGTTTATCGTGCAACTGGATTAGTCCAAATATACTGTGTAAACCAATCATTCATCATTTGGTAGAAAGCTTGTCTAGCCTCTCCCTCCTGATTACTCGAAGTAGGTCGAGAATCTATCGGTGCTGTCCCTTGCGCGAGAGCAGGCGCTACACTCTCGACATCATCAGCTATGACTCGATCAGGATCCATTACTATATGAAAACACATTTTCAGATGTCAGAAGTCATCACACTATCGTAGTTTAAAATATGGCATGTATAGCTAGACTCTTATGCGCTACGTTAGTCCTAGAATCGACTAAACCGTAGCTCTAATACCAATCAAATGTAGCACCCCTAACCCTATCCGTCGTCAGACTAGGGTTACGAGGCATTACCAAAGAAGACACAACTCAAAACAGGTATATAAATTTTTTTCTTAACCATTAAGAACCCAATAATGATTCATTATCCATATAGTATACTAACATTTAAATAATTAAACATTAATCATAGTCCTGCACCATTTCAAAACCAATATACTCTCCCTCTTATTAAAATTATATGCACATGTAAACATATCATTTAAATCATTTTAAGAATAGATGGCTATCAAGAACTCAATCAAATCGCTTACTAACTAATAAGCCAATATATATATACATATCAACTCATCAAATAATCACAAATACACATTCGACCAATCACATTATCTTCCATACGAACTACTTTAATTATATACATCTTTAACTTATAATTTAAGGCCATGACAAATCATTAACAAGTCTTTAAATGAACCTATCAATATGACATTAAAACACATCCAATTACATATGCAATTATATATTTACAATCTCTTAATTAAATTGGTAAGTCAAAAGCGTAAACACATACTTACATGTTTCTACTATTCGTATGTTCAATACCTATAAAATCAGTTTAATCTTTGACATGCCCATATTTTCATAATCATAGTTACATATAATTTCACATTTTCACAACAAATTATAAAACCAATTTTATATATTATGCATGTATTCATCCACAATATTACCACCTCATTGCTGAATGCACATATATATTCATTAAATCTTATCTTTCCAATTCTGTTTATCAATACTTTACGAGCAATATGATCACTTCCCATTTGTTATAAACAAACATATAAACATAGTTATACATCACCGAAATCAACTCCGTCTTATTAACTCTCATACTTGCCAATACCTAAATACATATATAATTTATTAAACACCATTCAATTAACACCTATATACATATTCATAGATTCGTTCTACCATAGCTCACTTAATAAATGAATCATCCTTACAATATATATTAACAAACCATTACATATCATCTAATTATATTCAACTTACATAGGACTTCATCACTTAACATAGACAAAATGACATGTACATTTAGCTCAAATTTACATATCAACTAAACCATTCCATCAAAACAGACAACCAAAATATATGTATCAATCTCATAATCAAGTTTATTATGCCTAATTTCAGAGCATCACACAAAACATACTTAATATGAAAATATACTCAACCACATATACTTAGGGCACAACTCATTCATATCAACCACAACAAACCATCGACAAAGATAACAAATTTAATCAAAAGAGGATAAACCATTTTCGCATGGCTATTAATTATATACATAGATACTCAATTCATATTCGCCCTTTTTCTATGCTATACGTGCCATATATTCGTAATTAACATAGTCGAAATACCAAAGTAAGCTGTCAATAGTGTGATAGTCTTGTTGACGATCCCCGAGCTAGTAACGAATCCAAAATCTATAAAACAGAAACCGACAAAGAAACGCAAAGTAAGCTATTTAAGCTTAGTAAGTCAATAGCAAGGTAAAGTTAATTAACTTAGCTAAATCACAAATACAAAGTTTACATCAAATATCAACTTATACACATTCATTATTCACTACTCAAATCTCAATTCAAAGTCACATAATGCCACTTTTGACCGAATACACATATTTATGTAAACATATCTTTTGTACAATGTAATGAACATATAACTTACCTTTCTTTTCTCAATACAATTTATATACGTACCTGAGTTCTTTTTATTCACATAACACATTAGCCTTCACATATACATGCCCATTGAACCATTCGAAATTAAAAGGATACGTGGACAATCGGAAGCTCGTACAATGCCAATGTCCCAGATGTGGTCTTACATGTAATCTCATATCGATGCCACTGTCCCAGATAGGGTCTTACACGTAAACACAAGTTGATGCCAACGTCCCAGATGTGGTCTTACACGATAACACATATCGGATATCCTATTCATGACATATGTATCCTATCTATTCCTAAGGTTCGTACGGGGCTTACGGACGTCGAATCTCGGTCGAATCAAGCTCGGAATTTATTCAATTATACATACCCACATTCGGCCATAAGAAAAATAAATTCAAATAATTTCATTCATTTCATAACTAATACATATTCATTGTTATATCAACATTTAAATGCTAATTAACTTACCTTGGATGTCGTCGACTGTTAAATCGGCTACTCGACTACTTTTGTCTTTCCCCAATCCAAATCTGATTTCTTTATTTCCTGATCTAAACATATTCAAATTAAGCTTATTTAAACACCATTATATTCAATTTAACCTAAAAACACATAAATGGGCAAATTACAATTTTACCCCTAACATTTCACACTTTTTACAATTTAGTCCTTTTTGCACAAAACAGAAAATATACAAAATTTGTCTATACTCCTTAAGGGCCAAATATTATTATCCTCATACAAGTCCATACATTTCATTTATTTCACATTTTAGTCCCTCAAAAAATTACTTTTGCAATTTAGTCCAAATTACTCAATTTCATCAAAATTTCAAAGACAAAACTTGTTAATCCAACACATATATTTCATATTTCATCATCAAACGTCAAAAACCACTAGGTATCATCAATTGAAAAACACAAAATCATCATCACAATAAAAAATTAAGACATGGGTTTTGTTCATTTCTAAGCAACGATTTTAAAAACGTAAAAATTATCAAAATCCGAACAACTAACATACCTTAATCAAGCTTCAAATGGCCGAAACTTTCCTAGGTTTTCTTTCTTCTTTGTAAGCTTACATTCGGCTATCAATAAAATATGGAAAAGATGGATTTGTTTTATGTTATTTTAACATATAATATTAGTTATAATTAGTTTACTATTATACCCTTTTAAATTAAATTACTTAACATATGTTTTAAGGTCATTTTAGACCATTTCCGCTCACTAACCTATAAAATGGGTTAATTTCCCTTTAAGGATTCCATATTAAAAAGCCACTATCAAATAAGCACTTTACACTTTAGTTTGTAACTTTTACATTTTACGCGATTAAGTCCTTTTATTTAATCTGGCACCTAAACAACAAAATTAAGTCACGAAAATTTAACACCAAAAAATTCACACATAATAAACACAAAAAATAATTTTTAAATATTTTTCAGACTCGAATTTGTGGTCCTAAAACCACTATTTCGATTAGGGTCAAAATCGGGCTATTATAGAGCCAACTCGTCGGTCTAGTCTGAGATTCCTGAATCGAGGCAGATTCTCTATTCTTCTTGCTCTATAATAGTAATTTAGCTCATTTTAATCACCACATTAATAAAAGCATTCTAATAATCATGCTTAGGAAAAATTACTATTTTGCCTCGAGACTTTGGCAAAATGCCAATTTTGCCCCTAGGCTCGAAAATTAATTCTAATCACATTTCCATCTCCAGCAAGCCTAGGTGAACATTTAATACTCTTATAGCTATCATCAAAACTCAACATTTCACATACTTACTACAAATTTGTAACCTTTTCATCAAGGTCCAATTAGGTGTTTTCAAGACAATACCTCTCACAAAAGTTATTCATCTAACCACTAAGACTCATTTTCTTCCATAAAAATGCAGCAAATAACAATGAAAGCTCTCATTTCACCAATAATGCAAGATAATCCCCTCTTTGCAAAGCTTAAGCTCTAGGATCTCAAAAGTACAATTATCTTCAAGAAAGATCATCAAAATCACTTACTAGGATGTAGGAGAACTTGCTGAAAATTTTGAGCTTTCAAACCTCTATTTTGCTTGCTAATTTCGGTGGAGAAAGATGGAGAGAAAGATGATATCTTCTCTTTCTTTATTCTAATATCAAACTAGTCAAATTGGTCACCAACTATCACTAACTTTGACCAAATTTTTGTCCATCCTTGTCTCCCATAATAGCCTATGGCCGGTTATACTAATCTTGGGGGTCTAATTGCCTTTTAAAGACCTCCAAGTATCAATCTATGGCTATTTGGTACCTTTAGTCTATAGAATGGAACTTTCGCACTTAATGCGATTTAGTCCTTTTTTGCGATTAAGCATGAAATATCTAAAATTAAAGTACCAAAATTCTCATGTACATATACAATCATGCTCTAACTCATAAAATGACATGAAAATAAATTTCTTAGATCTCGGATTAGTGATCCCGAGATCATTGTTCCAATTAACCCCTAAATCAGGCTGTTATAATTCTCCTCCTTAAGGATTTTCATCCCCAAAAATCTTACCGGTGAAAAGGTTAGGGTATTGATTTCTCATCATCTCTATTCCATGCCTTTGCCATAGAACTTTCACTAGGGCTATGCTTTTGTTTCTTAACTTTTTGACTTCTTGCGCCAAAATTCTAACCGACTCTTCACCATAAGTTAAGTCTGATTGCATCTCTACCTCTGTCGGTACTATGACTTGTGAAGGGTCTGAACGGTATCGGCGCAACATGGATAAGTGAGGGACGTCATGAATCTTTTCTAATTTAGGTGGCAAGGCCAACCGATAAGCTACCGGTCCTATCCTCTCGGTAATTTCATAAGGTCTGATAAAACGCGGACTCAATTTGCCCTTCCGGCCAAATCTGAGGACTTTCCTTCAAGGTGATACTTTCAAGAACACTTTATCACCAACTTTGAATTCAATCTCTTTCCTTTTCAAATCTAAATAGGACTTTTGTCTATCTGAGGCGACTTTCAGACTGTCACGTATCACTTTTACTTTCTCTTCAGTTTCCTTAACCAAATCGACCTCGTGTATCTGTTTCTCTCTGAGTTCTGACTAGTACAAGGGCGTTCGACACTTACGCCCATACAATGCCAAAACTATTGTTGTAGGCGAATTCCACTAACGGTAAGTATTTCTCCCAATTACCTTGAAATTCCACAACACAACATCGAAGCATGCCTTCGAGTATCTAAATTACTGTCTCCAACTGCCTGTCGGTTTGTGGATGGAAGGCTGTACTGAAACTCAATTTCGTGCCCAAGGCCTCTTGCAACTTTTTCCAAATTCGTGACGTTAATCTTGCATCTTTATCTCAAATGATCGACAATGGTACACCATGAAGTCTTACTATCTCTGATATGATCGACTCGCACTGTAACACCCCAAACCCGGCGTAGACGTTACGGTCGAATCTAGCATGTCACATCAAAAAGTTGTTTAAAAGCTATGCATTCGTTAAAAACTTTGTATCCTTTTTGAAACTCTGAATTTCGTTGTTTGTAAAAACAAGATTTGCTTAAAGTGTATTCTTGTAAAGATGTTATTATTTTCGAAAACTTTGTTTGTTGCAGAAGTCTGACTTAAAGAATTGTAGAAATGTGATATTTTGAAAACGATTGTTGTTTTAAAAACTAGTGTTTAACCGTTTAATAATTCATAACAAGCAAAATTACCAAATGAAAGTTTAAAAAGATAAATCCAATAGCCTTATTACACAAAATATTAACCCAAAAATAATATAAAATAAGTTAAATCCAAATTTACTAAGTATCATCAAGAAGCAAATCTGACGTATGGCCACCTCTGAGTCCTTCAGAGCTCCAAATCCTCTAACGCTGGGGATTACCTGCACGGTTAAAAGAAAGGGGTGAGTTACGAGAACTCAGTGTGTAATCCCCTATAACGGTCACTATCTGGGCCTGAGCCCACACGGTATCGGTCTGGGCCTAAGCCCAATTCGGTAATAAGCTAGGCCTAAACCCCAAAATCATCTCGATGTATGTGGATATATGCCCACCCCAATCCTACCAGCCGACTAACTCTCCACCCGTACCAACCAATCACACCATGTGGGGACCATGTCAACCCACCCAGCCAATCCTCACCAATATTGCAGTCAAGCTGCTAATCACAGTATATGTGGCTGAGCCACTAAAACGGTAGGTGGCGATGCCACTCGAACGGTATGTGGCAGAGCCGCTAAAACGGTACTTCTTCCAATCATCAAACCTAACCCACGCAACATGATATGAATGCAGTGTATCACAAGCAGTATAATAAAATCACATACACAATATTAACTACCATCTAGGACATAACAGTCATTTTGTCACCTAAGGGTATAACCGTAACGTTTCACCCATTTGGGGTATTTCTATAATTTACTCGTCGAGGGTATTTCGGTAATTTTACCCAATAAGGGTATTTCGATAAATTTACCCCTACAGCGGCCTTTTTGAAGGCCTAACGTCACCTCGAGCGACTCGGTTTCCATTTTCAATCAGTATAGTGTTATTGGGCCTAAAACCCAATTTCGGCCTATTCTGGCCCACACGCTCGTTGGCCCATCCTGTTCGGTTTCAGCCTCAGTTTTGCGGACTTCGCAGTCGCATTAATCAACTTACATTTTTCAACGTTTCCGCTCAAATGGGCCCATTAAATCATTGGGCCCATTTGGCCTGTCTCGGCTCAAAAGGCCCATTACCACCTCAGTTTTATGATAGCATTCGTGACAGTCTCTCAACCGTCTGCCGCCATCACTAGTGGTTCGATTTATCACTACAAGCGCTCATACGCTCGAGTGATCTCGGTTGTCGATACTCCAGCTTTTCGGCATTTTGGCTTATGGCCAAATCACAGAACATCACATCCTATCACAAACAGTGGTGTGAGATTATACACCTGATTACGAGTTGTGTTTTCCAACGCTTCCGAAACACCTATAGTGATAGTTAATCAAGTGGTTAATCTCAACCTTAAAAACCTTAACTTGAAGCACCTTACTAGATTAACTTTACTTACCACGAACATCGTCTCCTTCAGTGCAACAATAGTCGGCCTTATCTTTTATCTATCAAGTCCCTAACAATAATTGGTGAACAAGAGAGTTATTAGCAATCATCCCACTTTCAGCCAAACCAAAGAAATTATGGCAACATTCTTACCTCACTTGATTGATGAGTTATAGATAAAGATTTGATTAATTCAAATCCCTTGTGCCCATTCACCTTGTAGAAAATCCTAAGCGCAAAGATGGCCATCACACAAAAACGCATCTCAGACCCAACAAGAGAGAGAAGAACCCAACATAACAAAAACCGAATGAAACCAAGTTATAGACAAAGAAAGAATTCCCCCACTTACCAATTTCCCAACTCCTTATAGCGCCACTCTAAAAGAGAACAAGACTATGATTCGGCCAAGGATTAACTCACAAGATGCCGTGAGTATGCCCATCACAACAAGCGACAGAGGATGTTCGGCTAAGAGAATTAAACTGCAAAGAAAAATCGAATGGTGTTGAAAGGAGAAAGAAGAAACAATTACTGATTAGATAAGAGAGAGGAGATTCGGCTTATGGATAGGAAGGAGTAGAAGAGAAAATAGAGAAGAAGAGAGAGAGGGATAAAGAATTTGGCAAGAAAGAAAATGCAAAAAAGATTACCTGAAATGCTCAAGGAAAAAGTGCCCAAAATACAAAAACACCAAAGAGAACTAGAGAAATTCGGCACCCTTCCCATTCAAGGCCAAATATGCTACCTAAGACCCCTCTTCAGCCAAAATTCCCCATTAGCTCGACTCCCATTTTCGGCCAACTCTTCCCACACCCACCAGCTCCTTGATTTCCTCCCTAATTTCCTCCTACAATTCCTCTCCTTCACCCATTTGAAAAGTTTGACCAAGTCCCCAACCCCCTTAGTAGAGTTTGATTCAAACTTCACCTCTTGCTCCTTCAAGACATAAAATAAAAGTCACTCCTTTTTACTACTCAGGGGATTCAAACCCCTCCCCCCTGCTCTCCCATTGACGCCACAACCACCCTACCACATGGCCAACTTATGTCTCCTAAACACATCCAAATCTACTTAAGTCTTACTTCCAACTGCCCTCTCCACTAAAGGCCAAAACCAAAATTTTTCCAGGGCTCAGACTCGAACCCAAGCCTCCCTAGAACCCCCCAAACACCCTCGAATAACTAGCTAAGCAAGCCCAACACATGCAATTATGAAAAAAATCACAAACCCCTAATTTTTGGGATGTTACACGCACTGGTATGAAATGGGCTGACTTTTGAGTCTATCAACCACAACCCGTACTGCGTCTTTCTTCTTTGGAGTCAATGGTAAGCCTGTCACAAAGTCCAAGGTAATACGGTCCTATTTCCACTAATGAACCATAATGGGCTGAAGTAAACCCGAAGGTACTTGATGTTCAGTCTTCACTTGCTGACAAATTAGACATCTCAATACAAACTCAGAAATGTCTTTTTTCAGACCAGGCCACCAATACCATTTCCTCAAATCATTGTACATCTTTGTGCTCCCAGGGTGCACAGTTAAACATCCACTATGCACTTCATGAAGGATCTTATGAATAAGTTCATCACTTCTGGGTACCCAGACCCTATCTCGAAACATTAAACACCTATCAGCATTTACTCGAAAGTTTGACTCATCGATTGACTCACATAAAACTCTTTTGGCTTGCAAGCTGTTATCTTCTTTCTGAGCTTCACAAATCTCTTCGAGGAATAACATTCTAGCCCTCAACTCGGCTAGAATGGAACCATCATCCAACAAACCCATCTGAGTACTCATGGCTCTCAGTGCGAACAATGATTTTCAGCTCAAAGCATCTGCGACTACGTTCGTCTTTCCCGGATGGTAGTCAATTACCAGCTCATAATCCTTAATCAGCTCTAACCACTTTCGTTGCCTCAAATTCAATTCCTTTTGATTCATTAAATATTTTAGGCTTTTATGATCGGTAAAAATCTGACACCTTTTACCATATAAATTATCTCTTCAAATCTTCAATGCAAACACAATTATGGCCAACTCTAAATCATAAGTCGAGTAATTTTTCTCATACGGCTTTAATTGCCTAGAGGCATAAGCAATCACCTTACCCTCCTGCATAAGTACAAAATCCAACCCATTCAGGGATGTATCACTGTAAACCATAAATTCTCTTTCCAATTCAGGTTGTACCAAAATCGGAGCCTCAATCAACAGCGTCTTCAGTTTCTCAAAACTCTGCTAACACTTTTCTGTCCAATCGAACTTCACATCTTTTTGCAACAGTTCTCGTCATCGGGGTAGCTATCATGGAAAACCCCTTGACAAAACGACTATAATAGCCAGCTAGGCCTAGAAAACTCCTTACTTCAGTTACGCTCTTCGGCGGTTTCCAATCAACAATTGCTGAAATCTTACTCGGGTCTACTCTAATTTCATCTCCCAAGACAATGTGCCCCAAAAATCCCACTTCCTTGAGCCAAAACTCACTCTTACTGAACTTGGCATACAATTGTTTTTCTCTTAAAACTTGCAGAACCATACTCACATGATTGCTGAAATCAATATGTCATCAATGAAGACCACTACAAACTTATCCAAGTATGGCCGAAAATGGGATTCATCAAATCCATGAAGATTGTGGGGGCATTCGTTAGACCAAAAGGCATGACCAAAAATTCATAGTGGTAGTTCCTATTCCTAAATGCGGTTTTCGGACACATCGAGTCCTTGACTCTAAGCTGGTAGTACCCTGACCTCAAATATATCTTGGAAAATACCGTGGCTCCCTTCAATTGATCGAATAGATCATCGATCCTCGGTAACTAGTACTTGATCTTCATAGTTAACTTGTTAAGTTACTGATAGTCTATGCATAACCTCATATAACCGTCTTTCTTCTTCACAAATAAAACGAGAGCACCCTACAGAAAAAAATCGGCCTTGCGAATCCTTTATCCGTTAATTCTTGCAACTGTGCTTTCAACTCTTTTAGCTCGGTTGGTACCATTCTATATGGAGCAATAGAAATAGGGGTAGTACCCAGAGCTAACAAAATCCTAAATTCAATCTCTCTAACCGGAGGTAGCCCTGGCAAGTCTTCCGGGAAAACATCTAGGTACTCGCATACTATGGGTACCGACCCAATTCTCAAATCAGTCTCTTTAGTGTTCAAAAAAAAGGCAAGGTAAGCCTCGTACCCCTTCCTTAAATACATCTAAGTCGACAAAGCTGATATCACTATTGGCAATCTATCTTGCTTATCTGATTCAACATGAATTAAATCCCCATTTTCATTTTTCAACTCAATAAGCTTCTTCCCACAATCCACAATTACCCCATGAGTAACTAACCAATCAATCCCAAGGATGACATTAAACTCATCAAACGACAACAACATAAGATCGACCGGGAAACAATGACCCTTAATAATCAAAGGGCAACCTTTGTAAACTCTATCAACCAACACACACTTGCCTAGAGGATTAGACACTCTTATGATGAATTCGGTAGACTCTATAGGAATGCTCATGCTAGAGACTAATTTCATGCATATCTATGAGTGGGTAGATCCTGGATCAATTAAAGCTATAACATGAGTATCATAAAGAGAAAATGTACCCGTGATTACATCGGGGGAAGATGCCTCTTCACGAGCTCGGATGGCATAAGTTCTTGCCGGTGCTCTACCCTCGAATCTAGCGGCTTGCTCTCTTGATGGGTTCTTGCTACCCATCTCATTTCTTGGGTTTCTCAGTGGTCTTCCCCTAGTAGTACTTCCCGGTCTTGTATTCTGAGACTTCTCTTTCTCACCCACCTCGGGGCAGTCTCTGATAAAGTGGTCTAATGACCACATCTGAAACAAGCTTTCTCATTAGCTCGACACTCACCAGAATGGCACCTGCCACACTGAGGGCATTTTAGTCTACTTGGTCAGACGTTGTCCACGCTAGCAACTGATGTGGTTTGCCCTTTCGACCCCGAAATTTGCTTGCCCTTATTTCAGGTTGAAAACCCCGCTAAAGTGACTGATTTAGTGGTAAAATCCCTTGATTTCTTAGATGAGGATTGGTAGGACTTATTTAGCTACCTTTTTCTCGAGCCACGGGACTCATTCTTAGCTCTTCTCTTCTCTTTAGCTAACTCTTCGGCTTTATAGGCTCTATCTACCAACACTACAAACTCTTTTAATTCGAGGACTCCCACGTATAAACGGATATCTTCATTTAATTTGTCCTCAAAAATCTCTTACACATGACGGCCTCAGTAGACACACACTCCTGGGCATACTTGCTAAGCCTTACGAACTCTCATTCGTAGTCGGTCACTGACATACGGTCTTACTTCAGTTCCAAGAACTCCTTCCTCTTATGGTCGATGAACCTCTGGCTGATGTACTTCTTCTAATATTCCTCTTGGAAGAATTCCCACCTAACTCTCTCCCTTGGTACCACCGACACAAGAGTGTTCCACCACTTATAGGCTGAATCCCTCAAGAGATATACTGCACACATTAGGCACTCCTCAGGTGTGCACGACAATTCATCGAATACCCTAATGGTATTCTCGAGCCAAAATTCTGCTCTCTCCGGATCATCATCCTTACTAGCCTTAAATTTTTCGGCTCCTTGCTTCCGGATCTTATCGACCGGAGACCTTTCTCTTCCCACTACCTCAACCACTTGAGGAGCTACTAGAACGGATTGAGGAATTGGTGGAGGTGGAGGGGATTGAGCATTAGGATTTGCTCGGGTATACTCAGTATACCAGTTGCTCATCATATGGAGAAAGGCTTCTCGGGCCTCTTCCCCCTGACCCATGGTCTCGAGTCTACTGTTAGCTAGTGCGGTCCCTTGAGCGGGAGCTAGCACATTACTCGCAACATCATCGGTTGAAGTTCGGTCTGGATCAGAATCTATATACTACATATAACATGATTTTTAAATGTTACGAGTTGTCACACTATCGTTACTTAGATACTCTTACATATGGCACGTATAGCTAGGCTCGTACTTACACTACGTTAGTCCTAGAATCGACTGAACCGTAACTCTGATACCAATAAATATGTCACCCCTTACCCGTGTCCAAAGCCGGAACCTGGTTTAAGGTATTACCTAACTTATCTCGCTTAAACGTCTCAAGTAGGGCTATAAAATTTCATTTAAACCCATCACTTGCTCATTCTTAGCCCACGAGGCCCTAAGCATACCTCCAAGAGGTTACGGAATCTATCTGGAAACTTTTACGAGCTTGGAAACTTTTTCCTCAAAATAGGGGCCACTCGCCCGTGTTGGTCTAGGGACACGCCCATGTGCCCCTAAGACATGCCCGTGTCTTCTACCCGTGGTCGATCCTGACCAATTTCACACGGCCAGACACACGTCCGTGTCCCTCACGGTTCGTGTGCTAAAACTTTGGCATTCTGACTATGACGTTATCATCTCATTAAGGTCACGCGGCCAAGGCACAGGCTCGTGTCCTTAGCCCGTGTGTCGAATTAAATTCCACAATTAATGTGCAGACCTCACACGGCCTGGGCACACCCCCATATCTTAGGCCGTGCCTCTCACACGGTTGAGACACACGGTTGTGTTCCCTACTGTATGGTTACTACAAGGCTTACTGACTTTCAATTCTAGCATGCAAGGGGACACATAGTCGATCCACACGCCCAAGAGATAGACCGTGTGTCACACACGGTCTAGACACACGCCGTGTGTTTATCCGTGTGGACAATTAAATGGCTATTTACCAAGCCTTTTGCCACCCTAAGTTGCACACAAACATACTCCAATTCAAATCAACACAACTCATAACCCAAAGGCACATCCAACGCAAGGCATATACTTCAAGGATTTCATATTCATTCAAGCATAGTAATTTACCAAGTATTGGCCTAACTTAAGACCATTTACAAAATGACTTTAATAGCTTACATAGCCAACACTTTGACTAACAATTACAACTTAACAAAATACTCGAGTCCTATACATGCCATATTTAAAGTAAGTCTAAATTGTTATACCAAAGTGATGTCGATACTGTGATTTCTGAACTCCTACGTCCACATTCCTTGAGTTATCTTGGCAATACTACAAAGAGAAAGGGCAATGAAAGGGTTAAGCATAAAGTTTAGTAAGTTTGCATGGAAATAAATAGCAACAATAAGTTCATAATATAATCCATTCATGGCATTAACTAACCATACACAAATCATAGGCTTCTTGCCATACTTACTTACAATTGCCCTTATTTAGCACATAACGTGCCACACATCCTTCGTGACTCATTCACGAGTACCTATATTCACTCATTCACATGACTTTAGTACAATTCTCATTTCTACTTCCAAACTCGTCTACTTATCCCATTAATCACTAGGGATACTCAGAGACGCATATTCATCGTCATTACTGTAAGTACAAAGCCAATGCCACATCCTCGAGGTGGTCTTATATGGAGTCACTTGTAAATGCCAATGCCATATCCCGGATATGGTCTTATATGGAGTCACTTCTAAATGCCAATGCCACATTCCAAATATGGTATTATATGGACTTTCACATCAAGTATTGATGCCATATCCCGGATACGGTCTTATATGATTCTCATATTCATTACCGAAGCCATATCCCAGATATGGTCTTATACGAGATCTCAACTCAGTACCGAGGCCATGTCCTGGACATGGTCTTATACGGGACCTTATCTATTTCATATCTCGATGATAGCATTTTCGTATTCAATATAGTCCACTAGGACCTCAACATCTCATTCAACATTAACTACTCAATTTAGTAGAGCATCTTGCATTAATATGATACAAAGCATTCTCACTTATGCTAACATAAATGTTGCATTAATCACATACAAACTTACCTCGTTTTCAAAATGAGCCAACTCGTCGCTCTAGTTCGAGACTTTGTTCTTTCCTCGATCAAGGCAGATTCTTGGCTCTTCTTGCTCTATAATAGCAATTTAGCTCATTTTAATCACCACATTAATAAAAGCATTTTAATAATCATGCTTAGGCAAAATTACTGTTTTGCCTCTAGACTTTGGCAAAATGACCATTTTGCCCCTAGGCTCGAAAATTAATTCTAATCACATTTCCATCTCCAACAAGCCTAGGTGAACATTTAATACTCTTATAGCTATCATCAAAACTCAACATTTCACATACTTACTACAAATTTGTAACCTTTTTATCAAGGTCCAATTAGGTGTTTTCAAGACAACACCTCTCACAAAAGTTGTTCATCTAACCACTAAGATTCATTTTCTTCCATAAAAATACAGAAAATAACAATGAAAGCTCTCATGGCAACTCTTTATACATTTCACCATAATGCAAGATAATCCCCTCTTTAGAAAGCTTAAGCTCTAGGGATCTCAAAAGTACAATTATCTTCATGAAAGATCATCAAAATCACTTACTAGGATGGAGGAGCGATTGCTGAAAATTTTGAGCTTTTAAACCTCTATTTTGCTTGCTAATTTCAGTGGAGAAAGATGGAGAGGAAGATGATATATTCTCTTTCTTTATTCTAATATTAAACTAGTCAAATTGGTCACCAACTATCACTAATTTTGACCAAAATTTTGTCCATCCTTGTCTCCCATAATAGCCTATGGCCGACTATACTAATCTTGGGGGTCTAATTGCCTTTTAAAGACCTCCAATTATCAATCTATGGCTATTTGGTACCTTTAGTTTATAGAATGGAACTTTTGCACTTAATGAGATTTAGTCCTTTTTCGCGATTAAACATGAAATCGATAAAATTAAAGTACCAAAATTCTCATGTACATATACCATCATGCTCTGACTCATAAAATGACATGAAAATAAATTTCTTAGATCTTGGATTAGTGATCCTGAGATCACTGTTTCGACTAGCCCATAAATCGGGCTGTTACACCAAATGGCATGACAAGAAACTCATAATGGCCTTACCTCGTCGAATTACAGTTTTCGGTATGTCCTGCTCCTTAACCCTCAAATGGTAATAGCCAGACTTTAGGTCTATCTTAGAGAACACCATAGCTCCCTTCAGTTGGTCAAATTGATCATCTATCCTTGGTAAGGGATACGTATTCTACACTGTCACCTTGTTGAGCTGTCTGTAGTCTATGCACAATCTCATTGACCCATTTTTCTTTTACACAAAAAGTACTGGAACACCCCATGGTGAATAGCTCGGTCTTGCAAAACCCTTATCCGTTAACTCTTGTAGCTGAACCTTCAATTCTTTCAACTCCAATGGTGCCATCTTGTATGGAGCAACCGAAATAGGTGCTGTACCGGAAACTAACTCAATTCCAAATCGACCTCTCTGACTGGAGGCAATATAGGTAACTCCTCCGGAAACACATCTAGATAATCGCATACCATCGGCACTGATTCAATCTTTACCTCTGACTCTTGAGGATTCAGCATAAAGGCGAGATAAGACTCGTATCTTTTCCTCAAATATTTCTCGGCTACCATAGTTGAAATTATCACTGGCAAATTATCCGATCTACCTGATTCAACCCGAATGACATCCCCATTTTCACATTTCAATTCAATAAACTTGCTACCATAGTTCACTAAAACATTATGAGTCCTCAACCAATCCATACCAAGAATCAAATCAAACTCATCAAATAGCAACAACATAAGATTTGTCGGGAAACAATGACCTCTAATTGTCAAAGGACAATTCCTACACTCCTTGTCAACTAGCACATGTTTGCCTAACGGGTTTGACACCTTTATTAAAAATTTCGTAGACTCAACAATCATGCTCATACTAGATGCCAATTTCATGCAAATGTATGAATGGGTAGAACCCGGGTCAATCAAAGCAATAGCAGAGGTGTCATAAAGAGAAAAAGTACCCGTTATCACATTTGGAGATGATGCCTCCTCGCGAGTACGAATGGCATAGGTCCCTGCAGGTGCTCGACCCTCCGATCTCACAGCAGAATCTCGAGGCGCACCTCAACTACTAGCCCGTCCTCCTGGGTTCTTTTGTGATCTACCCCTCGAAGATACATTGCTTGATCTTATCTCTTGTTTCCATTCCTTGTTATCCCTCTCAGGGCAATTCTGGATGAAATGATCGGGTGAACCACACTTGTAACAGTTTCGATTATTCCCCCAACACTCCCCAGTGTGCTGCCTACCACAATTTGGACACTCCAGTTTAGACTTCGGATTGCCCACACTTGCCATCGAGGTGGCTTGAACTCTCGAGCCCGAGTAGGTAGTACCTCGATCTCTATGTGAATATCTAGCTGATGCAGTCGTCTGAGGGTTCATCTCCTTGGACTTCTTTGATTGAGCTTGGTATGATTTATTCATTGGCTTTTTTCTTGCATCTCGGGCCTCACTCATGGCCTTCCTCTTTTCCTTATTCAATTCCTCGGCCTTACATGCCCTATCAACCAACACCACAAACTCTTTTAACTCCAAAATCCCCACTAGCAGTCTAATATCCTCATTCAGTCCATCTTCAAACCTTTTGCACAAATAGCTTCTGTAGACACACACTCTTGTGCATACTTGCTGAGCCTAACAAACTCACGCTCATATTCTGCCACGATCATTTTTCCTTGCTTCAATTCAAGGAATTCTTTCCTTTTTTGGTCCACAAATCGTTGGCTTATATACTTCTTTTGGAACTCCTCCAAAAAGAAGTCCCACGTCACTCTTTCCCTTGAAACTACCGACGTTAACATTTTCCACCAATGGCATGCCGAGTTCCTCAGTAAGGACACGGCACATTTTAAGATCTCCTCAGGTGTGCATGAGAGTTCATCAAACACTCTCATTCATCAAACACTCTCATCGAGTTCTTAAGCTAGAACTCTGCCTTCTCGAGCTCATCATCTATATTAGCTCTAAACTCGTGGGCCCCTTACTTCCGAACCTTATCTACTAGGGGCTTAGTTATTCTCACTAAATCTATACCTTGGGGAGCCACAGGAACTGGCTGAGGTATAGGGGCGGTCTCTTGCGTGGGAGCCGACGCGTTACTAGCTGCATCATCAGCACCCGCTCAATCGAGATTCATTTACTATATAAAAATAAAATTTAGAATTATCAAAAGCCACCACACTATCAATATCCACTTATGGCATGTATAGCTAGACTCTTACACACGCTACGGTAGTCTGAGATCTGACTAAACCATAGCTCTGATACCACTAATGTAACACCCCTTACCCATATTCTACGCCGGAGCCAGGTACGAGGCGTTACTGCACTTGACTCACATGGTCATGCAACTTTGAGTTATCAAAATCCATTCCAAATTAAAAATTTTCCATTCTCATATCTAACCTCCTTATAATGGGCCTACAAAGCCCTAAACGTACTTTCAGAAGGTTTAGGAAATAAATCGAAAACTTTTACACACTTAGAAAAATTTTACCTAAATAGGGGCTACACGCCCGTGTAAAATGGGACACACCCGTGTGGGCAGGCCGTGTGGTCACACACGCCCATGTCTCTCACCCGTGGATTACACTGACTTACTTCACACGACCGAACACATGCCTGTGTCCCTGGCCCATGTCCCTCACACGGCCTCGACACGCTCGTGTCTCAGCCCGTGTGCCAAAACCTTGGCATTCTGTTTATGAAGTCATCATCTCACTATGGTCACACGGCCAAAGCACATGCCTGTGTCCTTAGACTGTGTGTCGAATTAAATTCCAATTTCAAGGTGCAGACTTTACACGGCCTGGGCACACGCCCATATCCATGGTTGTGCCTCCCACACGGCTAAGACACACGGCTGTGTCTCTGCCCGTGTGTTTACTACACAGCTACATAGCTTATTGACTTGTAAAACTAACATGCAGGGGACACACGGCCTGGTCAAACACCCATGGGACTGACTGTGTGTCACACATGGCATAGACATACACCCGTGTGTCTACCCGTGTGGACATGAACAAGGCTATTTGCCAAGCTATTTTTGTCACCCTAGCCCACATAACATGATCCCATACAACAAATCATCAAATAAGTTAATTTGTGCAACAACTCTTTCTTGAATAACCTCATATTTCATAAATTAATCACACTGAGCCATCAACTATGGCAATATACAAAAGAGTTCATCCTTAAGGGAGCCAATACATTCTTGGCCAAAATAACAAAACAATTCACCTAGTCTAGCCCCTATACATGCCATACTTAAAATGTAAGTTCTAGCTATACCGAGATGAGCTGGTAGTGCGAGTGGTCTTCCAATTGTCTTCGTATCCCGACCCGGGTCTTTGACACTATAAAATAACGGAAAAGAAAGGAAGTAAGCTTTAAAGCTTAGTAAGCTTACATGTAAACAATAAACATCATAACATGTTCTAACCATTAAATAGCATTTCACAATAAATAAAAGCATCCAACAATCCAAGATTATGCTTACTCATTCTTTCTTACCACATTCCAACCATATCATAACCAAATGCTCTTATTATTTAACATACATCCCTGCACTTATCACCACAATGCCACATATAACAACACAACACAATTTCACGATAAGTCACTCTTAAAAATATCAAGCACTCAGTGGTTTCGCAGTTAGCCCACCATTTGTCTTAAATAGGGTGGTAATGCACATAATCCACCAACAAGAATATTTACGGTGGTATCGCACATAGCCCACCAATTGATAACATAAATGATGGTATCGCACACAGCCCATCGTAAATAAGTATTAAGGTGGTATCACACATAGCCCGCCAATTGATAGCATAAACGATGATATCGTACACAGCCCTTCGTTATTTATTACGGATAATATTCTACACTTACATATCTATTTCAACATTCATATCCTACCAAGTCCAATTCATTTAAAACATGAGTGACCTCAATCACACAATACTCTAATAAATAATAGCATTTGTATTTAAGATGCATCGTTTACACATAAACTTACCTCGGTACAAAATGCGTTAATTTTTGGTTTAATCTGAAACCTTACCTTTTCCCTAGTCAAGGTTAACTCCATGCTCTTCTTGATCTATAACAACAAAATTTCACTCATTCAATCATTTTATGATCATAATACATCATAATCTCTACTTACGCAAAATGACCATTTTGCCCTTATACTATAACAAAATTACGATTTTGCTCCTAGGCTCGTAAATCATTTTTCATCACATTTTCTCATTAAACAAGCCTAGATGAAAATTTATTACTCTTACAAGTACTCATAATTCCAATCATTTCATGCATTTATTACACAATTTCAATCTTTGCATTCAAGTCCTATTTAAGTGCTTTCATGCTAACACCTTTCATAAAAGTTGTTTCTCATCTCACTAACATTCATTTTCTTCCATAAAAACTCAGCTAACAACATAAACTCTCTCATGGCAAGTCCCTAAACTTTCAACCATTCAACAATTTAGTCCCTTCATTAGCTAGCTTAAGCTTTAGGGACTCCAAAAGTACAAAAATCATCAAAAATAATCAACAAAAGGACTTACTTGCAAGGATGAGGTGTAGCTAAAATTTTCATGCTTTCAAACCCTTAAGCTTGCTAATATTTTCAGTGGGAGAAGAAAAGAAAATGAAAAGATGATAGCCTTTATTTATTTTATCTTATTTTATTTATTTAGTCAACTAATGTCACCAACCCTTGTCAAATTTTAATTCTCTTGTCCCCCTTGGCCGGCCATCACCTTTAGGAAGGCATAATTGCACTTTCAGGACCTCCATTTTATATTCTATAACTATTTGACACCTCTAAATTGTAAATTTGTAACTTTCGCACTTTATGCGATTTAGTCTTTTTTCGCAATTAAGCCTACAATCGCTAAAATTAAAGCACCAAAATTTTCATGCATCAGTATAAACATGTTATAACAATAAAATATTATTAAAAATAATTTTCCTCAACCTCGGATTAGTGGTCCAGAGACCACTATTCTGACTAACCCCAAAATCGAGTTGTTATAGTTGGAACACAAAGAGAGTAAGCTAGATTTTTTTTCAATTCTTAGTAATGTGTATATTTTTGTGCGAAGTTAAAAACGTTGGTGGAGCCTCCAAAAACTAGGATAAAGATAAGCAGAAAGTTGTCTAGTTCGACGAGTCGTGGTGAGCTACATGTGAGTGCATTTGTGTGCACTATTTTTGCATGAATTCTGAGATTTAGAGAGTCGAAGAGAGGCTTGTGAACCCTAACTTATGGTATAAGAATCTCAACCTTTTCCTGGTGCAAATCCTTGTAATTTTGTTTGAAGTTTCGAGTATGCATGTTGTGCAATTTTAATGGTGCAAAATGCATGAACTTAAAATAATGTGTATGTAGTTATATAATATGAAATATGTCAGCTTTAGCTATAAACCATGGAATTTGACGTGACAAGTGTGTGAAATTGTGCATTTAAAGGTTGCATGTGTGTGTGTGTGTGTGTATGTGAGCATATTAGTAAGTGTGAGTAGTTGCATGAGCTGTTGTACTATAGCTAGGTATATATAATATAACTATGCGTGCATGGTCTTGTTATATATATAATATATATGCGTGGGTCCTGCTATATATATAACATATATGCGTCTATGGTTATGTTATATATACACTATATATATGGGTATGGGATTTATTATATAATATATATATGTGTTTATGATTATATATAATCATTAAGGGGTATTGTTTCATATAATATATATGTATAGGGGCTTTGTTATATATATAATATAGGTGTGGCTTTGTTATATATATATTTTATATATTCATATATGGTTTTGTAATGCTTGCGAACGAATATAAAAAAAAATATTATAATGTGGACTTTTATAACATGTGAATTTTATTGATAATGCACATTTCTGCATGCGTGAACCCATAAGTAAATTATAAGTTTTATGATATTGTGAGCTGTGACTAGTGCAAAATTATATTATCGCAAAATACTATGTGTGAGCTTAACTTTAGTGCAAGTCAATTATATTTGTGTACTGTGTTATATTATGAACCATGTTAACTGGCAAATTATATTATTATGGTGAACTGTGTTAATTTGGGGACTTGTATTAATATGGCGAACTATATTAATTTGCCAAATTGTGTATTGTGAGATTTTAAGTTGTATTGTTTGTAAGCTAAGCTATTGCGTGCCCTATGCTAAATAAAATATATGAACTCTGATTTATGTGAGCTATGACATGAATGATATGTGAATTGTGATTATGTGTGTAATATATGTTGCATGAAAGTTATATTATTTGCAAACCATGCTCTATTGTGACTTGTGAATTGCTAATTGTGCTATATTGTGCAAGCTCTACTTAATTGCGAGCCTTATTATACTAAATATTTTGAATGTGTTATAAGAGATGTGTTGGCATTGTGACCTTATAGAACCATTGGATATAGTTGGCATGTCATAGGATTGTGAGTACTCACCCGTTTTATTACGATGGGCATTGTGGATCGGAGATACATTAGAGAGATAAGGGAATGTTGAGTATAGCTCCATTCACCAGAGACAGCGTACGGCTCTATGAGTCGACAGTGTTAGAGAGTGTGAGCATTCACGCTACACTTATATCGGAGACAGCGTAGGGCTCTTTGAGTCCAAAAGTGTGGCGTTACAATGAGATCTGTTTATCCAATGTGTGGTGATAGAGTCCACTTATAGATGGTGATAGAGTCCCCTGTATGTTTCATAATCACAAAAATGTCAATTTAAAATTATTTGAGATATATGAGTTACGAAAATTATTGTATTGAATGTACTGTTATTATGCATGAACTATTATTTTATGTGAACTGCCAATTCTATGTGAATCATTTAATTCATGTGCACTGTTATCTTGTGTGAGTTATGATAAAAAATGAATCATTAAATCATGTTGTTTTACTTAACCTGAATATTGTGTTTATCTGTAGTATGTTTGAGCACTTACTGAGTTTCAACAAGCTCATACTCCCTTTTAAAACATTGCAGTGATATAGCTTGTGGAGAAGTGTGGAAGGGAGTCATCTATGAGATCCAAAAACAAGGCTACACCTAGGTATTTTGATGTGTTCCCAAATCAAATGAGGAATGTAATGTGGGAATATTGTGTAACACCTCTTACCCGTATCTGACTCCTAAACCGGGTACGAGGCATTACCGTACTTAACTTGCTCAATCATACCATATTGATCCATAAAAACTTCATTTCAAATTAAAACTTTTCATTTGAGACCATAGTGTCCTTATTATAGGCCTACGAGACCCTAAACTTGCACTTAGAATGATTTGAGACCAAACCAGAAACTTTTGAACACTTAGAAAAATTTGACTCAAAATAGGGCCACACGCCCGTGTGGCATATCACATGCCTGTGTTCCACACCCGTGTGGTGTAACACCCCAACCCGGCCTAAACTTTACGATCGGATCTGGCATGTCACGTAAAAGGGTTGTTTAAAAACTGCGCATTTGTTAAAAATTTCGAGCTTTAAATATTTATTCGCTTGTTATCATTTTGTTAACATTTTGGAAAACGGTTATTACAGGTTTACAACATTCCCGTATTGAACATTTGATAACAATAGGCAGTAATCATATTAAAGGCTAAACCAAATAAAATACCAAAAATACAGTTAAAGAGGCCCTATTACATAACAAAATCCCAGTTACAAATAAGTTTAACTAAGAGAACGAGTTCACGAGAAAAACATTGTATGGCCACCACAAGTCTGCCTCGGCTCCCAGATCCGCGATCTAACGATTATCTGCAAAATTAACTAAGGGGTGAGTCACTGAGACTCAGTGTGTAAATCCCCATCCAAAAGATGTTAAGCTCGTACACAAAATTCATATGCAAATATGCATGTCATGCAACCTATCCAACCTATCCATCTGAAACTCCCAAATCTACCCCATGTGGTACCAAACCACTTGTGGTGCTAAACCACTGGTGACCCAAAGTCACTGATATCAATATAATTTTGGTGCCAAACCACTGGTGACCCAAAGTCACGAACAATCCATATGTGGGGCCAACCCACGTTGTGATACCAAATCACTGGCGACAATCCCGTTTTATCAAATGTGGGGCCAACCCACTGTGATGCTAAGCCACTGGGACAAGTCGCTATGAGGTGCCAAACCTCTGGTGACCCAAAGTCACGAATATCAACTTTGGCACCAAACCACTGGTGGTGCCAAACCACTGGTGACCCAAAGTCACAAATAAACATATCTTCCCCCTCCTCTCATCATACCATGTCCATGCCATGTTCATCAGTCATAATAATTCGTGTATGTAGTATGACAAGTATGCAGATCATATATCAAAGATAATGCATGAAACATATTACCATCATAATCAGAATAACAAATACGATATAACCAAGCTAATCAACCTCTAAAGGGTATAACAGTAATTTTTACCTACCAAGGGTATTTTCATAATTTACCTTTCAAGGGTATTTTGGTAATTTACCCACTAAGGGTATTTCAGGTAATTTCAGACTGAATGGCCTTTCAAGGCCCGCCCATGTTGCCTCGAGCGACTCAACTACCATTTTCGATCTTTACCAGACTATTGGGCCTAAAACCTGATTTTGGCCCATTTGGGCCCACACGCTCGTGTGGCCTACCTAACACAAATGTAGCCACGTCTATAAGTTCCACCTAGTCTAGTTCACTATATATTACATCATCATACAATTTATTCTATTGGGCCCACGGGCCCATTGGGCCCATTTTGGCCCATCGCGGCCCAAGTAGCCCCAACCCACAAGAATACTACTGATGGCCTCAACTATCGCGTCGAAGCCCTACACGTGCGCTCGCATGCTCGTGTGGCTACTATTGCCATGATCGGCACTTCGGCATTTGCCGCTCTACAGCTAGAGTAGAGAGAGTTACACACCTGATAGGAGTCTGGTGTTAAACCGTGCCGCAACCACTCCTGCGCCCAAACACCCTCCAAGGTATGTCAACTCTCCACCTGGAATGCTCTTTATATAGCTAGCTCTTCACCATCCTTCTTTGTATCTTTCCGATGTGGGATCCCTTCGTCAGTAGAGTTTAAATTCAACTGAAACTCTTGCCTTCCAATCCGCAAAATAAATGCTCCATTGCTTGTCATGAGATTCAAACCCAGGCTCCCTTGCAACATAATCCATGCCGCTGGCCACTTGACAGCAAGCTCCTCTTGTGTCTTAAACCATGCGCAACTAAATATAAACTATGGGCCAAACTCTAAGATCCAAGCAAAAAGAAAACCAAAATGCAAGAGCCAACACTTGAACTTTGGACCTCCTTCCTTCTTCGTGGCGTCACTCCATTGTCTCTTATGTGGCGTCACTTTGCCACTACACCACACACTTTACTTGTGTCATTTTTCTCCATATTTTATTCTTAAGGCCTACTTGCCAACTTCCAGGGTTTTTATCGCCTAAAACCAAAATTTCCCCAAAGCTAAAGTTTGATCCCGGGACTTCATAGAAGCCCTCTAACATTCCAAAATCACTTATCTAATAAGTCTAACTTGCATTAATGCCGTTCTCAAAAATTTTAAATGCTACTACGCCTAAGGCCCATTGGGCCCAATCCTACTAGGCCCAATTTCGGGATGTTACATGTGGATTTACTTTCCAATTCGAGTCTATAGGGGTTTTCGCACAGCCTGACACACGCTCGTGTCCATGGCCCATGTCCCTCACATGGCCATGACACGCCCGTGTCTTCGCCCGTGTGTCAAAACCTTGACATTCTATTTATCACGTCATCATCACAATAAGGTCACACGGCCAAGGCACACGCCCGTGTCCTTAGACCGTGTGTCGAATTAAATTCCTAATTTTAGGTGTAGACTTAACACAGCCCGAGCACATGCTCGTGTCTTAGGCCGTGTCTCCCTCATGGTCAAGACACACAGCCGTGTCTCAGCCCGTATGTTTACTACTAAGCATACTGACTTGCCAACCTAGAATGCATGAGGACACACGGCCTATCAACATGCCCATGGGCTGACCGTGTGTCACACATAGCCTAGACACATGCCCGTGTGTCTACCCGTGTAGACAATTGTAAGGCTATCCACCATGCCATTTGGCACTCTACAAGCAACCACACTTATACCAAATCAATTCAACATACATCACGACCATTTGGCACTTCCAAAAACTCAAAATCAAAACACCCACACAAGTATGTACTTCATGAATTTCACCATAATTGAATATATGAACTTTTCAAGTATTGGTCAATTTCCAATGACCATTTACAAAATGAATTGAACAACATTAATAGCCAACACTTTGGCTAACAAATATGACATAACAAAATGACTAAGTCCTATACATTCCATACTCAAAATAAATCTAACTTTGCTATACCACAGAGAAGTTGATAGTGTGATTCCGAGCTCCGACGTCGTACGATCCCAGAGTTAGCTTGATGATACTACAAGGAAAAGGGAAATGAGAGGGGTAAGCATAAAGCTTAGTAAGTTTGCTTGAAATAAATAGCAACATAAATGCTCATAATGCCATCCATCCATTGCATTGAATAAAATCACAAAATCTCAAGCACATTGCCATAACTTACTCATACTTACTCTTACCAATTACATGTCATGTCACATACCTTAAACATTTCTCGTGAATTACTCACATGTATCTGTACACTTCACCACATAACTTTAGCACTAGTATCATCTCTATTACAACTTAGCTATCCATCTCGATGACTCACTTGAATTACCCGAGGATACACAATCATCATTATACACATAAACTCGATGCCAATGCCACATCCCAGATATGGTCTTACATGGGGTCACATCCCGATTCCGACGCCATATACTAGATATGGTCTTATACGAGATCTCATATCGATGTTGATGCCATATCCCAGTTATGGTCTTATACGGGATCTCAATTTGGTGCCATGGCCATGTCCCAGACATGGTCTTATACGGGACCTTACCAATCTCGTGTCTCGATGATGATATCCTCTCACTTCTTAAAGTCTAACTGGGACTTCAATGTCATAAATTGTCATCATTTTCTCATTCAACATCTTTACTCAATTTCATAGAAATAATATTCATCATCACTAATATCAAACATTTTAAAATGTAGTAACATGATATTGAATTTATTACACACAAACTTACCTCGATTTCAAAATAATTAGTCGATCTAGTCTAATACCTTACCTTTTCCTTGGTCAAGGTTAAATCCTCGTTCTTCTTGATCTATAATAGCAAATTACCTCATTTAATTATCACATTAATCAATGCATTTCAAAAATCATACTTTGGCAAAATTACCATTTTGCCCTTAAATTTTCACAAAATGACTATTTTAACCCTAGGCTCGTGAATCAATTCTAATCAAATTTCTTCCTTTAACGAACCTAGATGAACATTTATTTCTCTTATAGCAACTCTCAATACTCATTATTTCACACATATAACACCTATTTTACAACCTTTGCAAAGAGGTCCTCTTAGGTGTTTTCATGGAAACACCTTTTACAAAAGTTGTTTATCTAACAACTAAGACTCATTTTATTCCATAAAAATGTAGCAAACAACATAATTGCTCACATGGAAAACCCTAAACTTTCTACCTCTTTGCAAAATAGTCCCATCTTTAGCTAGCTTAAGCTTTAGGAGTTCCAAAAGTACAAAAATTAACAAAGAATGGCCATTAAAGCACTTACTTGCAAGGAGAAAAGCTTGCTAAAATTTTTGAGCTCTCAAATCCCCTAGTTTGCTGCTAATTTTTGGTGGAGAAGACAAGAAGAAAAGATGATATCTTTCCTTTCCTTATTTTATGATTAAAAATCAATTTAGTTACCAAATTTTCACCTAACCAATTAACAAAGTCTTTTCTTTGTCCCTATGGCTAGCCACCACCCTAAACAAGGCCTAATTGCAAATTAAGGACCTTTAATTAGTATTCCTTAGCTATTTGACACCTTTAGCTTGCAAAATAGAACTTTCGCACTTTATGCGATTTAGTTCTTTTTCGAAATTAAGCATGAAATCGCTAAAATTAAAGCACCAAAATTTTCATGCACCTATATAATCATGCTATAAATCATAAATAAAATTACAGTAATTCTCTTTGACCTAGGATTAGTGTTTCCAAAACCATTGTTCCGACTAGCCCCTAAATTGGGCTGTTACATAGTGGGATTTAGAGTTAGACTTTGTTACAACCATTGGGTTATAATTGGACATTATGGACTATTGAATTGGTTTGATTTGAAACTTTTATTACTGCTTTAGATAGATGATTAAATGGTGGATTATGAATGCTTGATGAGAAGTATGATTAATTGCTTGACTAACTTATAAGTGCAGGTTGAAGAGTCGTTGGTCATTGAGGTAAGTCTTAGATGTTTTATGTGTGATTTGGAAATAGTGAGTTAATATGCGTGAAATGTAAAATTGGACTAGTTACATAAATTTTTAGTTACCTCCGAACTAATTAAATGATAACTTGATGAAGTGTGCGTGATGTTTGAATAGATTTTCCAGAACAAGACAAATATGTACAATTCTACAATTCTATTTTCAAACCTTATGGTATGGTGTTTTTCTGACATTTTACTATACTACATTTTAAATCTAATTATATATTTTTAAACAAAATGGTTTTCCAAGTCCCTACAAATATAGACTTTTTAAAAAAATACCCAACTGCATGCATGTATGTTTAACTTAAGTTTTTGAGGTAATTGCCTGTTAAATACTAAATTACGAATTAGTCTTGTTGTTAATTTGATGATCAGAGAAATGAAACGGAAGCATGATTCTAGAATTTTAAGTATTCTCTAAATGATTGTGTGGTGTGATTGGTCTGTTAGTATGCTTTGTGGTGGTTTAAATAGAGAGTCATTTCAGTGGCTAATGTGACGTTCCGAATTTGGGTCAGACCATCCCGGTCGAGTTTAGGGCGCCATACCTTTGCCATTCTTGGATCAAATGCTAGATAGACTCGCGGGGTGACACTATTACTGTTTTCTAAACTGATACTCAGGATACAACAAAATCATAGTAGAACCGGAGGATTAATACAAAACAACATTCACATGCTCGTACAATTTTTTTTTTAGACGTATCCATTTGGTTTATGTAATGCACCTACTACATTTAAAAGATGTATGATGACATTTTTTACTGATGTGGTTGATAAGTTTTTGGAAATTTTATGGATGATTTTTCAGTGATCGAAGACACTTACAATGATTGCCTAGACAATCTTAACACCCCAAACTCGGCCTAAAAGTTAGGCCCGAATCTAGCGTGTCACATGGAAGTGTTTTTCAAAACCATAATTCTTGTTGTTAAAACTTGTTTGAGAGTTAAAGCCTCTTTGTTGAAACTCAAAACACTTACGCAATTGTTATCCACTTGAAAACGTAATTATTTTTAAAACCTTATCTGTTGCGGAAGCATGTTTAAAATAAACAATTTACGAAAATGTGATGTTTAAAAATTGAGTTGCAGAAGCATTTTGAAAACATTGCGGAAACGTAGTGTTTCGAAGACAGTTATCATTTTGGAAATCGTATTCCACTTTTAGTAGTTAGAAAACATCATAAATAAATATCTGAAATAGTAAGTTAGGATAGAGAGGCCTTATTACAACCTAAATCCAAATATTTAAAAGTAAATACTCAAAAACGCAAGCATAAGTAGTGTGTGGTCTTCTCCAAGTCCCTCGTAACTTCGATCCGTCTAAGGCTAAAGATTACCTAAACAGTTAAAAACGGGGTGAGTTTACAAAAACTCAGTGTGTAATCCCCTTACTAGAGTAACGATCGATTATCTACGTAAACAGAATCTTTGAAAATAGTGCAGGTCAAAGCCCTTTACAAATAATATGCAGTCCGAGTTTAGAACATACGTGGGCCAAAACCCACTACATATCATTTGGGTCACAGCCCATAACAGAATCAATTGGGCCAAGCCCATTTCAAAATCAATTTCATATGCATAATGTGAGATGCATGCTAACCCATTGTAACATCCCGAAATTGGGCCTAGTAGGATTGGGCCCAATGGGCCTTGGACGTAGGAGTGTTTAAATTTTTTGAGAACAAGAGAATGACATTATTGCAAATTGGACTTACTAGTTAAGTGAATTTGGAAAGTTACGGGGTTTCTATCCAGTCTCGGGTTCAAGTTAGGCTATAGGTAAATTTTTGTGTTTATGCTCTTAAGGGGGAGAAGGTAAGTGACATCAAGACTTAAGGAAATAAGTGTGCATTTTGTTAGCACAAGGAGTCAATTGGTAAAGTGGTAAGTGACGTGTGGAGTGTGAAGTGTACTAATGGTCTAAGGTTCGAATCCCACCTAGTGCAAATATTTTGGATTTAATTTTTGTGCTATATGGTAAGTGTCGGCCAAGGCTTAAATAAGGCAAGTTGGACTTTTTATTTTTGGCAAGGTGGCTAAGGAAATAATGAAAGGGTGAAGGTAAGGTAAGGAATCAAAAGAAAAAGGGCAAGTCAGGGGAACATGTGGCCTTTTTCAAGGGAAGTGTTATGGAAAGTGTGGTTGGCCAACTTTTGACCATTATGGTCATGTATGTGGACGGTTTTGGGCGTAAAGGGAGGTAGCCGAATTTTTCTTGGTGTTTTGGTAAAGCCTTAGTGTTTGTTTTGGTCAAAAATACCTTTAGCATCAATAGTGTCATATTCTCCAAATTTCTACTCTTTATGAGTTTAGTTTTCTTCTTTTCTTTCTTCTTGGCCGAAACCTACTAGCACAATTGTGCATTTTTCTTCTCCTTTGTTTGGTCAAAATATTCACCTCTTGTTCATCTCCCTTTGATAGCCGAATCACCTAGCATCTATCCAACCTTCCATCCTTTTCTTTTAACCATTCCTTCAATCTTTCTTCTTCTCTAAATCAACACCATCATAAGATCACATCTTCTTATTTGATTATCCCCCATAGCCGAATATCAATATACCTTTTCCTCTATAACCGAACTTTCATCTCTTCTTCTCATCCGTATTAACACTCATTTCTTAATCAATCGGTAAGTGTTCTTCTCAACATTTTATTTTGTTTCTCTTAATGCCAAATTATGCCTTGGTTTGGGATGGTCATATTGACCGAACATCATTCTAGCCTTGTAACAGTCCAAATTTGACCCTAATCGGAATGGTGGTTTTGGGACCACGAATCTGAGTTCAAAAAATATTTAAATATTATTTTGTGTTAATTATATGTGAATTAGTATGTGTGAAAGTTTCGTATAAAAATTTGATTGTTTGTGTGCTTAATTAAATAAAAGGACTTAATCGCGTAAAGTGTAAAAGCTACCAATTATAGTGTAAAGTGTCAATTTGGTAGTGGCTTTTTAAAAGGGAGTCCTAAAAGGGCAATTAGCCCATTTTACAAGACAGTGGGCGGCAATGGTCTAAAATGACCTTAAGATATATGTTATAAATATTAATATTAAAAGGCTAATATGGTAATTTGGTAAATGAATAATATATGTTATAATTACATAAAATAAAACCACTATCATCTTTGTTTCTCTCTTGGCCGAATGTGAGCTAAAGAAAAAGAACTTAGGGAAGCTTGAATTTCGGCAACAATTTAGCTTGAATAAGGCATGTTTAGTTTTCGGTTTTTGATAATTTTTTACGTTTTTGAAATCGTTGCTTCGAATACTTCAAGACCCATGCTTGAATTTTTGATTTTGATGAATATTTTGAAATGTGCCGTTGATGAGTTCATGAGTTTTATGATGATAGTTGATGAATTATGAAAGATATATGTTAGATTAATATGTTTTGTCTTTGGATTTTTGGTGATTTTGAATGATTAGGGCTTAATTGTAAAAATAAAATTTTGAGGCACTAAAATGTGAAAAAAAATGAAATGGATGGACTTGTATGAAGCCTATGAATATTCGGCCCTTGAGGTGTGAGACCAAATTTTGTGTATTTTGTGTTTTGTGTAAATAGGACTAAATTGTAAAAGTGTGAAACATTAGGGGCAAAATGGTAATTTGCCCATTTAGGTGTTTTTGGATTAAATTGAAATGAAATGTCCTTGAATGAGCTTAATTTGATCATGTTTAGATCAAGAACAAAAGAAAACGGACTTGGATCGGGGAAAAGCGAAAGTTAATGAATAGCCGGTCTTGTTGTCTGTCGGTAGTCGAGGTAAGTCTTTAAGCAATTGAATACCTTTAATATCGGTTATAACCTTGATTACATGTTGAACTTGAATTTATAGATTGGAAATTTGGCCAAAGCCGAATGTGATATAATGTTTAAACAATGAAATGTAGTTAAACTTAATTGTGTTCATTATGTTAAAGTGATATGAATTATGTGTGATATATGTGATATTGGTAATATGTGATGTGAAGGAGATGGCTCAATAATATGAGTATTCGGGCTTCGAGCCTAGCAGGCCTTGTGCTGGTGGAGTTTATCAGGCTTATTGCCTAGCAGGCTAAATGCTGGTGATTTAATTTCAGACCTTGGGTCTAGCAGGCTTAGTGCCGGTGAGTAATTCAGGCTTACGCCTAGCAAGTTTTAAACCGGTGATGAAATTTCAAGTTGTAAGACATAAACTTTTCTAGCTATGTAATCATCAAAGAAGTGAGTTGATATTACAAGTTATATATGTATGTTCGGCCATACAGGTAACTGTCTACGAGCTATTAAATTGATCTTCTATATTGGATCAATAAGGTAAGTATATATGTGTTAAGTTGTCGAACGCGAATGATGCTAATTGATCCTGTGTATTCGACCTTAAGCTTATGTTTATGTGGCCATATTAGGATTACTTTGATGTCATGTATATGAATGTATGAAATGTCAAATGGATATTTATATTTGTGAATATATTTTCTTTTATGTGGAATTATTAAGTGTAAAGTATATACTTATTTGTATATACATATTTATGTGATCCTATTGAATTATGTGTATAGAAAATATGAGTTGTTGGAGATGAGTTATTAATTTTTATTTGAACTATATGATGAGATAATAAATTGAAGTTTAAAGGTAAAATAGTGATGATGGTTGAGCTAGATGGGGTATTAGTATTCGGCATTAATAGACCAAATAAGTATTAAACTTTAGATTTTTATGATATTATGTATGTTATTGAAAATGATTGAATGATCTCTTGATTTAATACATTTGCTTAAGACTTACTAAGCTAGTAAGCTTACTCTGTTTGTTCATTGCTCTGTTTTATAGATTTTGATCAAGCTACGAGCTCAGGGGATCGTCAACGAAGTCATCCACACAATTAATCTATTTTGGTACTTTTGAGTTTGGATTTTTGAACTAAAGGCATGTATAGGCTAGACTATGTTTGAATTAATAAATATTGTCCTTGTATATGTATATAGCCATGTGAAAATGGCTATATATGATGTTAAATTTTAAGTATAATCGGTCATGGCATACAAATGAGATGTGTTTGTCATGTTTTGTTATGGTCTGTGTTTAATTATGTTTGATGGTGATTGAAACTCATTTTGGTAAAATGTTAAATGAAACAACCCACACCCGGCCCACAAGCCTGAACCGGATCTGGTATGTTCCTTAAGAAAAACGATTTTGAAGTTCTTTATCACTTAGAGATGATTTGTGTATTTTTCGAAAGATATTGGTTTTGGGTTGGGCTTAGGTTGGAAACCCGTTTACTTAATTTTAAAAGAACAATTATTTAAAGTGACAAAAAAAAACAATCTAGGGTTTATTTAAGAAATATGTTTTAAATAATCATTAATTTTAAAGTAATTCGTAACATAATAATAAAATTTAAACCGAAATGAAGTAATCAAACTTGGGCCTTATGGCCTTATTACATCAAATAATTTCCAAAATTAAAATGAAAAGTACTTAGCAAAAATAAAGTCCAAATCTTTTATTTTTCTCCCGCATAGCCACCTTCACTCCCCGCCGACCCGGTCCATTCTCGCTCATCACCGAAAAATAGTCCCACAAGGGTGAGTCTACAGACTCAATGTGTACACAAAACTAACAATCAACAGATCGAGGCATACATATTCATATCAAGTACATATTCGAATCAAATGATGCAACCCAAACCCAAGCCTATTTGTCCATCCGCTACACACCACCCGCACTCGCCAACACACACCGTGGGGACTACTAAGTCGACCCTCCATCCGCTACACACCATCTAAGGCGATCATTTGCGATCGACGCGTGCTTATCGCCCATATAATTTGTGTCATTAGACACCATATTCGAATAATGTAACCGGTTACCAAATTCGAGATAATGTAACCGGTTACCATATTCAAATTATGTGATCATAGTCACCATATTCCGTTGGTGAGACCGAAGTCAACACCTTCTTCCCCTTTCACATATAGCCCGAAATGCCCCAAATATTATTATATCATGCATAACATACTTATTTCTCATTCATGTTACTATTCACATGTTCAAAATATATCATATTCGTAATCCTATCGTAAGTAGGAAACGTGCACAGGTACTTCTTTACCACATTTGTGGTACTTAGCCACATTCTCATTCTTATGCATATTCATATATTAAAATAATTATTGCCATAATATATTGAAAGTTAGTGTGAGTACACACCTGATTAACTTAATAGATTCCTTGAAATCCCGAAGAACGATCTACCGATCTAGATCTTTACTCCTATATTCGGCCAATCATAAAAACATATGAATCAACCTATTTGGCTTAAAAACCAAATCCTAGTAGGATTTGTATCACTTACCTTGTTGCCGAATTGGATGATGGTAAATCAAGTCCCAAAAATCACTAGTATCCTTTCCTTGAAATCGGCTAACACTAAATTCATTAAGCATGGTTAGTTTGACTTCTTAAAATCACAAGAAATAAAGCTGAGTTCATTGGCCGAATATAATGTTTACTTACCTCTAATTTCCCGAAAATTCCTCTTGATTGTGGATCTGTCGAAATCCCTATATATATTAGATCTGATTTCCAAGTCACTTAATAACTTAACCAAATAGCCTTTGGCCTAAACCATACTTTTCTTACCTTAAATCCTTGAATCCCGAAAGATTTCTCCTTGTACTTGACAGTTGTAGAAACCTGATAGACCCCTTGTAGATTCGGCCAACATACAATAGTAGGATTAGTCTTTCTCTTTTATCAAATAGGATGGAAAAGAACTTGAATGATGTTAACCTTACCCTTAATGCTTAGTCGACTGCTTCCTTGCTTAAATTTTCAGGGAGATTCGGCTATGGCCTCTAATGGAGAGGAAAATATTCGGCTACTACTAGAAGAAAGGTTGGAGAGGAAAAGTAGATTTGACAGAATAGCAGAGAAAAGAGAGGATTTCTGCTTAGGGAAATTTTCGGCAGAGAGGGTGAATAGCTTAGGGAATTTCGGCAAAGGAGGGAATGAATGAAAAATTAGCCTTGTTTTCCTCCCTTAGCCGAATTTACTAGGCCAAGAGTCCTTGACTTGGCCACCATTCTTCCTTGTGATAATATCATCTCTTTATTTAAAAATAAATAAAGAAAAATCCTTATTATCTTTTCTAAATAATCGAAGTTAAAAAGCTTTTATTTATCACCTTATTAAGCAATATTAATGGAAATAAAACACCTCCCTTTTCTAGAAACAAGTGCCGTCCACCCCTTAGCCTGGGAAGCAAAAATAAAACTTCATTTATTTGCTTCCTTGTGACTTCGAACCTGTGCCCATGCCTCTTGCACATGGCGCCATTTCCATAGGCCCTAAGTGCCATCTTCAGGCCACTTTTCCTAGCCCGTTTGTGTGTCAAATTTTACCAACTTTTCCTTTTAAGGCCCTCTTGCCTTAATCTCCCATTTTAAACTTTAAAACTCATCATTTTTGGGTCATTTCCAAGTTTCCTAAAATTTTCGATCGGCTCACATTTGCTTGCCATTTCCTTACATTTCCAAGTTTCAAAATGTGTACTTTCCATTTTTGGATCATTTCCATTTTCATTCTTAGTTTCCAAAAATGTGTACTTTCCATTTTTGAACCATTTCCTTATATTTCTAGGTTTCCTAAAATGTTCATGTCCTAATGCATTTCTAGGTTTCCAAAAATATTCATTTCCATTCATTTTCATACATTTCTGAGTTTCCAAAAATTTCAAAAATTTATTCATAATGCTTAAGACTTGTCATTTCATTAAACCGAAAATGCATAGGCCCTTTCCAGGATGTTACATTAAATGACATATGCGAATGGTAAATGTGAAATGTTTGTCATATATAAGAGTTTTGGCATGAAGTAGTTGTTTGTGGCTTAAGGTTATTATATTAAATAAGTTGATAAAGGTGGTTATGAGATGAAATATGAATGATGGTTGAGTACTATTTTTAATTTAATACTTATACCATGAATGAAACACCCCAAACCCGACCCACGAGCCTGGACCGGATCTGGTATGTTCCTCGAAGAAAACCAGTTTAAAATTCGTTTGTACTTTGGAAAAACCTTGTGTTTTGAAGAAAGATTTTATTTGGGTTGGGCTTGAGTTAAAAAACAAATTCGTTTTGATAATGGAACCCTTTTAAATTTTAAAAATAAAACATATAAAATTCATTTAAAATAAATTACTTAATATTTAACTTAACTAAATTTGTAAACATAATAAATAAAAATAAATGTAAGTTCAATGGTGGCCTTATTACATCAAATAAAATTCAAAAATTATAAAGTACTTAAAAGAAATAAAGAGACCAAATTAAATAAAACTTCAAGCTGAGCATGGCCACCATAAGATCTGCCGTCCCGGTCCAGCACTGTTCATCACCTGAAACATGTTCCCATAACGGAGTGAGTCAATAGACTCAATGTGTACAACAACACTAAATCTTAACAACTTAGGCATACATGATCATATCACATAACAATTCTTATAACAGATCAAATTAATGATGCAATCCCAACCCAAACCTAAAAGCCATCTCACACTTCCCCGTACTCAACCTTTGTACACCGTGGGGACTACTAAGTCAACCCTCCATCTCGCTACACACCATCGAAGGCGATCATTTGCGAGATTAATGGAAATAAAACACCTCCTTTTCTAGAAACAAGTGCCGTCCACCCTTAGCTTTCAGGAAGCAAAAATAAAACTTCATTTATTTGCTTCCCTTGTGACTCGAACCCAGGCCCATGCCTCTTGCACATGGCGCCATTTCCATAGGCCCTAAGTGCCATCTTCAGGCCACTTTTCCTAGCCCGTTTGTGTGTCAAATTTTACCAACTTTTCCTTTTAAGGCCCTCTTGCCTTAATCTCCCATTTTAAACTTTAAAACTCATCATTTTAGGGTCATTTCCAAGTTTCCTAAAATTTTCGATCGGCTCTGTTTACTTGCCATTTCCTTACATTTCCAAGTTTCCCGAAATGTGTACTTTCCATTTTTGGATCATTTCCATTTTCATTTCTTAGTTTCCAAAAATGTGTACTTTCCATTTTTGAACCATTTCCTTATATTTCTAGGTTTCCTAAAATGTTCATGTCCTAATGCATTTCCAGGTTTCCAAAAATATTCATTTCCATTCATTTTCATACATTTCTGAGTTTCCAAAAATTTCAAAAATTTATTCATAATGCTTAAGACTTGTCATTTCATTAAACCGAAAATGCATAGGCCCTTTCCAGGATGTTACAGTTCTACCCCCTTTAAACAAAATTTCGTACTCGAAATTTCCTAACTAAACAACTGAGGGTATTGCTGTCGCATTGTCTCTTCTGACTCCAACGAAGCTTCTTCCGATCCATGGTTGCGCCATAGCACCTTGACTAGAGGTACTGACTTTCTCCGTAGTACTTTCACATCACGTTCCAGGATCCGAATCGACTCTTCCTCGTAGGATAAGTCCGGCCTTAGCTCCACTTCTTCAACAGGTACCACATGAAATGGATTCGATCGATAGCGACGTAGCATGGATACATGGAATATGTCGTGCATTAGTTTGCAACTCGTGGCAACTCCACTTGGTATGCCACTGGTCCAACTCGCTTTAGTACTGAGATAGGGCCCTATAAACCTTGGGCTTAACTTCCTTTTGCGACCAAACCTCATTACCTTCTTCCAAGGTGAGACTTTCGAAAACACTTGGTCTCCCACTTCAAACTCAATTTCCTTCCGCTTAAGGTCCGTGATACGACTTCGCCTATCGAGGCTTCCTTCAACCTTGCCCGGATTATCTCAACCTTCTCCTCAGTTTCTGCCACTAACTCTGGACCCAAAACACGACGTTCTCCTAAATCTGTCCAACAAGTAGGAGTTCTACACTTCCGACCATACAATGCTTCATATGGTGCCATCCGAATGCTTGCCTGATAGCTATTGTTGTAGGCATACTCAGCTAAGGGCAAGTAATCTTCCCAACTTCCTCGAAAATCCATCACACAGCTTCTCAGCATGTCCTCCAACACTTGTATAACCCGTTCTGACTGCCCGTCAGATTGAGGATGAAAACGCCATAGTGAAATCCAACTTAGTGGCCAACACTTGATGAAGTGCCTTCCAAAATCGAGACGTAAACCTTGGGTCTCTGTCGGAGATGATCAACATCGGTACTCCGTGTAGCCTCACGATCTCTGCCACATACAACTTGGCTAACTTCTGAAGAGAATAGTCAACCTTCATCGGAATAAAGTGCGCAGACTTGGTCAAACGGTCCACTATCACCCATACCGAGTCCTTCTTAGTAGGCGTAAGGGGAAGCCCACTAACGAAGTCCATGGTAATTCTTTCCCACTTCCATTGGGGAATCTCAATTGGTTGAAGTAATCCCGATGGAACTTGGTGTTCAGCCTTAACTTGGCGACACGTCCAAACATTTCCCCACAAATTCAGTCACCTCTCGTTTCAGATCAGACCACCAAAATTGTTCCCTTAGATCTCTATACAACTTGATGCCTCCGGGATGCATAGCATAAGGGCTACCATGCGCTTCCCGAAGAATCCTTTGTCTCAACTCCTTATCCTTCAGCATACAGACCTTTCCCTTGTAACATAATACTTTTTCATCATTGACGCCATAGTCCTTTAATCCTCCTTGCTGTACTTGCTGTAACTAAGTACAACTGTCCCTCTTTCACCTCCTTTAGCCATGTGGGCTTGACTTCTAACTCTGCCAACAGGCTTCCATCATCATACAGACTCAAGTGAGCGAACAAAGCCCTTAGATCTGACACAACCTTCCGACTTAGGGCGTCTGCTACCACATTTGCATTGCCCGGGTGGTACTCTGTCGAACAATCATAATCCTTCAACAACTCCACCCACCTTCGTTGCCTCAAGTTCAACTCCTTCTGAGTCAACAAGTACTTAAGGCTCTTGTGGTCTGTGGCAGATTCATCGACCTTTCTCCATAAAGGTAGTGCCTCTAAACCTTCAGGGCGAAAACCACTGCTGCTAGTTCCAAGTCATGGGTTGGATAGTTAACCTCATGAGGCCTTAACTGCCGAGACGCGTAAGCGACCACTTTTCCATCTTGCTTTAGCACACAGCCTAATCCCGTATGCGAAGCGTCACAGTACACCACAAAATCCTTGCTCGCCTCCTACTGAATTAACACCTGGAGCTTAAAGTGGCGACTTCTTAAGCTTTTCAAAGCTCTCCTATTGCTTATCCGTCCACACAAATGGTACTTCCTTCCTTAGCAACTTTGTCAAAGGCGCGGCTATTGACGAGAATCCTTTCACGAACCTTCTGTAATAGCCCGCCAATCCTAAGAAACTTCAGATTTTAGCCACAGACCTAGGTGGTTTCCAATCCAACACTGCTTCAATCTTCCTAGGATCCACTCTTATTCCTTCTGCGGATACCACATGTCCTAGGAATGCCACCTCCTTAAGCCAAAATTCACACTTGCTAAATTTGGCATAAAGCTTCTTTTCCCTTAACACTTGCAAAGCTAACTTCGGAGATGTTCATCATGCTCCTCTTCAGACTTAGAGTACACCAAAATATCGTCGATGAATACCACGACGAACCTATCCAAATAGGGTTGGAAAACCCGATTCATCATGTCCATGAACGCGGCTGGAGCATTCGTCAATCCAAACGGCATCACCACAAATTCAAAATGACCGTATCTTGTCCTAAAAGCGGTCTTATGAATGTCAGCCTCCTTCACTTTCAACTGGTGATATCCCGACCTTAAGTCTATCTTCGAGAACACAGCTGCCCCTTTCAGCTGGTCGAACAAGTCGTCTATCCTTGGCAAAGGATACTTGTTCTTGATGGTTAGTTTGTTCAACTAACGATAGTCTATGCACATTCGCATAGTTCCATCCTTCTTCTTCATAAATAGGACCGGTGCTCCCCACGGAGACACACTGGGTCGAATGAACCCACGATCCAAAAGTTCTTGGATTTGAGCCTTGAGCTCCACTAACTCCTTCGGCGCCATTCGGTATGGAGTGATTGACACAGGAGCTATTCCTGGTAGCAAATCTATCCCAAATTCCACCTCCCTATCTGGGGGTATTCCTGGTAATTCCTCTGGAAATACATCCACGAAGTCCCTTACCGTCCTAACTCCATTAATACCTTCCTCCTTCCCACCTATCTTGCTAACGAAGGCTAAGAATGCCTTACACCCCTTCTTAACCATCTTCTCGGCCCTCAGCGCCGAAACCACGTTAGACAAGTAGTTCCTCCTTTCTCCGATCATCACTACTACCTCATCCTCGGGGGTTCTTAGTTCCATACGTTTAGCCACACAATCTAACACGGCTCGATGCTCTACTAGCCAATCCATTCCAAGTATAAGCTCAAACTCTCCGAAGGGTAACTCCATTAAGTCAGCCCAAAAGTTCCCTCCCTGAATCTCTAGGGGTACATTCCGAAAGATCTTGTCTACCACTACGATTTGGCCTAATGGGCTTACTACAGTCATCTGTCTATCAAAGAGTTCTGAGTCTAGGCCTAGTGTTTCCACTACACTACATGTAACATAGGAATGGGTGGAGCCCACATCAATCAGAGCAAAATAGGGTTTGTCAGAAATAAAGAACGTACCGGTTATTACATCCGGTGCGTCACCATCTTCCCTCCGGCTAACCGCATAAACCAAACCCAGTTGCCTTGCCTCAGCATTTGCAGCACCTCGGCCTTGTGCTCCACGGCCTCTGCCAGCACCATTACCTCTGTTGGCCGAACCACGACCCCATTGAGGCTCTTTGTCGCCTCTACCACTACGACTAGCATTCTCGAGTGCCGGGTCGGCTCTCATCCGGTTGCTTGGGACAATCCTTAAGCATATGGTCCTTGGACCCACACTTGAAACATCCTCCTGTCTTTCTCCAACATTCTCCCAAGTGCCTCTTTCCACAATGCTCACAAGGGCGTCATCACGGCCGTACCAACTTTGTTGATTCCGTGGCCCGTCAACTCTAGGCCTCTTATGACCCTTTCCAGATGGCCTAAAACCTCTTTTGGGCTTATTCCTATCCACAGCCTGCTTGGTAACATCCTTGATTCCCTCGGCCACCTTGGCCTTTTCCACCAAAGCAGAGAATTCCCGCTCCTGATGCGGTGCTATCAACAGTCTCAGATCGTCCCTCAGCCCGTCCTCAAAATGGACATAGAGCTCATGCTCAGTTGCCACTACTCCTCGAGCATAGCGGCTCAACCTCAGAAATTCTGCCTCATATTCTGCGACAGACTTACTCCCTTGCACCAACCCCAGAAAAGCCTTCCTTTGTTCATCTGTGTACCTGGTTCCCACATATTTCTTCTGAAATGCTTCTTTAACATACTCCCAGGTCAGATCTTCAGCCGTGGCACCATCCCGAATAGTTAACCACCACTGATACGCTTCATCGCGTAACAGTGCCATCATCCCCTTTAACTTCTCCTCAGGGGTCAAGTCGAGCTCATCCATGATGCATTTCATCGCTTCTAACCAGTACTCAGCTGTACTGGGTGCCACTCCCGACACTCCACGAAACATCTCGGCTCCATTAGCTCGGATCGTTCAGGCACAGATTTTTGGGTTCCCGAATTTCCACCTGCACCAGCCACCAATTCCAAAACTCGCGGCCGCGACTGCGATCTGAGATCTTCCCCGCCCGCGAGTTTGTTTGCTCAAAGCACCCACACCGGGGTGGTGGTGGCGGTGGTATTTCATTGTCGGACCCCTGACCCGATCTAACGGGTTCCGACACGGTCATCCTTCTTCTACCTCGCCCACGACGACCACGTCCTCTGGAGCTCATTTCTAGCGTCGAGATCTGATTAAAAAGTTTTATGAATTAGTCTTTGTTCCACTTATTTGCCCGCGAAGGAGTTTTATGAAAATAGTTTTAGGAATGGTTCTTTCGTATTCACACAAGCACACAGTCTTTTATTCATTCATCCATCCATCAAACAATTATGAACTTTCGTTCATTCAGAGAAACGTTGTGATTTTCATCATTGTTGTTTTTCCACTACCCAGGGGTATTTTCGTAATTTTGTCCTACAGGGTCATTTTCATAATTTTGCAAAACAAAAAGTTCCTCGGTGATTTTGTCAAAAGTATTTTGGTAATTTTAAAGTCCCGATGTGAATTTGGAAAAATTTTGAAATCCAGGGGTATGTCGGTAATTTTTGACCTCGGGGGAATTTTGGTAATTTTCCAAAAGCCAGGGTAAATTGGTAAAATTTAGTAAGTTAGGGATATTTCAGAAGTTGTAAAACTTTATGGGTTCTTTTTGAGAGTTTTATTTTCCAAAACGGTGATGTTGCAAAAGTTTTCGAAAACCAGGGTCATTTTGGTCATTTTGTAGGTTAGGGGCAATTTTGTAATTTTTTTTTCAAAATCAAGGTATTTTGATATTTTACAAATTAGGGTTTTTGAACATTTATAAAATAATGACATTTTGGTAAAATCGTTGAGAAGTTTGACATTTTGGGAATCAAGGGCATTTTGGTAATTTTACCACTAAGGGTATTTTTGTAATTTTTGAAAATTAAAATTTTTTTTTTCGGAAAATCTTGTAAAGATAGTTTTCACCAATTAAAAGAGTGATTTTAAAAGTTTTAAAACTAGGGTTTTGTTGTTTTGTTCTTTTTTTTTTTTTTCAAAACATGGCTAGTTCCCTTTCGGGTTTTAGTCTTTATGTTGAGCCTATGATCGAGTCCTCTTGGTCAGGGTAAACCAGCGCTACGCACCAGGCAGGATTCGAGTGGAGAGGAGGTGAGTCACGCGGACTGCTTAAATACCAAGCTCTCACCGAAACCGTTCCTAGACATGCGCATGCAGAGGTTGCCACACCACCGAGCCCTCTCGAGTTAGGGGTGAACCAGAAGCTACGCACTGGGTAGGATACTGCGAAGAGGAGGTGAGTCACTAGGACCGCTTAAATACCGTGCTCTTTCGGATCCAATCCTAGACATGCGCATGGGGTTACCACACCTAGCTCAGATGACTTAGCCATAGGTTTGTTTAGTGCATTAAATCTTATGTGGTTTTGTGTTTGAGTAATCTAGCCCTAGGGTTCATGCTCCTATCATTCTATTCTATGTTCCATGCCTTTTCTACCCTTATACAGTTCATAAATCACAGAATCACACATAAAGTTAGGGTACTTACCTGGTGGACTGCGGGTCGGAGACTTAGGTGCCATGCCAAAACACCTGCTTTGTTTCAAAGGAAATCATTTGGGCTAGAATTAAAAACGTTTTGGGCCTTAGCTCACAGGCCGAGAGTTGAAAACTGGGCTCTGATACCAAACTGAAACACCCCACACCCGGCCCACGAGCCTGAACCAGATCTGGTATGTTCCTTAAGAAAAACGGTTTTGAAGTTCTTTATTACTTAGAGATAATTTGTGTATTTTTCGAAAGATATTGGTTTTGGGTTGGGATTAGGTTGGAAACCCGTTTACTTAATTTTAAAAGAACAATTATTTAAAGTGACAAAAAAACAATCTAGGGTTTATTTAAGAAATATGTTTTAAATAATCATTAATTTTAAAGTAATTCGTAACATAATAATAAAATTTAAACCGAAATGAAGTAATCAAACTTGGGCCTTTTGGCCTTATTACATCAAATAATTTCCAAAATTAAAATGAAAAGTACTTAGCAAAAATAAAGTCCAAATCGTTTATTTTTCTCTGCATGGCCACCTTCACCTCCTGTAGGCCGGTCCATTCCCATTACTCATCACACAAAAATAGTCCCACAAGGGTGAGTCTCTGAGACTCAATGTGTACACAAAACTAACAATCAATGAATCGAGCATACATATTCATATCAAGTACATATTCGAATCAAATGATGCAACCCAAACCCAAGCCTATTTGTCCATCCGCTACACACCATCCGTACCTGCCAGTCACACCGTGGGGACTACTAAGTCGACCCTCCATCCGCTACACACCATCTAAGGCGATCATTGCGATCGACGTGCTCATCGCCCATATAATTTGTGTCATTAGACACCATATTCGAATAATGTAACCGGTTACCAAATTCGATAATGTAACCGGTTACCATATTCAAATTATGTGACCACAGTCACCATATTCCGTTGGTGAGACCGAAGTCAACTCCTTCTTCCCCTTTCACATATAGCCCGAAATGCCCCAAATATTATTAAATCATGCATAACATACTTATTTCTCATTCATGTTACTATTCACATGTTCAAAATATATCATATTCGTAATCCTATCGTATAGGTAGGAAACGTGCACGAGTCTTTATTACCACAATTGTGGTACTTAGCCACATTCTCATTCTTATGCATATTCATATATTAAAATAATTATTGCCATAATATATTGAAAGTTAGTATGAGTACACACCTGATCCGCTTAATAGATTCCTTGAAATCCCAAAGAACAATCTACCGATCTAGATCTTTACTCCTATATTCGGCCAATCATAAAAACATATGAATCAACCTATTTGGCTTAAAAACCAAATCCTAGTAGGATTTGTATCACTTTCCTTGTTGCCGAATTGGATGATGGTAAATCAAGTCCCAAAAATCACTAGTATCCTTTCCTTGAAATCGGCTAACACTAAATTCATTAAGCATGGTTAGTTTGACTTCTTAAAATCACAAGAAATAAAGCTGAGTTCCTTGGCCGAATATAATGTTTACTTACCTCTAATTTCCCGAAAATTCCTCTTGATTGTGGATCTGTCGAAATCCCTACATATATTAGATCTGATTTCCAAGTCACTTAATAACTTAATCAAATAGCCTTTGGCCTAAACCATACTTTTCTTACCTTAAATCCTTGATTCCCGAAAGATTTCTCCTTGTACTTGTGATTGTAGAAACTGATAGACCCCTTGTAGATTCGGCCAACATACAATAGTAGGATTAGTCTTTCTCTTTTATCAAATAGGATGGAAAAGAACTTGAATAATGTTAACCTTACCTTTAATGCTTAGTCGACTGCTTCCTTGCTTAAATTCTCAGGGAGATTCGGCTATGGCCTCTAATGGAGAGGAAAATATTCGGCTACTACTAGAAGAAAAGTTGGAGAGGAAAAGTAGATTTGACAGAATAGCAGAGAAAAGAGAGGATTTCTGTTTAGGGAAATTTTCGGCAGAGAGTGTGAATAGCTTAGGGAATTTCGGCAAAGGAGGGAATAAACGAAAAATTAGCCTTGTTTTCCTCCCTTAGCCGAATTTACTAGGCCAAGAGTCCTTGACTTGGCCACCATTCTTCCTTGTGATAATATCATCTCTTTATTTAAAAATAAATAAAGAAAAATCCTTATTATCTCGTCTAATAATCCAAATTAAAAAGCTTTTATTTATCACCTTATTAAGCAATATTAATGGAAATAAAACACCTCCCTTTTCTAGAAACAAGTGCCGTCCACCCCTTAGCCTGGGAAGAAAAAATAAAACTTCATTTATTTGCTTCCCTTGTGACTCGAACCCAGGCCCATGCCACTTGCACATGGCGCCATTTCCATAGGCCCTAAGTGCCATCTTCAAGCCACTTTTCCTAGCCCGTTTGTGTGTCAAATTTTACCAACTTTTCCTTTTAAGGCCCTCTTGCCTTAATCTCCCATTTTAAACTTTAAAACTCATCATTTTAGGGTTATTTCCAAGTTTCCTAAAATTTTTGATCGGCTCTATTTACTTGCCATTTCCTTACATTTCCAAGTTTCCCGAAATGTGTACTTTCCATTTTTGGATCATTTCCATTTTCATTCTTAGTTTCAAAAAATGTGTACTTTCCATTTTTGAACCATTTCCTTATATTTCTAGGTTTCCTAAAATGTTCATGTCCTAATGCATTTCCAGGTTTCCAAAAATATTCATTTCCATTCATTTTCATACATTTCTGAGTTTCCAAAAATTTCAAAAATTTATTCATAATGCTTAAGACTTGTCATTTCATTAAACCGAAAATGCATAGGCCCTTTCCAGGATGTTACATTAAATGACATATGCGAATGGTAAATGTGAAATGTTTGTCATATATAAGAGTTTTGGCATGAAGTAGTTGTTTGTGGCTTAAGGTTATTATATTAGATAAGTTGATAAAGGTGGTTATGAGATGAATTATGAATGATGGTTGAGTACTATTTTTAATTTAATACTTATACCATGAATGAAACACCCCAAACCCGACCCACGAGCCTGGACCGTATCTGGTATGTTCCTCGAAGAAAACCAGTTTAAAATTCGTTTGTACTTTGGAAAAACCTTGTGTTTTGAAGAAAGATTTTATTTGGGTTGGGCTTGAGTTAAAAACAAATTCGTTTTGATAATGGAACCCTTTTAAATTTTAAAAATAAAACATATAAAATTCATTTAAAATAAATTACTTAATATTTAACTTAACTAAATTTGTAAACATAATAAATAAAAATAAATGTAAGTTCAATGGTGGCCTTATTACATCAAATAAAATTTAAAAATTGTAAAGTACTTAAAAGAAATAAAGAGACCAAATTAAATAAAACTTCAAGCTGAGCATGGCCACCATAAGATCTGCCGTCTCGGTCCATCACTGTTCATCACCTGAAACATGTTCCCATAACGGAGTGAGTCAATAGACTCAATGTGTACAACAACACTAAATCTTAACAACTTAGGCATACATGATCATATCACATAACAATTCTTATAACAGATCAAATTAATGATGCAATCCCGAACCCAAACCTAAAAGCCATCTGCTACACTTCCCCGTACCAACCTGTACACCGTGGGGACTACTAAGTCAACCCTCCATCTTCTACACACCATCGAAGGCAGTCGCTGCAGTCGACGTGTTCATCGCCATTATGAGTATTCGTGGCCTTAGGTCACCACACTCAGATATCGTGGTCTTAGGTCACCACATTCAGATATCGTGGTCTTAGGTCACCACAATCAGATATCTTGGTCTTAGGTCACCGTATTCAGATTTTGTAGTCATAGGTCACCACATTCACTTCCCTTTTTACATAACCCATATGCCCCAAATCATAACTTATGCATTAATAAGCCAATTTTCACATTCTTATAACTTTTCACATGTTAAAATAACATATTTCATAATCCTAGTAGGAGTAGGAAACGTACCTCGGTACTTTGTACCACAATATGGTACCTTAGCCATATTCACATTCTTATACATACCTATAATCACATATAGATTAAATATTGCCACAAATATATTAAGAAGTAGTGTGAGGTACGCACCTGGTTAACTTAGCGGTTCACTTAAATCCCGAAAAGCTTGATCTAATGCCTTAGATCTTAAATCCCTACATTCAGCCAACCCTAATATGTTAGCAAAGAGCCTCTTCGGCTATCAACCAAATCCTCATAGGATTAGTACACTTAAAACCTACCTTGTTGCCGATTGGGTCACCAACAGATCCTGAAATCTTTACTTTATTTCTTTTTTGTATTCGGCCAAGCATTAAATCAACAAATGGGTTAGTTTTTCGGCTCTTAAGATAATAAAATTAGATTTAGATATCAAAATAGGCCTTGGCCGAATATACCTATGTGCTTACCTTCCAAATCTGAAATCTCGGAATTAATCTCTTGTCTTAGGTGTCTGTCAAAATCCCTATAGCCACATGTTACATCAATTTCTAACACTTAATCACCATTAAATGGCCTATGGCCGAATATCAGATGTGCTTACCCGAAAGTATCCCTTCTTGAAGTCAACAACACCTAAATCCCGGAAGACCCTTCATAGATTCGACCAAAGCACCTTAATAGAATTAGTCCTAGATTTCGACAAATCTTTAAGAATAAAAGAATGGAAACCAACTTGGATCTTACCCTTATTTGAAGAAATCGATTGCACCTTTGTTTGAAGGCCTTCAAAGATTCGGCTATGAAGACTTGGAGACTAGATGGCTATAGTCACGTATGTATTCGGCTTCAACTGAATTGAAAAGAGAGAGATATGCACTTAAGGAGATTCGGCAATGGTGGACTTAGGGAGAAGATGATTTCGGCTTTGGCAAAAATAAAAGAGAAAGAAGAAAGTTTGCTAGGGAATTTTTGGCAGAGAGAGGAGAATTGCTTAAGGAATTTCAGCAAAGGAAAAGTGAATGAATGAATGGCCTCTTTTCCTCTAGTAGCCGAAATTACTAGCTAGAGTCCCTTACTTGGCCACCACTCTCCCTTATTTTGATAGCTTTATCCCTTGAATTGTCACTTTATTAAAAGAATTTAATCCCACAATTATCTCCTGAAAATAATGATAAATAAAAATCTATTATTTAGCCACCTATTTAGCCAAAATTGAAAGAGAATAAAACTCCTCTTTTAAGAGCCCTCATGCCGTCCAACTCCCTTGCTCCTTGTAGCAAAATAAAAATTCTTTTATTTTGATTCCTATGTGACTCGAACCTTGGCCCCTTCCTCCTTGAACATGGCGTCACTTGCTAGGCCCTAGGTGATGCCTTGTAGCCATTGTACCAAGGGTATTTATGTGTCATAATTCACATACATTTTCTCTTAAGACCCTCTTGCCTTAGTTTCCCCTTTTTAAACTTTAAAATTTAACATTTCTATGACATTTCCTTACATTTCCATGTTTCCAAAAATTTTCGTTTCCCTCTTTAAACTTGACATTTCTTTACATTTCCAAGTTTCCAAAAATGTTCGCTTTCCTCTTTTGAATCATTTCTTAATCATTTCCTTACATTTCATAGTTTCCAAAAATGTTTACTTTAAACTTAACATTTCCATTCATTTCCAGGTTTCCAAAAATGTTCACTTTAAACTTAACATTTCCATTTATTTCCAGGTGTCCAAAAATGTTCAAAATATATTCATAACACATAAGACATGTCATTTCGTATAATTAAACCGAAAATGCATAGGCCCTTTTCAGGATGTTACAGTTCTACCCCCCTTAAAATAATTTTGTCCTCGAAATTACTTACTAACGAACAATCGTACGGTCTAACTCACCCCACTACGCTATTGCTGCGTACTCTGATATTAAAGAACTATCATACTTTCTAGGCACATTCTCTAGGTTCACATCCACAGTTTTAGGCACTTTACTAGCAATACAAGAATAAGCTAACCCTATAACAAGCAAAGCAATTAAGGGCATTCCAGAAATAAGGAACGCACCCGTTGTCATATCTGGCACCTCTTCCTCCTCGCGACGGCCAACTGCATAAATCAACCTTGGTTGCCTCGCGTCTGCACCTTCAGCATCTCTGCTTGGTGCTCCATGTCCTCGGCCCGAGCCATTTCCTCCATGGTTCGGTCCACGACCTTGCTGAGGCTGTTGTCCACCTCTACCAGCCTGATTAACATTCTGAGCTGCCGGCCGACTCCCTTCCGGTTCCATAGGAAAGTTCTTAATCATATGGTCCTTTGACCCACACTTAAAGCATCCTCCTGTAGCAGGTTGCTGACCTCGCGGCCCATCAATTCTAGGCCTCTTATTCCCAGATGATCCAGATGATCCAAAACCTATTTCTGGCCTATTTCGATCGGAGGTCTACCTTGTAGAGTCCTTAATCCCTTCAGCTACCTTAGCTTTCTCTACTAAGGCAGAAAACTCTCGCTTCTGATGTGGAGCTATTAACAACCTCAAATCATCCCTTAATCTATCCTCAAATCGGACACATCGCTCATGCTCCGTAGCCACTGCTCCTCGAGCATATCGGCTCAACCTCAGAAATTCAGCTTTATACTCGGCTACAGACTTGTTCCCTTGAACCAGTCCCAGAAAATGCTTCCTTTGCTCATCAGTATACCTTGTGCCGACATATTTCTTCTGATATGCGGCCTTAACATAATCCCGGAGTGTCGATCCTCACCGTGGCACCATCCCAAACCGTGAGCCACCACCGATACGCTTCATCACGTGTGCGATTGCCACCATTCCTTTTAACTTCTCCTCGGGGTCGATCGAGCTCATCCATAATTCGCTCGGTTGCCTCCAACCGATGATCACATGCTTGGTGCCACACCCGACACTCCACGGAACACCTCACCTCCTGTTGCACGAAGTCACTCAGGTCCGACTTTCGAGCTCCCGAATTTCCTCTGCGCGCCCGACCACCAACTCAAGAACTTCGCGGCCGCGACTGCGACACAAAGATCATCCCCGTTTGAGCTTGCTGCTCAACACCAACAGCTGGGGGTGGTGGTGGCGGTACCTCATTGTCAGACCCTTGACTTGACCTAACGGGTTCCGACACGGTCATCCTACCTCTACCGCGTCCTCGCACGTTTCGACCACGTCCCCTAGAGCTCATTTCTACTATCGTGCTTTAATCTGATTAAGAAATTTTATGAATTAGTACTTGTTTCACTTGATTACCGCGAAGAAGTTTTATGAAGAGAATTTTTAGGAGTGGTTCTTTCGTATTCATACATGCACACAGTCTTTACATTCATACATCCATCAATCAATTATGAACTTCCGTTCATTCAGAGAAATGTTGTAGTTTTCATTGTTGTTGTTTTTCCACTACCTAGGGGTATTTTCATAATTTGTCCTACAGGGGTATTTTCGTAATTTTTCAAAAGAAAAAGTTCCTTGGTGATTTTGTCATAAAGTATTTTAGTAATTTTAAATTCCCGGGGTATTTTTTGAAAATTTTGAAATCCAAGGGTATTTCGATAATTTTGAAACTCAGGGGTATTTTAGTAATAAACTAGGGTAAATTTGTAAAGTTTGATAATTCAGGGGTATTTCAAAACTTACAAACCTTTGAGGGTTCTTTTTGTGAATTTGCTTTCTATTTTGATGACATTGCAAAAATTTTGGAAGTTAGGGTCATTTTGGTAATTTTGTAAGTTAGGGGCAATTTCGTAATTTTCCAAAATCAAGGTATTTTGATATTTTGCAAATTAGGGTCTTTTGGACTTGTTATAAATTAAGGAAATTTTGATAAGAATTGTGGGTATTTTGGGAATTTCATAAACCAAGGGTATTTTTGTAATTTTACCACTAGGGGTATTTTTGTAATTTTATAAATCAAATTTTTTTCGAAAAAATGTTGTAAAAAATAGTTCTCACAAATTAAAAAGGTGATTTTAAGAGTTTTAAAACTAGGGTTTTTATAAAAACACGGCTAGTTCCCTTTCGGGTTTTAGTTATTGGGTTTAGCATATGATTAAGTCCTCATGGTTAGGGTGAACCATAGCTACGCACCAGGTAGGATTCGAGTGGAGAGGAGCTGAGTCACGCGGACTGCTTAAGTACCAAACTCCCACCGAAACCGATCCTAGACATGCGCACAATGGTTGCCACACCCTAACTCGGCGACTAGTTATAGGTTTGTTTAATTAGGCATTAAATCTTATGTAAGTGTTGGGGTAACTAGTCCTAGGGTTCAAGTGCTTATCATGCTAATCTACGTTCCATTCCATTTCTACCCTTCTATACATCATAATATAAATCACACAATGGATAAGGGTACTTACCTGGTGGACTGCGGGTCGGAGACTTGGGTGCCATGCCAGGAAACCTGCTTATTTCATAAAATATTTCCATAAAGCTTACTTGGGCTCAATTTGAAAATGTTTTGGGACATAGCCCATAGGCCGAGAGTTTGAAACGGGCTCTGATACCAAATTGAAACACCCCAAACCCGACCCACGAGCCTGGACCAGATCTGGTATGTTCCTCGAAGAACACCGGTTTAAAATTCTTTTTGATAATGGAACACTTTTAAATTTTAAAAATAAAACATATAAAGTACATCTAAAATAAATTACTTAATATTTAACTTAAGTAAATTTGTAAACATAATAAATAAAAATAAATGTAAGTTCAATGGTGGCCTTATTACATCAAATAAAATTCAAAAATTATAAAGTACCTAAAAGAAATAAAGAGTCCAAATTAAATAAAACTTCAAGCTGAGCATGGCCACCACAAGATCTGCCGTCCCGGTCCATCACTGTTCATCACCTGAAACATGTTCCCACAACGGGGTGAGTCAACAGACTCAATGTGTACAATAACACTAAATCTTAACAACTTAGGCATACATGATCATATCACATAACAATTCTTATAACAGATCAAATTAATTATGCAATCCCGAACCCAAACCTAAAAGCCATCCGCTACACTTCCCCGTACCAACCTGTACACCGTGGGGACTACTAAGTCAACCCTCCATCCGCTACACACCATCGAAGGCAGTCACTGCAATTGCCGTGCTCATCGCCCTTATGAGTATTCATGGTCTTAGGTCACCACACTCAGATATCGTGGTCTTAGGTCACCATATTCAGATATCGTGGTCTTAGGTCACCACATTCAGATATCGCGGTCTTAGGTCACTGCATTCAGATTTCGTGGTCTTAGGTCACCACATTCACTTCCCCTTTTACTAACCCATATGCCCCAAATCATAAATTATGCATTAATAAGCCAATTTTCACATTCTTATAACTTTTCACATGTTAAAATAACATATTTCATAATCCTAGTAGGAGTAGGAAACGTACCTGGGTACTTTGTACCACAATATGGTACCTTAGCCATATTCACATTCTTATACATACTTATAATCACTTATAGATTAAATATTGCCATAAATATATTAAGAAGTAGTGTGAGGTACACACCTGATTAACTTAGCGGTTCACTTAAATCCCGAAAAGCTTGATCTAATGCCTTAGATCTTAAATCCCTACATTCAGCCAACCCTAATATGTTAGCAAAGAGCCTCTTCGGCTATAAACCAAATCCTAATAGAATTAGTACACTTAAAACCTACCTTGTTGCCGATTGGATCACCAACAGATCCCAAAATCTTTACTTTATTTCTTTTTTATATTCGGCCAAGCATTAAATCAACAAATGGATTAGTTTTTCGGCTCTTAAGATAATAAAAATAGATCTAGATATCAAAATAGGCCTTGGCCGAATATACCTATGTGCTTACCTTCCAAATCAAAACTCGAATTAATCTCTTGTCTTAGGTGTCCATCCGAAATCCCTATAGCCACACATGTTAGATCAATTTCTAACACTTAATCACCATTAAATGGCCTATGGCCGAATATCAGATGTGCTTACCTGAAAGTATCCCTTCTTGAAGTCAACAACACCTAAATCCCGGAAGACCCTTCATAGATTCGGCCAAAGCACCTTAATAGAATTAGTCCTAGATTTCGACAAATCCTTAAGAATAAAAGAATGGAAACCAACTTGGATCTTACCCTTATTTGAAGAAATCGATTGCACCTTTGTTTGAAGCCCTTCAAAGATTCGGCTATGAAGACTTGGAGACTAGATGGCTATAGTTACCTATGTATTTGGCTTCAACTGAATTGAAAAGAGAGAGATATGCACTTAGGGAGATTCGGCAATGGTGGACTTAGGGAGAAGAGGATTTCGGCTTTGGCAAAAATAAAAGAGAAAGAAGACAGTTTGCTAGGGAATTTTCGGCAGAGAGAGGAGAATTGCTTAAGGAATTTCGGCAAAGGAAAAGTGAATGAATGAATGGCCTCTTTTCCTCTAGTAGCCGAAATTACTAGCTAGAGTCCCTTACTTGGCCACCACTCTCCCTTATTTTGATAGCTTTATCCCTTGAATTATCACTTTATTAAAAGAATTTAATCCCACAATTATCTCTTGAAAATAATGATAAATAAAAATCTATTATTTAGCCACCTATTTAGCCGAAATTGAAAGAGAATAAAACTCCTCTTTTAAGAGCCCTCATGCCGTCCAACTCCCTTGCTCCTTGTAGCAAAATAAAAATTCTTTTATTTTGATTCCTATGTGACTCGAACCTTGGCCCCTTCCTCCTTGAACATGGCGTCACTTGCTAGGCCCTAGGTGATGCCTTGTAGCCATTTTACCAAGGGTATTTATGTGTCATAATTCACATACATTTTCTCTTAAGACCCTCTTGCCTTAGTTTCCCCTTTTTAAACTTTAAAACTTAACATTTCTATGACATTTCCTTACATTTCCAAGTTTCCAAAAATTTTCGTTACCCTCTTTAAACTTGACATTTCCTTACATTTCCAAGTTTCCAAAAATGTTCGCTTTCCTCTTTTGAATCATATCTAAATCATTTCCTTACATTTCCTAGTTTCCAAAAATGTTCACTTTAAACTTAACATTTCCATTCATTTCCAGGTTTCCAAAAATGTTCACTTTAAACTTAACATTTCCATTCATTTCCAGGTTTCCAAAAATGTTCAAAATATATTCATAACACATAAGACATGTCATTTCGTACAATTAAACTGAAAATACATAGGCCCTTTTCATGATGTTACAATGAACATGATTAATTGTTCTGAAATTATAAGTATAAGCCGAATAGGTATTTAGTTAGTTTGATAATGTAATTCAGTAGAAATGATAAAATATGCATAAGTTGAAATGATCTTTATAAGTTATATTAAACGTCTGTATATGAAATAAGTTAGTTAATTTGATTGTATGAAATTGAATATATATGGTTTTAGGTTAGATGATGAAATCTTATGCTGCGTATTTAGATTGACATATTCGCATATGGTTTAAATATGTGCATATACATTTAGTTTAAGTTTAGATGTTTCGGACAAGAAAGGACATATATTTTGTTTTAGTTGGATGTGAGTATGTTATTGTGGATGTTTTGATTTTTGAATTGTTGAAAAATGCAAATGTACGAATTTGGCTTAGATGGATTAGGATAAGTTGTTAATGTTTCAGTTTGCTATGGAAGTACAAAACTCATAATGCATTTGTCCATGTTTTTAATAACAGTAAATAAATGATATGACCTGTGCTGAGTTGTGATAAGTAAAGCAATGCCTCGTAACCCTAATCTAGCGATGGATACGGGTTAGGGGTGTTGCAAGCCTTAAGTTGAACATAGAAATCGGATCCAATATTAATAAGGTAAGGAGTTCTTATGGATTATTGATATTATTTAATATTCGATTGGTTGCTAACAGAGTAATAATTTGAAATAATCGACTATATGTTTTATGGACAAATCACTGTATATATTCTACCTTCAGACATAGTGGTAAGTGATTCAAGTGTAAGTGATACGAAATCTTCTGGAAATCCGAGGCTAACTTTTGGTTTGTATTGTTCTAGGTCATTGACGAGTGGTTCTTTAGGAAATCAAAATCATGTGTGTAATCCCGTACCTATTGTATACATATCTAAAATGGTGTGTAATCTCACACTTCTCTAAAAGTTTGTATGAAATATTCGGTGAATCGGTCGAAATACCGAAGAAAACCAAAAACCGACATCCGTGATCACTCGGGCGTGCGTATGATCATAGTGGTAATCGTATTTTATAATAAAACAGTTTCAGTTAGAAGCAGTGATGTGTTTTTCAAAAATAATGAAAAATAAGAGAAAAGGAATTAGAAGTGAATAAGATATCAAATTAAATCTTACTGTGTCTATTTTGATATGGAAGAAACGGAGAAAGAAAAGGAATTTTATATTCTGTGATATTTTGATTTTAGTGAGACTGGTTCTGATTGACTTTGTGGTTCCCTGATCTATCTTGGAAAAATCGTATAAAATTGTACAAAGTGAATTATGAGTTATAAATTATATGTATAGATTCCTTAGTGAGCCTATTTTCATTAGAAACAAGTGGAAGCAGTATATGAAAACCGTACAGTGAGATATTTGAAATTAAGTTAAGAGAGGTCAGAATTGTTGGACAATGAAACAAGGGAATCTTTAAGGAATAAACTGTACTAATTGGTTAAGCCAAAAATTCTGAAAAAATTGTAGTAAGAAGATATATGAGTCTAATATCAAGGAAAATTTACAGATTTAGATTTTGAGATTTCTAACTCAAGTTATAGTCAATTTAGTCAATACAATGCAGATGGACAGTTTAAATTTTTAAGCCCAAATTAGTAGTTAAGTCTGGATTGTGAAATTACCGAATTACGAAAATGCCCTTACGGGTCGAATTATGGAAATGCCCTAATGGGCCGATTTGAAAAGGTGTTAATGGGCCTATTTGATATATATTTCTTAATGGGCCTATTTGATAAATTGTTACCATGGGCCGAATTGAGATATTGCTTAATGGGCCGATTTGATATATATTGCTTAATGGGCCAATTTGATATTTTGATAAATGGGCCAATCTGTATTATGGCTAGATGGGCCAGTTTGATAAATTGTTATAATGGGCCGTACATTTGTAATGAATATCCGAACAAATTAATGTTGTTATATTGTAAAAATCATGAATTGCTATGCATTATATACATGATTTTGCATGGGATGGGATAATATCGAAGAGAAGTTCTGGTGGCTCTGCCACAAATTTGTATAGTGGTAATGCCACGTAAATTCTGTTATTCTGGTGGCTTGTCCACAATTAAAACTGTTATAAATGGCTTAATGCCTGTGATTGGTGTGTTGGCGAGGTGGGTTGACTTGATCCCCACAGGTGTGTTGGTTGGTACAGGTGGTGTGTAGCGAATGGATTACTATGTTTGGTTTGGGAATTGCATTTCATACACATGATATAATTGATCCATTATTATTTTTGTAAATGGGCTTAGGCCCAAATTATTGTTTAATGTGTTTCAGCCCAATGGATAACGGTAAGGGGATTACATACTGAGTTCTTGACTCACCCCCTTTCTCTTATTCCTTTCAGGTAATGCTCAGTGACGTGGACTTAGGCCATGGATGACTCGGTGGAGGCCATACTTCAGAAATGGTTTATTTGAACTTTAGACTTCTTTCTCATTTATTTTATTACTTTACTATTTTGGGTTAAATGTTGTAATAAGGCCTCTAGACTATTTTTATTTTGCTTCATGTTTGGGATGTTTTTATTATTTTTCTTAAATTGTTTTAAAAAGGGAATTTTCTAACAACTTAAATAAAGGTTTTCCAAAATCGCTTAACAAATGGATTTCGAAATAAACTTTTACAAATATTTTTAACACGGAAATTTTCTCTCGAACTATCAACGATATTTTCAAAAGTCACTGTTTTATAAGATCATTAGTTCAAATTTATCGATTTATTAATCAAATCTTTGAGGCTAGTAGTATTTTATCAAATCAAACTTGTTTTCTTGATTTTAACAAAGTAATATTTTAGTACGAATAAAAAGGGTTTAACATGTTTTGCTCGTGTGACATACCAAATCCACTCGTAACGCATGGGTCGGGTTTGAGGTGTTACACCCATCCCATCCAACCCTGCACTTGCCTCCGTCTAACCCTGCACTACCTAGGGGGAATAAATCACCCACGCCATCCCTACACTCCCAATGTTAGCACCGATTGCGACATAAACCAAAATTGCAGCAAAGATGTTAGTATATATACGGCTCTAAGCCTTCAGTAGTGGTATTATAATTGGCACAAAGCCATCAGTAATTGTATTATGTTTGGCACATAACCATCAGTGACGGTAATATAATCGGCACATAGCCTTGGGTAAATATGATCGACACAGAGTCATCGGTATATATGTTAGGCACATAGCCACGGGTAAATACGATTGGCACAAAGCCATACTCAAGATGGCACAGAGCCATATTTAGGTTGGCATAGAGCCATAATCAGATTACGCGGCTTTAAGCCGTCTGTTGGTCTACAGTTGTCATGCGACCCGTGCGACCTCAACAGATCAATACTGGATCCACAGTCATCATGCGACCCGTGCGACCCTATTAGAACTTCCTCCGTATCAATGTCCCAACCCCATGCAATATGCCATGTATGTCATGCTCAATCATTACACGTGTATGCAAAATGGCCACGTTCAGTAGCAATCATATAAACATGTAATAAAAGCATACTAGTCATACAACCACAGTCAAATTAGTCAACTCACAGTCTAAGTCAGTCATTTACCCCCAAGGGCAAAATAGTCATCTTACCCTATAAAGGTATTCCGGTGATCCTACCTTACAGGGGTAATTCAGTAATTCTACTCTACAAGGGTATTTTAGAAATTTTGCAAACTGAGGGTATTTCAGTAATTTTACAAACCGAGGGTATTTCAATAATTTTGTAAATCGAGGGTATTTCAGTAATTTTACAAACCGGGGTATTTCGGTAATTTTGCAAACCACGGCTATTTCGATAATTTCGTAAACCATGGATATTTCGTTAATTTTGCAAACAGGAGGTATTTTGGTAATTCTGCAAACCAAGGGTATTTCGATAATTTTGCAAATTGAGGTATTTCGGTAATTTCACAAATCGAGGCTATTTCAGTAATTTCACAAATCGAGGTTATTTCAGTAATTTTGCAAACTGAGGGTATTTCAGTAATCTTGTAAACCAAGGGTATTTCAGTAATTTTGCAAACCAAGATATTCTAAACAGAGATAACGATGCGAATGGGCCTAGGGCCCATTCTCTGCCTAAATGGGCCCACACGCTCCTGTGGCTCATTTAGCCTAAATCTAGCCACAGATATGAGATTCACATAGTCCAGTCCATTATTTACTACACAATCATACAACTTATTCGATTTGGCCCACGGGCCCATTGGCCCCACATGGCCCCTTTCGACCCATCGTGGCCTAAACAACCTAAACCCACAAGAACACTCATGATGGCCTCAACTATCGCGTCGAAGCTCCCACACGTGCACTCACACGCTCATGTTACTACTATCTTCGTATGACCGGCATTTCGGCATTTGCCGCTCTATAACTAGAGTAGTGCGAAATACACACCTGATAGGAATGTAGAGTTAATCCGCGCTCCGAACACTCCTATGCCCAAACGCCAACCAAGGTATCCTTACTCTTCTCATAGATCGCTCTATTTAAAGCCAGCTCCTTGCCTACTCCCATGCTAGCTTCTCGATGTAGGATTTCACCTTCAGTAGAGTTTAATTCCATCACAACCACCTGCCGCCCCAACTTAGCAAAATAAATATCCCTTTTTTCTTGCAATGGGATTCGAACCCTTGCCCTCTCTTATGCTCCAGATGCTACATGCCATCACAACACAAGCTCCGTTTGTGACTTAAAACATGCGCAACTAAATATAAGCCTATGGGCCAAAGTCTAAGTTCATTTAAAAGGAAATCAAAATGAATTGCAAGTGCCAAGACTTGAACCCATGCTTCCTTGCAACCTTAATGACGCCTTGCCACTTGACCACTCACTTCCTTATGTCATTTTTTCCCACAATTTATTCTTAAAGCCTACTTACTTACTCCCAGGGTTTTATTCACCTAAAACCAAAATTTTTTCCTAAAGCCCAGGTTTGAACCCGGGACTTCATGGAAGCCCTCTAACCTTCCAAAATCACTCACCTAATAGGTTCAACTTGTATTAGTGTCGTTCTCTTGTTATCAAAAATTTTAAATGTTCCCATGCCCAAGGCCCAATAGGCCTAATTCTACTAGGCCCAAATTCAGGGTGTTACACAATCTGGCCAAGTATTAAGGCGATGCAAAGAAACAAACCTTGTGATCAATTGGGAAAAATGTCATTTTATGGCATGAGAAGGTATTATTTTGGGGCACTAGATAATGAGAAAAGGGATCAAAGTAGATAAATCAAAGGTAAATGTTAGAGAAACTCCCACATCCAACATTTGTAAAGGGTGTTAAGAGCTTTTTGGGACATGCCTGATTCTATCGAAGATACATCAAAGAATTATTCAAGGCTGCTAAACCCTTATGCAAATTATGGAGAAGGACACAACACTCAATTTCGATGAAGAGTGCTCGAAAGCTTTTAATGATCTGAAGAATCAATTGGTCTCTAGACCAATTATTGTCACATTAGATTGTGAGTCTCCATTTGAATTGATGTATGACGCAAATGACTTCATGGTAGGAGCTATAATTGGCTAGTGAAGAAACAAAGTTTTTCATCTCATCTACTATACAAGTCAGACTTTGATGAGAGCTTAACTGAATTACACGGTAACGTAAAAAAAGTTACTTGCTATTGTTTTTGCTTTTGATAAGTTTCGATCTTATCTTGTAAGTACCAATGTGATTATTTTTACGGATCATTTGATTATCAAATACTTACTTGCCAAGAAAGATGCCAAGCTAAGACTAATCCGGTGGGTACTTCTACTTCAAGAGTTAGATCTAGAAATTCAAGATCGAAAAGAGGTAGAAAACCAAGTTGCAGATCACTTATCCAAATTGGAGTAGCAAGAAGAGACTTCTCCTCTTACACCTATTAAGGAAATATTTCTGGACAAGCACATAATTAAGGTAAGTCACATCCATAATACCCTAGTTTTTATTTTGCTAACTATTTAACTTGTGGTGTAATGTCGCCCGATAAGATGTATCAGCAAAGGAAAAATTTCTTCACAATGTGAAATACTATTTTTGGGAGGAGTCATACTTGTTCAAATAATGCGGAGACCAAATGATCAAGAGATGTGTATAAGATACGAGGTAAATGAAATTTTATATCATTGCTATTTAGCTCCAAGTGGGGGACAATTCGGAGGATCACGTATTGCAGCAAAAGCTTTACAAGTCGGATTCTTTTGGTCGAATTTGTTCAAAGATTTGTATACTTATGTAAAAAGTTGTGATTGATGCCAGAGGAGTGAAAATATAACCAGCATAAATGAAATGCCACGAATGAACATTGTTAAGGTAGAATTATTTTATGTTTGGGGTATTGACTTTCTTGCTTCTTTTCCTTCTTCTTTTGGTCATAGGTACATTCTAGTAGCAGTTGATTATGTTTCTTAATGGATTGAAACCAAGGATATCTGACAAATGATGTCAAGGTAGTAATGAAATTCTTATAGAAGCATGTGTTCACTAGATTTGGAACCCCGAGAGCTATAATTAGTGATGAAGGGTCCCACTTTGTGAACAAATGGTTGAAATGGTTGCTTGAAAACATGGAGTAAGGCATAAGATTGTCATAGCTTGCCAACCACAGAAAAATGGGCAAGTTGAGTTGGCAAACAATGAGTTAAAAGGCATACTCGAGAAGGTAGTCTGGCCAAACTGACGAGATTGGTCCAAGAGACTAAATAATGCTTTATGGGCCTACCGGACAACATTCAAAATCCCACTAAGGATGTCTCCCTATTAATTAGTTTTTGGGAAAGCCTATAACTTGCCTTTAGAGTTAGAACATAGAGCTTTCTAGGCTCTCAAGTAGCTTAATATGGACCTTAAACTTGCTGGAGAGAAGCGAATGTTGCAGCTTAATGAATTAGACGAACTCCGGATGTTCACATATGAAAATGCCAAGCTATGTAAAGAGAATTAAAAAAGAGGCATGACAAATGTAATAGGCCAATTTAGCCCGGGCCCATACAAAAAAATAATAAACCCAAAATAATAAAACAAAGTCCAAGTCCAGTCCAAAATATATCATTTGGCCCGATCAGAATGGCCAATTACTTGAAAAGATTGAAGGTCTATCTACAAGCTTGACGTATGTGGGAACACAATCTTCAAGGATATGCAATCTTGGATATGATATGCAATCCTAGAAAATATGGTATGCAATCTTAGAAGATATGATATGCAAATCTTAGATATGATATGCAATCTTAGAAGAAATGGTATGCAATCTTAGAAGATATGATTTTGTAATATTAGAGATTTAATTTGTAGATACCTTTTAATCTTAGCCGTTGATGTAATTGATCTGTACCGTTGGATTTGGGGAGGCTCAACTATAAATAGAGGCCTCTCCCTTCATTGTAAGAGGAGTTTGGAGTAATAAAAATTCTTGAGAGCATTCACTCAAATTTCTCTCTCTTTTGCGTTCTTATTTTCTGTGGCTTGTTCTTATTTTGTTCTTCGCTCATCTTCGTTTCTTTTTGAGTTGCTTCCGTTCGAGTTAGATTTTGGTGGAGGAATTTTGTAACACCACAAACCCGACCCAAACGTCATGATCGGATCTAGTATGTTACGGGCTTAAAGTTTAAAAACTTCGTTTTGAAAGGATTTGAAATCTCGGTTGATTTGTAAAAGTATTCGTTAAATAAGTGATATTGGAATAAAATCTTTGCTCTTTTGCTGAACATAAATTTAAAAAAAAAATAAATTAAGACATTAACAATTATAAATTGATAACCTAAGCTAGGGAGGCCTTATTACAAAAATAGTACCAAATTCAAACTCAAAGAAAAACCGAAAATAGTTTAAGAAATTAAAAGACTTGATGGCCCCTCGAGTCTGCCTCGACTCCTATGTCCACGATCTACTGCTCATCTGAAAAGTCAGGGAAAATAAAAGGGTGAGTCACCAAGACTCAGTGTATAAATCCCGAAACACACAACGACCTGAGGCCCACAAACACATTATGGGCCCTCGCCCATACATTATGGCAACAAACATACATATTAAATGATGAGTGATAAATGGCCCCATAACACCCCAAACCTGACCCAAAACACCACGGCCGATTCGAAATGTTACTGAGAAAACGTTTGAAAATAAATCGGTTTAAGGGTGAAAACACGTATTAGGTTTAAAACAAACTTCCAGTTTATAAGGGTTAACTTATTTATAAGATGTTTGTCATTTTGAAAGTAGATTGCCGGGAAAATAAAACTTTGAAGGTCGTGTGTAGTTTAAATCATTATACGTTTGAAAGTTTGACAAAAACTGAGTTGTTGAGAGTATTCCGGGTTTGAAAACTTTAATTTAAGTTTTTAAGTTGTAAGTGTTTCCAAAATCATTCTCAGTTATTAGTCCGATAATCATTTTAACTCAAAACATAATAATATCCCCAAATATTTAAAGTGGCCTTATTACAATAAAAATTATCCCAAACGTAACTGAAATTTAAAATGTATATAAATAAACAAAAACCGCCTCTACATGGCCACCTCGATTCCACTCCAGCCCGGTCCAAAAAATCATGTGTCACCTACATTGTGTTTCGTAAAAATAAGGTGAGTCAAATTGACTCAGTGTGTATTTAATCCACGTATTTCCACAATTGGGCTTGGCCCAAAACCACACAAATCCACATACCACACATGATGATGCAAAATGTTACCCATCCCAACCTAGTATCCAAAAGCTACACACCCCCGTATAACCTGCCACCACACACCAGAGGATTACTAAATCGACCCTCCATTCGCTACACACCAATTCAACAATCAATGCCGTCCACTTAGTGGTCTAGCCACTGGTCCACGTGATTAAATCAGAATATCCACAACGTGACTCAAGGTCAACGTCAATCCACGAAGTAGCGCAAGGCTAACATCAATCCACGATGAGGCGCGAAGCCAACATCAATCCACGTACATAGATGTACACCCTCTCCTTTATTAAATATACCCGAACCCCATGCATATGCAACATATTATAATAATATGGCAAGATAATGTATGAACATATTAGTTAGGCACATATGACATGCTTACATGTATCCACAATAATTAACCACAACCACACCATAGATAGTGCACTAACCTGGTTATCGGACTACCCAATAAGGGTAACAACACCACCACAGCCACTGTATCGGCTACCACACACATATCACATGCAATTAATGAATTAAGAAGGAAACAGCGTATTAACTACACACCTGATAACTCGAAGCACTAGACTCTTGGTTTCCCTAACGTCCTCACTCGAAGGGACTACAGTGATCTGCTTGTCTCTTTCCGACACTGGCCCACACCCTGGTGGCCAATCCCGAACCGCTGAAACCGAACGCTTCTTAAATTTAGGGGTAGGGACTACGTGTCCAACCCCTTTCTCTCCTTGGCTAGTACTCGCATCCATCAATAATATCTTAGTCAGGAAACCTCGTTAAGACGTTAACTTAGATCTAAACGAGACTAAATAACATCCCAATCAAATAACCTTACCAAAGTCGACCAAAACCCGAAGGCTCTCACTTAATCTTGAAGTTGTCGAGATCCCTACATAAATCAATATCAGATTCGGCCCAACACTAATAGACAAAAGAAGTGGCCTTCAGCCTAACGTTATAACCTACTTACCTCGATCGTTCAAATCCCGAAAGATCCTTAATCACCTTAACGCTAGCCCCAACAGAGATCCCGAAATCAACCCTTCATGGATTCGGCCACACATGAGAGCAAGGTTAATCATTTGGTTTCGGCAAACCAAAATGGAAAGTGAAAGATTAAAAAGAATAAAGAACCCCTTACCACTATATTAGAAATCAATTGGAAGAGTTGGGATTAAACGGACAATGACGCTCCCTCTGATATAAGACAACTGAAAAATGTTACCATTGATAAGTGAAAAATTCGACTAGGGTAGAAAGTGAGGGGTAGAATTCGGCTCTTGAGATAGGAATGAAGATTTAAGGCTATCGAGGTTAAAAAGAAGACAGGAGAAGGGAGAATTATGGTTCGGCTAGAGAGGCTACAAGAAAAGAATGAAACTTCAAATGGAAAGGAGAGGAGATATGGCACTTTCGGCTCTTGAAGATGAGAAGTAAAAGTTGAATAAAAGTAACCCCAATGGTCTTCCAAGGTTTCGGCTAAGAGACAAAAAAAAAAAAAAGGAAAAGAATTGAAATGCCAAATGATTTTCGGCACAAAAAGAAAAATGAAGCAAACTAAAGCAAAACCAAATGCCGAAAATGCTACCTAAGACCAACCTTAATTGTGGCACACTTAGCCTCTCCCAAAACTGAATGCTCCCTCACCCCTTAGCCACTACAAAATTTGGCTACACTCAACTAGCCACCCCCTCCACGATTTTCTCCTAAATTTCCTCAACACCACACATTTGAATGAGTTTCAATGCTTTAAACTTCTATCTCCCCTCATAGCCACATATTCAAAATATTTGACTCAATTAACTCCTACCTTTCAAGTGCCATGGCCGAATCCAACTCTCCACTCCCCTTGACGCAAAAACAAATCCCAAAATGCTGCCCATACTGCTCGAACCTCCTCTCCCCTGCAACTCCTTTTGACGCAAACTCCCCTGCACCCAAGGTAACGCCCCCTTGCCACTCCACCACCTCACTTCTTGTGTCCATACTCACTGCTTCTAATCCCTTAAGGCATAACTCCCCTAGCTTTCCCCTTATCAGCTCAAACCAAAAATTTTCTAAGGCAACTACCTATCCCCAAAGTTTCTCGAAGCCTTCAAACACATACACACAGCATATAGAGCATGCTACCACATAGATACGAATTAAAATGCATAACCCCTAAATCACAGATTTTACAGGTCTAACCCATCCTAAAAGTCTATCCTCTACACACCAACCCGTACCAATCATCACACCTCGAGGATTTCTACATTCAACCCTCCATCCGCTACACACCATATCGACAGCCGTACTGCCTATTCCTATTAATCAGGAATTATTTAAGTATGGCTTTGCCACCGATCACTATGTGACCTAACATTTGAATTCGTGGTTTAACCACCGATCACCAAGTGACCTATCATGCTCTTCCCCTTCATTATCATAATCCCACCCCATGCTTACAAACATAAAAAATTAAGAATGTCTTACCATCTTTAAGAAATCAGGTATCCATATATATATCGATACACATAGAGAGAATTCTATGATTACGTACGTGGCATCCTTTGCCTAACCCTTATTGGGTTTTACGACTGTCCATACAGCCTTTTTCTGGCTTTTAGCCCATAACATATATTTAGTACCTATTACTATATAGCCTTATTCCAGCTTTTAGCCCATTACATATATTTAGAATAGATTAATTAGTGTGTTAGGGATCTACACACCTGATTACAGTTAAGATGAGACCCTTTATGTCGACACTATCAGAAGCCGATACGACTGCTAACTATCTAAGATGTTGTTCAGAAGCCGATCCACAACTCGGTGGCCAATCTCGAACTGCGGACACTGCCCGCTTCTTAAACTTAGGGATTGGGTTTACAGATCCAATCCCCTCCTTCGCCTGAACGACATGTGATTCCATCACAAGACCTTATCAGTTGCTACCATCACAACATATGGTTGTTAATCCATATCATAGGGTTAATATTATGATATAAAACCTAACGAAAATCTAAAGTAACCCCTTACCTTGAAATCTCGAAAATAGGTATGAGACTTAGAGACTTAGCAGTTTTTGGCTTTTGGAATCTAAGTGATTCGATCTACTCCTGTTTTCCCCAGATATCGCACCAAAATGTGAACACAAGAACAATCAAAACGTTACTCAAGGAATAACCTTGCCACATCGATTAGCCTTTCGGCTTTGGCCTCCAAAAATCGAAAGAGAAGAAGTGAAGGAATTTTGGCACTTACCTTAACACAGGGAGTTCGGCAACTCCTAGAGAAATCCGGCTTTTGAGAAGATCAAAAAGGAAAGATGATCTGAAGAGATCTATAAAGATTCGGCTTTGATGAAGAAATCGGCAAGGAGAAAACAATAACAATGACTATTCGGCTTATAGGAAAAGAATGGAGAAGAGAATTAAAATCAAGAGTTTCCGCTTTTGCATAAAAGTGAAGATGAGAGAATGAGATTTAGGAATTTCGGCTTTTGCAGAGAATGGGAGAAAAGAATGAGAGGAAAAACCCAAATGCCGAAATTGAAGAAGAGAATAGGAAAATATAACCCTAATGTCGAAAATATAAAGATATTCCCCCTTTCTTAACCTAAATTTCGGCACCTACCCCCCTAAAAACTAAAAATGCCCCTTTTTAAAACTAAAACTAAGCTACTATTCAAAGGGAATTTCGGCACCCCTTGCCCATACCAAAACTGATTCCCCCTCCCCCTTGGAGTTTGAAATTCAGCCACCACTGTGACCAACAGATAAATCCTAAATTTTCTCCCTTATCTTCATCTGATCATTCATCCTTAAGTGACATGGATAACACCACCTCTTCCTTCCTTTATCTGCCACATTATCATCCATATTATCCATATTATCCATCAATTATTCTTCCTAATTCCAAGCATTCTAACTGACTCCAACTCTGCTCTCCCTTTACGCCAAAATTAATTAAAATAGATGAGTGATGCGACTCGAACCTTGGACCTCCCTTACTGCTTATCACGCCACCTCAATGCCCTAAGTGGCGCCACTTTGCCACTGGGCCACAAGCCCATTTGTGTCTTAAAACACAGATAACATCTTTTAAGCCCTATCCTACTGGCTTTTCACTAGAGTGCCCAAGCAGAAGGTTTTTAACTAAGGCCTCGGTCCAATCCTGACCCCGATCTGGACCCCTTAAACACTTTAACTAGCACATTATACGTAACACACTACAAATGCAAAGGCCCATTAATTCAGGATGTTACAAATTTCGTTGAATCCTCATCTTGCTGGAGCTAGGTTGACTTATGCGTTTTTTTAACTTTTTATTTATTTATCCATTTAATTGCTTAATCATTATTTATTCATTTATTTTAATTTTTTTCTTTTTTTCTTTTTTTCTTTTCCTTATTTATGTTAAATTGTTTTATCATATATATTATTATTTTTATTTGTTATATATTATTTATGTATTATATATTGTTTAACTTTAATCATATTACGTATTATTTGAAAATTTGTATGTTGTACATCATCTAAATTGTTTTACTATTAAGGCAAAATTTTCCATATATTGTTTATTTAAAATATGTATATTATCTATTTTTAAATGGTATTTTATATACTTATAAGTTATCCCTTATACATTTTTATTCAAAGTTTTTTATATTATTTATTTAAAATATATATTTATTTTATTATGTATATATTAACTATTTAGATTTTGCCATATCATTTTTTTATTTTTTATTATTTTATTTTTTAAAAAAACAATTGTTATAATATCCCTTTATTGTTTTGCATATATCATTTATCTTATATTTTTATTTTACTTTTATATTTGATCTCATATTTAAAGTTTAGTATTAATTTCTTAGTTTTTTTTTTATCTTTCGCATAGATCTTTTGAATTATTATTGCTTACTTTATATCTTTTATTTGTTATTCACGTTCTTTTATTTGTTTATTATTCTTATGTTTGCTATAGCTTGGTCATTTTATTACTTGTATCATTTGCTATTTTATGTTATTCTTTCTCTTAGTTGCCTATATTAGTATTAAATGTTATTATATCATGTAATTGTAGTATATTTCTTTGGTATTTGTGTTTTGTATTAATGATACATTTTACTCAAATCTTTGTTTTAAAATTTATCTCATTAATTGCAACTTTTTATCCAAAACTTTATTTCTTAAAATAAGGCAATATTTGACATTTGGAGTTTTGAGGGAATCATGCCCTAACTTACTGGGCTTCGATTTTTCTCATTAAGTCTAAATAATCAAATACCCTTTTTTGAAATTAAAATATATGATTTTCAAATAAAAAACCTATCTTTGTGAATTTAAGATGTTGCGTCCTAACTTATTGGATGTGACATTTTGATATTTTGAGATAGGAATTTCCAAAAATAAAATAAAATAAAATAAAATAAAACAAAGGATATTTGGTGTTTGGGAAATTCGAAAGGTCGTGCTCTAACTTACTGAGGTTCGACTTTTCTTTTATCCAAATAATTGAATTTCTTTTAAAGGTTATAAGTTTTGAAAAATCAAAAGGGTCATATTTTAAAAATCTTCTAAATTTTTCGACATTAAGACATTAATTAATCAACTAAGTACCAATTTTTTTGGGCGTTACGAGGGTGCTAATCCTTCCTCGTGCATAACCGACTCTTGAACCCGTTTTCTCGAATTTCGTAGACCAAAATCATTGTTTTAATAAATTAAAATTATTTTTTATTAAAATGATCGATTTCAAGGTGACCCGATCACACCTCGAAAAAATATTGGTGGCGACTCCATTTTTTTTTTAAAGTCGATCCTTTCTTTTTCAAAAGAAAACTTAAAAAAATGGTTTCGACAACAAACACATTCTAGTTCGTGAGTTTGAAGCTGGTCAACAGGTTTTGTTATTTAATTCCAAATTAAAGTTCTTCTTTGGTAAGTTAAAATCTCGTTGATCCGATCCATTCACCATTTGTCAAGTCTTTTCATATGGGGTCAACGCCTTAAAAATTATTGAGGTGATAAAGTTGAGCAGAATAAAAACTCGCTCACTTTATTAGACCCCTAATTTTTCACTTTAATTTCAAATAATCGACTTAGATACTATTTTCTTAATCAGTATATTAAAAGAAATTCTGTCTAGGAGGTTAGATTTTAAGTGAGACCATTTTGTGACCCCTCCAATCTTTCCTGTGAATTGTTTTTTATATAATTTTCTAGAAAATATTTTCTAAGTAACTAAATAACTTTTTATTTGCTATAATAAATGGGTCAATCTTTATCCAAGAGTTAATTTTATGTTCTCTTTGATTTATTTTTCAGTGCAAGTACTTAATTGAATTGTTTTTAATAAATAGTTGTGTTTTTTTGTAAATAAATATTTCTAACAACCAAAAATAAAAGTTTTTATTTTTTATTTAATAAGATAATAATATATAATTATATACACATATATTATATATTAATTGTTATAAAATTTTCTTAAAACTAGGATTAATAGTATTTTAGTCATTTTATTCCCTAAGTAGTTGATTCAAACTCTTTTACCCACACCTTAAATTCCAATCACCTTCTTCTTTCTCTCCACCTCCACTTCTTCTCTCCACTGTCGGCCATACATCACATTTGCCCCTCCGTTTGCTTCCATTCCCCAACGCCATCGACCACATTAGGAAATTGCTCCACCATCGCACCTTGCCTTCAATCGAGTAGCACTTTGCGCCCTATTCCCACTTCAATGTTGTAACATTTTCCAACATAAGCATCCACACATCTGCTAGCCTTTAGCAACAACAACCACACGTCCCTTATTCCCTTAAGCCCTAGTAATTGCATTATGCCACACAAGCTGTCGCACCTTTTAAACACCACCTAAACCACCATCGACCACCCCTAAACCTTTAAATCCGATGCCCCTTCATCCATATCCTATGGAAATTTCTTATTTGCTTGTTACAAAGGTAGTAATCAACTTGTTATCAATTTTTCCATTACTTAAATTTATTTCATCTTTTTTATTAAACTTAAATATGTTGAATATTTCCGAACAAAAGTGGAATATTACTATTTGTGTTGTGTTTTTTTTTTCAGGATCTTTTTAATTGCAATATGTCTCGAAAAAGAACTTGATCTTCTATCCAAACCGAAGAATCACAAAATAAGTTCCATTCCAAAGAAGCAAAGGCAAGATATAATAACATCTTCTAGAAGCAACAAAAGCTTCCAGAAAAAAAAAGGATTTAATTTGGGTGAAAGTAATCACACGAACTTCATGGAGAGCATTCGAAAAATTGCTGAAGCATTAAATTGGGAAGCATTTTGTGATGAGAAACCGACCCCAGATCCTGAGTTAGTTCAAGAATTCTATGCAAATCTAACCTCATCTACTGCAACATAAGTAATTATTCGAGGAGTTAAGGTACCTTTTAATTTGAAAGCTATTAATGATTTCTTTAACTTACCTGCCTTTGAAGACGAGGATTACTCGTCTATAATGAAGAATACTTGTGTGTTATTATGGTGGAGGTCTTGTGTTCGAATACCTGTGCAGGCAAAGGTATTATTTTTTTGCTTAGATTTCGGGATAGAGTTGTGTAATAGGGGGATTTTGAGTAGTGGATGTGAAGTGGTAATTAGGGGAGAAGATTAAGGGATTTTGGGGATTATTGGGATTTTATTTTATTTTTTCCCATAACCAAATTTTGGCTCCCTTTTCTAAAAAAATTTCTGCCGTATATTCTTCTCCCTCTCCTCTTGTCAAAATTCTCTAAGTTTTTCCATCTTTCTCTTCTTTTTCTTCTTCTTGATTTGCCCTAATCCATTTATTTTCCTTCGTTTTTGCACGCGGTTAGTTCTCGCTTAGTTTCGATAAGTGTTTCTCTTCGTTTCTGTCATGAATCTCTTAGCGACTGAAGTGATAATGTTTTTTCTTTGTGATTTGGGCGTAGGGGGAGGCTCGGACTGGTGAATTCAGTGTTCTCGTCTTAACAATAGTTAAATGGAGGGTTATCGTTGGCGGTAAGTTGGGTTTCTATTCGTTCTTGGTTGTCAATTTGCTTGTAAATTCGTTAAATTGATGTTGAGTATCTTGATTTTAGGCCTTGAAGTGCTTGGGAGTGATTAGGCATCAAAACGGTACCAGGTGTGTACCCAAAACACAGAAAATGGGGTTCAGCGAAAAGCCAAAATTGCTTGTTGTCGAGAAATAAAAGAAATAAGAGAAAATGAGGGTGTTAAAAACTACGAAATCAACATTTTGCACTAAAATAGTTTTGGACAGCAGCTGTAGTCTAACTTTGACAAATCATTAAAAATAGTGTAAATTGAGTTAGAGGTTGAATAAAATATGAAATTAAAGTTTATTGAGTCAAGTCTTTCATAGAAGAAACCGTGTAAGCAATGAATTGTAAATCATGAGTTATAATAAATTTTGTGAGACAAGGTCAGAATGATTTCAGGTTCCCCTATTCTGACTTTGGAAAATCATCAAAAATTGTAAATAATAATAATTATGGCTTAAATTTATATGTTTAAATCCTTAATGAGTCTATTTTCAAAAGAAACAAATAGAAACATCATCTAAATTTCGTACTAAGAGATAAAAAATTTTTAGTAAGGAAAGGTCAAAGCTGTCAAACAGCAGAATAGGGATAAATTTAAAGATTTTACTATACTCATTTGATAAACTATAAATTATGAAAATTTTATGATAGAAAGGTATTTGAGTTTAGTTTCAGAAACATCTAGCGGATTTTAATTTGGAATTCTGTAGCTCAAGATATAAATAATTTAGTGATAATGACTCAAGTAGATAACTTTGAATGAACATATAAATAAATGAAAACATATATGAGTATTGAGCTAGCATGGGTTACTTTAAAAATGGATCACACGGCCAAGGCCAATTTGGGCCGAGTGGGCTACACGGGTAAGTCACATGGGTGTGTGGGCACATTTTTACTGAAATGTTTTTAAGGTTGCATGGGTCGCCCAAGTCGACTGTGAACCTACTGTAGGGTCGGTAAGCACTACTTAGACCCCTAAATGTGTGAAATTAACTGAATGATATCTATACTGGGCATGTTAATATCTGAACTGAATATATGTACTAAAATTACATAATAGCATATTATCCATTGTGTCTTGCATTGCATTGGGTTGGGGGTTGTTGTTCGGAGGAAGTGTACTGAAAGGCTTTAAGCCTAAGTTACTGGCAACTCATCTGCAAACTACTGTATTATGCCGTATTCGGTACTACTTGGAGTGTAGGGATGGGTGGGTTGATTATATGCCCACATGGAGTGTAGGGTTGGACGGAGATGGTGTGTAAAGGTTGGTTAGGTAGGATTTTGCTACTACATAATTGTTACTGCTACTGATACTGTGATAGGCTAAGGCTCTACTGCATTTTGACATTTTACTGAGATGGGCTAAGGCCCAAATCACATCGATCATCGGGCTTAAGCCCAAGACTGCTCAATCTGCGCCTTGAATACTTGATTGTTTGTTTGTTTCTGCGGGATTACACACTGAGTTTATGTAAACTCACCCTTTTTGTTTAATGTGCACAGGTAATCCCCAAACTTAGACGGATCGGTGCGACGGAGGACTTAGCGGTGACCACAGTAATTTTTAGACTTCATGGTTTTCAATTTACGATTTATGATTTGATTATTATTGATTATTTGGGTTGTAATTTAAGGACCCTCTGGGACTTTGGTTTTAAATTTGAGTTTTTATTTATTTATTTTACTTTATGGATTTATACCTGCTGGTCGTAGGAAATTCGATTTTCAAAAAGTTAAAGTATTTTCTAAATGCATGATCACCTAGACTGTTTTATTAAAGCTTTCATAATGAGGGATGTTTTAAAACATGTGTTTAAAATGAATAAAGACTACTTCCTAAGTTCTAACAAAGGTTTACTAAAGATTAAAACATGAAATGTTTTCATCGTAACAACGAGGCTTCAAAAACACTATCGTGTGACTTTCCCAGATAAGGCCATAACATCTAGGCTAAGTTTGGGTGTTACATTTAGTGGTATCAGAGCTAGGTTACAAAACTCGGCTGTGGATTATGGGTTTTATAAAAAATGGGCTTTCAAAAAATTGATGGATTTCCAAATGATTTAAAACGTTTTTATTGAGTAAGTGGTCCACCGAGTCTCTGGCGCCGATCCTGTAAGTATTCTGAACTGTGATTTGTTTTAAACTAAAACTGTTGTGGATAGTATATTCTGAAACTACTATAGGTAGTAAACTGTACTAAAAACACTCTAATTAGTGTATACTAAAAATTATAGAGAAACTAAAAACTGTAGTGAGACTGCTATTTATGAAAACAAAATTTGAATACGATACTATTTTACATAAAACATTTGTTAATAAACACTAGAACTATAACTAGTTCATAAAACTGTTAATACAAATAAACGTGATTAGACAACGAGTGCATGAGGTATCCACGGACAGGGTACTAGAGGCCGTAGAGAAGCTCGAGCTGAGTCCTCTTCACTGGGTATCATATCGAATTTGGATACAAATGAGACGACAGTGTTGCCTGGTACTGAGAATGGGTCTCAAGATCGCATGGCTGGGGACGACACATTTTCTTAGGCTATGCTAAGGATTTTGGAGAGGGTCGCTGGGCCCAATACTGGATCTGGGGGCTGAGGGTCGGTTACGGAATGACTCTGGTCCAATGGAGCTAAGCTTTTCAATGGTGTCACTTGGGTCACCCCTAATGTGGCCGAGTACTGGATTGAGGCCACAGAGAGGATCATGGATGATCTGAATGATAAACCATAATAATAACATATTTTACGCCCACATTTAGCATGCTTTTGGATGATTTATCCCTTGAATTATGTAATTTGGTGCTCTTAATCCTTTAATTTCATGTTTTATACTCAGAAGAGCACCGGAGGATGAAAAGAATAGAAAACGGGCTTAAAATGGACTAAATGGGCCATAACACGAAATTGACACTGCCTGGCCCCAAGACCACACGGTCGTGCCTCATTAATAGACTCGAACACGGCCTTGCCACGATTCACATGGGCGTGCCCCTGATGTGACAGAGAGGAATTTCATTCGGATTAGGATACTTAGAGGCAAAGAAACACATTCCAAGAGCCTATATATACACCCTAAAGGCCAACCTTTAAGGAGAGTCCAGCGAGGCCAAAGAGCCGAGCCAGAGGGGTCAGAATTGTGGAATTTACTCGAAGAAAGCTAGTTGATTCATCTTAAGAAGCCGGAGTCATACTCAAGACGGAGGATCTCTCTTCAATTCCTTCAGGGAGTTTTATGGTTTTTCTTATGTTTTGTTTTATCTTTTCTTCTGAGATGTATTCTTTTATGATCATGAACTAAACCCTCATTTTTTTATGATCATGAACTAAACCCTCAGATACCTGAGGGGGATGAAACCTAAGATGAATCTTGTTATCATTTGCTGAACTATATGATAAATACTTGTTTTGTTCTTAATTATGTGTTCTTAATTCTTGTTTTGATATTTCCGAGATATTAATTCAAGTGTGATGTGCTTAGGTGGAGGAGCAAAAGTCCCTGCCTAAGAGTAGATCTAGCATAATTAAGCGAATTTGATTGCACGCCTAGACATAGGGTGACAAGATTTTGCCGGATTAGGGTGAAACCTGATATAGGAGTCCATAGATCGAGTTAATGCAATTCTAAGGGTTTTAATTAGAAAGAGATTTCAATTAATCAACCTAGGGTTAGACGTAAGTATCCTCGACAGAGGTATTAATATAACTTAGGGAATCCTACGGATCAAGTCAAGTGAATACATCGTCTGGTTTAGAGTTAGATAACAAGTGAAGTCTTGGTGGATTCTTCCTCGGGTATTGTCTTAATCAATTGGTTTTTCCCAAAGAATTTTCCCAAATTCATTCTCTTTGTCTTTGCATCTTTAGCTTAGTTTTTAGTTAATTTTAGATTAGATAAAAATTCCTTTATTTCTTAGGCTAAATAATAAAGAGAAAGTTAGTATTAGTACTTCAAGTTCCTTTGGGTTTGACAATCCGGTCTTGCCGCTAAGCTATACTATTGTTCGATAGGTGCACTTGCCTCAAGTCATTGTCACAGTTAGTTTCTAGGCTCGATCATTCTTTTTGTAAAATTTTATGACTCTGACAGCACACATCACTGAACTACACCCCCGAGCAGAAATTAAATGGTGCGGTGTCGCTGCTGCATGATGAGGCTTATTAGTGGTGGTTCACTGTTAAGGAAGGTGTAACACCCCAAAAATCTTGAAACTTTAAATTTCTGTGCATGGAGGTTAGTATGTATGAGTAGCACTTAAAATATTAATTTTAAGGTATTATCGGGATTATTTAAAGTCTTAGAGATAGAGAAGACCATAGGGAAAAAAATTATTTTTCCTGCTTTAGTAGATCCTAGTCTCAGGCATTAGGCCTTTTTCGCAGATTAAGAGAAAATAGGACACAAATGGGCTTGTGGTCCAGTGGCAAGTGGCGTCACTTAGGGAGCTATAAGGTGGCGTATTTTTAGTTGAGGAGGTCCAAGGTTTGAGCATTAGGAGTGGTATTTTTGGAGTGTTTTATTTGAATATGTGGATGACCAGAGTTGTGTTGAATATGAACTCTTGCGTTGGAGTGTTTGAGTGGTAAGGGGAACTAATAATGGAGGGAAATTCGGATAAGGCTAAGGTGTTATCAGGGAGGAAAGCTAGGAGATGAGGAGGGGGAAGAATTTGTGCCGAATGAGACTGTGGGGAAAGGAGTATTCGGCTTGTGGCTATAAAAGGAGAGGGCCGAATGCTTTGAAAGGTTCTTTAAGCTTTCATTAGTTTTTCTTTTCCCCCCTTAATCGGTTTTCCTATAGCCGAATTCTCCCTATTGCAAAAATCTCCTATAACCTAATTCTTTTTGCCGAATTCTCTCATAGCCAAACTCTCCCATTGCCGAATTACCATCAACCTTCCTTGCCAAAATTCCTATTTGTGCCAAACCCTTGTTGTTTTTCTCCATCACAAATTGATTATTATCTACTATCAGTCAAGGTTAAAAACCGAATTTAGGCCGCAGGATCGAAAGCGGATTTGGTAAGTATTCGATTAACCTCTCTTGTATGTTTTGCTAAAAGTCGAAAGGCTATCTAACTGTCCTGTCATTAACTCTGTGATAACGAGGATAAGGTTCAAAGATCGCAAGCTTGGTAGAATCGTTAGCAAGGGTAAGTGTACTCAACTCGATTGTGGTTTAAGTAAATAGCCGAATGTGTGTATGATCTATTGGGGTGACTTGTGTGGATTATGAGTCACTCGAATTTTGACGGTGTATGTGTGAGTGTAGATCTAGGGGATACTCCTGATTAGTAGCTAAGGAATGCCTATTAGAACCCCGTGGCACACGGTAAGATTATGGTAAGGTTTCGACTTTTGGTAAATGTCTTGATTTAGTGATTGATTGAAGGTTGCTTGGTTGTAGGTTCAAGGCTAAGGATAATATAGCACGTCGCAGTAACCAGGTGTGTACAAACACTACACACACACGATATCGGCAATGCCGGAAAGTCGGAAAGCCGGAAGTGGCTAAGTTTGATGAAATTGTTTGGTTGGTTATACGAATTGAGTTAGCCATGCATGCTACATGATCTAGAATTGTTTTGGGCCTAATAGGCCATATGGATGAGATTTGGGCCTAATGGACCGTAAGGATGTGATTTGGGCTTGATGGGCTTTATGGGGACGTAGAAAAGTATGCTAGGGTTTAATGGACTTTAGGCCTAGTTCTAAACAACTCTTAAACTGTATAAGACTTAATTTAATAATTAAACATGTCCGTGGACAAGTCGTTGGGTTAGAGTGTGGCAACAGACACATGCATGTCTAGGATTGGATCTAGGGGGAGCTTGGTGCTTAAGCGGTCCTAGTGGCTCACCTCCTCTTCTCTGAAATTCTACCTGGTGCACAATGTCTATTCACTTTAGTCACAAGGACTTGTTAATGGGGCAAAGTTCATAACTAAAACCCAGAGGGACCAAATACCCTTAGACTTGTAAAATCACTAAAATACCCCTAATTTAAAAATTACCAAAATACCCTCAGTTTGAGAAATTACCAAACACCCTTAGTTTGAAAATTACCAAAATATCCTTAGATTTGCAAAATTACTAAAATACACTCGAATTGTATAATTACTAGAATACCCTTGATTTGCAGAATTACCAAAACTGTAACACCTAAACCCGGCCTAGACGTCATGATCGGATCTGGCATGTCACATGGAAGGGTTGCTAAAGAAAGTTGTGTGCTTGTTAAAATGTTTGTATTCTTTTTAAAATTTTGAGTTTAGGTGTTTGTTTATAAAAACCCGTTTAACTCAATGTCCATTTTAGAAAAGTTGTGATCAATTTGAAAACAGCTTTTATTAGGAGATTTGAGTTTGAATTGTTGGTAAAATCTTGTTTATAACAGAAATCAGCTTCAGTGAATTTTAAACATGTGATATTTTGAAAACTATTTTGAAGTTTAAGAGAACCCAGTGTTTAATCAATTATAGTTTGAAAAACCGTTCGTTAACATTTTGGAAAAACATGTATTAAGGTTTTAGGAAAATCCCGTATTGAACATTTAATAATAAGCAGAAACCAAGTTAAAAGTTAAAACCAAATAAAATACCGAAGGTCTTATTACAAAACATAAACCCAAAATAAAAATTTAAAGTAAAGTAAAACGGGATTTACTAAAGAAACGATGTATGGCCATCATAGAGTCTGCCTCAATGCTGGGGATCACCTGAAAAATATTAAGCAGAGGGGGTGAGTTACAAGAACTCAGTGTGTAATCCCCTAATCGAACATCAACTGGGCCTTGCCCTAACGGAAACAAACTGGCCTGAGGCCCTTACAGAATCAAACTGGGCCTCAGCCCTAATAGCATGGTAAAACAGATGATGTATGCAATGCAACCCAACCCAGCCTAATATTCCATCCGCTACACACCACCCGTATCCATCCTAACACACCTGTGGGGATTTCTACAATCAACCCTCCATCCGCTACAAACCTTGATGCCAGTCACACTGCTCATCGCCGAAATTGTGGCAGCGCCACCAGATTATCGAAATATACATGGCATAGCCATTGGAAAAAATGTGACAGAGTCACCGAAATATGTGGCAGAGCCACCGAAATACACTTCCCCGATCATCAACATCATATCCCAATCCCATGCAACATAACATGACATAATACTTTAGTGCATGCATGAACGTACCAATATAGCAGATAAACAAAATACACAGTCATGCTAAATCTACCCAAAAGGGTATAATCATAAATTTACTCACCTAGGTCGTTTCCAAACTTACCCACTAAGGGTATCACAGTAGCTTACCCTTTAAGGGTATCTCGGCTTTAGGCCGACACACAGTATAATACACAACAAATGAGTGAAGGTGTGAGATTGCACACCTGATTACGTAGAGTACTAAATAATCATAAGTGCTTTCACCTATACAAAACCTAACACACAATTAACACATTCCACACTAGTACTACCACGAGGGTACAACGGTCATTTGTCGTTTAGGGGTAAAACGTTAATTACACACTAAGGGTATTTCGATAATTTTGCAATTTGAGGGTATTTTGATAATTTCACAAATTAAGGGTATTTTGGTAATTTTATAGTCTAAGGGTATTTCAATAATTTTGCAATCAGGGGTATTTAAATAATTTTGTAAACCAGGGGTATTTCGGTAATTTTGTAAACCAACGATTATTTCGGTAATTTTGTAACCCAGGGGTATTTCGATAATTTTGTAAATCGAGGGTATTCGGTAATCTTTCAAACCAGGGGTATTTCAATAATTTTGTAAACTAAAGGTATTTAGGTAATTTTGCAAACCAGTGGGTATTTTGATAATTTTGCAACCCAGAGGTATTTCGGTAATTTTACAAATCGAGGGTATTTCGGTAATTTTACAAACTAGGGGTATTTCAGTAATTTTACAACCCAGGTGTATTTCGGTAATTTTGTAAATCGGGGGCATTTCAGTAATTTTATAAACCAAGGGTATTTAGGTAATTTTACAAACCAGGGGTATTTCGGTAATTTTGTCAACCAAGGAATTCTAAATAGAGATGACGATGCAAATGGGCCTAGGGCTCATTCTCGGCCCAAATGGACCCACACGCTCGTGTGGCCCATTTAGCCCAAATCTAGCCATAGATATGAGATTCACATAGACCAGTTCAATATCTACTACACAATCATACAATTTATTCATATGGGCCCACGGGCCCACTTGGCCCCTTTCGGCCCATCGTGGCCCAAACAATATCAACCCACAAGAATACTAATGGTGGCCTCAACTATCACGTTGAAGCCCCCACACATGCGCTCGCACGGACGGTATTTTGGCATTTGCCACTCTACAGCTAGAGTAGGGCGAAATACACACCTGATAGGAATCTGGAGTTAATCCGCGCTCCGACCACTCCTGTACCCAAACACCAACCAAGGTGTGCCTCCTCTCCTCATAGACAGTTCTATATATAGCCAGCTTCTCACCTTCCCTCTTGATAGCTTTCCGATGTGGGATCCCTCCTTCAGTAGAGTTTAAATCCAACACAAACTCTGGCCGTCCAATCCGCAAAATAAATACTCCATTGCTTGTCATGAGATTCGAACCCAGGCTCTCCCATCAGCCTATTCACGCCACTTGCCACTAAGCCATCAGCTCTTCTTGTGTCTAACATCATGCGCAACTAAATATAAGTATATGGCCCAAAGTCCAAGTTCACTTAAAAAAAATAAATCAAAATAAAATGCAAGCGCCAAGGCTTGAACCTTGGACCCTTTGCTTCCTCTATAACGTCACTCCCTTGTCTCCTATGTGGTGTCATTTGCCACTAGGCCACAACTCCTTTTGTGTCATTTTCCTCCACATTTTATCCTTAAAGCCTATCTACCAAGTCCCAGGGTTTTATTCACCTAAAACCAAAATTTTCCTAAAGCCTAAGTTTGATCCCGGGACTTCATAGAAGCCCCCTAACCTTCCAAAATCACTCACCTAATAGGTCCAACTTGCATTAGTGACGTTCTCTTGTTCTCTAGAATTTTAAACGCTCTCGTGCCCAAGGCCTAATGGGCCCAATTCTACTAGGCCCAAATTCGGGTAGTTACAAAAACATCCCTAATTTACAAAATTTCCAAAATACCTCTGTCGTGCAAAATCACCTAAATACCCCTGTAGAGTAGATTTACAGAAATACCCCTGGATAGTAAAATGACTAAAATACCCCTAAGTGCCGAATGGGTGGAAATATGTATGTTGTATTCAAGGAATATATGTTGCACTTAGGTGGGTTTTGATGGTACAGAGGAAGATTTGAGGATCGCATAGTCGCTTGACGACCATGGATCCACTGGTGGCTTTAAGCCCATTATAGCAGCTTTGCTGCAACATTTGAAGTAGTGCCGCTGCTGGTGCTACCTTTTGTGTGTAGGGATGAGTGGGTTGATATTTATATCCCCACAGGTGTATAGGGTTGGAAGGGAAATTGTGTGCAGAGTTGGATTCGGGATGGGTGCATTACATTCATGTGACTTTGATGTGGTATAAGGTCATTATGGGCTAAGGCCCAAGACCACTGATTTTGATAAGGCTTAGGCCCAATGTAATATTTGCATGTTGATATGGTTGCCAAGGGTCGTACACACTGAGTTTCAAAACTCACAGCCTTTTTATTAAACGTTGCAGGTGATCCTCAGTAAACAGCTTAACGTGGGAGAGGACTCAGAGATGGCCACACGACAAGATATTTAGAAGTTTTATTTATTTGTTTCAAAAGACATGATTTTAATTGCTTTATTTTCATTGGATGTAATAAGGCTTTGTACTTTGTTTTGACTTTGGATTTTGAGTTTTGTTGTTTCAACTGTTTACTTAATTATTAAACCTGAGTAATTTTTTATGTTTAAACATGGTTTCGGAATACTTAAAATAGTTAAATGGCCTTTTATCACTACTTAACAAGATTTAAGGATTTTGGGCTTTTAGGCCTTAAATTTCAACTTAGCAAAATTGTTTGAAATTATGCCTTTGATGTGACATTCCTGGATTCGGCCATAACATCTGGGCTGGGTTTGCAGTGTTACAGAGGGCACTCAGCCCGAACGACTGACCTGGGAATATTTTAAGACCGCCTTCTAGGGGAAATATGTAGGGGCAGGTTACGTGGATGCCTGTAGGAGAGAGTTTCTGAATCTGACTCAGGAAGATAGATCAGTGGCCGAGTATGAGGTCAAATTTCTATGACTGAGCCGCTATGCGCGAGGTATGGTGGCAACTGAATATGAGCAATGTATCCGTTTCGAGGATGGTCTTAGGGAAAATCTGAGGGTTTTGATAGCTCTGCAGAGGGGGAGAGATTTTTTTACACTAGTGGAGAAGGTGAAGATTGCCGAGGAGGATACTGTGGTAGTCATGATTGGGGAACAACAGAATTATCTGACTAAAGTGGTCTCTGCACTGGTGGCTGAGAAATTGGTTCGTAAGGGATGTGAGGCATTCTTGCCCTATATGAGTGTTTCGGTTTTTTGGGACTCTATCGTCAAGGACATCAGGACTATAAAGGATTTTTCAAACATTTTTCCTAAAGAGCTACCGAGTTTAACTTCGAATCATGAAGTGGAGTTTGGGATTGAGCTTCTTCTTGGTACAGCTCTGGTGTCTATTGCCCCCTACTGGATGGCACCGAATGAGCTTACAGAGCTTAAGGATCAGATTAAGGAGCTGTTGGATCATGGGTTCATTCGTCTCAATGTATCTCCATGGGGAGCACCTGTGCTATTTGTGAAAAAGAAGGATGGGATGATGAGGATGAGGATGTGTATAGACTATGCAGCTAAATAAGCTAACGATTAAGAATAAGGACCCACTTCCGAGGATTGATGATTTGTTTGACCAGTTCTGAGGGGCTTCTATATTATCCAAGATTGATATGCGTTACGGATATCATCAGTTGAGGGTTAAGGAGGCTAATGTATTTAAGAAGAAATTTAGAACTCGTTATGGATACTACGAGTTCCTAGTGATGCCTTTTGGACTGACAAATGCATCGGCAGCTTTCATAGACCTAATAAACCGAGTATTCCAACCCTATCTGGATGAGTTTGTGGTGGTGTTCATCAAGACATACTGGTTTATTCGAAGACTAAGGAATTGCATGATGAGCACCTTAGAGTTGTCCTTCAGACTTTAAGGGAAAGGCAGCTCTATGCTAGGTTTAGCAAGTGCTAGTTTTGATTTTCGTGGTAGTTGGGAGGAGTATTTTCCGTTAGCAGAGTTTGCCTATAATAAAAAGTTTCCAGTCTAGCATCCAGATGGCACCTTACAAGGCACTGTATGGTCGTAAGTGTCGCACTCCTTTATGTTAGACTGAGTTGGGCGAGCGACGTGTTTTGGGTTCTGAGTTGGTTTTTGAGACAGAGAATAAGGTTAGATTGATTCAGGATCGACTGAAGTGGCTTCTGACAGACAGAAATCCTATGCGGACCTGAAGCGACGTGAGATTGAGAATTTGATAGGGGACTTTGTATTCCTTAATGTCTCGCCATGGAAGAAGGTACTGAGGTTTGGTCGTAAGGGCAAGTTGAGCCCTAGGTTTATTGGACTTTACAGTATTTTGAAGTGAGTGGCACCAATCGCTTATCAGTTGGAGCTACCTCTAGAGTTGGATCATATCCAAGACGTGTTCCACGTCTCGATGTTGAGGTGCTACCACTCCGGTCCTATTCACATCATTTCCGTTGAGAAGATTGAGGTTAGGTCAGACTTGACCTTTGAGGAGGAGTCGGTTCAGATTCTGGATCAAGATGTAAAATTACTGAGGAGGAAATCTATTCCATTGGTTAAGGTTCTTTGGCGTAATCATAGCACTGAGGAGGCTACGTGGGAGCCTGAGGATACGATGCGTCAGCAATATCCTCATCTGTTCTGACTGGGTAAATTTCAAGGACGAAATTTTCTTTTAGGGGGTAAAATTGTAATTCCCTAAAATTTTAATTTTTGATTTCATGTACGTGTGACACATAATGTCTATCTACTTCAGTGGTTATGTGTTCTCTCTGTGTGTGTGTGAGGTCTCAAGTTTAAGCCTTACTTGGGCGAATTTTGGTATTTTTATAAATAAAACCTTAACCTTGTGCAAAGGGCTTAAGTCTAAATATTGGGTAAATTACATCAGAATGGGCCTGCTGGTCTGGTGGTTAAGTGGTGTGTTATTATGGTGGAGGTCTTGTGATCGAATCCCTGCGTAGGCAAAGGTATTATTTTTTTTGCTCAGATTTCAGGATAGAGTTGTGTAATAGAGGGATTTTGAGTAGTGGATGTGAAGTGGGAATTAGGGGAGAAGATTAAGGGATTTTGGGGGTTATTGGGATTTTATTTTATTTTTTCCCATAACCGAATTTTGGCTCCCGTTTCCAAAAGAAAATTTTGCCGTCTATTCTTCTCCCTCTCCTCTTTCCAAAATTCTCTGAGTTTTTCCATCTTTCTCTTCTTTTTCTTCTTCTTGATTTTTCCCTAATCCATCTATTTTCCTTCGTTTTAGCATGCGTTAGTGCTCGCTTAGTTTCGGTAAGTGTTTCTCTTCATTTCTGTCATGAATCTCTTAGCGACTAAAGTAGTAATGTTTTTTCTTTGCGATTTGGGCATAGGGGGAGGCTCGGACTGGTGAATTCAGTCTTCTCGTCTTAACAATAGTTAAATGGAGGGTTATCATTGGCGGTAAGTTGGGTTTCTATTCGTTCTTGGTTGTCAATTTGCTTGTAAATTCGTTAAATTGATGTTGAGTATCTTGATTTTACGCCTTGAAGTGCTCGGGAGTGATTAGGCATTAAAACAATACCAGGTGTGTACCCAAAATGCAGAAAATGGGGTTCGGTGAAAAGTCAAAATTGCTTGCTGTCGAGAAATAAGAGAAATAAGAGAAAATGGTGCGAAAATCTGTAGAGAAAAGAAATAAGGGTGTTAAAAACTACGAAATCAACCTTTTGCACTAAAACAGTTTTGGACAGCAGCAGTAGTCTAACTTTAAAAAATCATCAAAAATAGTGTAAATTGAGTTAGAGGTTGAATAAAATATGAAATTAAAGTTTATTGAGTCTAGTCTTTCATGGAAGAAACAGTGTAAGAAATGGAATTGTAAATCATGAGTTATAATAAATTTTGTGAGACGAGGCATAATAATTTTAGGTTCCCCTGTTCTGACTTTGGAAAATCATCAAAAATGTCAAAATAATAATAATTAAGGGCTTAATTTATATTATTAAATCCTTAATGATTCTATTTTCAAGAGAAATAAACGGAAATATCATCTAAATTTCTTACTAATAGATAAATAATTTTTAGTAAGGAAAGGTTGATACTGTCAAAAAGCAAAATAGGGATAAATTTAAAGATGTTACTGTACTTATTTGATAAACTATAAATTCTAAAAATTTTATGGTAGAAAGTAATTTGAGGCTAGTTTTAGAAACATCAAGTGGATCTTAATTTGGAATTCTTTAGCTCAAGATATAAATAATTTAGTGATAATGACTCAAGTGGACAACTTTGAATGAACATATAAGTAAATAATGAAAACATATATGAGTATTGAGCTAGCATGGGTTACTTTAAAAATAGATCACACGGCCAAGGTCAATTTGGGCCGAGTGGGCTGCACGGGCGTGTGGGCCCACACGGGTAGGTCACATGGGTGTGTGGGCACATTTTTATCGAAATGTTTTGAAGGTTGCACGGGTCGCCCAAGTCGAATGTGAACCTACTGTAGGGTTGGTAAACGCTACTTAGACCCCTAAATGTGTGAAATTGACTGAATGATATCTGTACTAGGCATGTTAATATCTGAACTGAATATATATATTGAAATTGCATAATAGCATGTTATCCATTGTGTGTTGTATTGCATTGGGTTGGGGGTATTTATTCGGAGGAAGTGTACTGAAAGGCTTTAAGCCTAATTTACTGGCAGCTCAGCTGAAAACTACTATATTGTGCCGCATTCGGTACTACTTGGAGCGTAGGGATGGGTGGGTTGATTATATCCCCACATGGAGTGTAGGGTTGGAGGAAGATGGTGTGTAGAGGTTGGTTGGGTAGGATTTTGCTACTGAATTACTGTTACTGCTACTGATATTGTGATGGGCTAAGGCCCAAACTATCACTGATACTGAAAAGGGCTTAGGCCCAAGACTGTTCAACTGTGCACTATGAATACTGATTGTTTGTTTGTTTCTGTAGGATTACACACTGAGTTTATGTAAACTCACCCTTTTTGTTTAATGTGCACAGGTAATCCCAAACTTAGACGGATAGGTGCGACGGAGGACTCTACGGTGACCACAGTAATTTTTGGACTTCATGGTTTTCAATTTACGGTTTATGATTTGATTATTATTGATTATTTGGGTTGTAATTTAAGGACCCTCTAGGACTTTTGTTTTAAATTTGGGTTTTTATTTATTTATTTTACTTTATGGATTTATCTGGTCGTAGGAAATTCGGTTTTCAAAAAGTTAAAGTATTTCCTAAACGCATGATCACCTAGACTGTTTTATTAAAAGCTTCTACAACGAGGGATATTTCAAAACATGTGTTTAAAATGAATAAAGGCGACTTCCTAAGTTCTAACAAAGGTTAACTAAAGATAATAACATGGAATGTTTTCATCGTACCAACGAGGTTTCAAGAACACTATCGTGTGACATTGCCAGATACAGCCATAACGTCTAGGCCGGGTTTGGGGTGTTACATGAACCTTGCATTAATAAGCCACCCCTTCTCTAATATTTATCTTTAAATTGTCCCAAGCACTAGACTCAGTTTATTTAGAATATTCTTGAAAATAAGTTTGGGGAAAGGTATATAGATGTACATGGAGCATGTGTACTCAAGTTCAAGAATAGTTGGTGAATTTGGGGTATTTATTCTGAAGGTCCAATGCAAGCTGAGTCTAGGGTTTTAGCTTAAAACTATATATCTTTTACCTGCTCCTAACCAAGCCACGTTACAACCTATTTTAAAGACCTATTTATTCAGATTTCTATGCCGACTACATTAGATGAGAGAATTTGCTATGTTCAACATATGAAGACATAATTCAACTTAGGGATTGCAACTTAGTCTTAAATAATGAAATAAAAGTTAATTGGTATGAATTTAGTATATATTTATTAAGAGAAAGCATTTAGTCTAAATTCTTGCTATCATGATAATAATTGAGAATAATTTAACAATATGTATACTTAAGTTGCATAATTTCATATTATTTTTTCTTGATCATAATTGCACTAAGCTCATAATTGTGGAAAAAAATTGAAGAAAATTTTCAAAGGTGAATTTCTTAAACTTCTTTTGCAATTTGATCATTACTTGAGACAAACAATGAATTAAGTTTGGGGGTGTGGAAAGACTAAAATATATAGACTTTTTCAGCACCTTTTGAACATTAATTCATTCAAATTCTAAGTAATTTTTATCATATTTTATGCTCTTATAATAAAATAATTAAATTGAACTTAATTTATGATACATTTTAAATTTTAGTTATTTTTTATAATAAATTTACATAATTCAGGAATTTTGGACAGCTTTGAACAATGAAAGAAAAATCAGCTTGCTAGTCATCTTAGAAGAATCAATTGATGGGCCATCTTTGGAGACTTAGATGATGATTTAACAGTCATGGAAGATCAAAATTATGTTTTCGAACTTTCTAAAATTTTTTTGGTCCGGTTAAATTTTGTTCGATAACATTATACAGCTTGATGTGGAAGAAAATAGCCCAAATTGACTAATTAAAGAAGGAAGATGGACAAGCCCAAGGAGTAGCCCAAAATCATCCAGCCTTGTCCAACATCAGCTCCCAAGAGCTGAAAAAAATAATTGCAAAACATCCCCCGTAAAGTTCTCTCAATGTCGTTCCAAACACTCCCCTTTTTATGCCTTCTATTTCTAGCCACAAGACAAAAATAGCAAAGCTATCCCAACCTCTCTCTGACTTAGCATGGTTGGCCACTTGAGGGAGTGAATTAAGGCATCTAATTGCTATTTTTATCCCTCACCAATTACTATAATTAGAGCCCTCAATTGCCTCTCATAATCACTCATTCACTCATCAAACCTTCATCTCATTCTCTCTTCTTTCCACTAGCTTTTTCTTTTCCTTCTCATTCCCTATTTCCCTCTCTTGAAAAAGAGCCTTTTCATAGCCTCGGGAGCAGCCTTAGTCAACTTTGTTGGGATTAAATTGCTCAGCTGTGACAGCAATCTAGAAGAACAAAAGAAGGAGCAAACGGTTTATGCCTAAAGAATTTCCAATCTTTTGTTTTGTTCAATTCATAAACATGATTTCAATTAAACATTTGATTTTCAATAATATCATGATTGCTTAAATTCTTTTGTGTTGGAATGATCTAATTTCCATAGTTTGTTTTATTTAATTTTGTTAAGAGATGTTCTATGATTTTTGATCTTTTTATTCATACAAGTAAAATCATGATTAAGTTTCTGTTGCATGATTAATGTGAATGAATGTATGAATGAATGAATGAATGAATTAATTAATCTGAACAAGATTTTAATTAATTGACATAATATTTGTATGGTTTAATGTTTAATTATGAAATGATTAAATTTGTAATAATACCAAAAGTATTATTACCTTACATAACTCTCTAAATTGTTTTACTTCTGAAATGTTAAGTCTATTAAACATAGAAATATGTGAGAGAGGTTTAATAATTAATTAAGTTAAATATTTTACTTAGCGTGATTGGGGTTAATAAATGATTGATTTAGCACGGAATTTTCGTAGCATATTTTGATAAATTGAATAATTCTAACCTAGGAAGGATGGTTATTCTAACACTTATATGCCATTGTGATAAACTCTTAAGATTTGCCTAATTTTATGTGTTTAATTTTGTACTTAGATAATTTTAGTTTACTAAATTAGATAGTTAATTCACTTTATTTAATTACATCGCATTTTCAAGTCACATTATTTTACCTGAACCGATTTGTTTAAGTTATAATTTTTCACAAATATTTGCTTGTTCACTCTTTGTGGAGATGATAACTTGATATACTTATCACTTTATTACTTGATACAATTGTGTACACTTGCACATGTCAATTGTTCCAATTTGCGGACTCTTCTGTTAAGTTATTCGCTAACCCCAAACGTTTTGGGTAAACTCGTTAGTTCGCAGCTCGATAGATTTGTTTTCGTGTTTAATATATTACGATGGCTCGGTTAGTAAAGTTGGAGTTTAGTTGAGACCTAGTTAGAACTAAACTAGGGTACTATAGATGATTAGATTTTTAATTATTTTCTTTTAAAACTTTTATAGTGATCATGGGATCCTCTGACTTCCATTAAGTTTTGTTCTTTGATGTCTTTGCTATATAAGGATATCTAGCTAGCATGTTTTTACTTTTTTACTTCTGCTTCTTCTTTTTCATTGCATTCTTCACTAAATATTTAGAAATTTCTAAGTTGGAATCACTAACGAGGAGCTTTCCCTACCTAGTTGACGCCATTGTTAGTATCAGTTTACTGGTAATTTATGGTAAACCCTTAGGTTATTATCAAAGGAATTGATGTATTTATAGTAAAGCATACATAGGTTTTAGAACTGCTTGTGAGGAATGAAACTTCCCGGTTATGGGTTACATGCTACCGATTTATGCATGCATGTTAAATTTCAATAGTTTATGTAACACCCCTATCCCGTGTCCATCGCTGGATTAAGGTTAGGAGCGTTACCGGACAGATCAGAAATATTCACAGACAAAAACATACACTCAATTATCATTCTCAGACATAATGTCCCTTAAACAGGTCTTCGAGACCTTAATTATGCTTAGAAGTCGACTCGGGACTAAAGTGAAACACATATGAAATGTCATGAAAATTTTTAAACTTTTCTAAAATACAGGGGAGACACGCCCGTGGGAGGAGACTGTGTGCTCTCCACGGCTTCTAGACACCCCCGTGTGTCCCTTCGTGCCTATATACTGACTTGGTCCCCACAGCCACCAGACACGGCTGTGTATCCTGACCGTGGTCCTATACTGACCTCCCCACCATGGCCACAAGACACGCCAATGTCAAGGCCGTGTCATTTTTAGGCTGCATTCTGCCAATTTTCCCACGGTCTTAGGCACGCCCGTGTGACATTATAGGCCATACACAAGGCCAAAATGCCACCCACAAGGGTCAAACCTATAAACAACATATATCATCCCATTTCATTCACATATAACCATTTAAAACATACCAAATAGTCATCCCAAATCATGCATATTTGACAACTAAGGAGAATCACACATTAATACATCTGAAATCAACTCCAAACATAACAATTTGCATGACCAAAACACAATTATGCTCAAACATCATTCACCTATAAACTTACCTTTCCATATCTACTAATCATTCCAAAACAACTTCACATATCATACTTCTTTAAGCATATATCAAACATATCTAGCCAAATCACATGGCTAAGTTCACTATACAAATTATATCAAGAACTAGCCTATACATGCCTTATCTAGCTATATACATATCCAAGGTGTACCAAAATAAGTTCTATAGTGTGATGATGATCCAAGACAGTCCCGAGCCTTCAGTAGCTTTGACGACCTATAAAACAGATTAAACACACACATAGTAAGCTTTCCAAAAGCTTAGTAAGTCAATACACAAACAAACTTGATATGTAAAGCATGTAAACAGATAACCACATTAGCACATTTCTTCTACGAGGTAAATTTCTCACATTTATACTTTGATTCATATTCTTGGCCAAATTGCCACATTTATCAAATCAAGAATCACAAACTCATAGTTTTTCATATATGCTTTCATGTAACATATTTCCAATCCATCATAGTAAAACACATAGTCACTTACCTTATATACACATTTGGTGTATAATCAACGTATCTGAATCGAACATTCACTTACTTAATCTATCAAAGCTCGGATCAGTCATTCGTATTTCAGACTTGCCCTTTTTGCCCTTTTTGCCCTTTTTGCCCGTTGAACCATAAGGAATCCAGTAGGATACTACAAAAGCTCGGAATAGTAGTACAATGCCATCGTCCCAGACGAGGTCTTACATGTACTCAGATATCGATGCCACTGTCCTGGACAGGGTCTTACATGAATCAAAACGATGCCAATGTCCCTGACATGGTCTTACATGCAAAGATCATAATGATGCCAACTCCCAGGCGTGGTTTTATACATAAAGCTCATACTGATGCCAATGTCCCAGACGTGTCTTACACATAATTAGATATCGATGCCACTGTCCCGGACAGGGTCTTAGACGAATCTTAAATCAATGCGAACGTCCCAGACGTGGTCTTACATGACGAAACAGAACAGATATCTATGTCATGACAAAGCTAAACCTATCTATTCCTAGGTTCAAACGGGACTTCTCAGACGTTGTCACTATATCGACCTTATCTCAGAATTCATATGGATAACATCACATAGATATTCATTATCCACAATAATCACAAGAACATTTACAATTTCATATAAATGCGTTTATTTGCATAGTGACTTACCTCGGATTCGGTTTATCGGAATAGAAACTGCTACTCGTTTACTTTCGCCTTCCTACGATCTAAATCCGTTTTCCTTGGTTGTTGATCTAAACATATTTAGAATTAACCCTTTTATTCACTAATTCATTCAATTCAATCCAAGGACACTCATTTAGGACAAATTTACAAATTAGCCCTCACATTTGCACACTTAATCAATTTAGTCCATATTTCTCAAAACATCAAATTCACAAATTCAATATACAACCAAGCTTAGCCGAATATATATATACATCATACAAGCCCATACTTTTCATCAAATTGACAATTTAGTCCTCCAAAATAACATTTTCTCAATTTAGCCCTTTTTAGCTAAATTCATCAAAACTTCAAGAACAAAACATGTTCATCTAGCTCATATCTTTCATTTAACACCAAAAATCATCAAAACGCTTAACAAATCATTAATGGCATATCACACAAACATCATCAATTCATTAAATTGAAACATGGGTTTGATAGCTCTCAAAGCAACGATTGCAAAAACGTAGAAATTATCGAAAACTGACCAAAATCATACATTGAATTTAAACTTGTAAGTGCCAAAATTATCAAGCTTCAAAACTTTCTTTTTCTTTTCTTGTTTTTCGGTGGAAGGATGGATGAACCAAATCCATTTTCATGCCTTATTTTATTAAAATAAACTTAATAATGGATGTACAAAAATGACCTTTAATAATAATATACAAAACACATAATATCAAGGTTATTCATGACCTTAGCCATCCATTAACATGATAATGGCTTAATTGCCATTTAAGGCCTTCAACTTTACAAAGCCACAACACTTAGGTACTTTAACAAATAGCAAGCAACTTTCACATTTAATGCAATTCAATCATTTTGTCAAATTAAACACACAGATGAACAAATTAGCTTATGAAAATTTAGCACATGCGTAATCACATATCAATGGCACAGAAAATATTATTAAAATATTATTCAGATTCGGATATGTGGTCCCGAAACCAATGTTCCAACTAGGGTATAAACTGGACTGTTATAATTCCCCCCCTTAGGGATTTTCGTCCCCGAAAATCTTACCGTTAAACAAGTTCGGATATTGTTGTCTCACTGAATCTTTAGGCTCCCAGGTAGCCTCTTTAATCTCATGTCGATTCCACAGTACTTTTACTAACTGAATTTTCTTATTTCTCAACTCTTTCACTTCACGAGCTAAGATACGGATCGGTTCCGCTTCATATGTCATATCAGATCGGATTTTAATTTCAGATGGGGCAATCACATGTGACGGATCGATCGATATCTATGAAGCATCGAAACATGAAATACATTGTGTATCTTTTCTAGTTCAGAAGGCAACTTCAATTTATATGCAATAGGCCCGACACGTTCAATGATCTCATACGGTCCGATGAACCTCAAACTTAATTTACCTTTACGTCTGAATCGAAGTACTTTCTTCCATGGAGACACTTTCAAAAATACTTTACGCCAATTTCAAATTCTATATCTTTATGTTTCAAGTCTGCATAAGACTTCTGACAATCAGATGCTGCTTTCAAACAATCTCGAATTAGTTTCACTTTCTGTTCTGAATCTTTTATCAAATCAACCCCGTGTAGCTTATTTTCACTATGCTCGGTCCAATACAGAGGTGTACGACATTTACGTCCGTACAAAGCTTCATAAGGTGCCATTTTGATACTCGCTTGAAAACTATTGTTATACGCAAATTCAATCAATGGCAGATACTGATCCTACGAACCATTAAACTCAAGTATATAGCATCTCAACATATCTTCAAGAATTTGAATAATTCATTCAGACTGACCATCTGTTTGCGGATGAAAAGCTGTACTGAAGTGTAATTTCGTGCCCAAAGCTTCTTGCAATTTCTTCCAGAATCTCGACGTAAACCTCTGATTTTTATCGGATACAATAGACAGTGGCACCCCGTGCAATCTTACAATCTCGAAAATTTAAAGCTCGGCTAATTTGTCAAGTGAGTAGTCAGATCTTATTGAAGTAAAATGGTCAGATTTCGTTAATCTATCAACCACGACTATCGGATACAATAGACAGTGGCACCCCGTGCAATCTTACAATCTCGGAAATATAAAGCTCGGCTAATTTGTCAAGTGAGTAGTCAGATCTTACCGAAGTAAAATGGTCAGATTTTGTTAATCTATCAACCACGACCCATATCGCATCTTTCTTTCTCGGAGTCTGAGTTAAACCAGAAACAAAGTCCATGGTCACTCTATCCCATTTCCACTCAGGAATCAGAATCGGTTGTAACAACCCAGACAGAACTTGATGTTCGGCTTTAACTTGCTGATAGACTAAACATTTCGAAACAAAGTTAGAAATGTCTTGTTTCATACCAGACCACCAGAAGTGTCATTTCAAATCATGATACATTTTAGTGCTTCCAGGGTGAACAGATAGAAGACTGTTATGAGCTTCATTCAAGACCAACTGAATCAACTCTGGATTTCTCGGAACACAGATACGACCCCAGAATCTCAAAAAATCATCAACAATTTGAAATTCAGATTCGGAATTCACCTCACACTGAGCTCGTTTCGCTAGCAACTCATTATCAAATTTCTAAGCGTCTCATATCTGTTGTAAGAACAACGGTTTTGCTTTTAATTCAGCTAACACAGAACTATCATTAGACAAATCTAACTGAGCATTCAAAGCATATAATGCAAACAATGATTTTCTACTCAAAGCACCAGCAACAACATCCGCTTTACCCGGATGATAATCTATCACAAGTTCATATTCTATTAACAACTCTAACCATCTTCTTTGACGCGGGTTCAAATCTTTATGAGTCATCAGATATTTCAAACTTTTATGATCTGAAAAGATGTGACATTTCTTACCATATAGATAATGGTGCCAAATCTTAAGTGCAAACACAATCGTAGCTAACTCAAGGTCGTGCGTCGGATAGTTCTTTTCAAGAGGCTTCAACTGTCTCAAGGCATAAGCTACACTTTGCCTTCCTGCATCAAAACACATCCCAGACCATTTAACGAAGTATCACTGTACACAACAAATTTTTTACCCGATTTCGGTTGTACTAACACTAGAGCTTCTGTTAACAGAGTTTTCAACCGATCAAAACTTTTCTGACATTTATCTGACCATTCAAATCTGACATCTTTCTGAAGTAATCTAGTCAATGGAGTAGCTATTGTCGAAAAGCCTTTCACAAATCTACGGTAATAACCAGCCAAACCTAGAAGACTGCGAACTTGAGATACATTTCTTGGAGGTTTCCAATTCAAAATAGCAGAAATCTTGCTCGGATCAACTCGAATCCTAGATGCTGACACAATATGTCCCAGAAAACTAACCTCGTGCAACCAGAATTCACATTTGCTGAATTTCACATACAATTGCTTTTCTCTCAAAGTTTGCAAAACAACTTTCAAATGTTCAGCCTGTTCAGCCTCATCACGCGAATAAATCAAAATGTCATCTATAAATATGACAACAAATCGATCTAAATACGGTCTGAAAATTCTATTCATCATATCCATAAAAACAGCAGGATCATTGGTTAGTCCAAATGGCATAACTAAAACTCATAATGCTCGTATCTCGTTCTGAAAGTAGTCTTCGGAATGTCTAAATCTTTAACTCTCAACTGATAATATCCAAACCTCAGGTCAATACCGTAGCTCCTTTTAGCTGATCAAATAAATCATCAATTCTAGGCAACGGATATTTATTCTTTATTGTCACCTTATTCAACTGACGATAATCAATACACATCCTCATCGTGCCATCTTTCTTTTTCACAAACAAAACCGGAGCACCCCAAGGTGAGAAGCTTGGTCTAGTAAACCTTCTATCGGTCAATTTTTGTAACTGTGACTTTAATTCTTTCAACTCTGTTGGTGCCATTCTATACGGAGCTATCGAAATAGGTGTAGTACTAGGCAACAATTCAATACCAAACTCAACTTCTCGAATCAGAGGTAAACCCGGTAACTCTTCAGGAAACACATCAGAAAACTCACAGACAACAGGCACTGACTCAATCTTCCTTTTAGACGTTTTCGAATCAATCACATAAGCAAAATATGCCTCATAACCCTTATTCAAACAACTCTGAGCTTTCAAAATAGATATCAAGCAGGCAATCCATTCAAATCATTAGATTCAACTCATACAATCTCATCATTCGGACATCTCAAATCTATAGTCTTTCTTTTGCAGTTCAGAACAGCATCATGCATAAACAACCAATCCATACCCAGAATAATATCAAACTCGTCAAATGGAAAAAGCATCAAATCAGCAGGGAAACAAATATCTCGAAACATTAACGGACCGTTCTTGCATACTTTGTCAACCAGAACACTTTTATCTAAGGGGTTTGATACTTTTATAGCAAACTCAGTAGACTCTACAGGCAAAGTCTTGCTGAATACTAAATTCATGCATATATATGAATGAGTAGAACCAGGGTCTATCAAAGCAATCACAGAGGTATCATAAAGAGTAAAAGTACCAGTTATAACATCTGGTGACGAAGCTTTCTCTCGAGCTCGGATAGCATACGCTCTGGCTGACGCTCTAGCTTTGGATCTGACAACATCGTCTCTCGTAGTTCTCTGACTACAACTAACATTTTTGACATTATTCGATGGCCTACCTCTCATAGGTGCATTATCAGATCTCAAATTTTGAACAGTCTCTTGTTCGACAGACTCAGTGCAATCACGTATAAAATGATCAAGTGATCCACATCTGAAGGAAGCTCTGTCATTAATCTACAACTGCCCGGATGTCTTTTTCCATAATGTTTACATTTAGGTTTCTCGGTTCGAACATTTCCAACACTGGCCACTAAAGTTGCTGGAGTTTTGGAACTCATTTGCGATCTAGCTCGATTTCTGTTCAAATGACCCACATTATCTCTGGAATGACTTTGATTATCTCTGAATTTCTTCGAAGATGACTGAAATGATTTGCTTGGGAATCTTTTTCTCATATCACGAGCTTCAGATTCAGCTTTTCTTTTATCTTTCCTGAGTGCCTCAGCTTTACACGCTCTATCAACGAGTAGAATGAACTCTTTTATTTCTAAGATCCCGACTAATAGACGAATGTCTTCGTTGAGGCCATCTTCGAACCTTTTGCACATTATAGCTTCAGATGATACACATTCTCGAGCATACTGACTCAGTCTCACAAATTCTCGTTGATTTTTTGAAACAGTCATTTGGCCCTGTTTTAGTTCTAGAAATTCTTTTTGTTTCTGTTCAACGAATCTCTCACTGATATATTTCTTCCGAAACTCGATCTGAAATAAATCCCATGTAACTCGCTCTCTCGGAACAACAGAAATCCGAGTTTTCCACCATTTATATGCTGCATCTTAGAGTAATGATACAACACATTTTATACATTCTTCTGGAGTTAGAGACATTTCATTGAATACCCGGATAGTATTTTCAATCCAAAACTCAACCTTTTCAGCATTATCATCTTTATTAGCTCAAAATTCTTCGGCTCCATACTTACGAATCTTGTCAATATGAGGCTTACTTAACAGATTCGGATGCATAACCGGTGGCACAACTGTAGTCTGACGGGGATTAACCAGGGGTGGAGGTTACGAAACAGTCGGGTTATTCTTAACAAACTGAGTGAACCACTCACTCATCATCTGGAAGAAAGCTTGTTTAGCTTCTCCCTCTTGACCGCTTGTAGCCGGTCTCGATTCAGAGGGCGTTGTCCTTTGCGCGGGAGCAGGCGCATTACTTTCTACGTCTTCAGATACGGCTCTTTCGGGATCCATTACCATATGAAAATCACATTTTATACGTCAGGATTCATCACACTATCAGAGTTCAGGTATATGGCATGTATAGCTAGACTCTGACACGCTACGTTAGTTTGAGAATCGGCTAAACCATAGCTCTGATACCAATCAAATGTAGCACCCCTATCCCGTGTCCGTCGCTGGAATAAAGTTAGGAGCGTTACCAGACAGATTGGAAATATTCACAGACAAAAACATACACTCAATTATCATTCTTATACATAATGTCCCTTAAACGGGTCCTCGAGACCTTAATCATGCTTAGAAGTTGAGTCGGGACTAAACTGAAACACATATGAAATGTCATGAAAATTTTTAAACTTTTCTAAAATACAGGGGAGACACGCCCGTAGGAGGAGACCTTGTGCCCTCCACGGCTTCTAGACACCCCCGTGTGTCCCTTCGTGCCTATATACTGACTTGGTCCCCACAGCCACCAGACACGGTCGTGTGTCCTGACTGTGGTCCTATACTGACTTCCCCACCACGGCCACAAGACACGCCCGTGTCAAGGCCGTGTCATTTTTAGGCTACATTCTGCCAATTTTCCCACGGTCTTAGGCACGCCTGTGTGCCACAACCGTGTGATATTATAGGCCATACACAAGGCCAAAATGCCACCAGCAAGGGTCAAACCTATAAACAACATATATCATCCCATTTCATTCACATATAACCATTTAAAACATACCAAATAGTCATCCCAAATCATGCATATTTGACAACTAAGGATAATCACACATTAATACATCCGAAATCAACTCCAAACATAACAATTTGCATGACCAAAACACAATTATGCTCAAACATCATTCACCTATAAACTTACCTTTCCATATCTACTAATCATACCAAAACAACTTCACATATCATACTTCTTTAAGCATATATCTAACATATCTAGCGAAATCACATGGCTAAGTTCACTATGCAAATTATATCAAGAACTAGCCTATACATGCCTTATCTAGCTATATACATATCCAAGGTGTACCAAAATAAGTTCTATAGTGTGATGATGATCCAAGACGGTCCCGAGCCTTCAGTAGCTTTGACGACCTATAAAACAGATTAAACACACACAGAGTAAGCTTTCTAAAAGCTTAGTAAGTCAATACACAAACAAACTTGATATGTAAAGCATGTAAATAGATAACCACATTAGCACATTTCTTCTACGAGGTAAATTTCTCACATTTATACTTTGATTCATATTATTGGCCAAATTGCCATATTTATCAAATCAAGAATCACAAACTCATAGTTTTTCATATATGCTTTCATGTAACATATTTCCAATCCATCATAGTAAAACACATAGTCACTTACCTTATATACACATTTGGTGTATAATCAACGTACTTGAATCGAACATTCACTTACTTAATCTATCAAAGCTCGGATTAGTCATTCGTATTTCAGACTTGCCCTTTTTGCCCTTTTGCCCTTTTTTCCCGTTGAACCATAAGGAATCCAGTAGGATACTACAAAAGCTCGAAATAGTAGTACAAAGCCATCTTCCCAAACGAGGTCTTACATGTACTCAGATATTGATGCCACTGTCCTGGGCAGGGTCTTACACGAATCAGAATGATGCCAATGTCCCTGACATGGTATGACATACAAAGATCATAATGATGCCAATGTCCCAGACGTGGTTTTATACATAAAGTTCATATTGATGCCAACGTCCCAGACGTGGTCTTACACATAATTAGATATCGATGCCACTGTCCCGGACAGGGTCTTAGACGAATCTTAAATCAATGACAACGTCCCAGACGTGCTCTTACATGACGAAACAGAACAGATATCTATGTCATGACAAAGTTAATCCTATCTATTCCTAGGATTGAACGGGACTTCTCAGACGTTGTCACTATATCGACTTTATCTCGAAATTCATATGCATAACATCACACAGATATTCATTATCCACAATAATCACAAGAATGACTACTCGTTTACTTTCGCCTTCCCACGATCTAAATCCATTTTCCTCGGTTATTGATCTAAACATATTCAGAATTAACCCTTTTATTCACTAACTCATTCAATTTAATCCAAGGACACTCATTTAGGGCAAATTTGGAAATTAGCCCTCACATTTGCACACTTAATCAATTTAGTCCATTTTTCTCCAAACATCAAATTCACAAATTCAGTATACAACGAAGCTTAGCCGAATATATATATACATCATGCAAGCCCATACTTTTCATCAAATTGACAATTTAGTCCTCCAAAATAACATTTTCTCAATTTAGCCCTTTTTAGATAAATTCATCAAAACTTCAAGAACAAAACATGTTCATCTAGCTCATATTTTTCATTTAACACCAAAAATCATCAAAACGCTTAACAAATCATCAATGGCATATCACACAAACATCATCAATTCATTAAATTGAAACATGGGTTTGATAGCTCTCAAAGCAACGATTGAAAAAACATAGAAATTATCAAAAACCGACCAAAATCATACCTTGAATTTAAGCTTGTAAGTGCCGAAATTATCAAGCTTCAAAATTTTCTTTTTCTTTTCTTATTTTTTGGTGGAAGGATGGATGAACCAAATCCATTTTCATGCCTTATTTTATTAAAATAAACTTAATAATGGATGTACAAAAATGACCTTTAAAAATAATATACAAAACACATAATATCAAGGTTATTCATGACCTTAGCCATCCACTAACATGATAATGGCTTAATTGCCATTTAAGGCCTTCAACTTTACAAAGCCACAACACTTAGGTACTTTAACAAATAGCAAGCAACTTTCACATTTAATGCAATTCAATCCTTTTGTCAAATTAAACACACAAACGAACAAATTAGCTTACGAAAATTTAGCACATGCATAATCACATATCAATGGCACATAAAATATTTTTAAAATATTATTCAGACTCAGATTTGTGGTCCCAAAACCACTGTTTTGACTAGGGTATAAACTGGACTATTACAGTTTAATTATTTGATAGATATATTTATCTCTCTTTTAGCTTAAGAAGCTAACGAAGGTCTAAACAATAAGGGCAAGTGATCTGCTGAGTAGATTAATGTAGTAGACTTTTTGGTGAGCTCCTTCTTACTTACTGAAACACCCCAAACCCGGCCCACGAGCCCTGACCGATCTGGTATGTTCCTCGATGTAAACCGGTTCAAAAATTTTTTGTTACTTTGGAAAAACTGTGTGTTTTGAAAGAAAGATTGTTTTTGGGTTGGGCTCGAGTTGAAAACAAGTTTATCTTATATTGAAAACCCTTTATTTAGGTGACAAAACATTTAGAGTTTATTTTAAGATAAATTTACTTAATCCTTTAATTGATAAAAATTCATAACATAATAAATAAAAGTAAAATAAAGTAGTTCAACTATTGCCTTATTACATCAAATAAATCCCAAAATTAAATTCAAAGTACTTAAAATAAAAAGTCCAAATAAAATAAATTCCTTGCTGAGCATGGCCACCCCTAAGCTTCTGCCGACCCGGTCCATCACTGATCATCACCTGAAAAATAATCCCACAATGGGGTGAGTCAACAGACTCAATGTGTAACCACAACACTAAGTCCTAACAAATTCAGGCATATCAAATCATACATGTACATATAGCATTTAAATAATATGATGCAAACCCGAACCCACACCTAGATACCATTCGCTACACATCACCTGTACCAACCTGCACACCGTGGGGACTAGTGAGTCAACCCTCCATCCGCTACATACCATCGAAGGCAGTCGGTGCAGTCGACGTGCTCATTGCCCTTAAAAATATTGTGGCATAGCCACTAGATAATATTTTGTGTCATGAGACACCACATTTAGATAATTGTGACCGAGGTCACCACATTTAGATATCGTGACATAGGTCACCACATTCACTTCCCCTTTCATAATATCCCATATGCCCCATGTCATACAAATACTCATTAACCATGTTATATCCCTTATTCACATTCTTATAGTTTCACATAGGTACCATAACAGATTCTATTATAATCCTTGTAGGAGTAGGAAAACGTACTTGGATACTTTGTACCATAACATGGTACCTTAGCCATAGCTTTCACATCATTATAACATTTATATTAAATGTAATGCTTTAAATTTATTAAGTCTTAGGGAAGGGTACACACCTGATATTCTTATCGAGATCACTCAAAATCCTGAAAACCCGATCTATTGATTTAGATCTTCAATTCCTATATTCGGCCAACACTACATACTTTAGCTATAGGCCATTCGGCCAAATAATCAAATCCCGAAGGGTTTATCACAATCAAAATCTTACCTTGCTGTCGATTTGATTCCTAAACAAACCACAAAACTTTGTGATGGTTCTTTATTGCAATCGGCTATACACTTAATCATTGAACTAGTTAGTTTTCGGCTTTTGAATAAAATAAGGAATAGATCTAATCATTGAATAGGGCCTTGGCCGAATGTACATATGAACTTACCTTGCTGATCTCAAATCTCGAAAGATCCTTTTAAAAGTCGACAACACCTAAATCTCAAAACCTTTCTCAAAGTTTCTACCAAAGACATAAAGGAATTAGTTCCTAGATTTCGACAAGCCTACAAGAAAAAGTATAGAAATCGAATTTGATCTTACCCCTAATGATGTAGTCGATCGCACCTTGCTTAAACCCACAAAGAAATTCGACTATGGCTAGGATGTGGATCAACAATTTCGGCAATGGTGACCAAGTGAAGAATCGGCTCTAATGGAAAAGAGAGAGTGGTATGGTGGTTCGGCCTTTAACAAAATATGGAAATGAAGAGTATGATGCTTGAAATTTTCTAAAGAATGATGAAAGAAAAGAACTTTCGAATTCTTGGAGAATTGAAAAGAAAAGAAGAATAGTGGCAGAGAAAATTCGGCAGAGAGAGAAGGAGAAAGAAAGAATGATGAAGGGCATTATTTTTCCTCCTTTTGCTGAAATTACTAAGCTAGAATCCCCTACTTGTCCATCACTCTCATATCCTTATTCTCCTCTTTATCTCTTTATTTAAAAATAATCCATCATTTATCTCTTGAAAATAAAAGGATAAAAACTCCTAAAATCGAGCCTTGGTGCCGTCCCCCTATTCCCCTCTCATTGACGTCACATGCAAAAATAAAAGCCTTAAAGTTTTGCTTCCCACGCGACTCGAACACAAGCCCCTCCTCACATGCTGGTGGCGTCATTTCCAGGGCCTTAAGTGGCGCCTTGTAGCCACTTTTCTAAGCCCAATTTCATGTTAAATTTCCTCTATAAATTTTCTAAAGACCACCTTGCCTTAGTTTCCTCTTTAAACTTTAAAATCGAGTAATTTCTAAAGTGCTCACCTACGCACTAAGGTTCAAAAAATTCATAATGCATATTCACAACACACACAAGCATGCTATTTCATATAACTTAGTATTAATGCATAAGCTATAGTCCAAGATATTACAGTTTTACCCCCGTTAAAATAATTTCGACCTCAAAATTACCTGGCTAAAACAAATGAGGGTATTGCTATCGCATTGACTCTTCTGGCTCCCACGAAGCTTCCTCCGATCCATGATTGCGCCATAACACTTTGACTTGATGAATTGATTTCCTTTGTAGCACTTTCACATCTCGCTCCAAGATCTGAATTGGCTCTTCCTCGTAGGACAAATTTGGCCTCAGCTCCACCTCCTCAACTGGTACCACATGAGATGGATCCGATCGATAACGACGTAACATGGACACATGGAATATGTCGTGTATCTGCTTCAATTCTGAAGGCAACTCCAATTGGTATGCCACTGGTCCAACTCGCTTCAATACTCGATAGGGTCCTATAAACCATGGACTTAACTTCCCTTTCCGACTAAATCTCATCACCTTCTTCCAAGGCGATACCTTAAGGAACACTTGATCTCTCATATCAAATTCTATTTCTTTTCGCTTAAGATCTGCATACGACTTTTGTCCATCAGAAGCTTCCTTCAACCGTGCCCGGATTATCTCAACCTTCTCTTCAGATTCTGCCATAATCTCTGGACCCAAAACTCGTCGTTCCCCTAATTCAGTCCAACACGTAGGAGTTCGACACCTCCGACCATACAACGCTTCATACGGTGCCATCCGAATACTGGCCTGATAGCTGTTGTTGTAAGCAAACTCTGCTAACGGCAAATATTCCTTCCAACTTCCTCTGAAATCCATCACACAGCCCCTCAACATATCCTCTAATACTTGGATTACCTGTTCCGACTACCCGTCTGACTGTGGATGAAAAGCCGTAGTGAAATTCAACTTAGTACCTAACGCCTGATGTAGGGCTTTCCAAAACCGAGAAGTAAACCTTGGGTCCCTATCCGAAATGATTGACATCGGCACTCCATGCAACCTTACAATTTCTGCTACATATAATTTTGCCAACTTCTGCGAAGAATAATCGACTCTTACCGGGATAAAGTGCGCGGACTTGGTCAAACGGTCCATTATTACCCATACCGAGTCCTTCTTAGTAGGCGTAAGGGGAAACCCACTAATGAAGTCCATGGTGATTCTCTCCCACTTCCACTGCGGAATCATGATTGGCTGAAGCAATCCTGACGGACCTTGGTGTTCAGCCTTAACTTGCTGACACGTTAAGCATTTCCCAACAAATTCCATAACTTCCTTCTTCAGCCCAGGCCACCAAAACTGTTCCCTTAGATCTCTGTACAACTTAGTGCCTCCAGGATGCATAGCATAAGGGCTACTATGCATTTCTTGAAGAATCCTCTGCCTAAGTTCCTTATCTTTAGGCATACAAACCTTACCCTTGAAACACAACACTCCATCACTAGACATGCTGTAATCCTCTAAACCACCATTCTAAACTTGCTGTATCTTAGCACTTAAATCTTCATCAGCCACCTGTCCCTCTTTCACCTCATTCAACCACGTCGGCTTAACTTGCAGCTTTGCCAGCAGACTTCCATCATCATACAAGCTCAGATGTGCGAACATCGCCCTCAGATCCGATACAACCTTCCGACTTAGAGCATCTGCCACTACATTCGCCTTGCCCGAATGATACTCTATCGAACAATCATAGTTCTTTAGTAATTCCACCCACCTTCGCTGTCTCAGGTTTAACTCCTTCTGAGTCAGCAAATACTTAAGACTCTTGTGGTCTGTATAGATTATCGACTTTTCACCATAGAGATAGTGCCTCCACACCTTGAGAGCAAAGACCACTGCCGCCAATTCCAAGTCATGAGTCAGGTAGTTAACCTCATGTGGCCTTAACTGCCAAGACGCATAAGCGACTACTTTCCCGTCCTGCATTAGAACACATCCTAACCCTATGTGTGAAGCATCACGGTACACCACGAAATCCTTCCCTGCCTCAGGCTGAATCAAAACTGGAGCTTCCGTCAATACTTTCTTAAGCTTCTCAAAGCTTTCCTGTTGTTTATTCGTCCATACAAAAGGTACTTCCTTCCTTAGTAACTTTGTCAGAGGCGCGGCTATCGATGAGAATCCTTCCACGAACCTTCTGTAGTAGCCTGCCAATCCCAGAAAAACTACGAATCTCCGCCACCGACTTAGGTGATTTCTAATCCAACACCGCCTCAATCTTTCGAGGATCCACCCTTATTCCTTCTGCGGACACCACATGCCCTAAGAAAGCAACTTCCTTCAGCCAAAATTCACACTTGCTGAATTTAGCATAGAGTTCCTTCTCCCTTAGCACTTGTAACACAATCCGAAGATGCTCATCATGTTCCTCTTTAGACTTGGAGTACACTAGGATATCGTCAATAAGCACAACGACGAACCTATCCAAGTAGGGTTGGAAAACCTGGTTCATCATGTCCATGAACGCGACTGGGGCGTTCGTCAAACCAAAGGGCATTACTACAAACTCATAGTGGCCGTACCTTGTCCTAAAGGCTGTCTTATGGATATCTGCCTCCTTCACCTTCAACTGATGATATCCCGACCTTAAGTCGATCTTTGAAAATACTACGGCCCCCTTAAGCTGATCAAACAAGTCGTCTATCCTTGGCAAAGGATACTTGTTCTTGATGGTTAGCTTGTTCAACTGACGGTAGTCTATGCGCATACGCATAGTTCCATCCTTCTTCTTTACAAACAGGACCGGTGCTCCCCACGGAGACACACTGGGTCGGATAAACCCACGATCCAACAACTCTTGGATCTGAGCCTTCAGCTCAACCAACTCCTTTGGTGCCATTCGGTACGGGGCAATTGACACAGGAGCTGTTCCTGGCAACAAGTCAATACCAAACTCCACCTCCCTATCTGGGGGTATTCCTGGTAATTCCTTTGGAAACATATCTTCAAAATCCCTTACAGTTCTCACTCCACTGACACCTTCTTCCTTTCCATCTAACGCACTTACGAAGGCTAAAAACGCCTTGCACCCTTTCCGGACCATCTTTTCAGCCTTTAGCACTGAAACTACATTAGATAAGTAGTTTCTTCTTTCTCCTATCATAATGACCACCTCATCCTCTAGGGTCTTTAACTCCATTCGCTTAGCTGCACAGTCCAACATAGCCCGATGTTCCACTAGCCAGTCCATACCAAGTATGAGATCGAATTCTCCGGAAGGAAGTTCCATCAAGTCGGCGAAAAATACTACGCCTTGAATTTCTAAAGGTGCGCTCGAAAAGATCTTATTCACCACTACGCTTTGATCTAGTGGGCTTACTACAGTCATCTCCCTATCAGAAAGTTCAGAGGCTATGTCTAGAGTTTCAACTACTCTACATGCAACATAAGAATGGGTCAAGCCCACATCAATTAAAGCAACATAAGGCTTGCCATAAATAAGGAACGTACCGATTATAACGTCCGGCGCGTCTCCATCCTCCCTCCGATAAACCGCATAAACCAAACCCGGTTGCCTTGCCTCGGATAGCAAAGACCTCTGCACGGTGTTCCACGTCCTCTGCCAAAGACCATTACCTCGCCATTCGGACCACGACCTCGGCCGAAGTCTTTGTCCACCTCTACCAGCCTGATTAACATTCTGAGCTGCTGGTCGATTCCCTTCTGGTTTCATAGGACAGTCCTTAATCATATGATCCTTGGACCCACACTTAAAGCATCCTCCTGTCTTCTTCCAACACTCTCCTAAGTGTTTCTTCCCACACTGATCACAAGTACGATACTGCCCTCCTATAGCAGCTTGCTGACCTCGCTGCCCATCAACTCTAGGCCTCTTTTGGACATTCCCAGCTGATCTAGACGATCCAAAACCTCTTTTTGGCCTATTCCGATCCATATTCTACTTTACAGAATCCTTAATCCCTTCAGCTACCTTAGCTTTCTCTACTAAAGCAGAAAACTCCCGTTCCTGATGTGGAGTATTAACAACCTCAGATCATCCCTTAACCCGTCCTTAAATAGGACACATCGCTCATGCTCTGTAGCTACTACTACTCGAGCATACCGGCTCAACCTCAGAAATTCAGATTCATACTCCGCTACGGACTTGTTCCCTTGAACCAGCCCTAGAAAAGCCTTCCTCTGCTCGTAAGTATAACGTGTGCCAACATATTTCTTCTGATATGCTGCCTTAACATACTCCTAGGTTAGATCCTCAGCTGTGGCACCATCTCGAACTGTAAGCCACCACTGATACGCTTCATCGCATAGCAGTGCCACCATTCCTTTCAATTTCTCCTCCGAGGTCAAATCGAGCTCATCCATAATGCACTCGGTTGCCTCCAACCAATATTCAGCCGTACTGGGTGCTACACCAGATACACCACAGAACACCTCAGCTCTATTGGCACGAAGTCGCTCAGGTACCGACTTTCGAGCTCCCGAATTTCCTCCTGCACCAGCCACCAACTCAAGAACTCGCGGCCACGACCTACGATACAAGATCGCCGTCTCCCGTCCGATTTTCTTTGCTCAAAGACCAAGAAATTTGGTGGTGGTGGCGATACCTCATTTTCAGATCCTTGACCCGATCTAATGGGTTCCGACACGGTCATTCTACCTCTACCGTGTCCTCGTACGTTACGTCCACGTCCCCTAGAGCTCATGTCTACGTTCGTGCTTTAATCTGATTAAGAAATTTTATGAATTAGTATTTTGTTTCACTTGATTATTCGCGAAGAAATTTTTATGAAAGAAGTTTAGAAGTAGTTCTTTTGATCGATCAAAGTTCAAGTCTTCTATCCTAATTCAGAGGAGCACATTCATTCAAGCATTCATTCACACACATTCTCTATTTCTATATTTTTGTCTATTCCTACCCTTGGGGTATTTTCGTAATTTGTCCTACAGGGGTATTTTCGTAATTTTTCAAAATAAGGTTCCTTGGTGATTTTGTCAATAAGGGTATTTTGGTAATTTTGCATTCCCGGGGGTATTTTGGAAATTTTGAAATCTGGGGGTATTTCGGTAATAAACCAGGGTAAATTTGTAAAGCTTAATAATTCAGGGGTATTTCAAAATTTGCAAAACTTGGGGGTTCTCTTTTTTTTTTTTTTGAGAATTTGTTTTCCGAAACGGTGATGTTGCAAAAATTTTGGAAATTAGGGTCATTTTGGTAATTTGCAGGTTAGGGGCAATTTCGTAATTTTCCAAAATCACATATTTTGCAAATTATGGTTTTAGGACTTGTTATAAAGTAAGGAAATTTTGATAAAACTGTGGGTAGTTTGGTCATTTTATAAACCAAGGGTATTTTTGTAATTTTATAGCCAGTGGTATTTAGCTAATTTTGTAACTTAGAAATTTTTAGGAAATTTTTCAAAAATAACAATTTTCACAATTCAAAAGAGTAGTTTGTTGACTTTTAAAAACTAGGGTTTCCATGAAAATATGGCTAATCCCTTTCGGGTTTTAGTTATTGTGTTTAGCCTATGACTGAGTCCTCTTGGTTAGGGTGAACCGAAGCTACGCACCAGGTAGGATTCCAGCGAAGAGGAGGTGAGTCACTAGGACTGCTTAAGTACCAGGCTCTTTCGGATCCAATCCTAGACATGTGCACAGTGGTTGCCACACCCTAACTCGGCGACTTAGCCATAGGTTTGTTTAATTAGGCATTAAGTGTTATGTAATTGTTGGGGTAACTAGTCCTAGGGTTCAAGTACCTATCATTCTATTCTACGTTCCAGTTATACCCTTCTACAAATCATATTATAAATCACACAATGGATAGGGGTACTTACCCTGGTGGACTGCGGGTCGGAGACTTAGGTGCCATGCCAGAAAACCTGCTTAAAAACTTTCTCAAAATTCATTTGGGCCTTAATTTTAAAACATTGTGGGCTTTAAACCCAGTGTCGAGAGTTTAAAATCGGGCTCGATATTAAATCAAACACCCCAAACTCGCCCACGAGCCCAATGGATTTGGTATGTTCCTCGATGTAAATCGGTTTCAAAATTCTTTTGTTACTTTGGAAAAAAAGTGTGTTTTGAAAGAAAGATTGTTTTTAGGTTGGGCTCGAGTTGAAAACAAGTTTATCTTATATTGAAAACCCTTTATTTTAGGTGACAAAACATTTAGAGTTTATTTTAAGATAAATTTACTTAATCCTTTAATTGATAAAAATTCATAACATAATAAACAAAAGTAAAATAAAGTAGTTCAACTATGGCCTTATTACATCAAATAAATCCCAAAATTAAATTCAAAGTACTTAAAATAAAAAGTCCAAATAAAATAAATTCCTTACTGAGCATGGCCACCCTTAAGCTTCTGCCGACCCGCTCCATCACTGATCGTCACCTCAAAAACTAATCCCACAACGGGGTGAGTCAACAGACTCAATGTGTAACCACAACACTAAGTCCTAACAAATTCATGCATATCAAATCATACATGTATATATAGCATTTAAATAATATGATGCAAACCCGAACCCAAACCTAGATGCCATCCGCTACACATCACCTATACCAACCTGCACACCGTGGGGACTACTGAGTCAACCCTTCATCCGCTACACACCATCGAAGGCAATCACTACAGTCGACGTGCTCATCACCCTTATAAATATTGTGGCATAGCCACTAGATCATATTTTGTGTCATGAGACACCACATTCATATAATTGTGACCGAGGTCACCACATTCAGATATCGTGACATTGGTCACCACATTCACTTCCCCTTTCATAATGTCCCATATGCCCCATGTCATACAAATACTCATTAACCATGTCATATCCGTTATTCACATTCTTATAGTTTCGCATAGGTACCATAACAGATTCTATTATAATCCTAGTAGGAGTAGGAAAACGTACCTGGATACTTTGTACCATAACATGGTACCTTAGCCATAGCTTTCACATCATTATAACATTTATATTAAATGTAATGCTTTAAATTTATTAAGTCTTAGGGAAGGGTACATACCTGATATTCTTATCGAGATCACTCTAAATCCCGAAAACTCGATCTATTGATTTAGATCTTCAATTCCTATATTACTAACACTACATACTTTAGCTATAGGCCATTCGCCAAATAATCAAATCCCAAAGGGTTTATCACAATCAAAATCTTACCTTGCTGACGATTTGATTCCTAAACAAATCCCGAAACTTTGTGATGGTTCTTTATTGCAATTGGCTATACACTTAATCATTGAACTAGTTACTTTTTGGCTTTTGAATAAAATAAGGAATAGATCTAATCATTGAATAGGGCCTTGGCCGAATGTACATATGTACTTACCTTGCGGATCTCAAATCCCGAAAGATCCTTTTCTGAAGCCGACAACACCTAAATCCCGAAACCTTCCTCAAAGTTTTGGCCAAAGACATAAAGGAATTAGTTCCTAGATTTCGACAAGCCTACAAGAAAAAGTATAGAAATCGAATTTGATCTTACCCCTAATGATGTAGTCGACTGCACCCTTGCTTAAACCCAGAAAGAAATTCGACTATGGATAGGATGTGGATCAACAATTTCGGCAATGGTGACCAAGTGAAGAATCGGCTCTAATGGAAAAGAGAGAGTGGTATGGTGGTTCGGCCTTTAACAAAATATGGAGATGAAGAGTATGATGCTTGAAATTTTCGGCAAGAATGATGAAAGAAAAGAACTTTCGGATTCTTGAAGAATTGAAAAGAAAAGAAGAATAGTGGCAGAGAAAATTCAGCAGAGAGAGAAGGAGAAAGAAAGAATGATGAAGGGCCTTATTTTTCCTCCTTTTGCCGAAATTACTAAGCTAGAGTTCCCTACTTGGCCATCACACTCATATCCTTATTTTCCTTTTTATCTCTTTATTTAAAAATAATCCATCATTTATCTCTTGAAAATAAAAGGATAAAAACTCCTAAAATCGAGCCTTGGTGCCGTCCCCTTATTCCCCTCTCATTGACGTCACATGCAAAAATAAAAGCCTTAAAGTTTTGCTTCCCACGCGACTCGAACACAAGCCCCTCCTCACATGCTGGTGGCGTCATTTCCAGGGCCTTAAGTGGCGCCTTGTAGCCACTTTTCTAAGCCCAATTTCATGTTAAATTTCCTCTATAAATTTTCTTAAGGCCACCTTGCCTTAGTTCCCTCTTTAAAATTTAAAATCGAGTAATTTCTAAAGTGCTCACCTACGCACTAAGGTTCACAAAATTCTTAATGCACATTCACAACACACACAAGCATGCTATTTCATATAACTTAGTATTAATGCATAAGCTATAGTCCAGGATATTACACTTACGTGTGTTATAAATCCTCTTGCAGTATAATTTGTTTAAGGTAAGTGTTCCCTGTCAATAACATAAGGTGTGGTGTATGGTTTTGTGAATTTAAACCAGTATTGTCAACGTGAGTAGTGTCAGTTCATGTTTCAATGTGAAATAACCTCTTTATTGCACAAACCCAATACCATCTATATGTGAAATATGATACGTGATGAAGGAAAAGGAGAGATGTTTGTGATGCCTATGGTAGGGAAACTATCTTATAAACTAGATTGGCATATCATAAGAAAACATGTTCAACTAAACAGAAATCATATGAGAAGTTAATGGGTTGAGTATATGCATATGAATATGACTAATCGATATGATTCTGATTCTAAATTTTGGGTCTAAGATTGGCACAAGTATAGGTGATGTGCAAAACATGCTTATTGTATTAGGTTATGGTTAAACGGGCGGATAGTGTCTGGCCATGAGTCATGTTAAGTTGATAGATAGAGTCCATCTAAGAACTATGAATGTCATTGGGTGTATTATGTTTAGTATGTATAAACCTTTCCGAAAGGTTGAGTATCGTTATGAGTAATGTTTTTCTACCAATAGTATCCCTATATATCGTTTGTGTTACCTTTATAAATGGAACTCACTAAGTTCGTTTGAACTTATTCTGTTAATCTTTCCTTCTAAGGCATGTTGATTGAAGAAAAAGATTCTGTAGAAGGGGACTATGCTAGAGTTACTATTGGTAGTGAGACACTTGTCTATTTCTGTATCATGCATGACATTTTGGGAGGCTGGCATGTAGACCTGTTTGTAACCAACTTGGTAATAATTTACGTCTTTCAATAAAACACTATTTTCTAATATATTTTGTGAACTCCTAAAATATATATTAAATCTTATTTACTATAACTGTTTTGAATGATGTTTAACTGCTAGTGATGCACTTGAAACTTCTGTATGGAAAAACCTATCTTGCAATTTATATAACTCTATCATCTTTTATAAGGCTTCTGCCAAATGTTTGTCTGAAACTATTTTACTTTGCGTGTAATTGATTTGATTGTTTTGTTATTGTTATATTAAGGTTTACACCAAAATTGGTGTATACGTTGAGACCACAAAGCTTTAAAATTTTCAAGTATTTTTGTCAAATTCATTGGGTTTTTAAGTTGTGACACATAATACTCAAATCTGATAATCGGGTTCGATGTGGGTGTTACATAAACAAACACGTAGGTGAAAGAAAGTAGTACGTGGAATACCTCTTCATGAGAATCACATCAACTCTCAAAAAGTTTCAAGACTCTTTTTATATATGATTTTGGACATAAAAATGGCGTGTACATTAGGTGTTTATGATATGTATAAGTATTAATTAATGACAATGTTAGGAAATTACATGGTATTTGGTAATGAAAATGCAAATATGATATTTTGGATGTTAATCTAATATATTTTGAGGGTTAAATATATTATTTAATGTTTGGAAATGATTCAAGAAGCCTAACTTGAGCTTAATAAGAATAACATTAAGTATAAAAAATATATATGATATTTAAGTGACTTAGTGCCAAATGTAACATTCGTTGCTCGGTTTACCAGTTTAACCTGGGTGAGTGGTGTTACAATATGGAGGCTTTGATATTGGTTGAGTTCTAAGAATTAGTTCAATTTCAAATTCTATTTCCCAATTCAGTGGTCAGTGGAAGTCAGCTTTTTTTTAGAGGGGGCATAATTAAATTGTATATATTTAAGATAGTAAAAATATATTTTCACCGGTAACAGCCCGATTTTGGGTCTAGTCAGAACAGTAGTTTCAGGACCACAAATCTGATGCAGCAAAATTCATTTTTATTATATTTTTATTATCTACAGTTTTATGGAACGATTTCGTGAAAAATTCATTACGAAATTTTGATGTTTGGGCACTCAATTTAGTTAAAGAGACTAAATTGCAAAAAGTGCAAAACTTGAATTCTATATGTTTAAAGAGTCTAATTGCTATGAGATTTTAAATTAGAGGTCCTTAAATGATAATTAGACCATTGGTTAAGTTGGTGGACAAAAACTGACATGGTATGGTATGTTTCTAAAGTTTTTCATTAAGGGTATTTTGGTAATTTAGCAATTAAAATGAATTAAAAAGCCAAATTAAAAGCCAGTTTTTTTCATCTTCCTCCCATGGCCGAATTTTACATGAGGAACCATGGCTAGGGTTTTTCGAGCTTTCAAGCTCGATTGTAAGTCCGTTATTGCCTCGTTTTTAATGCTCTTTACATTTCTTAAGTCATTATACCACTAACTTGAAGAGATGTCAAAAATGCATGTATGTATTTTGATGTTTGATGGTAGAAAATGCATGTTTGTTGATTGTTAAATGACTTTTGCTAAGTGATTTTCGGTAAAAATGCCTAAAATGACTTGTTTGTAAAAGTTGTAAAATGAGTAGTAAAAGTGTGAATAAATGAAAAATATGGGCTATTATGATCATGATATAGGTTCGGCTAGGCTTGGGTGTAATGAAATTGAATGAAAATCATTTTACGAGCCTAGGGACTAAATTATAAAATGTTAAAAGTTTAGGGGTAAAAATGTAATTTTTCCATAATGTGACTTTTGGACTGAAATGAATAATGTGTTGATTAAATGTGATGAATTTGGTATTATAGATCAAGAAAAACAAAGTTCGAGTTTAGAACAGGGGAAAAAAGGAGTATTTGATAATTAGGTCCTTTTCGCCATTTTAATGTTGAGGTAAGTTCGTATGTAAATAATGCAATGTTATATTTGTATTTTAATGTTTTGATATTGCTTGAAATGTATGATTGATTCTATGAGTATATTCGATGAAGTTCCGGCAAGAGAGAAATCCCGATTGAACCTTAGGAATAAATTAGGATACAAGTAACATGTTACTAGGAACCCATGTGATTATGTGATTTATGTGTCCCGAGTGCTAATCCTGTATGTCCTACCGGTGGCTCGGTATACCAGCATATGTTGCGGATACCTGACAGCTTGTGTGAGCAACACCGCATAGCTACATCTCGACTAACAGCTTGTATGAGTAGCACCGTGTAGCTACGTCTCGACTGACAGCTTGTGAAAGCAGGCCCGAGGATAGCTTGAGAGTGAGCTTATATGTGTTATGAGATTTGTGGTAGCATTGGCTACATATGTGGCACTTATGTTGTAACATCCTTAAATCGGGGTCTCTGCATTTTGCTTGTGTTGCATCTGATGAATTGTTTATAATGTTGATTTAACATGTTTTGGGGTCTAGTTATAACCCTAGGTTAGGCCTGAGTTAGGGCTAAGAATTTTGTTTTAGCACTTAAGGAAATGGAGCTAAGGGAAATAGGGGTTAAAAGAATTTATTGGAGGTTTAAGACACAAGAAATGCCTTGGTAAAGTGGCAAGGAGGAGCCACTTAAGGCTTGGAGGAGGTGATGCCACAGGGGGCAAGGGGGCCTTGGTTCGAGCTGCAGAGATGCCCCTTTGTGTCTTTATTTTTGACGCCACAAGCAGGAAGTGGAGTGTTCAGGAGGGACTCTTGAAGATGAGGATGGAAGGGGTCAAACAAATTTGAATTGGTGGAGGGGAGGAAATTTAGGAGTTTGAATTATTTCAAACTCACTTGGGAAGAGTTGGCCGAATGGTGGACTGTGGGCAAGCAGGCTATCAGTTTTGGGGAGTTTTTGGTGTGGCCGAATGTCAATAGGGGTTTAGGGAGTGTTTTGGCTAGCACACCAAAGTACTTTTCTTTTCTTCTTTTTCGGCAACTCTAACTGCTGGCCGAATTACCCCTTTTGCAAGTTTTGCCAAAGTGCCGAAACTCAATGCTCACACTTCCTTTCTTTACCTTTTTGGTTATTCATTGTTATCCATATTGCCGAATTCACCTTTCTTCTTCTTCTTCTTATTGTGTTCAAAACCGAAATCACCATTGTTCATATTCTCTTCCTCCTATTTTTGATCATAGCCAAAACTTCATCCACTCTTCCTTGCCGAAATAGATTCTATTCCATCTTCTTCCATCTTTTCCTTGTTTTGAACAGCCGAAGCCAATACCCTCTACTCCATTCGACTTCTTCTTTTAATCCCCTTGGGCCGAAATACTCAACCTTCTTCTCTTCTACCATTCGGCATCATCACTCTTCTTCTTTTACGTTTCATTTTTCTTTTCTTCTCTTTTGGACTCATAGCCGAATCCTCCTGGTGAGTCTAGATTCTTTATTTTCTCTTCCTCAATTGCTTTGGGTAAAGTCGAAATCTCTTTTGTCATGATTCTTTTATTTTCCATTCATTGTAGATTGAGATCACTTTATTTTGTGGAGTAGTCGAAACTCCTAACATCACTTAGGGGTGCCGAATGTTGGTGCTTGGTAGCCGAACTTGTCATTAAGGTAAGGGGCGTCAACTCATGTGGTTTCGGGATTTGTCAATCATGGTTGTATGGCCTATGGATTCTAAGCGTTGTGTAAAACCGATTGTAGGGAGGAGTAAAGCCAAACGCAGTGAATCTCTGGGATTAGTGGTCGATCTAGGTAAGGGTTTTAACATCTCAGGATCTATTTCTTGATTGATCAAAAGTCGAAGGCTAACTTTTGTGTGTACTAGTGTTTGGCCGATTGCAAGGGGGACTCATCCCAAGTTTTGGGATTTAGTAGGAAACCAAATCGGCATTAAGGTAAAGTATTACCTTATTGCGACATCTTTTCAGAATTTTTAGTTAAGCCAAATAGGGCTTTTGATTACTAACTAAGCTTGGCCGATTGTAGGAGCAGTGAGGGCATACGTTTCGGGATCTCGTAGTATCGTGTAGCTTCGGGATTTCTCATTTGATCTACGTATAGTCAGGTGTGTAAACGCTTACACACTTTACTAGTATAATGATGCTTATTATGTTACTGTATAACCTTTGGTATTAGTGACTTTGCCTTGTGGGCATGAGCTTGGATTCTGGGTAAGTCCCCTGTTATGTGATTCTTGATATACATCATCATGATTTGTTAAATGCTATGCTATGCCTTAAATACATGCTACATGATATTACAACACGTATAATATGAGCACGATGATGATGGGATTGATGAGAGGAGGGGGATGGTTTATTTGGACTGTCACTAGTGGTTTTGACCACAAGATGGGTTGGCCCCATCATTTGATTTGTGACTATGGTCACCAGTGGTTTTGACCACACTATTATTATCTGTGACTAAGTCCTAGTGGTTTTGACCACCAGTGGTTTTGACCACACTATTGATATTTGTGACTACGGTCACCAGTGGTTTTGACCATACATGGATATTGTGACTCGTCCCAGTGGTTTGGTACCACAGTCGTTTGGCCCTACATGATTACTACGGGATTGTCATCGGTGGTTTTGACCACACAATGGGTTGGCCCCATCACTTGATTTGTGACTACGGTCACCAGTCGTTTTGACCACCAGTGGTTTTGACCACACAGGGTAGTTAAAGGAGATTGGATGGCTAGGTTATGGGTTGCATAATCTACATATTTTACTGATGATCTATGTAAGTGCTTGAAATTATCAGGTTGGGGATTTATACACTGAGTCTTGGTGACTCACCCCTTCCCTTATATTTTGCAAATGAGGCATAGATCGCGGATATGGAGCCGAAGAGGACTCGAGATGGCCCTGCATCCTAATTTGGTTTAACTTTAAACTACATTTTCTATTTTATTTATTTCTTTTAAATTTGGTTTTGGGTTTGTAATAAGGCCGCTAAGTTTTATTATTTTGGTTTTTATAATTTGCTTTTATTTTGATTATATTATACATGTTGAAAGTAATGACTTGTTAAATTAACCGGTAAAAAGTAATGTTTTTCAAATCTATATCTTTTCGGGTTTTCCAAGCGTTACCATCGGGTAACAAAGTTCACACACTAATAAGAAAGGTAACTTGGATGTTTTTATAACTCAAATTTCCAAACAACTTCAAAGGCAAATGGTTTTAACTTGATTATACTCGTCGCACTCGGTTTTTAAAAGAGTATCAAATGATTTCTACAATTGGTATTAGCAAAGTGATTTTCAAATTTGGGATTTCTTCAAACTTAAAACAACTATAAATTAATTCCAGTATCATTTTAACCAGGGATTTCTAACCTTTAAAACGTTAAAAAGGATTTTCTTGAAAATTATCAAACCAACTTGTGTTTTCAAAATGTTTTCACTCTGTAACATGCCAGATTCGGTCGTGGTGTATTGACCGGGTTTGGGGTGTTACAATTGTGTATCGAGCCGCCAAACAACTCATTTTGTGGGCCCAAGGCTCAAAAATGTTTTAAAAAGAATTATAAAAAGGCTTTTACAGGAAAAGTACAATGGTAAAAGCATGGCACCGAGTCTCCGGCACCAATCCGCCCAGGTAAGTACCCCGAACTGTTGCTTGTGATGATATGATTATATGGTTATGATGATGGCATGATTGAGTAGTAGTAGGAACTACTTTAGAGACATGAACTATAGGATGATGTGTACTCGCGAAACAACCCCTTATTAAAACTTTTCATAAGACGGTGCTTTAGTAGACAGTGGAATTAAGGTCTAACGCATAAAACTTTTAATCAGCTTGAATATATCGGTAGATATGAGTGCACGTAGACGTGGGCGTAACACTCATGGATGAGGTAGGGGTAGGATGACAGTCTCGGAACGAGTAGGGTTCGGACATGGTTTGGAAAATGAGGTACTGCCACCGCCAGCTGTGGGCATAGAATATCAGGATCAGACAGGTGGTAACGATGCAGTGTCACAGGCTATACTACGAGTATTGGAGAGGGTTACGAGTGCAGGAGTAGGAACTGGAGCTCGAAAATCTATGACCGAGTGACTCAAGGCTAATGGTGCAGAGGTATTCAGAGGTGTGTCTGGTGTGGCACCTAGTACAACAGAATATTGGTTGGAGGCGACGGAACGCATCATGGATGACCTGGATTTTTCAGCTGAGGAGAAGCTGAAAGGGATAGTATCTTTGCTGAGAGATGAGTCATATCAGTGGTGGCTCACGGTTAGGGATGGAGCGATGGTAGATGCCTCACTTGGGAGTTCTTTAGGACAGCTTATCAGAGGAAATAATAGGGGCTAGTTATGTTGATGCGCAGCGTAGAGCATTCTTGAACTTGGTTCAGGGTAATAAGACTGTAGTAGAATATGAGGTAGAATTCCTTCGATTGAGTAGGTATGCTCGGGGTATTGTGGGTATCGAACATGAGCGCTGTGTCAGGTTTGAGGACGGGCTGAGAAATAAGCTGCGGATGATAATTGCCCCACAGCAGGAACGAGAGTTTGCCATTTTAGTGGAGAAAGCAAAGGTTGCTGAAGGGGTAAGACAGTCTGTAAGGCAGAATCAGGATAGGGGTTGGAATAAAAGGAGTTCTGAATCATCTGGGTTTTCTGGGAATCAGTAGAAAATAGTTAGATATAGTAGGCCGAATCAAGCTGCTAGGCCTGCTGCTACTAATAGTCAGTGGCCACCGCGGTGTGCTCAGTGTGGAAAGTCTCACACGGGAGAGTGTTGGGTAGTAACAGGGATGTTTTGAGTGTGGCTCGATGGGGCATTGAGTTAGGGATTGTCCACAGAGATCGGCTAGGGCTGCAGATCGAGGATCGAGAATCGTACGATTTAGGAGGATAATCAGCGACCACGAGGGGCCGAGGTTCGAGCGGGGAGGTAATGGCTCGGTAGAGGCCGTGAAGCACCGGCAGGAGCAGGTGGTGCAGAGGCGAGAGCGGCTGGGTTAGTCTCACGCAGCCGAGGCGTCGAGAGGAGGGCGACGCACCGGACGTCATAACCGGTACGGTCTTAATTTTTGGAGTACCTTATAATACTTTAATTGATGTTGGTTCGACGCACTCGTATGTTGCTAGTAGCATAGTGGAATCTATGAATTTAGACTCTGGGATTACTTTTAGGAAGATGACAATGATAAGCCCTCTAGGTCACTCTGTAGAAGTTAGTACACTATATAGAGATGTACCCCTAGAACTCCAAGGGGTCGTATTTCTGGCTGATTTGATGGAACTGCCGTTTAGGGAGTTCGATCTGATTCTTAGGATGGATTGGCTAGTGAAGTATCAAGCTAGTTTGGATTGCGCAGCTAAGCGCATGGTGTTGAGGACCATGGAAGGTGAGGAGGTGGTGATGATAGGTAATATGAGAGATTACTTATCTAATGTTGTCTCTGCACTGAAGGCTGAGAAAATGGTTAGAAAGGGTTGTGAATCATTTTTGGTGCATGTTTGTGCTTTGGAAGCTAAGGACGCAGCGGTGAAGAATGTCTGAACTGTAGGGGAATTTGCTGATATTTTTGCAGAGGAACTCCCGGGTATACCTCCTGACCACGAGGTTGAGTTCGGTATAGACTTGTTACCCGGAACTGCGCCAGTATCTATTACTCCATATAGGATGGCGCCAAAGGAATTGGTGGAGTTGAAGGCCCAGATTCAGAATTGTTGGATAGAGGTTTCATCCGACCGAGTGTATCACCTTGGGGAGCTCCAGTGCTTTTTGTTAAGAAGAAGGATGGTACGATGCGGATGTGTATAAATTATCGTCAGCTGAACAAATTGACAATCAAGAACAAGTATCCATTGCCCAGGATTGACGACTTGTTTGATCAACTCAAGGGTGCATCGATTTTCTCTAAGATCGACCTTAGGTCGGGGTATCATCAACTCAAGGTGAAGCAGGCTGATATTCATAAGACGGCATTTCGTACTCGGTATGGGCACTACGAGTTTCTGGTAATGCCTTTTGGATTGACCAACGCACCGGCAGCATTCATGGACATGATGAATCGGGTGTTTCAGTCGTATTTGGATCGATTTGTCGTAGTGTTTATGGATGACATCTTGGTGTACTCAAAATCGAAAGAGGAACATGACACGCATCTTCGAGTGGTTCTGCAGGTTCTAAGGGAAAAGCAGTTATACGCCAAATTTAGTAAATGTGAGTTCTGGCTTAAGGAGGTAACTTTCTTGGGTCATGTGGTATCAGCTGAGGGAATTAGGGTAGATCCTCGAAAGATCGAGGCAGTATTGGATTGGAAACCACCTAAGTAGGTTGCAGAGATTCGGAGTTTTCTGGGTTTAGCAGGATACTACAGAAGGTTTGTAGAAGGGTTTTCCTTGATTGCAGCACCGTTGACTAAGCTGTTGAAAAAAGGGGTTCCGTTTGTGTGGACTGAGAAACAACAAGAGAGTTTTGACAAGTTGAAGAAGATTCTGACTGAAGCTCCAGTCTTGATTCAGCCTGAGGCAGGAAAGAAATTCACGGTTTATTGTGATGCATCACATACTGGCTTGGGGTGTGTGCTGATGTAAGACGGGAAGGTAGTCACTTATGCATCTCGACAGTTGAGGCCTTATGAAGGTAACTATCCGACACATGACTTGGAGTTGGCTGCAGTGGTCTTTGCCTTAAAGATTTCGAGGCATTACTTGTATGGGGAAAAGTCAATAGTTTACAGGGATCACAAGAGTCTGAAGTATCTCTTGACTTAGAAGGATTTAAATTTGAGACAACGGAGGTGGATCGAGTTGCTAAAGGACTACGACTGTTCGATTGAGTACCATCCGGGTAAGGCTAACGTAGTAGCTGATGCATTGAGCCGTAAGGTGGTAGCGGACTTGCGAGCGATGTTTGCTCACCTTAGTCTTTATGATGATGGGAGTCTTTTGGTAGAATTGCAAGTAAAGCCATCTTGGATTGATCAGGTTAAGGAGAAATAGCTGACTGATGAGGTTTTGAGTGCTCGGAGGTTACAAGTGCAGAATGGTGAATCTGAGGGTTACGACTTGGGTAGTGATGGAGACCTGTGTTTTCAAGGGAAGGTATGTATGCCTAAGGACGTCGAGTTGAGACAGCGGATACTTCGGGAAGCTCATAGCAGCCCATATGCTATGCATCCTGGAGGCAGTAAGATGTATCAGAATTTGAGGGAACAGTTCTGGTGGCCAGGTCTTAAGCGGGAAGTAACAGAGTTTGTGGGCAAGTGTTTGACATGTCAGCAAGTTAAGGCTGAGCATCAGTTGCCATCAGGGCTGTTGCAGTCGGTAAATATCCCCCAGTGGAAGTGGGAAAGGATTACGATGGATTTTGTCAGTGGGCTTCCCCTTACGCCTAGTAAGAAGGACTCAGTCTGGGTGATTATGGACCGTTTGACTAAGTCAGCTCACTTCATACCGGTAAGGGTTGATTATTCACTCCAGAAGTTAGCCAAGTTGTATCTGGCAGAGATAATGAGGTTGCATGGAGTGCCAGTGTCAATCATTTTGGATAAGGATCCCAGGTTCACATCAAGGTTCTGGAAAGCTTTACATCAGGCTCTGGGTACGAGGTTGGATTTTAGCACGGCTTTTCATTCTCAGTCGGATGGACAGTCTGAGAGGGTAATCTAGATTCTAGAGGACATGTTAAGGGGCTGTGTTCTAGATTTCAGTGATAGTTGGGAGGAGTGCCTACCTTTGGCAGAGTTCGCTTATAACAATAGTTATCAAGCGAGTATTCGGATGGCACCGTATGAGGCACTGTATGGACGGAAATGTCGTACTCCGACGTGTTGGACAGAACTGGGTGAACGACAGATGTTGGGTCCGGAGTTGGTGACTGAAACAGATGATAAGGTTAAGGTGATTCGGGCTCGACTAAAGGAAGCGTTGGACAGGCAGAAGTCTTACGCCGATCTTAAGCGCAGAGATATAGAGTATGCAGTGGGTGATAAGGTCTTTCTGAAGGTATCGCCTTGGAAGAAAGTGTTGAGATTTGGTCGAAAGGGCAAGCTGAGCCCTAGGTTCATCGGGCCATATACAGTGTTGAAGCGAGTGGGACTGGTAGCTTATCAGCTCGAGTTACCAGCAGAGTTAAGTCAGATTCACGACGTCTTTCATGTTTCTATGCTTAGGCGCTATCGGTCAGATCCGTCACATATGGTACCAGTTGAGGAGATAGAGGTGAGCCCTGATTTGTCCTTCGAGGAGGAGCCAGTACAGATTTTGGATCGGGATGTCTAAGTTCTGCGTAGGAAGTCGGTACCTTTGGTAAATGTGTTATGGCAGAACCATGGTACGGAGGAGGCTACGTGGGAGCCGGAGGATGTGATGCGGTAGCAATATCCTCAACTCTTCTGACCAGGTAATTTCGAGGCCGAAATTATTTTTAAGGGGAGTAGAGCTGTAACATCCTTAAATCGGGGTCTCTGCATTTTGCTTGTGTTGCATGTGATGAATTGTTTATAATGTTGATTTAACATGTTTTGAGGTCTAGTTATAACCCTAGGTTAGGCCTGAGTTAGGGCTAAGAATTTTGTTTTAGCACTTAAAGAAATGGAGCTAAGGGAAATAGGGGTTAAAAGAATTTATTGGAGGTTTAAGACACAAGAAGTGCCTTGGTAAAGTGGCAAGGAGGCGCCACTTAAGGCTTGGAGGAGGTGACGCCACAGGGAGCAAGGGGGCCTTGGTTCGAGCTGCAGAGATCCCCTTTTGTGTCTTTATTTTTGACGCCACAAGCAGGAAGTGGAGTGTTCAGGAGGGACTCTTGAAGATGAGGATGGAAGGGGTCAAACAAATTTGAATTGGTGGAGGGGAGGAAATTTAGGAGTTTGAATTATTTCAAACTCACTTGGGAAGAGTTGGGCGAATGGTGGACTATGGGCAAGGAGGCTATCGGTTTTGGGGAGCTTTTGGTGTGGCCGAATGTCAATAGGGGTTTAGGGAGTGTTTCGGCTAGCACACCAAAGTACTTTTCTTTTCTTCTTTTTCGGCAACTTTAACTGCTGGCCGAATTACCCCTTTTGCAAGTTTTGCCAAAGTGCCAAAACTCAATGCTCACACTTCCTTTCTTTACCTTTTTGGTCATTCATTGTTAGCCATATTGCCGAATTCACCTTTCCTCTTCTTCTTAATATTGTGTTCAAAACCGAAATCACCATTATTCATCTTCTCTTCCTCCTATTTTTGATCATAGCCAAAACTTCATCTACTCTTCTTCGCCGAAATCGATCCTATTCCATCTTCTTCCATCTTTTCCTTGTTTTGAAAACCCGAAGACAATACCCTCTACTCCATTCGACTTCTTCTTTTAATCCCCTTGTCCCAAAATACTCAACCTTCTTCTCTTCTACCATTCGGCATCATCACTCTTCTTCTTTTACGTTTCATTTTTCTTTTCTTCTCTTTTGGACTCATAGCTGAATCCTCCTGGTGAGTCTAGATTCTTTATTTTCTCTTCTTCAATTACTTTGGGTAAAGCCGAAATCTCTTTTGTCATGATTCTTTTATTTTCCATTCGTTTTAGATTGAGATCTCTTTGTTTTGTGGAGTAGCCGAAACCCTTAACATCACTTAGGGGTGCCGAATGTTGGTGCTTGGTAGCTGAACTTGTCATTAAGGTAAGGGGCGTCAACTTATGTGGTTTTAGGATTTGTCAATCATGGCTGAATGGCCTATGGATTTTAAGCGTTGTGTAAAACCGATTGTAGGGAGGGGTAAAGCCAAACACAGTGAATCTCTGGGATTGGTGGTCGATCTAGGTAAGGGTTTTAAAATCTCAAGATCTATTTCTTGATTGATCAAAAGCCAAAGGCTAACTTTTGTGTGTGCTAGTGTTTGGCCAATTGCAAGGGGGACTCATCACAAGTTTTGGGATTTGGTAGGAAACCAAATCGGCATTAAGGTAAAGTATTACCTTCTTGCGACATGTTTTCGAAATTTCTAGTTAAGCCAAATAGGGCTTTTGATTACTAACTAAGCATTGGCCGATTGTAGGAGCAGTGAGGGCATACGTTTCAGGATCTCGTAGTATCGCGTAGCTTCGGGATTTCTCATTTGATCTACGTATATTCAGGTGTGTAAATGCTTACACACTTTATTAGTATAATGATGCTTATTATGTTACTGTATAACTTTTGGTATTAGTGACTTTGCCTTGTGGGCATGAGCTTGGATTCCGGGTAAGTCCCCTGTTATATGATTCTTGATATACGTCATCATGATTTGTTAAATGCTATGCTATGCCTTAAATACATGCTACATGATATTACAACACGTATGATATGAGCACGATGATGATGGGATTGATGAGAGGAGGGGGATGGTTTATTTGGACTGTCACCAGTGGTTTTGACCATAAGATGGGTTGGCCCCATCATTTGATTTGTGACTACGGTCACCAGTGGTTTTGACCACACTATTATTATCTGTGACTAAGTCCCAGTGGTTTTGACCACACTATTGATATTTGTGACTACGGTCACTAGTGGTTTTAACCATACATGGATATTGTGACTCGTCCCAGTGGTTTGGTACCACAGTGGGTTGGCCCCACATGATTACTACGGGATTGTCATCAATGGTTTTCACCACATAATGGGTTGGCCTTGTCACTTGTTTTGTGACTATGGTCACCAGTGGTTTTGACCACACGGGGTAGTTAAAGGAGATTGGATGGCTAGGTTATGGGTTGCATAATCTGCACGTTTTACTGATGATCTGTGTAAGTGCTTCAAATTATCGGTTGGAGATTTATACACTGAGTCTTGGTGACTCACCCCTTCCCTTATATTTTGCAGATAAGGCATAGATCATGGATATAGAGCCGAGGAGGACTCGAGGTGGCCATGCATCCTAATTTGGTTTAGCTTTAAACTACAATTTCGGTTTTATTTATTTCTTTTAAATTTGGTTTTGGGTTTGTAATAAGGCCGCTAAGTTTTATTATTTTGGTTTTTATAATTTGCTTTTATTTTGATTACATTATACATGTTGAAAGCAATGACTTGTTAAATTAACCGGTAAAAAGTAATGTTTTTCAAATCTATATCTTTTCGGGTTTTCCAAGCATTACCATCGGGTAACAAAGTTCACACAATAATAAGAAAGGTAACTTGGATGTTTTTATAACTCAAATTTTCAAACAACTTCAAAGGCAAATGGTTTTAACTTGATTATACTCGTCGCACTCAGTTTTTAAAAGAGTATCAAATGATTTCTACAATTGGTATTAGCAAAGTGATTTTCAAATTTGGGATTTCTTCAAATTTAAAACAACTATAAATTAATTCCAGTATCATTTTAACCAGGGATTTCTAACCTTTAAAACGTTAAAAAGGATTTTCTTGAAAATTATCCAACCAACTTGTGTTTTCAAAATGTTTTCACTCCGTAACATGCCAGATTCGGTCGTGGTGTATTGACCGGGTTTGGGATGTTACAGATGTGCAAAGATTTCCGTGAATTTGATAGTATTCCAAGTGGCTCAACGGGTATGTCAAAGATGAGAAAGTACGTGAATATGTTATGAGATGATACAGGTATGTAGGTAAAACTTAAAGAAAGTGAACTCAGTATATGATGAACAAGTGGTAAGATTGTGATTGAGTAAGTTGTGCTTATGAAGCTTAAATGACATTTATGTTGATATGTGTTATGTTATTCATATGATGAGCTATTAGTATATGACAATTATGTGTATATATGTTATGTTATTCATACATTAAGCTATTGGTATATGACAATTATGTTGATATGTGTTATGCTGATATTAATTAGTGTAATAGCCATTTTTGCCCGGGGGGCCCATTATAATTCAATTCCAAAACAGCCCATTTTAACCTTGTTTTTACAAACCCAAATTTAAGCCCAAGAATAATATATAACAGTCTTTTGAATGTCCATTTACAAGAGAGCTCAAAGCCCAATAAACCAAAATAAACAAACAGAATAAAAATCCAAAAACAATAGTCCATTACAGAACAAATTTGGAACCACATTAAAAACTAGATTAAACCGAGCCCAATAAACCCAATTACAGCAACCCACTAAACCTAACCCGTTAGCCCAAATTAACAGAGGCCCAATTGGCCCGAAATCTTAAAAAAAAGGTTAGAACCCTAGGGTTTCTGCCCTCGCGCCGCCCCTCCACCAGGAAGCCTCTATGCCTCGATCGACACCCTCGCCTCGGTCAACACCTCCATGCAAGCTGCGCCCATGCTCCTCGACAACCCCGCTCACCACTGTCGGCTACCACTCGCACCGCACCACGAGCACTCTCGCCCGCCCCGATCGAACACTCGCACGCCCCGATCGCCTCGCCCATACTCTGCAAATAGAAAATGAAACAAGCAACAGAGCATGGAACCAACAATAGGATAATAAAACAATTGTAGGCCTTATGCTATAAAACCAGCAAAAATTGATGTAAAAAGGGTTCTCTTTTTTGAAAAGGACCCGCACATTACCAGATATTAAGAAACAGAATCGGAAATCAAAAATCAAAAGCAATCAGAAAGCAAAAAAGGGCAGTCGATTCGGCTTTCACTCTTACGAAAACATCAGCAATAAAAAGAACAAAAAACTTTGAAGGTTGCTGTCTCTTCGGTCATCGTTTATATTTGTGTTTTTATTTATTTCCAAATCTTTGTGAATAAGCAATATAAAAAGAAAAGAAATCACCTGAGCGCCCTCGCGTGTTGTCGGCCACCAAATCTGATGGTAGTACGGCGGCTACGATGTGGTCGTGCGACAGACTCTAGAAGGAAGCCCCATCATCGGGCGTGGAAGACGGAGTAAGAAGGGACGCCTGGCTGGGTTCCCTCCGTTTGAGAAAACAAAAAAGGGGGCTGCGGCTGTTCAGTTTACAGGGAATGAAGGATAAAATATTTTGAAACAATTTATGGTTTCTTCAATACCTAATAAAACGGCGCCGTTCGATCTTCAAGGATAACCGTGCATATCCCTTTTAAGGGATATTTGCGCGATGGCCCCCTGTTCTTTGTGCACAACTGATTTCGGCCCTATTTAACTCTTTAAATCTACCCTATCAACATTATTTCATTTGTAATTTGGTCCGCGGCCAAATCAGTATAAAACGCAGCGCATATTGGCCCGGTCATTTTCCCAATCGATCCCCACAGATTCATGCATTCGACGCTATGGTCCCTGGCTCCCTTTCGGGGTTTATTTCGATTTTGACCCCCACTGTTTCGTTCTGATTTCAATCTAGTTTTCAATATCTTAAAAAAAAGGGGGTCTATTTATTTTTTTTCGAAGCTTTATTACTATTATTTGTTCATTTTGAAATCCCCTTTTCGCATATTATCTTTATTAAGCATTACATGCACATATTGTTTATTTTAAAATCTTTAACATTATTACAAAAGTATTTCATGTAGTATTTATCCTTCCTATTGTGTCCTCCATTTTAAATCTTTTTTGTAAATTGTTTTAAATTGTTTTATGTAGTGTTCCTTTTAAAGTTGTTTAACTCACTGCTCCTATATTATTGACGTTGATATTTAAATTGTGTAAGTTATGTGATTACCGTCCCTGCCTCTATTATGATTTGTTTGCTCACATTTTCACTGTCATCATTATTACTATTCATATTATTGTCCATTATTGATATTATTATTATTCATGCATGACAATGTTTTAGATTAATGATTTCAATGTCATGTATTATGTGTATTATGTTGTCATTACATCAAATTCACGTTACATTATCGTTCTCTTCATTGCGTAATTCCATCTGCGCTTTGAAACATATTTCTTTAAAACCTAACCTAAAATCTTTCATAAATTCCATCCAAAATCAAAAAGTTTTCAAAATAAGGCAATATTTTACGTTTGGGAATTCGAGGGACCGTGCCCTATGCGTTGCGTTTTGGTTCTCTCGCTTGGCCAAACAATCGAATATCCTTTTGATATTTTAATGCATGAGTCTCGGGAATTGAGAGATGATCTTGGATTCGAAGATTAAAATCGTCGTGTCCTATGTACTGGATGTGATATTTTATTCTCTCGGAACGGGAAAATCATAATATCCAATTCGAGAAAATTCAAATATTTCCAAAAGAGGTCAAATTTTTAAATTCTTTCAAAATTTTCAAACTTTCGGCATGGGGACATTAATCAATCAATTTTGGTACCAATTATGGGCGTGACGGGGGTGCTAACCCTTCTTCGCATGTAACTGACTCCCGAACCTATTTTCTCAAATTTTCGTAGACCAAAAACATTATTTTAGAAAACAAAGGTGACCCGATCACACCTAAGAAAAGATCGATGGTGACTCCCGTTTTATTTTCGTTTTCAAAACCAAGTCGATTCCCATTTTGTCAAAAAAATGGTTACGACAGCTTGGCGACTCCACTGGGGAACATCGAGAGTCAGGCCATGAATTGATTAATTTTTGTCCTTTTGTCGAAAATTTGGAAAATTGTTTTGAAAAATAATGTTTCTCTTTGATGCATTTGCTTGTGCTACAGTGTCGAGTCTCGTGAAATACTTTGGCATTGCATTGCATGACCATTGCGGTCACACCCTTAAGTGGGAGTGAGAAGCTACTCTTTCGTGAGGTTTTTACCTCCGTGCAAGATAGTGGATCACTTTCGGGATACATCCGTACCTATGTCTTCGTGAGATTTTTATCTCCGTGCAGCCATAGGGAAATGTATTCCCCTGAACTGAACTCGGTCCATATGAGCCTATAATGGGTGAGGATCGAGGAATCTGCTGGTTCAGGTACCCTTGCTTTAGAACCAAACCACATATAGAGAAACCTAAGAGCCCGTTGTAGGAAGAGCCACGTAAACCCTAGTTGTACCTTAAATAGGAATTTTGATTATTTCCTGTTTATTTTAAGTCCTTTTTGTACCTGATACTAACCTGTTGTGTTTTGCTTTTATTGCATGGCATTTCATTACAAAAAGATGTTGATCCACATTCGGTTACTAGATAGAAAAGCTTAACATGGAAAAGGGGTTTCTCGATAGAGTGGAGGATAATGCGGCCGTCCAAGTGTGGTCTGAAAGAGTACAGCAAGAGAAAGGAGATAGCCTGACAGTGGGGCATGAACCAGAGTTATGGGATTTCACCCATATCAGCGTAGCTCAAAATGATCTGCGAGAATTGAAGGGTATATGGGATTCCTGGGGCAACGAGGACAAGCAACTATTCTACCATAATTACGGTGATTTACACTATCTGCTTGATATCAAGGTAGACGAGTACCTACTCTGAGCCATTACCCAGTTTTGGAACCCCGCTTACAGTTGCTTCACTTTTGGAGAGGTAGATTTGGTGCCTACCATAGAGGAGTACACAACTTTGTTTCGATGCCCGAGAATTCAAACTGATAAGGCGTATTCGAGGTTTGCTAATGTGTCGGCATTCTCAAAAAGGCTAATGAATATTACAGGAATGAGTGAGCAATGGATTACGGCCCGGATCAAGCAAAAGGGAGATTGTAAGTGCATTCCTTGGAAACACCTGAGGGACCTGATCTTGGCGCATCCTGATAAGAAAAAGAGGGTCGACGTCTTCGCTCTAAGCATCTATGGTTTGGTTATCATCCCCAAGGCATTAGGGCATATAGAGGATGGAGTTTCAGATCTGTTTGATAAACTTGATAAAGGAGTCACACCCGTCCCTTCAATTTTAGCCGAAACCTTCAGATCCTTGAATGCTTACCGAAGAGTGGGCGAAGGGAGGTTCGTAGGATGCTCACAGCTATTGTTATCTTGGTTTCACTGCCATTTTTGGAAGATAGAAAAGGTCTCATGCAAAGTCTTTTTCGAGAACTATTCTCCTCTAGAAGAATTAGCCAGTGCACCAAGGCGGGACGACCTATCCGGAGAGAAGTGGATAGCAATTCTCCAAAATCTGCAAGTTAAAGATGTAGAATGGAAGGCTCCATGGATGATCACTGACGAGATCTTGTATCGATGCGGAGGTTTCGACTGGGTTCCTTTACTCGGAATATGGGGAGCTGTCGGGTATGCCCTGTTACTAGTGATAAGACAGTATAAATCGAGGCAATTCATACCTGCGACGCATGGATTAGCCCAATGTGAATTTTCATACAAGGATGACAACTATAAGAAGAGAGTCCGCGAAATATCGGATGCATGGACCCAAACCCGGAAAATGAAGAGACGCGCCATAGGGCCAATGGCGACACCCGAGTACGATTGATGGTGGGGCCAAAGAATCAACGATAATGTCCCAAAGACAATCCAAGGGAACGCTCGACCAATAGAAGAGCAGCTGCAAGTAATCTCATCTGGATTAGAGATTATCAAGCAAGATTTTGAGAGAAAGAGTCGGGAATTGGGTAAGAGAATAGAATAGCTAGAAGAGGAAAAGATACAGTTGGGGTTAGATGTCGACGTCCACAAGTTCGAGGCCGAGAAACTGAAGAAAGGAAATAATAAAGCCGAAGAGGATTTGGATAGCTTAAAGACGGACTATAAGAAGCTACGCATGTCCATCAGTACTACTGGTCTAGGTAAGACATCAGAGCAATGGCGACAGGAAATTAAAGAAGAAAAGTCCAGAGCCGATCAGTGGGAGAGGAAATTTCAAGATGCTTGAGTACAGGAGGATGCTTTGAAAAAGAGCCTGTTGGAAAGCCAAAGTGAACAAGAGAGGTTACGCGCCCATGTAGCAGAATTAGAAAGGTCACTGCATCTGCATCGTAGTCGCAACTCGGTAGTCGAATTAAGAGCCAGTCAGAACAAGATCGAGGAGATGAGAGGAAAGATAGGGGAGCTCGAGACCGCATTACAAGATAGTAAAATTCGGGTTGAGCTCCTTGAAGCAAAAAATGAGCATTAGAAGGAGCAGCTCCACCATTCTCAAGAACAGATCAGAAACAGAGACTATGTAATGGGCGAGGCCATGACTCAAATTCGAGAGGTGGCCGATCATTTGCAAACCTTGGTGGTTCGGGCTGATGCGCTAAGTCTGATGTACGAGTCAAGATCGGAGCGAGGCCAAGGTTTAGATTGGCTTCTTAGGAAAGTTAAGGATTTAGGCATTAGGGCAAAGTCGTATATGTAATCGTCCGTTCTATGAAAGGAAATTTTTTACTAGTAAAGTTTATCTAATGGAATTGAATTAAATCAACACCTTTTCGCATTCATACATGCATTTGCATTACATCGCATACATTAGCATCACACCGCCATAATCATTTACTAAGGTTGAAATCGTATAATCCACAGCTACGTCACCACGAATCTGGAATCACGTCATCCCTATAGGACACGTCTAAGAACTAGAGCTATGGACGCCGAACTCAATGAGAGGATCGAAAGAATGGAAAGAATCCAGCAAGAGCTACAAGAACAGTTAGCCAAGTCGCAACGAGAAGCAAGGGACCTGATGACGAGATCCCGTGATGAACCACTAGAGCATAAGGATCAAATGGCTAAAATGATGGAGATGTTGACGGCTCTAGCCAAAGGAAAAGGAATCACATAGAGTCCTGATGTTACAGAACCCCACTCGAGAGTCAATCAGGATCCGCCCTATCTCCCAGGATTCACAACACCCCATGCTCATGCAATGCAAAGAGGATATCCTCAAGAGAACCCGGCAAGCCTAGAACAACAACCCATATCACCTACTCATCTGGGGCAAGGTGTATTTGTATCAAACTCTGGAGATAATTCTACTAATCCAATTGTTCCGGATTTGGATGATCCGGTAGAAATAGCTAGGTTAAAGAGGGACGATCATGATGCTGAGGAAAAGTACAGGATCATGGAAGAAAGACTCAAGGTGGTGGAGGGTACTGGAGTCTTCTCTGCACTAACCGCCAAAGAGCTCAGTCTGGTGCCCGATCTAGTTCTGCCTCCAAAGCTTAAGGCGCCAGATTTCAAAAAGTACGATGGAACGAGATGTCTGAAGGCCCATTTTATCATGTTCTGTCGAAAGATGGCTGGTCACGTGAATGAGGATAAGCCGTTAATACACTGTTTCCAGGATAGCTTGATCGGATCAGCCCTCCGGTGGTATGATCAACTCAGCACAGAGAGGATCCGGTCATGGAAGGACCTGGCAACTGCATTCTATGAACAATATAAGCATGTTTCTAATATGGCACCCGATCGACTAACGTTACAGATGATGGAAAAGAAGCCAATAGAGACCTTTAGACAGTACGCTCAAAGATGGAGGGACCTCTCAGTCCAAGTCGAGCCCCCACTAACTAAAAGTGAGATAACGGTCCTCTTTATCAATAACTTGAAAGCGCCATTTTACGACAAGCTGGTGGGAAATGCCACGAAAGACTTCACCGACATCGTAATGTCTGGCGAACTCATCGAAAATGGCATTAAGAGTGGAAGGATGGAGGGTCCTTAAAGTTTGAAAAGGCCAGCACCCGTAAAGAAAAAAGATCCTGAAACCCATATGGTGGGGACCGAGAGCCACTATACTGCCAATTCGTACCCAGCCCAACTACGACCTCATTTTCGCCCACCGCCGAATTTCTATTTTCCTCCACAAAACCCTTATTATCAAGCACCCCCTCCTTACCCTATCTATGCCGCGGATAACCAAAGACCGTTTACTATATTCCCGCCAAATACTACGCCTGCCCAAAGTCAGCCCAAAAACGAACCAAGACCAACAAAACCCAATCCTGAAAGACCTTATTTTACCCCTATTCCTGTGTCATATGGAGAGCTATGACCAAAATTACTAGAAAAACAGCTGATATCCCCACATTACATGGCACCATTGAAACCTCTATACCCAAAGTGGTATGATCCTAATACCCGTTGTATGTACCATGTTGGAAACCAAGGGCATTCCACGAAAAATTGCCTAGGCTTCAAGAAAAGGGTCCAAGGTCTTATTGATGCGGGCATTTTACGATTTGATGGTATTAATAGTTTGGCTGGGAGTCCCCTCCCTAACCATGCTGAAGGAAACGTGAGCATGGTGACGGAGGAGGATAGGTGGCGAGGTAAAAATCGCGTATCTGAAATAAGGACACCTTTAAGCAAAATATGGGAAATAATGACTGAGAAGGGCTTGTTCGAGAAAAGTTCCAAGAAGGAAAGAGGGGGTCAAAATTTTTGCGTCTTCCATGGCATAGAAAGGCACAACATCCAGTCTTGTGGGAAATTCAAAGGGTTACTTCAGAACACGATGAATAGCAAGGAGGTCTAGATCTTTGATAAAACAGATGAGGCCGAAGAAAAGGAAATATGCGCCTTCGATGATCAACCACCAGCCAGCCCTTATAGCACCGATCAACCTCTGGTGATTTATTATGAGGTCAAGAAGAAGGAGGCCGAACCAAAGATGATAATCAAAGTACCGGCTCCTTTCCCTTACAAGGATGACAAAGCAGTACCATGGAAATACGGTGTTAATATCATCACGCCCGAAGCTGCAACTGGAAACATCAGCGAGGTGGGGCATTTTACCCGCAGTGGGAGGTGTTATTCCCCTGAGGTGGTTGAGACAAAGAAGAAAGCTGTTGGCACGAGCCAGAAAGGAAAGATACCGGTACCTGATGTCGAAGTCGAAATTGAGATACAATCTGAACAAGGAACCAAAAAATCGGTGAATGAGGAAGAAGCGCATGAATTCTTAAATTTTATTAAGCACAGCGAATACAACATCGTGGAGCAGCTGAACAAACAACCGGCAAAAATCTCAGTGTTATCCCTATTGTTGAACTCAGAGCCACATCGAAATGCTTTGCTGAAGGTGTTAAACCAAGCGTATGTGCCAAGCGATGTACCCGTTGAAAAACTTGATAGGTGGGTGAACAATTTAAATGCAGATAATTTCATCTCTTTCAGTGATGATGAAATACCACCAAACGGTAGGGGCTCTGTTAAAGCATTGCACATTACGACTGGTTGCAAAGGCTATATAATACCGTATGTGCTTATTGACAATGGGTCTACGCTCAATGTCATGCCGTTGGCTACACTGTCCAGGATGCCAATTGACATGTCTTATCTGAGAACTTGTCATTCCGCGGTAAGGGCTTTTGATGGAACACGACGAGAGGTCATGGGAAAGATCGAGATTTCTCTGGAGGTGGGCCCGTGCACATATAATGTCGAGTTCCAGGTAATGGACATCTCACCTTCATATAATTGCCTTTTAGGAAGGCCCTGGATCCATTCCGCTGGAGCAATCCCTTCATCTCTCCATCAGAAAATAAAGTTTATTATGGATAATCGCTTGATCACGATCGCTGGTGAAGAAGACATCGTCGCATCACTCTCTACCGATGCACCCTACATCGAGGCAAACAAAGAGGCGCCAGAATGCTCCTTTCGTTCCTTCAAATTTATCAACGCTACATTTGTCGCCGAAGGAGACAGGGCTCCCACGCCCAAATTGTCAAGAAACACCAAGATGGGAATCAAGTTGACTGTAGGAAAAGGCGTCCGGACAAGGAAAGGTTTAGGAAGACACCGGCAAGGGATAGCCAAAACGCTAAAACTAGTACACCACAAGGCTCAATACGGCTTGGGGTTCAAACCTGATGGGCGTTAAAAAAATGGATACGACAAATGGCATTTATGTTCATATGACATTTATGAAGTTTTAATGACATTTATGATGAAATATGTGTGATACCAAACCTCTGGAGGTGCCATTGGGACGAGTCGCTATGAGGTGCCAAACCTCTGGTGACCCAAAGTCACAAAATATCAATAATCCAAGTGTGGGGCCAACCCACGTGTGATACCAAATCACTGGCAATGATCCCGATATGTCAACTGTGGGGCCAACCCACTGTGGTGCTAAGCCACTGGGACAAGTCGCTATGAGGTGCAAAACCTCTAGTGACCCAAAGTCACAAAATAATCTGTGGTACCAAACCACTGGAGGTGCCAAACCTCTGGTGACCCAAAGTCACGGATATCATCTTCCCTCTCCTCTCATATCACCCATCAGCATGCAATACTTATGCAAATCATGCCATTATGCCTTATTACGAATCACATAGCAAATATATCATAAATCATATTATCATGCATTATATAGCAAAAATCATATCGAAATGGACTTACCCGAATCCTTGCTCATACCCATAAGGTATCATATCAAGATCTACACTGTTTTCGGCTTTTATCACATTTAAGTTATTAATATATTTACTTAATTATAAAGTGTGTACATTACACACCTGTTATTAACACAACCACTAAATCCCGACGACCCGATCTACTGCACTAGATCTCCTTGATCCTACATTCGGTCACACCACCAAAAATCAGTAACAAGGCCATTCGGCCACACCACCAATTCCCGAAGGGTTAATGCATGAAACCCCAAACCTTACCTTAATGCTCTTCGAATCCTAGCCACCACCCAAAGTATGTGAGGTTGGACCTTTTCCTACAATCGGCAATCATTAACACTTATCTTAATAGCCTTCAGCTTTTCAAATATCTAATGGAAAGACTGAACAAACATGGTTCCTTACCACTGACTTACCGAATATGATTATCAGAGAACGAGGGCTCAGATTTACTACTTCGCAATCCCGGAGATCCCTAAAAGAAACCAATCGCATGGTTGATTAAAACTCAAGACAAATGCCGAATTTTAGGCTTTTGTCTACACATGTCGACAAAGAAGGGAGGAAAGGAGTAATAGGATTTCGGCCTTGGACACTTACCTTTTCTTATACCGATTGAAGAAGAACCAAAGAAGGTCTACTCCTGTTTGCTATTCGGCTAAAACCAACTAGAAGAAAGAATAGGGAGTTTTGGCTATGGTTGGTTGAAGACCAACAAATGAGATTCGGCTAGAGTGGAAAAAGAGAAAGGAAAAGAAAGTGAAAGGGGAGAGAAAAGATTCAGTAAGTGGAAGGAAGAAGAAGATTCGGCACAAGGTCTTGAGGAAAGAAAAAGATGAAAGGGGAAGGGGATGCTTTCAATTTTGAGCAAGAATGGAAGAAAGAAAAAGAGAGTTGGGGAAGATGATGATTCGGCCAACAACAAGAATGGAGAGCAAATGACAGGAGATTTTGGGAGAGTAAGGTTTCGGCTTTCAAATGAAATAGAGAGAAAAGCAAGTGAAAAATTCGGCTAAATACCTAAGGAAGAAATCGGCAAAAGTCTAGGGTGCTTGTGGCTTTCGGTTTTCAAAAGAGAAAGAGAGAAAGCTCAAATGAAGGTTTGGCTAGGTGCTTCAAATGGTATTCGGCAAGTAACAAAGAAGATTCGGCTTTTGTTACACTATGGTGCATTAGGGAGAAATCAGCAATGCTCAAAAAAAAATGGTTTTCGACTTTGACACCAACAAAAGCTAGCCGAAATTGATCACCTAACCACTAAGGAATTTCGGCACTCCCCTCCAATTCAGCTTTCCCAAACCGAACACCCCTCCTAAGCAGGAGTTCAAAATTCGGCAACCACCTAAATTATCTCCTGGCCAACAATTTAAATGAATTTGAATACCACAAGTTCCTAAATTTTCTCCTTGCCACCCATTTAAATAAATTTGACTTAGTCCATACTTATCTGACAGAGTTTGTGCTGAGCACAACTCTCTCCCCTCCTTGGCATTAAAATAACAAGCAGAAAGTAAGGTTTATGCTGCTCGAACCTGGGCCCTTCCTTCCCTGCATGTGGCGTCAATCACAAGGCTCTAAGTGGCGCCTCCTTGCCACTTTACCAAGCCCAATCTTCTGTTAAAATCCCCCACGAGTTACACTTAACCCCTAGCTCCTTCAGCTCCCTTTACTTAAAGCTTAAAAACTAAAATTTCCTGCAACTCGGGCCTACTCTAGACTTATAACTAGATCTTAAACACCACAAATAATAATACAACAGTCCAAACTCATGCAAAATAATTCAATCACAAATAACCCCTATTTCAGGATATTACAGTTCTACCCCCTTAAAAATAATTTCAGCCTCGAAATTACCTGGTCAAAAGAGTTGAGGGTATTGCTGTCTCATCACATCTCGATCCAGAATCTGTACTGGTTTCTCTTCCATGGTCAAATCTAGACTCACCTCAATTTCTTCCACCGCTACAACATGCGATGGATCTGATTGATAACGTCTAAGCATGGAGACATGAAACACATCGTATCCGACTCGACTCACTCTGCAACTCTCGAGCTGATAGGCTACTGGTCCCACTCGTCTCAACATCTTATATGGCTGAATAAACCTTGGACTTAACTTGCCTTTCCTTCCAAACCTCAATACCTTCTTTCATGGCGAGACCTTCAGAAAGACCTTGTCACCCACGGCAAACTCTATATCCCTCCGTTTGAGATCGGCATATGACTTCTGCCTGTCCGAAGCTTCCTTCAAACGAGCCTGAATCAACTTAACCTTACCTTCAGTCTCTGCAACCAACTCTAGTCCCAACATCTGACGCTCACCCAACTCCGTCCAGCATGTAGGTGTGCGACACTGCCTACCATACAACGCCTTATATGGTGCCATCTTGATGCTTGCTTGGTAACTATTATTGTATGCGAACTCAGCTAATGGTAGAAACTCTTCCCAACTGCCTTTAAAGTCCAAAACACAACCTCTCATCATATCCTTTAAGATTTGGATAACCCTTTCCGACTGCCCCTCAGACTGTTGATGAAATGCCATGCTAAAATCCAACCGTGTACGCAAAGCTTGATGCAACACTTTCCAAAACCTCGACGTAAATCTGGGATCCCTATCCGAGATGATCGATACTGGCACACCGTGCAACCTCACTATCTCTGGCCATATACAGCGCAGCTAACTTCTGAAGTCAGTAATCAACCCTTACCGGTATGAAGTGAGCTGACTTAGTCAGAGGATCCATAATTACCCATACTGAGTCCTTCTTACTAGGCATAAGAGGTAATCCACTGACGAAATCCATAGTGATCCTTTCCCACTTCCACTGTGGAATCTTCATCGGCTGAAGTAAACCCGACAGCAACTGATGTTCAGCCTTAACCTGCTGACACGTCAAACATTTACCCACAAACTCTGTTACTTCCCGCTTCAGACCTGGCCACCAAAACTGCTCTCTTAAATCCCAATACATCTTGCTACCTCTAGGTTGCATAGCGTATGGGGTGCTATGTGCGTCTTGAAGAATCCTCTGCCTTAACTCGACATCCTTCGGCATACAAGCTCTCCCTTGGAAACACAGTACTCCATTACTAGACAAACTGTAATCCTCTAAGCCACCATTCTGAACTTGCATCCTCTGCGCATTCAAACCCTCATCCTCTAACTATTTCTCCTTGATCTGCTCTACCCAAGTCGGCTTAACCTGCAACTCTGCCAAGAGACTCCTATCATCATACAAGCTAAGATGGACAAACATCGCTCTCAAGTCTGATACAACCTTGCGGCTCAACGCGTCTACCACCACGTTAGCCTTGCCTGGATGATACTCAATCGAACAGTCATAGTCCTTTAGCAACTCAATCCATCTGCGCTGTCTCAAGTTCAAATCCTTCTGGGTCAAAAGATACTTCAGACTCTTGTGATCCGTGTAGACTATCGACTTCTCTCCGTACAAATAGTGTCTCCATATTTTCAAGGCAAAAACCACTGCAGCTAATTCCAAGTCATGCGTCGGATAGTTAACTTCATGCGGTCTCAGCTGTCGAGATGCATAAGCCACTACCTTCCCTTATTGCATCAGTACACATCCCAAGCCCGTATGTGATGCATCGCAATATACCGTGAATTCCTTTTGCTTCAGTCAGAATCTTCTTTAACTTGTCGAAACTTTCTTGCTACTTCTCAGTCCATACAAATGGAACTCCTTTCCTTACTAACTTGGTCATCGGTGCTGCGATCAACGAAAATCCCTCTACAAATCTTTGGTAATACCCTGCCAAACCTAGAAAACTCCGAATCTCAGCCACTGACTTAGGCGACTTCCAATCCAACACTGCCTCAATCTTTCGAGGATCCACTCTAATCCCCTCAGCTGATACTATATGACCTAAGAAAGTCACCTCCCTAAGCCAGAACTCGCACTTACTAAACTTGGCAAATAACTGCTTTTCCCTCAGAATCTGCAACACTACTCACAAATGCGCATCATGCTCCTACTCTGTCTTTTAGTATACCAAGATGTCGTCTATGAATACCACGACAAACTGATCCAAATACTGCTGGAATACCCGGTTCATCATGTCCATGAATGCTGCCGGCGCGTTAGTCAACCCAAATGGCATTACCAGAAACTCGTAGTGCCCATACCAAGTACGAAACACCGTCTTATGAATATCAGCCTCTTTCACCTTCAGCTGATGATACCCAGACCTTAAATCAATCTTTGAGAAAACCGAAGCACCATTAAGCTGATCAAACAAGTCATCTATCTTCGGCAACGGATACTTGTTTTTGATCGTCATCTTATTCAACTGGCTGTAGTCTATACACATCCGCATTATACCATATTTCTTCTTGACAAAGAGTACTGACGCTCCCTAAGGCGAAACACTTGGCTGGATAAAACCTCAGTCCAACAACTCCTGAATCTGAGCCTTTAATTCCACTAATTCCTTTGGTGCCATCCTATACAAAGCAATAGACACTGGCGCAGTTCCAGGTAACAGATCTATGCCAAATTCAACCTCACGATCTGGAGGCAGTCCCGGAAGTTCCTCTAGAAATACGTCAGCAAATTCCTTTACTGTTCGAACATTCCCTACAGCAGACTCCTTAGCCTCTAAGTCACACACATGCACCATAAATGCCTCACAGCCCTTCCTGACCATCTTCTCAGCTTTCAACGCAGATACCACGTTGGATAGATAATCTCTTCTATTACCTATCATGGCCACTTCGTCACCCTCAGCAGTCTTCAGAACCATGCGCTTAGCTGCGCAATCCAAACTTGCCTGGTACTTAACCAACGAGTCCATCCCAAGAATCAGATCGAACTCCTCAAACGGCAGTTTCATCAGATCAGCTACAAACACCGCCGCCTTGAGTTCTAGGGTACATCCTATCTGACTTATTTATCGCTCTGAGTGACCTAGAGGGCTAATTACTGTCATCTCCCTAGAAGTAGTCTCAAAGTCTAGGTTCATGGTCTCTACTATGCTACTAGCAACATATGAATGCGTCGAACCCACATCAATCAAAGCAGTATATGGAAATCCAAAGATTAAGAACGTACAGGTTATGATGTCCGGTGCGTCGCCCTCCTCTCGGTGCCTCGCTGCATACACCAACCCAGGCTGTCTTGCCTCAATGTTGCCTGCACCTCTGCCCGGTGCTCCGCAGCCCCGACCAGAACCATTACCTCCTCTACCATTACCACGACCCCTCTGTGGTGGCGGTCCCTCATTTTTGAACTGAGTACAGCCCTGACCCTCAGACTGAATCCTGGCTAACTTACGCGGACAGTCCCTACACGATGGTCCAGCGAGCCACACTCAAAACATCATTTTCCACCAGTCCAACATCCTCCCTAATGAGATTTCCCACATCGGTTACACTGCACTGGGCCTTGATTAGCAGCAACAGACCTCCCAGACTGATTCGGCCCACTCTGCCTAGCCCTTTTTTGAGAATTATCGGCCGACCCAGATGATCCAAAACCTCTCTTATGTCTATTCTTATCCAGATTCTGCGTCACAGACTCCTTAACCCCTTCGGCTACCTTAGCCTTTTCTACCAGAACAGCAAACTCACGCTCCTGCTGTGGAGCAATCAGCAACCTTAGCTCATCTCTCAAACCGTCCTCAAACCTGACACACCGCTCATGTTCTATAGCCACGATACCCCGAGCATACTAGCTTAACCTTAAAAATTTTGCCTCGTACTCCGATATAGACTTACTCCCCTGAACCAGCATCAGAAATGCCTTCCACTGCGCATCAATATAACTAGATCCAATATACTTCTTCTGATAAGCTGCCTTAAAATAGTCCCAAGTGAGATCATCCACTGCAGCACTATCCCAAACCGTGAGCCACCACTGGTATGACTCATCCAGGAGAAGTGACACTATCCCTTTCAATTTTTCCTCAGCAGTCAGATCCAAATCATCCATGATTCGCTCCGTCGCCTCTAACCAATACTCAGCCGTACTGGGAGCCACACCAGAAACACCTCAAAATACCTCAGCTCCATTGGCTCGGAGTAGCTTAGGTACAGATTTTCGAGCTCCTGCGCCTCCACCTACTCCATCTACTCTCTCAAGAACTCGCAACATCGCCTGCGACACTGCGTCATCCCCCGTCTGATCCTTAAACTCATCACCTACAGCTGGTGGTGGTGCTGGTATCTCATTTTCTTTCCCCTGACTAGACCTCATTGGTTTAGACACTGTCATCCTACCCCGACCGTGTCCACGCGTATTACGACCACAACCACCTCGAGTACTCGTGACTAACGTCTCAACTTATCTGATTTAAAAGTTTTACGCATTAGTCATTATTCCACTATCTTTAAAGTACAGTACTATGAGCAGTTCTTATTAAGGAGTTTTGTTTTCCGTGAGTCCATAGAGTCCTATAAATTTCAGTCTCTAGGGTAATCCACTATCACTAGTCATTCAAAGTTTTAACATAATCATATACACAACCATTGGTTAGGGGTACTTACCTGGGCGGATTGGTGCCGGAGACTCGGTGCCATGCCTTCCAAATCATATAATTTTAGACAAAACATTTAAAACCATACTTTTAAAACATTTTGGGCCTCAGGCCCACAGCCGAGCCTTTGAACTTAGCTATGATACCACAATTGTAACACCCCAAACCCGGTCAACACACCACGACCGAATCTAGTATGTCACAGAGGAAATCGTTTGAAGAAAATAGGTTACCGGTTAAATTTTAGTGAAAAACTCTTTGTTGTTTTATGTTTATAGAAATCAGGTGCATGATTAGTAAAACCGATAGTTTACTTTTGAAATCCCGGAAGTCAATCTTTAAAACTTAGTTGTCGATCCATAAGTAGAAAAACGTGTATGTCATAAAAACCCGATTGATTCTTGCTTAGTTAATTTGAAATCGTTTGAATTAAGTGTGGAAAACTTAAGTTTGGAAATCATTTGTGTCCTATTATTAAGTGATCAGTACTACCTGATGGTAAAGTTTTGAAAACCTATGCGTTTTGTAGTTTAGAAAACTTGTGGTCAAATTATTAAATTATTCAAGTAGTTTACTTAGCTATGTTTAAAACAAAACCAAAGTATATAAATAATCCAAAAATATAATCTAAAAGGCCTTATTACAAACCCAAATAAAAATGAAAACCCAATTTAAATGAAATAAAGTACCTAAAGCAGAGTCCATGTAAAACCGAGTTTATTTAAGGAATGGCCACCTCGAGTCCTACCCGGCTCCTCATCCGCGATCTATGAATCACCTGAAAAGATAAGGGAGAAGGTGAGTCACCAAGACTTAGTGCATAAATCCTCCTCCCGGTTAATGCAACATACTTACACAAATCATAACCAAGCAATATAAATAATGCACCCCAAACCTAGCCATCCATAACTCCTTTTCTACCCCGTGTGGCACCAAACCACTGGTAGTGCCAAGCCACTGGTGACCCAAAGTTACGATATCCAATAATAATGTGGTGCCAAACCACTGGTGACCCAAAGTCACGAATAATCCATCTGTGGGGCCAACCCACGTTGTGATACCAAATCACTGGCGACAATCTCGTAATATCAAATGTGGGGCCAACCCACTGTGGTGCTAAGCCTCTAGGACGAGTCGCTATGAGGTGCCAAACCTCTGGTGACCCAAAGTCACAAAATATCAATAATCCAAGTGTGGGGCCAACCCAGTGTGATACCAAATCACTGGCGACGATCCCGATATGTCAACTGTGGGGTCAACCCACTGTGGTGCTAAGCCACTAGGACAAGTCGCTATGAGGTGCCAAACCTCTGGTGACCCAAAGTCACAAAATAATCTGTAGTACCAAACCACTGGAGGTGCCAAACCTCTGGTGACCCAAAGTCACGGATATCATCTTCCCCCTCCTCTCATATCACCCATCAGCATGCAATACTTATGCAAATCATGCCATTATGCCTTATTACAAATCACATAGCAAATATATCATAAATCATATTATCATGTATTATATAGCAAAAATCATATCGAAATGGACTTACCCGAATCCTTGCTCATACCCATAAGGTATCATATCAAGATCTACACTGTTTTCGGATTTTATCACATTTAAGTTATTAATATATTTACTTAATTATAAAGTGTATAAGTTACACACCTGTTATTAACGCAATCACTAAATCCCGACGACCCGATCTACTGCACTAGATCTCCTTGGCCCTACATTCGGCCAAACCCAAAAATCAGTAACAAGGCCATTTGGCTACACCACCAAATCCCGAAGGGTTAACGCATGAAACCCCAAACCTTACCTTAATGCTCTTCGAATCCTAGCCACCACCCAAAGTATGTGAGATTGGACCTTTTTCTACAATCGGCAATCATTAACACTTATCTTAATAGCCTTCGGCTTTTCAAATATCTAATGAAAAGACTGAACTAACATGGTTCCTTACCACTGACTTATCGAATATGATTATCAGAGAACGAGGGCTCAGATCTACCACTTCGCAATCCCGGAGATCCCTAAAAGAAACCAATCGCATGGTTGATTAAAACTCAAGACAAATGCCGAATTTTAGGCTTTTATCTACACATATCGACAGAGAAGAGAGGAAAGGAGTAATAGGATTTCAGCCATGGACACTTACCTTTTCTTATACCGATTGAAGAAGAACCAAAGAAGGTCTACTTTTGTTTGCTATTCGGCTAAAACCAACTAGAAGAAAGAATAGGGAGTTTCGGCTATGGTTGGTTGAAGACCAACAAATGAGATTCGGCTAGAGTGGAAAAAGAGAAAGAAAAAGAAAGTGAAAGGGGAGAGAAAAGATTCGGCAAGTGGAAGGAAGAAGAAGATTCGGCACAAGGTCTTGAGGAAAGAAAAAGATGAAAGGGGAAGGGGATGCTTTCGATTTTGAGCAAGAATGGAAGAAAGAAAAAGAGAGTTGGGGAAGATGATGATTCGGCCAACAACAAGAATGGAGAGCAAAGGAGAGGAGATTTTGGGAGAGTAAGGTTTCGTGTTTCAAATGAAATTGAGAGAAAAGCAAGTGAAAAATTCGGCTAAACGCCTAAGAAAGAAATCGGCAAAAGTCTAGGGTGCTTGTGGCTTTCGGTTTTCAAAAGAGAAAGAGAAAAAGCTCAAATGAAGGTTCGGCTAGGTGCTTCAAATGGTATTCGGCAAGTAACAAAGAAGATTCGGCTTTTGTTACACTATGGTGCACTAGGGAGAAATCGGCAATGCTTAAAAAAAATGGTTTTTGGCTTTGACACCAACAAAAGCTAGCTGAAATTGATCACCTAACCACTAAGGAATTTTGGCACTCCCCTCCACTTCAGCTTTCCCAAACCGAACACCCTTCCTAAGCAGGAGTTCAAAATTCGGCAACCACCCAAATTCTCTCCTGGCCAACAATTCAAATGAATTTGAATTCCACAATTTCCTAAATTTTCTCCTTGCCACCCATTTAAATAAATTTGACTTAGTCCATACTTATCTGACAGAGTTTGTGCTGAGTACAACTCTCACCCCTTATTGGCGTCAAAACAATAAGCAGAAAGTGAGGTTTCTGCTGCTCGAACCTGGGCCCTTCCTTCCCTGCATGTGGCGTCAATCATAAGGCTCTAAATGGCGCCTCCTTGCCACTTTACCAAGCCCAATCTTGTGCTAAAATCCCCCATGAATTACACTTAACCCCTAGTTCCTTCAGCTCCCTTTACTTAAAGCTTAAAAACAAAAATTTCCTGCAACTTGGGCCTACTCTAGACTTATAACTAGATCTTAAACACCACAAATAATAACACAACAGTCCAAACTCATGCAAAACAATTCAATCACAAATAACCCCTATTTCAGGATATTACAACAAGACATGAAAAACCCAATTAAACTTCGGAGGAAATTCGACTAGAGATCTTCAATCTTGGAGTGGATCTGCTTTCGAGATGATTCCAACAGCGTTCTTCGAGAAATTTCTGCGTTCTACTTTGTGTATCCCCTTTAGGTCTTCTTCCAGTGTGTTTTTATAGACTTTGAAATGCTAAAAATACCTAAAAATTGGCTTTTTCCACGTGAAAATGAAACAGGGTTTGATAGGGACACGGGAGTGTGAACAACCAGTGTAAAAATGCCCAGGCCCTGTGCAATACTGACATGGTTCGATATCAATACGGGTGGCCACACGGGCGTGTGGCCACCCTGTGTGACTAACATGGGCATGTGGCCAGCCCGTGTGACTAACATGGGCGTGTGGATCCTGGAAACAACTCTTTTTACTTGATTTTGGTTCGTTTTTCACTCCTTTCGCTCTCCTATGCTCACCTAAGTATAGAAACATGAATTAAAAGGATTAGGGGCATCAAATTCACTAACTTACATAATAATTCATCCATAAATGTATCAAGAATGAGATTAAAAACATGGTATTTTTATGGCTTATTAAATATCTCCACACTTAAGTGTTTGCTTGTCCTAAAGCAAAATCCTCAACTCACAATTAAAATTAAACTTTCTCAATTTATAATTCTAATCAATAATGTTTTATCATAATTCAAAAATAATCACACATTGAGAATTCAACTAAAAGAGTACTAAAGATTCAAAGAATCCAAGTCACACATTTTAAAAGCATGAAAACATAGGTATTTCCCCTTATCTAGATAATTACCTTTAATTCAAAACTGACAAGATATGACATCCTCACTAAAGATTCACTCAAATCACTCAAAGTGTTTAAGGTTCAAAAATTATGCACTCAAAAGTCAAACATAAAAAGTTATTACCATAGGCTTGCATGAAAATCAAATCTTCACCACTATAAAATGAGATGATACACAAATCAAAAGGTCTTTAAAGGGTTGTAATGGGGCTTGGGTTAAAGGTGTGGATAAAGGATGAACAAGAAGGTTAGAATCGAGATTGAATTGATAAATTACCTAACTAGAAAAATAAATTACTACTGAATAATTACATCCATTGAAATTATTAAAGAATAACACGAGCTTCTTCTTAGAATATGAAATTTTAAGCTCAGACCAAAGAACTAGTATATAAATATAAAATTTTTTTAACTTTTTTTAATGGATAATAAGATAAAATTTAACAACTAAAACAAAAGAACATAGTTAGGCAACTAACCAAATCAAATCTCGAAAAAAAGGGAGTCAATAAAACGAGAATAATTCTCAATGAATCAAAAATGAGTTATAAGTTAGTATTAATGGGTGAATCAAGAAACAGTTTGTTAGGCTCAAAGGGGTTCACTAAGGGTCAATTATAAAGGTAGGCTTTTAATGAGATAAGTGGGTTAAAACCTAAGTGCCTTTATCAACTCAGTATATCAAATCAAAGGTGTGGTCTCGACATGTATAATCAAAGTAAGTTCTAGAATAACCAATTAGTATTGACATGCTCATAACCGATAATAAAGTGAGCAAGAAAAGTGTATGCTTTAAAAGCTCAAAATCTTACAAAAATTACGATTTTTGATGTCAATCTTGAAAATCTCAAACTTCAAGGTAATATTTAAATTTAGGGAAAACAACCTAACAAATTTTAATTCTGAAAATAGACTTATCATGTTTGATTCTCTAATGTCTTAAAGTTTAAACAATCAATGCACAATTACCTATGAATTTAATCTAAAATAGATCAATGATAATCACAAATCAATAAGGATTTATTCTAATAGTAATATGAGAAAATTACTTAAACACAAGGCATAATTCAGGGATTTTCAAATAATCATATAAATAGCCTTCCCACACTTAAGATGTATATTGTCCTCAATGCACAAAAATAGATAATCAGAGTAGAAACAAATATCATAAGAGAGGGAGAGAACTGAAACTGCTCTGATAGTGGATGAAATTCCCAAAATAGTGAAAAGCAAAATTGTAGATAAATGTATATGTAGGGCATGATTCTGAGCAACTGATAAGAAAATAAAAACAATGCTAAAGAAGACTAAAGGGTTACGCGATTAGAAACAACCATAATAATAAATAGTTCAAAATATAAAAACGAAAGACGTCTAAAAACATAAAAATGAACATAAAAATAAAAATAAAATTAAAATTAAAATAAAAACAAGTGGACTCAATGGTCCTCATTATCAGACACATCAGTGGCATGAGCCGGCGGTACTGGAGGAGCAATGTGGAGATGCTGACAAATCTACTGCAAAGTCATATCAATACTGTCAAACCGCTGAACATAGTACTGATAAAGCTAGTAAAATCCTCGGAAGATACTCTTTGAAAGCTCGCAACAGAATGAACAAGTCGATGACTCAAAGGTGGAGGCTGTGGTGGATCCTCGTGATAGGGAGGAACATCATCAAGGAAGTCCATGGGTTCATTCTAAGAATTAGGATGAAACAATCTGTATTGAGGAGGATCAAATCCACGACGCCGCTTGATCATCCTCATGCGTATCATGCTCGAGATACCCTGAAGAGACATCTAGCCTACAAATGTGTGTGTGGAGGACTGCTCCGGTGTGTCGAGGAGACCGAAGTGTCGAACCAGATGAGTCACGTAAGGGCCTAAGCAGATGGGGCCCTTCCTGTGGCGGTCAGTCTAATGGAGGAAGGATAAAGCAATGAAGTACGCCAAATCAAATATATGTTCATGCGTCATACTCTATGGATAATAAGCGTCATGAGTGCTGACGACTCTGGTGCTCTCTCTCTGACATGTCAAAGTGTGACCTAGAAGGGCGTAAATGTATCGTAAGGCCGAAGAGAGAGAAGTCGCCTTCGAGCAACTTGTATAATATGGTGTTTGACTCCCTGTAAGCTTATTCCAACAATGTGATCGTAAGTGGTAGATGTGCCTATGAAGTCGAAGGAAGTCCTCGACGCTCATAAACTCCTCTGTCTAAAGGCTCATAGCTACATCGAACTCTGGAATGCTTATATGTCGCACCAAACCACCTAGGCAAAAAGTGATGGTGTTTGATTCATCATGAACTGTCATGACCTGCTGTACCAAAAATGTAGCACAGAACTCCAAGTTAAGCTCCCTGTAAGGGGGTTCGATAATGGTGAAGAACCTACCTCACGGGACTATGGCAATAATGGCGCAAATATCATCAGCTAATTGGACAGCTCCAATGCGGCCCAATTAATGCAGCATCGTATGCCGAGTGGTCGTACTTGATGGAGCTGGTATAAATCCTCTTGGGGGCCTGCTGAAAATCGAAGATAGGGATGGCAGGCCTCGGCAGATATGCTCGAAGAAGAGGTTATGCCGGGCCCCTTCCACTTTTTCGAAGCGGGGACGACGACCTTATACTTGACGTGTGTGTTCGTCATAATAAATCTGCAAGAAAGCGATCACAAAAATTAATTTGACGAACCATCTAAATAGAAATAAGATAAGAAAAGGGAAATATCTAAAATAAAACTAAGAAATATCATGTTACTACTAAACAAAAACTAATAATGAGCAAGAATAATCATAAAGAGGTATATTAGGAAGAAGAAAATAAAATATCAACAGAACCAAATAAGAATAATATATAATATAGTCAATATGAATAAGAATAAGCATGGGAATGATATCAATCTAATTTACCTATACTAAAGAGGAATCAATATCATCAAATATGGAAAAGAAAAAACAGATTAACATAGAAAACTAAAGAACAAAAACAACAAGTAGTAAAGTAATCTGAAATAAAATAAGAAATAAGAAATAAAAAACTAATAAATAGATAAATAAATATTAAATAAATAAAAGACAAGGGTAAAAGGGGACAAAACCGATGGTGGGTTACTGGTGGTCGGAGGTGCGACAATCGACTGGGGAAAAGTGAGGACGTTGGTAGGGGGTCGAGTCAGTTTGGGTCGGGGCGTGTAGGTCGGGTTTGCTAGGTGGACAGTGCAGGTTGGAGGAAGAAGGGAAGAAAAAGGGAAAGAGGAAGGGAGAAAAGACAAAGAAAGGAGAGGGGAAGGGGGTTGTCAGGTGGACGGGACTAGACGGCGAGGAGATGGGAAGGAAAAAGAAAAGGGTGAGGGGGTTTTGGTCAGGGGTGGTCAGAATGGGTAAGGGAGAGGTAAGGGTGGAGATGGGTATGGGAGAAGGGAGGATTAGTTAGGGAAGAAGGGAGAAGAGGAAAGAGAGAAAAAAGGAAGAAAGGGGAAAAGAGAGGGATAAAATATGGGGATTCGATGGGAGGAAAAGGGTGACGTGGTGGAGTCGGTGGCCGTAACGAGGGTGACAAGGGGCTTGCGGTGGCTAGGGTAAAGATGGGGGAAAAGACAAAAAAGAAGAAAAAGATAAGGGGTTAGGGATTATAATGGGTGACACGGTCTTTTAAGGCCTGTGTTGGGCCACACGGTCATGTTGCATGGCCGTGTGCAATGTTCTTTGCTTCTCCCACACCTGTGTGGTATCCCACACGCCCGTGTGACCGCACAAATGGCCATGTGGCTTGCCCGTGTAACCCTCTAACTTATTTTAAATTTGAAAAATTAAGCTTCAGTTTTCACACGGCCTAGGACACGCCAGTGTGTCTAGGCTGTGTGGTCCACACGGCCGTGTCGCATGCTCGTGTAGACTATATTTAGGCCGTGTCTCTGTCGATTTTTTGGAATTTAAGCTCCAGGATCCACACAGCCATGTCGGCAAGCCGTGTAACTCTCTATTGATTTCCTTAAAATTTAAAAACTAAGTCTCAGGATCCACACAGCCAAGGACATGCCCGTGTGTCCAGGCCGTGTGGGTTTTAAAATCACAAATATATATATTTAATTAATTTTGAAAATATCATAAAATAAAATTAGTAAATTAGGAATGTTAATGCTCGGGTTGCCTCCTGAAAAGTGCTTGTTTAGATTCTAAGCTCGACTTACCTCGTATTCGCTCAGTTACGGTGGTTCATGGGTTCGAAACTCCTCTTTCTCACTGTCGATTCTATTTTCAACATAAGGTTTGAGTCGAGTAATATTTACTTTAAAAGTTCTGAATTTAGAATGATTTACCTTGACTGTGCCGTATGGGAAAACATTCAATACCATGAAATGAGTTGCTCCATTTGTATAAACCTCTAAATTAGCAATTCGAGGATCTGTTTCATCCAACAGCACCTAGTCTCCAGCTTTAATATGGTGTGTTCCTTCCTTATGCTCGTCATGGCGTCTCTTTGGTTCATCGTGTATACTCGGTTTCCTCTTGACGTGTGTCTGCCATTCATTTAGTTCATCGATCTGTAATCTTTGTTCCTCATGAGTCGTTCTGTGTTTGTCACATGGGATAGAATGTGGCTTCATCACTTTCTTCCTAGGGATTTCTTACAAAGAAGTTTAAACCACAATGTTATTCATATCAATAGAGCTTGTATAGTAATCTCGATTACTAGATATTTTAGCAGAATCACAAGCCTAAAGAGTGATTGTGTCATCTCCTACACGAAGTATTAGTTCACTTGTACCAACATCAATGATAGTTCTAGCAGTTGCTAAAAAAGGCCATCCGAAAATTAAAGGTACGTCATTATCCTCATCCATGTCTAGAACAATAAAGTTAACTGGGAATATAAATTTATTGATTTTGACAAGAACGTCTTCAATAATACCCCTAGGAAATCTAATGGTTCTATCAGTTAATTGGATACTCATCCTAGTTTGTTTGGGTTTCCCAAGACCTAGTTGCTTAAACATTTTATAGGGCATGACATTAATACTTGCCCCTAAATCAGCCAAAGCATTATTAACATTTAAACTACCAATTAAACAAGGAATTGTAAAACTCCCTGGATCTTTCAATTTGTTGGGTAGTTTATTCTATAGAATGGCTGAGCAAACTGCATTTAGCTCCATATGCGACGAATCATCTAACTTCCACTACTTTGCTAAAAGCTCTTTTAAAAATTTGACTGATTGGGCATCTGCGAAAGAGCTTAAACGGTAAGTTAATATACAACTTTTTCAATAGTTTAATGAATTTACTGAATTGTTCATTTGTGTGGTCCTTCCTTGTTGCATTTGGATATGGCACACGAGATTTGTATTCCTTACCGACCGAATCTTGCTTATTTTGGCTTACCTCAACCTTACCATTACTTACCACAATTTCTTACCTTAGTTCTGGTTTAGTTTCAACTAACCCTTCTTCATCTCGAACCGTAATTGCATGAAGCTGCTCTCTTGGGTTAGTTTCGATGTTTCAAGGCAAGCTGCCCTATCTGGTTTTCGAGTCTTTTAATTGACACTTGTTGATTCTTAAGTGCGGTTTCAGCATTTTAAAAATGGGTTTCTGACACCGAAATAAATTTCGTCAGCATCTCTTCAAGGTTTGGCTTCTTCTCTTGCTGGGAGGGGGGTTGTTGGAAGCCTAGAGGGGGTTACGGTCTCTGATTTCCTTTTCCACCCCAAGAGAAATTGGGGTGCTTCCTACAACCTGCATTATAAGTATTACTATAGAGATTATTCTGAGGTTTAGAATTATTAGCCATATAGTTAACTTGTTCGTCTTCTGTGCAAAGGTTGTAAAATCAATTTTCTGGATGGTTCCCTTCTCCATTTGCGTCGCATTGCATCATCGGATGTACCAGTGTAGAATCATAAAAACCATCAATCTTTTTATTCAAGAGTTCTACCTGGTCCGATAACATGGTGAATGCATCAATGTTAAAAACACTGGCTACTTTCATCGGTTTTGTCCTCATAACTTGCCATTGATAATTATTCAGTGACATCTCTTCTATAAACTCGTAACCCTCCTCAAGTGGTTTATTATTCAAAGTACCTCCAGCGGATGCATCGATCAATTGCCTAGTTGAGGGGTTCAAACCGTTGTAAAAAGTTTGAACATGTAGCCATAGAGGTAACCGATGGTGAGGGAACCTTCTCAATAAGTCCTTATACCTCTCCCATGCATCATATAGGGTTTCCAAATCCATCTATATGAAGGAAGAGATATCATTCCTCAACTTGGCCATCTTGGCCGGTGGAAAGTACTTCAACAGAAACTTTTTGGTCATTTTCTCCCATGTAGTGATAGACCCTCGTGGTAAAGAGTTCAACCATTGTTTAGCTTTATTTCTCAACGAGAAGGGAAATAACCGAAGGCGAATGGCATCATCAGAAACGCCATTAATCTTGAAAGTGTCACAGTACTCCAGAAAGTTAGCCAAATGGGTATCTGGATCTTCATCTTGCTAACCATCAAACTGAATAAATTGTCGAATCATCTGAATGGTGCTCGGCTTCAGTTCGAAGTTGTTTGCAGCAATGGCCAGTGTTACAATACTAGATTCAGCCCCAGCTAAATTAGGCTTGGCATAGTCGTACATAGTACCAGGAGCAGGATTCTGATTCACAAGATTCGCGGCAACCATAAGAGGTAGCAGATTATTTTGATTTTCAGCCATCTCCTCGGTAATACTGGTATCATCCACTTGCTCTTCCTCTATATATTGTAGACTTCGCCTTATTTCTATACTATTTATGCGAGCAGTGCTTTCAATTTCACTATTAAATGATAGAGGTCCTGACGGGTTTCTTCTAGTCATAAACTAAAGATACCTGCCAGAATCAAAACAAAAGAAAGATTAGAAGACAAAAAATAAACTAAAAACAAAAAATAAAAAAATTACAGAAAACAAAAAAAAATGGCTAACGTAATAAAAATTAAGTGTTCCTAATATTCTAGTCCCCGGCAACAATTCCAAAAACTTGTTGACGTCACGAACTAACTAAAATACGACAAAGGCAAGTGCACCTATCGAATGGTGGCATAGTTATGGTGATTCGGGAATATCGTATCCACAAGGACTAAAAGTAGTAGTATTTACTATCTTTTTATTATCTAGCCTATAATTAAATGGATTGTTTTTAATTTAAAACAAACTAATTAATTGTGAATGCGACAGAGAGTGAAGAAAGTAATCGAATAAACCAATGACAAAGACAATATCCAAGGAAGAATCCACCTAGACTTCACTTATTATTATGACTATAAATTAAATGATTTATTCACTTGTCTTGATCCGTAGAAATCCCTAATTTATGCTAATATCTCTTTCAAGAATAAAAACAACTGACACTAGGTTGATTAATAGAAATCTCTTTCTAATTAAAACCCCTATTGTCGCATTAACTCGATCTATGGATTTCCTTATTAGATTTGACTCTAATCCAACAGATTTATGTTGTCTTATTTCTAGGATTGCAATCAACTCCACTTAATTATGATAGATTTACTCTTAAGCAGGGACTTTTGCTCCACTGATTAAGCACATCAAACTTGGATTAATATCTTGAAAATATTAGGCAAGGATTAAGAACACATAATTAAGAACAAGAAAAAGTATTTATCATGTAATTCAGATAATTAAATAATCAAATCCATCATAGGTTTCATCCTCCCTAGGTATTTAGGGAGTTTAGTTCATACTAATAGAAGAAAACATCTCAAAATAAGAATAACAACAAGACATGAAAAACCCAATAAAACTTCAAAGGAAATTCGTCTGGAGATCTTCAATCTTGGAATGGATCTACTTCCTAGATGATTCCAATGGCATTATTTGAGTAATTTCTATGTTCAACTCTGTGTGTCCCCTTTAGGTCTTCTTCCAGTGTGTTTTTATAGACTTTGGAATGCTCAAAATACCTAAAAATTGGCTTTTTTCGATTGAAAATGAAACAGGGTTCGATACGGACACAGGTGTGTGATCAGCCCGTGTAAGAATGCCCAGGCTGTGTGCAGTACTAACATGGTTCGATATTGACACGAGCTAGCACACGGGCATGTGGCCAGCCCGTGTGGAATGCCTAGCCCATGTGGATCCTGAAAATAGCTCTTTTTGCTCAATTTTGGTTCATTTTTTGCTCCTATCGCTCCCCTATGCTCACCTAAGTATTGGAACATGAATTTAAAGGATTAGGAGCATGAAATTCACTAATTCACATAATAACTCATCCAAAAATGCATAAAATTTGGGATTAAAAACATGTTATTTTTTATGGCTTATCAGTGAGTCTAGCTATACATGCCATATTATTACCTGTGATAGTGTGATATCTCCCAACTCTGATGAAATTGTTTTGTTGAGGCAAATATGCTTTCCCACCGAGCTAGTTTCAAAAACACTGAAAGTGATACTAAGATATTTGAAAATGTGTTTGTGATGAGTCGAAACTTGGAAAGGTATGAATAAGGATTCATGATATGTATGTGATGATGTACAAAATGATATGACCATAAGTTGATAAATATGTATAAAATGTCATTGTTCCATTTGAACGTTGTATTTCAATGGATTATGGTGATTTTATGAAACAGATAAAATGTTTTAAATTTTGTAAAAAGGATTTAGCCTGGAAGGGTAATCCTGAATTCAGCCCTCTTGAGTATATGTTATGAAACGGATTTAGCCCGGACGGGTAATCCAGACTAAGCCCTTTAGAGCATACATTACTGAAAGGATTTAGCCTAGACTAGCAATCCTGTTATATCATATGTGGCTCGAGAGTGTGCTCTATGAATATGTGCCAAAAGGGCACTTTTGAATATGAATTGACGGATTGTTGACATGCATACCTTGAGTATACTGCTTGATTATCCATCGAAATTACAATAGTTCAATGGAAATTATTCTTGAAATATGGAAAGGTGAAATGAAATGAAAGTTTATATTTTAATAAGCTCATCCATGTTTGTTTGACATTCATATGATGTTATGTACCTAACTTGTTTGATTAAGTGAATGCGAAAGGTAAACTTACTCAAAATTTATGGAATGTATGTTTAAGTACACTTGTTTGAATAAAGATAATCAGAAAGTTCGTGTAACATAAATATGTATGTTAATTAGTTTGAAGTGAATTATATGATTGTGAAGATATTATGTTGATGATGAATGCTAAGTTCTATGTCTATATTTATGAGAGTCGAGTTAGAGGCTTTACGACCTCACCCCTTTACCAATGTGGTATTTTATAATGAAATTTCACAAGATTTAAGTTGAATGAGCTCACAAGTAAGAGACTAAAGAGTTCAGTAGCGAAATAACTAATAATGTAGTTAGAGTTAAGAATAGTTTGAAAAGTGAATACAGTTCTGGAAAAGATGCCAAGTTATTCTAAAGATCAGTTAGATTTCGTGATGTCATGGACAAAAAAAAAGTTAATCTCGGCTAATCGACTCATTCAGGTATGATGTCTAAAGTATGTATTTGCTGGAATTTCTTCCGAATTGATTTTCGTTAGTGAATGGAATAATACGGGATTAGTGATGACAGAATTAGTCAGGGAAATGGTATTTGAATCCTAAAGATGTCTGAGTGTAACAGCTGTAATTGAATAGATTATGATGATATCTCCTGGGTATTTTATGTATTCATTTGTCCTAGAGATATATGTGATTGTTCGTTTTCTGATGGAATTCTTATCGTATCAAATGCTAGCAGATTATAATGATAGATGAAAGTGTTGTTAGTCTGGTTGGTTGATGAGCAGCATTTCTTATCCCTCTCTTTGGGATTCTATTCTATTATGTTTGGAATAAAAGTTGTTGGTGAAAATTTATGTGAGGCTATTCTTCTGTTTCTACTGAATGTTGTTTTGTTTTATATATATTTGGAAAATATATTATCTCTGTTACAATTGATTCCAGAGCGTATAAGCATTATTTTTCTTCTGGTTTTCTCTAAGGAATCATTAAGATCTTTATTATCTTCATATGAGTTATATTCTCGGACTTCCAATATGATATCGCATCTTGGATTTCTTTATCTCAGTTTCTTATCATCCTTATTTCGTAAATTTTCAATCATGGCTCATCTTTAAAGTGTGTTCTTTGGCTTGTGATAACTATGTCTATTATGGTTGCATTTCTGGTTCGGTCATAGGAACATGGTGATTCTGATATCAGGATTTCTCTAATTTTCGTGAAAGAAATTGACATCGACAAAGGTATAGATAGTAGAAGCTCAAGCTCAAATTGTACGATGGTTTTCTTTTCTCAGGTAAGTTTGATTAAGGTCAATGAGTTCAATCAGGATATTTTGTTTCCTTGAGCTAATGCAGTTGTAAAGATCTTTGACTAGCATGTGAGAAAATTTTGAAAGATTGTATGTTTGAGTTGTTTTAACAGCATGAAGAAAGGAGTATTTTGATGTGATATTATTTGATAGTAGAGATCGACTCAGTTGTTTTTATCTGAGCGAGCTGGTTACTTAGTTGAAAAGTATTTTGAGTTATATGCATTTAAGTTTATCCTCAGGTAAGAAGATAAAAATCTTGTACATTCATGGGTGAATAGACAGACAGTTTGAAGGAAGAATTCATATTCTAGAAAGTATGATACGGAGATATACTTATTAAATTTGTTCTAATCGAATGATGTCGGTATGAGTTAAAGTTGTTCTGATTGATAAAGTTATCACATTTGTGAAAGTTTGAATTGTCTGTTGTATGTTAGCAAAGTTGAAAACTGATGAAGGCGTTATTAACCGAAACACTGGTTCTGGGTTTTGTTTGAATTGAGTAAAGAATTCGTAATTTTTCAGTGATGCACTATTGAATGGTTTGGAATGTGTTTTAATACAAGAATGTAAAGTGATAGTTTATGCTTTCAGACAATTAAAGTAACATGAAAGGAACTGTCTGACGAGTGATTTAGAGTCGGCCACTTTTTTATGTCAATGTTGAGAATTTTATGACATTGAGTTTAAAGTATCTAATGTCACAGAAAGAATCTGAATTTAAAACAACATAGATGGCTTGAACTATTAAAAGACTGTGAGCAGTTATCGATTAACCTTTGGGAAAGCAGATATAGTTGCAAATGCTTGAATCGAATACCTTTGATTACTGTAACACCCCTAACCCGTGCCCATCACCGGCTTAGGGTTAAGAGGTATTATAGATCAAACACAACATCTAACTAACATTCCACAACTCAATAAACATTCATTATCGAATAACATTCATTAACATACACAATGTCCCTTAAATAGGGCTATAAGACCTTAAACATGCTTTAGAAAAGGTTTGGGACTGAAGCAATCAGATTTGCAAACTTTAGGAATCACTTAAAATTTTCAAGCATTCAGGGATCACACGCCCGTGTGAACTGGCTGTGTGAAATCTAGAGGGGTTACTGTCTTGGGTCACATGGCCAGCCTCACACCCATGTGTCAGCCCGTGTCCCATACACGGCTAGTAGACATGCCCGTGTGTCTAGGCCATGCCAAACCTGTAGGGTATACTGACTTAATTCGAAGGGCTACCCTAGGGGACACACGACCGTGTACCAAAGCCCTGTGTCACAGAAGGTCAAGCCACACGTCCGTATGCTCGGCCATGTGGAGTGAAAATAGGCTTGTTGAAGCCACATTTCTCACCCTTCTCAAGCATACCTAAAACACCATATTTCATGCCATTTCAATACATTAATAAGCAGCCAAACCATGCTATTTCATGCACCAAACTTACAATACCAATTCTATCCATTTCATCAACTCAAATCAATACTATTTGTACAATCAAACACATACCAAACTAGAATGATTCATTCCTCATTACTCTCTTATTCAATCATATACAAAAGTACATATCATACTCATCAATACAACCTATTTCAATATGTATTTTTACTACCATTAATCACACTCAAAGCTTGACTCATAAATTATCTATTAGCCATTCACTTATCAAGTCTAAAATCATGCTTTTCATAAGTAAATACTCGTCATATACCAAATGACCAAATGATCAACTTCAATCATCACCAACCTTACCAAATTATGTCACTATACAAGGCAATTTACACATCAAACATAAGTCATTAATAATCCATATAAAATGGCCAAATACATTACCAAAATCTTTATAAAAAAATACTTAAGCAAATACATGCCATATAACCAATATCATAAAGCTCATAAGTACCAAACCATAGCTGGATAGTGTGATGAAATCTCCGTTGACTTCCAACCCTCCGAAACTTTATAAACATTGAAAAGAAAACAAAGTAAGCTATAAAGCTTAGTAAGCTCGTATCTTAATAAACTTAACATAACAAATAATTGCAATTCAATGTCATAAGTATAATATTCTATCTCACATGCCAAAACATAAACTTTTCTCAAGTTTATAACATGTTCTCATATCAAATTACCACCATTCAATAATATAATCACTTACATAGCTAACTTTAGCTTTCACAAGTTTAATCAATTCAATTCCCATATAACATTCAATTCATACCTTCATATAGCCAAATGAGCACATTTTGAAAAATAACATATTTACACATATCTTTCTTGTATAAATCACATACCATCATTTATATTCATACTCATCTTTCATTCACAAGAATCATACAACTTCTTTCATACCTAAATCAAATAACTCATTCACATAGTCATTTGCTTCTCTACATTGCCCGTTGAACCATTTGGAATTGATAAGGATACTCAGATAGCATGTAAAGCTCGTACAATGCTATATCCCAGATATGGTCTTACATGTTATCACATATCGATGCCAATAGCCTAGCTAGGGTCTTACGCGATTTATATATTGATGCCATTGTCCCAGACATGGTCTTACACGAAATCACACAACGATGCCAATGTCCTAGACATGGTCTTATACGTAATCACTTATCAATGCCAATGTCCTAGACATGGTCTTACACGAAATTATATATCTATGCCATATCCTAGATATGGTCTTACACAAAGTCTCGTATATCGATGCCATAGCCCAGCTAAGGTCTTATACAAAATGATGTACTGCTATGGTCCAACCATGGTCTTTTCCACCGATTCGTCTTTCATTACGAAACGATCATGTTCGATCCTGCATTTCTACTTATTTTGAACATTTAATTTATGTTCCACAATTAAATCAATTATATGAATACATTCATACTATCATTCATCAATTTCATAAATATACATTGAAGTTCGATTATACGAACTTACCTTGATCGTTAAAACGACGGAATGGATCGACTAGTCCGATACTTTGCTTTCTCCCCGTTGTAGATCCAAATCTCATTTTTCTCAATCTATATAATAACAAAATTTTCTTATTTAATCTCTAATTCACTCAATTTAACACAATTTACACATTTTGTCAAAATTACACTTTTTCCCCTAATGTTTTTCATTTTTCACAATTTAGTCATTATCACATAAAATTGCAATTTCATTCATTTTAGTACAGCCCATGTATTGATGAACTTCATACATGCTAAAACAGCCCATATTTTCAATTTATTCATACTATTGACCACATAATTTCATAATTTCACAAATTAGTCCATAATTTGTATTTTTACTCAAAATCACTTTGTAAAATATGTAAAACTATCATCTAACTTCCATATTTCATCATCAATCATCAAAAAGCATGAATATTCATCAATGGCATCTCACAAAATCTTTAACAGTTTCTCAAATTAGTCCCTGGGCTAGCTAGGCTAAGCTGCAATGATCTCAAAAACGTAGAAATTCTTAAAAACGGATCAAAATCCATACCTAAATATAAAAAAAATGTTGGCTGAACCTAGCTCATCCATGGCTGCCATTCTTTTCAAATTTTGGTGGAAGGGATGATAAAAATAAGGATTTTGGCTTTTGTTTTATTAATATTAACCTTTATTAACTATTTACTTAATTATCCTTTAAAAAAACTAGTAATTACCCCAATTGCCACTCCAATATCATCCACTATATCATAAATGGGCTATTCTCCACATAAGGACCTCCATATTTAAATTCTATAGCTATTTGACACCTTTAGCTTATAGAACATAACTTTTACGCTTTACGCGATTTAGTCCTTTTTACCTAATTAAGCCTTTAAACGGTAAAATTTCTTTATAAAATTCTCACACAATACATAATAAAATATTAAAATAAATATTTTGACTTTGGATTGTGGTCTTGAAATCACTGTTTTGATTAACCCTAAAAACGGGCTGTTACAACTCTCCCTCCTTAGGGATTTTCGTCCCTGAAAATCTTATCATAGAATAGATTAGTGCTTTGCTTTCACCAGCCTCAGATTTCTCAACTCTTTAATCTCACGAGCTAAGATTCTGATTTGTTCTTTGCTATATGTCATAACAAGTTGAGTTTCTACTTTTGAAAGATATACTATAGATAAAGGATCTTATATGTATCATCATGTCATATATATAATAAACACATTATGGATCTTCTCAAGTTCTGACAGTAATCTCATACGGCCTCATTCTCTCCATAATCTCATACAGCTAGATAAATCACGAATTCAACTTCTCTTTATAACTAAATCGAGAAATTTTATTTCCACAATAATACTTTCACAAATACTCAGTTTTCTAATTGAAATTCAATGCTTTTACATATCAAGTCCACATATGTTTTCTGTCAATCTGAAACTACTTTTAGACAGTCACATATTACTTTCTTTTCACCTTAGTCTTTCTAATCTCATCGACTCAATAATTATTTTTATCAAAATTCAATTCAACACAACAGAGTTCAATAATTACAACCATTTCATACTCATACAGTGCTATCTTAATACTCATCTCATAACTATTATTATACGCAAACTTATTCAACAGTAAATATCTTTCTCAGTTGCTTTCAAATTTTAAAACACAATAATGAAACATTACCTTGTGAATCTGAACATCTCCCTCAAATTAGCCATTTGTTGAAGAATGTAATGCAATGCTAAATTGAAACCGTTTATCTAAAGCTTACTATAATTTTCTATCAAATCACAATATATGTAATAGTCCGGTTTATACCCTAGTTGGAACAGTGGTTTCGGGACCACAAATCCGAGTCAGTATAATATTTTAATATTATTTTATGTGCTTATGATATGTGATTAAGCATGTGTTAAAGTTCTGTAAGTTAATTTGTCCATTTGTGTGCTTAAATTGATAAAAGGATTGAATTGCATCAAATGCAAACTTAGCATGCTATTTGTTAAGGTATCAATGTGTTGTGGCTTATTAAAGGTGGAGTCCTTATGTGGATATTATACCTTTATTCATAGTAGTGGACATTTATGTCCATCTTATGAATGAATTTTATAAGTATTATTAAAGGTTAATTATGTCATTTGTGCATTAATATGTGTTATATTAAAAACAAGTTAAAAGATGGTGCAAATTCATGTGTTCTTCCACTGAAAAACAAACAAAAGAAAAGAAAGAAAAAGAAGTTAGGTTTCGGCTAGCTTTTGATTCAAATTCAAGATCAAGAATCGAGGAAAATGGACTTAGATTGCGGGAAAGCGAAAGTAACTGAGTAGCCATTTCCATTCTGATAGATCGAATCCGGGTAAGTCACTATGCAAATAAACATACTTGTATGAATTTCTAAATGCTCATATGAATAATAATGATAATGAATATTTATGAGAGGTTGTGCATATGAATTACGAGATAAGGTCGATATAGCAACAATGTCCAAGTAGTCCCGTTCGAACCTAGGAATAGATAGGTTTAGCTATGTCATGACACAGGTATCTGTTCTGTTTTATCATGTAAGACCACATCTAGGATGTTGGCGTTGATTCGAGATTTCGTGGAAGACCATGTCTTGGACGTTCGCATCGATATGAGCTTTACGTGTAAGACCATGTCTGGGACATCGGCATCGTATTGATTCATGTAAAACCCTGTCTGGGACAGTAGCATCGATATCTGAGTGCATATAAGACCTCGTCTGGGACGTTGGCATTGTACGACTATTTCGAGCTTTCTGAATATCCTACTAGATTCCTAACGGTTCAACGGGCAAGTCTGTGATACAAAATGGCCATGTAAATAGTAAATCCATTACAGGTACGTTGATTCATACACTAAGTGTGTATATAAGGTAAGTTCCTATGTGATCTTACTATAATGATTTTGTATATTTGGATAACATTATGAGATGTGATAGTAAGCATGAAAGAGCTTTGTATATATGACACTTTTGAATTGATGAATGTGGCAAATATGGCCAAGTACATGGACCAAAGTCTATATATATGATAATTTGCTAAGTGATTTAAATGTGCCAATGTATCTATGAGTATATATGCCCTCTATGCTAGGTTTGTTTGTATATTGACTTACTAAGCTTTTGGAAAGCTTACTCCGTGTGTGTGATTTCTCTGTTTTATAGGTTGTCAAAGCTACTGAAGACTCGAGACCGTCAAGGATCATCATCACACTAATAAACTCATTTTGGTACACTTTGAAAATGTATAAAGCTAGATATGGCATGTATAGGCTAGTAGTTTGGTATATGTTGTTATATGAACTTAGCCATGGGATTTGGCCAGAGATGAGTTGAGATTATGCATTATGATCATGATATATGAATCATGTTTTGGCATGGCTAGTTGATTCATGAAATGATCAAGCTTTTGAGTTAAGCAAATGAATGTATTATACTTTTGTTATATGTTTTGGTCTTGGAAATTGGCATTGTTGAAATGGTTATTGAATGTATAGATTGAATGGTTAATTGGTATGTTCTTGCTTGACATATGGGTCTGAAATGAGTTGGTTGACATTACTTGTAGGTATGACCCAAATGGGTGGAATTTTGGCCTTGAAAAGGGCTTATAATGTCACACGGTTGTGGCACACAAGCGTGCCTAGTGACCGTGGGCTAAGTATATAGCTAGCAGAAGAGTACACGGCCTTGGCATACGGGCGTGTCTGCTGCCTAGTAGCCATGTGATTTTTGATAGGATCGACCACGGTCTGAGTACATGGGCGTGCTTAGTGGTCGTGGAAGGTAAGTCAGTTTCAACCACGGGGTGGACACACGGAGGTGTCTAGCAGCTGTGGGAGGCACACGGCCTGCCCACACGAGCGTGTAACCCCTGAAACCTAGAAAAGTTTTAATTTTTCATGAAATTTTGTATGTGATTCGGTTTAGTCTCGACCCAGATTTATAAACATGCTTAAGGTCTCATTGACCGTATTAAGGGACATTACCTTTTAGATTGATGGATGAATGTATGAATTTCTGTAAGTGTTTTCCAATCTGTCTGGTAACGCTCCTAACCCTAATCCGGCGACACACATGGGATAGGGGTGTTACAATATAGAATTCAGGTCTCCGCCCGGAATAATGGAGTCTGGCACACTGTGATATGAGAATCCCTGATATTTATAACTCAGCTAATCTATCAAAAGAGAAATTTGTAAGTACGAAGATAAAATATTCAGACTTCTTCAAACAGTCAACAATAGTTCATATAACATCTGTCTTTTACAAAATTCATCGAAATTCTATTTCATTAATACTCAGATAGCAACACATGCTGTAACAATCTTGAAAACACTTGGTGATTAGCATTAGCTTGTTGATAGATCAGACAGTTGGATACAAAGTTAGAAATATCGTGTTTCACGCTCATTCACTAATACAACTGCCTCAGATTATTGTACATCTTAGTACTCCACGAATTAAAAAATAATTACCACTGTGAGCCATATGTAACAATTGTTGCATAATATCTGGAATTCTCTGTACACAAACTCTATCTTGAAACAATAAACAATCATCGGTCCCAATTTGAAATTTTCTAAATCATGAGTCAATTTATGTTGAATCCCTTTTTAGCTTGCTATTCACTGATACATTTCTAAATTTCACAAATTAGCTGGATGCTTTTAACACAGCTAATATATATCTATCATCCGATTAGATTAATCGTATAATCATCACTCGTAAAACACACAGAGGTTTCTTTGTAACACCCCTAACCCGTAACCATTGTCGGTTTAGGGTTAAGAGGCATTACCCGACAATCTAAAACTAATACGAACATTTCATATTACAAACCATCAAATGCAATCAAAGCGTCCCTTAAATAGGTCAACGAGACCTTAAACATGCTTTAGAATAGAGCCAGGACTATACCGAACACATACGGAAATTCTCAAAAATTTAAAAAATTTTTTCAGTTGCAGATGTCACACGCCCGTGTGGGCAGGCCGTGTGCCTCCAACGGCCTCAAACAAGCCCGTGTGTCTAAGTCGTGTCAAAACAGGGCATACATACTGACTTGTCCACACGGTTGTGGACACACCCGTGTGCCTCACCCGTGGTCGCTACTGACTTGCACCACACGGCCAGTCACAAGCCTGTGTGCTCAACCGTGTGGGCAATTATAGGCCATTTTCAAAGCCAAAATGCCACCCACACTTGGGTCATCCCTATAAGCACATACAAGCATTATTTCATACATAATTGGCATCCAAAATCATGTCCAATGATCAACATATCTTCCCATTCAATCTCATTTCTAAGCATACCAACTTATATGCCATATAGTTCAACCAATTCACAATTAAACCATGTATGTGATAAACCATCATTTATACATATTTTTTACCCCATACTTGGCTTATTTTTGGATGAATACTTATTAGATTTAATGAATTCGATGCTTCTAATCCTTTAATTTCATGTTTCACTCAGGAGAGCTTAAGAAGCCGAAAAGAACGAGGGCCTACCTCAGAAATCAACACGGCTGTGTGTGACGAGCAGAATTGAGCACGGCTGAATCCATCACGCACGAGCATGTCCCTGCAGAACCCAAGTTTAATCCTATTTAGAAAGGCTACTTGTGGGCCAAGAAAGGCGTTCCAAAGCCTATATAAACACCCTAGGGGGCAACCTAAAAAGGGACACCGAGGAGAAGGCAAAAAATACTCCAAGACAGCCATCGAGAATAGCTTAGGAGAAGGATCTCCATCAAGACTGAAGATCTCACATCAAGTTCTTTAAAAGTTTTTGGGTTTTCTTATGTTTTGTTGTTTTCCCTATTTTAAGATGTTTCCCTTTATCAGTATGAACTAAATCCCTTAAATACCTGAGGGGATGAAACCTAAGTTGAATCTTATTATTTTTTTATTTATAAGATAAATACTTGTTCTTATTCTTAATTGTGAGTTCTTATTCTTGTTTGATAATTCATGTTATTAATTCAAAGATGAATGTGCTTATTCAGTGGAGGAAAAGTCCCTGTTTAAGAGAAGATTAACACAATTAAGCAAAGTTGATTGCAACCCTAGAAATAAGGCAACGAAAATCTACCAGATTATAGTCAAATCTAATAAGGGGATCTATTGATCGAGTTAATGAGACAATAGGGGTTTTAATTAGAAAAAGATTTCAATTAATTAAATTAGACTCAGTAGTTTTTAGTCTTGAAAGAGATATTAACATAAATCGGGGATTTCTACGGATTAAGTCATGTGAATAAATCGTATGAATCAAAAGTAATAAGTGAAGTCTAGGTGGATTCTTCCTTAGGTATTGCCTATCTCATATAAGTTGTCTAAAATTATTTTCCAAATTCACTCTCTGTCACGTTCATAATTATTTAGTTAGTTAAATTTAGATTAAAAATAAATCCCCTTAATTACTAGGCTAGATAATAAAAAGATAGTTATTACTAGTAATTTTAGTCCTTGAGGATACGATATTCCGGACTCATCACAACTATAATACTGTTCGATAGGCGCACTTGCCTTTGTCGAAATAATAGTTAGTTTCGAGACCATCAAGTTTTTGGCACCGTTGCTGGGGACTAAGATATTAGGAACACTAAAGTTTTATTACTTTAGCCATTTTATTTATTTGTAATTTAATTTTTATTTTTGCTAATTTTTCTTTTATTTGCTTCTGGCAGGTAATTTTAGTTTATGACTAGAAGAAAGCCGTTAGGACCCTTTGATTTTTGACAGTGAAATTGAAAGCATAGCTCGCAGAAAGCGAAGAGAGATAAGGCGAAGCCTACAATACATAGAAGAAGAGCAAGAAGACAAAATCAATACTACCAAAGAGATGGCTGATAATAATCCGCTACCTCTTGTGGTTGCCGCAAACCCAGTGAATCAAAATCCTACTCCTCGTACTATATATGATTATGCTAAACCTAATTTAATAGGAACTGAATCAAGTATTGTTAGACCTATTGTTGCTACAAATAATTTTGAACTAAAACCTAACACTATTCAGATGATTCAACAATTTGTTCAGTTTGATGGTTTGCAGGATGAGGATCCAAACAATCACTTGGCAAATTTTCTTGAGTTTTGCGACACTTTCAAGATTAATGGTGTTTCTGATGATGCCATTCACCTTCGGTTGTTTCCCTTTTCATTGAGGAACAAAGCTAAATAGTGGTTGAACTCGTTACCACGAGGATCAATCACTACATGGGAACAAATGGCCGAATTTTTTTTTTAAATATTTTCCACCTACTAAAACGTCTAAGTTGAGGAATGATAACTCTTCTTTTGTGCAGATGGATATAGAGACACTTTACGATGCATGGGAGATACAAGGATTTACTAAGAAGGTGCCTTCACCATGGGCTACCTTGTGGCTACAGTTTCAAACCTTTTACAATGGTGTAAACCCCTCAACTAGGCAGTTGATTGATTCAGCCACCAGTGGAACTCTAAATAAAGAGACCCCTGAAGCGGCTTATAAGTTTATAAAGGAGATGTCACTGAATAATTATCAGTGGCAAGTTACGAGGACAAAGCCAACAAAAGCCGCCAGTGTTTTCAACCTCGACGCAGTGAACATGCTATCAAACCAGGTAGAACTCTTAAGTAAGAAAATTGATGGTTTGTGTGGTTCTTCGCAGGTACATCCAGTGATGCAGTGCAATACAAATGGAGGAGGAATGAATAATACAAAATATCCATCCTACAACCCTGGCATAGAATGCGAACAGATGAACTATATGGGTAATAATTCCGGCAAAGCTGAAGAAAGAGCGCTTAGACGCACTATATGGTAAATTTCTTGAACTTTTTAAACAATTACATATTAACTTACCTTTTTTTGAAGCTATTTTGTAGATGCCGACATTCGCAAAATTCCAAAAAGAGCTTCTAACAAATAAAAGGAAGTTTGAAGAGCTATCAACCGTAGAACTTAACGACAAAATAAGCTACCAACCAAATTGAAAGATCCAGGAAGTTTCACTATTCCCTGTTGATACGGGCCGGCTCGGGGTGAGTCGAAACGTATGCGGGTTGCCCAATCGTCTACGAGGAGGGATGAAGCCTTAGGAAGATATTCAGAAAATATGGATGAATTTGCGGAAGCTTAAGTGAATAAATTAGGTGATGGTTCGGTTTGGAGGAACAAAATAAAAATAAAAATAGATAAAAGATAATTTTTATGGAAGCGGATAAACGAACTTAAACGAGAAGCGATTTAGCACTAAAAAGTGTCACCCCGGATTCTATAATGTTTAAAGTGGATAAATGGAATCGATGATGGAAATGGAAAATACGAACTTAACTTAAGAAAGATTCAACACTATATATCAGTGTCACCCCGTTTCTTATATCGTTAAGGTGGAAAGATGGAATTCGAAGATGGACCAAGACCCGTTATCTAAAAAGATAAGAACCGTTGGTATAAATAAATGGATGAGAAACGACTGACGCCACAAGCAAAGCTTGATAAGTCGGAATCGAAACTCGTACGAAAGATAGAGAGGATGAACGCCACACCAAACGAAATTTGGTGATAAGTTCAAACAAGCCGAAGACGCCACAAGCAAGCTTGATAAGTCTAACGAAACTTGTACGAAACCGAAGAGGAGATAAACTCACTCAAATGAACAAAGTTTATAAAAATTTCATTCATAAAAATTCTGTCCTTTACAAATAAAAATAGCAAATATTTATAGCCTATTCTACAAGCTAACCGAATGTTCAAAACAATTAAAACCCACTCTCCAAATTGTTGCCGTCCAAAAAATCCATATTCCTTCTCCATGAATTTCCACTATCATTTGCTAAATGATTTAAAAATTCAGCCCATTAAGCCTTGTTGCCGTTTGTTCTTTGTAAGTGCCAATCATGGTTGATTAAACCATGTGCCGTCAAAGCTTGACTAGCCATACAAATGCTCATTTCTTTATTGTTTCATAAGCACATGCCTTAAATGTTGATGACTCACTCCACTAGCCGTCCATGGTTAAACTTCACCAATTTTGCACATTGTTAATTTCATGATTTGTTTATTCCCACCATGGTTGTGCCGTCCATGCTTGGATAGCATTAATCTCCACCATGATTAATCTATTCCAAGTCAATGGTACTGCCTTCCAATGCTTGTCCAATATGCTCACTTTAAATATTCTTCATTTATGCTCCATGTGCCCAATTTAAAATGTGCTTGCCGTCCACTACTATCTTCCATGCTTGGTTATTTTATGTTTCATGCATGCTCTCCATTATCCCAAAAATACTATGGCCATTATCTCTTGTCTTCCAAGTTGAATAAACTAAATTAATCACATGTTTATATTTTGTTTTTACCCATGGCCGTTCATCACTAGTCCCATGATGCTCTCAACCTCATTTGTTTATTCAAGGTGCATAATACCCATCATGGTTTGTCTCATTTTCCATCTCATACTTCCAATGCCTTATTATTTAATTCAAGGTTCCATTTATGCTTCCCATTTGCCGTCCAATGCTTTATCATGCCATGAAGAGCCTTTCAATTATTTAATTCACCCACATGCTCATCTTTCAAAACCATGAATTGTTTATTCTTCCATTAATATTCCACCTTGTGCTTTGCTTCCATTCCTCAATTTTTCATGCGTCACTTGCCAAATTAAATTCAAAAATCTTCCATGCAATCTCAAATTGGCTTTAGATTTGTTCCATCCAAATATTCTTCATGTAATCAACATAATAAACAAATGGAAACTCCTTTCAAGTGTGCGTCCATGCTATAGAAGTCCATCATGTCCCACGTTTGCTTGTCATTAGCTATCGTCCATAATTCCTCCATGAATTTCTTGGCCAAGACAAATCATTCTTTATTCTTCCAACAATTTCAAATCCATGCTCCCTTCATTCATGCTACTTGTAAATACATTAAGTCAACTTATTAATTTATAAAATGAGCACATTACAATGGCAATTAGATATCAAAGAAATTCGGTAATCACTAATTAAATTAATTAGTGACACATATTTATTGACACAAACTAAGCACGAAAGAAAACAAATTAATTAAAGCTTGCACAATTTAATTTTAACTAAATTACTTAATTAACTTGAACCAAATTAATTAAATTTCCTTTAATTAACCTAAGCTAAGTTAACTAATTTTTATTCCATCAATTAACTAATTAAAATGAGCTAAGAAGTGAGCTAATAACGAGCTCCACAAATTAAAATTCGTTGGTGCCCCGGACGTGCTCGTATCATCCCCTCCCTCTTCAAGACGATTCGTTCTCGAATCGACCCGTTGGTTGTCCGAATAAAACTCCTTGTTCGTCTTTCCTCGATCAAACGGGAAGGAATATAATAGCAATACCTGAAAAAAAATTTTAGGAATTAGCAAGAAATGTTTTAAGCATACTTGCAACCCGAACAAAAACAACACCAAACAAATAAATCGCATGCGATCGGTCAGCACCCAATTATCGTACAAAAGAAGTAATGCCTTGTCAAACATTTGCAACAAATTTGAAAAGATCTCAAGGCGTGCATATGATCTACTTGGAATCCAAAAATTATGCTTATCATGTAAATAGTAAATTAAATGATATACATAAGCATCACAAGTAGATAGGTGACAAAATTCACATGGAACACATAATTGAACAACCAAACCTTGCATTGTTCGATATGTGGGCTCTCTCATACACGAATGATAAAAAATATCATACACAAGAATCCTTTTGTCAACCATTAAAACAAATAGACCATCAATAGGTAGTATAGGACAATTTATCATAACATGATCTAGATGTTTAGCGAAACAAACAAAGTTAGTAACACAAAGCTTATCGTGTCCAAGAGAGTAACAACTCATCAACAGTTTCAAAAGACTTACCCTTATACTCGAAAGATAAAGATCGGTCTTACCTTGATCGAGTAATACAAACCTTCTCTCCACGGTCAAGTAGTGTAATCGAAGCTTCACGTTCAACTCAACCATTTCCAAATGGAAAGTGAATTTCAAATACAGCCATAAAAATTGTTTAAGGAACGAATAAAAATTAGAAACAAAGTTGACAAAATTCATTACCTTATTCAAAAACCAAGTATCAAGAATATAGAAATCTTTCAAACTTACCAGATGATACTTGAGTTTTCCACAAAACAAACCGAAACATATGTCCGTTTTATGGGACTTAGGTTCCGAAAAATCAATCACGTTAGACCAATAAGAATTATGTACTTTCAAGATAAAACGATCAAAACTCTTAACATATTTCAAAATGTATTTACAAAAATTCAACGATTTTATATTAGACATCGAATTAATCTCGTAATATCTACAATCAAATAAATTGGGGTTAGAAGAAAAATCATCTTTATACAAAAAATTCGATGGAGATTGAATTACTTCAGAACACTTTCTTTCCTTACCTTCCTTACCCTTTTCACACAAATGAAATTGCTTTTCTTCGGGGAGGTACTGAAGTTGGAAATCATCGTGCGATACATTGGACACCAAATGAAGAAAGCGAGAAGAACAAAATTCCAAGGAGTTAGCAGAAAAACCACTCTCTTTTTCTTGCTCATCTTGTGTTCGTGTTCCTTTTTCCAACTCTTTTTCTCTTTCAACACTCTCTTTATTCTCAATCTCAATTTTCTTTTCTTTTTCTTCCTTTTCTTCTTTTTCATTTTTATTTTCATTTCTCTCATTTTTATTTTCTTTTTCAATTTCTTTTTCTTTTTCTTTGTTTTTATTACATGAAGTTACAAAAGAATCATAATAATAAAAATTTCCAAAAGAAAAATTATTTACAGATGAATCACGATAATTTCTTCGGGAAGAATACTCCAAAGACGTTTTCTTGGAAGTTTCCGAATGAATATATCGATCAACTCGCGTGTTTTCTTGGAGGGAGTAAGAATCATAGTCTCGATCGAAATCTCGTTTTGAATAATCTTCGAAAACGTGTCTTTGTGACGACCTTGACTCCGTCCCCTGTCTTGAAGAAATTCGCCCTTGATGATAGGAAGATGGGAGGTACCGCTTGCGCATCACATCTTTCATTTCAGACCACGTTAATATTGGGTGCTCTCCATTTCGTTTTCGACTCTTGGTAAATTGGTCCCACCAAGTCATGGCATAATCGGTGAAACTATTTTCCGCCAGCCTTACTTTCTTGCTTTCCAAATAATCGTGGTACCCAAAAACCTCTTCTACTCGCATTTCCCATTCAAGGTATGCATCCGAATCGGCTTTACCTTGAAACGGTGGAATGTTTTTGTTATTCTTCTTGTCGTCATTAAAACATCGTTGATCTCTAAAGCCTCGGTTTCTTTGATCGCGTCGCCTTTCGCCTTGGTTGTATGATGGATCGAATCAATCGCCATCTACAATACTTCTTCTTTCAAAGTATAGAGACATGCTATCGTTCTTGAAAGAAAGATGTTATAAAAAAATAAATAAAATAAATATAAAAAAGTTAAAAATACCTTACCACAAAAACTCACAATGACTCATAAAAAAAATATCGCTCACACTCGTATTTTTTTTACTCGTATAAGACTTTTTTTAATGAATCACTCTTGTCTTTTACCGCTCAATCTCGTCTCACAAATTCGTACTTTGTTTTGAAAGACTTATTTGCGGCTTGAGTCGGCTTCAAAATTGGTACAAGGGAAAAATGATGTTAACTGGGTGGAGGTCGGCTGAATTTTTTTTTTTATATATAGTGGCGTTGGGGTGAAGAAGGGGGTGGGTTGAAGATCGGGAAAGAAGTAATGAATCAAAATTGCAAACTTAAAAAAAAATTTCCACACACCTTTTTTTTTTTAAACTCTCTCCTTTTTTTTTACTTCTTTTTTTTTTGTATTCGTATCTTTTTTTATACGATTTTTTTCTTTATTTGAACTTTTTTTTTGTATCCTTTCTTTTTTGAACTTCAAATATACTATAATGAAATACAAGAAAAAAAAAATTACAACTTGAATTTTTTTTTGAATTTTTTTTTAAACTTACGAATTAACTTTCGGCTTCACGATGGTCGTCGGTAGTCCTCGTTTTATAGCTCTGATACCAGATGATACGGGCTGGCTTGGGGTGAGTCGAAACGTATGCGGGTTGCCCAATAATCTACGAGGAGGGATGAAGCCTTAGGAAGATATTCGAAAAATATGGATGAATTTGCGGAAGCTTAAGTGAATAAATTAGGTGATGGTTCGGTTTGGAGGAACAAAATAAAAATAAAAATAGATAAAAGATAATTTTTATGGAAGCGGATAAACGAACTTAAACGAGAAGCGATTCAACACTAAAAAGTGTCACCCCGGATTCTATAATGTTTAAGGTGGATAAATGGAATCGATGATGGAAATGGAAAATACGAACTTAACTTAAGAAAGATTCAACACTATATATCAGTGTCACCCCGTTTCTTATATCGTTAAGGTGGAAAGATGGAATTCGAAGATGGACCAAGACCTGTTATCTAAAAAGATAAGAACCGTTGGTATAAATAAATGGATGAGAAACGACTGACGCCACAAGCAAAGCTTGATAAGTCGGAATTGAAACTCGTATGAAAGATAGAGAGGATGAATGCCACACCAAACGAAATTTGGTGATAAGTTCAAACAAGCCGAAGACGCCACAAGCAAGCTTGATAAGTCTAACGAAACTTGTACGAAACCGAAGAGGAGATAAACTCACTCAAATGAACAAAGTTCATAAAAATTTCATTCATAAAAATTCTGTCCTTTACAAATAAAAATAGCAAATATTTATAGCCTATTCTACAAGCTAACCGAATGCTCAAAACAATTAAAACCCACTCTCCAAATTGTTGCCGTCCAACAAATCCATATTCCTTCTCCATGAATTTCCACTATCATTTGCTAAATGATTTAAAAATTCAGCCCATTAAGCCTTGTTGCCGTTTGTTCTTTGTAAGTGCCAATCATGGTTGATTAAACCATGTCTCATCAAAGCTTGACTAGCCATACAAATGCTCATTTCTTTATTGTTTCATAAGCACATGCCTTAAATGTTGATGACTCACTCCACTAGCCGTCCATGGTTAAACTTCACCAATTTTGCACATTGTTAATTTCATGATTTGTTTATTCCCACCATGGTTGTGCCGTCCATGCTTGGATAGCATTAATCTCCATCATGATTAATCTATTCCAAGTCAATGGTACTGCCTTCCAATGCTTATCCAATATGCTCACTTTAAATATTCTTCATTTATGCTCCATGTGCCCAATTTAAAATGTGCTTACCGTCCACTACTATCTTCCATGCTTGGTTATTTTATGTTTCATGCATGCTCTCCATTATCCCAAAAATACTATGGCCATTATCTCTTGTCTTCCAAGTTGAATAAACTAAATTAATCACATGTTTATATTTTGTTTTTACCCATGGCCGTTCATCACTAGTCCCATGATGCTCTCAACCTCATTTGTTTATTCAAGGTGCATAATACCCATCATGGTTTGTCTCATTTTCCATCTCATACTTCCAATGCCTTGTTATTTAATTCAAGGTTCCATTTATGCTTCTCATTTGCCGTCCAATGCTTTATCATGCCATGAAGAGCCTTTCAATTATTTAATTCACCCACATGCTCATCTTTCAAGACCATGAATTGTTTATTCTTCCATTAATATTCCACCTTGTGCTTTGCTTCCATTCCTCAATCTTTCATGTGTCACTTGCCAAATTAAATTCAAAAATCTTCCATGCAATCTCAAATTGGCTTTAGATTTGTTCCATCCAAATATTCTTCATGTAATCAACATAATAAACAAATGGAAACTCCTTTCAAGTGTGCGTCCATGCTATATAAGTCCATCATGTCCCACGTTTGCTTGTCATTAGCTATCGTCCATAATTCCTCCATGAATTTCGGCCAAGACAAATTATTCTTTATTCTTCCAACAATTTCAAATCCATGCTCCCCTTCATTCATGCTACCTGTAACACATTAAGTCAACTTATTATTATAAAATGAGCACATTACAATGGCAATTAGATATCAAACAAATTCGGTAATCACTAATTAAATTAATTAGTGACACATATTTATTGACACAAACTAAGCACGGAAGAAAACAAATTAATTAAAGCTTGCACAATTTAATTTTAACTAAATTACTTAATTAACTTGAACCAAATTAATTAAATTTCCTTTAATTAACTTAAGCTAAGTTAACTAATTTTTATTCCATCAATTAACTAATTAAAATGAGCTAAGAAGTGAGCTAATAACGAGCTCCACAAATTAAAATTCGTTGGTGCCCCGGGCGTGCTCGTATCACCTGTTTAATTGGTAGTTTAAATATTGAGAAAGCACTAGCTGATTTAGGTGCCAGTATTAATTTAATGTCTTATAAAATGTTCAAGCAGCTTGGTCTTGGGGAACCAAAACCCACTAGGATGAGTATTCAATTAGCTGACATATCTATTAAATATCCTAGGGGAATTATTGAAGATATTCTGGTAAAAGTTGATAAATTTATATTCCATGTTGATTTTTTTTGTGCTTGACATGGATGAGGACGTTGAGGTGCCTTTAATTTTAGGACGCCCCTTTTTAGCTACTGCTAGAGCTGTTATTGATGTAGGTGATGGTAAACTTGCACCAAAGGTAGGCGACGAGGAAATTATTTTTAAAATTTACGATGCTAGGCAATATTCTAGAGAGCAAGATGATTCCTGTTATTTTATTGATGCCATTGATCATTTTATTCAAAATTCTTTTCAGGAAATTATACATGACGACACGTTGGAACTGTGTCTTACCCAAGGTGAGGGGGCAGATGATGATACCAATGAGTTAGGGGAGATAAAAAGTGATTTAAATTCTAATACTTCTTCCCGAAGACAAAAGAAAGACGAGGGCATTGAAATAAATGAAAAATAAAAACAAAAACCCTCCATTGAAGAACCGCCCAAATTGGAATTGAAACAGTTACCAAATCACTTAGAGTATGCATTCCTCGGTGATAATTCTACACTACCAGTAATCATCTCTTCAAAACTAGAAGCCAAAGAGAAAGACGAGTTGATACAGGTACTAAAGGAGCATAAAAGAGCCATAGCTTGGAAGATTTCTGACATTAAAGGGATAAGTCCATCGTTTTACACCCACAAAATTTTAATGGAAGATGAATATAAACCATGTATGCAACCTCAAAGATGCTTGAATCCCAACATGAGGGAAGTTGTTAAAGCTGAGGTAATTAAAATTCTAGATGCTAGAGTTATTTATCCTATTTCTGACAGTACTTGGGTAAGTTCTGTGCAGGTTGTTCCAAGAAAGGGAGGCATGATTGTTGTAGCTAACGAAAACAATGAATTGATTCCAACACGAACAGTCACAGGTTAAAGAGTCTGCATTGATTATAGGAAGTTGAACGATGCCACGAGAAAATATCAGTTCCCTTTACCTTTCATTGATCAGATGTTAGAAAGATTATCTGGGCATATGTACTATGCTTCCTAGACGGACTCTCTGGCTACTTCCAAATCCCAATAGCACCTAAGGATCAAGAAAAGACAACATTTACGTGTCCATACAGTACGTTTTCTTGTCGCAGAATGCCTTTTGAATTATGTAATGCTCCTGCTACTTTTCAGCATTGCATGTTAGCCATCTTTGATGAACTAGTGGAAGATATTATGAAGGTATTTATGGACGACTTTTCGATACTTGGTAATTCTTTCCATCTTTGCATTAAAAATTTAAAAAGATTTCTAATGAGATGTGAGGAAATGAACCTTGTACTTAATTGGGAAAAGTCTCACTTTATGGTTCGAGAAGGGATTGTGTTAGGTCACAAAATTTCTAGTAAAGGGATTAAGGTTGATAAAGCAAAAATTGAAACTATAGAAAAATTACCTCCTCCTAGTTCAGTTAAGGCTATTAGAAGTTTTTTAGGACATGCTGGATTTTATAGAAGATTTATTAAGGATTTTTCTAAAATAGCTAAGCCTTTAACAAAACTACTAGAGAAAGATGTGCCTTTCGATTTTGATCAGGAATGTTTAGAAACATTTAATACCCTCAAAAATAAATTAATAAATGCTCCAATTATAATTGCATCTGATTGGAATTTGCCCTTTGAACTAATGTGTGATGCGAGTGACTTTGCAGTAGGTGCAGGTTTGGGACAGTGAAGGGACAAGCATTTTCAGCCAATCTATTATGCTAGCAAAACATTGACGGCCGCACAAGAAAATTACACCACCACAGAAAAAGAATTGCTAGCTGTGGTTTTTGCATTTGATAAAACTAGACAGTATTTGTGACCGCTGAAATCAGAGCTTTAAATTTATAAAAGAATGATTGAACTTGGAAACTAACTCTGACAACAATTAAAGGCAAGTGTACCTATCGAATAGTAGTATAGCTTAGGCAAGACCCGATTGTCGAACCCAAAGGAACTAAAAGTATTAATACTAACTTTCTTTTTATTATTTAGCCTTAAAAAATAAAGCGAAGTTGTTTTAATCTAAATTAACGATGACTAAGCTAAGGACAAAGACAAAAAGAATGAATTGGGAAATAACTTGAAGAAAAACTCAATTGATCACGACGATACCCTCAGGAAGAATCCATCTAGACTTCACATGTTATCTAACCTTGAATCATATGATTTATTTACTTAGCTTGATCCATAGAACTCCCTAACATATATTAAACCCTCTATCGAGGCGAATAACGTCTAACCCTAGTTAATTAGTGGAACTCTCGTTCTCTTATAATAACCCCCTAGAATAGCAGTAAATCGATCTATGGATTCCCATATTAGGTTTCACCCTAATCTGGCAAAATCTCATAACCCTATCTCTAGGCGTTAGATCAACTCCGCTTAATTATGCTAGATCTACTCTTAAGTAGGGTCTATTCCTCCTCCACCTAAGCACATCAGATTTGGATTAAGCAAAATAATTAAGAACAAACTAAATAATTATCATATAATTCAGAAATCAAATAATAAGATTCATCTAGGTTTCATCCCCTTCGGGTATCTGAGGCATTTAGTTCATAACTAAACAAGAAAACATCTCAAGAGAAAAGATAAAACAAAACATAAGAAATCCCTAAAACTTCTTGAAGGAATTGAAGGAGAATTCGCTGTCTTGAGTATAATTCCAGCTTCTTGGGATGGATCAACTGGCTAACTTCGAGCGATTCCCATAATTCTGACCTTTTCGAATTGGCTCCTTGGCCTAGCTCCACGCCCCCTCAATGGTAGCACTTAGGGGATATATATAGGCTCTTTGGAATGCGATTCTTTCTCCCTAAGTATCCTTTTCCGATTGAAATTGCTCATTCCAGCGACAGGGACACAGCCATGGCATCCGCCCGTATGGATCGACTTCAAGCTGTGTTCAGATTTCTACTTTGGGGCACGGTCGTGTAAGTCGAGGGTCAGGCCGTGCTCTAGGTGATCGACAAGGCACGTCCGTATGGGATTTGAGCCAAGCCGTGTCGATTTCTTGCTAAGGCCCAATTACTCCGTTTTGGGCCCGTTTTATGTTCTTTTCATCCTCGGGTGCTTTCCTGGGTTTAAGACATGAAAAGAAAGGATTAAAAGCACCTTTTTACATGAATTAAAGGGATAAATCATCCAAAAGCATACTAAATGTGGGATTAAAATATGTTATAATTACGATTTATCAATTTGATATTATCTCAAGTTGTCGTTTACACAGACCATTCAGCTCTTCGTTATCTTTTAACTAAATTCGATGTAAAACCTCGACTCATAAGATGGATTTTACTCTTACAAGAATTTGATTTGGAAATTCAAGATAAGAAAGGAGCTGAAAAACTTGCAGCAGACCATCTTTCTAGGCTTGAAAATCCACATATCAAAGAATTCGATAAGAGTGAGATAAATGACTCGTTTCCTGAAGAACAACTATTTGCTATATCTGACTCCAAGGTACCTTGGTTTGCAGAAATCGCAAACTACTTAGCTACTAACATCCTACCAAAAAGGTTAACACATCATCAAAAGAAGCGATTCTTTGCTGATGCGAAAAACTATTTTTGGGAGGACACTTTTCTTTTCCGTATATGTGCAGATCAAATAATTCGGAGATGTGTTACAAAGGCAAAAGCAAGCTGTAACATCCTAAATTAGGGGTTATGCGTTTGGAGCATAACTCAAATGATTAGTAGGCTTTAAGTGTGGTTGGATATATTTTAGGAGTTTTTGAGAACTTTAGGTGAAGGGGAAAAACTTTGGAAAATATTAGAATTTTAAGTGAAAAGGGGAAATTAGGCAAGAAGGGCTTAAAAGAATTTTGTGGAGTTTAGGACACAAGAAATTAATTGGCAAAGTGGCTTGAGGCGCTAAGGTGCAAGGGACTGCAGGAGGGAAGAGGTTCGAGTAACGCGGGGCGCATCAAAGACTTTTTATTTTTTTTTTGCGTCAAAAAAAGGAGTCACTAAAAAGGCCTTAAAAATAAATGGCAAGGTTTTAGGACATAGAGATGGGCTTGGTAAAGTGGCTTAAGGACGCCACTTAAGGCACAGGGAATGACGCCAACAAGGGTCCAGAGTTCGAGTCTTGTTGGCGTGGGAAGGAGTTTTTATTTTGCAAGTTGGCGTTAAGGGTAAAGGAAGTCTTAAAAGAATTTGTGGCGGGTTTATGTCATAAAAACCACCACGGCAGAGTGGCTTGGAGCGCTATATGCGGCTTGCGGCAACAAGGGCCTTGGTTTGAATCTTGTTGGCAGCAGGGGGCATGTTTTTATTTTGCTTTGGCGTTAGGACAAGGGGGAGCTTGGGAAAGAGGTGTTAAAAGAAGTTCAGGGTGAATTATATCACAAAGAGGCATCTTGGCAGAGTGGCTGGGGCGTTATCTGCAGTGAAGCTTCAGCAGGTCCCGGGTTCAAGGTGCCGGAGTAGCAGTTGGGTGTTTTAATTTTGGCTTTTGGCGCCAGGAAAGAAGGAAGCAGTGGACGGCACTTGGGACTTCCAATTGGAGGAGGATTCTAATTCTTCTATCAAATTTCGGCTAGATAAGTAGTAGATAATTGTTAATTTATTTTTATTTAGATTATTCTTTTATAGGTAGATAAGAGATGATTTAGGAGGGATTAATGATGGATAATTTTTATTCTATTAATTAAGGTGGATTTATTTTAAGTTGATAAATAGAAGATAATTATAGATTTATTTTATATATTTTGAATATGTGTTCAATAGTTATTATAGGAGAAGGAAGTGGAATTTGAGAGGAGGTAGGAGTGCCGAAATTGAGTAGTATAAATAGGGGTGACCATCCTTTAACTATTCTTTTCTTCATTTTATTTTCTTTGGCCGAAAATTGTTCCTCTAATTCTCTCTTTGAACCGAATTGCTTCTCACTTCTTCTCCCTATTCTTTCTCTTGTCTTCAACTTTCATTCTACATATTTTCTTGGATAGCCGAATAACCCCTTGCCATTTAAAAGCCATAGCCGAATTCCATAGTGTCCTCATTCTCTCTTCTTGTCGCAAGACTCAAGAGCTAAAAGCGTTAGTGTGAGTCTTTCTTCTAGCCTCTTCAAGTAACGTGTAGTGGTAAGTGTTTTCACCTTTCATAATTGGCTTTCTTTTCTCTTCTTGGTGGTGCCGAAATCAAGGGTAGGACCTTGATTTTTAGGAATGGCCGAATGGGCTTAGGGCCTTATTAATGCGTTTCTTTTGTGTATCGACGTTAGGGACCATTAAAGAAGCTTATAAGGATTCGACTACAGCAAGGTAAGCCATTGTAGTTTCGGCCTAAGGCCATATTTTGTCTTATAAGTGTGACCGATTTGACTATGATGGAATAGGGACAAATTGATAGTGGTTAAGAGGAACTTTCGGGATTTCTATTCGTTTTGGGTAAGATTATTCGATAAGCCCTTGGATTCGTTATGTTAGATTATAATATGGACGATTAACCGTTTGATGCTAATTAAGTGTTGTCGATGGATTCGAGTGCTAGTCAAGGAGGACAAGGGATAACTCCTATCCCTAAGTTTAAGAGAAGAGGCGGTCTCTGCAGTCGGGATTGGCCACCGGGGTGTGGACCAAGGATCGAGAGCAAAGCAAAATAGGCAGATAGCCGTAGTATCACTTAATGATAGCGTCGATCTTGAAAGCGTAGTTCTACAAGTAATCAGGTGTGTGATTAACCCACCGTTTTCCAGGTTTTTGTGTTATATCTATATGTGTTAAAGTTGTGCTAACTAGTGCAGTAGAAATTGTGATATGGATACCCTCAAGGGGTATGTCGATAATACGGTAAGTACCGAATCTGATGAACTGTGATTATTGATGTGAATATGTGATAATATGCTAAATGACATGTACATGCATTATCATGGCATTATTTTATGTTGCATGTGCATGGGTGGGATATGAAAGAAGGACAGGGTGTACTTCGAGTACGTGGTTTGATGTTAGCCTTGAGCTACATTGTGGATTGACGTTGACTGAGTTCACGTTGTGGATTAATTGCGATTAAGTTCGCGTGGTTTGATGAGTAGCTCTGTGCCTCATCGTGGTTGATAGAAGCTATGTGCTATATCGTGGTTGATGAGTGACTATGTGTCCCATCGTGGTTTTGGTGTTAGCTACGGCTACATCGTGGATTGGCGCTGACTGAGGTTGCGTTGTGGATTATTGTGCTTAATTGCACGTGGACGGCATTGAATGCCTTTTGGAGTGAAAAGGAGAGGGCGATTTAATAAATCCCCTGGTGTGTGGTAGGCTGGATAAGGAGGTGTGTAGAGGATGGACCCTAGGTTTGGGTTGGGCTTCATAATTGCATGATTTCGTATGAGAACATATGTGGAAATGGGCCAAGCCCAATATGATATGTGGATTAATGTGATATGAGTATTTAATGTGAAAATGGGCCAAGCCCAGTGGTATGTGGGTTAATGTGAAAAGGGCCAAGCCCAGTATATGAATGTGGATCAGTGTGGAAATGGGCCAAGCCCAGTATGTGGAAATTAAGTGGTTAACTACCCTATTATATGAATGTGATATGAATATGGGCCAAGCCCAGAATGTGATAATATGTGAATATGTTAATTTTTATCTGATATATGGGATAATATGTGGTTAACATGTAGGTGGAATTCAGTGGCTTAATTACACACTGAGTCTGTATGACTCACCCAATTATTTATCAAACATCGCAGGTGATATGATGATCGGACCGGGTTGGAGTGGATACGAGGTGGCCCATGCAGAAGATGTTTTGATTATTTCAATCAGTTTATTATTAAGTATTTTGGTTTAATTATTTATTGTAATATGGCCCATTAAAGTATTTAAGTATTTTTATTAAGTATTTTTATTATTATGTTCCATTATGGATTGACAATTTAAATATTAATTGCAAATGATTTTATTTTCTTAAGTATGTATAATAAAGTTTTGAATCCGGTATTTTTATAACAATTTAATTTTTACTTAGAATATTTTAAGTCACGAAAATGTTTTATTAAAGGCAACAAATTTTTAACGATTTTTACTCTTAAGTAAGAATATTTTCGAACGTGTTCCGCAGTGGCATTTCAAATTCGGTCGTAGTGAATGGGCCGGGTTTGGGGTGTAACACAAGCAAAATCCTAGAACAGTGCCATTCAGGACCATCAGGAGGACATTACAGAAGGATTAGGACAGCATATAAAATGCTCGAATCAGGTTTTTATTGGCCCACTCTGTTCAAAGACGCTAACATGTATGTTGCTTCGTGTGATAGATGTCAGAGAACAGGTAATATCTCTAAACACGATAAAATGCCTCGAACGTATATGCTATCATGTGAAATATTTGATGTATGGGGTATTGATTTTATGGGTCCATTCCCTAGTTCATTTGGGAATAAATACATCTCAATAGTAGTGGATTATATGTCAAAATGGGTGGAAGCTCAAACTTTACCTACAAATGATGCTAGAGTGGTAGTGAGATTTCTTAAGAAGCTCTTCTTTTGATTTGGAACACACAGAGCAATTATTAGTGATAAAGGTACTCATTTTTGTAATACTCAATTTGATAAAGTCTTAAAAAAATATGGAGTACACCACAGAATAGCTACCGCTTATCACCCTCAAACCAGTGGACAAGTGGAAGTTGCAAATCGAGAGCTTAAGCGTATTCTAGAGAAAACAGTAGAATCAAACAGGAAAGATTGGGCATTAAACGTAGACGATGCTTTATGGGCCAATAAAACCGCTTTTAAAACTCCTATAGGAACATCCCCATACAGACTTGTCTATGGAAAAAGTTATCATCTACCAGTTGAACTAGAACACAAAGCATTTTGGGTAATAAAATTCTTAAATTACGATCTTAAACTTACAGGTGAGAAAAGAATGATGCAATTGAACGAGCTAGATGAGTGGCGAGCTAATGCCTATAAGAACCCATGTCTATACAAGGCAGCAACAAAGCGACACCATGATGCTCATTTGAAGTAACCGAAGCAATTCGAAGTGGGAGATCTTGTTCTACTATACAATTCAAAGCTCAAATTGTTTCCTAGAAAGCTGAAACCAAGATGGTCAGGTCCATTCATAATCAAAACTATTTTTCCCTATGGCACAATCAAGGTAACTCATCCGACTTATGGCACATTCAAGGTAAACGGTCAGCGACTTAAAATATATAATGGTGAAGATTTTAAGGATATGAGAGAGGAGCTTCAGCTCCGTGAACCTTCATATGGAAATGAAAACAGGGTAAGTCTAGCTTAAGACTTTAAACGAGCACTTATCGAGAGGCAACCCGAGCACTAACCTCACTAACATTCATATTTTTTATTTTAGCATCTACCTAAGAACTAACCAATTTAATGGGCGTAGGATTTCCTACCCACACAGCCTTGCAGACGGGCATGGCCATGGCCGTGTGGACACCACGGGGAGAGACATCGGCGTGGCAGAGACCGTGCGAGCCAAGGAAGAAAATGTTTTCCCAAACACGAGCTACGATAAAACACCACGGCCGTGCAATGCGGCCGTGGTCGAAACTGACTCAAAAACACGGGCTTCGACAAAAGGGCCACGGCCGTGCAATGCAGCCGTGGTCGATACTGAGTAAATAACATGGGCATGTGGCACGCCCATGCCCAGAAGCCATGGTTGAAACTGAAAGAATCACACGGGCGTGGGACACTTACCCATAGCTCATTCAAGCTTGAATCACATATTATCTCATCAAATCTATACACACATTCACATTAGTAAGCTCATTTGAATACTTACCATTCTAACGTACCTGAATCATTTATACATTTCACATAGACATTCATTTCTTAGACTTGCTCGTTGAACCGTTCGGAATTTAATAGGTTACTCAGAATGCTCGAAATAGTTGTACAATGCCAACGTCCCAGACGTGGTCTTACATGTAACCAAATATCGACGCCACTGTCCCAGACAGGGTCTTACACGAATCATTATGATGCCAATTTCCCAGACATGGTATTACACGTAAGTCTCGATACCAACGTCCCAGACATGGTCTTACATGAAATCTTGAATCAATGCCAACATCTCGACTTGGTTTTACATGATATCACATATCGGACACCTATGTCATGACATATACAACCCTTTCTAATCCTATGTTCAGACGGGACTTCTCGAACATCTATACATTGCCGATACTTCCTCGAAATTCATATACTATCATTCTCATATACATTCATCACAATGATATTTCATATGAATATATAGAAATTAATACAAATACATGTATTTGTATATAGACTTACCTCGGATTCGGTTAGCGTACGGACTCGACTATTTGATCACTTTCGACTTTCCGCGATCTAAGTCCATTTTCTTCGGTTCTTAATCTATACATATTCGAATTTAACTCTTTTATTCACCAATTCATTCAATTCAATCTAAGAACACACATTTAGGGCAATTTACAAATTAGCCCTCACATTTTCACATTTGGACATTTTAGTCCCTATTTCACAAAATCACAAAATATACAAAATTTCATGATACCCATGCATAGCCAAATTTTACTCATGCTCATATGAGTCCATACATTCCATTTATTTCACAATTCAGTCTTTCAAAATATTATTCTTTCAATTTAATCCAAAATACTTAAAATCATCAAAACTCCAAAGACAAACTATGTTAATTTATCACATATAATTCATATTTCACCTTCAAACATCACAAAATTCATGTGTTCATAAATGGAACATTTCAAAATATTCATCAATTCACAAAATTGAAGCATGGGTTTTGAAGAACACAAAGCAACGATTATAAAAACGTAGAAATTATCAAAAACTGAAACCAAAACATACCTCAATTTGCTTGAACAAGGACCGAATACCTAAACTTTCTTATTTCTTTTTCTTTTCTTTGTTTCGGTCATAAGATGAACACTAAGATGATGGATTTTAATGTTTTGTTTTATTGTAACATTTATTATTTATTCTTTTACTAATTTAACCTTTTATTAAACATTTAAAACATATATAATAGTTGGTTAAAATTGTCCAACAACTATCCACTTACTAAATAATGGCTTAATTTCCTCATAAGGCCTCCACATTTAAAAGCCACATCAATTCAGCCATTAATCAGATAGAAAGCTACTTTTACACTTTATGCGATTTAGTCTTTTGCTCAAATTAGGCACACAAACAGACAAATTAATTCACAGAAATTTCACACATGCTTAATCACATGTAGCAAACACGAAAAATAATATTAAAATATTTTTTGACTCGGATTTGTGGTCTCGAAACCACTATTTCGACTAGGGTCTAAATCGAACTGTTATATTCTTGCTCAAAACATCGGTGACTGTATTCGTTCTTTCCTAGATGATACTCAGTTACTAACTTAAAATCCTTCGACGATTCAAGCCACCTTTACTATCTCAAATTCATATCTCTCTGTAACATCAAATATTTTAAACTCTTGCAGTCAACAAATATGTTACACTACTTACCAAACAAACAATGTCATAGACTATTCAATGTGAATACATTATCAGTCATCTCTAATTCACATGTCGTATAATTCTCCTCATGCAGCTTTAATAGTATGTAAGCATAAGCTTTCACTATATATTCTTGTATTAGAACATACTTCAAACCATTCAATAACGCATGACTGAAAATCATAAATTTTTTACCCGGCGCAGGCTAAACCAGAATTGATGTTTCAGTTAACAATGTATTCAACTGATTACCACTTTATTAATAATTATCATATCATGCAAACTTCACAAGCACAATGATTTTCTCAATCAAAACAACTTTAGTTTACAAAAACATTTCTCAATAAAACCGTTCTGATAAATATAATTCAGTATCATGTCTTCTAGACTAGGAATTCTGTATTTAAACTATTCATCTATTTCACCATGAACGTTCAAAGTTTATTTACAACCCTGTGGATAAATTCAAATACAAATAACTTGATTAATCCTTCAAGCAAATAATCCAATCAAACTAAACAACTGAATCAATCTCGGCTGTCAAACAATAACTTCTCTAAGAGAACCTTTCTTCTTGTTGTCTAGATAACTCAGGCATACAATTTATCCCAATTTCTTCAAGATACTAATCAAAGATCTTTAAAAATTGCATAATTCAAACCTAACATCCCATGTGTAACTCATTGACATTATCAAGATTACTTGGGAATGATAACCAATATACAAATTTGAGCTTGAGCTTTCACCATTTATACTTTTACTAATGCCATTCCTTTCCCAAATCATAGTGCCATAATAAGGCCAACATCTCAACCGTACAGATAAATAATGTCCTAGCTATTAGTAATGTATTTTGAGCACAAGAGAAATTCAAATACGATTTTAGTAGAAACCAATGCAGAAACACAACCTTTGTGAATCTGATAACTATACCACAGTATTCCCATGATCAAACTAGAAATTTTTGTCATATTAGATATAGTCATCTTTGTCAAAAGAGTATCTCTTGCAAAAAAACACATAGAATCATAATAAAACCGGGATAGCGAAGTTTCAACATATGAAGCTACACAAAATATCTAAAAATTACAACTCATATAGAATGATAACAATTTCGATGATATCCCAGAAAATTTCAAGAAAGAACAACGTCACTCATAAGCACTGAAATCCACAGCAACAGAAAAAATATAATCTTCATGTATATTCAACAGAAGAATAACCGGTAAAAAAGGAATACTAACATCATATGGATTTTACTATCAACATTTCTATCAACTCAACAGAATAGAATATCAAAGAAAGATAAAGCAATGCAAATCATAACCCAAACAGACCAACAATGTTTTTTTCTATCAGTATGTTCAGCTAACATTCTCATACGATAAGAGTTACATCTAAAAATATTCAGCTACATATACCCTTGAGAGTAAATAAACAAATTGCATACTTAGAAGAGGTCATCATAAATTACTCAACTATAATCGCTGCACTCAACCATCAATACAATTCAAACATTATTCCACTGTATAATTCTGCCATCACTAAGTCCACTTTATCCCATCACTAACAAAAATCAATTCAGAAGAGCTTTCAGTTAATACCTTCTTTAGATATCATACCTGAATAAGTTATTTAATCGAAGTCAACTTCTTCTTTAACGGTGACTTTGTATAATCCCGAATATCCTTCAAAACGATCTAATATCTCTTTTAGTACTCTCTTCAATTTTTGACTCATCCTCTTATCTGATCACAGTATTAATCCTTCAATCATGAAACTCTATAATTATACACTTGTAAGCTTATTCAATATATTAAATACGGATTTCATTACAGTACTTTACCAATGAGGGGAGGAGTGAGGGTTGTAAAGCCTCAAATTCAACTATTATACATACATGCACATAACACATAGTATTACGAATGGCCAATTCATTACTAATTCAACATTCTCAAAACACCTACTGGTCATTTGCTTATGATCACTTTTGTACTTAACACATAGTTCATATGCCAATTCAAATCACTAATCCACAATCAAAATATTCATATAGCAACCATAGACCAATTGTCACAACTCATATACTCGTATAATCATAACATTTATCAATAATAAAATATCCTGCACTCTTATTCATACATTTGTGAGTTTCAACTCATCACCAACACATTTTCACTCAAACATTTGAGTGTAACATTCTGTACTATCGGAATTAGCATGGTTGGAAAGTATGTCTGACTAATTAAAACAATTCTTGTCTGAATTGGGAGATATCACACTATCACAGGTTAAATATGGCATGTATAGCCAGACTCATATATGCTACGTTAGTCTTAGAGTCAACTAAATCGTAGCTCTGATACCAATAAAATGTAACACCCCTAACCCATCTCCATCGCCGGCTTAGGGTTAAGAGGTATTATCGATCAAACACAACATTTAACTAACATTCCACAACTCAATAAACATTCATTATTGAATAACATTCATTAACATACACAATGTCCCTTAAATAGGTCTATCAGACCTTAAACATGCTTTGGAGAAGGTTTGGGACTAAATCGATCACATATGAAAACTTTAGGAATCACTTAAAATTTTTAATCATTCAGGGATCACACGCCCGTGTGAATTGGCCATGTGAATTTTAGAGGGGTTACTGACTTGGGTCACACGGCCAGCGACACACCCATATGCCAGCCCGTGTGCCACACACGGCCAGTAGACACGTTCATGTGTCTAGGCCATGCCAAACCTGTAGGGTATACTGACTTAATTCGAAGGGCTACCCCAGGGGACACACAGGCATGTACCAAAGCCATGTGTCACACACGATCAAGCCACACGCCCATGTGCTTGACCATGTAGAGTGAAAATAGGCTTGTTGAAGCCACATTTCTCACCTTTCTCAAGCATACCTAAAACGCCACATTTCATGCCATTTCAATACATTAATAAGCAGCCAAACCATGCTATTTCATGCACCAAACTTACAATACCAATTCTATCCATTTTATCAACTCAAATCAATACTATTTGTTCAATCAAACACATACCAAACTAGCATGGTTAATTCCTCATTACTCACATATTCAATCATATACCAAAGTACATATCATACTCATCAATACAACCTATTTCAATATGTATTTTTACTACCACCAATCACACTCAAAGATTGATTTATAAATCATCTATTAGCCATTCACTTATCAAGTCTAAAATCATGTTTTTCATAAGTAAATACTCGTCATATACCAAATGACCAAATGATCAACTTCAATCATCACCAACCATACCCAATTATGTCACTACACAGGGCAAATTACACATCAAACATAAGTCATTAATAAGCCACATAAAATGGCCAAATACATCACCACAATCTTTATAAAAAAGACTCAAGCCTATACGTTCCATATAACCAATATCATAAAGCTCATAAGTACCAAACCATAGCTAGATAGTGTGATGAAATCTTCGATGACTTCCAACCTGAGCAAGCCTCCGAAACTCTATAAACATAGAAAAGAAAACAAAGTAAGCTATAAAGCTTAGTAAGCTCGTATCTTAATAAACTTAACATAACAAATAATTGCAATTCAATGTCATAAGTATAATATGCTATCTCACATGCTAAAACATAAACTTTTCTCAAGTTCATAACATGTTCTAATATCAAATTACCACCATTCAATAATATAATCACTTACATAGCTAACTTTAGTTTTCACAAGTTTAATCAATTCAATTCTCATATAACATTCAATTCATACCTTCATATAGCCAAATGAGCACATTTTGAAACACATATCTTTCTTGTATAAATCACATATCATCATTTATATTCATACTCATCTTTCATTCACAAGAATCATATAACTTCTTTCATACCTAAATCGGATAACTCATTCACATAGTCATTTGCTTCTCTACTTTTTCGTTGAACCGTTCGGAATTGATAAGGATACTCGGATAGCATGTAAAGATCATACAATGCCATATCCAAGATATGGTCTTACATGTTATCACATATCGATGCCAATAGCCTAGCTATGGTCTTACACAATTCATATAGCGATGCCAATGTCCCAAACATGGTCTTACATGAAATCACATAACGATGCCAATGTCCCTGACATGGTCTTACACGTAATCACATATCGATGCCAATGTCCCAGATATGGTCTTACACGAAATTATATGTCGATGACATATCTCAGATATGATCTTACACAAAGTCTCATATATCGATGCCATATCCCAGATATGGTCTTATACGAAATAATGTACTGCCATGGTCCAACCAGGGTTTTTTCCACTGATTTGCCTTTCATTACGAAACGATTGTGTTCGATCATGCATTTCTACTTAATTTGAACATTTAATTTATGTTCCACAATTAAATCAATTATATGAATACATTCATACTATCATTCATCAATTTCATAAATATACATTGAAGTTCGATTATACGAACTTACCTCGATCGCTGAAACGACAGAATGGACCGACTAGACCGATACTTTGCTTTCTCCTCGTTGTAGATCCAAATCTCATTTTTCTCAATCTATATAATGACAAAATTTTCTTATTTAATCTCTAATTCACTCAATTTAACACAATTTACAAATTTTGGCAAAATTAAACTTTTGTCCCTAACGTTTTACATTTTTCACAATTTAGTCCTTATCACATAAAATTGTAATTTCATGCAATTTAATACAGCCCATGTATTTTGGAATTTCATACATGCCACAAACAGCCCATATTTTCAATTTATTCATACTTTTAACCACATAATTTCATAATTTCACAAATTAGTCTATAATTTGTATTTTTACTCAAAATCACTTTGTAAAATATGTAAAACTATCATCTAGCTTCCATATTTCATCATCAATCATCAAAAAGCATGAATTTTCATCAATTGCATCTCACAAAATCTTTAACAGTTTCTCAAATTAGTCCCTGGGCAAACTAGACTAAGCTGCAACGATCTCAAAAATGTAGAAATTATTAAAAACTGATCAAATTCATACCTAAATGAGAAAAACAATGTTGGTTAAACCTAGCTCATCCATGGCTACCATTCTTTTCAAGGTTCGGTGGAAGGGATGATAAAAATGAGGATTTTGGCTTTTGTTTTATTAATATTAACCTTTATTAACTATTTACTTAACTATCCTTTAAAAACAATAGTAATTTCACCAATTTCCACTCCACTATCTCATAAATGGAATATTTTCCACATAAGGACCTCCATATTTGAATTCTATAGCTATTTGACACCTTTAGCTTATAGAACTCAACTTCTACGCTTTACGCGATTTAGCCTTTTTCACCGAATTAAGCCTTTAAACGGTAAAATTTCTTTATGAAAATTTCACAAATAATTTTATCATGCTGTAAACCATAACAAAATATTAAAATAAATATTTTAACTTCAGATTGTGGTCCCAAAACCACTATCCCGATTAACCCTCAAAATGGGATGTTACAATTTCTTTATGAGTATTTGATACATTATTAATCTTATTTGATGACAGTTTGAATCTAAGCTAAATTAGAAGATAAAGTGATGTTTTCTTTGAAAGATTGAGAGCCTCAGGAATGTGATAATGAGTGGTGAACTAAATGAGTACAGTGTGAGACGACTTTTGATTATGAATTTTAGGTTGGACTTGATGACTGTTATCATTATTCTGAGATAGAATTAGTGCACTGAGTAATTCAGAGCTTGTGCAAAAAATTTTGTACGAAGCTCAGTAGTAGCTCGTTTATTCATCCAGGAAGTAATAAAATGTACAGTTATTTGAAATAAATGTTCTGGTGATTGGGTATGTAACATGGTAGATTAGTTGAGTTGTATGTTTCAAAGACTATCTAATTAGAAATTGTACAGAAAGTAAAAGTGATTCGTGGCAGTTTATAATTTACTTCAAATTGTTAGAAAATGTATGTGAATTTAAAACATGAGCATATGAAATTCTCGTTCAGCGATAGCATGCTTCCAAAAGTATTGCCTTGGAAAAAGATTCAAAATGTGTTTTGTGTATTGATCGTTGAAATCAGAGCTTTAAAATTTATAAAAGAATGATCAAACTTGGACACTAACTCTAACAATGATTAAAGGCAAGTGTACCTATCGAACAGTAGTATAGCTTAGGTAAGACTGGATATCGAACCCAAAGGAACCAAAAGTACTAATGCTAACTTTCTTTTTATTATTTAGCCTTAACAATAAAGTGAAGTTTGTTTTAATCTAAATTAACGATGACTAAGCTAAGGACAAAGACAAAAAGAACGAATTGGGGATTAACTTGAAGAAAGACTAAATTGATCACGACAATACCCTCAGGAAGAATCCACCTAGACTTCACTTGTTATCTAACCTTGAATCATATGATTTATTTACTTAGCTTTATCCGTAGGACTCCCTAACCTATGCTAAACCCTCTCTCGAGGTGAATAACATCTAACCCTAGGTTAATTAGTGGAACTCTCGTTCTCTTATAATAATCCCCTAGAATAGAAGTAAATCGATCTATGGATTCCCATATTAGGTTTCACACTAATCCGGCAAAATCTCATAACCCTATCTCTAGGCGATCGATCAACTCCGCTTAATTATGCTAGATCTACTCTTAAGCAGGGTCTATTCCTCCTCCACCTAAGCACATCAGATTTGGATTAAGCATGCATAATTAAGAACAAACTAAGTTTTTATCATAAAATTCAAAAATCAAATAACAAGATTCATCTAGGTTTCATCCCTTCAGGTATCTGAGGGTTTTAGTTCATAACTAAGAAATAAAATATCTCAAGAGAAAAGATAAAACAAAACATAAGAAATTTCTAAAACTCCCTGAAGGAATTGAAGGAGAATTCCGCCGTCTTGAGTATAATTTCGATTTTTTGGGATAGATCAACTGGCTAACTTTGAGTGACTCCCGCAATTTTGACCTTTCCGGCTTGGCTCCTTGGCCGAGCTCGCATCCTTCTCAATGGTGGCACTTAGGGGATATATATAGGCTTTTTGGAATGCGATTCTTTCTCCTTAAGTATCTTTTTTCGACTGAAATTGCTCATTCTGACGACTGAGGCACGACCATGTAGCACGCCTGTGTGGATCGACTTCAGGCCGTGTTCGTATTCTTTAATGAGGCACCTGTAAGAGTATGCCCAAAGATCAATCATGAGATGGTTGTAATAACATACTTAATTTACCATGTTTATTAATATAAAGCGTTGTCATTATTATTTCAATTTTTCTTTCTATGTGTATAAATAAACTGTTTTATTATAATGTCCTGAGAATAATATGATTATTCTTAAAAGATCCTTAGTCGAGTATTATTGTTGACTAGGACAACAATAATGCATTAAGACTAACATGTAGTTGATTGATGATAAAGAGTTGTCATTGATATGGAGTGTAAAAATCAATGCATGAATATGTGTGTTAGAGAACAACATATTGGATTGACCCGCTATGAGTATGTTTCTTGGATTATTATGTAATTGTCACAACATCACTCATAGTGATTAATATGTACATGATCCTCAGACTTGAGATCATTATTATCCCAGCATCGTGAGTTGTATATTTTGATACAGTCAAACGTACACCGTAACAGGTTGTTTTATAAAGGCTGATGTTGGATATACCACAATCTATGTAGAGGGATATGGTTGATCAATAAAGGATAAGTCCCTCCTACATAATAGGAGTAATATCTTAGGCCACTTGACTGAGTGAGACTAGAAATGTATGGCCATGCTCAAATAAGTTGATATGAGATGTCATACTAAATTGTATGTCATAGTCTACTCAAGATATCAAGAAACATGGGATGGACTATGCAAGTGTGACTATCCCATGACTTGTATCCGTTCCAGAGATAAAGGACTTAAAGATTAATGCATGAAAGGTTAATCACGAATGGTTATGTCGAATCATGACTTCTTGTAACTTAGGTAGCAATGATGCATTGCTAGATGCCACTCATTGTCTGTGACAATAGAATCGTTCTAGTATTACTACTAACGTTGCAAGAACCTACAGGGTCACACCCTATGGTTGAAATGAACGGAATAAAATACATTCAAGAGATACCAATTATAAAAGGCCCAATTAAGAGGATACCTATTATAAAAGGCCCAATGAGAAAGGCACCCATTACAAAAGGTATTAAATGAGACAAAGCTAAAATGAAAAAACCCTAAGTGATTGCTTGTTAGGTCTATCAGCCGTCAAGCAAATAAACCACCAAAATAGTTTTGGAGATTTCTTCCGTTCATAGTCAAACTGGGTGGATCACGTAGAAGCCGACATCGGAAAAGGTTGTGGCTTGATTCGACAGTAGATCAAAACTCCTGTTGCTAAGGCGTCACTGTCTACTCAGATTGAAGTTTTGGTAATTTTGAAACTTTATTTCACCCCGATTCGTTCCTCTCACATTGATTCCTGATTTGGATCACCGGATCTAATTTTATTCTGCTGCGCCATGGAGTTTCGGCGTTCCAACAGTGGTATCAGAGCCACTGGTGTGATACAAACTCGGGTTTAAATACTTGGGTGATGCAATTGTATGAGATTCATGTTTTGATCTTATTGTATTTTCGATTGTTTAAATCGTTTAAGCATAACCTGATAACTGTTCCTTTCGGTAATTGATTAAATGTTAATCATGGTGTTGTGGCCTACTTGATTTTATGTTATTACTATTAACTATTAGCAAATCTGTAATAATGCGACGGTGGTATTTATAGTTTCCAGTAAGTGTTAACTGGCTAGTGGAACAAGGGTTGTTCTGATATGAAACCTTAAGGATTAAAATCCTAAAAACACGATTCTGTTGATAAAAAGTTATCAAATTGTGAGGTTTCATTTGACTGGGGTATGCGATTCGTACCGCAGGGGCTCTGCCCTCGCACCCCTGGTATATGACGCGGGGGCTCCTCAGACCCTCGCAAAAAGTTTTGTTAATAAAAGAAATTTATAAACTTGATGGGCCACAAAAGGTTGAAAGGATATTTTATAATTCACCTTAAAAAATATATTGAATTATGTATGCTATTTTTTATATGCACGGTGTTTGAAATGCATAGTTATAGCCCAATGACCCATTTGATAAAAGGTTGTATTTTTTTTAAATACAGCCTGCGTGTCGTGCCTTACTACTATTCTCTTGTAGTTCTCTTCTCATCTTATTCACTCGTATGTAAAACGAGTTTTTGCATGTTGTAATTTGCAAGAGTTGCTGTGGGCCAAACAAGAAGGAAGGTGGGACAATGATTGAGAATGATAGCTTGTGAATTGGCTTACACCTTTAGGTTTCTTTTTGTTTTCCCATTGGCTTAATGAACCACCTTAGTTTATGGGCTATAACTATTGCGATTATTTATTGCTTTATTTATTCATGTATGAGATGCTATGGATGTCTAAAGCATGCCAATTATATATATTAAAACTTGATGATAATAAACCCTATTAATTGATGAGATCGATTAGAAGACTAAATGGGCTAAAGTAGACCATAATTGGTGAGATGCAACAACCTTAATAAAATCCCTCTATTAAAATATTAAGTCGGCATGGCCTTCCAATTTTGCCCTCGTTAAGGCCTCGATCAATACTATGTAGGTTACGCTTAAGCGAAGTACTAGTATTTATCTTGGTTAAACGCCAAGAATAAACAAGTGATATTTCTTTTAAAAAAAAAAAAATTGGTTAATGACTTAACTAGGTTACTCTAATAGGATTAGAAACCTAGAGGCAAGTAAATTGGATAAATCATAAGATGATTAGAACAAGAGTTGTTCACCAAATATTAGGAGTTACATATGATGTAATTAGCAAATGTTGCTTACCTAAATAACCATAATCTTAAGAGTAAAGCCAAAGCTGACTTAAGAGGTTGTGAAATATGGATCCTTAACCTACTAGAAATACTTTTGAGAAAGTTTTTCCGAAATTAATATACGAGGGTTATTAATTTTGAAATAAAATAGTGGGAATATCATTTAATAAAGTCTTTTTAATGATTGATATAAAATTGGTAAATTTACTCACATGCATATTTAATTGTTGTAGATATATTATGGCTGCAAACACTAGCACACTCTCATTATGATCGATCCTTGAGAAGGACAAATTGAATGGTTTGAATTTTCTTGATTGGTTCCGTAACTTGAGGATTGTCCTTAAACAACTACGGAAATTATATGTCATTGAACAACCACTTCCTAATGAACCACCCGCTAATGCCTCGAGGACTGATAGAGATGCTTACAAGAAGTATCTCGATGACATGATAGATGTTGGATGTCTTATGCTTGCCACTATGAATCCTGAACTTCAGAAGCAACATGAGGACATGGTTGCTTATGATATGATCGAGCACCTGAAAGAACTTTATCAGGGGCAAGCACACGCAAAACAGTTTGATATCTCTAAGGCCCTATTCCAATGTAAGTTGGCTGAAGGAAGCCCAGTAGGACCTCATGTCCTTAAGATGATTGGCTATATTGAAAGCCTATCTAAGCTTGGGTTTCCATTGAGCCAAGAGTTGGCCACTGATGTTATTTTACAATCGTTGCCGGATAGCTACAGCCAGTTTGTCCTCAATTTCAATATGAATGAAATTGACAAGACTCTACCACAATTGCTCAGTATGTTACGAGTCAAGAACAACTTGAAAAAGGTTGGACCCAAGCCCATACCGATGGTCCGTAATAACAAGGGCAAGGGAAGGCCAAAGTTCAAACAAAGCCTAAGGGCAAAGGTAAGCCCAAATTTGGAAAAGGAAAGGTCAGACCTTTGAAACCTTAAGGTGGGGTGTCTAAGGAAGAAAACTGTTTTTCATTGTGGTGTGGTTTGGACATTGGAAACGGAGGCGCCTGTCCTATCTTGAAGAAGTCAAGAAGGCTAAAGCAAGTGGAATGTCCCTTTCAGTTATTTATGTTATTGATATTAATTTATCAACTACTACTTCTTGGGTATTAGATAATCGGTTGTGGTTCTCATATTTGTACTTCATGCAGGGACTACAAAGGAGTAGGACTTTGGCTAGAGGAGATGTGGACCTACGAGTTGGAAATAGAGCAAAAGTTGCTTTGCATTAGGCTGTGGGAACATATACTTTATCTTTCCCTAGTGGACTTGATTTATGTTTAGAGGATTGTTATTTTGTGCCTAGTTTGACTAAAAACATTATTTCAATTTCTGGTTTAGACAAAATTGGTTTTGAGATAATTATTAAGAATAATTGTTGTTCATTTTATCTCAATAATGTTTTCTATGGTTCGGCACAATTAATTAATGGCCTCTATATTTTAGATCAAACGAATCCCATTTACAACATAAATACTAAAAGATCTAAAATAAATGACTCAAATCAAACTTATCTTTGGCATTGTCCTTTGGGCCACATAAGTGAGAAACGCATATCCAAACTCCATAAAGATGGTCTCTTGAATTCATTTGTTTTTGAACAATTTGAAGTATGTGAATCTTGCTTATTGGGAAAAATGACTAAATCTCCTTTTACTAGTAAAAGTGAACGAGCTAGTGATTTATTGGACCTAATACATTCTGATGTATGTGGACCAATAAATATACAGGCCAGAGGTGGATTTCACTACTTCATTACTTTCACTGATGATTTCAGTAGATATGGGTATGTTTATCTCATGCGCCATAAGTTTGAATCCCTTGAAAAGTTTAAGGAATTCAAAAATGAAGTACAAAATCAACTAGGCAAAACTATCAAGTCACTTCGATCTGATCGAGGTGGAGAGTACTTAAGCCTAGAGTTTGATGATCTTTTGAAAGAATGTGGGATTGTCTCACAACTTACTCCTCCTGGTACTCCTCAATGGAATGGAGTATCTGAGAGAAGAAATCAAACTTTATTAGACATGGTTCGATCCATGATGAGTCATGCTGATCTATCGACTTCCTTTTGGGGACATGCACTTGAGACAGCTGCTTTCACACTAAATCGTGTTCCATCTAAATCGGTTCAAATGACGCCATATGAAATGTGGACTAGGAAACGTCCTAGTATGTCTTTTATGAAAATTTGGGGCTGTGAAGCTTATGTTAAACATCAGACATCTACTAAGCTTGAACCCAGATCTGAAAGGTGTATTTTTGTGGGGTATCCAAAAGAAACCAAAGGATATTATTTCTTTAATCCCACTGAGAACAAAACATTTGTTGCTCGGACTGGTGTCTTCTTAGAGAGAGAATTTACTTCTAGAAAAGGAAGTGGGAGAAAGATTGAACTTGAAGAAATTCGAGAATCACAAGATACCACTAAACCAGAGATTGAACAACAAAAAATTCCACAAGAAATTGAGGAACAAACAACTGCTGTAGAAACACAACCACCGCGCAGATCTTTAAGAGAACGCCGTGCACCTGAGAGATATGGATTTCTCATTACAACGCATGGTGACGTTCTTCTTATAGATCAAGATGAGCCTAGGACTTAAGAAGCGGTGACGAGCCCAGACTCTGAGAAATGGCTTGAGGCCATGAGATCTGAGATGGATTCCATGTATGAAAACCAAGTATGGACTTTGATTGATCCACCCGAGAAGAACTAAACCTATAGGGTGCAAATGGGTTTTCAAAAAGAAAACTGACATGGATGGTAATGTACAAACATACAAAGGGCGATTAGTCGCTAAAGGTTTTCACCAAATTCATGGTGTTGACTATGATGAAACCTTTTCTTCTGTAGCTATGTTTAAATCCATCATGATCTTGCTCGCCATAGCTGCATTTCATGATTATGAAATCTGGCAGATGGACATCAAAATAGCTTTCCTTAACGGGAAACTTGAAGAGGATGTGTATATGACACAACCTGAAGGTTTTGTAAATCCAAAGGATGCTAGAAAGATATGTAAGCTGCAAAGATCCATTTATGGATTAAAGTAAGCTTCTCGAAGTTGGAATCTTCGTTTTAACGATGCAATCAAAGAGTTTAGTTTTGTCAAAAATGAAGATGAACCATGTGTTTACAAGAAAGTTAGTGGGAGCACTATCACATTCTTAGTACTATATGTGGATGACATACTTATCATGGGAAATGACATACCTACCTTGCAGTCTATTAAGACTTGGTTAAGAAGTTGTTTTTCTATGAAGGACTTGGGCGAAGCCACTTTTATCTTAGGAGTCAAGATCTATATAGATAGATCAAGACGACTACTAGGTCTACGCCAAAGTACATACATAGATAAAGTACTGAAAAGGTTCAGTATAGAAGAATCTAAAAGAGGATTTCTACCTATGAGACATGGTATTTCACTCTCGAAGGAAATGTGTCCTTCAACTCCACAAGAGAGAGAACGTATGAGTAAAATTCCATATGCTTCCGCTATTGGATCTATCATGTATGCTATGTTATGTACCCGTCCAGATGTCTCGTATGCCTTAAGTATGATGAGCAGGTATCAAGTAGATCCCGGTGAAGGTCACTGGACCACAGTCAAGAGTATCCTTAAGTACTTAAGAAGAACTAAGGATACGTTCCTATTATATGGAGGTGAGGAAGAGTTAAGTGTAAAAGGTTACACTGATGCCAGCTTTCAAACCGACAAGGATGATTCTCGATCGCAATCAGGTTTTGTGTTTTGCCTTAATGGTGGTGCTGTGAGCTGGAAGAGTTCAAAGCCAAGTACAGTAGTCGATTCTACAACAGAGGCTGAGTATATTGCAGCCAGTGAGGCAGCAAAAGAAGCGGTTTGGATCAAGAAGTTCATTACTGGACTAGGGGTTGTACCTAGTATATCAGATGCTATAGAGCTCCGATGTGATAACAATGGAGCTATTGCACAAGCTAAGGAACCCAGATCTCACCAGCGATCCAAACATATACTTAGACGCTACCATCTTATTTGAGAGATTATCGATCGAGGGGATGTAAAGATATGCAGAGTACCTTCAGATGATAACAATGGGTTGTACCTAGTATATCAGATGCTATAGTGCTCCGATGTGATAACAATGGAGCTATTGCACAAGCTAAGGAACCCAGATCTCACCAGCGATCCAAACATATACTTAGACGCTACCATCTTATTCGAGAGATTATCGATCGAGGGATGTAAAGATATGCAGAGTACCTTGGATGATAACAATGCTGATCCACGACCAAGCCTCGACACACATGCCAGCATGATCGTCACACTAAGTCACTTGGTATTAGATATATGAGTGATTGGTCTTAGTGCTAGTGGGAGATTGTAAGAGTATGCCCAAAGATCAATCATGAGATAGTTGTAATAACATACTTAATTTACCATGTTTATTAATATAAAGCATTGTCATTATTATTTCAGTTTTTCTTTCTGTGTGTATAAATAAACTGTTTTATAATAATGTCCTGAGAATAATATGATTATTCTTAAAAGATCCTTAGTCGAGTATTATTGTTGACTAGGCCAACAATAATGCATTAAGACTAACATGTAGTTGATTGATGATAAAGAGTTGTCATTGATATGGAGTGTCAAATCAATGCATGAATATGTGTGTTAGAGAACAACATATTGGATTGACCCGCTATGAGTATGTTTCTTGGATTATTATGTAATTGTCACAGCATTACTCATAGTGATTAATATGTACATGATCCTCAGACTTGAGATCATTATTATCCCAGCATCGTGGGTTGTATATTTTGATACTGATCAAACGTATAATCGTAACAAAAGTTGTTCTATAAAGGTGATGTTGGATATACCACAATCTATGTAGAGGGATATGGTTGATCAATAAAGGATAAGTCCCTCCTACATAATAGGAGTAATATCTTAGGCCACTTGACTGAGTGAGACTAGAAATGCATGGCCATGCTCAAACAAGTTGATATGAGATGTCATACTAAATTGTATATCATAGTCTACTCAAGATATTAAGAAACATGGGATGGACTATGCAAGTGTGACTATCCCATGACTTGTATCTGTTCCAGAGAAAAAGGACTTAAGGATTAATGCATGAAAGGTTAATCACGAATGGTTATGTCGAATCATGACTTCTTGTAACTTAGGTAGCAATGATGCATTGCTAGATGCCACTCATTGTCTGTGACAATAGAATCGTTCTAGTATTACTGCTAACGTTGCAAGAACCTACAGGGTCACACCCTATGGTTGAAATGAACGGAATAAAATATAGTTGGTATTGTGTTTGGTTGTCACATGAATTAAATTAATTAAAGAATTAATTTAATTGGGTAATCAAATATTGAACATATTATATGTACAAGGATGTTGTACACATAATGATGACATAATTTTATTAATATATGAATTTGATTCATATATAAATTTAAATAAATATAGTTTACCGAAATCCTTATTATAATTAATGTAATTATAATTTTCGGTTAAAAACTTTATTGTATTTATTTAATCTTGTAATACATTCAAGAGATACCAATTATAAAAGGCCCAATGAGAAAGGCACCCATTATAAAAGGTATTAAAAGGAGACAAAGCTAAAATGAAAAAACCCTAAGTGATTGCTTGTTAGGTCTAGCAGCCGTCAAACAAATAAACCTCCAAAATAGTTTTGGAGATTTCTTCCGTTCATAGTCAAATCGGGTGGATCACGTAGAGGCCGACATCGGAAAAGGTTATGGCTTGATTCGACAGTATATCAAAACTCTTGTTGCCAAGGCGGCGTGTGTCTCTCATTGAAGTTTTGGTAATTTCGAAACCTTTATTTCACCCCGATTCATTCCTCACACATGGATTCCTGATTTGGATGGTCGGATCTAATTTTATTCTGCTGCGCCATGGGGTTCCAGCGTTCCAACAGCACGGCCGTGTAAATCGGGGGAAAGGCCGTGTTCTAGATGATCAACAAGGCACGGCCGTGTGGTCTTTGGGCCAGGCCATGTCGATTTCGTGATATGGCCCATTCACTCCGTTTTGGGCCCGTTTTACGTTCTTTTCATCCTCGGGTGCTTTCCTGGGTATAAGACATGAAAAGAAAGGGTTGAAAGCACCTTTCTACATAAATCAAGGATAAATCATCCAAAAGTAAGCTAAATGTGGGGTTAAAATATGTTATAATTACGGTTTATCAAATACCCCCACACTTAAGCTTTTGCTTGTCCTCAAGCAAAATTCTCAACTTACAATTAAAACGAACTTTCCATGATTCATAATTCCTTTCAACGATGCCTTATCCTAATTCACAGATAATTTATACATGGATAATTCAATTCAAAGAGTCCTAAGGACTCAAACAAAATAAGTCATATTTTTGTAGCACGAAAACATAGGTGTTTCCCCTCATCTAAATAATTACCTTTCATTTAAAATGGACAAGGATTGATATCCTCACAAAAGATTCACTCAAATCACTCAAAAAGTGTTTAAGGGTCAAAATTAAGCACTCATAGGTCGAACCTGAAAAGTTAATCCCATAGGCTTGCCTGAAAATCAAATCTACAGCACTGTAAAATGAAATGATAAACAGATCAAAAGGTCTTTGTTAGGGTTGTAACGGGGCTAGGGTTAAAGGTGTGGATGAAGACTGAAATTAGAAGGTTAGAATTGAGACCGAATTGATAAGTCATCTACCTAAAAATTTCTAAGATAATAATTCCATCAACTGAAAATAATAATCCTACTAATACGAGCTTTTTCTTTTGATAATTAGACTTTAACTTGTAGAAGCTCACTCTTCATAATACCAATACCGAATATACTTTGATTGATTTTTTTTTTAAGAACAAACTAAGTAAAGACAACTTCAAATAATAATAATTCATAAAAACTTAGGTAAGTAATCAAATCATATCTCGATTAAAGGGTAATCAAAAAGAAGGTTGATAACAAATATAAAGGGTTTTGGGTTAAAATTAGTGGGTAAGTCAATAAAAAGGGTGGCTCAACGGGGTTCAATAGGGGTTAATTGTGGAGGTAGGCTTTTTAGTGGAGTAAGTGGGTTAAAACCTAAGTGCCTTTATCATCTCGGTATATCAAAGCATAACTGTGGTCTTGACATGTATAATCAAGGCAAGTTCTAGAATAACAGTTCATAGTTGACACACTCATAATCAATAAAGTGAGCATGAAAAAGAATAGATGCTCTATATGGCTCAAGATCTCACAAAAATTATGGGTGTTTTTGACATCTACCTCGTAAATTTCAAACTTCAAAGTAATATTCAAATTCAGGTTATCAACCTAAAGTTTTAAATTTTTGAAAATTAGACTTATCATGCTTGATTCCCTAGTATTCTTCAAATTTAATCATCAATGCACAATTAACTTTGACTTATTCAAAAACATATCAATAAAAATCATAAATCATCAGAAATTTCATCTTAATTAGTAATATGAGAAATTACTTTCAAACAAGATTAAATTCAGGGATTTGAGAACAATGCAGAAAGTTAGGCATTTTTATCCTCAAGGTTTGAGAATAATGAAAAAAGTTAGGCATTTTCTCAGAATAACTATTCACCCCCCCACACTTAAGATGTACATTGCCCTCAATGTACAAAGATAGATAATAACATTTAAGGGATAAATCAAAAAAGAAGGGGAAAGAATTACTCCCTGAGTTTTGTATGTTTTCCCGAAGGAGTGTCTTTGGTGGTTGTGATGGTCGGTCTTGATGACGAACCTGTGCTAGATGAAGAAATTGGGTAGCGCACTGAGAAGTAGCCAGGATTTATTAAGACCTAATTAAAATAAACTAAGTATATAATTAAAAATAAGATAAAGAAAGCGGAAACAAAAATGTAAACGAAATGAAAATAAAAGATAAATGGACTGAAGAGTCCTTATTGTTGGATGGTTCGCGAGGTGGGTGTGACCTCTAAGGCTGGGGAGGTGCTGACGGTGGCAGAAGTGGCGTGATTCCCTAGCAGCCTTTTGATCCTGACACTACGAAACTAAACTAAGTTAAACTAAATTAAACATAAAATTATTAAAGAAAAGGAGAATGAAAGGAAAGAGAAACGAAAAATAGAAACTAATTGGTTTCAAAGACCCTTGGCCTGTTGTTTGGATGAAGCGGTCGGCATGAACTTATGTGTAGGGTCTCCGTTAAGGAGACTATGCTGGGTTGCTTCTGCTTCTTCGGCATGGTTCTTGCGTGGTTAAAGAGTTTGAACACTTTTTCTAAGTAAAGTAGAGAAATTTTTAAAGAGAATGAGGACGGAGGAAGTTAGGCGGTGAAGGAAAAAGCTGTGGGGTTTAAATAGTGGTTGAATTCTGGCACGTCCCCACGGTCGTGGTTCAAGCCCGTTTTGATTTACACGGTAGCCTCGCACGGCCGTGTGTTGGAGTGTGTTGGTTCCCATGCCTGTGTTTCAGCCCACCATGCCCGTGTTTGTGAAGTCAGTATGTTGGCACCGTTGGGATGCACGGGTGTGTCTTGCCCGTGCTCGATAAGTCAGTAGCTTCACACGGTCGTGGGGCACGACCGTGCTAATTTGACAGTACCGGTGGGGAGGGTGGTTGGATCAGTGATGTTGGAGGGTGGTTGGATCCTTGATGTTGGAGGGTGGTTGGACTGAATTGCACGGCCTCTACTCTGTTAGTGTGGTGGTTCCGGTGGTCCACACGGTCGTGTGTAAGGCCGTATGGCCTGGAAAACTGCACTTCTGGTTAGTTTAAAAAGAAAAATAAAAAGGAAAAATAAAGTAAAATTAAAATAAATGCAAAAATAAGTAAGGTTAGTATTCGGGTTGCCTCCCGAGAAGCGCTTGTTTATAGTCTTCAGCTAGACTTTCCTTGTGTTTGAAAAATTCAGGGAGGTTTGAAGGTTTGAACATCTTTCCTCATATTAACCATTTGATGTTCATTGTGTGGTTCAGGTCAAGTGATATTTATTTTGAGAGTATCAAAATTGGGATTGCTTACCTCGTCTGTCTTGTGTGGAAGAACATCAATTACCTTAAAAAAGAATATCTTTGCTTGTGTCATGGTCCAGAGGAGATAATCGTAGGTTTAATAATACCTTATCTTCGCTTTTGGACTTGCCTATCTCGTAGAGTGGTTTTGGCTCTGTTTCTTGAATCCCTAATTTTCCTTGAAGTGTGTTTTCCACTCGTCTAATTCATCGGGTTGAACCTTTTGTTCCTCAGGATCTATTCCTTTGTTGGCATTGTGTTCAAGATTAGGTTCAATTGTGCCCTTTTCCGGTGCTTCCTGAAAAGAAGGGTTAATTGAATGGTTATCAATGGATTTTTCTTTCTTACCTTGGTCATTCGATGTCCTGGCTGAGTCGAGAGCTTGAAGAGTAACTGCCTCATTACCTACACAAAGTATGTGTTCTCCTGTGGCAACATCAATTTTAGTCTTGGCAGTTGCTAGAAAAGGTCTTCCTAAAATTAAAGGAATTGAATTGTCCTCAACCATGTCTAAGACAACAAAGTCTATTGGAAAAACAAATTTATCAATTTTTACGAGAACATCTTCGATAATGCCCCTAGGAATTCTAACAGTTTTATTAGCTAATTGAATACTCATCCTAGTTTGTTTGGGCTTCCCTAAACTTAGTCATTTAAACAATGTATAAGGCATGACATTTATGCTTGCCCCTAAATCAGCTAACACATTATCAATAGTTAAACTACCAACTAAACATGGAATTGTAAAATTCCCTGGATCTTTTAATTTTTATGGTAGTCTATTTTGTAGAATTGCTAAGCACTTTGCGTTGAGTTCAATGTATGGCTCTTCGTCTAATTTGCATTTGTTTGTCAAGAGTTGTCTTAAAAATTTCCTCAAGTCTGGCATATGAAAAAAGGCTTCAAGAAGAGGTAAGTTAATATGTAATTTCTTTAAAAGTTTAAGAAAGTTACCGAACTGTTCTTCTGAATTGTCTCTTTTTAATGCTTTGGGTTAAGGTATGCGAGGTTGGTACTCTTTGATTACCGGTTTTGGCCTTTCCTGTGTTACCTCTACCTTTCCTTCGTCTACCTTCTCTTCTTGTTGCGAGATGGGTTCGTCTATTTCTGCATTTTCCTGAGCTGCTATGGCTTGAATTTGCTCCTTTAGATTAATCTCGGTGTTACTTGGTAGACGTCCTTGTAGTCGTTCTGACATGAGCTTTGTGAGTCGTTTGACTGCATTAGTAACTTCCTTCACTGACTTAATGATTTCCTCGATTCAGTTCTCATTGCTTTAGATTGTTCTCTCAGTTTCTTGGATACGTTTTTCTGTGTCTGCTGAAAATCTTGCCATTTTCTCTTCGAGAGTTGGTTTCTTCTCTTGTGGATAGGGCTGATTTTGGAAGTCTTGAGGAGGTTGTTTCCTTTGATTACCTTGATTTCCCTGGCCTCCCCATGAAAAATTTGGGTGGTTCCTCCAACCTGGATTGTAAGTATTACTATATGGATTATTATTGGATCTGAAATTGTTACCTATATAGTTCATCTGTTCGTTCTCTACTTCTGGTTGGTAGGGTGGGTACTCGGAATTCGCCACACTTCCACTTGCATCACACTGCATCACTGGATGTACCTGCGAAGAACACAAACTGTCAAGCTTTTTATTCATTATCTCCATTTGTGTTGATAGCATGGTTACTATGTCTATGTTGAAGGCTCCTGCTGATTTTGTCAGTTTCGTCCTTGAAACTTGCCACTGATAATTATTTAGTGACATCTCTTCAATGAACTCGTACGCTACTTCAGGAGTTTTTTTGTTTAATGTTTCGTCGGCGGCTGAGTCAATTAGTTGCCTCGTTGAGGGGTTTACACTGTTATAGAATGTTTGGACTTGATGCCACAAAGGTAAGCCATGGTGTGGACATCTCCTCAAGAGATCCTTGTATCTCTCCCATGCATTGTATAATGTTTCTACATCTATCTGCACAAAAGAAGATATATCATTCCGTAACTTGGCCGTTTTGGCCGGTGGGAAATATTTCATTAAAACCTTTTCGGTCATTTGATCCCATGTAGTGATTGACCCTCATTGTAACGAGTTTAACCACTGTTTAGCTTTATTTATCAATGAAAAAGGGAATAACCGAAGACGTATGGCATCATCAGAAATGCCATTTATTTTAAAGGTATCATAGAACTCTAAGAAGTTAGCTATATGAGTGTTTGGATCTTCGTCCTGCAAACCATCAAATTGAACAAACTGTTGAATCATTTGTATTGTGTTAGGCTTTAATTCAAAATTATTAGCAGCTCTGGTGGGCCTAGCAATACTCGATTCTGCTCCTGTTAAATGTGGTTTAGCATAATCAAACATGGTACGTGGAGCATTGCGTTCCCCCACATTGTGTGGTGGTGGATTAGTTTCGTCCATCCCTTCAGTAGGATTGGATCTATCTTCTTCCTCTCTTTCTGTATAGTTTAGGGTTCGTCTGGTTTCTCGACGATTCCTTCGAGCGATAGCTTCAATATCATTGTCATATACTAAAGGTTCTCTCGGGTTCCTTCTAGTCATAAATTAGAGGTACCTGGAAAGAAAAGAAAGAAAAAAATAGCAAAATTTAAAATAAAATAAAATGCTAAAAAATAAAAATAATGGCTAAAGTAATAAAAATAGAGTTTTCCTAATATTTTAGTTCCCCGGCATCGGCGCCAAAAACTTGACCACTGAAATCAGAGCTTTAAAATTTATAAAAGAATTATCAAACCTGGAAACTAACTCTGACAATGATTAAAGGCAAGTGTACCTATCGAACCTAAAGGAACCAAAAGTACTAATACTAACTTTCTTTTTATTATTTAGCCTTAACAATAAAGTGAAGTTTGTTTTAATCTAAATTAACGATGCCTAAGCTAAGGATGAAGACAAAAAGAACGAATTGGGAAATAACTGGAAGAAAGACTCAATTGAACATGACGATACCCTCAGGAAGAATCCACCTAGACTTCACTTGTTATCTAACCTTGAATCATATGATTTATTTACTTAGCTTGATCCATAGGACTCCCTAACCTATGCTAAACCCTCTCTCGAGGCGAATAACGTCTAACCCTAGGTTAATTAGTGGAACTCTCATTCTCTTATAATAACCCCCTAAAATAGCAGTAAATCGACCTATAGATTCCCATACTAGGTTTCACCCTACTCTGGCAAAATCTCGTAACCCTATCTCTAGGCATTTGATCAACTCCGCTTAATTACGCTAGATCTACTCTTAAGCAGGGTCTATTCCTCCTCCACCTAAGCACATCATATTTGGATTAAGCATGCATAATTAAGAACAAACTAAGTATTTATCATAAAATTCAAAAATCAAATAATAAGATTCATCTAGGTTTCATCCCCTTCAGGTATCTGAGGGGTTTAGTTCATAACTAAGAAAGAAAACATCTCAAGAGAAAAGATAAAACAAAACATAAGAAATTTCCAAAACTCCCTGAAGGAATTGAAGGAGAATTCCGCCATCTTGAGTATAATTTCAGTTTTTTGGGATGGATCAACTGGCTAACTTCGAGTGATTCCCACAATTCTGACCTTTCCGGCTTGGCTCATTGGCCTAGCTCGCCTCCTTCTCAATGGTGGCACTTAAGGGATATATATAGGCTCTTTAGAATGCGATTCTTTCTCCCTAAGTATCCTTTTCCGACTGAAATTGCTCATTCTAACAATAGAGGCACGACCATGTAGCACGCCCGTGTAGATCGACTTCAGGTCGTGTTCGGATTCCTTAATGAGGCATGACCGTGTAAATCGGGGGAGAGGCCATGTTCTAGATGATCAACAAGGCACGACCGTGTGGTCTTTGGGCCAGGCCGTGTCGATTTTGTGATATGGCCCATTTACTCTATTTTGGGCTCGTTTTACTTTCTTTTCATCCTCGAGTGCTTTCTTGAGTACAAGACATGAAAAGAAAGGATTAAAAGCACCTTTTTACATAAATCAAGGGATAAATCATCCAAAAATAAGCTAAATGCGGGGTTAAAATATGTTATAATTACGGTTTTTTATCATGTATCAATAATGCGATGGTATCGATTGGACTCTTTAAATATGAATTCTCCGATAGAGATTGAGATTCAGCCGATGTGTTGTATAACGAAGAATCGATTGGAATTTTAACACGAGAGATTTGAAATATGGAAAATAAAGGCATAACCTTAGTGAAGGTTCTTTGGTAGTGTCACGAGATAGAGGAGTCTACGTGGAAATCAAATTTATATTCTGGTAAGATTTTCGTGGACGAAAATCCCTAAAGGGGGAGAGTTGTAACAGCCCGATTTTAGGTCTAGTCAGAACAGTGGTTTCGGAACCACAAATCCGACGTAGTAAAATTCATTTTTATTATATTTTATGGTCTACAGTTTTATGGAACGATTTCATGAAAATTTCGTTCGAAAATTTTGACGTTTGGCCACTCAATTTAGCTAAAAGGACTAAATTGCAAAAAGTGTAAAACTTGAATTCTATATGTTTAAGGTGTCCAATTGCTATGAGATTTTAAATTAGAGGTCTTTAAATGATAATTAGACCATTAGTTAAGTTGGTGGACAAAAATGGACATGGTATGGTATGTTTCTAAAGTTTTTCATTAAGGGCATTTTGGTAATTTAGTAATTAAAATGAATTAAAAAGCCAAATTAAAAGCCAATTTTTGTCCACCTTCCTCCCATGGCAAAATTTTACAAGGAGAAACCATGGCTAGGGTTTTTCAAGCTTCTAAGCTCGATTGTAAGTTCGTTCTTGTCCCGTTTTTAATGCTCATTAATTTTTGTAGTCGTTGTAACTCGATCTATATATTTCTACCACTAATTTGAAGAGATGTCAAAGTCTAAAATTTTACCCATGTTGAACATGTAGGTATTTTGATTTTTGATGGTAGAAAATGCATGTTTGTTGATTGTTAAACGACTTTTGCTAAGTGATTTTCGATAAAAAAGCCTAAAAGGACTTGTTTGTAAAAGTTGTAAAATGATTAGTAAAACTGTAAATAAATGAAAATTTTGGGCTATTATGATCATATTATAGGTTCGGCTAGGCTTGGGTGTAATGAAATGGAATGAAAATCATTTTACGAGCCTAGTGACTAAATTGTAAAATGTCAAAAGTTTAGGGGCAAAAATGTATATTTTTCCATAATGTGACTTTTGGACTAAAATGAATAATGTGTTGATTAAATGAGATGAATTTGGTATTATAGATCAAGAAAAATGAAGTTCGGGTTTAGAATGGGGGAAAACGAGAATTTAACGATTAGGTCCTTTTTGCCATTTCTATGTCTAGGTAAGTTCGTATGTAGATAATGCAATGTTATATTTGTATTTTAATGTATTGATATTTTTTGAAATGTATGATTGATTCTATGAGTATATTCGACGAAGTTTCGGCAAGAGAGAAATCCCGGTTGAACCTTAGTAATAGATTAGGATACAAGTGACATGTCACTAGGAACCTATGTGATTATGTGATTTATGTGTCCCGGGTGCTAGTCCTGTACATCCTACCTGTGGCTGGGTATACCAACATATGTTGCGAATACCTGACAGCTTGTGTGAGCAACACCGCATAGCTACGTCTCGACTGACAGCTTGTGTGAGCAGCCCCAAGGATAGTTTGAGAGCGAGCTTATATGTGTTATGAGATTTGTGGTAGATTGGCTACAAATGTGGCACTTATGTGCAAAGATTTTTGTGTATCTGATAGTATTCCAAGGGGTTCAACGGGTATGTCAAAGATGAGAAAGTACGTGAATATGTTATGAGATGGTACAGGTATGTACGTAAAACTCAAAGAAAATGAACTTAGTATATGATGAAAAAGTGGTAAGACTATGATTGAGTAAGTTGTGCTTTTGAAGCTTAAATGACATTTATGTTTATATGTGTTATGTTATTCATATGATGAGCTATTAGTACGTGACAATTATGTTGATATTTGTTATGTTATTCATATGATGAGCTATTCGTATATGACAATTATGTTTATATGTGTTATGCAACTCATTTGATGAGCTATTAGTATATGACAATTATGTTGATATGTGTTATGTTGATATTAAATGACATTTATGTTCATATGACATTTATGAAGTTTTAATGACATTTATTTTGAAATATGTTAAATTATTTACATGTCAAATATATGAATAATGCTTTGTATTATTTGCATATGAACTTATTAAGCTATATAGCTTACCCCCTTCCTTTCCAATGTCTTATAGGGTTATTAAGCTAGCTCGAATTGGAGTTCACCGGAGATCCTATCACACTATCAAGCTATCACTTTGGGTATTGATGAATTCAAGTATTTTAAGTTTATGGCATGTTTAGGGACTTAGTCATTTTGTTAAATGTGTCATTGTGATCGTAGCCAATGTTTTGGCTTGTGATTGTCAAAGGCTTGTTTTGATAATTGGCCATGTAGATTGGTTTATTTGGGCTATAATGGTTGTAAGCCTAAGTGTGAATATATATATGCTAATGCCTTTGGTGATATAGTCATGGTATACTTGGTGAATGATAGAAATGTGGTTTAGGACATGAATGTGAAAAGTTTGGCAATGTAGTTTATTGATGAGATGATAAATTGGTGTACAATTAAGTATCTTGAAAGTAGTCAATTGTGACTTAGTAAATGTTGTGAGCATGGTAAATAATGACATGAGGATGACATGTTATTTGCCTTGGTTGTGGTTCTTTAGTTGCTTTTATATGCTTGAATTTGTGCCATGTGATGTTGTGTTCATGTGTGCAAGTGAGGGTGGCAAAATGGCTTGGTAAATAGCCTTGTTTTTGTCCACACGGGTAGACACACGGGCATGTGTTCCGGCCGTGTGTCCTATGCACCTTAATTTTGAAAAACAGAATGTCCAGAATTGAGCACAAGGGTAGAGACACGGGTGTGTGTCTCAGCCGTGTGTGCTACAAGGCCTAGCACACAGGCTTGTGGCACGGCCGTGTGGCACAAGTTAGAGAGCACCCTAAGTTGAACACGATCTGAAACACAGGAGTGTCCCTTGGACCGCACGGGGGTGTGAGCCCTGCATCTAGCAAAAATTTTCTAAGTTTTGTAAAAATTTCCTTAGTTCTCGATTTAGTCCCGAACCACTTCTAAAGCATGTTTTGGGCTTCGTAGAATCGTATAAGGGACTTTATGATTGAATATGAATTGTTTTAATTTGGACGCAAATTTATGACTCGAGATTGTGTGAATGCTTGTGTTATAAGTTCGATAATGCCTCGAGCCCTATTCCAGCATTGAATTCGAGTAAGGGGTGTTACATCACAATTTGAATAGTCTATATCTTTATCTCAATTTTTTTTTCATTTCGGGGGTCAAAATGCAATTTTACCATTACGAATTTAAAATTTTATAAATTATAAAGGCCTATGTAATACCCCTCACCCATATTCACTGTCAGAATAGGGTTACGGAGCATTACCGAACTTACAACACTTTTGAACATACATTTCATATACAATTTATCAATATAAATATGATTAATCACAATCAACCATAGTGTCCCTTAAATGAGCCTACGAGGCCTTAAACATGCTTTAGGAGTGGTTCAGGACTAAACCAAAAGCTCGGGAAATTTTTCAAAACTTAACAAATTTTTCTGAAAATAGGGGACACATGCCCGTGTGGTCAGGCCGTGTGTCTCACACGGCACAAGACACGCCCGTGTCACAGGCTGTGTTAACTTCCTAAATTGGAGTACATGGCTGTGTCCCAACCCGTGTCTTACCCCGTGTCCAAATAAGTGATCTAACTGACTTGGGTCACATGGCCAACCACACGCCCGTGTGTCTAGCCCATGTGCCCTTCGAAATAGTCACACACACTCGTGTGCCAGGCCGTGTGCTAGGCCGTGCCAAACTTGTAGGGTAAACTAACTTATGCAACATGGCCAAGTCACACGCCCATGTTTTAGGCCGTGTGCCAATTAGGGGTTATACTGACTTGTGCCACACGGCCGATCACACGCCTATGTGTGAGGCCGTGTGGAGCATACTGACTTCATTTCAATTTTAACACTAGGGGACACACAGTCGTGTAACATGACCGTGTGTCACACACGGCTGAGACACACGCCCGTGTGGACAAAAATAGGCTATTTACCAAGCCAATTTTCCACCCAAATTTAGATACACCTACGCTGCAGCAAAGATTTTGCAAGCAGTTTTCTTTTGGCCTACACTATTTAAAGATGCTTATGCTTATGTGAAGAACTATGATAAATGCCAAAGGACCAGAAATATATCAAGGAGGAATGAGATGCCCTTGACAAACATTTTCGAGATTGAATTGTTCACCATATGGGGCATTAACTCCTTAGGACTGTTTCATTCTTCATATGGGAACAAATACATCTTAGTTGCTGTGGACTATGTATCCAAGTGGGTTGAAGCTGAAGCATACCCTACAAATGATGCTAAGGTAGTCATGCGATTCCTACATAAGCATGTGTTTACACGATTTAGGACACCAAGAGCTATTATTAGTGATGAAGGTTCTCACTTTATGAACAAATGGCTTAAATGGTTGCTTGAAAAATATGATGTGAAGCACAAGATTGCTACTGCCTATCAGCCCTAGTCTAATGGGCAAGTTGAGAGAGTGAACCGTGAAATCAAAGGTATCCTTGAAAAGGCAGTTTGCCCTAGCAGAAAAGATTGGTCTTGAAGGCTCGATGATCCATTATGGGCTTATCAAACATCATTTAAGGCACCGTTAGGAATGACACGTTGTCGGTTAGTCTTTGGAAAGGCATGCCATTTGCCATTATAGTTGGAGAATAAAGCTCACTGGGCATTGAAACAGTTGCATTTTGATCTTAAGCAAGCCGATGAGAGAAAGATGTTACAACTTGATGAGTTGGAAGAGCTGAGGTTGTCCTGCTATGGGAATGCCAAAATGTGTAAAGAAAGATCAAAGAGATGGCATGATAGTCATATACAACCTCGCAAGTTTAAAGAAGGTCAGAAGGTTTTGTTATTTAATTCAATGTTGAAGTTATTTCCTGGGAAGCTTAAATCCCGATGGAAAAGACCCTATACCATCTACCGATTTTATCCTTATGGAGCTATTGAATTATACAACAACTACGGAGGTACATTTAAAGTTAATAGTCAACGTCTCAAACACTATTGGGATGGTGAAGTTGGACGAGTTGAAGCCTCATTCAAATTAACAGACCCTTAATTTTTCATGAACTCATTTTGTAAATAAATAAATAATTAGAACTTATTTTCTTAACTTATTACATTTAATTAATTTTGCCTAAGGAGTTGGAGCTTAAGCGAGACCGTTGTGATCCCTCCAACCTTGATTGGGAATTAATTTAATGTAATTTGTTAAGAAGAAATATTCTAATTAAGATTTAAAATTTTTAAGTTTCATTTGTTCTATTTAAATTTTAAATTTTTATGTTAATAAAGAGGGTAAAATTTGGCCCAAGTACTAATCAGTTTTTTTTAGTAAGATACAGTCTGAGTTTGAGGCCCAAAACAACAAAAAAGAGGGAAAAATCAATGCCTTGCCGTCACACCCATTGCTTGCCGCCCAAGTAACCCTAATCTAGCTAAATTTTTGCTACATGTTGCCCTAATATTTCCTATATAAACTCATTTCCATTCTACTAATTTTCATATCCCTCAAAGCAATTTGCTTACACCCTAAAAATCCCTAAATCTCCATTTTGTGCCGTCAACCTCAAATCCCGAAAGATACCCTAGTTCTCTTCCCTTTTACCAAAATTGCCGCCGCAAAGAGATTGTTGAAGCACCATCGTTGCTATCCAATGTCGTTGTTGTCACTGCACCATTCTTGTCGTCGTAAGATTTCTACCATAGCACGTTCTACCCATCTTGCCGATTTCTCTTTTCTCCCTTTGAGTAGAAATTTTGCTGAAATTTTCGGGAAAAGATAGCATGATTCGAAAAAGAACCAGATCTTCAAAGACTACTCCTAAAAACCCGATTTTGATCGATGAAGAAGTGAAAGAGAGATTTGATTCAATCTTTAAGCATCAACCTATGATGCCGGAAAAAGATTTTGACTTGAAGAGTAATGATCTGATGGTTGTTCCTATACCAATTAGAAAGAAAATCAATGCTCTCAAGTGGCAACAATTTTGTGATGCTCGTTCACTTCCTGATGATGAACTAGTTCGAGAATTCTATGCTAGTTTGACTACGTAAGATGCCTCTCTCATAGTTCCACCATCTCGATGGAACAGATGCTTTTGTTATATGCAATTTTGACAGAAAATCCATTAATGTTGGGAAAATTATCCTTAAGGAGATTCACGATTGTGCTAAAAAGAAGGCAGGAAGTGCTTATTTCCCATCATTAATCACTTCACTTTTCTTTAGGGCACTTGTTAAAACACAAGCAAATCTAATGGGGTGATATGTTCAAGGGTGCATTACAAATTATGAGCTTGAAATGTTAGTAGAGATTGTGCATGAGCTGAATCAAGGCGAGTAAGAAGAGCTAACAAAGCCAAATACTAAGGACTCAACAGATGGAACTGAGATTGAAGCTAATTCAATTACAAACATTGAAGAGGAAGAATCTGATAAGGAACCAAACAGTCCTAAACTAGTTGAAGGATCTGAAAACCCTAAACCAAGGGTTGAGCCAGAAGAAGAACCAGTCAAGCTAAGTGTTGAACCTGAATATACAACTCCCATGCCGACTTCTGCAAGTACTTCAAGGAAATCGGAGTTGTCAATTTTGATGGATATGTACAATTTCTTGCACAATCAACAACAAACTTACTAGAAATATGCAAAAATTAGAGATGAATCAATTCAAAATACTTTTAAAAATATCTCTAATACTTTTGTTCCTGAGTTCCCAAATGCTATCTTTGAGACATTGATGGAAGATACTGACTATGCAAGCAGAGATGAAGCTAAAGAGGACAAGGGGAATGAGGCAGAAAAATAAAATGGGGGATTCTTGTCTTACTATTTAATTATTTTTAGGTCTTTAGGAATTTATTTCTTTCGTAAATTAGGATTTAATTTCTGCAGAATAAAACATAGCAAGCATGAATAAACTTAGTACTTCTTTAGAAAGAAAAAGACTAAGTGATGTGGTAATGGGAATGAACATGTCTAGGATTAGGTGATCATGGAAGACTTGGTATTTAAGTAGTCTTAATGGCTCACCTCTCTTTCTTTACAACCCTGCCTGGTGTTCAGTTTTCATTCATTACTTTGTTCTTGCAATAAGGACATTACTTCTTTTTAAAGGGGGTAAGGCAAATAAATTGCTCAAACTTTTAAATTTTTTAAAGTATGGTTAAAAACTATGTGGATTGAATAAAATTTCTCGGATTGGCTTCCATCAAAGCCATTTTTTCTTCACCTTCTTCATCCTCCAAAGCTTCAAGATCTAAAGCTTTCTCCAATGGATCTTCTTCAAAATTGCATTCCATAGAAACCAAGGTTCCTATCTCTTCCATAGCTAAAAACTCTTCTGTCGGTTCAAGAAATTTCATCGCTTTAAGAATGTTAAAGGTTACCTGATCGTCTTGAACTAGCATGGTGAGTTGACATTTCTGCACATTAATTAACATTCTTCCCATAGCTAAGAAAGGTCTCCCAAGTATAATCAGGACTTTCTTGTCTGCTTCAAAATCTAAGACAATTAAATCAGCATGAAAAATAAATTTATCGACTCTTACCAAAACATCCTCGATCTTTCCTTCGGGATATGCTAAAGATCGATCCGCTAGCTAAAGTATCATAGTTGTACGTCTTACTTCACTGATCCCTAACATCTTGAAAATAGACTTAGGCATCAAGTTGATACTCCCTCCTAAGTCACACAAAGCTTTACCACAGTAAGATTCACCAATGTTACAGGGTATAGTAAAGCTTCCTGGGTCTTTCAATTTCAGTGGCAGTTTGTTCTACAGGAACGCACTGTACTCCTTTGTCAAGGAAACAATCTCATACTCACTCAGTCGTTTCTTCTTGGACAGTATATCATTCATAAACATCACGTAATTTGGCATTTGTTCTAAAGCCTCCACCAATGGAATATTGATGTGTAATTGCTTCAGAACATCCGAAAACTTCTTGAAGTGTACCTCCTGTTTCTACTTGTGTTGCTGCAATCTTTGCAGATATGGAGGTGAAGGAACTTTAGGTTGAACCAGAAAACTTTTCTGAGTAGGTAAATCTGCATCCAAAGAAGATGTTAAAATATTTGAATTCACTAAGTCAGGATTGACCTTGTCAGACTTTGCAGATTCTGATTCCTTTGGTGTAGGTATTTTAACAGCTGGTTGATTCTCCTCAACAGGCTTATCTTCGACATCAATCAATCGAGGTTCTAGAATTTTACCACTTCGCAACGCCACTGCCTTGATATTTTCTTTACCTAAATTTCTTGGATTCTCAGTATCACTCGGCAAGGTTCCTAGGGGTCTATTACGAAGCTCCGTAGCTAACTGACCCATTTGGTTTTCCAAATTTTTTAGTGTTGCTGCTTGGCTTTTGATCAAAGCGCCATTCTTTTCCATGTACACTTTCGATAAGATCTCCAAACTATTTGATGCCTCAGCTTGAGGTGGTTTTGGAGCTTGCTGATTAAACCCTTGAGATTGGTTGGGTCTTTGCAGCAAAAAGTTGTTATTCGGTCCATTTCCTTGGTTTCTCCAAGAAAAGTTAGGATGATTGCGCCATGAAGGATTGTAGAAGTTAGACTAGGGTCCTTGTCCACTCCTATTTTGATATTGGTTCCCCACATAGTACACTGACTCGAGATTTGATGGATAATTCTCAAAAGAATGACCTTCCCTACAGTACACATAGGAAACTACTTCAAACAGACTTGGTGGTTGAGCTACAAACTTATTAGCACTATTAGTGGTAAACTGTTTTAACATAGAGGAAATAGACGATACCTGAGCTGATAACGAAGTGAGGGTGTCAACTTCATGAACTCCGACTACACGTCTTCCTAAAGCTGTTCGATTTGTTGGCCATTGATAGTTATTACTCGCGATCCTCTCGATTATCTCATAAGCTTCATTATAAGACTTAGACAAAGTTGCACCATTTGCAAAAACATCTACCATCAATCTTGTATGTTCATTGAGACCATTATAGAATGTCTCAAACTGGATACAATGAGGAATCCCATAATGAGGACACTTACGAAGTAACTCCTTGAATCGTTCCCAAGCCTCATACAAAGACTCGTCATCCAATTGTTGAAAAGTTGTGATCTCGTTCTGTAACATCCTGAATTAGGGCCTTTGCATTTTATCTGTTTGTGTGTGAATGTTATGTTACCATGTTAGGTTAGTGTACTTTAGGGTCCAGGAATGATTTAGGGGTAAGCCGGAGTCTTGGGCGAAATTATCTTTTTGAGCATTTTTAAGGAAAGCTAGCTAAATTAGGCCTTAAGGGATATTGTTCGTGTGAGATGACACAAAGAAGTGCCTTAGTAAAGTGGCAAGGAGGCGCCACTTAAAGGTTGAGGTAGGTGACGCCACAAGGGAGCTGGAAGAAGCAGTTCAAGTCACATTTTCCTCATTTTGAGAACTTTTTTTGGTGTCAAAGGGAGCAGAGGTGGAGTTCGGCTGGGATGCTTGGAAATGGGAGAGTTGATTGAGTCAAATAATTCAAAGGAATGGTGGAGAGGGTTTTAAGGAGTTTGAATCATTCAAATTTGTTCGAATGAGTGAGGGAGAGGGAATTAAGGAGAAAAAGAAGGGATTGAAGAGGTGTGAGTGTTAGCCGAATTTTGAAAGAAGTTAGGTGGGGTTGCGCATTCGGTTTTTGGGTGTAGCTTAGGGGTGGCCAAATTTTGGTGATAGCTTTGGGTATTTTGGCTAGTTAGGGAGCACTTAGTGTATCTTTTTCTTTCATATCTTTTGTGCCAAAACCGAAACACTTCCGCACTTCTTGGTTTGCATTTTCTTTTCTCTCAAATACCAAAACTGAATCACCCCCTAAGCTTCTTCTTCTTTTCTTCTTTTGTGTTTGGCCGAAACTTATATTGCCTTTCACTCATCACCTTTGTTTTATTTTACTTGCCATTAACATCAAAGCCGAAACCCTCAGAAGCCACATCTTTTGCCGAAAACTCTGTTATTCTCCTTTCTTCTCTTTCAAACACTTTAGCCGAATATCTCTTGGTAGATAGTACCTTTCTTCTTCATCTCGGCCTTTTCAAGAGCAGAACAACTTTGGCATTTGGTAAGTTCTTCTTGCTTTAGCCGAATATCTCTAACCATCTCATCTCTTTTCCTCTCGATTTCTTAAAAGAAGAAAAGCCAAAATTTATCCTCTTTCCTGGGTAGTCCTTATTTATTTGTTAGCCGAATCTCTCCCTGGCATTCAAATCTCCTCTTTCGACTACTGTTTGTTGTGGCTCGCCGTTACTAATTGCCCATCACTCTCAATCAGTTTCTCTAATGGTTGTGGTAAGAGTTTTCTTTTCGTTTCAATCATTTTTTCTTGCTTTGGGTGCCGAAGGCAGTAATCCCATTCTTTAAACTCTTGGAGATGGTAGGGGGCTTTGTCTTCGTGTTCTTTTGGCATCTACTTCGTGATTGAATGGTGTTAAAGTATACGCAGTGTTAATCGATTTAAGTATTCAATCGGTACTTTGATCCAAGTCTTTGAACCTCTGGGTTTGTTGATCTAGGTAAGGGATCTTTGCGTTTTGTACATATTCCTATTCGTTTCTTATTTCATGCTTTAATCCGGTCTATTGACCAAGATCTTTTCCTGGACCCAAGCGTTAATCAAGCGAAGGAAGGGGTTAAACCCATAGCCCCGATCCCGAAGTTCAAAAAACAAGCAGTGTCAGCAGTTCGGGATTGGCCACCGGGTTGTGGGCCGACTTCTGAGCAGAGTCGTAGGCAGATAGCAGTAGTTCCGATTAACGATAGTGTCGACGTAGAGAGCGTGATATTACGTGTTATCAGGTGTGTAACTCTTACACACTTTATATGTTAATTATGTTATTATCTGTGTATGGCCAAAAGCCGAAGTGATGGCATGGATCACTAAGTTTCCTTTGTGGGTAAAAGCGAGGACTCCAGGTAAGTTCTATTATGTACTATTATTAATGGATGCATGTATGAGTGGAATGAATGTTGTTGTACATTATTAGCATGATCATACCATATTGTAAAGCATGAACATGAAAATGGGGTATGATGTGAGGAGGGAGGAAATATAATCTCTTTTAGACTGTCACCAGTGGTTAGGTACCACAAGTGGGTTGGCCCACATATTATTATTTAGTGACTAAGTCTGAGTGGTTTAGAACCACCAGTGGTTAGGTATCACATATATCTTATTTCCGTGACTCGTCCCAGTGGTTTGGTACCATAGTGGGTTGGCCCCACATATGGATATTATGGATTGTCACCAGTGGTTAGGTACCAAAAGTGGGTTGGCCCCATAGATGATTATTTGTGACTCTTGTCACCAGTGGTTAGGTACCACAAGTAGGTTGGCCCCACATATGTTTTTATTTGTGACTTTTGTCACCAGTGGTTAGGTACCACCAGCGGCTAGGTGCCACAGAGATTGGGTAGTTTCTGGAGATATGGAGGATGGATAATAGGTTGGGTTTCATTACATACATGCTTGATATATGATCTGTGTGAGAGCTCTAAACTCTGTTGGACGGGAAAGTACACACTGAGTCTCAGTGACTGACCCTCTCCGTTAAATTTTGCAGGTAATCCTTAGACCGCGGATATGGAGCTGAGGTGGACTCGAGGTGGCCATGCATAATATTTTGGATTTTATTTTAAATAGTTATTTTGGAATTATTCTACTTTAATTTGGACTTTGGTAATAAAGGCCATCTAAACGTTAATTTGGTTTTTATTTGTTTTTGTTTTTGTTTATTTTATTTTATTTTTGATTATTAAGACATGCCTAATAAACTACGAAATGGATGATTTCCAAAACTTACAAAAAACTATGGGATTTTGAGATTCTACAATTGATTAATTAATATACAGATTTTAGTAGCAAATAACTAAATCTTCAAACTAAGACTCAAAATTGCTTCCAATTGATCACTCAATATAAATTCTGTTTCTATAAAATCAAAGATTTTTCCCAACTCATGACGTTAACTCCGTTTTCAAAATTTTTTTCTTTCCTGTGATATGCTAGATTCGGTCATAGCGTTTGACCGGATTTAGGGTGTTACAATTGTGGTATCAGAGCCAAGTTCAAAAGCTCGGCTATGAGTTTAAGGCCCAAAATTTTTTTTATAGATGGCTTGAAAATGGTTTAGACAAAATACATGTTTTCAGGACGCATGGCACCTGAGTCTTCGGCACTGATCCGTGACGGTAAGTTTTCTAACTATCAGTTGTATAATGTGACTATATTGTGATATGAATGCTAATAGCAGGAAAAAGTTACCTTAGAGACTGAAGCCTGTAGGAATGCATGTGTTCGTGAAAATAACTACTTCGGTAATATACTCATAAGACTGTTTGGTAATAAATAGTGGAAGAAACTAATTCATAAAATTCTTAATCAGATTAAATCGAAACGATAGTCATGAGTGCTAAAGGACGTGGTCGTGGTAGGCGAGGCCGTGGTAGAGGCCGTGGTGTTGGGTCTAAACCTTCGGAATCAGGACATAGGGCAGAGGATGAAGTGCCAGTGCCGCCAGTTGCGGAGGCTAAACTCCACGATCAAACTGGGGGAGATGATGCCGTGTCTCAGGCAATGTTACGGGTTTTGGAGAGAGTAGCTGGAGCAAGTGTAGGGTCTATAGCTCGAAAATCTGTGTCGGAACGACTTAGAGCTAATGGAGCCAAGATGTTTAGAGGTGTCTCGGGTGTGGCCCCTAATGTAGCAGAGTACTGGTTAGAAGCGGTGGAGCGTATTATGGACGACCTTGACTGTACCGCAGAAGAGAAATTAAAGAGTGTAGTGTCTCTACTCCGAGACGAGGCATATCAGTGGTGGCTCACGGTTAGGGATGGCACAACGGCTAACCACATCACCTGGGAGTCCTTTAAATTACCATTTCAAGGAAAATATATCGGGTCGAGCTATGTGGACTCTCAGCGAAAGGCATTCCTTAATTTTGTTCAGGGAGGTAAGTCAGTGGCTGAATATGAAGCGGAATTTCTGCGTCTGAACTGCTATGCCAGTGGTATTGTTGCAACAGATTATGAGCGATGTGTCCGATTTGAGGATGGCTTGAAAGACGAGTTACGGGTATTAATAGCTCCGCAACAAGAAAGGGAGTTTGCCGTGTTGGTGGAGAAGGGTAAGATAGCCGAAGAGGTGAAGAGGTCTGAAAAATAGAACCAAGATAGGAGCAGGAAGAAAAGGAGTTTTGGGCCATCAGGGTCTTCTGGAGGATTTCAGAAAAGGGCTAGGTTAGGTGGGCTGAGTCAAGCTGCGAAGCCTATTGCTGATCAGTGGCCACCTCAGTGTACTCGATGCGGGAAATTTCATTCGGGAGAATGTTGGGCAGGTAATAGAGGATGTTTTGAATGTGGATCTTTGGATCATCGGATAAGGGATTGTCCACGGAAGCCACTCAGGGTACAATCAGAGGGTCAATGACGTGCACCGTTTAGAAGAGACAGACAGCAACCACAGAGAGGTCGTGGTTCGGCCAGAGGAGGAAATGGCTTTGGTCGGGGACGTGGAGCACCGGGCCGAGGTCTGGGAACACAGAGGCGAGGCAGCCCGGATTGGTCTATGCAGCTTGGTGCAGAGAGGAGGGCGACGCACCGGACGTCATAACCGATACATTTCTAATTTATGGATTGCCTTATATTGCTTTGATTGATATTGGTTCAATGCACTTTTATACTGCTAGTACTATAGCGGGAACTCTGAACTTAGACTTTGAGACTTCTTTTAGGGAGATGACTGTAATTAGCCCTCTAGGACACTCTGTAGTTGTGAATAAACTGTATAGGGATATACCTCTAGAAGTTCAAGGGATAGTTTTTCCGGCTGATCTGATGGAACTACCATTCGGGGAGTTCGATTTGATCTTAGGTATAGATTGGTTTGTGAAGTATCAAGTAAATTTGGACTGTGTAGCCAATCGCATGGTATTAAGAACTGTCGAGGGTGAAGCGGTGTCGTTGATAGGTGAGAGGAGGAATCACATATCTAATATGGTATCCGTTTTGAAGGCCGAAAGAATGGTGAGAAAAAGATGTAAGGCATTTATAGTTTATGTTTGTGCTTTGGAGGCAAAGGAATCAACTGTGGGGGATGTGCGAACAGTAAAGGAATTTTCTGATTGTTTCCCAGAAGAGCTTCCGGGATTACCTTCGGATCGCGAAGTGGAGTTTAGTATTGATCTTTTACCGGGAACAGCGCTAGTGTCTATTGCCCCATATAGAATTGTGCCGAAAGAGTTAGTGGAGCTGAAAGTGCAGATTCAAGAACTGTTAGATCAGGGTTTTATCCGACCGAGTGTATCGCCTTGGGGAGCGCCGGTGCTATTCATTAAGAAGAAGGACGGATCAATGCATATGTGCATTGACTACTGGTAGTTGAATAAGTTAACGATCAAGAATAAGTACCCATTGCCAAGGATAGACGACTTGTTCGATCAGCTTAAGGGAGCAGCAGTCTTCTCAAAGATAGATTTCAAATCGGGCTATTATCAGCTTAGGGTCAACGAGGTAGACATTCAAAATACGACGTTCCGTACTCGTTACGGTCACTACGAATTCCTGGTGATGCCATTCGGGTTAACCAATGCACCAGCAGCGTTTATGGACATGATGAACCGGGTTTTCCAACCCTATCTAGATCAATTTGTCGTGGTGTTTATAGATGATATCCTGGATTATTCAAAGTCTGAGGAGAAGCATGATTCACATCTTCGAGTGGTTTTGCGAACTCTGAGGGAGAAGCAGTTGTTCACTAAGTTCAGTAAGTGTGAGTTCTGTCTAAGGGAAGCTACCTTTTTGGGTCATGTGGTGTCCGCTGAAGGGATTAGGGTTGACCCTCGGAAAATTGAGGTTGTGTTGGATTGGAAACCACCTAAGTCTATGGCAAAAATTTAGAGTTTTCTAGGGCTGGCTAGGTATTACAGAAGGTTCGTGGAAGGATTCTCATTGATAGCGGCACCGTTAACTAAGTTATTGCAGAAAGGGATACCATTCGTTTGGTCAGTTGAACAGCAGGAAAGTTTCGAAAAGTTAAAGAGGATTTTGACAGAAGCACCAGTGTTGATTCAGCCAAAGGCGGGGAAAGAGTTTACCGTTCACTGTGATGTGTCACACACAGGGTTAGGATGCGTGCTATTGCAAGAAAGGGAGTAGTAGCATATGTTTCTTGACAATTGAAACCTCACGAAGTGAATTATCCAACGCATGATCTAGAGCTAGATGCAGTGGTTTTCACCCTAAAGATCTGGAGATATTACTTGTATGGGGAGAAGTGTATCATCTATACGGATCATAAGAGCTTGAAGTATCTCCTTACCCAGAAGGAGTTGAATTTAAGACAGCGGAGGTGGATCGAGTTGCTGAAGGATTACGACTGCTCGATTGAGCACCACCTGGGTAAAGCTAACGTGGTGGCAGATGCGCTGAGCCGTAGGGTAATATCAGACCTGAGAGCAATGTTTGTCCAACTTAGTTTATTCGACGATGGAAGTTTATTAGTGGAATTACAAGTGAAGCCGACATAGGTAAGTTAAGTTAAGGAGAAACAGTTATTAGATGATGTCTTGAGTGCTCGACTTCTGCAAGTGCGGGATGATGGAATAGGGGATTACAGTTTGAACAGCGATGGATTGTTATGTTTTCGCGGGAAAGTTTGCATGCCAAAAGATGGGGATCTGAGACGGAAGATTCTTCAGGAAGCGCACTATAGCCCATACGCTATACATCCTGGAGGAAGTAAGATGTACCGGGACTTGCGAGAATAGTTTTAGTGGCCGGGTCTGAAGCGAGAGGTAATCGAATTCGTGGGTAACTGTTTGACGTGTCAGCAGGTCAAAGCCGAACATCAGTTGCCTTCGGGGCCATTGCAGCCTATTAAGATTTTGCAGTGGAAGTGGGAAAGGATCACGATGGATTTTGTTAGTGGGCTACCCCTTACGCCTACTAAGAAGGATTCAGTTTGGGGTGGTAGTTGACCGTTTGACGAAGTCTGCTCACTTCATACCAGTACGTGTGGATTACTCTCTTCAGAAGTTGGCTAAATTATATGTACCAGAGATCATAAGGTTGTATGGGGTACTAGTGTCTATCATCTCAGACAGAGACCCTAGGTTTACATCGAGATTTTGGAAGTGTTGCATCAAGCGTTGGATACAAAGTTAGATTTCAGTATAGCGTTTCATCCACAGTCTGATGGACAGTCGGAGAGGGTAATTCAGATTTTGGAGGATATGTTGAGAAACTGTGTCTTGGACTTCAGAGGTAGTTAGGAAGAATTTCTACCGTTGGCAGAATTCGCGAATAACAATAGCTACTAGTCTAGTATTCAGATGGCACCATATGAAGCATTGTATGGTCGAAAGTGTCGCACTCCTACGTGTTGGAAAGATTTGGGTGAGCGTCAATTGTTGGGTCCAGAGTTGGTTGCTGAAATGGAAGATAAGGTTAAGTTAATTTGGACTCAATTGAAGGAAGCCTCGAACAGACAGAAGTCCTACGCGGATCTAAAGGATAAGGACATAGAGTTTAAGGTGGGTGATCAGGTGTTCTTAAAGGTGTCACCATGGAAGAAGGTGTTAAGGTTTGGACAGAAGATGTTAAGGTTTGGACAGAAGGGTACGTTAAGCCCCTGATTTATCGGGCCTTATCGCGTGCTGAAGCGTGTGGAACCAGTAGCCTACCAGCTCGAGCTACCTTCTGAATTAAGTCAGATCCATGACGTGTTTCACGTTTTGATGTTAAGACGCTACCGTTCGGATCCATCTCATGTTGTACTAGTATAAGAAATTGAAGTAAGCCCAGACTTATCTTTTGAGGAAGAACGAGAGCATATCCTAGATCGTGAGGTCAAAGTGTTATGTAAGAAATCAGTTCTGTTGGTGAAAGTTTTGTGGTGGAACCATGGATCAGAAGAAGCCACGTAGGAGCCAGAGGGTGTTATGCGGCAGCAATACCTTCATCTCTTTTGACCAGGTAATTTCAAGGCTGAAATTATTTCCAGGGGGTAGAACTGTAACATCCTGAATTAAGGCCTTTGCATTTTATGTGTTTATGTGTGAATGTTATGTTGCCATGTTAGGTTAGGGTACTTTAGGATCCAGGAATGATTTAGGGGTAAGCTGGAGTCCTGGGCGAAATTTACTTTTTGAGCACTTTTAAGGGAAGCTAGCTGAATTAGGCCTTAAGGGATATTGTTCGTGTGGGATGACACAAACAAGTGCCTTAGTAAAGTGGCAAGGAGGCGCCACTTAAAGGTTGAGGTAGGTGACGCCACAAGGGAGCTAGAAGGAGCAGGTTCAAGTCACATTTTCCTCATTTTGAGAACTCTTTTTGGCGTCAAGGGGAGTAGAGGTGGAGTTCGGCTGGGATGCTTGGAAAGGGGAGAGTTGATTGAGTCAAATAATTCAAAGAAATGGTGGAGAGGGTTTTAAGGAGTTTGAATCATTCAAACTTGTTTGAATGAGTGGGGGAGAGGGAATTAAGGAGAAAGAGAAGGGATTGAAGAGGTGTGAGTGTTAGCCAAATTTTGAAAGGAGTTAGGTGGGGTTGGGCATTTGGTTTTTGGGTGTAGCTTAGAGGTGGCCGAATTTTGGTGATAGCTTTGGGAGTGTTGGGTATTTCGGCTAGCTAGGGAGCACTTAGTGTATCTTTTTCTTTCATTTCTTTTGTGCCAAAACTGAAACACTTCCACACTTCTTGGTTTGCATTATGTTTTCTCTCAAATACCAACACTGAATTACCCCCTAAGCTTCTTCTTCTTTTCTTCTTTTGTGTTTGGTCGAAACCTACATTGCCTTTCACTCATCACCTTTGTTTTATTTTCCTTGCCATTAACATCAAAGCCGAAACCCTCAGAAGCCACATCTTTTGCCGAAAACTCTGTTATTCTCCTTTCTTCTCTTTCAAACACTTTAGCCGAATATCTCTTGGTAGATAGTACCTTTCTTCTTCATCTCTTCCTTTTCACGAGCAGAACAACTTCGGTATTTGGTAAGTTCTTCTTGCTTTAGCGAAATCTCTCTAACCATCTCATCTCTTTTCCTCTCGATTTCTTAAAAGAAGAAAAGTCGAAATTTGTCATCTTTCCTGAGTAGTCCTTATTTATTTGTTAGCTGAATCTCTCTCTGGCATTCAAATCTCCTCTTTCAACTTCTGTTTGCAGTGGATCGCCGTTACTGATCGCCCATCACTCCCAATCGATTTCTCTAGTGGTTGTGGTAAGAGTTTTCTTTTCGTTTCAATCATTTTTTCTTGCGTTTGGGTGCCGAAGGCAGTAATCCCATTCTTTAAACTCTTGGCCGATGGTAGGGGGCTTTGTCTTCGCGTTCTTTCGGCATCTACTTCGTGATTGAAGGGTGTTAAGGTATACGCAGTGTTAATCTATTTAAGTATTCAATCGGTGCTTTGATCCAAGTCTTTGAACCTCCGAGATTTGTTGATCTAGGTAAGGGATTTTTGCATTTTGTACATATTCCTATTCGTTTCTTATTTCATGCTTTAATTCGGTCTATTGGCCAAGATCTTTTCATGGACCCAAGCGTTAATCAAGCGAAGGAATGGGTTAAACCCATAGCCCCAATCCTGAAGTTAAAAAAGCGATCAGTGTCAGGAGTTCGAGATTGGCAACCGGGTTGTGGGCCTACTTCTGAATAGAGTCATAGGCAGATAGCAGTAGTTCCGATTAGCAATAGTATCGACGTAGAGAGCGTGATATTACGTGTTATCAGGTGTGTAACTCTTATACACTTTATATGTTAATTATGTTATTATCTGTGTATGGCCAAAAGCCGAAGTGATGGCATGGATCACTAAGTTACCTTTGTGGGTAAAAGGGAGGACTCTAGGTAAGTTCTATTATGTACTGTTATTAATGGATGCATGTATGAGTGGATTGAATGTTGTTGTACATTATTAGCATGATCATACCATATTGTAAAGCATGAACATGAAAATGGGGTATGATGTGAGGAGGGAGGAAATATAATCTCTTTTAGACTGTCACCAGTGGTTAGGAACCACAAGTGGGTTGGCCCCACATATTATTATTTTGTGACTAAGTCTGAGTGGTTTAGAACCACCAGTGGTTAGGTACCACATATATCTTATTTCCGTGACTCGTCCCAGTGGTTTGGTACCACAGTGGGTTGGCCCCACATATGGATATTATGGATTGTCACCAGTGGTCAGATACCAAAAGTGGGTTGGCCCCACATATGATTATTTGTGACTCTTGTCACCAGTGGTTAGGTACCACAAGTAGGTTGGCCCCACATATGTTTTTATTTGTGACTTTTGTCACCAGTGGTTAGGTACCACCAGTGGCTAGGTGCCACAGAGATTGTGTAGTTTCCAGAGATATGGAGGATGGATAATAGGTTGGTTGGGTTGCATTACATACATGCTTGATATATGATCTGTGTGATAGCTCTAAACTCTGTTGGACAGGGAAGTACACACTGAGTCTCAGTGACTCACCCCCTCCGTTAAATTTTGCAGGTAATCCTTAGACCGCGGATATGGAGCCGAGGTGGACTCGAGGTGGCCATGCATAATATTTTGGATTTTATTTTAAATAGTTATTTTGGAATTATTCTACTTTAATTTTGATTTTGGTAATAATGCCATCTAAACGTTAATTTGGTTTTTATTTGTTTTTGTTTTTGTTTATTTTATTTTATTTTTGATTATTAAGACATGCCTAATAAACTACGAAATGGATGATTTCCAAAACTTTAAAAAAAACTATGGGATTTTGAGATTCTACAATTGATTAATTAATATACGGATTTTAGTAGCAAAGTAACTAAATCTTCAAACTAAGACTCAAAATTGTTTCCAATTGATCACTCAATATAAATTATGTTTCTATAAAATCAAAGATTTTTCCCAACTCATGACGTTAACTCGGTTTTCAAAATTTTTTCTTTCTTGTGACATGCTAGATTTGGTCGTAGCGTTTGACCGGATTTGGGGTGTTACACGTTCCTCAACTTAGCGTTTTTGCTAGGTGGCCAATGCTTAACCAAAAATCTCTTAGCTAATTCTTGCCATATAGATATGGAACTTGGTGGCAATGAATTGAAACAACTTCAACCTCAGTGCGTCTTCAGTCACACCAACTATCTTAAATGAATCACTCACCTCCATAAACAATCGAAGGTGGAGATGTGGATCCTCCTTGGGCATACCACTAAACTGGCCCACCGTTTGAAGCATTTGAAACATCACTGGTTTCAATTCAAATTGGGTTGCCTCAATATCTGGCCTTCTAATTCTTGGATTTAACGCACTGAAAAGTGGCACAACATTTTGTATGATGCAACAGTCGCTATCATCGGAAATGAAGATGGGATTTTGTACATGATCGACTTCATTACCTTGACCTTGATTCTGATTTCCAAGTTCCATCTCGACTCTGTCTTTGAGCGGTTCGTTCACGTCTTTTTTGTCTAAAAGTTCGCTCAATTTCAGGGTCTACAGGGAGTAAATCGATAATTCGATCTATGCTCATAGACACCTAAAAAGAAAATCAAAAAATTAAAAAGAATAAGTTAGTAATGTTAGAAATAAATAAAATTGAAAATAAATAATTTCACAGAAAAAAAATGATTATGGCAATAGTTAACAAGCCTTGGCAACAGCGCCAAAAACTTGTAATGCGTAGGTTTGTGCAAGTGTACATAGTCGTTATCAAATAATAAGTATCGAGTTATCGCCTCCATAGGGATTGTATTTGTGCTAAGTCACTTAATTTGTAAAATTATATTAACAATTTGGTAAAGAAAACAATATAACTGAGGAGTGATGATTAAAATATATTAAATTAAATGCAATGATCCCTGATGCAAATTATCCTAAGTTTGCAAACTATATGAATGAAATAGATTTTAGCAAAATTAAACACAATTTGCAACAATTATAACATAAATAAACTAGGACAATTACTTTAATTAAATGATAAATCGTAAAAGTAACATATTTTAAGTCCACATTTAATATACTTTTGGATGATTTATCCCTTGATTTGTGTAAAAAGGTGCTCTGAATCCTTTCTTTTCATGTCTTTACCCAGGAAAGCACCTGAGGATGAAAAGAACACACAACGGGCCTAAAACGAAGTAAATGAGCCTTTCCATGAAATCGACACGACCTGGGCCAAGGACCACACGGCCGTGTCTCGAGAACACCCGCAGCACGGCCTCATCACCACCGCACACGGCCGTGCCAAAGTAGAAATCTGAACACGGTCAGGTCTCGATTTGCACGGGCGTGTGACATGGTCGTGCCTCTGTCGCTGGAAAGAGCAATTTCAGTCGAAAAATGATACTTCGGGAGAAAGAATCGCATTCCAAGAGCCTATAAATATACCCCAAGTACCACTTTTGAAAGGGAGCGAAAGCTAGGCCAGGGAGCCAAGCCGAGAAGGTCAGAGTTAGGGAGTAACGCGAGGATAGCCAGTTGATTCATCCCAAGAAGCCAGAATTATACTCAAGAAGGTGGAGTTCTCCTTCAATCCCATCAGGGAGTTTTAGGATTTTTCTTATGTTTTGTTTTATCTTTTCTCTTGTGATGTTTCCTTTTTACATTATGAACTAAACCCCTCAGATACCTGAAGGGGGATGAAACCTAGACAGATTTTATTATTTGATTTTTAAGTTATATGATAATTTTACTTAGTTTGTTCTTAATTATGTTTCTTAATCCAAATCCAATGTGCTTAGGTAGAGGAGGAATAGACCCTACCTAAGAGTAGATCTAACATAATTAAGCGGAGTTGATAGGGCGCCTAGAGATAGGGTTACGAGATTTTACCAGATTATAGTGAAACCTAATATGGGAATCCATTGATCGATTTACTGCATTCCTAGGGGGTTATTATAAGCAGACGAGAGTTCCACTAATTAACCTAGGATTAGACGTTATTCACCTCGAGAGAGGGTTTAGCATAGGTTAGGGAGTCTCATGGATCAAGCTAAGTAAAGAAATCATATAATTTAAGGTTAGATAATAAGAGAAGTCTAGGTGAATTCTTCCTGAAGGTATCATAAAAATCAACTGAGTCTTTTTTAAGTTATCCCCAAATTCATCTTTTTGTCTCTGTTTTCTTAGTTTAGTTGTCGTCAATTTAGTTTAAAAAACAACCTTTATCTTAGTTAGGTTAAATAATAAAAAGAAAGTGAGTATTAATACTTTTAATTCCTTTGGGTTCGATATCTGGTCTTGCCTAAGCTATACTACTGATCGATAGCAATAATATCGTTGTCAGAGTTAGTCTCCAGGTTTGATCATTCTTTTATAAATATTTAAAACTCTGATTACACAGCGATCAAGTTTTTGGCGCCGTTGCCGAGGAACTAAAATATTAAGAAAGCTCTATTTTTATTACTTTAGCCATTATTTTATTCGCAATTTATTTCTTTTGTTTTCTTAGGTTAAATTTTAATTTTTCTAATTTTAATTTTAATTTCTTTATTCCTTTCTCTTTTCTAGGTACCTCTAGTTTATGACTAGAAGGAATTCGAGAGGACCTTTAGTTTACGATAGCGATATCGAAGCAACCGCTCGTAGGAATCGCAGGGAAACCAAGCGAGCCCTAGATTACACAGAAAGAGAGGAGGAAAACAGATCCAATCCTACTGAAGGGATATACGAAAACAACCCAGTGTTGTGGGAGATCAAAATGCTCCACGTACAATGTTTGATTATGCGAAATCGCATTTAACAGGAGCAGAATCTAGTATTGTTAGGCCTGCTATAACTGCTAACAATTTTGAATTAAAGCCTAACACAATACAAATGATTCAATAGTTTGTTCAATTTGATGGTTTGCAGGATGAAGATCCAAACATGCATATAGCTAATTTTTTGGAGTTCTGTAATACCTTCAAAATAAATGGTGTTTCTGATGACGCCATTCGTCTTCGATTATTCCCTTTTTCATTGAGGAATAAAGCCAAATAGTGGTTAAACTCTTTACAACAAGGGTCAATCACTACATGGGATCAAATGACTGAAAGGTTTCTGATGAAATATTTTCCACAGGCTAAAACGGCCAAATTACGTAATGTTATCTCTTCCTTTGTGCAAATGGATGTAGAGACACTATATGACGCATAGGAGAGGTTCAAAGATCTCTTGAGGAGGTGTCCACACCATGGTTTACCCCTGTGACTACAAGTCCAAACCTTCTACAACGGAGTAAACCCCTCAACAAGGCAACTGATAGATTCAGCCGCCGGTGGAACGCTGAACAACAAAACTCCTGAAGCAGCCTACGAGTTCATCAAAGAGATGTCATTAAACAACTATCAATGGCAAGTTCGAGGACCAAACCGACAAAATCGGCATGAGTTTTCAATGTTGACACCATGACCATGCTATCAACGCAATTAGAGATGATGAATAAAAAGCTTGATAGTTTGTGTTCTTCACAGATACATCCAGTCATGTAGTGCGACGCTAGTGGAACTGTGGCGAATCCTGAATACCCACCTTACCAACCAGGAGTAGAAGATGAACAGATGAACTATATTGGTAATAATTTCCGATCTAATAATAATCCTTATAGTAACACTTACAATCCAGGTTGGAGGAATCACCCAAATATTTCGTGGGGAGGACAAGGCAATCAAGGAAATCAAAGGCAACAACCCTCCCAAAACTTCCGAAATTAGCCTTATCCACAAGACAAGAAGCCAACCATCGAGGAACGTATCCAAGAAGCTGATAGAACAATCAAAAGCAATGAAAACCGAATGGAAGAACTTGCTAAGTCAGTCAAGGAAGTAAGCAAAGCTGTTGAACAACTTGTAAAGTCAATGTCAGAACGACCGCAAGGACACCTACCTAGTAACATCGAAATTAATCCTAAGGAGCAAATTCAAGCTATCACACTTTAGGATAGCAAGGAGATAGATACACCCAACCCAACTCCAGAAAGTAAGGTAGACGAAGGTACAACAGAGGTAGTACAAGAAAAGCCAAAACTGGTAGTCAAGGAGTACAAACCTCACATACCTTATCTCGCAGCATTACAAAAAGACAATTCAGAGGAGCAGTTCGGTAAGTTTCTTAAACTTTTAAAGAATTTACATATTAACTTACCTCTTCTTGAAGCTCTTTTTCAGATGCCAGACTCGAGGAAATTTTTAAGACAGCTCTTAACCAACAAACGCAAAATAGATGAAGAGCACCATGTGGAACTTAACGCAACATGCTCAGCAATGTTACAAAATAGACTACCACAGAAGCAAAAAGATCTAGGAAGTTTTACAATTCCATGTTTAATTAATAGTTTAAATATTGATAATGCGTTAGCTGATTTAGGGGCAAGCATAAATGTTATGCCTTATACATTGTTTAAGCGACTAGGTCTAGGGAAACCAAAACAAACTAAGATGAGTATTCAATTAGCGGATAAAACTGTTAGAATCTTTATGGGCATTATTGAAGATGTTCTCGTAAAAATTGATAAATTTGTTTTCCTAGTAGATTTTGTTGTTTTAGACATAGATGAGGATAATTCAATCCCCTTAATTTTAGGAAGACCTTTTCTAGCAACTGCCAAGACTAAAATTGACGTTGCCACAGGTGAGCTCATACTTTGTGCAAGTGACGACTCAATCAGTCTTCAAGCCCTCGATTCAGCTAGGTCGTCAAGGTATCAAGGTGAGCAAGAAAATTCTTTCGATAATCATTTAATTTCACCTTCTTTTCAGGAACCTCCAAAAAAGAGAACGGTTGAACCAGATCTTCAGTTTAGTGCCAACAGAGAAATAACTTATGAAGAAAGAAGGACCCAAATCGATGACCTAGATGAATGGAAAACACACTTCAAGGAAAAACTAGGGTTACACAAGAAAGAACATGAAACACAAGTCAATGAAGAGCCGGCTCCACACAATGTAGAACCCAAGGAACCACCAAAAGAACTTGTGGGGACATCAAATCACTATAAAATAAGAGACCAGGGCCTGTTAGATAAATCCGAACCTCACATTACCACAACAACCCCGAAGGAAAAGAGAAAACTCCTTCTTGAGGTACACGATGTCTTCCCACAAGGAATAGTTGAGGTAAGCAATCCAACATTTGGCACTTTTAAGGTAAACGCTTCTCGACTCCAATTTTGTCATAAAACTGAAAATATAGACATGAGAGAGGATGTTCAAACTTTCAAACCTCCCTAAAATTTACAAATACGAGGAAAGTCTAGCTTAAGACTATAAACGAGCGCTTCTTGGGAGGCAACCCGAGTACTAACCCTATTTTTTTTGGATTATTTTACATTTTCTTATTAACTAACAAAAAGTGTAGAATTCCAGGCCACACGGCCTTACACACGACCGTGTCCGTGAATGTGTGGACCACCAAAACCACCACCCTGACAGGCCAGAGGCCGTGCAGTTAGCCCAACCACCACCCCAACGTCACAAATCCAACCACTCTCAACACGGGCACCTACAGACATGGCACGACTGTGGTACCAACTGTGTGAGGCTATCGACTTTCATACCACGGACAGAACATGCCCATGCCACAAACCGTGTGAAATTACCAAGGTTACTGACTTATCGAGCATGGGCAAGATACGCCTGTGTCTAACAACCGTGCCAACAAGAAAAACATCACGAGCACGGGCATAGACGGATCAAGCACGGGCATATGGTGACAACACCTCTATAACACGGCCGTGTGAGGAGGCCGTGTAATTTGACACACCCTGGGACCACGGCCGTGGGAGAGCAGAACATTTGAGAATCTATTTAAACCCCTCACCCCTTTCTCTTTTCCCCATCTGATTTCATCCCTATTTTCTTTATTTTTCACTCTTCTTCATCTCAGATTCTCCACTTATTAAGGCTCTAGATCCTTGATCAAGCCAACACCATGCCAAAGAAACGGAGAAAGCTAGGCATAGGCCCCTTAACAAAGAACATGAGTTCATGCTGGCAGCTTCGTTTCAACACCAAGCCAATGACCTATGAGACCATTTACCTTTCATTTCACATTTATATTTTCCTTTATTTTCCTTCCTTTTGACTATCTTATACTTAATTTATTTTATTTTATTTTAGTTTCTTAGTGTCAGGTTCTAAAGGCTGCTTGGGAATCACGCCACTTCCACCACTGCTGGCACCTCCATCACCATAGAAGTCACACCCACCTCGCGAACCACCTACCAATAAGGATTCTCAAGCCCCTTTATCTCCTAGCCTTAGTCTATTTTCCTTCTTAGTCTCTTTCTCTTTATCTTTCTTGTCTTTATTTATATATTTAGTTTGTTTTTATTAGGTCTTAATAAAGCCTGGCTACTTCTCAAAGTGCTACCCAATTTCTTCATCTAGCACAGGAACGTTATCCCGACTAACCATCACCGCCACCAAAGACACTCATTCGGGAAAACATCCACAAATCAGGGAGTAATTCTTCCCCCTTCTCTTTTGATTTATCTTTAAAATGTCATTTTATATCTTTGTACATTGAGGGCAATGTACATCTTAAGTGTGGGGGGTGAATAGTTATTCTGAGAAAATGCCTAATTTTTCATTATTCTCAAACCCTGAGGATAAAAATGCCTAACTGTCTGCATTGTTCTCAAATCCCTGAATTTAATCTTGTTTTAGAGTAATTTTCTCATATTAGTAATTAAGATGAAATTTCTAATGATTTGTGATTTTTATTGATATGTTTTGGAATAAGTCACAGTTAATTGTGCATTGATAATTAAATTTGAAGAATACTAGGGAATCAAGCATGATAAGTCTAATTTTCTAAATATTAAAATTTTAGGTTGTCAACCGGAATTTAAATATTATCTTGAAATTTGAGATTTACAAGGTTGATGTCAAAAACACCCATAATTTTTGTAAGAAATTGAACCTTACAGAGCATACATTATTTTTCATGCTCACTTCTTGATTATGAGTGTGTCAACTATGAATTGTTATTCTAGAACTTGCCTCGATTATACATGTCAAGACCACAGTTATGATTTGATATACCGAGATGGTAACGGCACTTAGGTTTTAACCCATTACTCTACTAAATAGCCTATCCTTATAATTAACCTTTAGTGAACCCCGTTGACCCTAACAACCCTTTTTATTGATTTACCCGCTAATTTTAACCCAAAACCCTTTGTATTAGTTATCACCCTTTATTTTGACTATCCCTTAATCGAGATTTGATTTGAGCCAGTTATCTAAGTTTATTATTCTGATAGTTAAATTTATCTTGTATTTAGTTTGTTCTTAAAAAAAAGAATTCAAAGTTTTCAATATTAGTAATATGGAAAGTGAGCTTACACAATCAAAGACTATTTCCCAAAAGGAAAAGCTCGTATTAGTCAAATTTTTTATTGTTTTCAGTTGATGTAATTATTATCTTAGAAACTTTTAGGTAGGTAACTTATCAATTCAATCTCAATTCTAACCTTCTAATTTCAGCCTTTATCCACACCTTTAACCCTAGCCCCGTTACAACCCTAACAAAGACCTTTTGATCTGTCTATCATATCATTTTACGGTGGTGGAGATTTGATTTTCAGGTAAGCCTATGGGATTAACTTTTCATGTTCGACTTATGAGTGCTTAATTTTGACCCTTAAACACTTTTTGATTGATTTGAGTGAATCTTTTGTGAGGATATCAATCCTTGTGGATTTTGAATTAAAGGTAATTATTTAGATGAAGGGAAACACCTATGTTTTTCGTGCTACAAATTTATGACTTATCTTGTTTGAATTTTTAGGAATCTTTGAGTTGAATTATCCATGTATAAATTATCTATGAATTAGGATAAGGCATTGTTGATAGGAATTATGAATCATGGAAAGTTCGTCTTAATTGTAAGTTGAGAATTTTGCTTGAGGACAAGCAAAAGCTTAAGTGTGGGGGTATTTGATAAATCGTAAAAGTAACAAATTTTAAGCCCACATTGAATATGCTTTTGGATGATTTATTCCTTGATTTGTGTAAAAAGGTGCTCTTAATCCTTTCTTTTCATGTCTTATACCCAAGAAAGCACCAGAGGATAAAAAGAACACAAAAAGGGCCTAAAACGAAGTAAATGGGCCTTTCCACGAAATCGACACGGCCTGGGCCAAGGACCACACAGCCGTGTCTTGATGAACACCTTGAGCACGGCCTCATCACCACCTCACAAGGCCGTGCCAAAGCAGAAATCCGAACACGGTCAGGTCTCGATTTGCACGGACGTGTGACATGGTCGTGCCTCTGTTGCTGGAAAGAGCAATTTCAGTCGAAAAAGGATACTTTGGGAGAAAGAATCGCATTCCAAGAGCTTATAAATATACCCCAAGTACCACCTTTGAAAGGGAGCGAAAGCTAGGCCAAGGAGCCAAGCCAAAAAGGTCAGAGTTAGGGAGTAACGCAAGGATAGCCAGTTGATTCATCCCAAGAAGCCAGAATTATACTCAAGAAGGCAGAATTCTCCTTCAATCCCATCAGGGAGTTTTAGGATTTTTCTTATGTTTTGTTTTATCTTTTCTCTTGTGATGTTTCCTTTTACATTATGAGCTAAACCCCTCAGATACCTGAAGGGGGATGAAACCTAGACAGATTTTATTATTTGATTTTTAAGTTATATGATAATTTACTTAGTTTGTTCTTAATTATGTTTCTTAATCCAAATCCAATGTGCTTAGGTAGAGGAGGAATAGACCCTGCCTAAGAGTAGATCTAACATAATTAAGCGGAGCTAATCGGGCGCCTAGAGATAGGGTTACGAGATTTTGCTAGATTACTGTGAAACCTAATATGGGAACCCATTGATCGATTTACTGCATTCCTAGGGGGTTATTATAAATGAACGAGAGTTCCACTAATTAACCTAGGATTAGACGTTATTCACCTAGAGAGAGGATTTAGCATAGGTTAGGGAGTCTCACGGATCAAGCTAAGTAAAGAAATCATATAATTTAAGGTTAGATAATAAGAGTAGTCTAGGTGAATTCTTCTTGAAGGTATCATAAAAATCAACTGAGTCTTTTTCAAGTTATCCCCAAATTCATCTTTTTGTCTCTGTTTTCTTAGTTTAGTTGTCATCAATTTAGTTTAAAAAACAACCTTTATCTTAGTTAGGTTAAATAATAAAAAGAAAGTGAGTATTAATACTTTTAGTTCCTTTGGGTTCGATATCCGGTCTTGCCTAAGCTATACTACTGTTCGATAGGTACACTTGCCTTAATATCATTGTTAGAGTTAGTCTCAAGGTTTGATCATTCTTTTATAAATATTTAAAACTCTGATTACACTGAGATCATTAAACTGAATTTATTATCTACAAGCTTAATAATATTCAGAAAAACATTCCATGGCAACTCGATCTTTCATGAGTTTGGAAACCACATTAGGTCCTTTCGGAATCCTTTACTTAGTAAATATGCATTTTACTGATCCTTATTTACAAAGGGTTTCTTAGCATTCGTGTGAGGTAACAGGGACATGCCAGGTTTGAAAAGGTTTAATCACACAAATCTAAAAACTATGCAGATAATAGAGCTTGGTCAGAGTTGTTGTGCAACCTAGAATTTAATCGGGTGAGGATCTAAATTGAGCATGCACATTTCAATTATGTGTCCATTAGTCGTCATCTGGTCAGGACCGCTCAGCTAATTCAGGTGCATTTCAATCATGTATGAACAAAGTACAAACTTGATTTTAATTGAAAACATTATCGATTGAGGCACAAACATTATAAGCATGAATCAAACAAATATTATTTAATCAAAGCAATCATCCTAGCTTAAATAAAATTAAGCTAACATTGTTGTACACAAGAACAAAGAACACATAGCAAACATCTTTAGATTAAATTAAAGAAAAGAAATATTAAACCCAATTCAGAGTGGCTGTCACCCAAGACTCTAACTAACGAGGCTCATTCGTTCCTTTGTTTTGCTCCTTTGCTGATGGCTCTCCAAGGTGGCCGACCAAGGGGTCTTTAAGAGGCTTAACTACTAAAATCTCTATGAAGAGACGATGCTAGGCATGGGAATGGAAAAGGCTAAGAGAATTCAGAGAGAAGAGAGAATGAATGATGTGAATGAATGAGGGAAGAGTAGAAATGTGAGAATGAGGTCTTATTTATAGGTTAGGAGAGGGGGATAGTAACAACCTGATTTAGGGGCTAGTCAGAATAGTGGTTTTAGAACCACTAATCCAAGGTCGAAGAAAATTATTTTAATATTATTTTATGAGTTATATCATGATTATATAGGTGCATGAAAATTTTGGTGCTTCAATTTTAGCGATTGCATGCTTAATTGTGAAAAAGGACTAAATCGCATAAAGTGTGAAAGTTCTATTTTTAAAGATAAAGGTGTCTAAAGGGCATATAATATTAATTGGAGGTCCCTAATGTGCAATTAGGCCTTGTTTAGGGTGCTTGTCGGCCATAGGGACAAAGAATTAGAAATTGGTCAAAGATAGCGGAAATTAGGTGACTTAACTGACTTGTTGTCATAAAATAAAGAAAAGAAAAATATCACCTTTTCTCTCCATCGTCTCCATCGAAAATTACCAGAAAAATAGGGGTTTGAGAGCTCAGAAATTTCAGCCAAGCTTCTCTCCTTGTAAGTGATTTTGGTGTCCTTTCTTGATGATATTTGTACTTTTGGAACCACTAAAGCTTAAGCTAGCTAAAGAGGAGACTATTTTGCAAAGAGGTAGAAAGTTTAGGGTTTTTCCATGTGAGCAATTATGTTGTTTGTTGAATTTTTATGGAAGAAAATAAGTCTTAGTTGTTAGATAAACAACTTTTGTGAAAGGTGTTTCCATGAAAACACCTAAAAGGACCTCTTTGCAAAGGTTGTAAAATAGGTGTTAAATGTGTGAAATAATGAGTATTGAGAGTTTCTATAAGAGAAATACATGTTCACTAGACTTGTTAATGGAAGAAATTTGATTAGAATTTATTTATGAGCCTAAGGGTAAAATAGTCATTTTGTGAAAGTTTAAGGGCAAAATGGTAATTTGGCCAAAGTATGATTATTGAAATGCATTAATTAATGTGGTAATTTAATGAGCTAATTTTCTATTATAGATCAAGAAGAACGAAGAATTAACCTTGACCGAGGAAAAGGCAAGGTATCGGGCTAGATCGGCAAATTGGCCTATTTTGAAATCGAGGTTAGTTTGTGTGTAATAAATTCAACATCATGTTATTAAGTTTTAAAATGTTTGAAATCAGTGATGATGAATATTATTTCTATGAAATTGAGTAAAGATGTTGAATGAGAAAATGATGAGAATTTACGACATTGAAGTCCCGATTGGACTTTAAGAAGTGAAAAGATATCATCATCGAGACACGAGATTGGTAAGGTCCTGTAATAGATCATGTCTGGAACATTGCCTTGGAGCCAAATTGATATCCCGTATAAGACCATATCTGGGATATGGCATCTAAATCTGATCGCTATAAATCAGAGTTTTAAAATTTATAAAGAATGTGATCGAACCTGGAAACTAACTCTGACAACGATTAAAGGCAAGTGTACCTATCGAATAGTAGTATAGCTTAGGCAAGACCAGATATCAAACCCAAAGGAACTAAAAGTACTAATACCAACTTTATTTTTAATATTCAGCCTTAAAAATAGAGTGAAGTTGCTTTAGACGAAGACTAAACTAAGGACACAAAGACAAAAAGGACGAATAGGAAAATAACTTTGAAGAAAAACTCAGTTGATAGCGACGATACCCTTAGGAAGAATCCACCTAGACTTCACTTATTAATTAACCCTAAACTATATGATTTCTTTTACTTAGCTTGATCCGTAAGACTCCCTAACCTATATTAAACCCTCTCTCGAAGTGAATAACGTCTAACCCTAGTTTAATTAGTGGAACTCTCATTTGCTTATAATAACCCCCTAGGATAGTAGTAAATCGATCAATGGACTCCCATATTAGGTTTCACCCAAATCCGGCAAAATCTCATAACCCTATCTCTAAGCGTTCGATCAACTCCATTTAATTATGTTAGATCTACTCTTAGGCAGGGTCTATTCCTCTTCCAACTAAGCAAATTTGATTTGGTTTAAACAACATAATTAAGAACAAACTAAGTAATTATCATATAACTTAAAAATCAAATAAAAAGATTCTTCTAGGTTTCATCCCCTTCAGGTATCTGAGGGGTTTAGTTCATAATGAATAAATAAAACATCGCAAGAGAAAAGATAAAACAAAACATTAAGAAAATCCTAAAACTCCTTGAAGGAATTGAAGGAGAATTCCGCCGTCTTGAGTATAATTCTGGCTTCTTGGGATGGATCAACTGGCTATCTTCGTGTTATTCCCTAGCTCTGACCTTCTCGTCTTGGCTCCTTCGCCTAGCTTTGATGCCAGATTCGTCTTCTACCGATCTCCCCTTTCAAGTTGCCCCATTGGGTGTTTATATAGACTCTAAGATGCCTTACCTGACCCCTAAGTATCCTAATTTAAGTAGAATTCCTAATAGGGTGTTTGAATAGGCTTTGGAATGTGTTTCTTTGCCTCCAAGTATGCTTTCCCGAATGAAATTACTCTTTCCAGTGACAGGGACACTGCCATGGAACACGCCCGTGTGAATCGTGGCCAGGCCGTGTTTGGACTTTTAATGAGGCTTGGCTGTGTGGCTTGAAGTCCAGGCCGTGTCGATTTGTGAATTGGCCCATTTGGCCTATTTTAAGCCTATTTTACATTCTTTTCATCTGTGGGTGCTTTCCTGAGTATAAGACATGAAAAGAAAGGATTAATAGCACCTTTTTACATAAATAGAGGCTTAAATTATCCAAAAGCATGCTAAATGTGGGCCTAAAATATGTTACTTTTATGGTTTATCAAATACCCCCACACTTAAGCTTTTGCTTGTCCTCAAGCAAAATTCTCAATTTACAATTAAAACGAACTTTCCATGATCCATAATTTCTATCAACAATGCCTCATCATAATTCATAAATAATTTATACATGGATAATTCAGTTTAAAGAGTCCTAAAGATTCAAACAATATAGGTCATATTTTTGTAGCATGAAAACATAGGTGTTTCCCTTCATCTAAATAATTACCTTTAATTCAAAACCGACAAGGATTGATATCCTCACAAAAGATTCACTCAAATTACTCAAAAAGTGTTTAAGGGTCAACATTAAGCACTCATAAGTCGAACATGAAAAGTTAATCCCATAGGCTTGCCTGAAAATCAAATCTCCACCACTGTAAAATCAAATCCCATAGGGTAGAATTGTAACATCCGGGTTCTAGGGGTTATGCATTTAGTACATAACTCAAGTAATGGTAGGCTTATGGTGAGGTTGGATGAGTTTTAAGGGGTTTGGAGAACCCTAGAATGTAAGAGATGCCTTAAGAAATCTTTGGTTTTTAGTGTTAAAAAGGGGGAGCTTGGCTATAGGGGTCTTAAGAGAAATATTTGGAAGGTTAAGACACAAGAATTGCTTTGGTGGAGTGGCATGGAGACGCTACTTGTGGCTTTGGGAAGGTGACGCCTCAAAGTGCTAAGGGGTCTCATGTTCGAATCAAGGTGGCAGCAAGGTGTTTTATTTTTTTTGGGTTTTGGCGTTAAAAGGAAGGAGGCCTTAAAAGAAGCTGGGGCGAGTCTATGACACAAACGGCGCCTTGGCAAAGTGGCTTCCATGCGCCACTTAGGAGTTGGAGGTGAAGATGGGCGCAGGTTCGAATGGCTGGAGCAGCGTTTTGCGTTTTATTTTTTTACATATGCGGTGATGGGCTTAAGTAGGAAGGCATTAAAATTAAATGATGGGGTTTTGTGACATGAAAGTCAATTGGGAAGAGTGGCCTGGGGCGTTGGAAGAGAGGGCTGCGGCAGTGAGGTTCTAGGTTCGAACCAAGAGAGCTGCAATTGGGGTTTTTATTTTTCAATGCTGGCGTGAAAAGGGATAGAAGGAATTGGCCTGCACATGGGATCTTCAATTGGGATAAGGATCAAGCTGATTTTGTTTTTTTAAAATTCAGCTGGAAGAAATTGATGAGCACATGGTTTCTTTTATTTTTAATATTTATTTGAAGAGGTGATAAGAGATAAGAATTTGTTTATTTTTTTTAAAATTCTTTTTTTTTTTGAATGGATGGAGAAGAGTAAATTAAGGCATTTGACTAATTCAAATTAGTTTGAATTAGTGGTCATGAGCTTTTGTAGGTTGTGGCCGAATTTTGGAATCTTCAAGGGGGGGAGTGCCGAATTCTTTTAGGCATCTTTTGGTGCATTTCGGTCAGCCTTTGTCTAGTATACCAAAGCCAAAACTTCACTTGGTGAGTGCTGAATTTCTTTTGTTGATTCCACCTAGCCGAATGCTCTCTTGAGTTTCTAAAGTTTTCTTTTTATTTTGCTTCCTTTTCTTCTTTTTGTCTCTTGGCCGAACCATCTACCCTACAAATTCTCTTTTTCTTTTTCATTTGAGCTAAGCCGAAAATAGCTACCTTCTTCTTCTCATAATTTCAATTCTTTCTTTCTTAAAACACTCGTGTCGAAATTCACATTGTCTTCCTAGCCGAATCTTCCTTCTCCCACCTCTAATCTACTTTGCAGATTTCTCCTTTTTTCTTTAACCATTTCATTTGTTTCTACTTCCAAAAACTCTAGCCGAATTCCCTCTTTTTCTTTTTGGTTGTATTAGCCGAATCTCTCTGCTATTTCTTGGGGTTGCCTTGGCTGAATATTAGTCAAGGGTGGGGTCTTTTTGTAATCGATTTTGAAAGGTATGTGTGCATGGCCGAATCTCTTTATTTCTTTTCCTTCTCTTTATCGATTCTTTTTGAAGCAGAGGCCAATTTCGGCAAGTGGTAGCAAGGGTTCTAATCACTTGTGATAATCGGTTTATGATAGGGTCTCCGGGATTTTAGAGGTAACCAAGCGAAGCCTTCATCATTGATTAGTCAGATTCAGTAAGTGGTGGTAAGGATTTATGTTAATAGTCTATTCTTTTAGTGTTCGATAAAGCCGAAGGCTGTTAGCATGTGATTACTGATTATAGGGAAGCAGAAACACTTGGTGTGTGGTGGCTAATATTCAAAGGCGTGTAGGTAAGGATTCGGGTTCAAGAGATAACCCTTTAGATTTAATTGGTTTGGCCGAATAGGCCATGTCACTAACTTCCATGTTTGGCCGAATATAGGGACAAGAAAGCAAGGGGGCCGATTGACTCTTTGGGATTTGGAGTTAGCGTTAGAATCAGGTGTATACATACACACTCTATGACTAATTAAAATGCTAAGTGTCTGTGTATGCTAAATCGGATGTGTAGATTTGGGATTTAACACCATAAAAGGTATAAGCAAGGAATTCAGGTAAGTCCTTGTTGTTATGATGCTTTTGGGAAGCATGACATATTTGGTATATGTGGCATATAACATATGGCTGATGATAAATCTGTTGGATGTTGTTAAATAAACCTATTGGCATGATATCTGTTAAGTGTATATTATTGATTGATGTGGGTTGCTGAGAGGAGGGGGAAGTGATATTTGTGTCGACGGACACCAGTGGTTTGGTACCACATTTCGTGACTTTGGTCACCAGAGGTTTGGCACCTCATAGCGTCTCGTCCCAGTGGCTTAGCACCAAAGTCGGTTGGCCCCACAGTTGATATTATGGGATTGACGCCAGTGATTTGGTATCACACAATGGGTTGGCCCCATCATTTGATTGTGACTTCGGGTCACCAGTGGTTTGGCACCACCAGTGGTTTGGCACCACACTTGTTGATGGATATCGTGACTTTAAGTCACCAGTGGTTTGGCACCACCAAAGGGTTTGGTACCACACGGGTAGAGAAAGGCGTTATGGATGGCTAGGTTGGGTGCATATTGAACTTGTGCATGTTAAGTTAGTTATGACTTGTGTATGATGTTGCACTAAATCGGGGGAAGGGTTACACATTGAGTCTTGGTGACTCACCTTCTCCTTTAACATTTTCAGTGATGCGTAAAGTTGGACCGGGTTCGGAGAGGGACACAAGGTGGCCCATGCAGAGAGAAGATATTTTAATTATTTTAAGCATTTTTAATATTCAGTAATTGTTTTAAGTATTGGTTGTAATAAGGGCCTTATTATTATCTTTGATATTATTTTAATTATGTCTTGATTAAATTAAATTACTAGGTAAAGATGATTTTCATTTTAGCAAACCATTTAGTCAAAGTTTGTATATACTAAAGTTTTAATTCGGACATTTTATAACACTAAGGTTTTTCATATTATTTTTAAATGGACATGGTTTTCAAAAGTTAACAAATTTTCATGGTTTATTCTAAAGTCAAAAAGGATTTTCAACCGTCTTTCCGCAGTGACATAACCAAATCCGGTCAAGGCTCGTGGGCCGGGTTTGGGGGTGTTACAATTTGGTATCAGAGCCCAGTTTCAAACCCTCGGCCTAGGGGTTTAAGGCCCAAAACGTTTTCAAAGCAAGCCCAAATGAGTTTTATGAAAATATTTTTGAAATAAGCAGGTTTCTGGCATGGCACCTAAGTCTCCGACCCGCAGTCCACTAGGTAAGTACTTCTATCCATTTGTGTGGTTTATAGTATGATGTGTAGAAGGGTAGAAATGGAATGGAACGTAGATTAGCATGATAAGTACTTGAACCTTAGGATTAGTTTTCCCCAACACTTACATAAGACTTAAATGCCTAACTAAACAACCCTATGGCTAAGTCGCCGAGTTAGGGTGTGGTAACCCCTGTGCGCATGTCTAGGATTGGATCCGGAAGAGCCTGGTACTTAAGCAGTCCTAGCGACTCACCTCCTCTTTACTTGAATCCTACCTGGTGCGTAGCTACGGTTCACCTTAACCAAGAGGACTTGTTCATAGGCTAAACCAATTATTAAAACCCGAAAGGGATTAGCCTTACTGTTTTAAAACCCTTAGTTTTAAAATTTTTCAAACTTACCCCTTTGGTTTGTAAACCCTAAATCTGATTTTGAAAGACGTTTTCTCGATTTACCAAAATTTCCAAAATGCCCCTAGTGGCAAAATTACAAAAGCACCCCTGATGAACAAAATTACCAAAATGCCCTTGGTTTCTAAATTTTCATAATTCCCTCGATTTTTACCAAAATGTTCTCACATTACAAAAATATCAAAAACTTCTGTTTACAAGTATCAAGCTATCCTGATTTGGAGAATTTACGAAAATGCCATGGTTTCCAAAAATTACAGAAATAACCCTGAATTCTGAAATTTTTCAATACATCTGGTTTGAAAAACAAATTTTTCAAGATGACCCCTGAGATTTTGTAAACTTTGAAATATCTTTAATTTGAAAACTATTTTCAAATTGACCCTGAGTTATTACTGAAATACCCCTATAGGAAAATGACGAAATTACCCCTGGGTTGGGAATGCTCAAGGAAGTGACATGGATGAATGAATGTGACTCTTGAATTAGAATAGAGAATTGAACTGAAATTTTGTGTGATCGAAAGAACCACTGCTGGAACTTCTATTCATAAAATTGCTCGTGGATAAATAGTGGAACAAAATTTCTAATGCATAAAACTTTTAAACAGATTAAGTCGCGACGCTAGATATGAGTTCTAGGAGACGTGGTCTCAATGCTCGTGGACATGGTAGAGGCAGGATGGCAGTATCGGAACCGGTTGGGTCTGGCCATGGGTCAGAGAGTAATGTGCCGCCACCACCAACTGTTGAGACTGAACATCGGGATCAGACAGGAGGAGACGGCGCAGTATCGCAGGCTATGCTGCAAGTGCTCGAGCGAGTGTCAGGAGCCAATGTGGTCAGTGGTATCGCCATTATAGTAGAGAAAACTCGGATAGCTGAGGAGGTCGAAAGGACTGAGAGGCAGAATAGAGATAGAGAAAGAAACCGGGATAAGAGGAGTTTGGGGTCGCCAGAATCGTTTGAGAGGTTTCAGAAAAGACCGAGAGTTGAGACTTTTGCTCATATTTCTAAGCCAGCTGCTGGGAATCCGGATCGTCCATGTGCTCAGTGCGGAAGGTATCACGTTGGCGAGTTCTAGAATCGGGAGCGAGAGTGTTTCAGGTGTAGGTCTAAGAATCATCTGATTAAGGATTGCCCCCAAAATCCGAATAGGACTCGGACAGTAGGTCAAGGTTATGTGTAGCTGAGCAGAGGTGGTCAGCAGGCGACAAGAGGTCGTGGTCTGAACCATGGAGGGAATGGTTTCGGCCGAGGTCGTTGAGCTTTAGGCCGAAGTAATGATAGCACTGAGGCAAGACGGCCAGGCCTGGTTTATGCAGTTCGTCGGAGAGAGGATAATGATGTGCCAGATGTGTCAACAGGTAAGCTTCTTATGTCTGGAATATCCTTTATTGCTTGTTCACTTTAAAGACAGTTGTTTTGTTAAGTAAAGTATCTAGAACCCTGTGTGTGAACTTTAGTACTGTGCCTAGAAAGCATGTTAGCTCTTTAAGATCAGAGTGCGCAGCGGTAATTCTTGTTTAGTCTAGCCAAATAATTTCGGGGACAAAATTATTTTTAAGGAGGGTAGAATTGTAACATCCGGGTTCTAGGGGTTGCATTTAGTACATAACTCAAGTAATGGTAGGCTTATGGTGAGGTTGGATGAGTTTTAAGGGATTTGGAGAACCCTAGAAGGTAAGAGATGCCTTAAGAAATCTTTGGTTTTTAGTGTTAAAAAGGGGGAGCTTGGCTATAGGGGTCTTAAGAGAAATATTTGGAAGGTTAAGACACAAGAATTGCTTTGGTGGAGTGGCATGGAGACGCTACTTGTGGCTTTGGGAAGGTGACGCCTCAAGGTGCTAAGGGGTCTCATGTTTGAATCAAGGTGGCAGCAAGGTGTTTTATTTTTTTTTGGGTTTTCGCGTTAAAAGGAAGGAGGCCTTAAAAGAAGCTGGGGCGAGTCTATGACACAAACGGCACCTTGGCAAAGTGGCTTCCATGCGCCACTTAGGAGTTGGAGGTGAAGATGGGCGCACGTTCGAATGGCTGGAGCAGCGTTTTGCGTTTTATTTTTTTACATATGCGGTGATGGGCTTAAGTAGGAAGGCTTTAAAATTAAATGATGGGGTTTTGTGACATGAAAGTCATTTGGGAAGAGTGGCCTGGGGCGTTGGAAGAGAGGGCTGCGGCAGTGAGGTTCTAGGTTCGAACCAAGGGAGCTGCAATTGGGGTTTTTATTTTTCAATGCTGGCGTGAAAAGGGATAGAAGGAATTGGCCTGCACATGGGATCTTCAATTGGGATAAGGATCAAGCTGATTTTGTTTTTTTAAAATTCGGCTGGAAGAAATTGATGAGCACATGGTTTCTTTTATTTTTATTATTTATTTGAAGAGGTGATAAGAGATAAGAATTTGTTTATTTTTTTTAAAATTCTATTTTTTTTGAATGGATGGAGAAGAGTAAATTAAGGCATTTGACTAATTCAAATTAGTTTGAATTAGTGGTCATGAGCTTTTGTAGGTTGTGGCCGAATTTTGGAATCTTCAAGGGGGGAGTGCCGAATTCTTTTAGGCATCTTTTGGTGCATTTCGGTCAGCCTTTGTCTAGTATACCAAAGCCAAAACTTCACTTGGTGAGTGCTGAATTTCTTTTGTTGATTGCACCTAGCCGAATGCTCTCTTGAGTTTCTAAAGTTTTCTTTTTATTTTGCTTCCTTTTCTCCTTTTTGTCTCTTGGCCGAACCATCTACCCTACAAATTCTCTTTTTCTTTTTCATTTGAGCTAAGCCGAAAATAGCTACCTTCTTCTTCTCATAATTTCAATTCTTTCTTTCTTAAAACACTCGTGTCGAAATTCACATTGTCTTCCTAGCTGAATCTTCCTTCTCCCACCTCTAATCTACTTTGCCGATTTCTCCTTTCTTCTTTAACCATTTCATTTGTTTCTACTTCCAAAAACTCTAGCCGAATTTCCTCCTTTTCTTTTTGGTTGTATTAGCCAAATCTCTCTGCTATTTCTTGGGGTTGCCTTGGCCGAATATTAGTCAAGGGTGGGGTCTTTTTGTAATCGATTTTGAAAGGTATGTGTGCATGGCCGAATCTCTTTATTTCTTTTCCTTCTCTTTATCGATTCTTTTTGAGGCAGAGGCCAATTTCGGCAAGTGGTAGCAAGGGTTCTAATCACTTGTGATAATCGGTTTATGATAGGGTCTCCGAGATTTTGGAGGTAACCAAGCGAAGCCTTCATCTTTGATTAGTCAGATTCAGTAAGTGGTGGTAAGGATTTATGTTAATAGTCTATTCTTTTAGTGTTCGATAAAGCCGAAGGCTATTAGCATGTGATTACCGATTATAGGGAAGCAGAAACACTTGGTGTGTGGTGGCTAGTATTCAAAGGCGTGTAGGTAAGGATTCGGGTTCAAGAGATAACCCTTTAGATTTAATTGGTTTGGTCGAGTAGGCCATGTCACTAACTTCCATGTTTGGCCGAATATAGGGACAAGAAAGCAAGGGGGGCCGATTGACTCTTTGGGATTTGGAGTTAGCGTTAGAATCAGGTGTGTACATACACACTCTATGACTAATTAAAATGCTAAGTGTCTGTGTATGCTAAATCTGATGTGTAGATTTGGGATTTAACACCATAAAAGGTATAAGCAAGGAATTCAGGTAAGTCCTTGTTGTTATGATGCTTTTGGGAAGCATGACATATTTGGTATATGTGGCATATAACATATGGCTGATGATAAATCTGTTGGATGTTGTTAAATAAACCTATTGTCATGATATCTATTAAATGCATATTATTGATTGATGTGGGTTGCTGAGAGGAGGGGGAAGTGATATTCGTGTCGACGGACACCAGTGGTTTGGTACCACATTTCGTGACTTTGGTCACCAGAGGTTTGGCACCTCCAGAGGTTTGGCACCTCATAGCGTCTCGTCCCAGTGCCTTAGCACCACAGTGGGTTGGCCCCACAGTTGATATTATGGGATTGACGCCAGTGATTTGGTATCACACGATGGGTTGTCCCCATCATTTGATTGTGACTTCGGGTCACCAGTGGTTTGGCACCACCAGTGGTTTGGCACTACACTTGTTGATGAATATCGTGACTTTAAGTCACCAGTGGTTTGGCACCACCAGTGGTTTGGTACCACACGGGGTAGAGAAAGGAGTTATGGATGGCTAGGTTGGGTGCATATTGAACTTGTGCATGTTAAGTTAGTTATGACTTGTGTATGATGTTGCACTAAATCGGGGGAAGGGTTACACATTGAGTCTTGGTGACTCACCTTCTCCTTTAACATTTTCAGGTGATGCGTAAAGTTGGACCGGGTTCGGAGAGGACACAAGGTGGCCCATGCAGACGAAGATATTTTAAATATTTTAATCATTTTTAATATTCAGTAATTGTTTTAAGTATTGGTTGTAATAAGGGCCTTATTATTATCTTTGATATTATTTTAATTATGTCTTGATTAAATTAAATTACTAGATAAAGATGATTTTTATTTTAGCAAACCATTTAGTCAAAGTTTGTATATACTAAAGTTTTAATTCGGACATTTTATAACACTAAGGTTTTTCATATTATTTTTAAATGGACATGGTTTTCAAAAGTTAACAAAATTTCATGGTTTATTTTAAAGTCAAAAAGGATTTTCAACCGTCTTTCCGCAGTGACATAACCAAATCCGGTCAAGGCTCGTGGGCCGGGTTTGGGGGTGTTACAATCTCTGTCTATCAAATCATAACTGTAGTCTCGAGATGTATAATCAAGGCAAGTTCTAGAATAACAGTTCAATGTTGACATACTCATAATCAATAAAGTGAGCATGAAAAAGAATATATACTCTATAAGGCTCAAGATCTCACAAAAATTATGGGTGCCTTTGACATCAACCTCATAAATTTCAAACTTCAAAGTAATATTCAAATTCAGGTTAACAACCTAAAGTTTTAAATTTTTGAAAATTAGACTTATCATAATTGATTCTCTAGTATTCTTCAAATTGAATCATCAATGCACAAATTAACTATGACTTTATCCAAAACATATCAATAAAAATCATAAATCAAAGAAATTTCATTCTAATCATAATATGAGAAACTTACTTTAGAAGAAGGCATAATTCAGGGATTTTCAAATAATACTATAGTTAACCCCCCCACACTTAAGATGCACATTGCCCTCAATGTACACTTAAGATGTACATTGCCAAAAACTTGATCGCTGTAAATCAGAGTTTTAAAATTTATAAAGAATGTGATCGAACCTGGAAACCAACTCTGACAACGATTAAAGGCAAGTGCACCTATCGAACAGTAGTATAGCTTAGGCAAGACCGGATATCGAACCCAAAGGAACTAAAAGTACTAATACTAACTTTCTTTTTAATTATTCAGCCTTAATTAGAGTGAAGTTGCTTTAGACGAAGACTAAACTAAGGACACAAAGGGAAAAAGGACGAATAGGAAAGTAACTTTGAAGAAAAACTCAGTTGATTGCAACGATACCCTTAGGAAGAATCCACCTAGACTTCACTTATTAATTAACACTAAATTATATGATTTCTTTTACTTAGCTTGATCCGTAAGACTTCCTAACCTATATTAAACCCTCTCTCGAGGCGAATATAACGCCTAACCCTAGGTTAATTAGTGGAACTCTCGTTCGCTTATAATAACCCCCTAGGATAGCAGTAAATCGATCAATGGACTCCCATATTAGCTTTCACCCTAATCCGGTAAAATCTCGTAACCCTATCTCTAGGCGTTCGATCAACTCCGCTTAATTATGTTAGATCTACTCTTAGGCAGGGTCTATTCCTCCTCCACCTAAGCACATTAGATTTGGATTAAACACCATAATTAAGAACAAACTAAGTAATTATCATATAACTTAAAAATCAATTAAAAAGATTCATCTAAGTTTCATCCCCTTCAGGTATCTGAGGGGTTTAGTTCATAATGAATAAACAAAACATCGCAAAAGAAAAGATAAAACAAAACATTAAGAAAATCCTAAAATCCCTGAAGGACTTGAAGGAGAATTCCGCCGTCTTGAGTATAATTCTGGATTCTTGGGATGGATCAACTGGCTATCTTTGCGTTATTCCCTAACTCTAACCTTCTCGGCTTCACTCTTTGGGCTAGCTTTGATGCTGGTTTCGGCTTCTGTCGAACTCCCCATTCAAGTTGCCCCATTAGGTGTTTATATAGACTTTGAGATGCCTTACTTGTCCCCTAAGTATCCTAATTTAAGTAGAATTCCTAATAGGGTGTTTGAATAGGCTTTGGAATGTGTTTCTTTGCCTCCAAGTATCTTTTCCCGAATGAAATTACTCTTTCCAGTGACAGGGACATGGCCATGGCACACGCCCGTGTGAATCGTGGCCAGGCCGTGTTTGGACTTTTAATGAGGCTCGGCCGTGTGGCTTGAAGTCCAGGCCGTGTCGATTTCGTGAATTGGCCTATTTGGCCTGTTTTAAGCCCAATTTATGTTTTTTTCATCCGTGTGTGCTTTCCTGAGTGTAAGACATGAAAAGATTGGATTAAGAGCACCTTTTTACATAAATCGAGGCTTAAATTATCCAAAAGCATGCTAAATGTGGGCCTAAAATATGTTACTTTTATGGATTATCAGCATCGAATATGGAAATAGTATAAGGTCATATCCGGGACATGGCAAGGACATCAATATGACATCCCGTATAAGACCATATCTGGGATATGGCATTGGCGTCATATTTATGTGAAGGATGATGATTATGTATCTTTAAGTATCCCAAGTGATGCAATGGGGTAAATAGTTAAGCTTATAATAGAGATCAGATTAGTGCTAAAGCTATGTGATGAAGTGGTACAGGTACATGTGAGTAATTCACGAAAATTGTCTATGATATGTGACATGACATGTAATTGGTAAGAGTAAATATGAGTAAGTTATAGCAATGTACTTGAGATTTTGTGTTCTTATTCAATGCAATGGATGGATGGTATTATGGGCTTTTATGTTGCTATTTATTTCATGCAAACTTACTAAGCTTTATGCTTACCCTCTTCATTTCCCTTTTCCTTGTAGTATAGCCAAGCTAGCTTGGGAATTTGTAGAACATCGGAGATCGGAATCACACTATCAACTTCTCCTTGGTATAGCAATGTTAGATTTATTTTGAGTATGGAATGTATATGACTTGGTCATTTTGTTATGTCATATTTGTTAGCCGAAGTGTTGGCTATCAATGTTGCTCAATTCATTTTGTAAATGGTCATTGGAAATTGGCCAATACTTGACAAGTACATCTATTCAATATTGATGAAATTCATGAAGTGCATGCTTATGCGGATGTGTTGATTTTAAGTTCTTAGAAGTGCCTTGTGGTCATGATATATGTTGAATTGAATTGGTATAAGTATGGTTGCTTTGTAGGGTGGCATTTGGCTTGGTAGATAGCCTTACAAATATCTACACAGGTAGACACATGGGCGTGTGTCTAGGCCGTGTGTGACACACAGTCAGCTCCATGGACGTGTTGATAGGCCGTGTGTCTCCATGCATGCTAGGTTAGCAAGTCAGTATGCTCAGTAGTAAACACACGGGCAGAGACACAGTCGTGTGTCTCAACCGTGTGGGAGACACGGCCTAAGACACGGGTATGTGCTCAGGCCATGTGAAGTCTGCACTTGAAATAAGGAATTTAGTTCGACACACGGCCTAAGGACATGGGCATGTGCTTTGTCCGTGTGACCTTATTGAGGTGATGACGTCATAAACAGAATGCCAAGGTTTTCACACACAGGTGAAGACACAGGCGTGTCATGGCCGTGTGAGGGACACGGGCTATAGACACGGGCATGTGTCAAGCCACTGTAGGTTTGAATTAGAAAATAAATCCACATGGGTGTGGAACACGGGCATGTGATATGCCACACGGGCGTGTCCCACCCTTCACACAGGCGTGTGGCCCTGTTTTGTGTCAAATTTCTCTAAGTGTTTAAAAGTTTCCAGTTTGGTCCCAAATCATTTCAGGTGCAAGTTTAGGGTATCGTATACCTATATTAAGGACATTATGGTCTCGAATGAAAAGTTTTAATTTGGAATGAAGTTCTTAAGGAACGATATTGTATGATTGAGCAAATGCCTCGAACCCAGTTCAGGTGTCGAATACGGGTAAGGGGTATTGCATTTAGTTGTATCAGAGCTACAATTTAGTCGATTCTCAAACTAACGTAGCGTAAGTATAAGTCTAGCTATACATGCCATACGTATGAGAATTTACATAATGAAAGTGTGACGACTCTTGACGATTTGAATTGTGTTTTTATATAGTAAATGGATCCCGATCGAGATACAACTGATGATGTTACAAGTAATGCGTCGACTCTCGCGCAAGGGACTGCACCTGTAGAAAGTAGACCCAAGACTTTGGGCCAGGGAGAAGAAGCTCGAGAAGCCTTTCTCCATATGATGAGCAACCAGTACACTGAGTGTATACGAGCAAATCCTAATGCTCAACCCCCTCTACCCCCACCTATTCCTTAGCCTACTCCTGTAGCTCCCCAAGTGGTAGAGATAGTAAGAAGAGAAAGGCCTCCGGTCGATAAGATCCGGAAACAAGGAGCTGAGGAATTTTGAGCTAGTAAAGATGATGATCTGGAGAGGGCGAAATTCTGGCTTGAGAATACCATCAGAGTATTTGATGAGTTTTCATGCACGCCTGAAGAGTGCATGAAGTGCGCGGTATCTCTCTTGAGAGGCTCGGCTTATCAATGGTGGAACACCTTTGTGCTGGTGGTACCAAGAGAGAGAGTTAACTGAGAATTCTTCCAAGAGGAGTTTTGGAAGAAGTATATTAGTCAAAGGTTCATTGACCAGAAAAGAAAAGAGTTCTTGGAGCTAAAGCAAGGTCGAATGACGGTGACTGAATACAAACGTGAGTTCATAAGGCTTAGTAAATATGTCCGGGAGTGCGTGTCTATCGAGGCTATTATGTGTAAAAGTTTTGAGGATGGGTTAAATAAGGAGGTCTGTTTGTTCGTGGGTGTCCTAGAACTAAAAGAATTTGTGGTGCTAGTAGATAGAGCCTGTAAGGCCAAAGAACTGGTCAAAGAGAAAAGAAAGGCTGAAATTAAGTCTCGCGACTCGAAGAAGAGACAATTAGGCAAGTCATTCCAATCCACATCCAAAAAGTCAAGAGATTTCGCTATTCGATCAGCCACCTTAGCTAGATTTTCGGATAGAAGTAAGGGTAGACAGTGCTTGGGGTCTGAAGCTCAGACCACTTCTGTTGCTAGTGTTGGTAACGCTCGACCAAGTAGACTGGAATGCCCGCAGTGTGGTAGACGTTATCTCGAGGAGTGTCGAGTAGACAAGAAAGCTTGTTTCAAGTGTGGATCCCTAGACCATTTTATCAGAGATTGCCCCTAGGTGGGTGAGAAAGAGAAACCTCAGAGTGTAAGACCTGGAAGTACTGCTAAAGGAAGGCTGCGGAGAAACCCGAGTAATGAAATGGGTAGCAAGAATACACCTAGAGAGCAGGCTGTAAGATCTGAGGGTAGAGCACTGGCGAGAACATATGCCACTCGTGCTCGCGAAGAGGTGTCCTCCCCCGACGTGATCACGGGTACATTTTCTCTCTATGATACTCATGGTATAGCTTTCATTGATCCGGGATCTACCCACTCGTATATTTGCATAAGATTAGTCTCTAGCATGAACATGCCTATAGAGTCTACTGAATTTGTGATAAAAGTGTCAAATCCCCTAGGCAAATGTGTATTGGTTGATAGAGTATGCAAATGTTGCCCTTTGATGATTAAGGGTCATTATTTTCTGGCTAATCTCATGTTATTGCCATTTGATGAATTCGATGTCATCCTTGGGATGGATTGGTTAACTGCTCATGATGTGGTAGTGAATTGTGGAAAGAAGTTTATTGGGTTGAAATATGAAAGTGGGGATCTCATTCGTGTTGGATCAGATAAGCAAGACAGGTTGCCAGTAGTGATTTCTTCCTTGTTAACTCAGAAATATCTAAGAAAGGGGTACAAAGCTTACCTTGCCTTTGTGATGAATGCTAGAGAGGCTGAGTTAAGAATTGAATCAGTGCCCATGGTATGTCAGTATCCAGATGGTTTCCCAAAGGAATTGCCAGGACTACCTCCAGTTAGAGAGATTGAATTTGGGATTGAGTTAGCTCCTGGTACTGCCCTCATTTCCATTGCTCCATACAGAATGACTCCAACCGAACTAAAAGAACTGAAGGCACAGTTATAATTGTTGTTTGATGTGATGTCAAAGTCTTAAAATTTATATAAAGAATGATCGAACCTGAAAACTAACTATGACAACGATGTGAGGCAAGCACACCTATCGAACATTAGTATAGTTAAGGCAAGACCGGATTGTAGAACCCAAATGCACTAAAAGTACTAATACTAACTCTCTTTTTATTATCTAGCCTAAAATAAAGGGAATTTCTTATTTAATCTAAATTAACTAGCTACTAAACTAAAAACTCTAAGACAAAGAAGAATTAAATTTGGGGAAAAATACTTTGAGAAAAACTAATTGATTAAAGCAATACCTGAAGAAGAATCCACCTAGACTTCACTTGTTATCTAACTCTAAACCAGATGATTTATTCACTTGACTTCATCCGTAAGATTCCCTAATTTATATTAATCCCTCTATCGAGGCGACTAACGTCTAACCCTAGGTTGATTAATTGAAATCTCTCTCTAATTAAAACCCCTAGAATTGCATTAACTCGATCTATGGACTCCCATATTAGGTTTCACTCTAATCCGACAAAATCTCATCACCCTATCTCTAGGCGTGCGATCAACTCCACTTAATTATGCTAGATCTACTCTTAGGAAGGGACTTTGGCTCCTCCACCTAAGCACATCATACTTGAATTAATATCCTAAAAATACCAACACAAGAATTAAGAACACATAATTAAGAACAAGTCAAATATTTATCATATAGTTCATCAAATGATAACAAGTTTCATCTCAGGTTTCATCCCCCTCAGGTATCTGAGGGTTTAGTTCATAATAATAAAAGAAAACATCTCAAAAGAAAAGATAAAATAAAACATATGAAATCCCTAAAACCTCCTAAAGGAATTGAATGAGAGATCCTCCATCTTGAGTATGATTCCAGCTTCTTGAGATGAATCAACTGGCTATCTTCGAGTAAATCTCCACAAATTTGCCCTCCCTGGCATAGCTGGACGCCCCCTGACTAAAGCTCTGGGTTTCCCCATTTTAGGTTATACTCAGGGTGTCTATATAGGCTTCTAAATGTGTTTCTTCGCCTCTAAGTATCCTAATCCGAGTAAAATTTCTCATTGTCATGACAGGGACACGCCCATGGCACACGCCCGTGTGAATCGTGGCGAGGCCATGTTCAAGACTGTTGAGTACGGCACTGCCGTGTGGCTTGGGCCCAGGCTATGTTGATTTCGTGATATGGCTCATTTACTCCGTTTTGGGCCCGTTTCTCGTTCTTTTCATCCTCCGGTGCTTTTCTTAGTATAAAACATGAAAACAAAGGATTAAGAGCACCAATTTACACAATTCAAGGCTTCAATCATCCAAAAGCATACTAAATGTGGGCTTAAAATATATTACTATTACGGTTTATCAGATACCCCCACACTTAAGCTTTTGCTTGTCCTCAAGCAAAATTCTCAACTCACAATTAAAACAAACTTCCTCGATTCATAATATTCATCAATAGTGTTTCATCGTAATTCAAAGATAATTCATACATTGATAATTTAACTCAAAGGGTCCTAAAGATTTGAACAATCAAAGTCATACATCTATTGCACAAAAACATAGGCGTTTCCCTTTACCTGAATAATTACCTTTGATTCGAAATTAACAAGAGTTGACATCCTCACAAGAGATTCACTCAAATCACTCAAAGTGTTTAAGGTTCAAAATTAAGCATTCAAGAGTCTAACATGAAAAGTTAATCCCATAGGCTTGCATGAAAATCAAATCTCCACCACTGTATAAATGAGATGATACACAAATCAAAAGGTCTTTAAAAAGGGTTGTAACGTGGCTTAGGTTAAAGGTGTGGATAAAGGTTGAATTAGAAGGTTAGAATCGAGATTAAATTGACAACTTACCTAACTAAAAAAATGGACTAATCCTAAATAATTATATTAATTAAAAACTAATAATACGAGCTTCTTCTTTAAGATTTGAATTTGAAGTATGTAAGCTCACTTAGTAGACTAATAATGAATATACTTCATTCTTTTAAGAACAAGTCAAGTATTTAATAAAAGATGAATTTACTACTAAAATAAAGATCATAGTTAGGCAACTGATCAAATCAAATCTCGACAAAAAGGTAGTCAAAAGGAATGGTGATAACAAATACAAAGGGTTTTGGGTTAAAATTAGTAGATGAGTTAATAAAAAGGGTTGTTGGGATCAAAAGGGGTTCACTAGGGGTTAATTATGAAGGTAGGCTTTTTAGTGGAGTGCGTGGGTTAAATCCTAAGTGCCTTTATCATCTCTGTATGTCAAATCAAAGGTGTGGTCTCGACATGTATAATCGATGCAAGTTCTAGAATAACAAATCAATGTTGACACACTCATAATCAAAAAGTGAGCACGAAAAAGAATATATGCTCTACATGGCTCAAAATCTCACAAAAATTATGGCATTTAATATCAACCTCGTAAGTTTCAAACTTCAAGGTAATTTTCAGATTCAGGTAAACAACCTAGAAAAAAAATTTTAATTTCTAAAAATAGATTTATCATGCTTGATTCTCTAGTCTCTTAAAATTTAAATCATCACTGCACAATTATCAATGATTTAATCCGAAACATATCAAAAAACATCATAAATCAAAGGAAATTTTCATTCTAATCATAATATGAGAAACTTACTTTAGAACAAGGCATAATTTAGGGATTTTCAAATAATACTATAGTTAACCCCCTACACTTAAGGCGTACATTGCCCTCAATGTACAAAGGTAGATAATGATCATATAGTAAGAAAATCAAAAGAGAGGGAGAGAAGTGAAACCTCCTGAATTATGGATGAAATCCTTGGAGGATGTTCCATGACGAATGTGATGACTAGGTATAAGTGATGTTTTCATTCCTTAAGTGGTATATTTAATCTATTTAATCTGCGAAGTCATCAATTAAATTTAATGAATGGATGTTGTTATGGAGACTTAGGGTTAGATAGCCAGTGATGAAGTGAGATCAATAGTACTAATGAAACTTCCAAGTCTTTAGATAGTAAAATAGAATCAAAATAAATAAAAGTAGAAATAAAGATAGATGTAAAAAAGAAAAAAAAATAAACATAAAAATAAACATAAAAAGAAAAAGAAAAGGACTCAGAGGTCCTCTGCGTTAGCTGGGTCTTGAGGTGGTGGTGGCGATGAGATATGAAGGTGATGACAGATCTGCTGAAGAGCCGCCTCAATGTCGTTGAATCTTCGAGCAGTGTTATTGAATTGCTGCGTACAGTAATACTCGAACTGAATAAGACGTGCAGAAATGTTTGAGAGTGAAACAGCCGAATGAATTGTCTGATGGCTCTGTTGTGGTGCTTCCTGTGGTGGAGGAACATCTTCAGTAATGTCCTCAGGATCCTCCTCGTTGGTGGTGGGTGCTAGCCGATATTGGGGGGTCAGTCCCACGTCGAAGTTTAATCATCCTCATGTGTAACATTGTCTGGATGCCCTATGGGGATATCTGACCTATCAGTGTGAGCGAGGATGTCTGGGCAACGGTGTTCAGGAGCTTGAAATATCGAGCTAAGCGTGTGATGTATGGACCCATAGATATGACCCCTCTCCTATGTTGCTCCGTCTGATGTTGAATGGCGCGAGCTATGAAAAAGGCTAAGTCGAAAACGTACCCATTTGCCATGCACCATAGGAAGTAGGCGTCGTGAGTGTTGACGACGCCAGTGCTCTCTTACCAATCTATCAGTGTATGAGCTAAAATAGGATGTATGTACCTCAGGGGTTGAGTAAGGGCCGTCGCCTTTGAGCGGCTGGGGTCATAATTGTTATTGTTGGGGGCTATATTGTACCAACATCTCGTGTGGGTGTTGTGGATATGGCGATGAAGCTCCGAGAGATCATTTTCCTCCATGAATTCGTCAGTATAAAGTCCCAATGTGGCCTCAAATTACGGTACATTTAGTTCTCGTACAATGCCTCTGAGACGAAATTGGATCGTACAGGGGTCATCGTGTTGCGACATCACTGTCTGAAGGTGGAATGTTGAACAGAGCTTCAAAGTTAGCTCTAGATACGTTGGCTGATGATGTTGAAGAATTGGTTCCAAGGGTCTATAGTTAGGAAAGCCCATACGTCGTCGGCTAGTTGGACCTGCTCCAAAGTGGTCCAATCAATACATCTCCCTGTGCCGAGTGCTCGTGCCTAAAGTATCATATAAAGGTCTTCTTGGGCTCCTAGTGGAAATCATAAGAATGGGTGGTGCAGTTCGGTGGATGTTGTGGCTGATGATGAACCGGGTCCCTTCCATTTTCTAGAAGTGGGGGCTGCGGTTTTTTTACCTCGGGACGATGACATTCTAGTCCTAGAAATATTAGATAATCGATGATTCAAGTAAAATTTCCTATCATGACATATCAAGGGCTTCGATCAATATCCAAAATACTTAAAAGACTAGACTTTTAATATGATAGTTCATCCATGTTCAGCATGAGCAAGAATTTGACAAAGAAATGTTCCATCTAATTCTAATTATTATTTAAACTAAAATTAAATGACTAAATCTATTTAATATTGATAAAATAATAATAAGAATAAACTAATATTAAACCTAACTAAAATTCTAATTAGAAAATAGTTAAATGGAGGTAAATGTAACAATGAGAGGTGACCAGTAGTGTTTTTGAGGTGTTTCAGCGTAGTTCAGCGGAGCACGGGCGCGTAGATGTGAGGCACGAGCGTGCTCTGCAAATAGTCGAGGTGACACGGCGGTGGATGCAACATCTCGGTTTAGGGCCTACTCAGAATAGTGGTGCGAGACCACAAATTCGAGTCTATGTATGATTTTTTGAGATTTATGCTATGTTTGCATGTTAGTGTGAAAGTTTCATGAAACAATTTTGTGAAATTTTGGTTGAATTGTCCGAAAGGACTAAATTGCAAAAATTGCAAAATGTGAGATTCTAGAAGCTATTTGTTTGAAATGGCTTTAGAATATATATTAGAGGTCCTTAAATAGCAATTTACCCGAATTCTAATTTTTGGACAAATTTGGGCATGGATGAGTTAAAATAGGAAGTTTATCAAAAAGGGCATTTTGGTCATTTGGCAATTAAATGATTAAAATGGGAGAAAAGATGACAAAATTCATTCATCTTCTTCTCCAAGGCTGTCAAAATTTTCAAGATCCATTGTTAGGGTTCTTCAAATTTTTCAAGCTTGCTAATAAGTGCATCCAAACCCTGTTTTTGATATTCTTCATATTTTTAAAGTCCTAGTTGTATGAATAAGCTATTTTTAGCTATATGATGAGCTATATTGAATGTTCAAAAATTTGGCCATGTGATGAGCTATATTGAATGTTCAAAAATTTGGCCATGTATGACATGCATGTATGTTGATGTTTTATGGAAGATTATGAAAGCTTGATGTAGTAGACACATCTTTTGTTAAGTGTTTTTCCATGAAAATGCATATAGGGACTAGTTTGTGAAAGTTTTAAGTTTGATCATACATGTGTGATTTAGTGAGAATTGGTGAATGCTTTAGTTGAGTAAATGATTCAGCTAAGCATGAAAGGCTAGAAAGTTGAATAAAAATCACTTTACGAGCCTTGAGGCAAAAGTGTAATTATAAGAAAGGTTAGGGGCAAAAGGGTAATTTTGCCAAAGTATGAGATAAGTGTCACTTTAGTCAATGTGTGTATTGAATAAGCTAATTTATTCATTATAGATCAAAAAAGACGAAGCCCAAATCTAAACCGAGGTAAGAGCAAGGTGGTGGACTAAATTGCATATTTCTATACTTTTGAGTATCGAGGTAAGTCTATGCTTAAACAATGCATTCATACTTACAATTTCTTAATGCTAGCTGGTGTGTAGCATGATTGAGAGTGATTGAGAACCTATGTAGGATGAATGTGGTAGAATTTGTGAATGGATGTATGGTTAAGTAAGTAGATATGTGAATGTGTAGTGAGAATGCTAAATGGTGGGCTAAGTGCGATACCATCTTAATGCATATTGACGATAAGTTGGCTATGTGCGATGCTATCATTAGGTATATCGTCCAGTGGGCTATGTGTGAAACCACTATGATTACCTTTATGGTAGGCTAAGTGCAATACTACCTTATTCATTGATTGTGGTAGGCTAAGTGCAAAACCACCGAGAAATTAGCTGAGTTAATTAATTGTGTGGATTAATTATCGAGAAATGATGTTGTGTTGTATATTGTGTAAATGTGATATTGAATGCAGGGGTGCATTTCAATGGTTATGAGTATGTGACTCATGATGTGTTGGAAATGTGGTAAGGGATAGAAAGAGTAAGCATTGTTGTACATTATATGTTAGTATGATGCTAATTATTGTTTAGCTTATACTATGATGCTTAATTGTTTATATGTAAACTTACTAAGCTCAAAGCTTACTCCCTTTCTTTTCCCTTGTCTTATAGAGAAAAAGTGTTGAATCGAGATACGAGGATCAATTGGAAGATCCACATTATCAGCACACTCTGGTACATGAGACTCAATGTTTTGTATATGGCATGTATAGAAGCTAGACAAGTTAGTGAATTTTGTTGTAAATTGCTAAGATGTATTGGCCTTTAGATGGATAGTCTATTTTGTATAATGCCATAGTAGTTGGCTGCCTTATTATATGAAAAGATTGTAGTTATCTATGTGAGATTGCACTTCAATTTGAGTTGATTATGGATGTGTTGAATGAATACATATTGTGTATGCTAGAGGGGTGAAAGGAACTTAGCACATAGCTTTGTTTTTATCCATTTGGATAAACACACGGGCGTGTGTCTAGACCATGTGTGACACACGGTTAGCCCACGGGTATGTGACTTGGCCGTGTGTCCCCTGTATGTTAACATTTTAAGTCAGAATAAACCACGGACTAGCCACACGGGCGTATGCATAGGCCGTGTGAGTTTAGTCAGTGTTGGCCACTGGCTAGCCACACGGGTGTGTGACTAGGCTTTGAGGCCGTGTGTATGTAGTCAGTATTCACCATGGTTGTGGAGCATGGGCGTGTGGGTCTATGCACGGGCGTGCCTCTTCTTGCACGGGCGCGTTAACCCTGTACAAAAGAGAAAAATGTTTTAAGCCCGGAAAAAGTTCTGATATAGTCGCAGGAGCCCTCCTGTGTATGAGTGAGGCCTCGTAAGTCAAGATTGAGGTTGTTGAGGTGACTTAAGAGAGTAGTCACGATGAGCCTAAGTTCCGATCAAGTGGTTTTATTACGATAACGCCTCGGGCTCAGTTCTAGCATAGAACTGGGGTAAGGGGTGTTACAGTGGAACACCTTTGGGGAGGGCGTGTACTCTGTTGGCACAGGCGTGTACTACTTTTTGATGTGTATGTGAAGGAAGGAGGGAGATAATGGGTAAGGGAAGTCAAGGGTGTTTGTTTTTTTTTTATGGTGGCTGGAGTGAAGGGAGAGGATTTGGAAGGAAACAACTAGGGTTGGGAATTTGGGGGAAGGGTTTTGAGGAAAACAGTGGACGATGTTCCTTAAATAGGGAAGGGGGCACGGGCAGGTGCCACGACCGTGTTGCAATTATTTAGCCCGTGTTTTTCATGATTTTCAAATTTGGGCGCGTTTGGGATGTTGCCCACGCTCGTGTTCCTTGGGCGTGTGCTATTGTGTTCGCTTCTCCCACGCCCGTGCTCAGGTTGCCACGCCCGTGCTCATGTAGTCAGTGTCTCACACGGTGGAGAGACACGGGCGTGGTACATACCCGTGTTGGGAAAAATTTTTCTTCTTCATCTCGCACATCTACCGGCACGCCTATTTTTTTGTCCCTGGCATCCACACAACCACGACCACGGCCGTGTGCAAGGCCGTATGGCTTGAAAATCTGCACTTTTGGTTAGCTTATAATTAGATGCTGAAGTAGAAATAAAAATAAAAGAATGTAAAAGTTAATAGAGTTAGTGCTCGGGTTGCCTCCCAAGAAGCGCTCGTTTAAAGTCCTAAGCTAGACTCACCCTGTTTTCATTTCTAAATGAAGGTTCACGGAGCTGAAGCTCCTCTCTCAATTCCTTGAAATCTTCACCATTATAAAGTTTCAATCGATGACCATTTACCTTGAATGTTCCTTGAGATGGGTTACCTCGACTGCACCGTAAGGAAAAATAGTTTTGATCACAAATGGGTCTGACCACCTTGATTTCAGCTTTCCATGAAATAGTTTGAGCCTTGAATTATACAGTAGGACCAAATCTCCTACTTCAAATTGTTTTGGTTGTTTTAAGCGAGCATCATGGCGTCGTTTTGTTGCCTCTTTATATAGTTGAGAGTTCTCATAGGCCTCAGCTCGCCATTCATCTAGCTCGTTCAGTTGCATCATAATTCAAGAGTTTTATAGCCCAGTAAGCTTTGTGCTCTAACTCAAATGGTAGATGACAACTTTTTCCCTTGACAAGTTTGTACGAGGATGTTCCTAAAGGGGTTTTAAATGTTGTTCTATAAGCCCATAAAGCGTCATCTACTTTCACTACCCAATCTTTCCTGTTTAATTCAACTGTTTTCTCTAAGATCCGCTTAAGCTCTCGATTTGTCACTTCCACTTGTCCACTGGTTTGAGGCTAATAAGGGGTAGCTGTTCTATGGTGTACTCCATATTTTTTTAAGGCTTTATCAAATTGATTATTACAAAAGTGAGTACCCCTATCACTAATAATCGCTCTGGTGTTCCAAAACGAGAGAAGAGTTTCTTAAGAAACCTTACTACAGCTCTAGCATTATTAGTAGGTAAAGCTTGGGCTTCCACCCATTTTGACATGTAATCTACTGCTACTAAGATGTATTTATTTCCGAATGAACTAGGAAATGGACCCATAAAGCCGATACCCCATACGTCGAATATTTCACATGATAGCATATATGTTTGAGGCATTTCATCACGTTTAAAGATATTACCTATTCTCTGGCATTTATCACACGAGGTGACATACCTGTTGGCGTCTTTAAACAGAGTTCGCCAATAAAATCATGATTCGAGCATTTTGTGTGCTGTCTTAATCCCACTGTAATGTCCTCCTGAAGGTCCTGAACGACAATATTCTAGGATTTTGCTTGTTTCTGCCTTTGTAACACATCTCCGAATTACTTGATCTGCATATATACGGAAAAGGAAAGGGTCCTCCCAAAAATAATTCTTCGCATTAGCAAAGAACCGCTTCTTTTGATGATGTGTTAACCTTTTTGGTAGGATGTTAGTAGCTAAATAATTTGCAATATCTGCAAACCATGGTACCTCTGAGTTAGTTATAGAAAAGAGTTGCTCCTTAGGGAACGAGTCATTTATCTCACTCTCGTCGAGTTCTTCGATATGTGGGTTCTCAAGCCTGGAGAGATGATCTGCCGCAAGATTTTCAGCTCCCTTCTTATCCTGTATTTCCAAATCAAATTCATGTAAGAATAAGATCCATCGTATGAGTCGAAGTTTTGCATCAGATTTAGTTAAGAGATAACGAAGAGCTGAATGGTCAGTGTAAACGACAACTTTAGATAATATCAAATACTGTCTAAATTTGTCAAATGCAAAAACAACAGCTAGCAATTCTTTCTCTGTGGTGGTGTAGTTTTCTTGTGCGGGCATCAATGTTCTACTAGCATAATAAATTGGCTGAAAATGCTTGTCTCTTCGCTGTCCCAAAACTGCACCTACTGCAAAATCACTCGCATCACATATTAGTTCAAAGGGTAAATTCCAATCAGGTACAATTATAATCGAGCATTTATTAGTTTATCTTTCAGGATATTAAATGCATGTAAACACTCCTGATCAAAATTGAAATGAACATCTTTTTCTAGTAATCTTGTTAAAGGCTTAACTATTTTAAAGAAATCTTTAATGAATCTTCTATAAAATCCAGCATGTCCTAAAAAACTTCTAATAGCCTAACTGAACTAGGAGGGGGTAATTTTTCTATGGTTTTAATCCTCGTTTTATCTACCTCAATCCCTTTACTAGAAATCTTATGTCCTAACACAATCCCCTCTCTAACCATAAAGTGAATTTTTCCCAATTTAAAACAAGATTCGTTTCCTCCCATCTCTTTAGAACTCGTTCTAAATTTTTAAGGAAAAAATGGAAAGAATTACCGAATACCTAGAAGTCATCCATAAATACCTCCATAATGTCTTCCACAAGTTCATCAAAGATGGCCAGCATGCAGCGCTGAAAAGTAGCAGGAGCATTACATAACCCAAAAGGCATTCTACGATAAGCAAACATACCGTATGGACATGTAAATGTTGTCTTTTCTTGATCCTCAGGAGCTATTGGGATTTGGAAGTAGCCGGAGAGTCCGTCCAAGAAGCAGTAGTACATATGCACAGATAATCTTTCTAACATCTGATCAATAAAGGGCAAAGGGAAGTGATCTTTTCTGGTGGTGTCGTTCCGCTTTCTATAGTCAATACAGACTCTCCAACCTGTGACTGTTCTTGTAGGAATCAATTCATTCTTTTCGTTGGCTACAACAGTCATGCCTCCTTTCTTTGGGACTACCTGCATAGGACTTACCCAAGTACTGTCAGAAATAGGATAAATTATTCCTGCATCTAGAAGTTTAATTACCTTAGCTTTGACAACTTCTTTCATCTTGGGGTTCAATCATCTCTAAGGTTGCACACACGTTTATATTCATCTACCATTAAGATTTTGTGGGTGCAAAACGATGGTATTATTCCCTTAATATAAGACATTTTCCAAGCTATGACTCTTTTATGTTCCCTTAGTACCTTTAGCAATTCTTCTTTCTCTTTGGGTTCTAATTCTGAAGAGATGATTACTGGTAGCGTAGAATTATCCCCAAGGAATGCATATTCTAAGTGTTTTGGCAACTGTTTTAATTCAAATTTTGGTGGCTCATCAATAGAGGGTTTTTGTTTTAGTTCGTCGTTTATTTCAATACCCTCTATTTTCGTCTGTCTAGAGGAGGATGTATTAAGAGTCAATTCATTGATATCATCATCTACTCCCTCACCTTGTGTAAGACACAATTCCATCGTGTCATTCTGCATGATTTCCTGCAAAGACTCTTGAATAATGTGATCAGTGGCATTAACAAAGTAACAAGAATCATCTTGTTCTCTAGAATATCGCATGGCATCGTAAATTTGAAAAATAATTTCCTCATCACCTACCCTTAGTGCAAGTTTACCATAACCAACATCAATGACAGCCCTAGTAGTAGCTAGAAAGGGTCGTCCCAAAATTAAAGGTACTTCCACATCCTCATTCATGTCAAGCACAACAAAATCAACAGGAAATATAAATTTATCTACTTTCACCAGAACATCTTCGATAATTCCCCTAGGATATTTAACAGATCTATTAGCTAACTGAATACTCATCCTAGTGGGTTTTGGTTCCCCGAGACCAAGTTACTTAAACATTCTATAAGGCATTAAATTAATACTGGCACCTAAATCAGCAGGTGCTTTCTCTATGTTCAAACTACCAATTAAACAGGGAATAGTGAAACTTCCTGGATCTTTCAATTTGGTTGGCAGCTTGTATCTCTCCCATACATCATAAAGTGTCTCTATATCCATCTGTATAGAAGAAAAGATATTATTCCTTAACTTGGCTATTTTGGCTGGTGGAAAATATTTTAAAAAAAAATTTTCGGTCATTTGGTTCCATGTAGTGATTGACCCTCGTGAAGAGAATGCAACCACTGTTTGGCTTTATTCCTCAAATAAAAGGGAAATAACCGAAGACGGATGACATCATCAAAAATGCCATTTATTTTGAAGGTATCACAGAATTCTAGAAAATTCACTAAGTGTGTATTAGGATCCTCATCCTGCAAACCATCAAACTGAACAAACTATTGTATCATCTGTATAGTGTTAGGTTTCAGTTCAAAATTATTTGCAGCAATAGTAGGCCTAACAATACTTGACTCAATTCTTGTTAAACTAGGTTTAGCATATCATATATAGTTTGAGGAGCATGATTTTCGGCCATCTCTTGAGGTGGCAGATTATTCTCAGCCATCTCTTCGGTGGTATTAGCTTCAACTTTTTGCTCTTCTTCTATGTGGTTTAAGCTTCGCCTTATCTCTCTACAATTTCTACGAACTGTACCTTCAATATCACTATCGTAAAGTAGGGGTCCTGTCGGGTTCATTCTAGTCATAAACTAGAAGTACTTGAAAGGAACAAAAGAAAGAAAATTAGTAAAGTAAAAAAAATAAAAGTAAATAAAAATGACTAAAGTAATAATAATTAAGCTTTCTTAATATTTCAGTTCCCCGGCAACAGTGCCAAAAACTTGATCGTTGTTTTATGTGATGTCAAAATCTTAAAACTTATATAAAGAATGATCAAACATGGAAACTAACTATGACAACGATGTGAGGCAACCGCACCTATCGAACAGTAGTATAGTTAAGGCAAGACCGGATTGTCAAACCCAAAGGAACTAAAAGTACTAATACTGACTCTCTTTTGTTATCTAGCCTAAAATAAAGGGAATTTGTTATTTAATCTAAATTAACTAACTACTAAACTAAAGACTCTAAGAAAAATAAGAATGAAATTTGGGGAAAAATACTTTGAGAAAAACCAATTGATTAAAACAATACCCGAGAAAGAATCCACCTAGACTTCACTTGTTATCTAACTCTGAACCAAACAATTTATATTAATCCCTCTCTCGAGGTGACTAGCATTTAACCCTAGGTTGATTAATTGAAATCTCTCTCTAATTAAAACCCCTAAAATTGCATTAACTCGATCTATGGACCCCCATATTAGGTTTCACCCTAATCCGAAAAAATCTCGTCACCCTATCTCTAGGCGTGCGATCAACTACACTTAATTATGCTAGATCTACTCTTAGGCAGGGACTTTTGCTCCTCCACCTAAGCACATCATACTTGGATTAATATCCCGGAAATATCCACACAAGAATTAAGAACACATAATTAAGAACAAGTCAAATATTTATCATATAGTTTAGCAAACGATAACAAGATTCATCTTAGGTTTCATCCCCATTAGGTATCTGAGGGTTTAGTCTATAATAATAAAAGAAAACATCTCAAAAGAAAAGATAAAACAAAACATAAGAAATCCCTAAAACCCCCTGAAGGAATTGAATGAGAGATCCTCTGTCTTGAGTATGATTCCGGCTTCTTGAGATGAATCAATTGGCTATCTTCGAGTAAATCCCTACAAATCTGCCCTCTTCGGCCTAGCTGGACGTCCCCTGACTAAAGCCCTGGTTTTCCCCCTTTTAGGTTATACTTAGGGTGTTTATATAGGCTTCTGAATGTGTTTCTTCGCCTCTAAGTATCCTAATCTAAGTGAAATTTCTTTGTCATGGTAGGGACATGCCCATGGCCCACGCCCGTGTGAATCGTGGCGAGACGGTGCTCAAGACTGTTGAGTGAGGCACGACCGTGTGGCTTGGGCCCAGGCCATGTTGATTTCGTGATATGGCCCATTTACTCCGTTTTGGGCCCGTTTCTTATTCTTTTCATCCTCTGGTGCTTTTCTGAGTATAAAACATGAAAACAAAGGATTAAGAGCACCAATTTACACAATTTAAGGCTTAAATCATCCAAAAGCATGCTAAATGTGGGCTTAAAATATGTTACTATTGCGGTTTATCAAGTTATAAGAGTTAACGGATAAAAGCTTCGTAATACCAAATTATTCTTCTTGGGGTGCTCCCGTTTTATTTGCGAAGAGGAAAGATGGTTCCATGAGGCTATGTATAGATTATCGACAGCTTAATAAGGTAATTGTGAAGAACAAGTACTCGTTACCAAGAACCGATGATTTTTTTGATCAATTGAAAGGAGCCATGGTGTTTTCCATGATAGACTTGAGGTCTGGATATTATCAGTTGAGAGTCAAGGACTCGGATGTGTTGAAAATCACATTTAGGACAAGGTATGGTCACTATGAACTTTTGGTCATGTCTTTTGGTTTAACTAGTGCCCTTGCAGTCTTAATGGATTTGATGAATCGTATATTTCGGCCATATTTGGATAAGTTTGTTGTAGTCTTTATCGATGATATATTGATTTACTCTCGGGATGAGAACGAGCATGCTAAGAATTTGAAAATAGTTTTACAAATTTTGAGAGATAAACAATTATATGCCAAGTTTAGTAAAAGTGAATTTTGGCTCAAGGAAGTTGGATTTTTGGGGCACATTATCTCGGGAGATGGAATTTGAGTCGACCCGAGTAAGATTTTAGCGATTGTTGAATGGAAACTGCCATGGAACGTAACCGAGGTGAGGAGTTTTCTAGGCCTAGCTTGCTACTATAAACAATTTGTCAAGGGGTTTTCCATGATAGCTACTCCGATGACGAGGCTATTGCAAAAATATGTGAAGTTTGAATGGAAAGAAAAGTGCCATCAGAGTTTTGAGAAACAAAAGGCATTTTTGACTGAGGCTCCCATTTTAGTGCAACTTGAGTCGGGAAAGGAATTCGTAGTCTACAGCGATGCATCCTTGAATGGATTGGGTTGTGTACTCATGCAAGAGGGCAAGGTGATAGCATATGCTTCTAGACAACTAAAGTCGCACGAAAAGAATTACCCGATCCATGATTTAGAGGTAGCCGCAATTGTATTTGCACTAAAGATTTGGAGACACCATTTATATGGTGAGAAATGTCGGGTGTTCACGGATCATAAGAGCTTAAAGTACTTGATGACTCAAAAGGAGTTGAACCTTAGGCAACGGAGATGGTTAGAGTTGATAAAGGATTACGAGTTAGTAACAGACTACCACCTGGGAAAGGCAAACTTGGTCATCGATGCCTTAAGCAGGAAATCCTTATTTGCACTGAGAGCCATGAATACACGGATGGCTTTGTCAAATAATGGTTCTATTCTAGCCGAGTTGAGGGCTAGATCAATGTTTTTCCAAGAGATTTGTGAAGCTCAGAAAGGCGACAATGATTTACAATCTAAAAGAGTTTAATGTGAGTCAAATGTTGAGTCAGACTTTTGGATAAGTCCTGATGGATGTTTGATGTTCTGAGATAGGGTCTGTGTACCTAGAGATGATGAGCTTATTCGGAAGATTTTGCACGAAGCATATGGTGGATGTTTGTCTATACATCCAGGCAGCACGAAGATGTATAATGACTTGAAGAAATGGTATTGGTGGCCGAGTATGAAGAAAGACATTTCCGAGTTTGTGTCAAGATGTTTGATTTGTCAGCAAGTGAAGGCTAAACACCAAGTGCCTTTGGGTCTACTTCAGTCCATTATGGTTCCCGAGTGGAAATGGGACCGTATTTATATGGACTTCGTGACGGGTTTACCATTGATGCCGAAAAATAAAGATACCGTATGGGTCATGGTCGATAGACTCACGAAGACAGCCCATTTCATACCAGTACGGGTTGACTACTCGCTTGATAACTTGGCAGAATTGTATGTGACAGAAATAGTAAGACTTCACGGAGTACCGTTATCGATTATTTCAGATAGAGATCTGAGATTTACGTCACTGTTTTGGAAAAAAGTTGCAAGAGGCCTTAGGCACAAAATTAAGCTTTAGTACAGCTTTCTATCCGCAAACTGACGAGCAGTCAGAAAGGGTAATACAGAAACTTGAAGATATGCTTAGATGTTGCGTTTTGGAATTCCAAGGTAATTGGGAGAAATACTTACCGTTAGTGGAATTTGCTTACAATAACAGTTTTCAGTCGAGTTTGAAGATGGCACCTTATGAGGCATTGTATGGGCATAAGTGCCGAATGCCATTGTATTGGACCAAACTCAGAGAGAATCAGATTCATGGGGTAGATTTGGTCAGAGAAACTGAAAAGAAAGTAAAGGTGATATATGAATGTCTAAAAGCTACCTCGGATAGACAAAAGTCCTATTCGAATTTGAAACGGAAAAAGATTGAGTTTCAAGTAGGTGATAAAGTGTTTCTGAAGGTACCACCATGGAAGAAAGTTATCAAATTTGGCCGGAAATGCCAATTGAGTCCACGCTTTATCGGACCATATGAGATTACCCAGAGGATATGACCGGTAGCTTATCGTTTGGCTTTACCATCGGAGTTGGAAAAGATTCATGATGTGTAACAGCCCGATTTTGGGGCTAGTCGGAACAGTGGTTTCGGGACCACTAATCCGAGGTTGAGGAAAATTATTTTGATATTATTTTATGTGTTGTAACATGTAATGCATGAGAATTTTGGTGCTTTGATTTTAATGATTGAATGCTTAATTGCGAAAAAGTACTAAATCGCATAAAGTGCTAATGTTCCATTATACAATGTAGAGTTGTTTACTAGCCATAGAATATGAAATTTGAGGTCGTTAAAGTGCAATAAGGCCATTATAAGTGTGTTGGCCGGCCATGTAAACAAGGGAGACAAGAGCATTTATTTTTGGTCAACATTTGGTGAAATTAGGTGACAAAAATGAATAAAATAATATAAATAAAAGAAGCTATCATCTTTCACTATTCATCTTTCCTCTCCCACCAAAATTTCTAACAAGAGTAAGGGTTTTGAAAGCTTGAAATTTTCAGCAACTTATCTTCTCTACAAGTAAGTGATTTTGGTGGTTTTATTTGATAATTTTTGTACTTTTGGAGTCCCCAAAGCTTAAGCTAGCTAATGAAGGGACTAATTTGCTAAATGGTTGAAAGTTTAGGGACTTTCCATGAGAGTGTTCATGTTGGTTGCTGAGTTTTTATGGAGGAAATGAATGTTAGGGTGATGAGGAACAACTTTTGTGAAAGGTGTTAGCATGAAAACACCTAAATAGGACTTGAATGCAAAGATTGAAAATGTGTAATAAATGCATGAAATAATTGGAATTATGAGTAGTTGTAAAAGTAACAAATGATCAGCTAGGCTTGTTTAATGAGAAATGTGATGAAAAATGATTTACGAGCCTAGGGACAAAATCGTAATTTTGCCATAGTACAAGGGCAAAATGGTCATTTTTGCCTAAGTAGAGATTATGATGTATTATGATTATAAAATGATTGAATGAGTGAATTTTGTTGTTATAGACCAAGAAGAGTGTGGAATCAACCTTGACCGAGGAAAAGGCAAGGTTACGAATAGACCGTTGATTAACGCATTTTGCACCGAGGTAAGTTTATGTGTAAACGATACATCTTATATACACATGTTGTTACTTATTGGTGCGTTGTATGATTGGGAATATGTATGATTCAAGGGGATTGAATTTGGTAGGTATTGAATAATTTTCATATGAAAGACGAAATAGATATGTAAATGTGAAATAACATCCGTAGTAATAAATGGTGAGCTGTGTGTGATACCACCTTATTACTTATTCACGATGGGCTATGTGCGATACCATCGTTTATATAATTTGGTGGGACAAGTGCGTTACCACTGTAAATATTCTTATTGGTGGGCTATGTGCGATACCACCCTGTTAAAGATTAATGGTGGGCTAAGTGCGAAACCACCTAGTGATTGGTAGTATTATGAATGGTTTATTGGGAAAATTATGATGTGTTGTTTCTTGTGATCATATGATGATAAGTGCAGGGATGTATGTTAAATAATGTGGGCATTTGGCTTGTGATATGGTTGGATGCATGATTGATCGCTGTAAATTCAGAGTTTTAAATATTTATAAGAGAATGATCAAACCTGGAGACTAACTCTGACAACGATTTTTAGGTAAGTGTACCTATCGAACAGTAGTATAGATTAGGCAAGACCGGATATCGAACCCAAAGGAACTAAAAGTATTAATACTCATTTTCTTTTTATTATTTAACCTAACTAAGATAAAGGTTGCTTTTATACTAAACTGACGACAACTAAACTAAGGAAACAAAGACAAAAAGATGAATTTGGGGATAACTTGAAAAAGACTCAGTTGATTTTTATGATACCTTCGGGAAGAATCCACCTAGACTTCTCTTATTATCTAACCTTAAATTATATGATTTCTTTTACTTAGCTTGATCCGTGAGACTCCCTAACCTATGTTAAACCCTCTTTCGAAGCAAATAACGTCTAATTCTAGGTTAACTAGTGGAACTATCGTTCACTTATAATAACCCCCTAGGAAAGCAGTAAATCGATCAATGGACTCCCATATTAGGTTTCACCCTAATCTGGCAAAATCTCGTAACCTTATGTCTAGACGCCTGATCAACTCCGCTTAATTATGTTAGATCTTCTCTTAGGCAGGGTCTATTCCTCCTCTACCTAAGCACATTAGATTTGGATTACGCAACATAATTAAGAACAAACTAAGTAATTTATCATATAACTTAAAAATCGAATAATAAAATCTGTCTAGGTTTCATCCCCCTTCAGGTATCTAAAGGATTTAGTTCATAATGTAAAAATAAAACATCACAAGAGAAAAGATAAAACAAAGCATAAGAAAAATCCTAAACTCCCTGACGGGATTGAAGGAGAATTTCGCCGTCTTGAGTATAATTCCAGCTTCTTAGGATGAATCAACTGACTATCCTCGCGTTACTCCCTAACTCTGACCTTCTCGGCTTGGTTCCTTGGCCTAGCTTTTCGCCTCTTTTCAAAGGTGGTACTTAGGGGATATATATAGGCTCTTGGAATGCGATTCTTTCTCCCGAAGTATCCTTTTTCAACTGAAATTGCTATTTCCAGCGACAGAGGCACGGCCATGTCACACGCCCTTGCAAATCGAGACCTGACCGTGTTCAGATTTTACTAATGGCACGGTCGTGTGTGGTGGTGAGGAGGCCGTGCTGGGACTTCTTTAATGAAGCACGATCGTGTAAATAGAGATTAGGCCGTGGTCTAGATGTTCATCGAGACACGGCCGTGTGGTCCTTGGCCTAGGCCGTGTCGATTTTGTGGAAAGGCTCATTTGCTTCGTTTTAGGCCTGTTTTGTGTTCTTTTCATCCTCGAGTGCTTTCCTGGGTATAAGACATGAAAAGAAAGGATTAAGAGCACCTTTTTACACAAATCAAGGGATAAATCATCCAAAAGTATATTAAATGTGGGCTTAAAATATGTTACTTTTACGGTTTATCAAATACCCCCACACTTAAGCTTTTGCTTGTCCTCAAGCAAAATTCTCAACTTACAATTAAAACGAACTTTCCATGATTCATAATTCCTATCAACAATGCCTTATCCTAATTCATAGATAATTTATACATGGATAATTCAACTAAAAGATTCCTAAAAATTCAAACAAGATATGTCATAAATTTGTAGCATGAAAAACATAGGTGTTTCCCTTCATCTAAATAATTACCTTTAATTCAAAATCGACAAGGATTGATATCCTCACAAAAGATTCACTCAAATCACTCAAAAAGTGTTTAAGGGTCAAAATTAAGCACTCGTAGGTCGAACATCAAAAGTTAATCCCATAGGCTTGCCTGAAAATCAAATCTCCACCACTGTAAAATGATATGATAAACAGATCAAAAGGTCTTTGTTAGGGTTGTAACGGGGCTAGGGTTAAAGGTTTGGATAAAGGCTGAAATTAGAAGGTTAGAATTGAGATTGAATTGATAAGTTACCTACCTAAAAATTTCTAAGATAATAATTACATCAACTGAAAATAATAAAAATCCTACTAATACGAGCTTTTTCTTTTGGGAAATAGTCTTTGATTGTGTAACTCACTTTCCATACTACTAATATTGAAAACTTGATTTTTTTTTTTTTAGAACAAACTAAATACAAGATAAATTTAACTACCAGAATAATAAACTTAGACAACTGGCTCAAATCAAATCTCGATTAAGGGGTAGTCAAAATAAAGGGTGATAACAAATACAAAGGGTTTTGGGTTAAAATTAGCGGGTAAGTCAATAAAAGGGTTGTTAGGCTCAACGGGGTTCACTAAGGGTTAATTATAAGGGTAGGCTATTTAGTAGAGTAAGTGGGTTAAAACCTAAGTGCCTTTATCATCTCGGTATATCAAATCATAACTGTGGTCTTGACATGTATAATTGAGGCAAGTTCTAGAATAACAGTTCATAGTTGACACACTCATAATCAAGAAGTGAGCATGAAAAAGAATGTATGCTCTATAAGGCTCAAATTCTCACAAAAATTATGGGTGTTTTTGACATCAACCTTGTAAATCTCAAATTTCAAGATAATATTCAAATTCCGGTTGACAACCTAAAATTTTAATTTTTAGAAAATTAGACTTATCATGCTTGATTCTCTATTATTCTTCAAATTTACTTATCAATGCACAATTAACTATGACTTATTCCAAAACATATCAATAAAAATCACTAATCATTAGAAATTTCATATTAATTAGTAATATGAGAAAATTACTTTAAAACAAGATTAAATTCAGGGTTTTAAGAATAATACAGAAAGCTAGGCATTTTTATCCTCAGGGTTTGAGAATAATGAAAAATTAGGCATTTTCTCAGAATAACTATTCACCCCCCACACTTAAGATATACCTTGCCCTCAATGTACAAAGATGGATAATGACAATCAGTGATCAATCAAAAAGATAAGAGGGAAAAGTTTTACTTCCTGTATATTCGGACGAGTTCCTTGTGGATGTGGACAGTGTGTGGCATCAGGTGACATTTCACATATCGCCTATTTGTGCTTTTGTGTAGATGGAATATATATTTCTATCCTGCAAAGTCACTTGTTAGTGATCTTTTCGATGAAAAAGTTTGTTAGGGACGCTTTGAAGAATTGAATAGCCAATGATAAAAAATTGTAATAAAAGTTCAAATTAACAGCATAAAATAAAATCTTAAAAATGAAGAAGTCTAAATAAAATTAAAGGAAAAAAAACTCAGAGGCCCTCATCATTAGTTGGATCCGGTGGTGGTGCTGATGACGAAATATGGAGTTGCTGACATATTTGTTGAAGCGTTGCCTCTATTCCGTCAAAGCACCGGGCGTTTTCAGCAAAATGCATCTAGTCGAGCAAAGATGTTTGCTAATGATGTGGCCGCACGGTGTGGATACTAGCTCGGATTCGTTGCCTCCTCTAGTGGTGGTGGGACATCATCAGGAATGTCCTCGTCCTCTTCCTCGATGGATGGTGACTTTAGTATGTACTGCGGAGGATTGGTCCTTCAATGTTGTTTTATCATCCTCATGTGTAGCATGGTTTGGATGCCTTGAAGAACCATGTTCCCCATCAGTGTGAGGGAGGAGATCTGCTCGTCGGAGTTGAAGAGGTTGAAGTGCCGAGCAAACCTCGTAACGTATGGTCCCAATGATAGAATCCCCTTCTTGTGGGCTTCGGTTTGATGTTGCATCACACATGCAATGAAGTATGCCAAGTCGAACACATGTCCTTCAGACATGCAGGACAGGAAGTAAACGTTGTGTTTGTTGACGACACCGGTGCTCTCCTTTTGACCTGTGATGGTATGCGCGAGTATGGCATGAATGTATCGTAAGATGGGAGGAAGGGCTGTTGCTTTAGATTTACTAGGGTTGTAAATGGCTGTCATTGGGTTAAGGTTGAGCTAGCATACGGGAGTTTGTGAGGTTCTTGGTTTAGACCTGCTAGCGGGTTTTCTATGATGAATTTCGCTGTGTAGAGGCCAAGGGCTGCTCCGAATTGGGGTACACTCAATTGACGTACCTCGCCCTCGAGACGGAATTGTATGGTGCCAGGGTCATCGAATTGAGCCATCACAGTTTGTAACGTGAATGTGGAGCAGAAATCGAGTGTAAGCTCGAGGAATGTTGACTCATTAACTACGAAGAAGGTTTCCGATGGATCAGTCGATAGTAGTGCTTGGATATCAGTAGCGAGCCCTACTTGTCTGACAGCCTCCCAATCAATTCGGTGACCAGTGCCTATTGCCCTATCCCTTATGGCTTTGTATCGGTCCTCCTGAGTGTCTTGTGGAAAACGGAGAAACGGGTGTCGAAATTCGGCACTTGCAGAAGAGGATCCAGGTCCTTTACGTTTCTTGCTTGGGACGGCTCTTTTAATTCGTGACGATGACATATTCCTGCAAATCAAATGCAAAATTTTCTAGTTCAACCAATATTTTGCAAAATTTCCCAATTGCATTTTATCAATATCAAAGCATTAATTCAATAATCATGGAACAAACTGTTCTAACATGCATTAATAAAAAGATGAATCAAACATTGAAAATCTTGCAGTTTACATAAGCATAATAAAGTAAACATATAGACAAAGAAAAATGAAAACAAAGAATATTAATTAAATTTCTGTGAACTAAACAAAGAATTTCTGTAAACTAAACAAGAAATTGACTAAACTAAACAATATTAATCACATTTCTAAACACAAAATGACATAAAGGAGAAATATGCAAAAATGGGAGGAAGACTTTAAGAAAAAAATGAACCAGCAGTGGTGGTGAATAACGAACACGGGCGGCACGCACGGTAGTGTTTCTGGGTTTGTGGCGTGGGCACCGCTGTGTTGTAGCCGTGTGGGTGGTTGGATTAAGGTTTTTGAGGAGAAACGGTGGTGGGAATGGGGTAGACTGGTTGAGTGGCCGGATTTTGAGGTTTGGGGGTAAAAATTTTGATTTTAAGGTTTGTGTTTGAGGAAGATAACGGTTAGTTTATATTTATAGGGAGGGGGACACGGTCTGTCGGCATGCCCGTGTCATTTTGAATTCGCCCATGTTTTTTGCGTTTTTTAGGAGTAGGCGCCTTCAAAATTCTTAGCATGGCCGTGTGTATATTGGGCACGCCCGTGCTTGTTAAGGTAAACTGTAGGCACGTCGAGGTCCCACGGCCATGTTTATCCTGTGTATAACAAGTCAGTAACCTTAGAAATTTTACATGGTTGTGTGGCACTACCGTGTGGTGCCCGTGTGTTAAAAGCCAGTAGCTTGAATAATTTCACACAGTCATGGGGCACGAACGTGTTCAGGAGGTGCAGCCCATGTTATCGGGAAAACAATTCTACCTTGTTTAGGCACAGTGTGTGGCACGCCCGTGTGCCTTCCCCTGTTTTCTACACGGCCCATGTCACGGTCGTGTTCAAGGGCATATGTACAATCCTGCATTTTAATGCGATGTTAGGAAAATAAAAAAAACAATGTTAGCATGTTAGTGCACGGGTTGCCTCCCGAGAAGCGCTTGTTTATAGTCTTAAGCTAGACTCTCCCTGTTTTCGGTTCTAAAAGTCGGTTCATAGAGCGTAAGCTCCTCTTTTTTATCTCCAATATCTGTGCTATTATAAAGTTTCAGTCTGTGACCATTTACCTTGAATATGCCTTTAGTTGGATGGGTTACCTTGATAGTGCCAGATGGAAAAATTTGTTTTGATCATGAATGGGCCCGACTACCTTGACTTTAGTTTTCCCGGGAATAATTTAAGCCTTGAATTGTATAATAGAACCAGATCTTCTACTTTGAATTGTCTCGATCTTTTGAGACGAGCATCATGGCGTTGCTTCGTTGCTTCCTTGTATAGTTTTGAGTTCTCATAGGCTTCCGTTCTCCATTCATCCAGCTCGTTCATCTGCATCATTCTTCTCTTTCCTGCAATTTTGAGATCAGTATTCAAAAATTTTATTGCCCAAAAAGCTTTGTGTTCTAATTCAAACGGTAAATGACAGCTTTTCCCATATAAGCTTGTATGGGGATGTCCCTAGAGGTGTTTTAAAACTTGTTCTATAAGCCTATAACGCGTCATCTAATTTTAATGCCCAGTCTTTTCTATTTGTTTCAATGGTTTTTTCCAGAATGCGCTTAAGTTCTCGGTTTGCCACCTCAACTTGCCCATTGGTTTGAGGATGATATGGGGTTGCTGTCTTGTGATATACTCCATATTTTTTTAGAACTTTTTCAAACTGAGTATTGCAAAAGTGCGTACCCCTATCGCTAATGATTGCTCTCGGTGTGCCAAATCGAGAAAAGAGTTTCTTGAGAAATTTGACTACTACCCTAGTATCATTGGTAGGTAAAGCTTTCATTTCTACCCATTTTGACACGTAATTGACTGCTACTAGGATGTACTTATTTCTAAATGAATTAGGGAATGGTCCCATGAAATCAATACCCCATACATCAAATATTTCACGTGATAGCATATACGTCTGGGGCATTTCGTCATGTTTAGAGATATTACCTGTTCGTTGGCATCTATCACATGAGGTAAAGTACCAGTTGGCATCCTTAAATAGAGTGGGCCAGAAGAAACCTAATTCGAGTATTTTTGTGTGACGTCTTGATACCACTATAGTGTCCTCCTGATGGTCCCGAATGACAATGTTCCAGGATCTTGTTTGCTTCTGTCTTTGTAACGCATCTTCGAATGACCTGATCTGCACAAATGCTGAAAAGAAAGGGATCTTCCCAAAAATAATTTTTCGCATCAGCAAAGAATCGCTTCTTTTGGTGATGTGTTAATTTTCTTGGCAAGATGTTAGCTGCTAAATAATTTGCAATATTCTCAAACCATGGTATTTCAGAATGTGTTATAAAAAAGAGTTGTTCCTCGGGGAACAAGTCATTTATTTCACCTTCATTGAGCTCTTTGGTGTGTGGATTTTCAAGTCTAGAAAGGTGATCTGCTGCAAGTTTTTTAGCTCCCCTCTTATCTTATATTTCCAAGTCGAATTCCTGTAAGAGTAAAATCCATCGTATGAGCCTGGGTTTAGCATCAGGTTTGTTTAGAAGATAACGAAGAGCTGAGTGAGTGTAAACGACAACTTTGGACATTATTAGATACTGTAAAAATTTATCAAAAGCAAAAACTACAGCTAACAGTTCTTTTTCTGTGGTGGTGTAATTTTCTTGTGCGGGTGTTAGTGTTCTGCTAGCGTAGTAAATTGGCTGAAAGTGCTTGTCTCTTCGTTGTCCCAAAACTGCACCTAGTGCAAAATCACTTGTATCACACATTAATTCAAAGGGTAAGTTCTAATCAGATGCAATAATAATTGGCGTATTTATTAGTTTATCTTTAAGGATATTAAATGCAACTAAACATTCATGATTGAAATCAAAAGGAACATCTTTTTCTAGTAATTTTGTTAAAGGCTTAGCTATTTTAGAAAAATATTTAATAAATCTTCTATAAAACCCTGCATGTCCTAAAAAGCTTTGGATAGCCTTGACAGAACTAGGGGGTAGTTTTTCTATAGCTTCGACCTTTGCTTTATCTACCTCGATCCCTTTACTAGAAATTTTGTGTCCTAACACAATCCATTCTCTCACCATAAAGTGACATATTTCCCAATTTAAAATGAGGTTTGTTTCCTCACATCTCATTAACACTTGTTTTAAATTTTTAAGGCAAAGATGGAAAGAATTACCGAATACCGAGAAGTCATCCATAAATACCTCCATGAGGTCTTCCACGAGTTCATCAAAGATTGCTAACATGCAACGCTAAAAAGTAGCAGGAGCATTACATAATCCAAAAGGCATTCTACGATAAGCAAACGTACCGTATGGGCATGTGAATGTTGTCTTTTCTTGATCTTCAGGAGCTATGAGGATTTGAAAATAGCCAGAGAGTCTGTCCAAAAAATAGTAGTACATATGCCCGGATAATCTTTCCAACATTTGATCTATGAAAGGTAGAGGGAAGTGATCTTTTCTGGTGGCATCATTCAACTTTCTATAATCTATGCAAACTCTCCAGCCTGTGACTTTCCTTGTAGGAATCAACTCATTCTTTTCATTAGGCACTACCATCATTCCCCCTTTCTTTGGAACTACCTGTACAAGACTTACCCAAGTGCTGTCAGAGATAGGATAAATTATTCCTGCATCTAGGAGTTTTATGACCTCAGCTTTGACCACTTCCTTCATGTTGGGATTTAGCCGCCTCTGAGGTTGCACACAAGGCTTGTATTCTTCTTCCATTAGAATTTTGTGGGTGCAGAACGCGAGGCTTATGCCCTTGATGTCAGAAATTTTCCATGCTATGGCTTTTTTGTGCTCCTTTAGTACCTTTATCAGCTCCTTTTTTTCCTCAGGTTCTAGTTCTGTAGATATGATAACTGGTAATGTAAAATTGTCTCTGAGGAATGTGTATTTTAAATGTTTTGGTAACTGTTTCAATTCCAATTTGGGTGGCTCTTCGATGGAGGGCTTCCGTCTTGTTTCGTCATCATTGTCAATGATTTCTTCCTTCATTTGTTTGGATGATGAAGTTTTCTAATTCAGCTCATCATCTTCATCGTCTTCCCCCTCTTCTTGAGTTAGACACAGGCCCATCGTGTCATCATGTATGATTTCCTGTAATGAATTTTGAATGATATGGTCAGTAGTATCAACAAAATAACAAGAATCATCTTGCTCTTTAGAATATCACATGGCATCATAAATTTGGAAAATAATTTCTTCATCTCTCATCCTTAATGCGAGCTTACCATCTCCTACATCAATAACAGCCCTAGCAGTGGCTAAAAAGGGATGCCCTAATATTAAGGGAACATTAATGTCTTCATCCATGTCTAATACAACAAAGTCAATAGGGAAAATAAATTTATCAATTTTGACCAAAACATTTTCAATGACTCCTCTAGGATATTTAATGGATCTGTCTGCTAACTGAATACTCATCCTAGTGGGTGTTGGTTCCCCAAGATCTAGTTGTTTAAACATTTTATAAGGCATTAAATTTATACTGGCGTTTAGATCAGCTAATGCTTTCTTAACATTTAAACTACCAATTAGACAAGGGATAGTAAAACTTCCTGGGTCTTTTAACTTGGTTGGTAGCTTGTTTTGGAGGATGGCTGAGCATTCTTCATTAAGTTCCACTGTTGATACCTCTTCAAATTTTCATTTATTCGTCAGGAGTTTCTTTAAGAATTTTGCGTACTTTGACATCTGTGAAATAACTTCAACAAAAAGGTAAGTTATTATGTATTTGCTTAAAAAGTTCAAGAAACTTACTGAATTGTACATCTATTCGTTCGTTCTTTAACTTTGCCGGGTATGGGAGTGATGGCTTGTTTTCATCACATAATGGAGTCACATCCTCAATTCCCTTGTCGCTTGCTTTGTTACTGTCTGCTGGTGAGTGTTTCTTCAGTTCGCTCAATTCTCTCCCACTTCTTAGTGTGACTGCTTTTACCTATTCTGTCCCCTTAGGAAAATTTTTTGTACGTGGTTCAATTATTTTGGTAAGCATTCCAACCGTTTTAGTGAATTCCCAAAATGTCTCGGTGAATTTTTCAATTGATGTTTGTTGATCGTTAAGGGTTCTCTCAATATCTTGCAGGCGTTTGTATGTGATTGCTGATTCCCTTTCATGTATTGGTTTCTCCTCTTGTGGATAAGCAGGTTGTTGACTTTGATTTCCTTGATTGCCTTGTCCTCCCCATGAAAAATTTGGGTGGTTCCTCCAACCTGGATTGTAAGTGTTACTATAAGGATTATTATTAGATCGGAAATTATTACCTATATAGTTCATCTGTTCATCTTCTGCTCCTGGTTGGTAGGGTGGGTACTCAGGATTCGCCACAGTTCCACTAGCGTCGCACTGCATGACTAGGTGTATCTGTGAAGAACACAAACTATCAAGCTTTTTATTCATCATCTCAAGCTGCATTGATAGCATGGTCATGGTGTCGACGTTGAAAACTCCTGCCGATTTCGTTGGTTTAGTTCTCAAAGCTTGCCACTGATAATTGTTTAATGACATCTCCTCAATGAACTCATAGGCTGCTTCAGAAGTTTTGTTGTTCAGCGTTCCACCGGTGACTGAATCTATCAGTTGCCTCATTGAGGGGTTCACTCTGTTGTAGAAGGTTTGCACTTGTAGCCACAGGGGTAAACCATGGTGTGGGCACCTCCTCAAGAGATCTTTGAACCTCTCCCATGCGTCGTATAGTGTCTCTAAATCCATCTGCACAAAGGAAGAGATATCATTACGTAATTTGGCGGTTTTGGCCGATGGAAAATATTTCATCAAAAACTTTTCGATCATTTGGTCCCATGTAGTGATGGACCCTCGTTGTAACGAGTTTAACCACTGTTTGGCTTTATTACTTAATGAAAAAGGGAATAACTGAAGACGTATGGCATCATCAGAAACGCCATTTATTTTGAAGGTATCACAGAACTCTAAAAAGTTAGCTATATACATGTTCGGAACTTCGTCCTACAAACCATCAAATTGAACAAACTGTTGAATCATTTGTATTGTGTTAGGCTTTAATTCAAAATTATTAGCAGATATAGCAGGCCTATCAATACTAGATTCTGCTCCTGTTAAATGCGGTTTCGCATAATCAAACATTGTACGTGGAGCATTGTGATCTCCCACATCGCGTAGTGGTGGGTTGTTTTCACCCATCCCTTCAGTAGGATTGGATCTATTTTCTTCCTCTCTTTTTGTGTAGTCTAGGGCTCGCCTGGTTTCCCTACGATTCCTACGAGCGGTTGCTTCGATATCACTATCGTATATGAAAGGTCCTCTCATATTCCTTCTAGTCATAAACTAGAGGTACCTAGAAAAGACAAAGAAATAAAAAAATTAAAATTAAAATTAAAATTAGAAAAATTAAAATTTAACCTAAGAAAACAAAAGAAATAAATTACGAATAAACTAATGGCTAAAGTGATAAAAATAGAGCTTTCTTAATATTTTAGTTCCCCGGCAACGGCGCAAAAACTTGATCGCTGTAAAATCAGAGTTTTAAATATTTATAAGAGAATGATCAAACCTGGAGACTAACTCTGACAACGATTTTTAGGCAAGTGTACCTATCGAACAGTAGTATAGCTTAAGCAAGACCGGATATCGAACCCAAAGGAACTAAAAGTATTAATACTCACTTTCTTTTTATTATTTAACCTAACTAAGATAAAGGTTGCTTTTAAACTAAATTGACGACAACTAAACTAAGGAAACAAAGACAAAAAGATGAATTTGGGGATAACTTGAAAAAGACTCTGTTGACTTTTATGATACCTTCGAGAAGAATCCACCTAGACTTCTCTTATTAACTAATCTTAAATTATATGATTTCTTTTACTTAGCTTGATCCGTGAGACTCCCTCACCTATGTGAAACACTCTCTCGAAGCGAATAACGCCTAATCCTAGGTTAACTAGTGGAACTCTCGTTCGCTTATAATAACCCCCAAGGAAAGCAGTAAATCGATCAATGGACTCCCATATTAGGTTTCACCCTAATTCGGCAAAATCTCGTAACCCTATCTCTAGGTGCCCGATCAACTCCGCTTAATTATGTTAGATCTTCTCTTAGGCAGGGTCTATTCCTCCTCTACCTAAGCACATTAGATTTGGATTAAGCAACATAATTAAGAACAAACTAAGTAATTTATCATATAACTTAAAAATCAAATAATAAAATCTGTCCAGGTTTCACCCCTCTTCAGGTATCTGAAGGATTTAGTTCATAATGTAAAAATAAAACATCACAAGAGAAAAGATAAAACAAAACATAAGAGAAATCCTAAAACTCCCTGACGGGATTAAAGAAGAATTCCGCCGTCTTGAGTATAATTTCGGCTTCTTGGGATGAATCAACTGACTATCCTCGTGTTACTCCCTAACTCTAACCTTGTCAACTTGGCTCATTGGCCTAGCTTTTCACCCCCTTTCAAAGGTGGTACTTAGGGGATATATATATATATATAGGCTCTTGGAATACGATTCTTTCTCCCGAAGTATCCTTTTCTGACTGAAATTACTCTTTCCAGCGACAGAGGCACGGCCATGTCACACGCCGGTGCAAATCGAGACCTGACCATGTTCGGATTTTACTAATGGCACGGCCGTGTGTGGTGGTAAGGAAGCCGTGCTCGGACTTCTTTAATGAAGCACGGCCGTGTAAATCGAGATTAGGCCGTGGTTTAGATGTTCGTCGAGACACGGCCATGTGGTCCTTGGCCCAGGCCGTGTCGATTTCGTGGAAAGGCCCATTTGCTTCATTTTAGGCCAGTTTTGTGTTCTTCTCATCCTCGGGTGCTTTCCTGGGTATAAGACATGAAAAGAAAGGATTAAGGGCACCTTTTTACTCAAATCAAGGGATAAATCATCCAAAAGTATATTAAATGTGGGCTTAAAATATGTGTAACATCCTGAAAAGGGCCTATGCATTTTCGGTTTAATTGTACGAAATGACATGTCTTATGTGTTATGAATGGATTTTGAATATTTTTGGAAACCTGGAAATGTATGGAAATGTTAAGTTTAAAGTGGACATTTTTAAAAACTAGGAAATGTAAGGAAATGATTTAGAAATGATTCAAAAGAGGAAAGCGAACATTTTTGGAAACTTGGAAATGTAAGGAAATGTCAAGTTTAAAGAGGGAAATGAAAATTTTTGGAAACTTGGAAATGTAAGGAAATGACTTAGAAAATGTTGAGTTTTAAAGTCTAAAAGAGGGAACAAACGGGCTTGGAAAAGTGGCTTGAAGATGCCATTTAGGGCCTCAGGAAATGGCGCCACATACTGGGATATTGGGCCAAGGTTCGAGCTGCAGGGAAAGCAAAATAAAAAGTTTTATTTTGCAACAGAGAGTAGCAGCAAGGGACGGCACAAGGCTATAATTTAGGAGCCTTTATTCTTTTATTTTTAAGAGATAAATAGTGGATAAATAAGGGATAAATAATGGACTTATTTTAGATTATTTTCAAGAGATAAATGAGGAATTATTCTTTAATTAGGAAAATAAGGGAAAAGTGATGGCCAAGTAAGGGACTTTGAGTTTAATAACTTCGGCTAAGTAAGGATAGTTGCTGAATTATCGTTTATTTTAGGAGATAATTAAAGAGATAAAGCTATCAAAATAGAAGAGTGATGGCCAAGTAAGGGATTCTAAGTTAGTAAATTCGGCTATATAAGGAAAAGAGGGCCATTCATCATTCTTTCTCTCAACCCTTCTCTCTGCCGAATTTCCTAGAGCATTTGTTCTTCTTCTTTTTGTTAGCCAAAGCCGAAAATTCAAGATATCACCATTAGCCAATTTCTTTTCTTTCCAATCCATCAAAAGCCGAATCTTTGAGTGACTTCAAGCATAGGTGCTGTCGATTTTTTCAAGAAAGGGTAAGAACAAGTTTTGATTTCTATTCTTTTCTTTTAGATTTGTCAAAATCTAGGACTAATCCCATCAATATTCTTATTTGCCAAAATTTGGAAGGATTTTTTCGGGATTTTTGCCATAGTCGACTATAAAGGAAAAGATCTTCCGGATTTGACCATCAAGGTAAGTCATATCTAACATTCGGCCAAGGGCCATTGATTGTGATTAAAGGTTAGAAGGTGATCTAACATGTGGTTTTAGGGATTTCGACAGAAGCTATAACCAAGGGATAATTTCAGGATTTAAGATCCTTAAGGTAAGTGACTATGAATATTTGGCCAAGGCCTATTTTAGTAGTTAGATCTATTTTTATGTGTTTTAAGTCGAAAACTAACCGATTCAAGGGATCTAGTGATTAGCCAATTTCAAAGGGGAAGAATACAAGTTTCCAGGATTTGATTAATTATCAAATCGGCAGCAAGGTAAGAAAGTGGATACGATAATCCTTCGGGATTTGATTAAATTAGCCGAATAGGCTTTTTCCTAAAATAGTAAATGTGTCCAAATGTAGGGATTTAGGATCTAAAGCGATAGATCAGTTTTTTGGGATTTCAAGGAATTCGTTAAGCTAATCAGGTGTGTACCCCACACTATTTCATAATATGTTTTATGGCTATGTTTAATTAATATATGTGATATTAAGAATGTGAATATGGCTAAGGTACCATAATATGGTACAAAGTACTCAGGTACGTTTCCTACTCCTACTAGGAATATGAAATATGTTATTTGTAACATGTGAATAAAAAAAATAAGAATGTGAACTTTGGCATGTAATTCCATAATATGTTATGGGGCATATGGGTTTTTGAAAGGGGAAGTGAATGTGGTGACCTAAGACCACGAACGCGGTGACCTAAGACCACGATATCTGAACACGGTGACCTAAGACTGTGGTATCTGAATGTGGTGACCTAAGACCACAATAATCTGAATGCGGTGACCTAAGACCGCGATATCTGAATGTGGTGACCTAAGACCACAAATGCGGTGACCTAAGACCGCGATATGGAGTGTAGCGGAAGGAGGGTCGACTTAGTAGTCCCCACAATGTACAGGTTGGTACGGGGGAGTGTAGCGGATGGCTTATTAGGTTTGGTTTGGGAATGCATCATAATTTGTATGCTATGATATGAATGTGTAATATTTGTTATGCCTGATTCTATTATGATTTAGTGTTGTGTACACATTGAGTCTGTTGACTCACCCCGTTGAGGGACCATGTTTCAGGTGATGAACAGTAATGGGTGGGACTAGCGAGAACTTGTGGTGGCCATGCTCAACATGAAGCTTTTATTTTTATGGACTATTAATTTTTAAGTACTCGAATTATTTGGATTTACTTGATGTAATAAGGCCATAGAGGCCATAGTGCACTATTTTATTTCATTGTTATTTATTATGTTACTGAAATTTTATTAAGTTAAAGATTAAGTAATTTCCTTTAAATGTATTCTATATGTTTTATCACCTAAAATTTAAAAGGGTTTTCATTATAAAACGATTTTGTTTTCTACTCGAGCCCAACCCAAAACAATATTTCTTTCAAAACACACAAGTTTTTCCTAATTAACAAAAGAATTTGAACCGGTTTTCATCGAGGAACATACCAGATTCGGTCAAGGCTCGTGGGCCGGGTTTGGGGTGTTTCAGTTTGGTATCAAAGCCCGTTTCAAACTCTCGGCCTGAGGTTTAAGGCCCAAAACGTTTTCAAATCGAGCCCAAGTATGTTTTATGAAATTTTTTTTTGGAAATAAGCAGGTTTTTCTGGCATGGCACCTAAGTCTCTGACTCGAAGTCCACCAGGTAAATACCCTTATCCATTGTGTGATTTATATTATGATGTGTAGAAGGGTAGAAATGGAATGGAACGTAGATTAGACTGTTAAGTATGTGAACCCTAGGACTAGTTTACCCTAACAAACACATAAGACTTAAGGATCACTAAACAAACCTGTGACTAAGTTGCCGAGCTAGGGTGTGGCAACTGTTGTGCGCATGTCTAGGAGTGGATTCAGTAAGAGCTTGGTATTTAAGCAGTCCTAGCGACTCACCTCCTCTTTACTCGAATCCTACCTGGTGCGTAGCTACGGTTCACCCTAACCAAGAGGACTTACTCACGGGCTAAACCCGATAATTAAAACCCAAAAGGGACTAGCCATGCAGTTTTATAAAACTCCTAGTTTTAAATTCCATAAATTACCCTTTTAATTGTAGTAAAAGATTATTGTGAAAATTTTTCCAAAATATCTCTGATTTACAAAATTACAAAAATGCCCCTGGTTGTAAAATTACTAAAATGCCTTTGGTTTCTAAAATTCCAATATTACCCTCGACTTTTAAAATATTCTTACTTTTTAAAAATATCAGAAAATTCTATTTTTGCAAAATGTTAAAATACCTTGAATTTGGAAAATTACGAAATTGCCCCTAACTTACAAAATTACCAAAATGACCCTACTTCTAAAATTTTTGCAACACTACCAATTTGGAAAACAAATTCTCAAAAAGAACCCCCAAGTTTTACAAATTTTGAAATACCCATTATTTATTAAGATTTATAAATTTACCCTGGTTAATTACCGAAATACCCCCGGAATTTCAAAATTTCTGAAATACCCTCGGATTTCAAAATTACCAAAATACCCTTATTGACAAAATCACCAAGGAACCTTATTTTGACAAATTCTGAAAATACCCCTGTAGGACAAATTACAAAAATACCCCTGGGTAGTGGGAAAAAGCAACAACAATGAAAACTACAACATTTCTCTGAATGAACGAAAGTTCATAATTGGTTGATGAATGTGAACGTGACTTTTTAAATAGTGAACTTGAGCTGAGAACTTTGTTTGATCGAAAGAACCACTTTTAAACATCTTTTTCATAAAACTGTTCATGATTAATCGGTGAAACAAAAGTACTAATGTATAAAACTCTTAAATCGATTAAATCGCGATGTTAGAAAATGAGTTCTAGGGGACGTGGTCGTCGTGGGCGGGATAAGAGGAGTCTTGGGTACCGCCGAATCGTCTAAGAGTCTTGAGAAAAGATCAAGGTTGAGAATTACGCTTTCGTGTTTTTAAGCCAACTACTAAAAATCCGCACCGTCCGTGTGCTCGATTGTGGAAGGTATCATGTTGGCGAGTGTTGGAACCGAGATCGGGAATGTTTTAGATGTAAGTCTAAGGCTCATTTGGTTAAGAATTGCCCTCAAACAACGAAGGTTTGTGGTTTAAACCATGGAGGAAATGGTCATGGAACACCCAGGTAGAGTCTTTGAAGGTTCGATGTGAGACAACCAAGGATATGATAGCGGTTAAGTTCCTTGTTTTTGGAGTACTAATAGTTCATTCTTGTGCTACAAGTGAACTGCTTTGAAACTTTGGATGTGAACTTAGAGACTGTGCCTAGAAGGTAAGATAGTTCTTTAAGATCGAGTCTTGCAAAGAATAGCGTAGTGGGGTGAGTTAGACCGTCGATGGTTCGTTAGTAAGTAATTTAGAGGACGAAATTATTTTAAGGGGGTAGAACTGTAACATCCTGAAAAGGGCCTATGCATTTTCGAATTAATTGTACGAAATGACATGTCTTATGTGTTATGACTGGATTTTGAATATTTTTGGAAACACGAAATGTATGGAAATGTTAAGTTTAAAGTGGACATTTTTGGAAACTAGGAAATGTAAGGAAATGATTTAGAAATGATTCAAAAGAGGAAAGCGAACATTTTTGGAAACTTGGAAATGTAAGGAAATGTCAAGTTTAAAGAGGGAAACGAAAATTTTTGAAAACTTAGAAATGTAAGGGAATGACTTAGAAAATGTTGAGTTTTAAAGTCTAAAAGAGGGAACTAAAGGCGAGGTGGCCTTAAGAGAAAATGTATGTGAAATATGACACACAAACGGGCTTGGAAAAGTGGCTTGAAGATGCCACTTAAGGCCTCGAGAAATGGCGCCACATCTTTGGGTATTGGGCCAAGGTTCGAAGTGCAGGGGAAGCAAAATAAAAGTTTTATTTTGCAGTGAGTAGCAAAGAAGGGACTGACATAAGGCTATAATTTAGGAGCCTTTATTCTTTTATTTTTAAGAGATAAATAGTGGATAAATAAGGGATAAATAATGGATTTATTTTAGATTATTTTCAAGAGATAAATGAGGAATTATTCTTTAATTAGGAAAATAAGGGAGAAGTGATGGCCAAGTAAGGGACTTTGAGTTTAATAACTTCGGCTAAGTAAGGATAGTTGCTGAATTATCTTTTATTTTAGGAGATAATTAAAGAGATAAAGCTATCAAAATAGAAGAGTGATGGCCAAGTAAGGGATTCTAAGTTAGTAAATTCGGCTATATAAGGAAAAGAGGGCCATTCATCATTCTTTCTCTCAACCTTCTCTCTCTTAAATTTCCTAGAGCATTTGTTCTTCTTCTTTTTGTTATCCAAAGCCAAAAATTCAAGATATCACCATTAGCCAATTTCTTTTCTTCCCAATCCATCAAAATCCGAATCTTTGAGGGGCTTCAAGCATACGTGCTGTTGATTTCTTCAGGAAAGGGTAAGAACAAGTTTTGATTTCTATTCTTTTCTTTTAGATTTGTCAAAATCTAGGACTAATCCCATCAATATTCTTATTTGCTGAAATTTGGAAGGATTCTTTCGGGATTTTTGCCATAGTCGACTATAAAGGAAAAGATCTTCGGGATTTAACCATCAAGGTAAGTCATATCTGACATTCGGCCAAGGGCCATTGATTGTGATTAAAGGTTAGAAGTTGATCTAACATGTGGTTTTAGGGATTTCGACAGGGATTTAAGATCCTTAAGGTAAGTGACTATGAATATTCGGCCAAGGCCTATTTTAGTAGTTAGATCTATTTTTATGTGTTTTAAGCCGAAAACTAACCGATTCAAGGGATCTAGTGATTAGTCGATTTCAAAGGGGAAGAATACAAGTTTTCGGGATTTGATTAATTATCAAATCGGCAGCAAGGTAAGAAAGTGGATACGACAATCCTTCAGGATTTGATTAAATTAGCCGAATAGGCTTTTTCCTAAAATAGTAAATGTTTCCAAATGTAGGGATTTAGGATCTAAAGCGATAGATCGATTTTTCGGGATTTCAAGGAATTCGTTAAGCTAATCAGGTGTGTACCCCACACTATTTCATAATATGTTTTATGGCTATGTTTAATTAATATATGTGATATTAAGAATGTGAATATGGCTAAGGTACCATAATGTGGTACAAAGTACTCAGATACGTTTCCTACTCCTACTAGGAATATGAAATATGTTAATTGTACCATGTGAATAAAAAAAATAAGAATGTGAACTTTGGCATGTAATTGCATAATATGTTATGGGGCATATGGGTTTTTGAAAGGGGAAGTGAATGTGGTGACCTAAGACCACGAACGCGGTGACCTAAGACCGCGATATCTAAACACGGTGACCTAAGACCCTGGTATCTGAATGTAGTGACCTAAGACCACAGTAATCTGAATGCGGTGACCTAAGACCGTGATATCTAAATGTGGTAACCTAAGACCACAAATGCGGTGACCTAAGACCGCGATATGGAGTGTAGCGGAAGGAGGGTCGACTTAGTAGTCCTCACGATGTACAGGTTGGTACGGGGGAGTGTAGCGGATGGCTTATTAGGTTTGGGTTTGGGAATGCATCATAATTTGTATGCTATGATATGAATGTGTAATATTTGTTATGCCTGATTCTATCATGATTTAGTGTTGTGTACACATTGAGTCTGTTGACTCACCCCGTTGAGGGACCATGTTTCAAGTGATGAACAGAATGGGCCGGACGGCGGAAACTTGTGGTGGCCATGCTCAACATGAAGTTTTTATTTTTATGGACTATTAATTTTTAAGTACTCCGAATTATTTGGATTTACTTGATGTAATAAGGCCATAGTGCACTATTTTATTTCTGTTTTTATTTATTATGTTAAGAAATTTTATTAAGTTAAAGATTAAGTAATTTCCTTTAAATGTATTCTATATGTTTTATCACCTAAAATTTAAAAGGGTTTTCATTATAAAACGATTTTGTTTTCTACTCGAGCCCAACCCAAAACAATATTTCTTTCAAAACACACAAGTTTTTCCTAAGTAACAAAAGAATTTGAACCGGTTTTCATCGAGGAACATACCAGATTCGGTCAAGGCTCGTGGGCCGGGTTTGGGGTGTTTCAATATGTTACTTTTACGGTTTATCAATGATTATGGAATGTGGATTGTTTTTGCTTAGTATGTAATGCTATTTATTGTTTAGCACATACTATGATGTTATTTGTTTTCACGTAAACTTACTAAGCTTAAAGCTCACTCCCTCCCTTGTTTTATAGAGTCGAAGAGCGGGTTGGGATACGAAGATTATTGGAAGATCACCCACACTATCATCTCCTCTCGGTATATCTAGACTTAATGTTTTGAGTATGGCATGTATAGGGGCTAGACTAGGTAATTTGTTTTGTTATTTTGGCCAAGAATGTGTTGGCCCCTTTAAAGGTGAATTCTTATGTATATAGCCATAGTTGATGGCTCACTATTATGTATGAAAAGATGAAGTTATTTAATGGAAGTGTGTATTGCAAAGCTGAGTTGTTTAGTGATTTGTTGAATGGATTTATGTTGTGTGAGTTAGGGTGGTGAAAAGAGCTTGGCAAATAGCCTTGTTCTTGTCGACATGGGTAGGCACATGGGCGTGTGTCTAGGACGCGTGTGACACACGGTCAGTCCCATGGGCGTGTGACCAGGCCGTGTGTCCCCTGCATGTTATTTTTACAAGTCAGTAAGCTTTGTAATAAACACATGGGCATAGACACAGCCGTGTGGGAGGCACGACCACAGACATGGGTGTGTGCCCAGGCCGTGTGAAGTCTTCACCTGAATTTAGGAATTTAATTCGACACACGTCTAAGGACACGGGTGTGTGCCTTGGCCATGTGACCATAGTGAGGTGATGATGTCATAAATAGAATGCTAAGGTTTTGGCACACGGGCTGAGACACGGGCGTGTCGAGGCCGTGTAAGAGACATGGGCATGTGTCCGGCTGTGTGAAATAAGTCAGTGTTGACCGCGGGTGAGGGACATGGGCGTGTGTGACCACACGGCCTGTCCACACGGGCGTGTCCCATTTCACACGGGCGTGTTGCCCTTATTTAGGTAAAATTTTCCTAAGTGCGTAAAATTTTCCTAAGAGATTCGACCGAATGTGGCCTATGGCGAAGAGCCTGTTAAGATTTTGGCACAAGAAATCAAACAGTTGGGAAACAAAAGTATAGCCCTTGTGAAGGTGCTATGGAAAAGACATGGGGTAGAAGAGGCTACATGGGAGCCCAAGGAGGATATGAGAAACAAATATCCCAAACATTTCATCGGTAATATTTTCGGGGACAAAAATCCTTAAGGGGGGAGAATTGTAACAACCTGATTTAGGGGCTAGTCAGAACAGTGGTTTCAGAACCACTAATCTGAGGTTAGATAAAATTATTTTAATATTATTTTATGAGTTATAACATGATTATATAGGTGCATAAAAATTTTGGTGCTTCAATTTTAGTGATTGCATGCTTAATTGCAAAAAAGGAGTAAATCGCATAAAGTGTGAAACTTCTATTTTTCAAGCTAAAGGTGTCTAAAGGCCATAGAATATTAATTGGAGGTCCCTAATATGCAATTAGGCCTTGTTTAGGGTGGTGGCCAGCCATAGGGGCAAAGAATTAGAAATTGGTCAAAGTTGGTGGAAATTAGGTGACTTGTTGTCATAAAATAAAGAAAAGAAAAATATCACCTTTTCTCTCCATCTTCTCCATTGAAAATTACCTACAAAATAGGGGTTTGAGAACTCAAAAATTTCAGCCAAGCTTCTCTCCTTGTAAGTAAGTGATTTTGGTGTCCTTTATTGACGATTTTTGTGCTTTTGGAACCCCTAAAGCTTAAGCTAGCTAAATAGAGGACTATTTTGCAAAGAGTTAGAAAGTTTAGGGTTTTTCCATGTGAGCAATTATGTTGTTTGCTGCATTTTTATGGAAGAAAACGAGTCTTAGTTGTTAGATATACAACTTTTGTAAAAGGTGTTTCCATGAAAACACCTAAGAGGACCTCTTTTCAAAGGTTGTAAAATAGGCGTTAAATGTGTGAAATAATGAGTACTGAGAGTTGCTATAAGAAAAATAGATGTTCACCTAGGCTCGTTAAAGGAAGAAATTTGATTAGAATTTATTTACGAGCCTAGGGTTAAAATAGTCATTTTGTGAATGTCTAAGGGCAAAATGGTAATTTTGCCAAAGTATGATTACTGAAATGCGTTAATTGATGTGGTAATTTAATGAGCTAATTTGCTAGTATAGATCAAGAAGAACGAGGAATTAACCTTGACCGAGGAAAAGGTAAGGTATCGGACTAGATCGGCAAATTGGCCTATTTTGAAATCGAGTTAAGTTTGTATGTAATAAATTCAACATCATGTTATTAAGTTTCAAAATGTTTGATATTAGTGATGATGAATATTATTTCTATAAAATTGAGTAAAGATGTTGAATGAGAAAATGATGAGAATTTACAACATTGAAGTCCTGGTTGGAGTTTAAGAAGTGAGAGGATATCATTATCGAGACACGAGATTGGTAAGGTCCCGTAATAGACCATGTCTGGGACATGGCCTCGGCACCAAATTGAGATCCCGTATCAGACCATATCTGGGATATGGCATCAGCATCGAATATGGAAATCGTATAAGACCATATTTGGATATGGCAACGACATCGATATGAGATCCCGTATAAGACCATATCTGGGATATGGCGTCGGCATCTAGAGGTGACTCCATGTAAGATCATATCTGGCATATGGCATTGGCGCCATATTTATGTGAAGGATGATGATTATGTATCTTCGAGTATCCCAAGTGATGTAATGGGGTAAATACTTAAGATTAGAATAGAAATGAGATTAGTGCTAAAGCTATGTGATGAAGTGATACAGGTACATGTGAGTAATTCACGAGAAATGTCTATGATATGTGACATGACATGTAATTGGTAAGAGTAAGCATGAGTAAGTTATAGCAATGTACTTTAGATTTTGTGTTCTTATTCAATGCAATGGATGGATGGCATTATGGGCTTTTATGTTTCTATTTATTTCATGCAAACTTACTAAGCTTTATGCTTACCCCCTCTCATTTCCCTTTTCCTTGTATTATTGCCAAGCTAGCTCGGGATTTCGTAGAACGTCAGAGATTGGAATCACACTATCAACTTCTCCTTGGTATAGAAAAGTTAGATTTATTTTGACCATAGCATGTATAGGACTTGGCCATTTTGTTATGTCATATTTGTTAGCCAAAGTGTTGGCTATTAATGTTGCTTAATTTATTTTGTAAATGGTCATTGGAAATTGGCCAATACTTGACAAGTACATCTATTCAATATTAATGAAATTCATGAAGTGCATGCTTATGCGAATGTGTTGAATTTGAGTTCTTAGAAGTGCCTTGTGGTCATGATATATGTTGAATTGAATTGGTATAAGTATGGTTGCTTTGTAAGGTGGCATTTGGCTTGGTAGATAGCCTTACAAATGTCTACACGGGTAGACACACGGGCGTGTGTCTAGGCCGTGTGTGACACACGGTCAGCCCCATGGGCGTGTTGATAAGCCGTGTGTCCCCATGCATGCTAGGTTGGCAAGTCAGTATGCTCAGTAGTAAACACACGGGCGGAGACACGGTCATGTGTCTCAACTGTGTAGGAGACACAGCTTAAGACACGGGCATGTGCTCAGGCCGTGTGAAGTCTGCACTTGAAATTTGAAATTTAATTCGACACACGGCCTAAGGACACAGGCGTGTGCCTTCGCCGTGTGACCTTATTGAGGTGATGATGCCATTAACAGAATGCCAAGGTTTTCACACACGGGTGAAGACACAGGCGTGTCATGGCCACGTGAGGGACACAGGCGTGTGTCAGGCCGTATGAAAACTCCTTTAGGTTCGAATTGGAGAATAAATCCACACGGGTATGGAACACAGGCATGTGATATGCCACACGGGGTGTGTCCCACCCTTCACACGGGTGTGTGGCCCTATTTTGTGTCAAATTTTTCTAAGTGTTCAAAAGTTTCCAGTTTGGTCCCGAATCATTCTGGGTGCAAGTTTAGGGTCTCGTAGACCTATACTAAGGACGTTATGGTCTTGAATGAAAAGTTTTAATTTGGAATGAAGTTCTTAAGGATCGACATTGTATGATTGAGCAAGTTAAGTACGGTAATGCCTCCTACCCGATTCAGGTGTCGAATACGGGTAATGGGTGTTATAGGGATAGTTTACTAAAAATAGGAGTTTTCATCTTTTGAAGCATCTTCCATGGGTGGCTAGCCATGAATTGAGGAAGTTGAGCTGATTTTTGCTTGATTTTTGGTCAATTTGAGTGCCACAACAACTCAGGACTGTGACTCGGTCAAGTGCAAATCTTCAGGTAAATCTCTAATTTCTTCAACTCTTCAAGGAGCTTATGCAATTAAACCAAAGTGTGGTTTATGCACAGCCATGTGCAGCCGAATTTTAGGTTGACTTGGTCCCCAATTTGGACGGTTTTGTAATCCAGCAAAGCTATCAGACCTGTCCAGAATAAATCAACAAGTTTGAGGACCAAAGAATAAAATTTATCCAATTTAATTAATTAATTAAAACCCAAATTATTAATGAAATATTTTTAAATGAATTATTAAATATAATTTTATATTTTATTATTTAATTTAATCATGCATGGCCCACTTTATGTCTTAAAAAAATATAATATATTCAAATTAATATAAAATAAGCCATTTATTGCATGGAAACTATATAATAAAGCATAAAATGACATTTTAATAATTTCTATGTCCTAATTTCATATTTTCACATATTTCATTAATTTATTAAATAATTACTTAATTTTAACAACGGATTTAAGTAAAAAGGTGATAAATTACATAGAAAACATCATATATATTTTTTTCGTTTACACAAAAAACTTGTAACGCGTATGTTTGTGCAATTGTACACAATCGTTATCAAGTAATAACTAAGTATCAAGTTATCATCTCCACAGGGATTGTATTTGTGCTAAGTCACTTAATTTGTAAAATTATATTAACAATTTGGTAAATAAAAACATAATATAGTTGAGAAGTGATGATTAATATATATTAAATTAAATGTAATGATCCCTAATGCAAATTATCCTGAGTACGCAAACTATATGAATGAAATAGATTTTAGCAAAATTAAGTACATTTTGCAACAATTATAACATAAATAAACTAGGACAATTACTTTAATTAAATTCAATTTATTATCAACATGCTTAATAACATTCGGAAAAACATTCCATGGCAACTCGATCTTTCATGAGTTTGGAAATCGTATTAGGTCCTTTCGGAATTCTTTACTTAGTAAATATGCATTTTACTGATCCTTATGTACTAAGGGTTTCTTAGCATTCGTGTGAGGTAACAGGGACGTGTCAGGTTTGAAATAGTTTAATCACACAAATCTAAAAACTATGCAGATAGTAAAGCTTGGTCAGAGTTGTTATGTAACCTACAATTTAATCGGGTTAGGATCTAAATTGAGCATGCACATTTCAATTACGTGTCTATTAGTCGTCGTCTAGTAAGGATCACTCAGCTAATTCATGTGCATTTCAATCACTTATGAACGAAATACAGACTTGATTTTAATTGAAAACATGATCGATTAAGGCACAAACATTATAAGCATGAGTCAAATAAATATTATTTAATCAAAGCAATCATCCTAGCTTAAATAAAATTAAGCTAACATTGTTGTAAACAAGAACAAATAACACATAGCAAACATCCTTAAATTAAATTAAAGAAATGAAAGATTAAACGCAATTCAGATTGGCTGTCACCCAAGACTGACGAGGCTCCTTCGTTCCTTTGCTTTGCTCCTTTGCTGATGGCTCTCCAAGGTGGCCGACCAAGGGCTCTTTAAGAGGTTTAACTGCTAAATCTCTATGAAGAGATGATGCTAGGCGTGGGAATGGAAAAGGCTAAGAGAATTTTGAGAAAAGAGAGAATGATGAATGATTAGAATGAAGGAGGAATGATTGAGGGATGAGTAGAAATGTGAGAATGAGGTCTTATTTATAGGAGAGGAGAGGAGGATAGTTTTCTAAAAATAGGAGTTTTCATCTTTTGAAGCATCTTCCATGGGTGGCCGGCCATAAATTGAGGAAGTGGAGCTGATTTTTGCTTGATTTTTGGTCAATTTGAGTGCGACAACAACTCAGGACTGAGATTTGATCAAGTGCAAATCTTCAGGTAAATCTCTAATTTCTTCAACTCTTCAAGGAGCTTGTGCAATTAAACCAAAGAGTGTTTTATGGATAGCCATGTGCAGCCAAATTTTGGGTTGACTTGGTCCCCAATTTGGACGGTTTTGTAATCAAATAAAGCTACCAGACCTGTCCAAAATAAATCAATAAATTAGAAGACCAAAGAATAAAATTTATCCGATTTAATTAATTAATTAAAACCCAAATTATTAATGAATTATTAAATATAATTTTATATTTTATTATTTAATTTAATCATGCATGGCCCACTTTATGTCTTAAAAAATATAATATATTAAAATTAATATAAAATAAGCCATTTATTTCATGAAAACTATATAATAAAGCATAAAATCACATTTTAATAATTTCTGTGTCCTAATTTCATATTTTCACATATTTCATTAATTTATTAAACAATTACTTAGTTTTAACAACGGATTTAATTAAAAAGATGATAAATTACATAGGAAAAAATCCTATATATTTTTCCGTTTACACACCCCCAAACATAAATTGTAACACCCCTTACCCGTGTCCGATGCCAGGACATGATACGAGGCATTATCTTACTTAACCTTACTTGAACATGTACTATTAGGCTATAAAATTTCATTTCAACTTAAAACATTTCCTTCTTAATCAAAACATGCATATTATGGGCCTACGAGGCCTTAATCTTACATTCGGAAGGTTTCGAAGTTCAACAGGAAACTTTTACACTCCTTGAAAATTTTTGCCTAAACAGGGGTCACACGCCCGTGTGACATGGGACACGCCCGTGTGGGCTGACCGTGTGGTCTCACACACCCATGTCCCTAGCCCGTCTTTCGAACCTACAGGCATTTTCACACGGCCAGGCACACGCTCGTGTCTATAACCCGTGTCCTTTACATGAAAAATACACGCCCGTGTCCTCCACCTGTGGAGCTCTTTGTTTATGACTTCATCAAACCCTTAAGAGCACACTGCCAGAACACACACCTATGTGCTGGTCTGTGTGACGAATCATATTCTCGTAAGTTGATGCAGGGGACATACAGCCTATTAACACACCCATGGGGCTGGCCGTGTCACGGCCGTGTGCCTACCCGTGTGGACAACTAGAGGCTATTTTCCAAGCCTTTTGCCACCCTGAAACATAAACTCATTCATTCCACCACAAGTAGCACATAACATAGCAATATTAAGCCTTGGAGGAATCCTTTAATCATCGCTCATTCAATCCACATTTTACTTAATAAATTGCATGAACTTTCATTTCATTATACTCATCATCATTAAAATATGAACTTGACAAATATTTGCCAATTCAGAACGGCCATTTACAAAATGAGTGTAAAACATTAGTAATCAACACTTTGGCCTTCAAATATGACATGACACAAAATGATAAAATTCCTATACATGCCATACTCAAAAAAAAAAATTAACTTTACTATACCAAGAGAACGATCGATAGTGTGATCCGAGCTCTGACGTTTTACGATCCCTGAGCTAGCTTGGCGAAACTTGAAACACCCAAAACCCGGCCCACGAGCCTTGACCGGATCTGGTATGTTCCTCGATGTGAAACGGTTCAAAATTCTTTTGTTACTTTGGAAAAGCTGTGTGTTTTGAAAGAAAGATTATTTTTGTGTTGGGCTCGAGTTGAAAACAAGTTTATCTTATATTGAAAACCCCTTTATTTTAGGTGACAAAACATTTAGAGTTTACTTTAAATTAAATTTACTTAATCTTTAGTTAATAAAAATTCGTAACATAATAAATTCAAATAAAAAAAATCATGCATTAAACAGTTAATATTATGGCCTTATTACAACCGAAAACAATACCAAAATGAATCCAAGTACTTAAAATGTAAAAGTCTAAAGTTTAATAAACTTCAAGTTGAGCATGGCCACTACTAAGCTCCTGCCGACCCGATCCATCACTGATCGTCACCTGAAAAATGTTCCTACAACGGGGTGAGTCAACAGACTCAATGTGTAACCACAACACTAAGTCCTAACAAATTCAGGCATATCAAGTCATACATGTACATATAACATTTAAATAATATGATGCAAACCCTAACCCAAACCTAGGTACCATCCGCTACACATCACCCGTACCAACCTGCACACCGTGGGGACTACTAAGTCAACCCTCCATCCGCTACACACCATCAAGTCGGGCCATTGCGATTGACGTGCTCATCGCCCTTATAAATATTGTGGCATAGCCACCGGATAATATTTTGTGTCATGAGACACCACATTCAGATAATGTGACCGAGGTCACCACATTTAGATATCGTGATATAAGTCACCACATTCACTTCCCCATTCATAATATCCCATATGCCCCATATATCATTCATATCATGCAATCTCATGCCATAGGCCTTATTTCACATTCTTATCATTATTTACACATGTACCATATTCCATTATTCATAGCACTTATTAACTTAAGGTTAAAGTAACGTACCTGGGTACTTGTACCATTGCATGGTACCTTGGCCATATTCTTATACTTTCATATTAACACATATAATAAATTAGAGCCATAAATCTATTAAGATTCAGATGTGGGGATACACACACATACTTAGCGAGTTTATTCCAATTCTCGAAACCCGATCTACTGATTTAGATCTCCAATTCCTATATTGAGTCAATCACTTAATGTTAGCAAAAGCCTATTCGACCAAATTACCCAAATCCTGAAGGATTAACACAACCAATTCTTACCTTACTGCCGATTGGTCACTAACCAATTGCCAAAAATTCCCTGATATTCCTTCCTTGTAATCGGCTAAACACCATATAACTAATCTAGTTAATTTTCGGCTTTGCATAAATAAGGAATAGCATCTGACACACTAAATAGGCCTTGGCCGAATATACATGTACCCTTACCTTGCGATTTTGTTTTTTTTTTAATCCCGAATGTGATCTCTTGGCTATGAAGATGTGGAATCCTACAGAGTACATGTTAGATCCAATTCTAACATTCAAATAAACGGCCTTCGGCCTAAACTTACACCTTACTTACCTTAGACCTGATATCCCGAGGGTCTTCCCCTTGTAGTCGACAGTCACAGAATCCCGAAACTTCCCTTTAAAGTTTCGACCAACATATATTAGTAGGATTAACCTTTTATCTTTCGGCTAAAAGGAAAGAAAAGAAATTGAATAGCACTTAATCTTACCCTTACCACAAAATCGACAGCACCTATGCCTGACACCACAGAGATCTGGCTTTAAGACTTGGAGAATAGTCGGCTGTGGCCTAGATTGATTTCGGCTTTTGAAAGTTTATGAAAAGAAGAGAATAAGTTGATCACTTTCGGCAATGGAGATAATCTTGAAGAAGAAAAAGATGGAGAAGTCGGCTAGGCTTTCTTGAGTTTTCGGCTTTGGCAAAAAAATTAAAAAAGGAGAGGAGATGCACTAGAGAATTCGGCAGAGAGAAAAGGAGAAAGAAAGAATGATGAATGGCCTAATTTTTCCTCCTTTTGCCGAAATTACTAAGCCTAGAGTCCCCTACTTGGCCATCACTATCATATCCCTTATTTTCCTCTTTATCTCCTCATTTAAAGATTAATCAAATTAATCCAACAATTATCCCCTTATCTAGCCGAATTTTAAAAGGGATTAAACTCCTCCCTTAAGTGCCTTAATGCCGTCCATCACTATCTCTCCTTGCAGCAAAATAAAACTTTTATTTGCTTCCCTTGCGACTCGAACACAAGCCCTCCTTGCACTGCATATGGCGTCATTTCCAGAGGCCCTAAGTGGTGCCTCCAAGCCACTATTCCAAGCCTATTTGTGTGTCATATTCTCCCTACTAATTCTCTTAAGACCACCTTGCTTCAGTTCCCTCTGTTAATACTTAAAACTTAATATTTCTAAGGCATTTCCTTACATTTCCAAGGTTCTAAAAATGCACACAACACATCCATAACACATAAGACATGCTATTTCATAAAATTAAGCAAAAATGCACAAGCCCAATTTCAGGATATTACAAAACTGCAAGGAAAATGGAAAAGAGAGGGGTAAGCATATCGCTTAGTAAGTTTGCATAAATTAAAGTAACAATATAAATATCCATGGTGAAATCCATCCATCTCATAGAACAATAACAAATCAAGTATTCAAGTACTTAGGCATACTTACTCATGCTTACTCTTACCCATCACATATCAAAATAGGGTTTCTAAACTCGTATTTTACTCATGGTACCTGTATCACTTCATCACACAATTATGCACTTATGCTATTTTGAACATAAACTTAAATCATTATCATCATTAACTTAAGTAGAAATCTTTGTCATCCTTTTATAACTCAGCTCTTTTGCCTATTGAGCTACTCGAAATACCGGAGGATATTGAATCTCATCATACATGTATCACGATGCCAATGCCTTATCCCAGATATGGTCTTACATGGGATCACCTCTTGATGCTGATGCCATATCCCATATATGGTCTTACAGGAGATCTCTTAACTCGATGTCGGTGCCATGTCCCAGACATGGTATTATACGAGATCATACATGGATGTCAATGCCATGTCCCAGACATGGTCTTATACGAGATCCTCTTTTGGTGCCGAAGTCATGTCCCAGACATGGTCTTACATGGAACCTTCCCTATTAGATGCCGATGCCATGTCCCAGACATGGTCTTAAACGAGTCCTACATTCGGTGCCGTTGCCATGTCCCAGACATGTTCTTATACGGGACTTTCCTTATCTCATATGGTGGCATAGGTATCCTCGTTATTCCGAGTCCTCAATCGGGACTTCAACTTGACATATTCTCATTTCAATCTCATCACAGCATCATAAATCAACCTCATGGAATATGTATACATTTCTCATAAAATAAAATAATTACAAGTATGATTACATTGTATAACTTTAATTTCATACAAACTTACCTCGATACTCAAAATATGTGTAGATGTGCAATTTAGTCCAACACCCTGGCTTTGTATTTCTTGATCTATAATAACAATTTCACAAATAATCATATTGACTAAATTGACTCATAATTCATACTTTGGCAAAATTACGATTTTTCCCCTAAACTTTTACATAATTACACTTTTACCCCTAGGCTCGTAAAATAATTTTCGTTGAACTTTCTTGCATTTCAAGCCTAGTCTAATCATATTCTCAACTATAACAACCTTCAATTTCCACTATTTCACTCATGTATGACCATTTTTACAACTTTTACAATTTGGTCTTTTTATGCATTTTTCATGAAAATCACTTAGAAAAAGATGTTTAGCTAGAAATATACGAAGAACATTAAAAACGGGGCTAGGATGCACTTACTATCAAGCTTGAAAGTTGAAGAAACCCTAGCTATGTCTTCCTTGTGATTTTCAGCCAAGGGGGAGGAAGATGGACATGATTTCGGCTTTATTTTCCCTTTTAATTCTTTAATTATCCAAATGACAAAAATGCCCTTAATGGTCCTTTCTTGAGATTTTTCCTTCTCATGTCCATTGTTATCCATCTCAACTTATAATGGTCTATCTGCTAAATAAGGACCTCTAATAATTTTTATGATGCTATTTCATACTTAAATCTACTTGAATCTCATATTTTCTAATGGACAATTTATACACTAATTAATAAAATTTCTTCATGAAATTTTCACACAATCATGCAAACACCTCCTAAGCGTCATAAAAATCATTAACACACTTATTTCTACTTTGGATTTGTCGTCTCGCACCACTATTCTGACTAGGCACTAAATCGAGCTGTTACATAAATCATTGCTCGTCCCGAGTAATGTTTATGCACAGCAAAAGGTCTTGCTAAGGCAAAATTGATAATTCTGTAAGCAACATCAATCTTTGTCCCATAATTATGCATTAATAACTTCATGCTTATCAATCTTCTTTATTAACAAGTAATTCGTATGCAAACATTCCTTAAGCTTATACTAAGCTTCAAAATATGCCAACATGAATCATAGTTTGCATTTATGTCACAGCCATAGATAACATTCTTCATTCAACATAATTTCCTATCAATCAAGCAAACAATCACAAGGCTTATTTATGATCTTTATAAGTTGAACTCAGGACTTCCTCTCCACTAATGTAGGTGACATAATCATCAAACCAATAGGTCTTTTATAAGGTTGTAATAGGGCTCGGTTAAAGGTAGGATTTTAAGAGATGGGACATTTTGGTTTTAAAATATCTTAACCTTTAACTTTGTCTTGGTTTTCTTGTAATACAACCTTTTTCTTTAAGCGAACCTTTGGAACACCCCCAAACTTATTTTGAACTCAAGCTCATACATTTTCCTTTTTTGGAGACTAAGCAAACATTTCTTCGCTCCCTTTCTTTTTCTTTTTTTTTTTTAAGCATGAGCACATACATCTTTATGAAAATTTCCTCAAATGTTAATTCCTAAGACAACTTTAGTTAAGATAGGTGCACAAAATTAGGATAACTTTAAAAAGATGGTAATTGGCTTATAATGTAGGTTCATTGCAAAAAGACAGGCCTTTAAGCTCAAAATTACAGTTTCAAGTGTCTAATATCATAGGGTTGGCTTGAAAAGGCTTAAACGGTCCAAAGAAATAGTGCCTATATCATTCTAGATTTTTATGTCCCCTAGGACTTCCCCTCAAGAAAGTTAATAATTCAATTCTAAAGATATAAACCTTCATGCATGTCTAATCTCAAAAGAAACTAAGTTTTCATGGAAAAAATTACTAAAGCTAAGATCATACAAGCATTCCATTCTTCATGATAATATAGTTTCACTTAGATAAAATCAGCATTCATACTTGCATACAAACTATCTCATTAACAAAAAAGTCTCTAAACATTCATTTATTAAAACATACTTACGAAAGAAATGATTGAAACATACTTGAAAAAATTTAAAAGTTTGAGCAATTTATTTGTCTTACCCCCTTTAAAAAGAAGCAATGTCCTCATTGCAAGAACAAAATAATGAATGAAAACTGAACACCAGGTAAGGTTATAAAGAAACAGAGGTGAGTCATTAAGACTGCTTAAATACCAAGTCCTCCCTAATAACCCAATCCTAGACATGTTCGTCCCATTACCACATCACTTAGTCTTTTTCTTTCCAAAGAAGTGTTAAGTTTATTCATGCTTACTATGTTTTATTCTGCAGAAATTAAATCCTAATTACGAAAGAAATAAATTCCTAAAGACATGAACTTAATTAAATAATAAGACAAGAATCCCCCCTTTTATTTTTCTGCCTCATTCCCTTTGTCTTCTTCAGCTCCATCTCTGCTTGCATAGTCAGTATCTTCTGTCCATGTCTTAAAGATAGCATCTGGGAACTCAGGAACAAAAGTATTAGAGATATTCTTAAAAGTATTTTGAATTGAGTCATCTCTAATTTTTTTCATATTTCTAGTAAGTTTGTTGTTGATTGTGCATGAACTTGCACATATCCATCAAAGTTGATAACTCTGATTTCTTTGAAGTACTTGCAGAAGCCGGCATGGGAGTTGTATATTCAGGTTCAACACTTGGCTTGACTGGTTCTTCTTCTGGCTCAACCTTTGGTTTAGTAATGTTCAGTTCCTTATCAGATTCCTCCTCTTCAGTGTCTGTAACTGAATTAGCTTCAATTTCAGTTCCATCTATTGACTCCTCGGTATCCGACTCAGTTGGCTGTTCTTGCTTGCCTTGATTCAGCTTATGCACCTTTTCTACTAACCTTTCAAGATCACAATTTGTAATGCACCCTTGAACATATTGCCCCTTCAGATTTGCTTGTGTTTTAACACAGGCCCTTAAGTAAAGTGAAGTGATTAATGATGGGAAATAAGCACTTCCTGCCTTCTTTTTAACACAATCGTGAATCTCCTTGAGGATAATTTTCCCAACATTAATGGACTTTTCTGTCAAAATTGCATATAACAAAACATCCGTTCCATCGCGATGGTGGAACTATGGGCGATAGGCATAAAACTATAGCGAATGAAATAAAACCATACCTTTGCTACTGGTTTTAAGTATTCCCTTTGACAAGAATGGCTTCCATACTTTCTTATTATCCATTGGGATCACAAATTTGTCGCAACATCAAGCACTTATTTTGTAGGTGATCTTTATATGTTGAACTCAGGACTTCCTCTCCAGTAATGTAGGTGACATAATCATCAAATCAATAGGTCTTTTATAAGGTTGTAATGGGGCTCGGTTAAGGTTGTAATGGCTCCCATACTTTCTTATAATCCATTATGATCCCGGATTTGTCACAACATCAAGCACTTGTTGAAGAAAATCCCAATTGATATTGTTCATCATAGGGTAGACTCATCTTCTTCAACATCAGGTAAATTAAAAAAATCATTGATGGACATAGAAGTAAGAGGTACCTTTTTCTTTCGAACAATGACTTCAATAGCATCTTGCGTAGTCAAACTAGCATAGAATTCTCATATTAGTTCATCATCGGGAAGTGAATGAGCATCACAAAATCTTTCCCATTTGAGAGCATTGATTTTCTTTCTAATCGATATAGGAACAACCACCAAATCATTACTCTTCAAGTCAAAACCTTTTTCCAGCATCATAGGTTGATGCTTGAAGATTGAATCAAATCTCTCTTTTACTTCTTCATCGATCAAAATCGGGTTTTTAGAAGTAGTCTTTGAAGATGTGGTTGTTTTGCGAGATATGGTATCTTTTCCTGAAAATTCGACAAAGTTTCTGCACAAGAGAGAAAAGAGAAATTGGCTGTAACATCCTTAACTTGTATCCATCGCCGAACTAGGGTTACGAGGTATTACCGGTCGAATCATAATATTTAAACCACCATGGCTCACACATCTATCCAATAAATAACACAAAGTCTCTTTAAAAGGTCTACAAGACCTAAAACATGCCTTCAAGAAGGTTCGGGACTAAACCAATCTCATACGAAATCTTTGTAGGAATTAGAAAATTTTTCTTTTAAAACAGCGCACACGCCCGTGTGGCTAGGCAGTGTGCCTCACACGGCCATGCCTTAGACCATGTCTCATTCCTTGTACTACACTAACTAGGGTCACACGGCCTGTCACACACCTGTGTGTCTGGCTCGTGTGCAACATTGATTTAAATTACATGGCCTGTCACACGCCCGTGTGTCTGGCCCGTGTGCAAAACTGACTTACTTCGAATAAGGATAGTGAAGAACACAGTCGAGACACACGCCCGTGTGCTCGCCCGTGTGGCTAATATAGGCCATTTGCAAAGCCAAATTGCCACCCAATTTGGGTCATCCCTACATGTTCAATTCCAACAACAAATGACATACAAAACATTCACCATCTCAAATACCAAATCAAGTATGAAACATACCATAATGGCCATCCACACAAGACTATATATATACATCACATCCACCATTTTCACATAGCAAAATATATACCAAACTCAATCAATTATCAAGCCATATCACATAGCAAGATTTATACATCTCAAAACATACCCCAATCTCACTAGCCTATACATGCCATATACAATAAATACACCTTCCAAAAGGTACCAAAATAGATGTCCAATAGTGTGTTTGAGTTGATGATGATCCCCGGATCCGAGCTAGCTTTAATAACACTGTAAAATAGAGAAGACTTCATACAGTAAGCTTTGAAGCTTAGTAAGTTTGTAACATGATACAATTAGCTCAACAAATAAGTGTAATTCAACCAATTAACTCACACTTAGAACAAATCATAACATTACTCATTCTCATTCTCATTCAAAACTATGTCTCACTTTCATACCACATTTTTAAGCTTATAACAAGCATTCATAATGCCACTCAATCCAACTCTTTCCATTATTCATTCTCATAGTCTTTCATCTATTTCATACACAATAACATCAACCACATAGGTTCTGTACATGCCTGTACCATTACGTATTTATCTATCACATTTACCACTCAATGCTCGATGCCATAATTCATTCGATCCTCTTTAAACATTCGATGAACTCGCACACTTAGTGCCAATTAATTAGCCAAAGCTATAATTATAACGCACACTTAGTGCCATCACATTAAATCAAAGTTGTCTCGGTATCGCACGCATAGTGCCAAATAATACAGCCGATGTTTTCTTTATATTGCACACTTATTGCCATTTTTCACAATAACTATTCTATTTACGCACACCTAGTGCTACATATCTTCGAACTCACATTTCGCAGTACTAACTCCACAATCACATTTCCATTCATTTCACCACATATGAAAATTATTTAAACAATACGTATTATACACACTTACCTCGGACGTAAAAACGACATTAGTTGATCAATCGAGCACTTTGTTCTTGCCTCAATCTAGGTCTGAATTTCTCCTTTCTTGATCTATATAATATCAAATTCAACTCATTCAATCACATTTTCATCCAAAACAATCCACAACACATAGTTAAGGCATTTTACACTTTAGCCCTCATAATTATACATTTTGACATTTTAATCCCTATTTCACAATTACACCAATTACACATAATTTATTCACACCCAAGCTTGGCCGAATTTCATATTAGTCCCTAGCAGCCCATATCTTTCATCTATTTCACATTTTAACCCCTTAATTTCTCATTTTCACAAATTAGCCCATAATAATCAATTTCCTCAAAAATCCTAATGCGAAACATATTTATCATTCATCAAGCTTTCATATTTCACCAACTATCAACACAAAGCTCATATATTCATCAATGGCACATCTCAAAATCATTATCAAATTCAGAAATTGAGGCATGGGCTTGATAGAACACAAAGCAACAATCACAAAAACATAAAAATTATCAAAAACTGAGCTCAAAACATACCGTAATCAAGAACAACAATGGCGAACCCTATCTAGCTCTTTTTCTTTTCTTTTTCTTCCAATTTTTAGTAAGAACAAAGATGATAACACATTAATTTTGGTTTTGGTTTTATTTAATTAACATTAAAACATAAATTACTATTTTATCCTTAACAAATTAACATGAAAACTATTTAATACAAGCCCATTTATATCAAATTCCACTATCAATGGTCTAATATCAACATCAGGACCTTTCATTTAATAAGCCATGGCAATTAAGCACTTTTAACCACTAGCACACAGCTTTTGCATTTTACGCGATTAGGTCCTTTTTCACAAATCGGCACACAAACGATAAAATATTCACACAGAACTTTCACACATACTTTATCACATGCCACAAACATCAAAAATAATATTAAATTATTTCTCCGACCTCAAATTTGTGGTCTCGAGACCACTATTCCAACTAGGGTCTAAACCAGGATGTTACAACTCTCCCCCCTTAGGGATTTTCGTCCCCAAAAATATTTTCGTTGAATAGATTCGGGTATTGCTCTCTCATAGCATCTTCAGGCTCCCACATAGCCTCTTCAACCCCGTGTCTATGCCACAACACTTTCACTAAATAAATTTTCTTATTTCTCAATTCTTTAATTTCTCGAGCTAAGATACGAATCGATTCTTCTTCTTAGGTCATATCAGACTGAATCTCTACCTCAGACGAAGAAATTATATACGAAGGATCATATCTGTATTGTCGAAGCATTGATACGTGAAACACATTATGAATCTTTTCTAGCTCAGGTGGTAGCGACAATCTATATGCAACTGGCTCGATACGCTCAGTGGTCTCATATGATTCGATGAATCTCAGACTCAAGTTGCCTTTTCTGCCGAATCAGAATACTTTCTTCCACGGAGATACTTTCAAAAACACTTTATCACCGATCTCAAATTCAATATCTTTTCATTTCAAATCTACGTAAGACTTCTGACGATCTGATGCTACTTTCAAACTGTTTCAAATCACTTTCACTTTTTGTTCAGTCTCTCTGATCAAATCTACACTGTGAATCTTATTCTCACTAAGCTCAGTCCAGTACAATGGTGTTCTGCATATACGACCGTATAGAGCCTCATATGGTGCCATTTTAATGCTTGATTGAAAGCTATTATTATACGCAAATTCAATCAACGACAGGTGCTTTTCCCACGTACCTTCAAACTCAAGAATACAACATATCAACGTATCCTTGAGAATCTGAATGGTCCATTCGGATTGACCATTTGTTTGTGGATGAAATGCTGTACTGAAATGTAATCTCATAACCAATGCATCTTGTAATTTCTTCCAAAATCATGATGTAAACTTCGGATCTCTATCCGACACTATAGAAGTAGTAACCCCGTGTAATCGCACAACCTCAGAAACATACAATTCAGCTAACTTATCAAACGAGTAATTCGTTCTTACCGGAATAAAATGAGCTAATTTCATTAATCTGTCAACTATCACCCAGATTGCATCTTTCTTTCGCAGAGATAAGGGCAATCCCGACACAAAGTCCATCATGATTATCTTCCATTTACACTCATGAATCATGATCGGATGTAATAAGCCCGAAGATAATTGATGTTCAGCTTTGACTTGCTGACAAACTAAACATCTCAAACAAACTCTATGATATCCCATTTCATACCAGGCCACCAATAAAACTGTTTTAGATTATTGTACATTTTTGTACTTCTCGAATGAATCGATAAATGACTGTTATGAGTTTCATTCAAAATCATCTGAATCAATTCTGAATTTCTCGGAACACATATTCAATCTTTAAATCTTAAACAATCATTAGTATCAACCTGAAATTCAGAATCAGGATTCGAATCACTTTGAGCTCTTTTCACTAACATTTCATTATCAACTTTCTGAGCATCACAAATCTACTGTATAAACAACGGCCTCAGTTTTATCTCAGCCATAATCGCACCGTCATCATACAAATCTATCTAAGTATTCATTACTCGCAAAACGAATAAAGACTTTCGGCTCAAAGCGTCAGCAATAACATTAGCTTTTCCTGGATGATAGCCAATTACTAATTCATAATCTTTTAACTATTCTAACCATCTCCGCTGTCACAGATTCAATTATTTCTGAGTCATCAGATATTTCAAGCTCTTGTGATCAGTATAAATATGACACTTCTCACTAAATAAATAGTGGCGCCAAATCTTCAATGCAAAAACAATAGCTGCTAATTCAAGATCGTGCACCGGGTAGTTCTTTTTATGTGGTTTTAACTGTCTCGAAGCATAGGCTATAACTTTGCCTTCTTGCATCAACACACAGCCCAAACCATTCAATGATGCATCATTGTAGACTATGAATTCCTTACCCGATTCAGGTTTAACTAACACTGGTGCCTCTATCAACAATGCTTTCAACTGTCCAAAACTCTATTGACACTTTTCTGACCACTCAAATTCAACATCTTTCTGTAGCATTCTCGACAACAGAGTTGCAATCATCTAAAACCCTTTTACAAATCGTCTATAATATTTCACTAGTCCCAGAAAACTGTGAATTTTAGCACATTTCTCGGAGGTTTCCAATCTAAAATTGCTGAAATTTTACTCGAATCAACTCATATCTCTGCGGCTGGCACTATATGTCCCAAAAAACTAACCTCGCGCAACCAAAACTCACATTTACTAAACTTTGCATACAATTGCTTATCTCGCAGAGTCCGTAACACGATTCTTAAATGCCTGACATGTTGCGTATCATCACAAGAATAAATCAAAATATCGTCAATAAACACAACTACAAATCGATCCAAATACGGTTTGAATATTCGGTTCATCAAATCTAGAAATACTGCAAGAGCATTTGTTAGTCTGAAAGGCATAACTAAAAATTCATAATGCCCATTCCTCGTTCTGCAAGTAGTTTTCGGCACATATGATTCTTTGGCTCTCAACTGATAATAGCCTGATCTCAAGTCTATTTTGGAAAATACTGTAGCTCCTTTCAACTGAGCAAACTAATCATCTATTCGTGGTGGAGGGTACTAATTCTTTATTGTCACTTTATTCAGCTGTCGATAGTCAATACACATCCTCATAGTACGATCTTTCTTTTTCACAAACAACATATAAGCGCCTCAAGGAGAAAAACTCGGTTGTGCGAAACCTCTATCTATCAATTCTTGTAACTGAGATTTCAATTCTTTCAATTCTGTCGGAGCAATTCTATATGGAACTATTGAGATAGGGGTCGTCCCCGGCACTAACTCAATGCCAAATTCAACTTCTTGTATTGGAGGTAATCTCGGTAATTCTTTAGGAGACACATCAAGAAACTCACAAACCACAGACATAGATTCAACTTTCTTTTTCTTTCACTTTTGTATCAATCACATACACAAGATAAGCTTCACATCCCTATCTCACATAATTCAAAGCTTTCATCGAAGATATTATGGCCGGTAGCCCATTCAAATCATTAAATTCAATTCGAACTATCTCACCATTTTGACTTCTCAAATCAGTAGTCTTCCGTTTGCAATTCACAATAGCATTATGCATAGTATAGCCAATCCATACCCAAAATTATATCAAATTCATCAAAGGGTAGTAGCATTAGATTAGCCGAAAAACAAATATCTCAAAACATCAACGAGCAATTCTTGCATACTTTGTCAACCAGAACACACTTGCCTAAGGGGTTCGATACTCTAATTACAAACTTAGTAGACTCAACAGGCAAAGTCTTACTAGATAGTAAGTTAAGACACACATATGAATGAGTAGATCATAGATCTATCAATGCAATCACATCAGTATCAAAAAGAGTGAAAGTACCAGTAATGACGTCTGAAAATGACGCTTCCTCGCGAGTGCGAATAGCATAGGCTTTAGAAGGTGCTCTCGCCTCGGATCTCACAGTTGTATCTGTTGTTTCTTTCTGATTACCACTCATAATTCCTGTGTTTCTGGGTGGTCTACCCCTAGCTGCCGTGTTACTCGGCCTTGCACTCTGAGCATGTAATATCCCGGGTTAGGGGCTATTTTGTGCTGCATGATATTGCATGTGTTAGTGTGCTGTGTTGCTATTTCGGTGTTTTAGAGGCTTAATTATAGGCTAAGTGTATGCCTGAGTAGGTAGGAAAATTTTAGTTTTTGGCCTTAGGTGTGGGGAGCTGATAGAATGGGGGCTTAAGAAAATAAAATGGGATTTTATTGCACAAATGAAGAGCTGGCAGAGTGGCAAAGGAGGAGCTTGGTGTGGCGTCATCTGCAAGGGGAGAAGTCCCGAGTTCAAGCTGCAGAAATCTCCCTTTTGGCTTATATTTTGGACTGCATAGGAGGGAAGAGGTGTATGGAATTTGAACTCTACCTTGGACTTGGTCTCCCCATTCAAATGAAAGGTAGGGAGCGGATTTAGGAGTGTGACTTGGTCCACTCTTTTGAATGAGTGAATGGGAGCTATTTGGGGGATATGGCCGAATATTTGGGGAGTTGGAGGGGGAAATGGACGGCATAGTGGGGTGAATTGGTAGCCAAATTCTTTTGGCATTTTTCTTAGCATTTTCGGTCACAAACTCTTTTTGGTAAGCCAATTTTCTTTTAGTCAAAAGCTAGCAAAACTTCAAGATTTCTTCTCTCTTTCTCCTTTAACCGATTGTGCAAGTAACTATTTGCCAAAAATTCTTTTCATCTCTTGTTTGGTAGTAGCCGAATTCCTTCAAGTAAGTCCTCATTTTCTTCCTTTTCAAAACCGAAAGCTTAAGCAATTTCACCTTGCCGAAATTTCTTTGTTTCCCCTTGACTCTTACTAGTAGCCAAAAACCCATCCTCCAAAGCTCTCCTCCATTTCTTATTTCTTTCAAACCGTAAGTACTCTCCCTTTTACCATTTTTGTTTTCCTTCTATCTTAACATTTGTGAGCCGAATCTTCCTTCCATTTGTTGACCGAATACCAATCCCTTCTATACACCTTTCTCTTGCGTTTCTTCTTTGGGAATAAGCCAACTCTTTCTTCATCTTGTTCTAAAAGTTGGCGAACCTCTCTTCTCCTTGAAGCTTCCTTGGCCGAATTTTGGGTGTTGGTAAGTGCAGGGGGCGAATGGCCATCTCCTTCTCCCTTACACTTTGTTGATGTGGGTTTGCTTAAGGACCGAATATGGTTATTTTTGGAAGGGTATTAACCTCTTTGTTATAGGTCATTGGGATTTTGGATACAATCAAGTGGAGCCTTCGTTTTCTGATTAGCCAGGAGGGGTAAGTTTTGGTAAGGGTTCGATATTAATCCCTTTGGTTATTGGTTGATAGCCGAATGTTGTAAGTGCCTAATCCTAGGTTGGCCGATTGTTTTAGGGGCTTGACAATCGAGGGACATAGATCGTCCGTAGGGATTCCTAGGCTCGTATAATCAGGTGTGTATACTAACACACTTATATTTAGTAATATTATTAATAAACCTGTATGCCTATTAAAATTATGGCAGTTGATGGATTGATATGATACCCATTTGGGTATGAGCTTGGATTCGGGTAAGTTATTACTAATATCATTATGAGTTACTGATGATTTATATGATATCATGGCTGTGGGTATATGTGACATGAAATATAGCATGAGATGCATGATTATATGATATGCATGATTACATGAGTATGGCATATTGATGGGTATTACGAGTTGAGGAAGCAGATGATGTTTTGTCGACGAGCACCAGGTGCTTTGGTAGAACACTTTGTGACTTTGGGTCACCAGAGGTTTGGCACCTCCAGAGGTTTGGTACCTCGGCGCTCTCGTCCCAGTGGCTCAAGCACCACGGTGGGTTGGCCCCACGAGATGATTATACGGGATTGACGCCAGTGTTTTGGTAACACACGATGGGTTGGCCCCATCACCGGATTTGTGACTACGGTCACCAGTGCTTTGGTAGCACATTGTGTCTTTGGGACACCAGAGGTTTGGCACCTCCTTGCGACTTGTCCCTGTGGTTTGACCACCGTGGGTTGGCCCCACTTGAGATATGGGATTGTCTGCTAGTGTTTTGGTAACACACGATGGGTTGGCCCCATCATCATTGGATTGTGACTTCGGTCACCAGTGCTTTGGTAGCACAACTGTGTCTTTGGGACACCAGTGGTTTGGGACCACATTGATGGATATTATGTCTTTGGGACATCAGTGTTTTGGTAACACATCGTGACGGTATGTCACCAGTGGTTTGGTACCACGCGGGGTAGAAAGGAGTATGGATGGTTAGGATCGGGTTGCATTGATTGTATTGCTATGTATGATGTGTGTTAGCATGTAGATTCTATCGGGAGCGGGATTTACACACGGAGTCACTCGACTCACCCTCTCCTTTGACATTTCAGGTGACTCGTAGACGCGGACATGGAGCCGGATGGACTCGAAAGCGCATGCCATGCTCAAATAAAAGTTTACTCAGCCATTTGCATTTGAGTACTTTAGTTATTTAATTTTGTTTGGGTTTTATTTCGGACTTGTAAAAAGCCTTTAAATTATGCCTTTTATTATTATGTTTTAAGTTTGATTTTAATATGCCTTAACAGACTAATTGGGTTAATTTGCTAAAACATGACACAACAACGATTTTAAAACTTTAACGATATGTTTTCAACTATACCATCGGGTATCACACTGTTTTTATAAACCAATAAAAATCAATTGTTTTCTAACGTGGAATCAAACTTTTACTAAGTTTGAATGTTTTATTAACATCATTAAACAACTTGTTTTCAAAAAAAAAAAAAAAAAAAAAAGCAAAGTTTTTATCAAGTCTAGTTGGTACAAATTCAAATTTTCAAACTCGTTTTCCTCGTAACATACCGTTATTCTACGTCGTGGTGTTGGACCGGGTTTGGGGTGTTACAATTTTGGTATCAGAGCTAAGTTCAAAAGCTCAGCTGTGGGCTTGAGGCCCAAACTGTTTTCAAAAGTTTGTTTTAAGTGTTTTGGGATTGGATACATGGTTTACAAGGCATGGCACCGAGTCTCCGCACCAGCCGCCTGGTAAGTAATTCTAACTCTTCAGAACTATTATTTGTAGAAGGGTAGATGATACGATGCGTAGTTAGACTTATAGGACTTGAACCCTAGGATTAGAGTACTCAAACACTCGAATCAAGCATAAGACTTAAAGCACTAAACCAATCGTGACTCACCACGGGGCTAGGGTGTGGTAACTCACATGCGCATGTCTAGGAGAGGATCCTAAGAGCTTGGTATTTAAGCGGTCCTCGTGACTCACCTCCTCTTCGCAGTATCCCACCGTGCGTAGCTCGAGTTCACCCTGACCAAGAAGGCTCAGTCATAGACTTAACCTAACGATTAAAACCCGAAAAGGGAATTAGCTATGTTTTCAAAAATACAACGACAACCCTAATGTTTTCAAAACTTTTGCAATACACTCTTTCAAAACCGAAAATGTCACATTTACAACATTTTTCTGGAAAACCCTGATTTATGGAAAATTACAAAAATGCCCTTAGGGGTAAATTTACTAAAATGCCCTTGGTTTATAAAATAGCAACCCAATGATTTTGCCCCAAAATTTCAATGATGTTACGAAATTCAAACACTCTGTTTTACAAAATATCAATCAAAATTTTGATTTTGGAAAATTTACGAAAACGCCCTCAGTTTGTGAAAATTACTAAAATACCCCTGGTTTCCAAAACAAAGTATTTTACAAAATTTTTCAAAAAAACACTCTCAAATTTTTGGAATTTCAAATTGACTGGTTTTACGAAAGTTTAAAATATCTTTTATTACGAAAATACCCTGTAGGGAAAATGACGAAAATACCCTTGGGCTAGAATGGGCGAAGAATGTCCAAGAGTGAATAGGTATGGAAAGGGTTAAGGCATGAATGTATAATCTCTTTTGGATGAATAGGATAGAGGATCAAACCTTGATTGCTCGAAAGAACCCCCTGAATAAACTCTATTCATAAAATTTCTTTGCGGTTAAGAAAGTGGAACGATACTAATGCATAAAAATCTTTATAATCAGATACGTAGATCGTTTAGACATGAGCACTCGAGGCGGACGTGGTCGTAATACTCGTGGTAGAGGTAGGGGTAGAATGACGGTTTCGAACCCGTAGGATCCGCCGGGGGTCGAAAAATGAGATGCTTGCCCGCCACCAACCTGGAGGTGGTGAGTTCCAAGATCGACCGAGATGACGCAGCGTGTCACGAGCGATCTTTGCGAGTGTTGGAAAGGGTAGCCGTGTAAGTGGGGTGCGGGAGTTAGGAAATCTGCTCTGAGCGACTCCGCTAACGGGGCGAGTTCTTCCGAGGTGTTTCGTGTTGCTCCCAAAGATCGCTTTAATATTGGCTAGAGGCAACCGAGCGGATCATGGACGATCCGGACTTGACGACCGAGGAGAAACTTAAGGGATTGTATCGCTTCTCCGGGATGAGTCATACCAGCTGGCGGCTCACGGTTCGGGGACAATGTGGCAAACGAGAGGATCCGACATGGGATTATTTCGAGCCGCATACCAAAAGAATTACATCGGGGCTAGTTACATCGACTCCCATGAAAGGCATTTCGAGGCTTGTTCGGGAGTAAATCATTCTTGAGTCACGAGCGCGCATTCTGGCCGAGTAGGTATGCCCGGGCATTGTAGCCACCGAGCATGAGAGGTGTGTTCGTTTCGAGGATGGTCCGCGAGACGAGTTGAGGTCGCTGATTGCTCCACGTGCGAGGCGCGAGTTCGCCGTCTTAGTTGAGAAGGCTAAGGTAGCCGAGGTGTTAAGGAATCGGTGAGGCGAACATGGACGGAGTAGGCTTAAGAGGAGTTTTGGGTCTTACGGATCGTCGGGTAATCCGCAGAAGAGGGCTAGACCGAGTGGGCGTAATCGATCCGCTAGATTTGGTGTCGCTAGGCGAGGACCACCGCAGATGTAATCGGTGTGGGAAATCTCATTGGGGTGGTTGTTGGGTGGTGGTAAAGGTTGCTTCGAGTGTGGTTCTCTCGGATCATCGCATCGTGGATCGTCCCGCGTAGGGATGGCGAGGATTCGATCCCGAGAGTCGTGGCGTAACGATTCGAGGTAATGGACCGCCACCACGAGAGGGCCGTGGTAATGGCGAGGTGGTAATGGATTTGGTCGAGGTCGTGGAGCACCGCGCGAGGTGCGGGTAGTTACGAGGCACGACACTGATCGTGTATGCAGTGTATGCGCTAGGCGCCGCGAGAGGCGCGACGCGACCGGACGTAATCACCGTGCGTTTTTGATTTTTGGTTCTCCCTATACTGCTTTAATTGATTTGGGTTCCACGCATTCGTATGTTGCTAGTAGTATAGTTGAGACCATGGACTTAGATTCTGAGTTATCTTCTAGGCAGATGACTGTACTTAGCCCTCTAGGTCACTCTGTAGTGGTAGATAAGTTGTATAAGGATGTACCCCTAGAACTCCAAGGGGTAGTTTTTGCTGCTGATCTGATGGAACTGCCGTTTGAGGAGTTCGATCTGATTCTCGGGATGGACTGGCTGGTGAAGTACCAGGCCAAAGTGGATTGCGCGGCTAAGCGCATGGTTCTATCGACGGATAAGGGAGATGAAGTGATTATGATAGGTAATAGGAGAGATTACTTATCAAATGTGGTATCTGCTTTGAAAGCTGTAAAGATGGTCAGGAAGGGCTGCGAAGCGTATGTGGTTCATGTGTATGCCTTAGAGGCTAAGGAGTCTGCTGTTGAGAAGGTTCGTACTGTTAAGGAATTTGTGGATGTGTTTCCAGAGGAGCTTCCGGGTTTGCCACCGGATCGTGAGGTAGAGTTTGGGATAGATCTGCTACCAGGGACTGCGCCGGTGTCTATTGCTCCATATAGGATGGCACCAAAGGAATTGGTGGAGCTTAAGGCTCAGATTCAGGAGCTGTTGGATCGAGGTTTCATTAGGCCAAGTGTTTCGCCGTGGGGAGCGCCGGTATTATTCGTCAAGAAGAAAGACGGTTCGATGCGGATGTGTATCGACTACATCACAACCGAATAAGTCGACGATTAAAAACAAGTATCCGTTACCACGGATAGATGACTTGTTTGATCACCGAAAGGTGCATTGGTATTTTCAAGATCGATTTGAGGTCCGGGTACCATCGGTTGAAAGTTAAGGAAGCGGATATCCATAAGACAAATGCGTTTGGACTCGATGCGGCACTACGAATTCTGGTAATGCCGTTCGGGTTGACTAACGCTCGGCGCAGCTTTTATGGATATGATGAATAGGGTGTTTCAAAGATGATCTGGATCGGTTCGTCGTGGTTTTTATTGACGATATCTTGGTCTATTCTAGGTCGGAGGAAGAGCATGATGCACACTTAAGAGTGGTGTTGCAGATTTTGAGGGAGAAGCAACTCTATGCTAAGTTCAGTAAGTGTGAGTTCTGGCTTAGTGAAGTGACGCGTTTTTGGGTCATGTAGTATCACCGAGGGGATTAGAGTAGATCCTCGGAAGGTTGAGGCGGTTTTGGATTGGAAGCCTCCTAAGTCAGTCGCTGAGATTCGGAGTTTCCTAGGTTTGGCAGGGTACTACCGAAGGTTTGTTGAGGGTTTCTCGTTAATTGCAGCACCGATGACTAAGCTATTAAGGAAGGGAGTTCCGTTCGTTTGGACTGAGAAGCAGCAGGAGAGTTTTGATAAGTTGAAGAAGATCTTGACGGAGGCTCCTGTTTTGATTCAACCCGAGGCCGGTAAGGAATTCACGATGTCTTCGCGACGCATCACATACGGGATTGGGTTGTGTGCTGATGCAGGAGGGTAAGGTGGTGGCTTACGCTTCTCGGCAACTGAGGCCACACGAGGTCAACTATCCGACGCACGACTTGGAGCTAGCAGCTGTAGTCTTTGCTCTAAAAATGCTGGAGGCACTACTTATACGGGAGAAGTCAATAGTCTACACCGATCATAAGAGCACAAAGTACCTATTGACTCGTAAGGATCTGAATTTGAGGCGTAGATGGGTTGAATTGCTCAAGGACTACGACTGTTCGATCGAGTATCATCCGGGCAAGGCTAACGTGGTGGCAGACGCGTTGAGCCGTAGGGTTGTTTCGGACCTAAGAGCTTTGTTTGCCCATTTGAGTTTGTATGACGACGGAGTATTCTCGCGAATCTGCAGTTAAGCCTACTTGGGTTGAGCGCAGATTAGAGAGAAACAGTTAGAGGATGAGGTTACGAGAGTGCGCGAAGGTTACAAGTGCGAGAATGGTGGTTTGGGGGTTAACACCTGGTCTATGGTGAAGTTCCGTGTTTTCAAGGGAAAGGCTTGTATGCCTAAAGATGTTGAGTGAGGCGGAAGATTCTTCAGACGCACATAGCAGATCCTTATGCTATGCATCCCGGAGGTAGTAAAATGTATAGGGATCTTAAAGAAACGCTTTTGGTGGCTCGGCTTGAAGAAAGAGGTGACAGAGTTTGTTGGGAAGTGTCGACTTGTCGCAGTCAAGCGGAACATCGATTGCCGTCGGGTTTGCTTCACTGTGAAAATCCCTCGGTGGAAATGGGAAAGGATAACTATGGATTTTGTCGGTGGTTTATCGCTCACGCGCCAAGTAAGAAGGATTCAGCTTTGGGTTATCGTGGACCGTTTGACTAAGTCGGCTCATTTCATTCCCGTGTGAGTGGACTATTCACTTGAGAGATTGGCAAAGCTTTATGTGTCGAGAGATAGTGAGGCTACACGGTGTTCCAGGTTTCGATAATCTCGGATAGAGATCCCGTGTTTACGTCGAGGTTCGGAGAGCGTTGCATCGGGCTCTGGAGTGCGCGCTGATTTCAAAGACGGCTTTTCACCCACACCGACGGGCAATCGAAAGGGTCATTCGATCTTGGAAGACATGCTTTGAGGTTGTGTTCGGACTTGAGGCGCTTGGGATGAGTTTCGCCGTTGGCGACCGCCTATAACAACGGCTACCAAGCGAGCATCAAAATGGCACCGTATGAGTATTTGTATGGTAGGAAGTGTCGCTCACCTACTTGTTGGACGAGTTGGGAGAACGTCAATTGTTGGGACCCGAGTTGGTTGCTTTGAGACGTAAGACAAGGTTAGGTTGATTCGATCTCGTTTGAAGGAAGCTTCGACCGGCAAAAATCTTATCTTCGATCTTAAGCGAAGAGATATTGAGTTCATTTGTGGGAGATCGGAGTTTTCTTAAAGGTCTCGCCTTGGAAGAAGGTCTTGAGGTTTGCGCGAAAAGGCAAGCTAAGTCCGAGGTTTATTGGCGTATAAGGTATTGAGACGAGTTGGACCAGATGGCGTATCGGCTTGAGTTGCCGCAGAACTTAGTCGATTCACGATGTTTTTCACGTTTCGATGCTTGGAGGTATCGTTGATCCATCTCATGTAGTAGCGATGGAGAGATCGAGGTAAATCCAGATCGACTATGGAAGAGGAACCGGTCTGATTCTAGATCGGGATGTCAAGGTTCTACGTAGGAAGTCCGTGCCTTTGGTTAAGGTTCTTTGGCGGAATCATGGTGTGGAGGAAGCCACGTGGGAACCCGAGGATGCGATGAGACAGCAATACCCGCAACTCTTTTGACCAGGTAATTTCGAGGCCGAAATTATTCTTAAGGGGGGTAGAACTGTAATATCCCGGGTTAGGGGCTATTTTGTGCTGCATGATATTGCATGTGTTAGTGTCTTTGTGTTGCTATTTCGGTGTTTTAGAGGCTTAATTATAGGCTAAGTGTATGCACGAGTAGGTAGGAAAATTTTAGTTTTTGGCCTTAGGTGTGGGAGGCCGATAGAATGGGGGCTTAAGAAAATAAAATGGGATTTTATTGCACAAATGAAGAGTGGCAGAGTGGCAAAGGAGGAGCTTGGTGTGGCGTCATCTGCAAGGGGAGAAGTCCCGAGTTCAAGCTGCAGAAATCTCCCTTTTTGGCTTATATTTTGGACGGCATAGGAGGGAAGAGGTGTATGGAATTTGAACTCTACCTTGGACTTGGTCTCCCCATTCAAATGAAAGGTAGGGAGCGGATTTAGGAGTGTGACTTGGTCCACTCTTTTGAATGAGTGAATGGGAGCTATTTGGGGATATGGCCAACATTTGGGGAGTTGGAGGGGGAAATGGACGGCATAGTGGGGTGAGTTGGTAGCCAAATTCTTTTGGCATTTTTCTTAGCATTTTCGGTCACAAACTCTTTTTGGTAAGCCAATTTTCTTTTAGTCAAAAGCTAGCAAAAACTTCAAGATTTCTTCTCTCTTTCTCCTTTAACCGATTGTGCAAGTAACTATTTGCCAAAAATTCTTTTCATCTCTTGTTTGGTAGTAGCCGAATTCCTTCAAGTAAGTCCTCATTTTCTTCCTTTTCAAAACCGAAAGCTTAAGCAATTTCACCTTGCCGAAATTTCTTTGTTTCCCTGACTCTTACTAGTAGCCAAACCCATCCTCCAAAGCTCTCCTCCATTTCTTATTTCTTTCAAACCGTAAGTACTCTCCCTTTTACCATTTTTGTTTTCCTTCTATCTTAACATTTGTGAGCCGAATCTTCCTTCCATCGTTGACCGAATACCAATCCCTTCTATACACCTTTCTCTTGCGTTTCTTCTTTGGGAATAAGCCAACTCTTTCTTCATCTTGTTCTAAAAGTTGGCCGAACCTCTCTTCTCCTTGAAGCTTCCTTGGCCGAATTTTGGGTGTTGGTAAGTCTGAGGCCGAATGGCCATCTCCCTTCTCCCTTACACTTTGTTGATGTGGGTTTGCTTAAGGACCGAATATGGTTATTTTTGGAAGGGTATTAACCTCTTTGTTATAGGTCATTGGGATTTTGGATACAATCAAGTGGAGCCTTCGTTTCTGATTAGCCGGGAGGGGTAAGTTTTGGTAAGGGTTCGATATTAATCCCTTTGGTTATTGGTTGATAGCCGATGTGTTGTAAGTGCCTAATCCTAGGTTGGCCGATTGTTTTAGGGGCTTGACAATCGAGGGACATAGATCGTCCGTAGGGATTCCTAGGCTCAGATAATCGTGTGTGTATACTAACACACTTATATTTAGTAATATTATTAATAAACCCGTATGCCTATTAAAATTATGGCGGTTGATGGATTGATATGATACCCATTTGGGTATGAGCTTGATTCGGTAAGTTATTACTAATATCATTATGAGTTAATGATGATTTATATGATATCATGGTTGTGGGTATATGTGACATGAAATATAGCATGAGATGCATGATTATATGATATGCATGATTACATGAGTATGGCATATTGATGGGTATTACGAGTTGAGGGAGCAGATGATGTTTTGTCTTGACGAGCACCGGTGCTTTGGTAGCACACTTTGTGACTTTGGGTCACGGAGGTTTGGCACCTCCGAGGTTTGGTACCTCGGCGTCTCGTCCCAGTGGCTCATTACCACAATGGGTTGGCCCCACGATGATTATACGGGATTGACGCCGGTGTTTTTTTGGTAACACACGATGGGTTGGCCCCATCACCGGATTTGTGACTACGGTCACCATTGCTTTGGTAGCACATTGTGTCTTTGGGACACCGAGGTTTGGCACCTCCTTGCGACTTGTCCTCGTGGTTTGACCACCGTGGGTTGGCCCCACTTGAGATATGGGATTGTCTGCTAGTGTTTTGGTAACACACGATGGGTTGGCCCCATCATCATTGGATTGTGACTTCTGGTCACCGGTGCTTTATTAGCACAACCGTGTCTTTGGGACACCAAAGGGTTTGGGACCACATTGATGGATATTATGTCTTTGGGACATCGGTGTTTTGGTAACACATCGTGACGGTATGTCACCGATGGTTTGGTACCACGCGGGTAGAAAGGAGTATGGATGGTTAGGATCGGGTTGCATTGATTGTATTGCTATGTATGATGTGTGTTAGCATGTAGATTCTATCGGGGCGGGATTTACACACGGAGTCACTCGACTCACCCTCTCCTTTGACATTTCAGTGACTCGTGAGACGCGACATGGAGCCGGATGGACTCGGGTGCGCATGCCATGCTCAAATAAAAGTTTACTCACCATTTGCATTTGAGTACTTTAGTTATTTAATTTTGTTTGGGTTTTATTTCTGGACTTGTAAAAAGCCTTTAAATTATGCCTTTTATTATTATGTTTTAAGTTTGATTTTAATATGCTTTAACAGACTAATTGGGTTAATTTGCTAAAACATGACACAACAACGATTTTAAAACTTTAACGATATGTTTTCAACTATACCATCGGGTATCACACTGTTTTTATAAACCAATAAAAATCAATTGTTTTCTAACGTGGAATCAAACTTTTACTAAGTTTGAATGTTTTAGTAACATCATTAAACAACTTGTTTTCAAAAAAAAAAAAAAAAAAAAAGCAAAGTTTTTATCAAGTCTAGTTGGTACAAATTCGAAATTTTCAAACTCGTTTTCCCTCGTAACATACCAGATTCGGTCGTGGTGTTGGACCGGGTTTGGGGTGTTACAGAGCATTATCTTTTTCAGCCAACTCTGGGCAATCCTGAATGAAGTGATCTTGTGATCCACATTTATAACAAACTCTATTATTATACTTGCCCCAGCATTCACCAATATGACGTCTCCCACACTGTCTACACTCAGGCTTATTGTTTCTGACACTGTCAACACTTGATTCCATTGGAATTTGAGCTTTAGAACTCGTATATTGTTTCACATGATCTCTACTCGAATGCCCAAAATGAAGCATTTGAGCGACTGGTTGCATATCTGAATCTCTTTGGTGAAGAGTGATATGGCTTACTCATCAACCTTTTTCTCTCGTCTCTAGCTTCTGAGTCTACATTCTTCTTTTCTTTACTAAGCTCTTCGGCTTTACAAGCTCTTTCAACCAATACTACAATTTCATTCAAGTCAAGAATTCCGACCAAAAGTTTAATATCTTCATTCAACCCTTCAATAAATCATTTACACATAGTAGTTTCTGTCGAAACACATTCTCGTGCATACTGGTTCAATCTCACAAATTCTCGTTCATATCCTGTAATAGACATACGACCCTGTTCCAGCTCAAAGAACTCTTTTCGTTCCTGATCTATAAACCATTGACTGATATATTTCTTCCGGAATTCAGTTTGAAAGAAATCCCAGGTGATTCGTTCTCTCGGAACCACAGATATCAATATTTTCCACCAACGATACGCCGTATCTCTCAACAGTGAAACAGCACATTTAAGACATTCATCAGGAGTACATGATAATTCATCAAACACTCTAATGGTATTCTCAAGCCAGAATTTATCTCGCTCGACATCATCATCAGCTGTGGCCCTGAACTCTTCGGCCCCATACTTATGTATCTTATCAACTGGAGGTTTACTCAATTGAATCGGGTCTATAACTTGTGGCGCTACAAGAACTTGCGGCGGTGGAGGTTGTTGAGCAACAGGATTCGTTCGAACGAACTCCGTGAACCACTCACTCATCATTTGGAAGAAGGCTTGCTTTGCCTCTCCCTCGTGACTACTAGTAATCGGCCTAGATTCAGCCGGTGCTGTCCCTTGAGTAGGAGCAGGTGCATTACTCTCAACATCATCAGCTACAGCTCGATCGGGATCCATTTACTATACGAAAACACATTTTATTTGTCAAGATTCATCACACTATCACAAATATATATATGGCATGTATAGCTAGACTCTTACACGCTACGTTAGTCCTAGAATCGACTAAACCGTAGCTCTGATACCAATAAAATGTAACACCCTTAACACTTCTCCATTGCCAAACTAGGGTTACGAGGTATTACCCGTCGAATCATAATATTTACACAACCATCGCTCACACATCTAACCAATCAATAACACAAAGTCTCTTTAAAAGGTCTACAAGATCTAAAACATGCTTTCAAGAAGGTCCAGGACTAAACCGATCTCATACAAAAACTTTACGGGACTTAGAAAATTTTCCTTTTAAAACAGGGCACACGCCCGTGTGACTAGGCCATATGCCTCAAACGACTATGCCTTAGACCATGTCTCATTCTGTGTACTACACAAACGAGAGTCACACGACCTGTCACACACCCATGTGTCTGGCCCGTATGCAACACTGATTTAAACACATGGCTGTCACACGCCCGTATGTCTAGCCCGTGTGCAGAACTAACTTACTTCGAATAAGGACAGTGAAGAACACAGTCGAGACACATGCCCGTGTGCTCGCCCGTGAGGCTAATATAGGCCATTTGCAAAGCCAAATTGCCACCCAATTTGGGTCATCCCTACATGTTCAATTCCAACAACAAATGACATACAAAACATTTACCATCTCAAATACCAAATCAAGTAAACATACCATAATGGCCATCCATACAAGACTATATATATACATCACATCCACCATTTTCACATAGCAAAATATATACCAAAACCAATCAATTATCAAGCCATATCACATAGCAAGATTTATACATCTCAAAACATACCACAATCTCACTAGCCTATACATGCCATATACCATAAATACAACTTCCAAAAGGTACCAAAATAGATGTTCGATAGTGTGTTTGAGTCGTTGATGATCCCCAGATCTGAGCTAGCTTTAATAACACTGTAAAATAGAGAAGACTTCACACAGTAAACTTTAAAGCTTAGTAAGTTCGTAGCATAATACAATTAGCTCAATAAATAAGTGTAATTAAACCAATTAACTCACACTTAGAACAAATCATATCACTACTCATTCTCATTCAAAACTATGTCTCACTTTCATACCACATCTTTAAGCTTATAACAAGCATTCGTAATGCCACTCAATCCAACTCTTTCCATTATTAACATCTTTAAGCTTATAACAAGCATTCGTAATGCCACTCAATCCAACTCTTTCCATCATTAATTCTCATAATCTTTCATCTATTTCATACACTATATCATCAACCACATAGGTTCTGTACATACCTGTACCATCACGTATTTATCTATCACAGTTACCACTCAATGCTCGATGCCATAATTCATTCAATCCCCTTTAACCATTTAATATAAGCTCATTTATGTCAAATTCCACTATCAATGGTCTAATATCAACATAAGGGCCTTTCATTTAATAAGCCATGGCAATTAAGCACTTTTAACCACTAGCACACAGCTTTTTCATTTTACGAGATTAAGTCCTTTTTCACAAATTGGCACACAAACGATAAAATTTTCACACAGAACTTTCACACATACTTTATCACATGCCATAAACATCAAAAATAATATTAAATTATTTCTCTGACCTTATATTTATGGTCTCGAGACCACTATTTCGACTAAGGTCTAAACCGGGATGATACATCGGCAAAGTGTGTAGAACTTGCTACGGCAAAAATCTTACCACGGCAAGGATGATGCAGCGGCAACGGTGACGACAACTTGTGACAGCAATGACAGGGTGTGGCGATGACAACGGTGTGCGACAGCAACGGCAGTGCTTCGGCAATCTCTTTGCAAGGGCAATAGGGAATTCGAAAAAAAGGTAAGAGAACTAGAGTTTCGTTTGGGATTTGAGGTTGACGGCGTAAAAAAAAGAGATTTAGGTATTTTTAGGGTGTAAGCAAATTGCTTTGAAGGATATGAAAATTGGTAGAATGGAAAGGGGTTTATATAGGGAAAAATTAGGGCAACATGTAGCAAAAATTTAGCTACATTAGGGTTACTTGGGCGGCAAGCAATGGGTGTGACGGCAAGGCATGGATTTTTCCCTCCTTTTTTTGTTGTCTTGGGCCTCAAACTCAAACTGTATCTTAGTAAAAAAACTGATTAGTACTTGGGCCAAATTTGACCCCCTTTATTAACATAAAAATTTAAAATTTAAACAGAACAAATGAAATTTAAAAATTTTAAATCTTAATTAGAAATTTTCTTCTTAACAAATTACATTAAATTAATTCTCAAGACAGGTTGGAGGGGTCACAGTGGTCCCACTTAAGTTCCAATCTCCTTAGATAGAATTAATTAAATGTAATAATTTAAGAAAATAAGTTCTAATTATTTATTTCTTTATTTATTTACAAAATGAGTTCATGAAAAATTAAGGGTTTGTTGATTTGAATGAGGATTCAACTTGCTCAATTTCACCCTCCCAGTAGTGTTTGAGATGTTGACCATAAACTTTAAACGTACCTCCATAATTGTTGTATAATTCAATAGCTCCATAAGGATAAACTTGGTAGTTGGTATAAGGTCCTTTCCATCAGGATTTAAGCTTCCCAGGAAATAACTTCAACCTTGAATTAAACAACAAAACCTTTTGACCTTCTTTAAACTCGCGAGGTTGTATATGACTATCATGCCATCTTTTTCATCTTTCTTTACACATTTTGGCATTCCTATTGAAAAACATCCTCAACTCTTCCAACTTATTAAGTTGTAACATCCTTCTCTCACCGGTTTGCTTAAGAACAAAGTTTAACTGCTTCAAAGCCCAGTGAGATTTATTCTCCAACTCCATTGGCAAATGACATACCTTTCCAAAGACTAACATATAAGGAGTCATTCCTAACGGAGTCTTAAATGATGTTCGATAGGCCCATAATGCATCATCGAGCCTTTAAGACCAATCTTTTCTGCTAGGGCATACTACCTTTTCAAGGATACCTTTGATTTCACGATTCACTCTTTCAAATTGCACATTAGACTGAGGGTAATAGGCAGTAGCAATCTTGTGCTTCACATCATACTTGTCAAGCAACCACTTAAGTCATTTGTTCACAAAGTGAGAACCTTCATCATTAATAATAGCTCTTGGTGTCCCAAATTGTGTAAACACATGCTTATATAGGAATCGCATGACTACCTTAGCATAATTTGTAGGGTATGCTTCAGCTTCAACCCACTTGGATACATAATCTACAACAACTAAGATGTATTTGTTCTCATACGAAGAATGAAACGGGCCTAAGAAGTTAATGCCCCATACGTCAGATAATTTAATCTCCAAAATGTTTGTCAAGGGCATCTCATTCCTCCTTGATATATTTCCGGTCCTTTAGCATTTATCACAGCTCTTCACATAAGCATAAGCATCTTTAAATAGCGTAGGCCAAAAGAAACCTGCTTGCAAAATCTTTGCTGCAGTACGTGAACCACCAAAGTGTCCCCCACTTGGACATGAATGGAAATGATACAAGATCTTGCAATCTCACTTTCAGCTACACACTTTAGGATTATATTAACTGCACACTGTTTAAACAAAAACGGATCCTCCCAAAAATAATACCGATTATCATGAAGGAAATTTTTTCTTTGTTGGTATGTCATTTCTTGAGGAATTATTCCACATGTAAGATAATTGGAAAAATTACCAAACCAGGGTACTTCATGATTTCAATTTACCTCAAATAAGTGTTCATTTGGGAAATTCTCGTTGATAGGCACACGTGACTGAGTTACCTCATTTTGCTCCAACCTCGATAGATGATCACCTATTTAATTATCGACACCTTTTCTGTCTTGGATCTCAAGGTTAAATTATTGGAGTAAAAGTATCCAATGAATTAGCCTTGGTTTTGCATTTCTCGTGAGCAAGTATTTAATGGCCGCATGGTCAGTAAATATTACAACTTTGGTACTTATAAGATATGAGTGGAATTTATCAAAAGCAAAAGCTATAGCAAAGAGTTCCTTTTTGGTTAACGTATAATTGAGTTAGGCTCCCGTCATAGTTCTACTTGCATAGTAAATAGGGTGAAACACCTTGTTTCTTCTTTGACCCATCACAGCTCCAACGGCATAGTAAATTGCATCGCACATCAACTCAAAAGGTAAGTTCCAATCAAGTGTAATGGTTATTGGGGCTGAGATTAACCGCTTCTTTAGATCTTCAAAAGCTTCCAAACATGCTTTGTTGAAATCAAACATTGTATCTTTCTCTAACAACAAACACAACGGTCTAGAAATTTTCGAGAAACATTTGATAAACCTTCGGTAACAATCGGCATGGCCTAAGAAACTTCTGACTCATTTCACATTCATTGAGGCCAGTAATCTTTAGATTATGTCCACCTTTGCTTTATCGACTTCAATTCCTTTCTTTGAGATCTTGTACCCTAAGACAATCCCTTCGTTGACCATAAAATGGCATTTTTCCCAATTAAGGACAAGATTCGTCTCTTCGCATCTCTTCAGTACCTTATCCAAATTACTCAAATAGATATCATAAGTGTTATCAAAAATAGAAAAATCATCCATGAAAACCTCAACAAAATTTTCAACCATATTAGTAAATATTGCCATCATGCATCATTGAAAAGTTGCAGGTGCATTGCATAAACCAAAAGGCATTCGCCTAAAAGCAAACGTACTGTATGGAAAAGTAAAGGTTGTTTTATGTTGGTCCTCTAAGGCTACAACTATTTGGTTATTTCCCGAATAGTAATCTAAAAAACAATAGAATTTATTATCTGCGAGTCGATCTAACATCTGATCCATAAAAGGCAACGAAAAATGGTCCTTCCGAGTGGCTTTGTTCAACTTTCTGTAATCAATACAGATTCTCCAACCGATAATTGTTCTAATTGGAATTAACTCGTTACGCTCATTTTCAACAATCTTGATTCCACCTTTCTTCGACACACACTGCACTGGACTTACCCACGAATTATCTGAAATAGGATGATGTTTCCTGTATCTAACCATTTGATCACTTCCTTTCTCACAACTTCTTTCATAATAGGATTGAGCATCCTTTGCCCATCGATTTGAGCTCTTTCACCTTCTTATAAAATGATTTTATGCATGCAAAAAGAAGGGCTTATACCTCGAATATCAGCTATGGTCCAACCAATTGCTTTCTTAAATTTCTTTAGAATAGCAATTAGTTGCTCCTCTTGATCTTTTGCCAGTTCCACTGAAAAAATCACCTGCAAAGTAGAACAGTCACCAAAATAAACGTATTTCAAAAGGGAAAAAAGTACATTTAGTTATAATTTAGGTGGTTCTTCAATTGACAACTTGGGTTGCACAAATTCTCTGACTTCCAACTCCAACTGTTCAAACCGTGTGGATTGAATAAAATTTCTCGAATTGGCTACCATCAAAGCCATGTTTTCTTTAACTTATTCATCCTCCAAAAGGTCAAGATCTAAAGCTTTCTCCAATGGATCTTCTTCGAGATTGCTTTCCATATAAACCATGGTCTCTATCTCTTCCATAACTGAACACTTTTCTGCCGGATCAGGAAATTTCATCGCTTTAAGAATGTTAAAGGTTACCTGATTGTCTTGAAATCGCATGGTAAGTTCACCTTTCTGCACATCAATTAACGCTTTTCCCGTGGCTAAGAAAGGTCTCCCAAGGATGATCGACACTTCCTTGTCTGCTTCAAAATCTAAGACAATGAAATCAGTAGGAAAAATAAATTTATCGAATCTTACCAAAACATCTCGATCTTTTTTATGGGATATGCTAAAGATCGATCCGCTAGCTAAAGCACCACAATTGTAGGTCTTACTTCACCTATCCCTAACATCTTGAAAATAGACTTAGTAATCAAGTTGATACTTGTTTCTAAGTCACACAAAGCTTTACCACAGTAAGATTCACCAATGTTACAGGGTATAGTAAAGCTTCCTAGGTCTTTCAATTTCGGTGGCAGTTTGTTCTGCAGGAATGCACTGCACTCCTTTGTCAAGGCAACAGTCTTATACTCATTCAGCCATTTCTTCTTATACAGTATATCCATCATAAAATTTACATAATTTGGCATTTTTTCTAAAGCCTCCACCAAAGGAGTATTGATGTGTAACTGCTTCAGAACATCCAAAAACTTCTTGAATTGCACCTCTTGTTTCTAATTGTGTTACTGCAATCTTTACGGATATGGAGGTGATGAAACTTTTGGTTGAATCAGAAAACTCTTCTGAGTAGGTTAATCTGCATCCAAAAAAGCTGTAAAAGTATCAGAATTCACTAAGTCAGGGTTTACCTTGGCAGTCTTTGCAGATTCTGATTCTTTTGGTGTAGGAATTTCAACAGCTGGTTGATTATTCTCAACAAGCTTATCTTCGACATCAATCAATCGGGGTTCCAGAATTTTACCACTTCACAATGCCACTGCCTTCATATGTTCTTTACCAAAACTTCTTAAATTCTCAGTATTGCTCGGCAAGGTTCCTTGCAGTCTATTACGAAGCTCTGTAGCTAACTGACCCATTTGGTTTTCCCTATTTTTCAGTGTTGCTGCTTGGCTTTGGATCATAGCGCAATTAAGCTTCATTAACTTGGTCTTGATTCTGATTTCCAAGGTCCATCTCAGCTTGTCTTTAAGCTGTTCGTTCACGTCTTCTTTGTCTGAAAGTTCACTTAATTTCATGGTCTATAGGGAGTTAATCGATAATTCGATCTTTGATTGAAAACCTGTAGCGCGTAGGTTTGTGAAAGTGTACACAGTCGTTATCAAGTAATAAGCAAGTATCTAGATATCGTCTCCATAGGGATTGTATTTGTGCTAAGTCACTTAATTTGTAAAATTATATTAACAATTTGGTAAATAAAAACACAATATAGTTGAGAAGTGATGATTAAAATATATAAATTTAAATGTAATGATCCCTAATGTAAACTATCCTAACTATGCAAACTATATGAATGAAATAGTTTTTAGCAAAATTAAACACAATTTGCAATAATTATAACATAAATAAACTAGGACAATTACTTTAATTAAACTCAATTTATTATTAACATGCTTAATAATATTCGGAAAAACATTCCTTGGCAACTCGATCTTTCATGAGTTTGAAAACCACATTAGGTCCTTTCGGAATCATTTACTTAGTAAATACGCAATTTGCTTATCCTCATTTACTAAGGGTTTCTTAGAATACGTGTGAGGTAACAGGGACGGGTCAGGTTTGAAATAGTTTAATCACACAAATCTAAAAACTATGCAGATAACAGAGCTTGATCAGAGTTGTTATGCAACCTACAATTTAATCGGGTCAGGATCTAAATTGAGCCTGCATATTTCAATTATATTGTAATACCGCTAACCCGTATCCGTCGCCGAATTAGGGTCACAGGCATTATCAGATAGTTCATAATTTTTTATTCAATCAATTTAAATCATATCTAATCAAACTTAAATAATGATATGCATATAAGCAAACAATTACGTATACATTTAACATACTTATTCCACTAAAACCAAATCATATACGGTACAAGCATTAACAAACATAAGCTAAACATGCAAAATACATTTTGTTAAAATTTTGAAATACTGCAAGTATTGTAGGCCTCATTTACAATATCTTTAGTTACTTAGGAAACATTCAAGCAAATAACTCAACCGTATCTATGACCAAAAAACATGATGCAATTATCATCATATACGAACTCACTTTAAGGCCGAATATACCAGCATAAAAGACATTAGCAAATGTCCAATTTACGGGCTCAATACACATCATATGAACACATATTTACTTATTCAAATATACAAGGTTTCATATATGCAAATATATGTACCTAGCTCTTACCAAAGTTCAGAAGGAACCAAATAATCAATCAAATCAATGATTTCATGAATTCATTTACAGACATTTATACTGTAAATGTATAAGATCTTCTCAACTCATACGTTTTTATCATTTCTAACAAATCATATTATCAAACAATTTAAGTACCTATTCGGCCTATACCTATTGGTTCAACCAAATAATCATACTAAAACTCATATATATATATATATATATATATACACACCAAATGATTCACATTTGTCAATAGCATGTGTCATTTCGCATTTTGCCAAGAATGAATTTAAGTCCTCATCAAACATAATCGAATACAAAACATAAATATAACAAACACATCACACTTATTTTCTATGACTAATTTTACATTATTAAAACATTATCTTATCCCATAATACCATTATCTAAAAAACCAAATTATACTTATTATATGCGTCTACCCATAGCCGAATGTAAGCTAAATGAATCCATACAATCCTTGCATCATAATAACATAACCATATACACCATTTGATCATTAAAAAGAAACCATATGTCTCCACATCAAACTAACACAAAATATAAGCCATATTCGTATGGCTATAATACATATAAAGACAAAGTTTCCAACTCAAACATGGACATTATCCAACCTATACATGCCTTTATCCAAAATAAACCAAGCCAAAGGAGTACCAAAAAGATGATAGTGTGGTTGACTTTCTGATGATTTCCGGAGCCTGAAGCTTGATCAAATCTGTAAAACAGAACATTGAACACCCACAGAGTAAGCTTACTAGCTTAGTAAGTCTCAAGCAATTTATATATATATCATTCAATCATCCAAGCATTTTAAACAATTAATTCATGGCATTGAATATTCATGACTTAACTTATAAATTTACCATAGCCGAATATCTTACCTCACTTAATATATCAACTTTTATTGCTTTTCCAAAGTACACCATTTACCGAAACTATATAACCACACATTTATGCATCTAATTATACCCATACGAATACCTTTTCACTTTCATGCTTTCATATAACAAATTTCCTTATAGTAAAGCTTATATACAATTTCCATCTACCATATGTATATCACATTTCTTTCCTCATTTCATTTACTTATCATCATAACATATATATATGCATAACATTTTAAGTATGATGATACATACCTTGCAGCCGAATCAACAAATTTACTTTCAAAGGAAAACTTAAGCTTCCTTGATTTGTTTCATAACTTTATTACTACAAAATCGAAGTTCGGAATTGAAAACTCACTGGTATAGAACTAACTAGGCATTAGCCCGATTCACACGCACCGGCATTAGGCCTGCTAGACTCAAAGTCTAAGATTTTAAACACCGGCATTTAGCCTGCTAGGAAAAAAGCCCGAATTAATTCACCGGCACAAGGCCTGCTAGGCTCGAAGCCCGATATAGATCACCGGCACAAGGCCTACTAGGCTCGAAGCCTGAATATAGATCACCGGCACAAGGCCTGCTAGGCTCAAAGCCCGAATATCAACATAATTAACTATTCCATACATATTACTTAATATAAAATCACCAACATCACATATATTTCATATATCAAAATCGAACATGCTTAATCACATTACATTAAACAAAATAAATTCAATCTTATATTATACTACCACATTCGGCAATCTCATATATTTATGCTTAAAATTTTCAAATTTCAACATTTATTGGATTCATAAATAATTCTTTGACATATATTTGCTTAAGGACTTACCTCGACTATCGACGGACAACGTAGACCAGCTATTCGATAACCTTCGCCTTTCCCCGATCCAAATCTGATTTTCTTTGTTCTTGATCTAAACATATTTAAAATAAGCTCATTCAAGTACATTTCATTTCAATTTAATCCAAAAACGCCTAAATAGGCAAATTACCATTTTACCCCTAATATTTCACATTTTTACAATTTAGCCCTATTTGCACAAAACACAAAATACACAAAATTTCATTTCACAACCTAAGGGCCGAATATTCATAGGGACTATACAAGTCCATTTCTTTCATTTATTTTGCATTTTAACCCCTCAAAAATTCATTTTTGCAATTTAGCCCAACCTATTCAAAATTACCAAAATTTCCAAGATAACATATGTTAATCTAAAACATATCTTTAAAATTAAATCATCAAACATCAATAATCACAAGAATGTGTCAATGGCCGAACATCATTCATGATTTAGTTAACAAAATTTCAGCATGGGTCAGCTAATACTCGAAGCAACGATCTCTAAAACGTAAACATTAACAAAAATGGAGCTAAATTCATACCTAAATCAAGCTTGAACAATGCCGAAAATGTCTAGGCTTTTTCTTTCTTTCTCCCTTGCTAACTTTCGGATATCCTCCAAAAAGATGAACTATGGCTTTCTTATTTTATTACAAATAACATATATTTCATTATTTTACTAAATTCCAATATAGCCATTATTAAAACATAACCAACTTTTAAAATTCAAGGTTAGTTTTGTCCATGTTCAGCCACTTACTAAAAGGTTGACTAATTTCTCTTTTAATGCTTCCAATTAGAAAACCATCTATAATTCGGTCCTAATACATTAAACCATCAAATTTTAACTTTACGCGATTAAGCCCATTTTAATAATTCGGTACTCAAACAATAGAATTTTCATACGAAACTTTCATACATAAAAATTCATATATAATAAACACAAAAAATAATATTTAAATATTTTTCAGACTCGAATTCGTGGTCCCGAAACCACTGTTCCGACTAGGGTCAAATTCGGACTATTATAACTCTCCCCCCTTAGGGATTTTCGTCCCCGAAAATCTTACAATTAAACAAAGTCCGATATTGTTGCCTCGTTGAATCCTCAGGCTCCCACGTAGCCTCTTCCACTCCGCGTCGATTCCATAGTACTTTAACTAACGAAATTTTCTTGTTTCTTAACTCTTTCATATCACGGGCTAAAATACGGATCGGCTCCTCCTCCTACGTCATATCAGATTGGATTTCAATTTCAGATGGAGAAATCACATGTGACGGATCTGATCTATATCTATGAAGCATCCAAACGTGAAATACGTTGTGTATCTTTTCTAATTCAGAAGGTAACTTCAATCTATAAGCAACAGGCCCGATACGTTCGATGATCTCATACGGTCTGATAAATCTCAGACTCAGTTTGCCTTTTTGACTAAATCGAAGTACTTTCTTCCACGGTGAAACTTTCAAAAACACCCAATCTCTGACTTGAAATTCAATGTCTTTACGCTTCAAATCCGTGTAGGACTTTTGGCGATCCGAGGCAGCTTTCAAACTATCTCTGATTATAGCCACTTTCTGTTCAGTCTCTTTAATCAAATCAACCCCGTGTATCTTGTTATTACTGAGCTCGGTCCAATACAATGGTGTACGACACTTGCGGCCATATAGAGCTTTGTAAAGTGCCATTTTGATACTAGATTGAAAACTGTTATTATAAGCAAATTCAATCAAAGGTAAGTATCTTTCCCACGTACCTTCAAACTCGAGGATGCAACATCTCAACATATCCTCAAGAATCAGAATGGTTCGTTCAGACTGACCGTCTGTCTGCGGATGGAAGGTTGTATTAAAGTGGAGTTTAGTACCTAAAGCATCTTGTAACTTCTTCCAAAATCGCGACGTGAATCTCGGGTCTCTGTCTGAAACAATAGAAATCGGCATGTAATATCCTGGATTATAGCCTATGCACTAAGATATATGAAATAGCATGCTTGTGTGTGTTGTGAATGTGCATTATGAATTTTATGAACCTTAGTGCCTGGTGAGTACTTTAGAAATTACTCGATTTTAAAGCTTAAAAGAGGGAACTAAGGCAAGGTGGCCTTAAGAAAATTTATAGAGGAAATTTGACATGAAATTGGGCCTGGAAAAGTGGCTTGGAGGTGCCACTTAAGGCCCTGGAAATGACGCCACCACTATGTGAAGAAGGGCTTGTGTTCGAGTCGCGTGGGAAGCAAAATTTTAAGGCTTTTATTTTTGCATGTGACGTCAATGAGAGGGGAACAGGGGGATGGCATCAAGGCTAAATTTTAGGAGTTTTTATCCTTTTATTTTCAAGAGATAAATGATGGATTATTCTTTAATTTTAAATGAGGAGATAAAGAGGAAAACAAGGATATGAGAGTGTTGGCCAAGTAGGGGACTCTAGCTTAGTAATTTCGGCAAAAGGAGGAAAAATAAGGCCATTCATTCATTCTTTCTTTCTCCTTTTTCTCTCTGCCGAATTCTTTAGTGCAACTCTTCTTTTCTCTTTTCTCTTTTCTTTTTGCCAAGCTGAAATACCCTGTGTTCTAGCCGAAACTTCTTCCAAAATTTAATTAGTATCGATTCTTTCTAAGCCTCATATCCCTCTCTCTTCATCTTTGTTGAAACCGAATACATAAGTGATTCATAGCCGATTATTCTCCAAGCCTTAAGCTGAATCTTTGAGGACTCAAGCAAGAGAGCCGTCGATTACAAAGTTAAAGGGTAAGGTTAGTGGATATCGATTTCCATTCTTTTTCTTTTGGGCTTGTCGAAATCTAGGAACTGATCCCTTTATGTCTTTGGCCGAAATTTTGAGGAAGGTTTTCGAGATTTAGTTGTTGTCGACCTCAGAAAAGGATCTTCCGGGATTTGAGATCCACAAGGTAAGTACATATACACATTCGGCCAAGGCCCATTTAGTGAATTGGATCAATTTTTTACTTGTTTAAAAAGCCAAAACTAACTAGATTAGTTATATGGTGTCTAGTCGATTACAAGGAAGGAATATCAGGGAATTTTCGGGATTTGGTTAGTGACCAATCGGCAGCAAGGTAAGAAGTGGTTGTGTTAATCCTTCGGGATTTGGGTTATTTAGTCGAATAGGCTTTTTGCTAACATTAAGTGATTAAACCAATGTAGGAACTTGAGATCTAAATCAATAAATTGGATTTTCGGGAAATCAGTGAACTTGCTAAGTGAATCAGGTGTGTACCCTTCCCTAAGACTTAATAAATTTAAAGCATTACATTTAATATAAGTGTTATAATGATGTGAAAGCTATGGCTAAGGTACCATGTTATAGTACAAAGTATCCAGGTACGTTTTCCTACTCCTACTAGGATTATAATAAGATTTGTTATGGTACATGTGTAAATAATGATAAGAATGTGAAATAAGGCCTATGGTATGAGATTGCATGATATGAATGATTTAGGGGGCATATGGGATATTATGAAAGGGGAAGTGAATGTGGTGACTTATGTCACGATATCTGAATGTGGTGACCTCGGTCACAATTATCTGAATGTGGTGTCTCATGACACAAAATATTATCTGGTGGCTATGCCACAATATTTATAAGGGCGATGAGCACGTCGACTGCAGCGACTGCCTTCGATGGTGTGTAGCGGATGGAGGGTTGACTCAGTAGTCCTCACGGTGTGCAGGTTGGTACGGGTGATGTGTAGCGGATGGCATCTAGGTTTGGGTTTGGGGTTGCATCATTTTATATAGATGTTATATGTACATGTATGACTTGTATGCTTGAATTTGTTAGGACTTAGTGTTGTGGTTACACATTGAGTCTGTTGACTCACCCCATTGTGGGATTATTTTACAAGTGATGATCAGTGATGGACCGGATCGGCAGAAGCTTAGGGGTGGCCATGCTCAGCAAGGAAATTATTTTTATTTGGACTTTTTATTTTAAGTACTTTGAATTTAATTTTGGGATTTATTTGATGTAATAAGGCCATAGTTGAACTACTTTATTTTACTTTTATTTATTAGGTTTATAAATTTTTATCAATTAAAGATTAAGTAAATTTCTTTTAAACTAAACCATAAATGTTTGACACCTTAAATAAAGGGATTTCAATATAAGATAAACCTGTTTTCGACTCGAGCCCAACCCAACAATAATCTTCTTTCAAAGCACATAGTTTTTCCTAAATAACAAAAGAATTTTGAACCGGTTTACATCGAGGAACATACCAGATCCGGTCAAGGCTCATGGGCCGGGTGTGGGGTGTTTTATTTTGGTATCAGAGCCCAGTTTTAAACTCTCGGCCTGGGGATTAAAGCCCACAATGTTTTAAAATTAAGGCCCAAATGAATTTTGAGAAAGTTTTTAAGTAGGTTTTCTGGTATGGCACCTAAGTCTCCGATCCGCAGCCCACTAGGTAAGTACCCTTATCCATTGTGTGATTTATAGTATGAACTGTAGAAGGGTAGAAATGGAACGTAGAATAGTATGATAGGTACTTGAACCCTAGGATTAGTCTACCCCAACAATTACATAAGACTTAAGGGCCTAAGTAAACAAACCTATGGCTAAGTCGCCGAGTTAGGGTGTGGCAACCATTGTGTGCATGTCTAGGATTGGATCTGGAAGAGCCTGGTACTTAAACAGTCCTAGTGACTCACCTCCTCTTCGCTGGAAACCTACCTGGTGCGTAGCTTCGGTTCACCTTAACCAAGAGGACTCAGTCACGGGCTAAACCCAATAACTAAAACCCGAAAGGGACTAGCCATATTTTCATGGAAACCCTAGTTTTAAAATCCCCAAATTACCCCTTTAAATAGTAGCAAAATTTATTTTGGAAAATTTTCAAAGAATTTCTAATTTGCAAAATTACCTAAATACCCCTGGCTATAAAATTACAAAAATGCCCTTGGTTTATAAAATGTCCGAACTACCCACGGCTCTTATCAAAATTTCCTTACTTATAAAATGTTCAAAAACCCTAATTTGCAAAATATCAAAATGCCTTGATTTGGGAAAATTTACTAAAATACCCCTAGTGGTAAAATTACTAAAATGCCCTTGGTTATAAAAAAACAATTTTTTCAATTTTACCCCTGATTTCAGTAACACTTTTCAATTTTGCAAAAATGTCCCAAACTTTTTCGTTACAAAATACTAGGACACCTTGATTTGGAAATTTACGAGATTACCCCTGTTTCACGAAATTACCAAAATGACCCCCGATCTTCAAAATTTCTGCAATAACACCGATTTGGAAGGTAAATTCTCAAAAATAACCCCCAAGTTTTGCAAATTTTGAAATACCTTTGATTTAATAAGATTTTCAATTTGACCCCGGTTTATTACCAAAATACCCCTGTAGGAAAAATGACGAAAATACCCTTGGGATAGGAATAAGACAGAATGTTAGGATAATGAATAGGTGTGATGGATGTCACTTGAATGAATGTGCTCCTCTGAATTAGGATAGAAGACTTGAACTTTGATTGATCGAAAGAACTACTATTAAATTCCTTTCATAAAATTTCTTCGCGAATAATCAGTGAAACAATGGCTAATGCATAAAATTTCTTAATATCAGATTAAAACGCGAACGTAGACATGAGCTCTAGGGGACGTGGTCGTAACGCATTTGAGGACGCCGCGGTAGAGGTAGAATGATCGCTTGAACCCGCCGATCGGGTCAAGGTCCGAAAATGAGGTACCACCACCACCACCACCACCACTTGGTCTTTGAACATCAAGATCGACGGGAGACAATCTTTGTATCGCAGTGTGGCCGCGAGTTCTTGAGTTGGTGGCTGGTGTAGGAGGAAATTCGAGAGCTCAAAAGTCGGTACCTGAGTGACTTCGTGCCAATGGAGCTGAGGTGTTCTGTGGCGTATCTGGTGTAGCACCCAGTACGGCTGAATATTGGTTGGAGGCAACCGAGCGCATTATGGATGAGCTCGATTTGACCCCGGAGGAGAAATTGAAAGGAATGGTGGCACTACTACGCGATGAAGCGTATCAGTGGTGGCTCACAGTTCGGGATGGTGCCACAGCTGAGGATCTGACCTGGGAATATGTTAAGGCAGCATATTAGAAAAAATATGTTGGCACACATTATACTGACGAGCAGATGAAGGCTTTTCTGGGGCTGGTTCAAGGGAACAAGTCCGTAGCAGAGTATGAAGCTGAATTTCTGAGGTTGAGCCGGTATGCTCAAGGAGTAGTAGCTACGGAGCATGAGCGATGTGTCTAATTTGAGGACGGGTTAAGGGATGATCTAAGGTTGTTAATAGCTCCACATTAGGAGCAGGAGTTTTTTGCTTTAGTAGAGAAAGCTAAGGTAGTTGAAGGGATTAAGTATTCTGTAAAGCAGAATATGGATCAGAATAGGCCAAAAAGAGGTTTTGGATCGTCTGGATTAGCTGGGAATGTCCAAAAGAGGCCTAGAGTTGATGGGCAGTGAGGTCAGCAAGCTGCTACAGGAGGGCAGTATCGTACTTGTGATCAGTGTGGAAAGAAACACTTAGGAGAGTGTTGGAAGAAGACAGGGGGATGTTTCAAATGTGGGTCCAAGGATCATATGATTAAGGACTGTCTTATGAAACCAGAAGGGAATCGTCCAGCAGCTCAGAATGTTAATCAGGCTGGTAGAGGTGGACAGCAGTCTCAGCGAGGTCGTGGTCCGAATGGCAGAGGTAATGGTGCTGGCAGAGGACGTGGAACACCAGGCAGAAGTGCTGCTAATACGGAGGCAAGGCAACCGGGTTTGGTTTATGTGGTTCGCCGGAGGTAGGATGGAGACGCGCCAGACGTTATAACCGGTACGTTCCTTATTTATGGCAAGCCTTATGTTACTTTAATTGATGTGGGATCGACCCATTCTTATATTGCATGTAGAGTAGTTGAAACTCTAGACATAGCCTCGAAACTTTTTGATTGGGAGATGACTGTAGTAAGCCCACTAGGTCAAACGGTAGTGGTGAATAAGATCTTTCGGAGTGTACCTTTAGAAATTCAAGGCGTAGTATTTTCTGCCGACTTGATGGAACTTCCCTTTGGAGAATTCGATCTCATACTTGGTACGGATCTAGTAGTGAAACATCAGTTTTGTGTTGGATCATCTTGACTAAGTGAATGGAGTTAAGAACCCTGGAGGATGAGGTGGTCATTATGATAGAAGAAAGAAGAAACTACTTGTCTAATGTAGTTTCGGCGCTAAAGGCTGAAGAGATGGTTTGGAAAGGGTGCAAGGCGTTTTTAGCCTTCGTAAGTGCGTTAGATGGAAAGGAAGAAGGTGTCAGTGGAGTTAGAATAGTAAGGGATTTTGAAGATGTGTTTCCGGAGGAATTAGCAGGAATACCCCCAGATAGGGAGGTGGAGTTTGGAATTGACTTGCTACCGGGGACAGCTCCTGTGTCAATTGCCCCGTACCGAATAGCACCAAAAGAGTTGGTTGAGCTCAAGGCTCAGATCCAAGAATTGTTGGATCGTGGGTTTATCCGACCCAGTGTGTCTCCGTGGGGAGCACCGGTCCTGTTTGTAAAGAAGAAGGATAGAACTATGCGTATGTGCATAGACTACCGTCAGTGGAACAAGCTGACCATCAAAAACAAGTATCCTTTGCCAAGGATAGACGACTTGTTCGATCAGCTTAAGGGGGCCGCAGTATTTTCAAAGATCGACTTGAGGTCGGGATATCATCAGTTGAAGGTGAAGGAGGCAGATATCCATAAAACAGCCTTTGGGACAAGGTACAGCCACTATTAGTTTGTAGTAATGCCCTTTGGTTTGACGAATGCCCCAGCCGCGTTCATGGACATGATGAACCGAGTTTTCCAACCCTACTTGGATAGGTTCGTCGTTGTGTTTATTGACGATATCCTAGTGTACTCCAAGTCTGAAGAGGAACATGATGAGCATCTTCGGATTGTGTTACAAGTGCTAAGGGAGAAGAAGCTCTATGCCAAATTCAGCAAGTATGAATTTTGGCTGAAGGAAGTTGCGTTTTTAGGACATGTGGTGTCCGCAGAAAGAATAAGGGTGGATCCTCGAAAGATTGAGGTAGTGTTGGATTGGAAACCACCTAAGTTGGTGGCAGAGATTCGTAGTTTCTTGGGATTGGCAGGCTACTACAAAAGGTTCGTGGAAGGATTCTCATCGATAGTCGCGCCTCTGACAAAGTTACTAAGGAAGGAAGTACCTTTTGTATGGACGAATAAACAACAGGAAAGCTTTGAGAAGCTTAAGAAAGTATTGACGGAAGCTCCAGTTTTGATTCAGCCTGAGGCTGGGAAGGATTTCGTGGTGTACTGTGATGCTTCACACACAAGGTTAGGATGTGTTCTAATGCAGGACGGGAAAGTAGTCGCTTATACGTCTCGACAGTTAAGGCCACATGAGGTTAACTACCTGACTCATGACTTGGAATTGGCGGCAGTGGTTTTTGCTCTCAAGGTGTGGAGGCACTATCTCTATGGTGAAAAGTCGATAATCTACACAGACCACAAGAGTTTTAAGTATTTGCTGACTCAGAAGGAGTTGAACCTGAGACAGCGAAGGTGGGTGGAATTACTGAAGGACTATGATTGTTCGATAGAGTATCATCCGGGCAAGGCGAATGTAGTGGCGGATGCTCTAAGTCGAAAGGTTGTGTCGGATCTGAGGGCAATGTTCGCACATCTGACCTTGTATGATGATGGAAGTCTACTGGCAGAGCCGCAAGTTAAGCCGACGTGGTTGAATGAGGTGAAAGAGGGACAGTTGGCTGATGAGGATTTAAGTGCTAAGATACAGCAAGTTTAGAATGGTGGTTTAGAGGATTACAATATGTCCAGTGATGGAGTGTTATGTTTCAAGGGTAAGGTCTATATGCCTAAGGACAAGGACCTAAGACAGAGGATTCTTCAGGAATCGCATAGTAGCCCTTATGCTATGCATCCTGGAGGCACTAAGTTGTACAGAGATCTAAAGGAGCAGTTTTGGTGGCCTGGTCTGAAGAAGGAAGTTACAGAATTTGTCGGCAAGTGCTTAACGTGTCAGTAAGTTAAGGCTGAACACCAAGTTCAGTCAGGATTGCTTCAGCTGATAATGATTCCATAGTGGAAGTGGGAGGAGAATTACCATGGACTTCGTTAGTGGGCTTCCCCTTACGCCTACTAAAAAGGACTCGGTATGGGTAATAGTGGACCGTTTGACCAAGTCTGCACACTTCATCCTGGTAAGAGTCGATTATTCTTTGCAGAGGTTGGCAAAATTATATGTAGTAGAAATTGTAAGGTTGCATGGAGTGCCGGTGTCAATCATTTCGGATAGGGACCTAAGGTTTACTTCTCGATTTTGGAAAGCCCTACGTCAGGCGTTAGGTACTAAGTTGGATTTCACCACGGCTTTTCATCCACAGTCAGACGGGCAGTCAGAACGGGTAATCCAAGTATTAGAGGATATGTTGAAGGGCTATGTGATGGATTTCAGAGGAAGTTGGGAGGAATATTTGCCTTTAGCAGAGTTCGCTTACAACAACCGCTATCAGGCCAGTATTCGGATGGCACCGTATGAAGCATTGTATGGTCGGAGGTGTCGAACTCCTACGTGTTGGACTGAATTAGGGGAACGACGAGTTTTGGGTCCAGAGATTGTGGCAGAATTTGAAGAGAAGGTTAAGATAATCTGGGAACGGTTGAAGGAAGCTTCTGATAGACAAAAGTCGTATGCAGATCTTAAGCGAAAGGAGATAGAATTTGATGTGGGAGATCAAGTGTTCCTTAAGGTATCGCCTTGGAAGAAGGTGATGAGATTTGGTTGGAAAGGGAAGTTAAGCCCAAGGTTTATAGGGCCCTATCGAGTATTAAAGCGAGCTGGACCAGTAGCATACCAGTTGGAGTTGCCTTCGGAATTGAAGCAGATACGCGACGTATTCCACGTGTCCATGTTACGTCGTTATCGATCGGATCCATCTCATGTGGGACCAGTCGAGGAGGGGGGCTAACACCAGATTTGTCCTACGAGGAAGAGCCGATATAGATATTGGAGCGAGATGTGAAAGTGCTACGAAGGAAATCAGTTCCTCTAGTTAAGGTGTTATGGCGCAACCATGGATCGGAGGAAGCTTTGTGGGCGCCGGAAGAAGCAGTGCGACAGCAATACCCTCATTTATTCCAGCCAGGTAATTTCGAGGATGAAATTATTTTAAGGGGGTAGAACTGTAATATCCTGGATTATAGCCTATGCACTAAGATATATGAAATAGCATGCTTGTGTGTGTTGTGAATGTGCATTATGAATTTTGTGAACCTTAGTGCGTGGGTGAGTACTTTAGAAATTACTCGATTTTAAAGCTTAAAAGAGGGAACTAAGGCAAGGTGGCCTTAAGAAAATTTATAGAGGAAATTTGACATGAATTGGGGCTTGGAAAAGTGGTTTGGATGTGCCACTTAAGGCCCTGGAAATGACGCCACCACCATGTGAAGAAGGGCTTGTGTTCAAGTCGCGTGGGAAGCAAAATTTTAAGGCTTTTATTTTTGCATGTGACGTCAATGAGAGGGGAATAGGGGGACAGCATCAAGGCTAAATTTTAGGAGTTTTTATCCTTTTATTTTCAAGAGATAAATGATGGATTATTCTTTAATTTTAAATGAGGAGATAAAGAGGAAAACAAGGATATGAGAGTGTTGGCCAAGTAGGGGACTCTAGCTTAGTAATTTCGACAAAAGGAGGAAAAATAAGGCCATTCATTCATTCTTTCTTTCTCCTTTTTCTCTCTGTCAAATTCTTTAGTGCAACTCCTCTTTTCTCTTTTCTCTTTTCTTTTTGCCAAGCTGAAATACCCTGTGTTCTAGCCGAAACTTCTTCCAAAATTTAATTAGTATCGATTCTTTCTAAGCCTCATATCCCTCTCTCTTCATCTTTGTTGAAACCGAATTCATAAGTGATTCATAGCCGATTATTCTCCAAGCCTTAAGCCGAATCTTTGAGGACTCAAGCAAGGGAGCCGTCGATTACAAAGTTAAAGGGTAAGGTTAGTGGTTATCGATTTCCATTCTTTTTCTTTTAGGCTTGCCGAAATCTAGGAATTGATCCCTTTATGTCTTTGGCCGAAACTTTGAGGAAGGTTTTCGGGATTTAGGTGTTGTCGACCTTAGAAAAGGATCTTCCAGGATTTGAGATCCGCAAGGTAAGTGCATATACACATTCAGCCAAGGCCCATTTAGTGAATTGAATCAATTTCTTCCTTATTTAAAAAGCCGAAACTAACTAGATTAGTTATATGGTGTCTAGTCGATTACAAGGAAGGAATATCAAGGAATTTCCGGGATTTGGTTAGTGACCAATCGGCAGCAAGGTAAGGAGTGGTTGTGTTAATCCTTCGGGATTTGGGTTATTTAGCCGAATAGGCTTTTTGCTAACATTAAATGATTAAACCAATGTAGGAACTTGAAATCTAAATCAATAAATCGGATTTTCAGGAAATCAGTGAACTTGCTAAGTGAATCAGGTGTGTACCCTTCCCTAAGACTTAATAAATTTAAAGCATTACATTTAATATAAGTGTTATAATGATGTGAAAGCTATGGCTAAGGTACCATGTTATGGTACAAAGTATCCAGGTACGTTTTCCTACTCCTACTAGGATTATAATAAGATTTGTTATGGTACATGTGTAAATAATGATAAGAATGTGAAATAAGGCCTATGGTATGAGATTGCATGATATGAATGATTTAGGGGGCATATGGGATATTATGAAAGGGGAAGTGAATATGGTGACTTATGTCACGATATCTGAATGTGGTGACCTCGGTCACAATTATCTGAATGTGGTGTCTCATGACACAAAATATTATCTGGTGGCTATGCCACAATATTTATAAGGGCGATGAGCACGTCGACTGCAGCGACTGCCTTCGATGGTGTGTAACGGATGGAGGGTTGACTCAGTAGTCCCCACGGTGTGCAGGTTGGTACGGGTGATGTGTAGCAGATGGCATCTAGGTTTGGGTTCGGGGTTGCATCATTTTATATAGATGTTATATGTACATGTATGACTTGTATGCTTGAATTTGTTAGGACTTAGTGTTGTGGTTACACATTGAGTCTGTTGACTCACCCCGTTGTGGGATTATTTTACTGGTGATGATCAGTGATGGACCGGATCGGCAGAAAGCTTAGGGGTGGCCATGCTCAGCAAGGAATTTATTTTTATTTGGACTTTTAAGTACTTTGAATTTAATTTTGGGATTTATTTGATGTAATAAGGCCATAGTTGAACTACTTTATTTTACTTTTATTTATTAGGTTTATAAATTTTTATCAATTAAAGATTAAGTAAATTTCTTTTAAACTAAACCCTAAATGTTTGACACCTTAAATAAAGGGATTTCAATATAAGATAAACTGTGCTTTACACTCGAGCCCAACCCAACAATAATCTTCTTTCAAAACACACAGTTTTTCCTAAATAACAAAAGAATTTTGAACCGGTTTACATCGAGGAACATACCAGATCCGGTCAAGGCTCGTGGGCCAAGTGTGGGGTGTTTCACGGCACACCATGTAATCTCACAATTTGAGCTACATACAACTCAGCAAGCTTATCGAGTGAATAGTCCGTACGAACTGGAATAAAATGAGCTGATTTGGTTAGTCTTTCCACTATAACCCAAATTGCATCTTTCTTGCTCGGGGTCGTAGGCAAACCGGATACAAAATCCATAGCAATTATGTCCCATTTCCATTCAGGTATCATGATCGGCTGAAGTAACCCAGAAGGCACCTGATGTTCAGCTTTTACTTGTTGACAAATTAAGCACTTCGAGACAAATTTAGATAGGTCCCGTTTCATACCAGGCCAGCAATAGAATTGTTTCAAGTCATTATACATTTTCGTGCTACCTGGATGTACCAACAATTGACTATTATGAGCCTCGTTCAATACCAGTTGAATCAAATCCACATTCCTCGGAACATATATTCGGCCTTTGAATTTCAAACAATCATTTTCATCAATTTGAAACTCTGATTTTGCATTACTTTCACACTGATTCGTCAACTTTCTGAGCATCACAAATTTGTTGAATAAACAACGGTCTTGCTTTTAATTCGGCTACTATCTAACCATCACCAGACATAGCCATATGTGCGTTCAACGCACGAAGAGAAAATAATGACTTCCGACTTAAAGCATCTGCAACAACGTTAGCCTTTCCCGGATGATAGTCAATTACAAGCTCGTAATCTTTCAACAACTCTAACCATCTACGCTGTCTCAGATTCAAATCTCTTTGCGTCATTAAATACTTTAAACTCTTGTGATCTGAAAGAACATGACATTTTTCGCCAAACAGATAATGACGCCATATCTTTAACGCGAATACAATGGCTGCGAGCTCTAAATCATGCGTCGGGTAATTTCTTTCATGCGGCTTCAACTATCTCGAAGCGTAGGCTATGACTTTGTCTTCCTGCATCAAAACTCAACCCAAACCATTCAAAGAAGCATCACTATAAACAACAAATTCTTTACCCGATTCTGGTTGGACTAACACTGGAGCTTCAGTCAAAAGAGCTTTCAACTGCTCGAAACTTTTCTGACACTTTTCTGACCATTCGAACTTAACATCTTTCTGTAATAGCTTTGTCAACGGGGTAGCTATTATAGAAAAACCCTTCACGAACCTTCTGTAATAACCAGCAAGTCCTAGGAAACTTCGAATTTCAGAAACATTCTTTGGTGGTTTCCAATCAAGTATAGTCGACATTTTATTCGGATCAACCCGAATGCCGGATGCAGAAACGACATGACCTAGAAAACTGACTTCATTCAACCAGAATTCACACTTACTAAACTTTGCGTACAACTGTTTATCTCACAAAGTTTTTAGCACAAGTCTCAGGTGTTCAGCATGCTCGGTTTCATCTCTGGAGTAGATCAGAATATCATCTATAAACACTACCACAAACCGATCTAAATACTGACTAAAAATCCGATTCATCATATCCATAAAAACAGCAGGTACATTAGTGAGTCCAAAAGGCATAACCAAAAACTCATAGTGTCCATACCTCGTTCGAAAGGCAGTCTTTGGCACATCAGAATCTCTAACTCTCAATTGATAATACCCCGATCTCAAATCTATCTTCGAAAACACTGAAGCCCCTTTCAACTGATCAAACAAATCATCAATCTGAGGTAACGAGTATTTATTCTTTATAGTCACCTTGTTCAGCTACCGATAATCAATACACATTCGCATAGTCCCATCTTTCTTTTTCACAAGTAAGATTGGTGCACCCCAAGGAGAGAGGCTCAGTCGTGCAAAGCCCTTATCTGTTAATTCTTACAACTGTGCTTTTAACTCTTTTAATTCTGTAGGTGCCATCTGATATGAAGCTATTGAAATCGGAGTCGTCCCCAGTACTAATTCAATGCCAAACTCTATTTCTCGAAAAGGTGGTAACCCCGGTAGTTCTTCAGGAAACATATCAGGATACTCGCACACAACTGGTACAGATTCAATCTTCTTCTCAGTAACTTTACTATCCAACGCATAAGCCAGGTAAGCTTCACACCCTTTTCTCACATACTTATGAGCTAACATCGAAGATATTACTGTCGGCAACCCATTCAGGTCATTAGATTCAATCTGGATAATTTCACCGTTCTAACATCTCAAATCAATGGTCTTTCTTTTGCAATTAACCACAGCATCGTGCAAAGTTAACCAATCCATACCAAAAATTATGTCGAACTCGTCGAAAGGCAACAACATTAGATCAGCTGGGAAGCATAAATCTCAAATCATCAACGGGCAACCTTTACACACTTTGTCAACTAGAACACGCCGACCCAAGAGGTCAGAACAAACTCAGTAGACTCAACAGGCAGAGTCTTACTGGATACTAAAGTTTCACACATATATGAATGAGTCAAACCCGGATCAATCAATGCAATCACAATTGTATCATAAAGAGTGAAAGTACTGATGATAACATCTGGGGAAGAAGCATCTTCTCTAGCACGTATAGCATATGCTCTAGCAGGTGCTCGAGCCTCTGATCGTACTGCAGTGTCCTTTGTTCTTTTCTGACTACCTCCTACATTGCCCGAATGTCTGGGTGGTGTGCCTCGTGCTGACGCGTTGCTCGGTCTTGTATTCTGAGCCATATTTTGCTCGAGTAACATCGGTCACTCTCGAATAAAATGATCTGATGGTCCACATTTAAAGCAGGACCGATCACGGAATCTACAACTCCCAGAATGCCATTTACCACAATGCTTGCATTCTACCCGATTCTGCTGAACATTACCAACACTGGCCATTGAAGTAGCCCGGGAACCCACAGGAGGTCGATCTCGTGTAGACACGTCTGAAGTAGCTTTATGTCAGCCGAAGTCATCTTTGAACTTCTTAGATACTGAATGGAAAGTCTTACTCGATGATCTTTTATGGATGTCTCTAGCTTCCATTTCAGCCTTTCTTTTCTCTTTCCCAAGCTCTTCAGCTTTGCAAGCTCGCTCGACAAGTACCACAAACTCTTTGATATCAAGTATGCCAACTAGCAACTTTATGTCCTCATTCAGTCCATCTTTGAATCTTTTGCACACAATGGCTTCAGTTGATACACACTCTCGGGCATATCGGCTCAATCTGACAAACTTCCGCTCATACTCAGTCACGGTCATGCGACCCTGTTTCAATTCTAGAAATTTTTTTCATTTCTGATCGACGAATCTCTGACTAATATATTTCTTACGAAACTCGATCTGGAAGAAATCCCAAGTCACTTTTTCTTTCGGGACCACCGATACTAGTGTGTTCCACCAGTGATATGCAGTGTCCCGTAGTAAAGATATGGCGCACTTCAAGCATTCGTCTAGAGTACATGACAGCTCATCGAGCACTCGGATATTGTTATCAATCCACATCTCAGCTCGTTCTGCATCATCATCATCATTGGCTTTAAATTCCTCGGCCCCATATTTCCTAATTTTATCAACGGGAGGCCTACTAGATCTCATCGGAGGTGCTGAAGGTACCGGAGTTGGATTATTCGGGGGTAGAGGTTGTTGTATCACCGGGTTAGTCTGAATAAATTAGGTAAACCATTCATTCATCATCTGGTAGAAGGCTTGCTTAGCCTCCCCCTCATGGCTACCTGAGACAGGTCGAGAGTCTACCGGCGCTGACCCACGTGCGCGATCAGGCGCTACACTCTCTACATCATCCGCTACGGCTTGGTCAGGATCCATTTACTATAAAGAACACAATTTGAAATGTCAGAAGTCACCACACTATCGTATATATAATAAAGGCATGTATAGCTAGACTCTCACGCGCTACGGTAGTCCTAGAATCGACTAAATCATAAGCTCTAATACCAATCAAATGTAACACCCCTAACCCGTATCCGTCGCCGAATTAGAGTCACGGGCATTATCAGATAGATCATAATTTTTTATTCAATCAATTTAAATCATATCTAATCAAACTTAAATAATGATATGCATATAAGCAAACAATTACGTATACATTTAAAATACTTATTCCACCAAAACCAAATCATATACGGTACAAGCATTGACAAACATAAGCTGAACATGCAAAATATATTTTGTTAAAATTTTGAAATACTACAAGTATTGTAGGCCTCATTTACAATATCTTTAGTTACTTAGGGAACATTCAAGGAAATAACTCAACCCTATCTATGACCGAAAAACATGATGCAATTATCATCATATACGAACTCACTTTAAGGCCGAATATACCAGCATAAAAGACATTAGCAAATGTCCAATTTACGGGCTCAATACACATCATATGAACACATATTTACTTATTCAAATATACAAGGTTTCATATATGCAAATATATGTACCTAGCTCCTACCAAAGTTCAGAAGGAACCAAATAATCAATCAAATCAATGATTTCATGAATTCATTTACAGACATTTATACTGTAAATGTATAAGATCTTCTCAACTCATGCGTTTTTATCATTTGTAACAAATCATATTATCAAACAATTTAAGTACCTATTTGGCCTATACCTTATTTCAACCAAATAATCATACTAAACTCATATATATATATATATATACCAAATGATTCACATTTGTCAATAGCATGTGTCATTTCGCATTTTGCCAAGAATGAATTTAAGCCCTCATCAAACATAATCGAATACAAAACATAAATATAATAAACACATCACACTTATTTTCTATGACTAATTTTACATTATTAAAACATTATCTTATCCCATAATACCCTTATCTACAAAACCAAATTATACTTATTATATGCGCCTACCCATAGCCGAATGTAAGCTAAATGAATCCATACAATCCTTGCATCATAATAACATAACAATATACACCATTTGATCATTAAAAAGAAACCATATGTCTCCACTTCAAACTAACACAAAATATAAGCCATATTCGTATGGCTATAATACATATAAAGACAAAGTTTCCAACTCAAACATGGACATTATCCAACCTATACATGCCTTTATCCAAAATAAACCGAACCAAAGGAGTACCAACAAGATGATAGTGTAGTTGACTTTGCTGACGATTTCCCGAGCCCGAAGCTTGATCAAATCTATAAAACAGAACATTGAACACCCACAGAGTAAGCTTACTAGCTTAGTAAGTCTCAAGCAATTTATATATATATCATTCAATCATCCAAGCATTTTAAACAATTAATTCATGGCATTGAATAGTCATGACTTAACTTATAAATTTACCATAGCCGAATATACTACCTCACTTAATATATCAACTTTCATTGCTTTACATAAGTACACCATTTACCAAAACTATATAACCACACATTTATGCATCCAATTATACCTATATGAATACCTTTTCACTTTCATGCTTTCACATAACAAATTTCCTCATAGTAAAGCTTATATACAATTTCCATCTACCATATGTATATCACCTTTCTTTCCTCATTTCATTTACTTATCATCACAACATATATATATGCATAACATTTTAAGTATGATGATATATACCTTGTAGCCGAATCAACAAATTTACTTTCAAAGGAGAACTTAAGCTTCCTTGATTTGTTTCATAACTTTATTACTACAAAACCGAAGTTCGGAATTGAAAACTCACCGGTATAGAACTAACTAGGCATTAGCCCGATTCACACGCACCGGCACTAGGCTTTCTAGACTTGAAGTCCGAGATTTTAAACACTAGCATTTAGCCTGCTAGGCAAAAAGCCCGAATTAATTCACTGGCACAAGGCCTGCTAGGCTCGAAGCATGATATAGATCACCGGCACAAGGCCTGCTAGGCTCGAAGCCCGAATATAGATACCGGCACAAGGCCCGCTAGGCTTGAAGCCCGAATATCAACATAATTAACTATTCCATACACATTACTCAATACTAAAATCACCAACATCACATATATTTCATATATCAAAACCGAACATGCTTAATCACATTACATTAAACAAAATAAATTCAATCTTATATTATACTACCACATTCGACAATCTCATATATTTACGCTTAAAATTTTCAAATTTCAACATTTATTGGATTCATAAATAATTCTCTGACATATATTTGCTTAAGGACTTACCTCGACTATCGACGGACAACGTAGACCGGCTATTCGATAACCTTCGCCTTTCTCCGATCCAAATCCGATTTTCTTTGTTCTTTATCTAAACATATTTAAAATAAGCTCATTCAAGTACATTTCATTTCAATTTAATCCAAAAACACCTAAATAGGCAAATTACCATTTTGCCCCTAATATTTCACATTTTTACAATTTAGTCCTATTTGCACAAAACACAAAATACACAAAATTTCATTTCACAACCTAAGGGCCGAATATTCATAGGGACTATACAAGTACATTTCTTTCATTTATTTTGCATTTTAACCCCTCAAAAATTCATTTTTGCAATTTAGCCCAACCTATTCACAATTACCAAAATTTCCAAGATAACATATGTTAATCTAAAACATATCTTTAAAATTAAATCATCAAACATCAATAATCATAGGAATGTGTCAATGGCCAAACATCATTCATGAGTTAATTAACAAAATTTCTGCATGGGTCAGCTAATACTTGAAGCAACGATTTCTAAAACGTAAACATTAACAAAAACCGAGCTAAATTCATACCTAAATCAAGCTTGAACAATGCCGAAAATGTCTAGGCTTTTTCTTTCTTTCTCCCTTGCTAACTTTCGGCTATCCTCCAAAAAGATGAACTATGGCTTTCTTATGTTATTACAAATAACACATATTTCATTATTTTACTAAATTACCAATATAGCCATTATTAAAACATAACCAACTTTTATAATTCAAGGTTAGTTTTGTCCATGTTCAGCCACTTACTAAAAAGTTGACTAATTTCTCTTTTAATGCTTCCAATTAGAAAACCATCTATAATTCGGTCCTAATACATTAAACCATCAAATTTTAACTTTACGCGATTAAGCCCATTTTAATAATTCGGTACTCAAACAATAGAATTTTCATACGAAACTTTCATACATAAAAATTCATATATAATAAACATAGAAAATAATATTTAAATATTTTTTAGACTTAGATTCATGGTCCCGAAACCACTGTTCCGTCTAGGGTCAAATTCGGACTGTTACATATGTGTCCATTAGTCGTCGTCTCGTCAGGATCGCTCAGCTAATTTAGGTGCATTTCAATCACATATGAACGAAATACAGAGTTGATTTTAATTGAAAACATGATCGATTAAGGCACAAACATTAAAAGCATGAATCAAATAAATATTATTTAATCAAAACAATCATCCTAGCTTAAATAAAATTAAGCTAACATTGTTGTAAATAAGAACAAAGAACACATAGCAAGCATCTTTAGATTAAATTGAAGAAAAGAAATATTAAACCCAATTCATAATGGCTATCACCCAAGACTCTGACTGACGAGGCTCCTTCATTCCTTTACTTTGCTCCTTGGCTGATGGCTCTCCAAGGTGGCCGACCAAGGGTTCTTTAAGAGGCTTAATTGCTAAAATCTCTATGAAGAGATGATGCTAGGCGTGGGAATGGAAAAGGCTAAGAGAGTTTGGAGAAAAGAGAGAATGATGAATAAAAAGAATGAATGAGGAATGATTGAGGGATGCTTGAGGGATTAAGAGGGTCTTATTTATAGGTTTGGAGAGGAGCATGGTTTGCTAAAAATAGTAGATGTTAACCTTTTCAAATCTCCTCAAATGGTGACCGGCCCTGCTTAGTGGGTTTTGACTTGATTTTTTTCTTGATTTTTAAGCAATTTTGAATGCCACACAAGTCAAGACTGAGACTCGGTCAATTGTAAATCTTCGGGCAAATCTCTAATTTCTTCAACACTGCAAGGACCTTGTGTAATTAAACCAAAGAAATAGTTTAAATGGACAGCCATGTTTAGCCAAATATTAGGTTGAATTGGTCTCCAGTTTGGACGGTTTTGTAATCTAGCAAAATTATCAGACTTGTCCAGAATAAATCAACAAGTTAGAGGACCAAGGAATAAAATTTATCCAATTTAATTAATTAATTATAACCCAAATTATTAATGAAATATTTTAAAATAAATTATTAAATATAATTTTATATTTTATTATTTATTTTAATCATGCACGGCCCACTTTATGTCTTAAAATATATAATATATTCAAAATAATATAAAATAAGTCATTTATTGTAACATCCCGAATTTGGGCCTAGTAAGCTTAGGCCGATTGGGCCTTGGGTTTAGGAGAGTTTGAAATCTTTAAGAATATGAGAATGGTGTTTTTGCTAATTGGATGTATTAGTTAAGTGAATTTGGAAGGGGTTACAAAGTTTTTATGAAGTCTTGGGTTTAATTGGGCTTTAGGAAAAATTTGGTATTTTAGCACTTTAAGGAGAGATGGTAAGTAGCTTCAAGACATATAGAAATTTATGAGTAAACAGCTAGCATAATTGAGCAATTGGTAGGAAGGTTAAGGTGTCACATGATGGACTTGAAGGGAAGAGGTTGAAATCACTTGGTGTGTAAATTTTGATTATTTTTGCATGCTTTCCTTAAGTGTTGGTCAAAGAGATATTTATGGTAAGGATGGACTTTGTTATTTTTGGATAGTAGACTATTGGAAAAAGGCAAGTTATTAGTTAAGGAATGGAATCAAGATGTTATGGAAGGATAAGGGGACATAAAGCTTGATGTATGGGAGATGTTTTGGAAATATTTTTATGGTTATTTTGACCATGAATGTGGACGCATAGATGGCTAGGGGGGTTGGCCGAGTATTGTATGGGATTAGGGGGAGGATAGTTGGCCAAATTCTTGACATTTTGTGCATCTTTTTCCCTTTTCTCCAAAATCTTTCTCCTTAGCCGAAATTGTCATTTGCATTAGGTGAAAACTTTGTTTTGTTTTGGCTATCATATTTGACCAAATTGGTACTCTTTTTCTTCTTTTTCTCTCAAGCTTTTCTTTCTTTTTGGTACCGAAATATTACTACTTTTGAAGGCATTTTCTTTCATTCTTTTTCTTACTTGACCGAATGTGCACCATTACCAAAAACTTTTTCTTTGTTCAATTTCTTCCATAACCGAAACCCATTTAGTCTCTTTGATCATTTCTCCTTTTCTTTTCTTTTCCATTCTCTTCTAAAGCCGAAAGTTTCACTCCATTGGCACCATTGAAACCGATTGCTTTTAAGCACCAAAAACCTATCATCTTTTTCATTTGAATCTATTTTTCTATTTCATCTTGCCGAATTTTTGGAGTCTAGTGACCATTTGCATATTGGTCTTTACTTTTCGGTAAGAATCTCTTCTAGACTAATTTCTTTACCTCTTTCTTTTTCTAACGATTGAAAAGCGAACTCTAATTCCTTATGTTATCTTTGGCCGAAACTTGAAGGAAAGTTCGGGATTTCTTTGTAGCCAACGTTTAGGGGGAATCATTCGGGATTTGAATAATCCAAGGTAAGGAGATAATGATATTCGGCCAAAGGCCATATCTTTTTAATGATAATCGATTTCTCACATATTGATATGTAGGTACTGTCGACGTTGTAGGCAAGAGTCGAAAATCTTAAATATACTAATAGATTAATAGTATTATTGATAAAAATGTGTTTATAAAGAAATATAAATGATTATGGCTTCGGGTACCATTCAATGGTACAGTGAATTCAGGTACGTTATCCCTTAGCACTTTGTATAAACATTTAATATGAGACATATCCGATTTTTTTGTTATGACTTTGAGGTAATGTACAAGGCATGATATCTACATCGTTAATAATGCTATAAGCATAAATATGAAATGTATATGATTCCATTTGATATTGGGGGTATATGGCATGATATTGAAATAATATGTTATTGCATGGGCATATGGGTAATATTGAAAGGGGAAGTGTTTCGGTGGTTTAGCACATTATCCGGTGACTTCGGTCACGATATTATGAATCCGGTGACTTCGGTCACGATTATTTGGTGGCTATGCCACTATTATAAGGGCAATGTGCAAGTTGACTGCAGCAACTGCCTTCGATGGTGTGTAGCGGATGGAGGGTCGATTTAGTAATTCCCAAGGTGTGATTGGCAGGTATGGGTGGTGTGTAGCGGATGGATATCTAGGTTGGGCTCGGGATTGCATTTTATTTTATATGTACATGTGATTATCTGATTTGCTATATTATGGGCTTATGGCTAAATGTAATTTAAATGGGCTTTATTGCTATGATCGATTGGGCCTTTAGTGTAATGTTACACATTGAGTCTGTTGACTCACCCCTCGTGGGATATCTTTTCAGGTGATTCGTAAATTCGCGGATGAGGAGCAGGATGAACTCGATGAGGGCATGCAATAAAATTTGGTTTTATATGAACTTCAAATTGGGTACTTTATTTTAGTTTAAATTTGGTTTTTCACCTTTATTTGGATTTGTAATTAGGCCTCTTTAATTATGTGTTTGAATTATTTAAAAGCTTTGGACTTGTTTTAAATGTGACTAATAAACTACATGGCTAAATTAATAAATTGAGCACAAAGTTTTCTAAACTACAAAACGAGATGGTTTTCAAAACTTTACCATCGGGTAATGTATATCATTTGATATTATTTAACAACTTAAATGTTTTCGATAACTCATGTTATTTTCCAAAACTCAAGTTCCCAAATTTCAATTAGAAACAGTTTTCAAACTATTCGCTTTGGTTTCTTCTAAATTATAAAAGGTATTTTAATCTATGGATTTACAACTAAGTTTTTACGGAATTTCAAAGTAAATTATTAGTTTTTAACTTATTATACACTTGTTTTCTACAAACATAGAACAACAAAGAGTTTTTTACTAAAATTTAATCGTTAACTCGATTTTCTTTGAAACGTTTTCCTTCGTGGCATGCCAAATTCGGTCATGGCGTATTGACCGGGCTTGTGGTGTTACAAATTGGTATCAGAGCCAAGTTTAAAAGCTCGGCTGTGGGCTCGAGGTCTAAAATGTTTTAAAATATGGTTTTAAATGTTTTTGGTTGAGATTATATGGTTTGAAAAGCATGGCACCGAGTCTCCGGCACCGATCCGCTCAGGTAAGTATCTCAAACTGTTGATTTTGATAATATGATGATGATGGTATGACTGTATAGTAGTAGAAACTACTTTAGAGACACAAAACTATAGATTGGATGTACTCGCGAAACAATCTCTTATTAAAATTATTCATAAAACTGTGTTTTAAAGAAAGTGGAATAATGATTAATGCATAAAACTTTTAAGTCTGTTAAGTCGCGACGATAGACATGATTTTTTTGAGACTGTTCATAGAAAGTATGTTAGTTTTAATATTATCAGAGTGCGCAGCAAGAGCGTAGTGTGGTGAGTGAGGATGCACGACTGTTAGTTAGTTGGAAATTTTGAGGACGAAATTTCTTTAAGGAGGGTAGAATTGTAACATCCCGAATTTGGGCCTAGTAAGCTTAGGCCGATTGGGCCTTGGGTTTAGGAGAGTTTGAAATCTTTAAGAATATGAGAATGGTGTTTTTGCTAATTGGATATATTAGTTAAGTGAATTTGGAAGGGGTTATGAAGTTTTTATGAAGTCTTGGGTTTAATTGGGCTTTAGGAAAAATTTGGTATTTTAGCACTTTAAGGAGAGATGGTAAGTAGCTTCAAGACATATAGAAATTTATGAGTAAATAGCTAGCATAATTGAGCAATTGGTAGGAAGGTTAAGGTGTCACATGATGGACTTGAAGGGAAGAGGTTGAAATCACTTGGTGTGCAAATTTTGATTATTTTTGCATGCTTTCCTTAAGTGTTGGTCAAAGAGATATTTATGGTAAGGATGGACTTTGTTATTTTTGGATAGTAGACTATTGGAAAAACGCAAGTTATTAGTTAAGGAATGGAATCAAGATGTTATGGAAGGATAAGGGGGCATAAAGCTTGATGTATGGGAGATGTTTTGGAAATATTTTTATGGTTATTTTGACCATGAATGTGGACGCATAGATGGCTAGGGGGTTGGCCGAGTATTGTATTGGATTAGGGGGAGGATAGTTGGCCAAATTCTTGACATTTTGTGCATCTTTTTCCCTTTTCTCCAAAATCTTTCTCCTTAGCCGAAATTTCATTTGCATTAGGTGAAAACTTTGTTTTGTTTTGGCTATCATATTTGACCAAATTGGTACTCTTTTTCTTCTTTTTCTCTCAAGCTTTTCTTTCTTTTTGGTACCAAAATATTACTACTTTTGAAGGCATTTTCTTTCATTCTTTTTCTTACTTGACCGAATGTGCACCATTACCAAAAACTTTTTCTTTGTTCAATTTCTTCCATAACCGAAACCCATTTAGTCTCTTTGATCATTTCTCCTTTTCTTTTCTTTTCCATTCTCTTCTAAAGCCAAAAGTTTCACTCCATTGACACCATTGAAACCGATTGCTTTTAAGCACCAAAAACCTATCATCTTTTTCATTTGAATCTATTTTCTATTTCATCTTGCCGAATTTTTAGAGTCTAGTGACCATTTGCATATTGGTCTTTACTTTTCGGTAAGAATCTCTTCTAGACTAATTTCTTTACCTCTTTCTTTTTCTAACGATTGAAAAGCGAACTCTAATTCCTTATGTTATCTTTGGCTGAAACTTGAAGGAAAGTTCGGGGTTTCTTTGTAGCCAACGTTTAGGGGGAATCATTCGGGATTTGAATAATCCAGGGTAAGGAGATAATGATATTCGGCCAAAGGCCATATCTTTTTAGTGATAATCGATTTCTCACATAGTGATATGTAGGTACTATCGATGCTGTAGGCAAGAGTCGGAAATCTTAAGTATTCTATCGCTCTCCGTGTTTACAAGGTGTGTAGCTTACACTAAAATTCTAATAGATTAATAGTATTATTGATAAAAATGTGTTTATAAAGAAATATAAATGATTATGGCTTCGGGTACCATTCAATGGTACAGTGAATTCAGGTACGTTATCCCTTAGCACTTTGTATAAACATTTAATATGAGACATATCCGATTTTTTTGTTATGACTTCGGGGTAATGTACAAGGCATGATATCTACATCGTTAATAATGCTATAAGCATAAATATGAAATGTGTATGATTCCATTTGATATTGGGGGTATATGGCAAGATATTGAAATAATATGTTATTGCATGGGCATATGGGTAATATTGAAAGGCGAAGTGTTTCGGTGGTTTACCACATTATCCGGTGACTTCGGTCACGATATTATGAATCCGGTGACTTCGGTCACGATTATTTGGTGGCTATGCCACGATTATAAGGGCAATGTGCAAGTTGACTGCAACAACTGCCTTCGATGGTGTGTAGCAGATGGAGGGTCGATTTAGTAATCCCCACGGTGTGATTGGCAGGTACGGGTGGTGTGTAGCGGATGGATATCTAGGTTGGGCTCGGGATTGCATTTTATTTTATATGTACATGTGATTATCTGATTTGCTATATTATGGGCTTATGGCTAAATGTAATTTAAATGGGCTTTATTGCTATGATCAATTGGGCCTTTAGTGTAATGTTACACATTGAGTCTGTTGACTCACCCCTCGTGGGATATCTTTTCAGGTGATTCGTAAATTCGCGGATGAGGAGCAGGATGAACTCGATGAGGGCATGCAATAAAATTTTGGTTTTATATGAACTTCGAATTGGGTACTTTATTTTAGTTTAAATTTGGTTTTTCACCTTTATTTGGATTTGTAATTAGGCCTCTTTAATTATGTGTTTGAATTATTTAAAAGCTTTGGACTTGTTTTAAATGTGACTAATAAACTACATGGCTAAATTAATAAATTGAGAACAAAGTTTTCTAAACTACAAAACGAGATGGTTTTCAAAACTTTACCATCGGGTAATGTATATCATTTGATATTATTTAACAACTTAAATGTTTTCGATAACTCATGTTATTTTCCAAAACTCAAGTTCCCAAATTTCAATTAGAAACAGTTTTCAAACTATTCGCTTTGGTTTCTTTTAAATTATAAAAGGTATTTTAATCTATGGATTTACAACTAAGTTTTTACGGAATTTCAAAGTAAATTATTAGTTTTTAACTTATTATACACTTGTTTTCTACAAACATAGAACAACAAAGAGTTTTTCACTAAAATTTAATCGTTAACTCGATTTTCTTCGAAACGTTTTCCTTCGTGGCATGCCAAATTCGGTCATGGCGTATTGACCGGGCTTGGGGTGTTACATTTATTGCATGAAAACTATATAATAAAGCATAAAATCACATTTTAATAATTTTTATTTCCTAATTTCATATTTTCATATATTTCATTAATTTATTAAACAATTACTAAGTTTTAACAATGGATTTAAGTAAAAAGGTGATAATTACATAGGAAAAATCTTATATATTTTTCCGTTTACACACCCCCAAACTTAAATCATTGCTTGTCCCAAGTAATGTTTATGCACAGCAAAAGGTCTTGCTAACGAAAAATTGCTAATTGTGTAAGCAGCATCAATCTTTGTCCCATAATCATGCATTAATAACTTCATGCTTATCAATCTTCTTTATTAACAAGTAATTCATATGCAAACATTCCTTATGATTATACTAAGCAGCAAAATATGCCAACATGAATCATAGTTAGCATGTTTGTCACAGTCATAGATAACATTCTTCATTCAACATAATTTCCTATCAATCAAGCAAACAATCACAAGGTTTATTTATGATCTTCATATGTTGAACTGAGGACTTCCTCTCCACTAATGTAGGTGACATAATCATCAAATCAATAGGTCTTTTATAAGGTTGTAATGGGGCTCGGTTAAAGGTAGGGATTTTAAGAGATGGGACATTTCGATTTTAAAAAATCTTAACCTTTAACTTTGTCTTGGTTTTCCCGTAATACAACCTTTTTCTTTAAGTGAACCTTTGGAACACCTCCAAACTTATTTTGAACTCAAGCTCATACATTTTTCCTTTTTTTGGAGACTGAGCAAACTTTTCTTCGCTTTTTTTTTTTTAAGCATTAGCACATACAACTTTATGAAAATTTCCTCAAATGTTGATTCCCAAGACAACTTTAGTTAAGATAGGTGCACAAAATTAGGAAAACTTTAAAAAGATGGTAATTGGCTTATAATGTAGGTTCACTACAAACATCAGGCCTTTAAGCTCAAAATTACAGTTTCAAGGGTCTAATATCATAGGGTTGGCTTGAAAAGGCTCAAACGGTCCAAAGAAATAGAGCCTATATCATTTTAAATTTTTATGTCCCCTAGGATTTCGCCTCAACTCAAGAAAGTTACTAAGTCAATTCTAAAGATATAAACTGTCATGCATGTCTAATCTTAAAAGAAACTAAGTTTTCATGGCAAACATTACTAAGGCTAAGATCAAACAAGCATTCCATTCTTCATGATTACATACTTTCACTTAGATAAAATCATCATTCATACATGCATACAAACTATCACAGTAACAAAAAATATCTCTAAACATTCATTTATTAAAACATACCTATGAAAGAAATGATTGAAAAATACTTGAAAATTTTAAAAGTTTGAGCAATTTATTTACCTTACCCCCCTTTAAAAAGAAGCAATGTTCTCATTACAAGAACAAAGTAATGAATGAAAACTGAACACTAGGTAAGGTTGTAAAGAAAGAGAGGTGAGTCATTAAGACTGCTTAAATACCAAGTCTTCCCTAATAACTCAATCCTAGACATGTTTATTCCCATTACCATATCACTTAGTCTTATTCTTTCTAAAGAAGTGTTAAGTTTGTTCATGCTTGCTATGTTTTATTCTATAAAAATTAAATCCTAATTACGAAAGAAATAAATTCCTAAAGACCTAAACATAATTAAATAATAAGTCAAGAATCCCCCATTTTATTTTTCTGCCTCATTCCCCTTGTCTTCTTCAGCTCCATCTCTGCTTTTATAGTCAGTATCTTCCGTCCATGGCTCAAAGATAGCATTTGGGAACTCAGGAACAAAAGTATTAGAGATATTCTTAAAGTATTTCGAATTGAGTCATCTCTAATTTTTGCATGTCTCCAGTAAGTTTGTTGTTGATTGTGCATGAACTTGCACATAGCCATCAAAGTTGACAACTCCGATTTCCTTGAAGTACTTGTAGAAGTTGGCATGGGAGTTGTATATTCAGGTTCAACACTTAGCTTGACTGGTTCTTCTTCTGGCTCAACCCTTAGTTCAGGGTTTTCAGATTCTTCAACTGGTTTAGGACTGCTTGGCTCCTTATCAGATTCTTCCTCTTCAGTGTCTGTAACTGAATTAGCTTCAGTCTCAGTTCCATCTGTTGACTCCTCGGTATCTGGCTTACTTGGCTCTTCTTGCTCGCCTTGATTCAGCTTATACACCCTTTCTACTAACCTTTCAAGATCACAATTTGTAATGCACCCTTGAACATATTGCCACTTCAGATTTGCTTGTGTTTTAACACGGGCCCTTAAGCAAAGTGAAGTGATTAATGATGGGAAATAAGCACTTCCTGCCTTCTTTTTAGCACAATCGTGAATCTCCTTGAGGATAATTTTCCCAACATTAATGGACTTTTCTGTCAAAATTGCATATAACAAAGCATCCATTCCATCGAGATGGTGGAACTATGTGAGATAGGCATAAAACTGTAGCGAACGAAATAAAACCATTCCTTTGCTACTGGTTTTAAGTATTTCCTTTGACAAGAATGGCTTCCATACTTTCTTATTATCCATTGGGATCCCAAATTTGTCACAACATCAAGCACTTGTTGAAGAAAATCCCAATTGATATTGTTCATCATATGGTAGTACTCATCTTCTTCAGCATCAAGTAAATTAAAAAAATCATTGATGGACTTAGAAGTAAGAGGTACATTTTTCTTTCGAACGTTGACTTCAGTAGCATCTTGCGTAGTCAAACTAGCATAGAATTCTAGAACTAATTCATCATCGGGAAGTGAACGAACGTCACAAAATCGTTCGCACTTGAGAGCATTAATTTTCTTTCTAATCGGCATAGGAACAACCATCAAATCATTACCCCTCAAGTTAAAACCTTTTTCTGGCATCATAGGTTAATGCTTGAAGATTGAATCAAATCTCTCTTTTACTTCTTCATCGATTAAAATCGGGTTTTCAGGAGTTGTCTTTGGAGATCTGGTTCTTTTGCAAGACAAGGTATCTTTTCCCAAAAAATTGGCAAAGTTTCTGCACAAGAGAGAAAACAGAAATCGGCAAAGTGGGTAGAACCTGCTACGACAAAAATCTTGCGATGGCAAGGATGGTGCAACGGCGACGACGACATGTGACAGCAATAGCAGGGTGCGGCAGCGACAACAGTGTGCGACAACAATAGCGGTGCTTCAGCAATATCTTTACGGTGGCAATAGGGAATTTTGAAAAAAAGGGAAGAGAACTAGGGTTTCTTTAGGGATTTGAGGTTTACAGCACAAAAGGGAGATTTAAGAATTTTTAGGGTGTAAGCAAATTACTTTGAGGGATATGAAAATTAGTAGAATGGAGAGGGGTTTATATAGGGAAATATTAGGGCAACATATAGCAAAAATTTAGCTACATTAGGGTTACTTGGGCAGCAAGCAATGGGTGTGACGGCAAGGCATGGATTTTTATCTCCTTTTTTGCTGTCTTGGGCCTTAAACTCAGACTGTATTTTACTAAAAAAATGATTAGTACTTGGGCCAACTTTGACCCCTTTATTAACATAAAAATTTAAAATTTAAACAGAACAAATGAAACTTAAAAATTTTAAATCTTAATTAGAAAATTTCTTCTTAACAAATTACATTAAATTAATTCCCAGGAAAGTTCGGAGGGATCACAGCGGTCCTGCTTAAGTTCCAATATCCTTAGACAGAATTAATTAAATGTAATAATTTAAGAAAATACGTTCTAATTATTTATTTATTTACAAAACGAGTTCATGAAAAATTAAGGGTCTGTTAATTTGAACGAGGATTCAACTCGCTCAACTTCACTATCCCGGTAGTGTTTGACATGTCGACCATTAACTTTAAATGTACCTCTGTAATTATTGTATAGTTTGATAGCTCCTTAAGGATAAACTCGGTAGATTGTATAGGGTCTTTTCCATCAGGATTTAAGCTTCCTAGGAAATAACTTCAACCTTGAATTAAACAAAAAAACCTTCTGACCTTCTTTAAACTCGCGAGGTTGTATATGACTATCATGCCATCTCTTTGATCTTTATTTATACATTTTGGCATTCTCATAGGAAAAAAATGTAACAGCCCAAACCCGGCCCAACCATCACGACCGGATCTGGCATGTCACCAGGAAAGAATTCTATAAAATATCGTGAATTTCAGGAAAAATTCCAAGTAATTTTTAAAAACCCCTAGTTTAGTGGTTTAGTTGGGGACCCGTTATTCATTTAAGGAAAAATTTTAGTTAACCAAAACCTTGTTTTTGGGTGATATTTGAAAACACTTGTTATTGCATTCAGTTAAGCTAGGGGTATGTTGTAAAAATCCGTCTATAAAATTGTTAATTAAGTTATCAGAAAAATTTCGTTTTCATTTTGGTGATTAAAACATCTTAACAACTATCTTAGGTTTAAGCGTCTAAAACTTAAAGTTGAAAGTTCAAATCAAATTAATAGTGGCCTTATTACAACATAGAAACCCAAAAACAATGTCAAAGATAAATAAAGTTCTATATTTACTTTTAATGAAAGAAAACCATGCGTGGCCACCTTGAGCCCATTCCGGCCCAATCTACTGAACTAAGAATCACCTGCAAATGTTTAAACAAACAGAGTGAGTCATACGACTCAGTGTGCAATTTACAGTACCATCGTTGGGTCAGGCCCATTCACTTTCCATCTTGGCCCTAGCCCCTTTTCATAATCACATTGGCCGAAGCCTATTTGAAATCAAATTGGGCCTAAGCCCCACAGCACAGAATAACAGGTTTCATATGCAACATGATGCAAAACCCAAATCAACCTAAATTTCCATCCGCTACACACCACCCGATCCTGCCAATCACACCAGTGGGGATTTCTACAATCGACCCTCCATCCGCTACACACCATCGATGGCAGTCATGCTGCAGTTAGCTACTCATCATGAAATATGTGGCATAGCCATCGTAGTAATATGACAACATCACCGTCATATGTGGCAGAGCCACCTTTAATAATGTGACAACGTGACCATAATATGTGGCAAAGCCACCTTTAACACTACCCCATTCATAATTATCATATCCTCATGCCCATGCAACATGCAATCATAATGGTATGAATGCAACATATAACAACATACATCAAACATTTAAGGCATATGAATATTCATGCTAATGACCATATTTACAGGGCATACTCTGAGAAAGAACATACCTGGTGTCACGATTTTTACCCTCTATGGGTATCACCATAGCTATTATTATATTTTCGGCTTTTCAAACATCACATATATACATAATAATAACATACATGAAGGTGTGGAAATTACACACCTGTAAACACGAAGAACTATACTATCAATCCTTTCACTCGCGGGGATCACAGCGATCTGCTTATCCCTCTCCGAAGCTAACCCACAACCCGGTGGAATGTCTTGAACGGCTAACACCACACATTTTTTGAACTTAGGGGTAGAGACTACGTGTCCAACCCCCTCCTTTGCTTGGCTGGGATTTGATTCCATGAAAATGATCTTGGTCAGAAGACCGGGTTAAGGCATTGAAGCAGAGAAAATAAGGATATACGCTCAGAATGGAAAGATTTCTTACCTAGATCGACAGAATCCGAAGGCTATTACGCTTGGATTAGGAGATCGATTAAGTACCTTGATCTTCCACAACCGATTGTTCCCCAAAGACTTCTCAAATGCTAGCCAGATGCAGAAAGAATATGTCGTCGAGGCCCCTCCTAAATTCGGCCAAGGTACCCATAGAACAAGATTAATGCCTTCGGTTTAACAACCAAAGAGAAAAAGAGAGAGAACCAAAAGGGGAGTAGAACACTTACCACAATTAAGAAGAAACCGATTGAGACGGTTAGGGAATAGAGTGGCAGCAATCTTCTGAGATAAGAACGAATGAAGGAGATGAACACACAAGAGGGGCTCGGCTAATAGGAACAATAAGAACAAAGGAAGAAAAACAAATTTCGGCTTGGAAAGGGACAAATGAAAGATATGAGAGACAAGTAGGTGTTTTGGCTTTGAATAGATGTGAAAGAAAACAAAAGGTGAATCACCAAGGTGTAGATTGAAGATTCGGCTATGAAGAAACAATTGAGAGGAAAAAGATGAAATGGAGAAAGTGGTAGAAGGGTTCGGCTAAGGGATTATCAAAAGCAAAGAACGTTTGAACAAAAGAATAAGAGAATGGTTTCGGCTTTAGATGGTGAAGAATGTACTCACGTTACCAAAAATGCAAAAGAGAGGGAGAAGATGGTTTCAGTTTTTAACTGAATGAAGAATGAACAACAATAGCCTTAGGAGTTTCGGCCAACAAAGAAAAGAACCAAAGGTTGCAAAAATGAAAAATGCCAAATGCCAAAAAGAAAAACTCCCAACACCAAATTGCTAAACAATTCAAAAATTTCGGCACCTACACTCACCAAAATCGAATGCCACCACCTTCTTGACCGAATTGCCCCCCAACACAACCAAAAATTCGGTCACTCCTCTTCACATCCTTACATTCACTCTTGATCACCCATTTGAATCAGTTTGAATAATTCAAACTCCCCCTTTCTCTCTCGGCCACCCATTCAAAACATTTGACCCATTCAACACCCACTCTTCAAGGTCCCTAGCCGACTCCATCACCACTCCTCCTGACGCCAAAAAGAATTCCCAAAATGAAAACTGTGTGACTCGAACCTGCCCCTTCACTGCTCCCTGTGGTGTCACTCACCTGCCTATTAAGTGGCACCTCTTTGCCACTTTACTATAACACTTCTTATGTCAACAACCACAAGCAATAAGATTTAACACCTGCCCCAACTAGCTCTCCTCTAGAGTGCCCAAAACTTGAAATTTTACCAAGTCTTCAGTATAACTCCGAGCCTTCCCAGGGCCCCCAAACACACTCAAACAATAGGCAAAGCAAACCAACACACAAAAGCATAATAAACGCAAAGCCCTAAATTCCCGGATGTTAAAGTTCTACCCCCTTAAAGAAATTTCAGCCTCGAAATTACCTGATCAAAAGAGATGAGGGTGTTGCTGACGCATAACATCCCCTGGCTCCCATGTGGCCTCCTCTGAACCGTGGTTCCGCCACAAAAATTTGACCAAAGGGACTGATTTCCTTCTCAGTTCCTTAACTTCCCGATCCAAGATCTGCAGTGGTTCCTCTTCAAAAGACAGGTCTGGTCTTACTTCAGTCTCCTCTACCGGCACAGTGTGAGATGAATCAGAATGATAGTGCCTCAACATCAAGAAATGGAACACATCATGTATCTGCTTTAATTCTGCAGGTAACTCAAGCTGATACTCCACTGGTCCCATATGTTTCAATACCCGATAAGGCCCGATGAACCTGGGAATTAGCTTGCCCTTCCGTCCAAACCTCAGTACCTTCTTCCACGGTGAAACTTTCAAGAAAACTTGATCACCCACTGCAAATTCTATATCCTTACGCTTCAGATCAGCATAGGATTTCTGCCTGTCAGACGCTTCCTTTAATCGAGTTCGAATCAATTTAACTTTCTCCTCTGCTTCTAAAATCAAATCCAGACCCAACATCTGACGCTCCCCCAATTCTGTCCAGCAAGTAGGAGCACGACACTTCCGTTCATAGAACGCTTCATAGGGCACCATCTGAATAGTAGAATGATAGCTGTTGTTGCATGCGAATTCTGCCAACGGTAGAAACTCTTCCCAACTACCCCTGAAGTCTATGACACAACTTCTCAGCATATCTTCCAAGATTTGAAGTACCCTCTCCGACTGACCATCAGACTATGGATAAAAATCTGTACTGAATTCTAGCCTTGTACCCAATGCCTGATGCAGTGCTTTCCAGAACCGCGACGTAGACCTAGGGTCTCTATCTGATATGATCGACACCGGTACCTGATCGATGTAAAATCAGACTTTTAAATATTTATAAAAGAATGATCAAACCTGGAGACTAACTCTGACAACAATATTAAGGCAAGTGTACCTATCGAACAGTAGTATAGCTTAGGCAACACCAGATATCAAACACAAAGGAACTAAAAGTACTAATACTAACCTTCTTCGTATTATTTAGCCTTAAAATTAGAGTGAAGTTGCTTTTGAAGAAAACTAAACTAAGGACACAAAAACAAAAAGACGAATAGGAAAATAACTTTGAAGAAACACCCAATTGATTGCGATTATACCCTCAGGAAGAATCAACCTAGACTTTATTTTATTAATTAACCTTTAAATTATATGATTGCTTTTACTTAGCTTGATCCGTGAGACTCCCTAACCTATGTTAAACCCTCTCTCGAAGCGAATAACGTCTAATCCTAGGTTAATTAGTGGAACTCTCGTTCACTTATAATAACCCCCTAGGAAAGTAGTATATCGATCAATGGACTCCCTGTAACACCCCAAACCCGGTCCGAACACCACGACCGAATCTGGTATGTTACGGGGAAAACGGGTTTGAAAATTTCGAATTTGTACTAAATAGAATTGATAAAACTTTGTTTCGTTTGAGAAACGGTGGTTTAATTTTGTTACTAAAACATTTAGACTTAGTAAAAATTTGCGTTCAAGTTTGAAAACCATTGATTTTCATATGCTTATAAAATCAATCATGATACCCGATGGTATAGTTTAAAAACACTTTGCGTTATAATTTGAAATCATTATCTTTCCAAGTTTTAGTAAACTTCATACCAACTTATTTATTAAGGCATATTAAAATCAAACTTAAAACATAATATCAAAAGCGAAATTAAAAGGCTTTTTTTTTTTACAAATCTCAAATAAACCCAACCGAAAGTAAATTACTAAAGTACCCAAAACATAACATCTGAGTAAAACTTTTATTCCACATGGCATGAGCACCCCGAGTCCATCCCGGCTCCATGTCCGCGTCTACGAGTCACCTGAAATGTCAAAGGAGAGGGTGAGTCGAGTGACTCGATGTGTGTAAATCCCGCCCCCGATAAAACAACAACATGCTAACACACATCATACATAGCAACATAATTAATGCAACCCGATCCTAACCATCCATACACCTTTTCTACCCCGTGTGGTACCAAACCACCGGTGACGTATAGTCACAATATGTTACCAAAACACCGGTGTCCCAAAGACACATTATCTATCAATGTGGTCCCAAACCACTGGTGTCCCAAAGACACAATTGTGCTACCAAAGCACCGTGACCAAAGTCACAAATCCAAAGATGGGGCCAACCCATCGTGTGTTACCAAAACACTAGCGAGACGATCCCATATCTCAAGTGGGGCCAACCCACGGTGGTCAAACCACGGGGACAAGTCGCAATGAGGTGCCAAACCTCTGGTGTCCCAAAGACACAATGTGCTACCAAAGCACTTTGGTGACCGTAGTCACAAATGCGGTGATGGGGCCAACCCATCGTGTGTTACCAAAACACTGGCGCTCAATCCCGTATAATCATCTCATGGGGCCAACCCATCGTGGTACCGAGCCACTGGGACGAGACGAGAGGTACCAAACCTCTGGAGGTGCCAAACCTCTGGTGACCCAAAGTCACAAAGTGTGCTACCAAAGCAACGGTGCTCGTCGGCACAAAAAATATCACCGCTCCCTCCTCTCATATCACCCATCAACATACCATACTCATGTAATCATGCATCTCATGCAAGTCATGCATATTATGCCAACATACCAAGCATTATCTCTCATAGCATACATACAAAACATAGGTCATGATATTCTACTTCATTAATAGTACTCATAATAGAAACAGACTTACCCGAATCGTCCACATACCCCATTTGGGTATTCCTTTGTCCATCATAATCGTTATAATTTTAACAGCATATCGGTTTATTAATAATCTTACTAAGTATCGGTGTGTTAGTTTACACACCGATAATCTGAGCCTAGAAATCCTCGACCCAAAGCGATCTAAGTCCTCGATTGCTAACTCCTACAATCGGCCAAACATTGTGGGGTTAGGCACTTACAACATTCGACCATCAACCATCAACCAAAGAATCAACATTACCCATTACCTTATACTAGCGAATGGTTTGATTTCCAACCAAACCCCGAACCAATAGTGGTTCTCTTTGACAATCGGCCTTCACCTCAAAATAGAATCATTAATCACTAATTAACTTGACTCAATGAAATAAAGGAATCAACTAATAGTATTAACCCTTACCAAAACTTACCCTCTTGGCTAATCGTAAAACGAAGGCTCCACTTGATTGTATCCAAAATCCAAATGACCTATAACAAAGAGATTAATACCCTTCCAAAAATAACCATATTCGGCTTTTAAGCAAACCAACATCAACAGAGTGTAAGGGAGAAGGGAGATGACCATTCGGCCAATCACTTACCCAACACTCTATATTCGGCCAAGGCTTGTGCCAAAAGAAGAATAAAAGATTCGGTCAAGGTGATTTATACCAATCACGATTTTCTCATCGAGTTGAAGAGGAGAGTAAACAAAGTGCAACATGAATAGTGCTTTGATATTCGGCCAAGTAACAAAATAGAACAAGGAGATAAAAAAGTACTTCGATCTCAAGAAAAGAAAAGATGAATGGTATTTGAGAGAATGGGGTTTCTGGCTCACAAGGTTTCAAAAAACAAGAAAGGAAAGTTGAGAAGAGGAGAGGCTAGTTTCTACTCAACACCCAATGAACAAAAGAACAAAAATGAAAGGGGCATTCGGCATACACAAATGAAAGAGGAGAGAGATATGGTTGAGAGCTTTCGGTTTGCAAAAGAGAAGAAAAGACAAAAGAACACTCTTGAAAATTCGGCTACTAAGAAGGTTGAGAGAAACAAAGACAATTCGGCAAGGCTATAGGGATTTTTGATCTTTCTGGTTCAACAAAAATAAATGAAGAAAACAAAAGAACTCACTTGTGTTTCTGGTTGACAAAAGACAAGAAGGAAAACCTCTTCTTTGAAACCAAAATGACCGAATATGCACCAAGCTCCAAGGGAATTTCGGCACAACACCTCCCCACTTCCCAAAACCGCCACCCTCTCCCCAACTCCCCAATATTCTACTAAATCCCCAAATTCACTCAACTCCACACATTCAAATTGGTTGAACTAGTCAACCTCCTAAAATCACTCCCCACCTATCATTCGAATGTGAAGACCAAGTCAATGGCGAGTTTGAACCGCCACAAACTCCTTCCTCCATGCCACAAAAAGAGTGCCAAAAAGTGGCCACTCACAGGCTCGAACACAAGGCCTCCACCTTGCTTTAGGCGTTACCCACTCCAAGCCTTAGTGGCGCCTTCATTGCCACTCCACCAACTTGTTTCTTGTGCTAACAAACACCCAAAATAAATTTAAAAGCCCCACTTCCTCCTCACTCCTAATACCTTAGCTCAAAAACTAAAATTTTCTACCTACTCAGGGCTTACTTCTAGCCTACAATTAAACCCCGATACAACACAAACAACAACGCAAAGATACCAAACACATGCAAAACATGCAACAACAAAAATAGCCCCTAACCCGGGATATTACGGTTCTACCCCTTTAAGAATAATTTCGCCTCGAAATTACAGTCAAAAGAGTTGCGGTATTGTGCTGTCTCATCGTATCCTCGGGTTCCCACGTGGCTTCTTCCACGCCATGATTCCGCCAAAGAACCTTAACCAAAGGCACGGACTTTCTACGCAGGACCTTGACATCTCGATCTAGAATCGCGACCGGTTCTTCCTCTATGGTCATATCCGGGTTCACCTCGATCTCTTCTATCGCTACTACATGTGATGGATCTCGAACGATACCGCCAAGCATCAAACGTGAAAAACATCGTGAATCGCTAAGCTCACCGCAACTCAAGCGATACGCCATCGGGTCCAACACGTCTCAAAACCTTATACGCCCCAATAAACCTCGGACTTAGCTTGCCTTTTCTCGCCAAACCTCAAAGACCTTCTTCCAAGGTGAGACCTTTAAGAAAACACGATCTCCCACAAATAACTCTATATCTCTTCGCTTAAGATCGGCATAAGACTTTTTGCCGGTCCGAGCTTCCTTCAAACGAGATCAATCAACTTAACCTTGTCTTCTCGTCTCAAGAACCAACTCGGGTCCCAACAACCGACGTTCACCTAACTCGCCCAACATGTAGGTGAGCGACACTTCCTACCATGGTGCGCTCATATGGTGCCATTTTGATGCTTGCTTGGTAGCCGTTGTTATAAGCGAACTCGGCTAACGGTAAAACTCTTCCCAACCGCCTCAAGTCCGAACACAACCTCTCGGCATGTCTTCTAAGATCCGAATGACCCTTTACTGATCGCCGTCGCCGATCAGCGGTGAAAAGTCGTCTTTGAAATCCAAGCGCGCACTCCGAGCTCCGATGCAACGCTCTCCAACCTCGACGTAAACTCGGGATCCCTATTCGAGATTATCGAAATCAAACGCCGTGTAGCCTTACTATCTCTCGACACATAAGCTTCGCCAATCTCTCAAGTGAATAGTCCACTCTCACGGAATGAAATGGGCCGACTTAGTCGACGGTCCACGATAACCCAAATCAACCTTTCTTGCTTGGCGTAAGCGGTAAACCACCGACGAAATCCATAGTTATCCTTTCCCACTTCCATCGAGGAATTTTCACAGTGAAAAACAAACCCGACGGCAATCGATGTTCACCTTGACTCTGACGACAAGTCGACACTTCCCAACAAACTCTGTCACCTCTTTCTTCAAGCCAGCCACCAAAATCGCTCTCTAAGATCCCTATACATTTTGCTACCTCCGATGCATAGCATAAGGATCATGCATGCGCCTGAATAATCCTCTGCCTCACCAACATCTTTAGGCATACAAGCCTTCCCTTGAAAACACAGAAACTCATCACTAGACAAGTCAGAACCCTCCAAACCACCATTCTCACTTGTAACCTTCGCGCACTCGTAACCTCATCCTCCAATCTGCTTTCTTTGATCTCGCTCAACTCAAGTAGGCTTAACTCGCAGCTCGGCGAATACTCCGTCTGTCATACAAACTTAAATGGGCAAACATCGCTCTTAGGTCCGAAACAACCCTACGGCTCAACGCGTCTGCCACCACGTTAGCCTTGCCCGGATGATATTCAATCGAACAGTCGTAGTCCTTGAGCAACTCAACCCATCTACGCTGCCTCAAATTCAGATCCTTCTGAGTCAATAGGTACTTCAAACTCTTATGATCTGTGTAGACGATTGACTTCTGCCCGTATAAGTAGTGCCTCCAGATTTTTAGAGCGAAGACTACAAATTGCCGGCTCTAAGTCGTATGCGTCGGATAGTTGACCTCGTGTGGCCTCAAACCGCCGAAGCAAGATAAGCCACAACCTTACCCTCCTGCATCAGCACACAACCCAAGCCCGTGTGTGATGCATCGCAGTACACTGTGAATTCCTTACCAGCCTCAGGTTGAATTAACACAGGAGCCTCTGTCAAGATCTTCTTCAACTTATCAAAACTCTCCTGCTGTTTCTCAGTCCAAACGAACGGAGCTCCCTTCCTTAACAGCTTAGTCATCGGTGCTGCAATTAACGAGAAACCCTCAACGAATCTTCGGTAGTATCTGCCAAACCGAAACTCCGAATCTCAGCGACTGACTTAGGAGGCTTCCAATCCAAAACTGCCTCAACCTTCCGAGAATCCACTCTAATCCCCTCAGCTGATACTACATGACCCAAAAACGTCACTTCACTAAGCCAGAACTCGCACTTACTGAACTTAGCGTAGAGTTGCTTCTCCCTCAAAATCTGCAACACCACTCTTAAGTGTGCATCATGCTCCTCTTGTGACCTTGAATATACCAAGATATCGTCAATAAAAACCACGACGAAATGGTCCAGATCTCACTTTGAAACACCCTATTCATCATATCCATAAAAGCCGCGGAGCGTTAGTCAACCCGAACGGCATTACCAGGAATTCGTAGTGCCCGTACCGAGTCCGAAACGCTGTCTTATGGATATCCGCTTCCTTAACTTTCAACTGATGGTACCCAGACCTCAAATCGATCTTTGAAAACACCGATGCACCTTTCAGCTGATCAAACAAGTCATCTATCCGTGGTAGCGGATATTTGTTTTTAATCGTCGCCTTATTCGGTTGGCGGTAATCGATACACATCCGCATCGCATCGCCCTTCTTCTTGGCGAATAATACCGGCGCTCCCCACGGCGAAACACTTGGCCTAATGAAGCCTCGATCCAACAGCTCCTGAATCTGAGCCTTAAGCTCCACCAATTCCTTTGGTGCCATCCTATATGGAGCAATAGACACTGGCGCAGACCCTGGTAGCAGATCTATCCCAAACTCTACCTCACGATCCGGTGGCAAACCCTAAGCTCCTCCGAAACACATCAACAAATTCCTTAACCGTGCGAACCTTCTCAACAATGAGATTCTTTAGCCTCCAAGGCATACACATGAACCACATACGCTTTCACGACCTTCTTCCCGACCATCTTTACGACTTTTAATGCCGACACCACATTGGATAAGTAATCTCTCCTATTACCTATCATAATCACTTCATCTCCTTATCCGTCGATAGAACCATGCGCTTGGCACGTAATCCACCTTAGCCTGGTACTTAACCAACCAGTCCATTCCAGGATCGGTCGAACTCCCCAAACGGCGGTTCCATCGGATCAAGAAGAAAAATGACCCCTTGGAGTTCTAGGGGTACATCCTTATACAACTTATCTACCACTACTGAGTGACCTAGAGGGCTAAATACGATCATTTGTCTAGAAGCGGTTTACGAGTCTAAGTCCATGGTCTCAACTATACTACTAGCAACATACGAATCGCGTGGAACCCAAATCAATTAAAGCGGATAGGAGAACCAAAAATCAAAAACGTCTGCGGTGATTACGTCCGGTGCGTCGCCCTCTCGCGGCGCCTAGTTTGCATACACCGCACCGGTGCCGCGTGCCTCGTAACTACCCGCACCTCTGCCGGTGCTCCACGCGACCTCGACCAAATCCATTACCACCTGCCCATTACCACGGCCCTCCGTGGTGGCGGTCCATTACCTCGAATCGACACGCCTTGACTCTCGGGATCAATCCGCCATCCCACGCGGGCGGTCCCTAATGCGATGATCCGAGAGAACCACACTCAAGCAACCTTTTCCACCACCCAACAACCACCCCAATGAGATTTCCCACATCGACACATGCGGCGGTCCCCGCCTAGCGAAGAACAAACCTAGCAGATCGATTCTCGCCACTCGGGTCTAGCCCTCTTCTTCCAGGTTACTGGGCGATCCGAAGACCCAAAGCTCCTCTTAAGCCTACTTCTGTCCATGCTCTGTCTTACCGACTCCTTAACCCCCTCGGCTACCTTAGCCTTCTCAACTAAGACAGCAAACTCGCGCTCCTGCTGTGGAGCAATCAGCAACCTCAACTCGTCTCGCAGACCATCCTCGAAACGAACACACCTCTCATGCTCAGTGGCTACAATGCCTCTGGCATACCTACTCAGCTTCAAGAACTCAGCCTCGTACTCAGCAACAGATTTACTCCCCTGAACAAGCCTCAGAAATGCCTTTCGCTGGGAGTCGATGTAACTAGCCCCGATGTATTTCTTTTGATATGCAGCTCTGAAATAATCCCATGTCAGATCCTCAGCTGCCACACTGTCCCGAACGGTGAGCCACCACTGATATGACTCATCTCGGAGAAGCGATACGATGCCCTTAAGCTTCTCCTCAGCAGAAAGGTCCAGATCATCCATGATCCGCTCAGTTGCCTCCAGCCAATATTCAGCAGTGCTAGGAGCAACACCCGATACACCTCGGAAAAATTCGGCCCCGTTAGCCCGGAGTCTCTCAGGAACAGATTTCCTAACTCCTGCACCACCACCTACGCCAGCTACTCTTTCCAACACCCGCAGCATCGCCTGTGACACTGCATCGTCTCCAGTCTGATCTTGGAACTCACCACCTCCAACCGGTGGCGAATCCCAAGCATCTCATTTTCTGACCCTTGACCAGATCCTACGGGTTCAGAAACTGTCATCCTACCTCGGCCTCGACCACGAGTATTACGGCCACGTCCACCTCGAGTACTCATGACTAAACGATCTACGTTTCTGATTAAGAAGATTTTTATGCATTAGTATCGTTCCACTTTCTTAACCGCAAAGAAATTTTATGGATAGAGTTTAATCAGGGGTTCTTTCGAGCAACCAAGGTTTCAATCTTCTATCCTATTCACCCAAAAGAGATTATACATTCATTCCTTAACCCTTTCCATACCTATTCACTCTTCGGACATTGCTGCCCATTCTAGCCCAAGGGTATTTTCGTCATTTTCCCTACAGGGTATTTTCATAATAAAAGATATTTTAAACTTTCGTAAAACCGGTCAATTTGAAATTCCAAAAATTTGAGAGTGTTCTTTGAAAATTTTGTAAAATACTTCGTTTTGGAAACCAGGGGTATTTTAGTAATTCTCACAAACTGAGGGCGTTTTCGTAAATTTCCAAAATCAAAATTTTCGATTGATATTTTGTAAAACAGAGTGTTTGAATTTCGTAACATCATTGAAATTTTGGGCAAAATCTTTGGGTTGCTATTTTATAAACCGAGGGCATTTTAGTAAATTTACCCCTAAGGGCATTTTTGTAATTTTCCATAAATCAGGTTTTTCAAGAAAATTGTTGTAAATGTGACATTTTCGATTTTGAAAGAGTTTACTGCAAAAAGTTTGAAAACATTAGAGTTGTTGTTGTATTTTCGAAAACATGGCTAATTCCCTTTTCGGGTTTTAGTCGTTAGGTTAAGTCTATGATCGAGCCTTCTTGGTCGTGGTGAACTCGGCCTCGCACTGTGGGATACTGCGAAGAGGAGGTGAGTCACGAGGATCGCTTAAATACCAAGCTCTTCCTTCCTCTCTCCTAGACATGCGTCTGAGGAGTTACCACACCCTAGCCCCGTGGCTGAGTCATAGATTGGTTTAGTGCTTTAAGTCTTATGCTTTAGTTCAAGTGTTTGAGTGATCTAATCCTAGAGTTCAAGTCCTATAAATCTAACTACGTTCCATAACACCTACCCTTCTACAAATAATAATTCACAGAAGAGTTTAGAATTACTTACCTGGGCGAACTGGTGCCGGAGACTCGGTGCTATGCCTTGTAAACCATGTATTCAATCCCAAAACACTTAAAACGAACTTTTGAAAACAACTTGGGCCTCAAGCCCACAGCCGAGCTTTTGAACTTAGCTCTGATACCACAATTGTAACACCCCAAACCCGGTCCGAACACCACGACCGAATCTGGTATGTTACGGGGAAAACGGGTTTGAAAATTTCGAATTTGTACTAAATAGAATTGATAAAACTTTGTTTCGTTTGAGAAACGGTGGTTTAATTTTGTTACTAAAACATTTAGACTTAGTAAAAATTTGCGTTCAAGTTTGAAAACCATTGATTTTCATATGCTTATAAAATCGATCATGATACCCGATGGTATAGTTTAAAAACACTTTGCGTTATAATTTGAAATCATTATCTTTCCAAGTTTTAGTAAACTTCATACCAACTTATTTATTAAGGCATATTAAAATCAAACTTAAAACATAATATCAAAAGGCAGAATTTAAAGGCTTTTTTTTTTACAAATCCTGAAATAAACCCAACTGAAAGTAAATTACTAAAGTACCCAAAACATAACATCTGAGTAAAACTTTTATTCCACATGGCATGAGCACCCCGAGTCCATCCCGGCTCCATGTCCGCGTCTACGAGTCACCTGAAATGTCAAAGGAGAGGGTGAGTCGAGTGACTCAGTGTGTAAATCCCGCTCCCGATAAAACAACATGCTAACACACATCATACATAGCAACATAATTAATGCAACCCGATCCTAACCATCCATACACCTTTTCTACCCCGTGTGGTACCAAACCACTGGTGACGTATAGTCACAATGTGTTACCAAAACACTGGTGTCCCAAAGACACATTATCTATCAATGTGGTCCCAAACCACTGGTGTCCCAAAGACACAATTGTGCTACCAAAGCACTGGTGACCGAAGTCACAAATCCAAAGATGGGGCCAACCCATCGTGTGTTACCAAAACACTAGCAGACGATCCCATATCTCAAGTGGGGCCAACCCACGGTGGTCAAACCACAGGGACAAGTCGCAATGAGGTGCCAAACCTCTGGTGTCCCAAAGACACAATGTGCTACCAAAGCACTGGTGACCGTAGTCACAAATCTGGTGATGGGGCCAACCCATCGTGTGTTACCAAAACACTGGCGTCAATCCCGTATAATCATCTGTGGGGCCAACCCACTGTGGTACTGAGCCACTGGGACGAGACGCTGAGGTACCAAACCTCTGGAGGTGCCAAACCTCTGGTGACCCAAAGTCACAAAGTGTGCTACCAAAGCACTGGTGCTCGTCAGCACAAAATATCACTGCTCCCTCCTCTCATATCACCCATCAACATACCATACTCATGTAATCATGCATCTCATGCAAGTCATGCATATTATGCCAACATACCAAGCATTATCTCTCATAGCATACATACAAAACATAGGTCATGATATTCTACTTCATTAATAGTACTCATAATAGAACAGACTTACCCGAATCGTCCACATACCCCATTTGGGTATTCCCTTGTCCATCATACTGTTATAATTTTAACAGGCATATCGGTTTATTAATAATCTTACTAAGTATCAGTGTGTTAGTTTACACACCTGATAATACGAGCCTAGAAATCCTGACCCAAAGCGATCTAAGTCCCTCGATTGCTAACTCCTACAATCGGCCAAACATTAGGGGTTAGGCACTTACAACATTCGGCCATCAACCATCAACCAAAGAATCAACATTACCCATTACCTTATACTAGCGAATGGTTTGATTTCCAACCAAACCCCGAACCAATAGTGGTTCTCTTTGACAATCGGCCTTCACCTCAAAATAGAATCATTAATCACTAATTAACTTGACTCAATGAAATAAAGGAATCAACTAATAGTATTAACCCTTACCAAAACTTACCCCTCTTGGCTAATCAGAAAACGAAGGCTCCACTTGATTGTATCCAAAATCCAAATGACCTATAACAAAGAGATTAATACCCTTCCAAAAATAACCATATTCGGCCCTTAAGCAAACCAACATCAACAGAGTGTAAGGGAGAAGGGAGATGACCATTCGGCCAATCACTTACCCAACACTCTATATTCGGCCAAGGCTTGTGCCAAAAGAAGAATAAAAGATTCGGTCAAGGTGATTTATACCAATCACGATTTTCGGTCAGAGTTGAAGAGGAGAGTAAACAAAGTGCAACAGAATAGTGCTGATATTCGGCCAAGTAACAAAATAGAACAAGGAGATAAAAAAGTACTTCTGATCTGAAGAAAAAGAAAAGATGAATGGTATTTGAGAGAATGGGGTTTCGGCTCACAAGGTTTCAAAAAACAAGAAAGGAAAGTTGAGAAGAGGAGAGGCTAGTTTCGGCTCAACACCCAATGAACAAAAGAACAAAAATGAAAGGGGCATTCGGCATACACAAATGAAAGAGGGAGAGATATGGTTGAGAGCTTTCGGTTTGCAAAAGAGAAGAAAAGACAAAAGAACACTCTTGAAAATTCGGCTACTAAGAAGGTTGAGAGAAACAAAGACAATTCGGCAAGGCTATAGGGATTTTTGATCTTTCGGTTCAACAAAAATAAATGAAGAAAACAAAAGAACTCACTTGTGTTTCGGTTGACAAAAGACAAGAAGGAAAACCTCTTCTTTGAAACCAAAATGACCGAATATGCACCAAGCTCCAAGGGAATTTCGGCACAACACCTCCCCACTTCCCAAAACCGGCCACCCTCTCCCCCAACTCCCCAATATTCGGCCAAATCCCCAAATTCACTCAACTCCACACATTCAAATTGGTTGAACTAGTCAACCTCCTAAAATCACTCCCCACCTATCATTCGAATGTGAAGACCAAGTCAATGGCAGAGTTTGAACTGCCACAAACTCCTTCCTCCATGCCGTCAAAAAGAGTGCCAAAAAGTGGCCACTCCGCAGCTCGAACACAAGGCCTCCACCTTGCTTTAGGCGTTACCCACTCCAAGCCTTAGTGGCGCCTTCATTGCCACTCCACCAACTTGTTTCTTGTGCTAACAAACACCCAAAATAAATTTAAAAGCCCCACTTCCTCACTCCTAATACCTTAGCTCAAAACTAAAATTTTCTACCTACTCAGGCTTACTTCTAGCCTACAATTAAACCCCGATACAACACAAACAACAACGCAGCATACCAAACACATGCAAAACATGTAACAACAAAAAATAGCCCCTAACCCGGGATATTACACTCCCATATTAGGTTTCACCCTAATCCGGCAAAATCTCATAACCCTATCTCTAGGCGCCCGATCAAATCCGCTTAATTATGTTAGATCTACTCTTAGACAGGGTCTATTCCTCCTCTACCTAAGCATATTAGATTTGAATTAAACAACATAATTAAGAACAAACCAAGTAATTTATCATATAACTTAAAAATTAAATAAAAAGATCCATCTAGGTTTCATCCCCTTCAGGTATCTAAAGGGTTAGTTCATAACTAAACAAGAAAACATCTCAAGAGAAAAGATAAAACAAAACATAAGAAAATCTTAGAACTCCCTGAATGAATTGAAGGAGAATTCTGCCATCTTGAGTATAATTTCGGCTTCTTGGGATGGATCAACTGGCTATCTTCACGTTATTCCCTAACTCTGACCTTCTCGGCTTGGCTCCTTGGCTTAGCTTTGACACCGGTTTCGGCTTCTTCTGAACTCCCCTTCAAGTTGCCCCTTTGGGTGTTTATATAGACTTTGAGATGCCTTACTTGGCCCCAAAGTATCCTAATTTAAGTGGAATTCCTAATAGGGTGTTTGAATAGGCTTTGGAATGTGTTTCTTTGCCTCCAAGTATCCTTTCCCGAATGAAATTACTTCCTCCAGCGATAGAGACACAGCCATGGCACATGCCCGTGTGGATCGTGGCCAGGCCGTGTTCGGACTTCTTTAATGAGGCACGGCCGTGTAAATTGGGAGAAAGTCGTGTTCTAGATGATTAGCGTGGCACGGCCATGTGGTCTTAGGCCCAGGTCGTGTCGATTTCATGATATGGCCCATTTACACTGTTTTGGGCTCGTTTCTCGTTCTTTTTATCCTCGGGTGCTTTCCTGGGTATAAGACATGAAAAGAAAGAATTAAGAGCACCTTTTTATATGAAACAGAGGATAATTCATCCAAAAGCATGCTAAATGTGGGCCTAAAATATGTTACTTTTACGGTTTATCAAATACCCCTACACTTAAGCTTTTGCTTGTCCTCAAGCAAAATTCTCAACGTACAATTAAAACGATCTTTCCATAATTCATAATTTCTATCAACAATGTCTCATCATAATTCAGAGATAATTTATACATGGATAATTCAACTCAAGAGTCCTAAAGATTCAAACAATCAAAGTCATACATTTGTAGTACGAAAATATAGGTGTTTCCCTTCATCTAAATAATTACCTTTGGTTCAAAATCGACAAGGATTGATATCCTCACAAAAGATTCACTCAAATCACTCAAAGTGTTTAAGGTTCAGAATTAAGCACTCAATAGTCAAACATGAAAAGTTAATTCCATAGGCTTGCCTGAAAATCAAATCTCCACCACTGTAAAATGAGATGACAAATAGATCAAAAGGTCTTTAACAGGGTTGTAACGGGGCTAGGGTTAAAAGTGTGGATAAAGGCTGAATTAGAGGGTTAGAATCGAGATTGTCTTGACAAGTTACCTATCTAGAAAAATAACTAATCTTAAATAATTACATCAATTGAGAAATAATAATACAAATAATACGAGCTTTTTCTTTAAGAATTTTGAATTTTAATGTGTATGCTCACCTAATCACAAATTAAAAATGAATATACTTCGGGGTTTTTTTTTTTTAGAACAAACTACTTGTTACAATAATAAGAAGGAATTTTAACAACTGAAATACAGAACATAGTTAGGCAACTGCTCAAAATCAAATCTCAACAAAAAGGGTAGTTAAAAGAAATGGTGATAACAAATACAAAGGGTTTTTTTGGTTAAAATTAGTAGGTGAGTCAATAAAAAGGGTTGTTAGGCTTCAATGGGGTTCACTAGGGGTTAATTATGAAGGTAGGCTTTTTAGTGGAGTGAGTAGGTTAAATCCTAGGTGCCTTTATCATCCCTGTATATCAAATCATAACTGTGGTCTTGACATGTATAATTAAGAAGGCAAGTTCTAGAATAACAGTTCAATGTTGACATACTCATAATCAATAAAGTGAGCATGAAAAAGAATATATGCTCGATAAGGCTCAAAATCTCACAAGAATTAGGGGAGTTTTGACATCATCCTTGTAAATTTCAAATTTCAAGATAACATTCAAATTCCGGTTGACAACCTAAAATTTTAATTTTTTAGAAAATTTAGACTTATCATGCTTGATTCCCTAGTATTCTTCAAATTTAATTATCAATGCACAATTATCAATGAGTTAATCTAAAACATATCAATAGAAATCATAAATCAAAGAAAATTTCATTCAAATCGTAATATGAGAAACTTACTTTAAGATCAAGGCAGAATTCAAGGATTTTCAGATAATACTATAATTAACCCCCCCCCACACACTTAAGATGTACATTGCCCTCAATGTACAAAGATGGATAATATCAAAATAAACATAAAACCATAAGACAGGGAGAGAAGTGAAACTTCCAGAATTTTGGATGAAGTCAATGAAAAGAAACGGATAGGATTGGAGGTGAACGAGGGGAAGCGTCTCGAACTGTTTGAAATTGAATCCTCAAAGCAGCCAGTCTGATTTTATTGTATCCTAAGCTAAATCTAAATATCATAAAGAATAAGAAGAAGAAAATAAAATAAAATAAAGTAAAAAAATGAAATTAAAATAAAATAAAAACAAAAATAAATAATGGAAAATGAAAGACAATTAGAAAAGGGAGAATGATGTTTAAATAGAGATGTAGCCTGTGTTTTGGAATTTTGAGTTTTTGGGTGCGTTCAGGTGAGGTAGCCACATCCATGTTATAGCTAACACGCCCGTGCTCGACAAATCAGTAATTTTGCTTGGGTAGGTAGCACGGGCGTGTTTAGCCCGTGGTATGCAAGTCGGTGAGGTTACACGGTCATGGGGCACGGGCGTGTGTACCCCGTGTTCGACAAGTCAGTAACTTCGCACGGGTAGTTAGCACGGGCGTGGCCTAGTATTGCAACCCGTGTTGGGAAAAGAAATTCTTCTCTGGTTATGCACGGCTACTGGCACGCCCATGGTTCATCCCCTGGCTTCCACACGACCACGGGCACGCCCATGTGTAAGGCCGTGTGTCCTAGAAATCTACTCTTTGGTTAGTTTATGGTTAGGTGCTTAAAAGGAAAAATAAAAGGAAAAGAATAAAAAATAAAAAAATGTAAAAATAAGGTTAGTGCTCGGGTTGCCTCCCGAGAAGCGCTCGTTTATAGTCTTAAGCTAGACTTTACCTTTCATTCGTATGGTCATGGTGGTTTGAGAAGGTGAAAATCCTTTCTCATGCGATCACTTCGGTTATGGATATATAGTTTAAGTCGAGTAATGTTTACCTCAAAAGTGTTGAATTTAGGATTGTTTACCTTGACTTTGCCGTATAGGAAGACATTAGGTACCTCAAAAGTGATTTCTTCATTTGCCTTGAGGTCTTAATTGGTGATTCGAGGGTCTTCCTTATTCAACAATACCTGATCCCCTATTTTGAAGTGATTTGTTGTTCCTATCAGCTCGTTTGGGGTCTCCTTCGATTTCACTTCGTGCAGTTCCTATTCCTCTTTGATTTGTGTTTCCTCCTCTTTTAGTTTGTCAACCCTAAGGCTTTGTTCCTTAGGTATTTCTTCTTTGTCGGCACTAGGTCTAAGCTCTAGCTCAGCTAAGTGATTTCGTGATGCTTCCTGTAAAGAAGGTTGAACCAAATGAATATCAATAGAATTAATGTTTGAACCTTTATTACTCGATGTCCTAGCTGAGTCAAGAGCTTGAAGAGTGATTGTTTTGTCGTCTTCACGAAGTTTGAGTTCACCGAATTCTTCCTCTGTGTGTTCTTTCTTTATTGCATCGGGATATGGCACACGAGGTTGGTATTCTTTATTTATTGGGTTTGGTAAATCATGGCTTACCTCAATCTTACCTTTATTTACCACAGTTTCTTGCCTTGGGTCAGATTGCACTAACAATTCACTGTTATGAGCTTGTACATCTTGGGGCCCATAATTCGACTCAGATTTGTAGCCTTGTGGTGTTTCCTGTGGTGAAAGTTGAACAATTTGATTATCAACTAAATTTACTTTCTCACCTTCATCACTTGATGTCCTGGCCGAGTCAAACGCTTGTAGACTGATTGATTCATCACCTACACAAAGTATGAGCTCACCTATGGCAACGTCAATTTTAGTCTTGGCAGTTGCTAGAAAAGGTCTTCCTAAAATTAAGGGGATTGAATTATCCTCATCCATGTCTAAAACAATGAAGTCTACTGGGAAAACAAATTTATCGATTTTTACGAGAACATCTTCAATAATGCCCCTAGGGATTCTAACAGTTTTATCCGATAATTGAATACTCATCTTAGTTTGTTTTGGTTTCCCTAGACCTAGTTGTTTAAACAACGTATAAGGCATAACATTTATGCTTGCCACTAAATCAGCTAACGCATTATCAATATTTAAACTACCAATTAAACATGGAATTGTAAAACTCCCTGGATCTTTTTGCTTCTGTGGAAGTTTATTTTGTAACATCGCTGAGCATGTTGCGTTTAATTCCACGTGGTGCTCTTCATCTATTTTGCATTTGTTGGTCAAGAGTTGTCTTAAAAATTTCCTCACGTCTGGCATCTGGAAAAGAGCTTCAAGAAGAGGCAAGTTAATATGTAATTTCTTTAAAAGTTTAAGAAACTTACCGAACTACTCCTCTGAATCGTCTTTTTGTAATGCTGCGGGATAAGGTATGCGAGGTTTGTACTCCTTGACTACCGGTTTTGACTTTTCTTGTACCACCTCTGTTGTTTCTTCGTCTACCTTACCTTCTGGAGTTGGGTTAGGTGTATCTATTTCCTTGCTATCCTGAAGTGTGATAGCTTGAATTTGCTCCTTAGGATTAATTTCGGTGTTACTAGGTAAGCGTCCTTGCGGTCGTTTTGACATTGACTTTACAAGTTGTTCAACGGCTTTGCTTACTTCCTTGACTGACTTAGCAAGTTCTTTCATTCGGTTTTCATTGCTTTTGATTGTTCTGTCAGCTTCTTGGTTACGTTCCTCGATCGTTAGCTTCTTGTCCTGTGGATAAGGCTGATTTCGGAAGTTTTGCCTTTGATTTCCTTGATTGCCTTGTCCTCCCCACGAAAGATTTGGGTGGTTCCTCCAACCTGGATTGTAAGTGTTACTATAAGGATTATTATTAGATCGGAAATTATTACCTATAGAGTTCATCTGTTCATCTTCTACTCCTGGTTGGTAGGGTGGGTACTCAGGATTCGCCACAGTTCCACTAGTGTCGCACTGCATGACTAGATGTATCTGTGAAGAACACAAACTATCAAGCTTTTTATTCATCATCTCTAGCTGTGTTGATAGCATGGTCATGGTGTCGACGTTGAAAACTCCTGCCGATTTTGTCGGTTTGGTCCTCGAAGCTTGCCATTGATAATTGTTTAATGACATTTCCTCAATGAACTCATAGGCTACTTCAGGAGTTTTATTGTTCAATGTTCCACTGGCGGCTAAATCTATCAATTGTCTCGTTGAGGGGTTTACTCCATTGTAGAAGGTTTGGACTTGTAGCCATAGAGGTAAACAATGGTGTGGGCACCTCCTCAAGAGATCTTTGAACCTCTCCCATGCGTCGTAAAGTGTCTCTAAATCCATCTACACAAAGGAAGAGATGTCATTACGTAGTTTAGCCGTTTTGGCTGGTGGAAAATATTTCATCGAAAATTTTTCGGTCATTTGATCCCATGTAATGATTGACCCTTACTGTAATGAGTTTAACCACTGTTTGGCTTTATTCCTTAATGAAAAAGGGAATAACTAAAGACGGATGGCAGCATCAGAAACGCCATTTATTTTGAAGGTATCACAGAACTCTAAAAAGTTAGCTATATGCATGTTTGGGTCTTCGTCCTGCAAACCATCAAATTGAACAAACTATTGAATCATTTGTATTGTGTTAGGCTTTAATTCAAAATTGTTAGCGCTTATAGCGAGCCTAACAATACTCGAATCTTCGCTCTCGTTAAATGCGGTTTAGCATAATCAAACATTGTACGTGGAGCATTTTGATCTCCCACAACGCGTAGTGGTGGGTTGTTTTCGTCCATCCCTTCAGTAGGATTGGATCTGTTTTCCTCCTCTCTTTCTGTGTAATCTAGCGCTCACTTGGTTTCCCTGCGATTCCTATGAGCGATTGCTTCGATACCGCTATCGTATACCAAAGGTCCTCTCGAATTCCTTCTAGTCATAAACTAGGGGTACCTAGAAAAGAGAAAGGAATAAAAAAATTAGAAAAATTAGAAAAATTAAAATTTAACCTAAAAAACAAAAGAAATAAATTGCAAATAAAATAATGGCTAAAGTAATAAAAATAGAGCTTTCTTAATATTTTAGTTCCCTAACAATGGCATAAAAAAACTTGATCGATGTAAAATCAGAGTTTTAAATATTTATAAAAGAATGATCAAACCTGGAGACTAACTCTGACAATGATATTAAGGCAAGTGTACCTATCGAACAGTAGTATAGCTTAGGCAAGATCAGATATCAAACCCAAAGGAACTAAAAGTACTAATACTAACCTTCTTCTTATTATTTAGCCTTAAAATTAGAGTGAAGTTGCTTTTGACGAAAACTAAACTAAGGACACAAAGACAAAAAGACGAATAGGAAAATAACTTTGAAGAAACACTCAATTGATTGCGACGATACCCTCAGGAAGAATCCACCTAGACTTCACTTTATTAATTAAACTTTAAATTATATGATTTCTTTTACTTAGCTTGATCCGTGAGACTCCCTAAGCTATGTTAAACCCTCTTTCGAAGCGAATAACGTCTAATCCTAGGTTAATTAGTGAAACCCTCGTTCGCTTATAATAACCCCCTAGGAAAGCAGTAAATCGATCAATGGACTCCCATATTAGGTTTCACCCTAATCCTGTAAAATCTCGTAACCCTATCTCTAGGCGCCCAATCAACTCCGCTTAATTATGTTAGATCTACTCTTAGGCAGGGTCTATTCCTCCTCCACCTAAGCACATTAGATTTGAATAAAACAACATAATTAAGAACAAACCAAGTAATTTATCATATAACTTAAAAATCAAATAAAACGATCCATGTAGATTTTATCGCCTTCAGGTATCTGAAGGGTTTAGTTCATAACTAAACAAGAAATCATCTCAAGAGAAAAGATAAAACAAAACATAAGAAAATCCTAGAACTCCCTGAAGGAATTGAAGGAGAATTCCGCCGTCTTGAGTATAATTCCAGCTTCTTAGGATGGATCAACTGGCTATCTTCACGTTATTCCCTAATTCTGACCTTCTCGGCTTGGCTCCTTGGCCTAGCTTTGACGTCGGTTTCAGCTTCTGCCAAACACCCTTTCAAGTTGCCCCCTTAGGTGTTTATATAGACTTTGAGATGCCTTACTTGGCCCCCTAAGTATCCTAATTTAAGTGGAATTCCTAATAGGGTGTTTAAATAGGCTTTGGAATGTGTTTCTTTGCCTTCAAGTATCCTTTCCCCAATGAAATTGCTTCTTCCAGTGACAGGGACACGGCCATGGTACACGCCTGTGTGGATCGTGGCCAGGCCGTGCTCGGACTTCTTTAATGAGGCACGGCCGTGTATATCAAGAGAAGGCCATGTTCTAGATGATTGGTGTGGCACGACCGTGTGGTCTTGGGCCCAGGCTGTGTCGATTTTGTGATATGGCCCATTTACTCCGTTTTAGGCCCGTTTCTCGTTCTTTTTATCCTCGGGTGCTTTCCTGGGTATAAGACATGAAAAGAAAGGATTAAGAGCACCTTTTTATATGAAACAGAGTATAATTCATCCAAAAGCATGCTAAATGTGGGCCTAAAATATGTTACTTTTACGGTTTATTAGTACCCCATGCAACCTCACAATCCCTGCCACGTACAGCTTAGCCAGCTTCTACAAAGAATAGTCAACACGAACAGGTATTAAATGAGCGGATTCTGTCAATCGATCTACAATCACCCATACTGAATCTTTCTTAATAGGCGTAAGAGGTAGCCCACTAACAAAGTCCATCGTGATCCTCTCCCACTTCCACTGTGGAATCTTCACCGGCTGTAATAACCCCGAAGGCAACTGATGCTCTGCTTTCACCTGCTGGCACGTTAAACACTTTCCCACAAACTCGGAATTTCCCGCTTCAATCCAGTCCACCAAAACTGTTCACACAGATCCCGATATATCTTATTTCCTCCAGGATGCATAGCGTAAGGGCTACTATGTGCCTCCTGAAGAATCCTCTGCCTCAACTCAACATCCTTTGGCACGCAGACCCTTTTTCGAAAACACAAAACCCCATCACTGTTTAAACTATAATCCTCTACTCCGCCATTCTGCGCCTGCAGAATTCGGGCACTCAAGACTTCATCCAATAACTGCTTCTCTTTAATCTGACCTACCCATGACGGCTTCACTTGGAGTTCAGCTAGCACACTACCATCATCATACAAGCTGAGATAGGCAAACATCGCCCTCAAGTCTGATATCACTTTCTGACTTAACGCATCCGCCACCACGTTAGCTTTTCCCGGATGATACTCGATCGAGCAGTCGTAATCCTTTAATAGCTCAATTCACCTCCGTTGTCTTAAATTCAACTCCTTCTGAGTAAGGAGATATTTCAGGCTCTTATGGTCGGTGTAGATGACGGACTTCTCCCCATACAGGTAGTGTCTCCAGATCTTTAAAGCGAACACCACCGCAGCCAACTGCAGATCATGCGTGGGATAGTTCATCTCATACAGTCTTAACTGCCGAGACACATACGCAACTACCTTCCCATCTTGTATTAACACACACCCTAACCTCATGTGTGAAGCATCACAATAGACAACAAACTCTTTCCCGCTTCAGGCTGAATCAAAACTGGAGCCTCTGTTAAGGTCTTTTTCAGCTTCTCAAAACTTTCCTGCTGCTTGTCAGTCCAAACAAATGATACCCCTTTCCTCAACAACTTAGTTAATGGTGCCGCAATTAAGGAGAAACCTTCAACAAACCTCCTGTAGTATCCAGCTAACCAAAGAAAACTTCGAATCTCTGCCACTGACTTAGGCGGTTTCCAATCTAACACAGCTTCAATCTTCCGGGGATCAACCCTAATCCCCTCAGCAGATACAACATGACCCAAAAAAGTAACTTCTTTCAACTAAAATTCACACTTACTGAATTTGGCGTATAGCTGCTTCTCCCTCAAAATCTGCAGAACCACTTGAAGATGCGACTCGTGCTCTTCTTCCGTCTTGGAGTATACCAGGATGTCATCTATGAACACCGCCACAAACCGATCCAGATGGGGTTGGAATACCCGGTTCATCATATCCATAAACACAGCTGGTGCATTCGTTAATCCAAACGGCATCACTAAAAACTCATAGTGACCATAGCAGGTTCGAAACACCATCTTATGAATATCCGCTTACTTGACCTTGAGCTGATGATATCCTGACCTCAAATCTATCTTTGAAAAGACTGAAGCCCCTTTGAGCTAATCAAACAGATCGTCAATCCTCGGCAGTAGGTACTTGTTCTTAATCGTCAACTTATTCAACTGACGGTAGTCAATGCACATACGCATCGATCTGTTCTTCTTCTTCACAAATAGTATCGACATTCCCCACAGAGATACACTTGGTTGAATAAAACCACGATCCAACAGCTCCTAGATCTGGGCTTTTAGTTCCATTAACTCCTTTGGCGCCATCCTATAAGGGGCGATAGACACTGGAGTCGTACCCTGAAGTAGCTCAATTCCAAACTCCACTTCACGATCCGGGGGCAACCCCGGAAGCTCCTTAGGAAAGACATCCACGAACTCCTTTACTGTTCTAACCTCATTAACAGTCACTTCCTTAGCATCCAAAGCACTGATCCAAGCTAGGAATGCCTTAGGCCCTAACGCGGAAACCAATCAAACCAACTTAACCGCCATTAACGCGGAAACCACGTTAGACAAATAATTTATTCTTTCCCCTATCACAACCACCTTTTCACCCTCTAGGGTACTCAACACCATTTGCTTAGTCATGCAATCCAACTTAGCACGAGTTTAACCAACCAATCCATACCTAAGATGAGATCAAACTCCCCGAATGGTAATTCCATCAAGTCAGCCAGAAACAAAACTCCTTGAATTTCTAAAGGCACATTTTTAAATAGTTTGTTCACTACCATAGATTGTCCTAAAGGGCTAACCACAGTCATCTCTCTAGCAACTATTTCAGATTCTATACTTAAAGTCCCAGATACAGTGCTAGCAATATAGGAGTGAGTCGATCCAATATCAATTAAAGCAAGAAATGGCTTATTAGCTATAAGAAACGTACCAGTTATGACGTCCGGTGCGTCGCCATCCTCTCGCCGCTGTGCTGCATAGACTAAACCTGGCTATCTTGCATCTATATTACCGACACCCCTTCTGGGTGCTCCACAACCCCGATCGAATCCATTTCCTCCTCTAGCTGGGCCACGACCCCTCGGTGGTTGCTGACCACCTCTCCTGAACTGATCAAAGCCCTGTCCAGCTGGCCGCACCTGCTCCATTTGTGGACAATCTCTAACCATATGATCCTTAGATCCACACTTAAAACATTCCCCAGTTCTTTTCCGACATACCTCCGGATGCATCTTTCCACACTGAGCACATGAACGAAACTGACCCATCGCGGCAGGTGCTGGAACTCGAGCTGGCCCATCAAACCTAGGCCTTTTCTGAAAACCTCCAGATAATCCCAACGGCCCAAAACTTCTCTTGTTTTTACCTCGCTCTTTATCTTTACTTTGTCTCTCAGTATGCTTTACTTCCTCGGCTATCAAGACCAATACAGCAAAGTCCCTCTCCCGCTGTAGAGCTATCAATACCCTCAACTCATCCCATAGCCCATCTTCGAACCGCACACAATGCTCATAGTCAGTCGCCACTATGCCTTGGGCATAACGGCTCAGGCGCAGAAATTCCGCCTCAAACTCAGCTACCAATTTACCCATTGTACCAAGTTCAGAAATGCTTTCCTCTGAGCATCCACGTAACTTGCCTCAACGTATTTCCTCTGAAATGCAGTTTTGAAGAAATCCCAGTCAATACGATCCGTTGGAGTACCCTCTCTTTTAGTGAGCCACCACTGATATGCCTCGTCTCGGAGAAGAGACACTGCTCCTTTCAATTTTTCCTCTGCCGTGCAGTCCAAATCATCCATAATCCTCTCGACTGCCTCCAGCCAATATTCAGCTACATTTGGGGCCACACTAGAAATACCCCTAAATATTTTAGCTCCGTTTGCTCGAAGTCACTCAAGAATAGACTTTCGAGATATCGTCCCAGTGCTTGCCCCAGCAACTCGCTCCAACATCCGCAACATTGCTTGAGATAGAACATCGTCCCCACCAGTTCTATCTTGCGATCCCACTTCTGCCATAGGTGATGCTGGCGCTTCACCTTCAGGCTCATTCCTTGCTTCCGAGAACTCAACCTCAGAACCCCGGCCTCTCCCACGGCCGCGTGCAACACGTCCACGACCTCTGGCACTCATGTCTATCGTTTCGTCTTAATCTGGTTTACGAATTTTATGGATTAGCATTTCTTTCCACTGTTGATTAATGAGTAGTTTTATGAAAATAGAGTTTTAAATAGTGTTCTGCTGAAAATAGAGTTTTAAATAGTGTTCCGCCACAACACACATATACCTATAGGTTTTCATCACTAAAGTAGAGTTTCTTAATTCTATCATCCATAGCAATATAATCCCATAATAGATTCACTTCATGCAAATCACTTAACAATAAGAAAACTTACCTTGCAAACTTGGGCCGAAGACTCGGGTGCCACGCTTCTAAAAAAGAGATTGGCGTTTATATATAATATTTTTCTTAAATCACTTTTAAATCAACTTCGGGAAACATTTTGAACCCAAAACCCAAGGCCGAGCTTTTGAAACTTGGCTCTGATACCAAATTGTAACACCCCAAACCCGACCCAACCATCACGACCGGATCTGGCCTGTCACCAGGAAAGAATTCTATAAAATATCGCGAAGTTCAGGAAAAATTCCAAGTAATTTTTAAAAACCCCCGGTTTAGTGGTTCAATTGGGGACCATTTATTCATTTGAGAAAAATTTTAGTTAACCAAAACCTTGTGCTTGGGTGATATTTGAAATCAATTGATATTACATTCGGTTAAGCTAGGGGTATGTTGTAAAAATCCGTCTATAAAATTGTTAATTAAGTTATCAGAAAAATTTTGTTTTCATTTTGGTGATTAAAACATCTTAACAACTATCTTAGGTTTAAGCGTCTAAAACTTAAAGTTGAAAGTTCAAATCAAATTAATAGTGGCCTTATTACAACATAAAAACCCAAAAACAATGTCAAAGATAAATAAAGTTCTATATTTAATTTTAATGAAAGAAAACCGTGCGTGGCCACCTTGAGTCCATTCCTGCCAATCCACTGAACTAAGAATCACCTGCAAATGTTTAAACAAATAGAGTGAGTCATACGACTTAGTGTGCAATTTCCAGTACCATCATTGGGTCAGGCCCATTCACTTACCATCTTGGCCCTAGCCCCTTTTCATAATCACATTGTCCGAAGCCCATTCAAAATCAGATTGGGCATAAGCCCCACAGCACAGAATAACAGGTTTCATATGCAACATGATGCAAAACCCAAATCAACCTAAATTTCCATCCGCTACACACCACCGGATCCTGCCAATCACACCAGTGGGGATTTCTACAATCGACCCTCCATCCGCTACACACCATCGATGGCAGTCATGCTGCAGTTAGCTGCTCATCACGAAATATGTGGCATAGCCACCGTAGTAATGTGACAACGTCACCGTCATATGTTGCAGAGCCACCTTTAATAATGTGACAACGTCACCATAATATGTGGCAAGGCCATCTTTAACACTGCCCCATTCATCATTATCATATCCTCATGCCCATGCAACATGCAATCATAATGGTATGAATGCAACATATAACAACATACAGAAAACATTTAAGGCAAATGAATATTATTGCTAACGACCATATTTACAGGGCATACTCGGAGAAAGAACATACCTGGTGTCACGATTTTTACCCTCTATGGGTATCACCATAGCTATTATTGTATTTTCGGCTTTTCAAACATCACATATATACATAATAATAACATACATGAAGGTGTGGGAATTACACACCTGTAAACACGAAGAACTATACTATCAATCTCGTCAATCCTTTCACTCATGGGGATCATAATGATCTACTTATCCCTCTCCGAAGTCGGCCCACAACCTAGTGGAAAGTCTCGAACGACTGACACAGCACATTTTTTAAACTTAGGGGTAGGGACTACGTGTCCAACCCCCTTCTTTGCTTGGCTGGTATTTGATTCCATAAAAATGATCTTGGTCAGAAGACCGGGTTAAGGCATTGAAGTAGAGAAAATAAGGATATACGCTCAGAATGGAAAGATTTCTTACCTAGATCGATAGAACCCGGAGGCTATTAAGCTTGGATTAGGAGATCGATTGAGTACCTTGATCGTCACAACTGATTGTTCCCCAAAGACTCCTCAAACGCTGGCCAGATGAAGAAAGAATACGACGTCGAGGCCCCTCCTGCATTCAGCCAAGGTACCCACTGAACAAGATTAATGCGAGAGAATCGAAAGGGGAGGAGAACACTTACCACAACTAAGAAGAAACTGATTGAGACGATTAGGGAATAGAGTGACAGCAATCTTTTGAGATAAGAACGAATGAAGGAGATGAACACACAAGAGGGGTTCGGCTAACAGGAACAATAAGAACAAAGGAAGAAGAACAAATTTCGGCTTGAAAAGGGACAAATGAAGGATATGAGAGACAAGTAGGTGTTTCGGCTTTGAATGATGTGAAAGAAAACAAAAGGTGAATCACCAAGGTGTAGATTGAAGATTCGACCATGAAGAAACAATTGAGAGAAAAAAGATGGAATGGAGAAAGTGGTAGAAGTGTTCGGCTAAGGGGTTATCAAAAGCAAAGCACGTTTGAACAAAAGAAGAAGAGAAAGGTTTCGGCTTTAGATGGTGAAGCAATGTACTCACGTTACCAAAAATGCAAAAGAGAGGGAGAAGATGGTTTCGATTTTTAACTGAATGAAGAATGAACAACAATAGCCTTAGGAGTTTCGGCCAACAAAGAAAAGAACCAAAGGTTGCCAAAATGAAAAACGCCAAATGCTAAAAAGAAAAACTCCCAACACCAAATTGCTAAACACTTCAAAAATTTCGACACCTATACTCACCAAAACCGAATGGCACCACCTTCTTGACCGAATTGCCCCCCAACACAACCAAAAATTCGGCCACTCCCCTTCACATCCCTACATTCACTCTTGGTCACCCGTTTGAATCAGTTTGAATAATTCAAACTCCCCCTTTCTCTCTCGGCCACCCATTCAAAACATTTGACCAATTCAACACCCACTCTTCAGGGTCCCTAGCTGACTCCATCACCATTCCTCCTGACGCCAAAAAGAATTCCCAAAATGAAAACTGTGCGACTCGAACCTGCCCCTTCATTGCTCCCTGTGGAAACACTCACCTGCCTCTTAAGTGGCGCCTCTTTGCCACCTTACTATTACACTTCTTGTGTCAACAACCACAAGCAATAAGATTTAAAACCTGCCCCAACCAGCTCTCCTCTAGAGTGTCCAAAAATTAAAATTTTACCAAGGCTTTAGTATAACCCCGAACCTTTCCGGGGCCCCCAAACACACTCAAACAATAGGCAAAGCAAACCAACACACAAAAGCATAATAAACGCAAAGCCCCAAATTCCCGGATGATACAAACAACCTCAGTTCTTCCAACTCATGAAGTTGTAACATCCTTCTCTCACCTGCGTGCTTAAAATCAAAGTTCAACTATTTTAACGCCCAGTGAGTTTTATTCTCCAACTCTATTGGCAAATGACATGCATTTCCAAAGACTAACCGATAAGGAGTCACTCGTAACGGTGCCTTAAATGTTGTTCGATAGGCCCATAATACATCATTAAGCCTTCGAGACTAATCTTTTCTGCTAGGGCATACTACCTTTTCAAGGAAACCTTTGATTTCGCGATTCACTCTTTCAACTTGCCCATTAGACTGAGGGTAATTGGCAGTAGCAATCTTGTGCTTCACATCATATTTGTCAAACAACCACTTAAGCCATTTGTTCACAAAGTGAGAACCTTCATCACTAATAATAGCTCTTGGTGTCCTAAACCGTGTAAACAGATGCTTATGTAGGAATCGCATGACTACCTCAGCATCATTTGTAGGGTATGCTTCAACTTCAACCCACCTGGATACATAGTCCACAGCAACTAAGATGTATTTGTTCCCATACGAAGAAAGAAACGGGCCTAAGAAGTCAATGCCTCATACATAAAATAATTCAGTCTCTAAAATGTTTGTCAAGGGCATCTTATTCCTCATTGATATTTTTCCAGTCCTTTGGCATTAATCATCGTTCTTCACATAAGCATAAGCATCTTTAAATAGCGTAGTCCAAAAGAAACCTGTTTGCAAAATCTTAGCTATTGTACGTGAACCACCAAAGTCTCCCCCACTTGGAGATGAATGGCAATGATACAAGATCTCAGCAATCTCACTTTCAGCTACACACATTCGGATTATATTATCTACACATTTTTTAAACAAAAGCGGATCCACCCAAAAATAATACCGACCATCACGAAGGAATTTTTTTCTTTGTTGGTATGTCATTTCTTGAGGAATTATTTGACATGCAAGATAATTGGCAAAATCCATAAACCAAGGTGTTTCATGAATTCGACTTACCTCAAATAAGTGCTCATCTGGAAAATTCTCGTTGATAGGCACAATGATCGAGTTACCTTATCTTGCTCCAACCTCGACAAATGATCAGCTATTTTATTTTCTACACCTTTTCTGTCTTGGATCTCAAGGTCAAATTCGTAGAGTAAAAGTATCCAACGAATTAGCCTTGGTTTCGCATCTTTCTTCGTGAGCAAGTATTTAATAGCCGCATAGTCAGTAAATACTGTAACTTTGGTACCTATAAGATATAAGCGAAACTTGTCAAAAGCAAAAACTATAGCAAAGAGTTCTTTTTCAGTTACCGTATAATTGAGTTGGGCTGCCATCAATGTTCTACTTGCATGGTAAATAGGGTGAAACACTTTGTTTCTTCTTTGACCCATCAAAGCTCCAACGGCATAGTCACTTGCATGGCACATCAACTCAAAAGGAGAGTTCCAACCAGGTGTAATGATTATTGGGGCTGAGATTAACCATTTCTTTAGATCTTCAAAAGCTTCCAAACATGTTTTGTTGAAGTCAAACACTGCATCTTTCTCTAACAACAAACACAACAGTTTAGAAGTTTTCGAGAAATCTTTGATAAACCTTCTGTAAAAGCCGGCATGGCCTAAGAAACTTCTGACTCCTTTCACATTCATTGGGGCTAGTAATCTTTCAATTACGTCCACCTTTGCTTTATCGACTTCAATTCCTTTCTTTGAGATCTTATGCCCTCAGATAATCCTTTCCTTGACCATAAAATGGCATTTTTCCCAGTTAAAGACATGATTCGTCTCTTCGCATCTCTTTAATACCTTAGCCAAATTACTCAAACAGATATCATAAGTGTTACCAAAAACATAAAAATCATCCATGAAAACCTCAACAAAATTTTCAACCATATCAGTAAATATTGCCAACATGTATCGTTGAAAAGTTGCAGGTGCATTACATAACCCAAAAGGCATTCGCCTAGAAGCAAACGTACCGTATGGACAAGTAAAATTTGTTTTATGTTGGTCCTCCAAGGCTACAACTATTTGGTTATATCCCGAATAGCCATCTAAAAAATAATAGAATTCATTACCTGCCATTCGATCTAACATCTAATCCATAAAAGACAACAGAAAATGGTCCTTCCGAGTGGTTTTGTTCAACAAACTGTAATCAATACAGATTCTCCAACCGGTAACATTTCTCGTTGGAATTAACTAGTTGCGCTCATTTCAACAATCGTGATTCCACCTTTCTTCGGCTCACACTGCATCGGACTTACCCACGAACTATCTAAAATAGGATAGATGATTCCTGCATCTAACCATTTGATCACTTCCTTTCTTACAACTCCTTTCATAATAGGATTGAGCCTCCTTTGCTCATCAATTCGAACTCTTTCACCTTCTTCTAAAATAATTTTATGCATGCAAAAAGAATGGATTATACCTTGAATATCAGCTATGGTCCAACCAATTGCTTTCCTAAATTTCTTTAGAATAGCAATTAGTTGCTCCTCTTGATCTTTTGTCAATTCTGCTGAAATAATCACAGTCAAAGTAGAACAGTCACCAAAATAAATGTATTTCAAATGGGAAGGAAGTACCTTTAGTTCAAGTTTAGGTGGTTCTTCAATTGGCAACTTGGGCTGCACAAATTCTCTGACTTCTAACTCCAATGGTTCAAATCATGTGGATTGAATAAAATTTCTCGGATTGACTTCCATCAAAGCCATGTTTTTTGCACCTTCTTCATCCTCTAAAGGGTCAAGATCTAAAGCTTTCTCCAATGGATCTTCTTCAAGATTGATTTTCATAGAAACCAAGGTCTCTATCTCTTCTATAACTGAACACTATTCTGTCGAATCGGGAAAATTCAACGCTTTAAAAATGTTAAAGGTTACCTAATCGTCTTGAACTCGCATGGTGAGTTCACCTTTCTACACATCAATTAACGTTCTTCTCGTGGCTAAGAAAGGTCTCCCAAGGATGATCGGCACTTCCTTGTCTGCTTTAAAACCTAAGACAATAAAATCAACAAGAAAAATAAATTTATTGACTCTTACCAAAACATCTTCGATCTTTCCTTCGAGATATGCTAAAGATTGACTCGCTCCTAAATCACAGTTGTAGGTCTTACTTCACCTATCCCTAGCATCTTGAAAATAGACTTAGGCATCAAGTTGATACTCACTCCTAAATCACACAAAGCTTTACCACTGTAAGATTCACTAATGTTAGAGGGTATAGTAAAGCTTCCTAGGTCCTCCAATTTTGGTGGCAATTTGTTCTACAAGAACACACTGCACTCTTTTGTCAAGCAACAGTCTTATACTCACTCAATCGTTTCTTCTTGGGCAGTATATCCTTCATAAACTTCACATAATTTGGCATTTGTTCTAAAGCCTCCACCAACGGAATATTGATGTGTAACTGCACCAAAACATCTAAAAACTTCTTGAATTGCACCTCTTGTTTCTGCTTGTGTTGCTGCAATGTTTTTGGATATGGAGGTGATGGAACTTTTGGTTGAATCAGAAAACTCTTCTAAGTAGGTAAATCTGCATCCAAAGATGATGTTAAAATATCTGAATTCACTAAGTCAGTGTTTACCTTGTCAGACTTTGCAGATTCTAATTCTTTTGGTGTAGGAATTTCAACAGCTGGTTAATTCTTCTCAACGGGCTTATCTTCAACATCAATCAATCGGGGTTCCAGAATTTTACCACTTTGTAATGCCTCTGCCTTGATATGTTCTTTACCCACATTTCTTGGATTCTCAGTATCGCTCAGCAAGATTCCTTGTAGTCTATTATGAAGCTCAATAGCTAACTGACCCATTTGGTTTTCCAAATTTTTCAGTGTTGCTGCTTGGCTTTGGATCAAAGCGTCATTCTTTGCCATGTATGCTTTCAACAAGTTCTCCAAACTATTTGATGCCTTAGCTTGAGGTGGTTTTGGAGCTTGCTGATTAAACCCTTGAGATTGGTTGGGTCTTTTCTGCAATAAGTTGTTGTTCGGTCCATTTCCTTGGTTGCTCTAAGAAAAGTTAGGATGATTACGCCATTAAGGATTGTAGAAGTTGGATTGGGGTCCTTGTCCACTCCTATTTTGATATTGGTTCCCTACATAGTACACTTACTCGGGATTTGATGGACAATTAATGACCTTTCCCACAGTACACACAAGAAACTACTTCAAACAGACTTGGTGGCTGAGCTACAAAATTATTAGTACTATTAGCGGTAAACTGTTTTAACATAGAGGAAATAGACGATACATGAGCTGATAATGAAGTGAAGGCGTCAACTTCACGAACTCCAGCTACACGTCTTCCTGAAGCTGTTTGATTTCTTGGCCATTGATAGTTATTACTCGCGATCCTCTAGATGATCTCATAAGCCTCATTATAAGACTTAGACAAAATTGCACCATTCGCGAAATCATCTACCTTCAATCTTGTATGTGCATTGAGACCATTATAGAATGTCTCCAGATGGATACAATGAGGAATCCTATGATGAGGACACTTACAAAGTAACTTCTTGAATCGCTCCCAAGCCTCATACAAAGACTCGTCATCCAATTGTTGGAAAGTTATGATCTCATTCCTCAACTTAGCGTTTTTGCTAGGTGGGAAATACTTAACCAAAAATCTCTCTGCTAATTTTTGTCATGTAGATATGGAACTTGGTGGCAATGAATTGAGCCATGATCGTGCTCGATCTTACAACGAGTATGGAAACAACTTCAGCCTCAGTGCGTTTTCAATCACATCGGCTATCTTGAATGAATCACTCACCTTCATAAACAATTGAAGGTGGAGAAGTGGATCTTCCGTGGGCATACCACTAAATTGGCCCACAGTTTGTAGCATTTGAAACATCACTGGTTTTAATTCAAATTGGGTTGCCTCAATATCTGGCCTTCTAATTCCTAGATTTAACTCACTGAAAAGTGGTACAACATATTGTTTGATACATCGATCCATATCATCGACAATGAGGATGGGATTTCGTACATGATCGGCTTTATTACCTTGGTCTTGATTCTGGTTTCCAAGGTCCATCTCGACTTGTCTTTGAGCTATTCGTTTACGTCTTCTTTGTCTAAAAGTTCGTTCAATTTCAGGGTCTACAAGGAGTAAATCTATAATTTGATCTATGCTCATAAACACCTGAAAAGAAAATCACAGAAATTAAAAAGAATAAGTTAGAAATGCTAGAAATAAATCAAATTGAAAATAAATAATTTCACGAAAAAAATGACTATGGCAACAGTTGACAATCCTCGGCAACGGCACCAAAAACTTGTAACGCGTAGGTTTGTTCAAGTGTACACAGTCGTTATCAAGTAATAAGTAAGTATCGAGTTATCGTCTCCACAGGGATTGTATTTGTGCTAAGTCACTTAATTTTTAAAATTATATTAACAATTTGGTAAATAAAAACACAATATAGTTGAGAAGTGATGATTAAAATATATTAAATTAAATGCAATGATCCTTAATGCAAGTTATCCTAAGTACGCAAACTATATGAATGTAATAGATTTTAGCAAAATTAAACTTAATTTGCAACAATTATAACGTAAATAAACTAGGACAATTACTTTAATTAAACTCAATTTATGATTAACATGCTTAATAATATTCAAAAAAACATTCCATGGCAACTCAATCTTTCATGAGTTTGGAAACCACATTAGGTCCTTTCGGAATCATTTACTTAGTAAATACACATTTTAATTATCCTTATTTACTAAGGGTTTCTTAGCATTCGTGTGAGGTAACAGGGACGTGTTAGGTTTGAAACAGGTTATCACACAAATATAAAAACTATGCAGATTACAAAGCTTTGTCAGAATTGTTATGCAACCTACAATTTAATCGGGTCACGATCTAAATTGAGCCTGCACATTTCAATTATGTGTCCATTAGCCGTCGTCTAGTCAGGATCGCTTAGCTACTTCAGGTGCATTTCAATCACATATGAACGAAATACAAACTTGATTTTTATTGAAAACATGATCGATTGAGGCACAAACATTATAAGCATGAATCAAATAAATATTATTTAATCAAAGCAATCATCCTAGCTTAAATAAAATTAAGCTAACATTGTTGTAAATAAGAACAAAGAACACATAGCAAACATCTTTAGATTAAATTAAAGAAAAGAAAGATTAAACCCAATTCAGAGTGGCTGTCACCCAAGACTCTGACTGACGAGGCTCCTTCGTTCCTATGCTTTGCTCCTTTGCTGATGGCTCTCCAAGGTGGCCAACCAAGGGTTCTTTAAGAGGCTTAATTGCTAAAATCTCTATGAAGAGATGATGCTAGGAATGGGAATGGAAAAGGCTAAGAGAATTTGGAGAAAAGAGAGAATGATGAATGATGAAAATGAATGAGGAATGATTGATGGATGCTTGAGGGATTAAGAGGGTCTTATTTATAGGTGAGGAGAGGGGGATAGTTTGCTAAAAATAGTGGATGTTAACCTCTTCAAATCTCCTCAAAATGGTGGCCGGCCATGCTTAGTGGCTTTTAACTTGATTTTTTTCTTGATTTTAAGCAATTTTGAATGCCACACAACTCAGGACTGAGACTCGATCAATCGTAAATCTTCAGGCAAATCTCTAATTTCTTCAACACTGCAAGGACCTTGTGTAATTAAACCAAAGAAATGGTTTAAATGGACAGCCATGTGTAGCCGAATATCGGGTTGACTTGGTCTCCAATTTGGACGGTTTTGTAGTCCAGCAAAATTATCAGACCTGTCCAGAATAAATCAACAAGTTAGAGGACCAATGAATAAAATTTATCCAATTTAATTAATTAATTAAAACCAAAATTATTAATGAAATATTTTAAAATGAATTATTAAATATAATTTTATATTTTATTATTTAATTTAATCATGCATGGCCCATTTTACGTCTTAAAAAATATAATATATTCAAATTAATATAAAATAAGCCATTTATTGCATGAAAACTATATAATAAAGCATAAAATCACATTTTAATAATTTCTATGTTCTAATTTCATATTTTCACATATTTCATTAATTTATTGAACAATTACTTAGTTTTAACAATGGATTTAAGTAAAAAGGTGATAAATTACATAGGAAAAATCTTATATATTTTTCCGTTTACATACACCTCTCAAATAGCACACAATATAGCATTAATAGGCATATATTTCAATTCCAATCAAGCATGATTTATACCACAAATTGCTATCTAATTTCATGCTAATCCTTGTCTTCTCAAAATATCAAAATGATCATTTACAAAATATGCATTATTATGCTCAATTCCACAAACATACCAATTCTCATTTCATTACCTATTGACATTCAAAATTTCTTAATATCAATGAGTATCATGAATCCACCTTAATCACACAACATAGGTCAATATATACATCATCAAATTCACCATCCAAAACCAACTCACATGACAATATATATACAAACCAAAACATAAACATTGACAAGCCAATCCAAATGGCCAATATCAATACCAAAACATAGCCAAGATAACCAAAGTCCCTATACATGCCATATGACCAAATCATAAGTTCAAAAGTACCAAATTGATGTTTGGATAGTGTGACGATGTCTCCAACAATCCCCGAATCCGAGATAGCTTTGAATTCACTATAAAACACGAGAAAAATAAACAAAGTAAGCTATATCGCTTAGTAAGCTCGTATGAATTTAAACTCAACAAATCATATTACACAAATCAACAACTTCAACTATTTAACATGTAATTCATGGTATCAACAAGCTTTCCATAATCATATACTTATATGCAAATTCATAACTTCTTCTAATTGAAGCTCATACTTTCCATGTACATACCTGTACAAACTCGTAACCAATTCATACCTGCTTGAAGTACTGCTGAATACTAGATATCTCGCACACTAAGTGCCATTACATAGCCGAAGCTATTTTAATCTCGCACACTAAGTGCCATACATAGCCGAAGCTATTTTGAATCACACACTAAGTGTCATATATAGCCGAAGCTATTTTGAATCGCACACTAAGTGCTATATATAGCCAAAGCTATTTTGAGTCGCACTTTAAGTGCCATATATATATCAGAATCATCGTCAAACATGACTATAATCTCATATACACAATTCATGCAATATCAAAGTATTTAAATCATAATTGTAACAATGTTTATTACATACGAACTTACCTCGGACGTAAAACCGATAAAGCGGTTCAACTAATCCGACACATTGTTCTTCCCTCGATCTAAGTCCGTATTTTGCTTTTCTTGATCTATATAATATCAAATTCAACTCATTTAATCATCCATTTATTCAATTTAGTCCAAATTTCACTTTAAGGTAGTTTTACACAATTGCCCTAATATTTCACATCTTTTACAATTTAGTTCTTATTTCATAAAATCACAAATTGATGCAATTTAATCCACTCACATGCTAGCTGAATTTCCCTAATACACATATCAGCCCATATTTTTCATTTATTTCACATTTCTACCACACAATTTACACATTTCTCAATTTAATCCCTATTTTGCATTTTCACTAAAAATCACTTAACAAAACTTGTTTAACTATCAACAATCATTCAAAATCTATCATCAATCATCAAAACTCATACATATTCTTCTATGAAAAGATTCAAAATCTTTAACAGTTTTTCAAATTAGTCCCTGGGCTAGCTAGTACTAGCTTCAACGATCTCAAAAACATAGAAATCATTAAAAACGAGACAAAAATCACTCGCCAATTGAACTACTAAGCTTGGCTGAACATATCCATGGCTTCTCTAGGTTAGAATCGGTTGGAGGGATATGATAACATCAAAATATGGCTTCTTTTATTATAATTAACTATATTTACCAAATACCAAAAATAACCTTATTACTAATTCAATATTTCAATTATGCCAAGCCATTATCATCCACTATCTAATTAATGGTCTAATTACTACTTAAGGACCTTAACTTTAAGGTTCTATAGCTATTAGACATCTTTAGCTATTAGAACTCAACTTTTACGCTTTATGCGATTTAGTCCTTTTTATCAAATTGACCAATCAAACGATAAAATTTCTTAATGAAATTTTCATACAATCACTCAACCATGTTGTAAACATTAAAATAATAATAAAATAAATATTTTGACTTAGGATTTGTGGTCCCGATACCACTGTTTCGATTTGACCAAAAACGGGCTGTTACAGCCTAAATGAAAAATTTTCTATTTTAGGGGAGCTGGGGCCCCTACTAGCCCCCTAGCTCCGCCACTACAGGTGGTAAACCAAGTAAGTCTTCGGGAGATACATCAAAAAAATCATTGACAATCAACATATCTTCTAATTGTGAGCTTAGATCCACCTATGTGTCCTTTTCATAAGCTAGATAGCCTTGACAACCTTTTTTCAATGATTGCGTGACAGTTAAGATTGACACCATTCGAAGTGTGTCTGCTTATATAAATAAATTTGTGTTGTTCGAGACAACGAAACACTATCCTCTTTCCATTGCAATCAATTAATGCATGGTGAGTAGACAACCACTTCATCCCCAGTATTACATTAAACTCTTGCATTTGCAATTGTACCAAGTTGGGGATATCTATCGAGACTGCAACTGCTTCTAGTTGTAAAGATAGATTGAGCTTTAACCAATAAATTTTTAGATCTATTGTTATATAAATCATTCATTAAGTAAGGCTCTACAAAGTAAAATTATTATCCAAACTATGTTAGCAGATTTCTGAGTAATTAATTTTCTTTTAATTCTGTTTTCTTTACTTACCTTTATAAAACAATCTTGTTTCAAACTACATTGGAACATCAAGTTTGGACAAGGAGCAAACAACCGTCTTTTCAGATAATAGTCTCTTCTTGATATAACAAAATTAATATATATTATATTTATTTATAAGTTATTCATCAACCTCATAAATCATTGGCGAAAGCCTGGGTTAGATCCCAATACTAGATAAACGCCAATAATTTAGCTTACATTAGCTTCATTCATATATTATATAAAAAAAAAACACAATTCATGAATAAAATATTCCACATGCAGCTGTAACACATGCAATTTAAATAAATACAAATTATTGCATGATTTTATCACCGTTTTATTTAATTATAAGTTGAGCGCAGCGTCGTGACAATTTCGAACAAAAATAAAATTATAAATGATAAAAAAAAAAAAAAGAGAGACAATGCATGTGTGATAAGTATGAGTGCTCAATTAAGATGCAAAAGAATGAAATGTAAAAATAAAATAATAAAGAAAGAAATTTATTGAGAATTGGGTTTTGTTGGGCGTGACTGATGATTCTTTTTATAAGCTTTGGTGGCTCTATAAGCTTTGGTGGCAACTAGATCGTGTCTAGGGATCCGAATAAGGTCAAAAAGTTATTTGTGACATTTCATCTTCTAGAACCAGTAATGTCTTTTATGCTTGCTAAAAAAAAGTAGATAATGTACAATTTGGTTTTTAAACTTGTTTATTTACATTTTTGTTGGTTTTTACAATTTTTTATCTGATTCATGAATTTATATTTTGTAACGACCTAAATTCTGTGGGCACCGGAAAAAAATGTGTTATCGGGCCTCCGTCTTAGTAAATCGAGTTAGTAAATAATTATTAAGAGTAATTATGAGTCTAATAGTGTGTTTAATTAGATTTTTATTTAGTGAATTTAGTTTAATTTAAAGTAATTAGGAAAAAGGATCAAATTAAATAAAGAGTGAAAGTCTAATTATAGATTAAAAGAAAATAAAAAGGGCTAAAATGGCAATTAAGCCATTTAGCATAAGTTGAGGCGACATATGAGATAAAAATCTAAGATTTTTACTTAGATTTTAATTATAAAATATATATATTAGTAATAAATTATATTAAATTAATTTAAAGTAATTATTATATATTATATTATTATAACATAAAGTAAATAGAATAAAAGAAATAAGAAAAGAAACAAAACAAAACAAAGAAACAGAGAGCATTTCGACACAGGGGAAAGAAAAGAAAGAAAGAAGAGAAAAAGGAGAAATTATGAATTTGAAGCTTTAAGCTTTAAAAGCTAAGTCAATTTAGCTATTTTCTCTTAATTTTGATATTTTAGAAGCTTTAAAGCAAGATTTTGATGAAACTAAGTTGATATTTTGAGAGTTTTTAGGTTTTTAAATATAGTTGATGTTGAAGAAAAAGATGAATTATGGATTAAATTAAATGAAATCTAAGTTAGAATTAGTAAAAGGATTAAATTGTAAGGTAAGCTATAAGTTTTCTACTATAGGGATTAATTTGGAAGAAATTATAAATTAGGGTTTTATTATGAAAATTATATAATCAAGTTTAATATGGAAGGAATTTAAGTACAATCAAAGTATGAATTAAGTTAAGAAAAAAAGTAAACTTAACTAGGATTTAATTGCAAAATAAGTCATAAGAAAACAGCTTTAGGACAGCAGCAGAAGAGTAACTTTGAAAAATCACCAAAAAATGGTATAAATGGAAGTAGAAGTTGAACAAGATATGAAATTAAAGCTTATTTAGTCTATTTTCATATGAAAGAAACATAGAAAGCAAAGAAATTCTGTATCTTGAGATATTTAGATTTTTATGAGACTGGTTCAGAGTGATTTTGAGATCCCCTGTTTTGACTTGGAAAAATCATTAAAAATTGTACAAAAATAATTGGGGGACATAGTTTACATGGTTAGATTCCTTAATGAGCCTATTTTTATAAGAAACAAACTATAACATCATTTTAATTCTGTACAAAAAGATAATTAAATTTTAGCAAAGAGTGGTCGAAACTGTCAGACAACAGAATAGGGGTGATTTTAAAGAATAAACTGTACTTATCGGCTAAATCAAAAATTCTGAAAATTTTATGACAAGAAGATATGTGAGTCTAGTTTTATAGAAAATTTAGGGATATTAATTTGGAATTCTGTAACTCAAGATATAGATAATTTAGTGACAATGACTCAGGTAGACAGCTTTGAAAGAACTTATAAGTAAATATTAAAATTGTGTATATAGAATGTGCAATGAAGAGGAAGAGTAGGAATTGAATTAAATTTAATAATTTATTATAATTTAATGTTGTAATTAATAATGTAAATTATTATTTTCGTAGCTAACAAGGAACTCGAGACATCAACCCACAAAGGAAAGGAGAAGATCGGCGAGGAATAAATCCAAAGAGAATTCTGGTTTGTATTACTATAATTCAAGTTATTTATTATTAAATACTAATTTTATATTTATTTAATTTATGGTAAGTAAATATTGAGGTAAGTAACTTTATTGAATTGAATTTAGAAAAGTGAATTGAGTGAGAAATATATATTAGTATTGAATTGTATTTTGATTAGTGAATGGAAAAGTGAAGTTAATATTGAAAATGAATTTTGAAATGAAAGTGAACTTGAATTGAGAATTGGAAACCCTATTAACTAGTCGGGCTGAGTCGGATATAATTGGCATGGCATAGGATATAGAAGAGTACGGGTTTTTGCCGCTTCATCGATCGTGCACTTATGTGCCGACTCATCATTCATATTCTCATTATCGTTATCATATCGATTCGACACTTTGTGTGTCGATATCTCTTTATTCGCATCACATGTGTTCAAAGACTTTGTGTGTTGAATATCGATATTGTTATCATTATCGATTCGACACTTTGTGTGTCGATATCGTGTAATCTCTAAGACACACAATGTGCCGCATCGTGGTGTGTGGGTTGGAATCAGTGTATCCGCTCGAGTCCGAGTCAAGTTAATAGGGACAATGAAATAAATTCATTGATAAAACTAAATTTGAAAGATATGGCATATGAAAAAGGTGAGAATTAAAATATAGAAATCAGAATTGTATGTATATATAAATATACATATAAGATTGAATTATTTATTAAGTGATGATAATTGTAATGTAAAAGTATGTGTGCGATTTAATGTAACTAGTTATAAATTGAATTATAGTAATACCACTGAGTATATGCATACTCAGCGTACGGTTGTTTCCGTGCGCAAGTTGTAGAAGTCAAGTACGGAACCAAAGATCCGGCCGCACTTCGACTTCAGCAGACTTTTGGTGATGTATACTTTCTTTTGGTAATGTGGCATGTACATAGGTTGTATATAAAGGTTATTATATTTTGAATGTAAATGGTTAAAAGTGTTAGTATTACAAGTTTAAGAATTATAATGAAAGAAGTTTATCTATTCTAATCTAACTAATACTTTGATAAATTTAAGTTGATATTATATTGGTTGAGTTTGATTAGAAGGTATTTTGAATAGAAAATGAATATATGAATTGAATACGGTTTAATTTGCAGAGGGTTTTATATGATAACAAGCAGAAATGCTGTCGAAATTTATATTAAACAAAATATATTCTGAAATACTTAAACGAGTCCCATTTCACTTTTAATACAGACTTTAGACTTTGAAAGTTCATTATAGGGATTAGTTATTAAAATTATACTATGAATGTTATTTTTTTTAAAATTATTTGCAAATTGTCTGATATGTCTGGTAATGCCTCGTAACCCTGTTCCGGCGATGGTTCGGGGTCGGGGGTGTTACATATTTAGTTAATTAAGTTGGTATTTTTTTTATTAACACTATTAATTTATATTGTCATAATATTGCTAATTAATTTAAATGTGTCACGTGATAGTCTCTTAAAATACTATGTGACAAACATAAATTTTAAAAAATAAAAATATGTAAATTAAAATTTTTATTTGATATTTTAAGAGATTACTACTTAGTATTATCATGTCAGAAAAAATTAAACATGAAAGCTTAAATTATATATTATTCCTTAAAAGTTGAAGCTGATGATTAAATAATCAAAGAAAAATACATATGATAATATAATAATCCAATTTAAGCATGAATTGTCATTGCGGACGCATCTACTTCTAACAAAGAAAAGTCCAGCGGTGACAGACACTCCATCGATGCCAACCAATCAGTCACCAGAATATTGATAAAGTTGGTCAGAGCGCTAGAGTAACTTCGCATTTCAAAGTCAAAACAAACAATTCCACTGAAGCGATAATTAAGAATACCACCCACTCCTCTGGAAAGGTAAGAGATATGGAAGGAGATAAAGGAACAGTGTGCGTGACTGGAGGGACCGGTTACGTTGGCTCCTGGTTGATCAAACTGCTTCTTGAGCTCGGTTTCTTTGTTCATACCACTGTTAGAGCTGACCCAGGTAAAGATCTGTAAACACCCAATTTTAATTTAGTAAAGTTACCTTCTTTTTCTTTTTTTATCTCAGTTTCTGCATTGTAGCAGGTAACAAGAGAGACCTTAGCTTCCTCACCAACCTTCCAGGAGCAAATGAAAGGCTTAAAATCTTCACAGCAGATCTTAATGATCCCGAGAGTTTTGGTACTGCCATCGAGGGATGCAAAGGAGTTTTCCATGTTGCTGCTCCCATGGATTTCCAGGACAACGAACCCGAAGCAGTTGTGACCCAAAGGTCAATCGATGGAACATATTAGGCATCTTGAAGACATGCTTGAGATCAAACACAGTGAAGAAAGTTGTATACACTTCTAGTATTACCGCCGTATATTTCAACAAGATCATGAATGTGGAGATTATGGACGAGAGTTATTGGAGTGATGTGGATTACATTCGATCAGAAGTTAAATCATATGTGAGTTCTTATGCCATTACCAAGACTTCGACAGAAAAAGCAGTTCTTGAATTTGCAGCACAACATGGATTGGATTTGGTTTCCATCATTCCTCCTATGGTTCTGGGTCCCTTCATCTGTCCCAAGATGCATGGTCCAGTGCGCACCGCATTGTCTCCCATCCTAGGCAGATGTTGAACTTGTTTTTCTTACTTACCATGAATCAATTTCACATACAGATGTAGTTTATCCTATTGATTATCTGTTCAGGGAGTAGGAAAAACAATAATCTTCTTCTCAATCTTGCAATGGTGCATATGGATGATTTGGCAAGGGCATTCATCTTCCTGCTTGAGCATCCTGAGGCAAAAGGAAGGTATAATTGTTCCTCTGATACGGTTACTGCTCCAAAGATAGTTGAAATTCTTTCAACTAACCATCCAGAATTCCCAATTGTAGAGTGAGTAGAATTTTTATTTTTATTTTAATTACAGCTCACGTTATGTTAATGTTTGGAGTAAAAGAAAAGCTTTTAATCCTTGTCTTGCAGCACCCTGGAAGGAATTGAAGGTGCTAAATTGCCTGGTTTGTCATCAAAGAAGCTCTTGGATTTGGGTTTCAGATTCAAGTATGGGGTTGAGGATATGTATGATGGAGCTATTAAAAGCTGCAAGGAGAAAGGCCTTCTCTAGAAAGCATAAACACGGTATGGAATCTGTAGGAATGATGTTAACTCATTGTTTCATTGCAGGGACAAAGGGGACCTGATACAATTCAATCAATAGATGATGCTGATGCAATACTTCTTTTGAAGATTATAGGATTCTTTGCTCTAATTACATGAAAATTTAAATGTATTTTTCTGCATTTTTCATGTTTGAATGCTTGTGTTTTCATGGACTTCATACATGTTAGTTTGTTTCGGAGATAATTGTATGCAGTTTCTTGCTCGTCCTCTGAACCCATCACTCTGCCTGTAATTACTTTTCTTTTTATTATAGAGGAATATATTCAGATGATGGAACCAAATGAAGGGAATATTTCAAATTTGGGTATTAATATCTGATGCAAATACTCTTATAGATAGAACTTTTTAAGGGAGAAATATAATATAGAGATGGAAAGGGGGAAAAGGAATCATTTGTTTGACGGGAAGGTACAGGGTTCATAGCTTCATGGACCAGTGATTCCTATTTTTGTGGTTGGTCCTTTCGTCCCCTCACCATTGGGTCTGGTATTAGGTACAAGCTAGTCGTTGACCCCAATTGATAATCACAAAGTTTTTACTGATTCCGTTAAGAGAATATGCACTGTGATGGTGAAACTACAGGGACCGAACTTGAATATCCAATGATATAAACATAGTGATGTTGTAGGCCAAGGGCACATATTTTTCCTACTTGAATATCCATCGTAATGCAAGAAGGGAGATGCAAGTGTTCCAAAAGAGGGCTGAAATTCTTTCTGCAAGCATCCAGAGTTCCCAGTGAGCCAAGCTTCTTCTTAATAATCCGTCCTAGAAGTGTTATAAAAGTTATAAGAACCTTTTTTACATAAAAAAATTTATAAAGTTGATTTGCTATTAAAATAGCTTTCGTAAGTAAACTACAAATTAAGTTTACAAAAGCTATAATAAAAAAATTGTATTGAGAGGCATCTCAAAATAGGTTAATTACATATGGTAATTCATTAATATTATCATCAATTTTTATTTATTTTATTTCATTTTTAATAAATTATTCAAATTGTTATTTGTTATTATTTGTAGAAAAATATTATATAGTCGATATTGATTATGTAAATACAAAAGATTTTCTTGCATCATATTATGAGGTACGATATTATTTGAGAGAATAAAATTAGACACCAGCACACTAAAGACAACTCACAAACTTTTTAATTTGATATATTCAAAATTTCGAAATGTGGATGAGAAGACGTTTATTGTTCTAAAAAAAAAGATTTCTCATATTAACACCGCCACCTTAGTATAGTATAAAAAAAAAGTAAGATTGGATCGTGTTAACATGCTGCATATTTCATAACTTCATTCGTAGGTGAAATTGAAATGATTAACACTTTAAAGAGTACATGAAAAAAGAAAATCTTGATAATATTAATGACACAAATTCTGATTCTGATGAGGAAGAAATTGATGAAGGACCAAGGAGTATATGTTAAATGTTAGAGAGGGAATAACTTAACAAAAATGAAATGTTAGAGCAATTAGATAAAATTGCACATTATGTTGATTTTTCTTTTTCGCATTGTTAATTATTTTTTTGGATTAACATATTGAATACAATGATTTGATTTTAAATTTTGTTACTTATTTAAAAAAAATTTCCTCAAGTAACTTTTTATAATAATTAATATTTAAAAAAAAGTTAAATTATGTAACTTGTAAATGCAATTTTGGCTTTGAAATCAGCCAGCATTGCTTGGTCTCCTCCTGTCACCAACAGATCATCAATACAAGGACACAATGAGCTGAGTTTGTACTCCTTCCTTCTTAACATACAATGTTGGCTCACTAATGCTCCTTTCAAATCCCAAACTGATCAAGTAGCCATCAATCTTGCTGTACTAGGCCCTTGGTGCTTGTTTCAAGCCATACAAGGCTTTCTTCAATCTGTCAACCATGTCCTCCTTACCAGCCACTTTGATGTTGGATCGCCGGCACCCCTATGGCACAGCAAAATAAAATTAATTCCGGTGATCCAAACCATGAATCCATGTGTGAGGAGCGAATCGGGGTGAAATAAAGGTTTCGAAATTATCGAAACTTTAATCTGAGTAGACAGTGACGCCTCGGCAACAAGAGTTTTGATCTACTGTCGAACCAAGCCGCAACCTTTTTCCGATGTCGGCCTCTACGTAGTCCACCCGATTTGACTATGAACGGAAGAAATCTCCAAAAGTGTTTTGGAGGTTTATTTGCTTGACGGCTGCTAAACCTCACAAGCAATTTTTTAGGTTTTTTTTTTCTCTCAAATATGTCTTAACCTATTACCTTTTATAATTAGTATAATGAATCATAATTAAAAATAAATAAATATAATAATATTTTAACCGAAAATTATAATTACATTAATTATATCTGAAAATTATAATTACATTCATTATAACAAGGATTTCGGTAAACTATATTTATTTAAATTTATATACGAACCAAATTCATATATTAATAGAACTATGTTCTTATTATGTGTACAACATCCTTGTACATATAATATGTTCAATATTTGATTGCCCAATTAAATTAATTCTTTAATTAATTTAATTCATATGACAACCAAACACAATACCAACTATGTTTTATTCCATTCATCTCAACCATAGGGTGTGACCCTGTAGGTTTTTGTAACGTTAGCAGTAATACTAGAACGTTTCTAATGTTACAAACAATGAGTGGCATATATCAATGCATCATTGCTACCTAAGTTACAAGAAGTCATGATTCGACATAACCTTTTGTGATTAACCTTTCATGCATTAATCCTTAAGTCCTTTATCTCTGGAATGGACACAAGTCATGGAATAGTCACACTTGCATAGTCCATCCCATGTTTCTTGATATCTTGAGTAGACTATGATATACAAATTAGTATGACATCTCATATCAACTTATTTGAGCATGACCATGCATTTCTAGTCTCACTCAATCAAGTGGCCTAAGATATTACTCCTATTATGTAGGAGGGACTTATCCTATATTGATCAACCATATCCCTCTACATAGATTGTAGAATATCCAACATCAGCCTTTATAGAACTACCAGTTATGGTGTACGTTTGACTGTATCAAAATATACAACTCATGATGTTGGGATAATGATGATCTCAAGTCTAAGGATCATATACATATTAATCACTATGAGTAATGTTGTAACAATTACATAATAATCTAAGAAACATACTCATAGCGGGTCAGTCCAATATGTTGTTCTCTAACACACATATTCATGCATTGATTTTGACACCTCATATCAATGATAACTCTTTATCATCAATCAACAACATGTTAGTCTTAATGCATTATTGTTGTCCTAGTCAACAATAATACTTGACTAAGGATCTTTTAAGAATAATCATATCATTCTCAGGACATTATTATAAAACAATTTATTTGTACACACAAAAAAAACTGAAGTAATAATGACAATGCTTTATATTAATAAACATGGTAAATCAAGTATGTTAGTACAACCATCTCATGATTGATCTTTGGGAATACTCTTACATTTGAAACCTTGAGGTTGCTCAACATAAATCTCTTCTTCAAGGAATCCATTGAGAAAGGCTGACTTCATATCGAGCTGATGGATTTTCCATTGCTTTTGTGCAGCCAAGGCAACCAGAAGCCTGATGGTGTCAAGTCTGGCCACTGGTGCAAAGGTCTCCAGATAGTCTATGCCATACTTCTGGATAAACCCCTTTCACAACTAGCCTAGCTTTAAGTTTGTTCAAGCTCCCATCAGCATTATGCTTGGCTCGATACACCCATTTCACCCTAATGACCTTCCTGTTGGCTGGTCTTCCAACTAGTTCTCAGGTTTGATTTCTCAATCATATTGATTTCATCAGTCATAGCCTGTTTCCAGCCTTGCTGAACTTCAGCCTCTTCAAAACATTTTGGTTCTACCTCAGCCACTTGAGCCCTTTTATAAATTTCAACCAATGGTCTTGTGCCCCTGACTAGTTCATCATCAATGTCCATTTCAGGACCATTTTGATCAACCTCAGTCTGATCTGCCATAAGGTATTCAGAAACTGCCTTTGGTTCATTTTTCTTCCAATTTCAGCTTGACTTCTCATCAAATACCACATCTCTACTTACTAGCACCTTGTTTGTTAAAGGATCCAGGATCCTATAGCCCTTTTTGACTGTGTTGTAGCCCACCAGAATTCCAGGTTGAGCCTTCTTTGCCAATTTGTCCCTGTTCACTGCTGGAACTTATGCATAGCATATGCAGCCAAAGAGCCTCAGGTGAGCCAGTGATGGCTTGAACCCAAACCATGCCTCAAATAAAGTTTTGTGAGCCAAAGCCTTGGTTGGGAGCCTATTTTGGATATACATAGTAGTATTAATTGCCTCAGCCCACAAGGTTTTGGACAAATTCTTCTCAAACAGTAGGCACCTGGCCATATCCATCAAGCTTCTATTCTTTCTTTCATTTACACCATTCTGTTGAGGTGTATAGGTGTTGGTGAGCTAGTGTTTAATGCCAGCTTCATCACAAAAGGTTTGAAACTAAGCTGAGGTGTACTCAGTTCCATTGTCAGACCTTAGAGTCTTGAACTTGCAACCTGTTTCAGTCTCTGCAGCAGCCTTGAACTTCCAAAACAGTGAGGCCACCTCTGATTTATGCTTCAAGAAGTAAATCCAGCAAAATCTTGAATGATCATCAATAAATAGAATGAAATACCTGCTGCCATTTAATGATTGAGTCTTCATGGGACTACATACATCAGTGTGGACCAGTTGTAGCCTTTCTGAGGATCTTTAAGACTTGTTTGAAGGAAATGGCAACCTAGCATGCTTTCCAAACTGACATAGTTCACAAACCTCTTTATTTTCAACTAAATTGGGGAAGTTTTCAACTAGATCCTCTCTGGCCAGCTGAGCCATCGATCTATAGTTAACATGACCAAGCCTTTGGTGCCAAAGCTTGGATTCATCTGATGAGACTGTGTAGGCACTGTCTATGCCCTTATTCAAGTCCACAATAAAGCTTTTATCAATCATAGCTACTGACATTAGCTTGGATCCACTAGGATAATTAATTTGGTACTCCTTGCCCTTGAACACCACAATATAACCCTTCTCAAGCAACTAAGCTATGCTGAGCAGGTTTCTCTCAATCTCAGGCACCAAAAGAACATTTGAAACCAACTTGTTACCTATGGGAGTGTTTATCAGCATATTTTCCTTGCCTTCTGCCTTGATAAAGTGGCCATTTCCCACCTTCACTTTGGTTTTAAAGATTTTGTCTATTGAATTGAAGATGGCAGTATCATGTGTCATATGGTTGGTGCAACCACTTTCTATGAGCCACCCCTTTGTGGCCTTCTCTTCAGCAGCTAAGCATGAAACTGCAAAGACTTGCTCCTCATGGTCACTGCCCTCTTCTGCTACTCGAGCTTTAACCTTTGGCTGTTGCGGTTGATTTTGCCTTGGTCTACCCTTACTTTTGCAAACCTTTTCAACATGGCCCATCTTTTTGCAGTATTGACACTGCACATCTCATCTAATCCAACAATTAGCCTTTGGATGACCAGGCCTTTTGCAATGCCTGCAGGGTTGGTATCTTCTTCTTGCAACATCTGACTTAGGCTTGTCTCTCCAGGTCTTTTTGCCTTTATAGGCAGAGGTGCTCGAGGCTAGCTTGGTTTTGGCTTGGAAGGCACCTTTTTGGTGCTCCTCCAGTCTGCTGGCTCTCCTTTGCTCTTGTGCATAAATAGCATTGGTCAGCTCTGTCAATGAAATGCTGGTCAGGTCCCTTGAGTCTTTGAGGGAAGATATTTTTGCCTCATACCTCTCTAGTAAGGTTGAGATCACCTTCTCCACTATTCTTGCTTCACTAAACTACTCTCCAAGGAGCCTTATGCTGTTTACCATAGCCATGATTCTATCTGAGTACTTCTTGACAAATTCTTCCTCCTTCATCTTCAAATTCTCGAAATCCCTTCTCAAATTCAATAGCTGTTGTTGCCTTGTCCTTTCAGTCCCTTGGAACTCCTCCTTCAATCTATCCCAGACCTGCTTTGGTGTAACGCCTCAAATTTGGGCCTAGAAGAAAACAGGTCTTAAGCGTGGGAACACATAAAAGTTTATGTGTGCAAGAAAATAACACAATTGATTGTTTGCTATGATGGTTAAGTGATTTAGGAGCGTTTGGGAGTGTCTGAGAAGTCCTGGGTTCAAGCCCTAGCTTTTGCAAAATTTTAGTTTTTCTCTTAAGTGGACCTTGGTGTTAGCATGTAGGCTTTAAAAGAAATTATGGCAAAATTATGACACAAGTTGAGCTTGTAGTCCAGTGGCAGTCGCGTGTTTAAGGCTGCAAGGGAGCTCAAGTTCGAGTCTCATGATGCGCAAAGGAGTATTTATTTTACATTCTCCCTGTATGAGTAGTAGAGTTTTGCTGAAACTCTGCAAGGTGGAGTTTGAATAAGTCTTATATAGAGAAAATCAGGGAGGAGATATGAAGATTTTTAGGAGGAAATTGTTGAGAAAATCTATAACACCCCAAACCCAGCCTAAACGTTACGACTAGATCTGGTATGTTACAGGGTGAAGTAAAAACGAGATCTTGTAAAATTTAAGAAAATTGTAGTATTTGAAAACTGTTCGATTAAGGTGATGTCTTTGAAAACAGTGGTTTGGTGGTCTAGAAAAATTTCAACTTTTAATTAATCAATTACTTACTATACCAGGTGCAGTTTGAAAGAAGACATGTGTCTTGAATTACTTGTATTTTGAAAACTCCATTTCCAATTTAGTGATTAAGTTTGCGTTGTCTCAACTTTTTAATAAATAATAGGTAAATAAAATAAAACCCAAATGTTAATTTAGAAAGGCCTTATTACATAATAAAAATCTTCAATTTAATATTAAAGTAAAGCAGGAAAAGTTTACGAAAAGTAAAGTCTTTATGGCCTCTACGAGTCCGCTTCGGCTTCCATATCCACGGTCTACTGATTACCTGAAAGGTTAAACAAAGGGGTGAGTCACCGAAACTCAGTGTGTAAATCCCCTACAACACAGAAATGGCTCGTGGCCCGCAATCACATATTGAGCCTTAGCCTACTCAAGATGACATAAACATAAATGAATGCATCATGTCCCAACCTAAGCCTAGTTTTTCCATCCTCTACAAGCCACCCGTACCAGCCAATCACATCGTAGGGATTTCTATAATCAACTCTCCATCCGCTACACGCCGTCTTGACAGTCATGCTGCCAGTTACAATACCGATCACTAAGTGACCTTGAAATCCACTGTGGCTTAGCCACCGATCACCATGTGACCTTAGAATCATTTATGGCAGTGCCATCGATCACTATGTGACCTTATAAATCAATGTGGCAGAGCCACCGATCACTACGTGACTTTATAATCAAATGTGGCAGAGCCACCGATCACTATGTGACCTTACCACTTCCCCTTTATCATCATAACATCCCAAATCCCATGCAATATGACATAATAATTCGTGTATGCAGTATGTCATGTATGAAAAACATATATCAAATATAAGTATAACATGAATTACCATCATAATCAGATAGACATAATACAACATAATCAAGCTAATCAACCTCTAAGGGTATAACCGTAATTTTACCTAGCAAGGGTATTTTCGTAATTTACCTATCGAGGGTATTTCAGTAATTTCGCACTGCAATGGCCTTTTCGAAGGCCTAATGTCGCCCCGAGTGACTCAGCTACCATTTCCGGTCGTATCAAACTATTGGGCCTAAAACCCGATTTCGACCCATTCAGGCCCACACGCTCGTGTGGTCCACCTAACACAAATCTAACCACATATATAAGATTCACCTAGTCTAGTTCAATATATACTAAACAATCATACAATTTACTCATATGGGCCCACGGGCCCATTGGGCCCACTTCGGCCCATCACGGCCCAAGCAGCCTCAACCCACAAGATTACAATGGTGGCCTCAACTATTGCGTCGAAGCCCCACATGTGCGCTCGCACGCTCGTGTGGCTACTATTCACATGATCGGCACTTCGACATTTGCCGCTCTACAACTAGAGTAGAGAAGTACACACCTGATAGGAATCTGGTGCTAATCCGTGCTCCGACCACTCCTGTGCCCAAACGCCCTCCAAGGTGTATTCATCCTCCTCCTAGAATGCTATATATATAGCTAGCTTCTCACCTTCCTTCTTTGTATCTTTTTGATGTGAGATCCTTCCGTCAGAAGAGTTTACATCCAACTCAAACTCTTCCCATCTAATTCACTAAATAAATACTCCCTTGCTTTTCATGAAATTCGAACCCAGGCTCCCTTGCAACATAATCCACACCGCTAACCACTTGGCCACAAGCTCCTCTTGTGTTTTAAACCATGCGCAACTAAATTTAAATCTATAGCCAAATTCTAAAGTCCATTTCAAAAGAAAACCAAAATGCAAGAGCCAAGACTTGAACCTTGGACCTCCTTCCTCCCTTATGGCGTCATCCCCTTGCCTCTTATGTGGCGTCACTTTGCCACTACACCACACACTCTTTTTGTGTCATTTTCCTCCATATTTTATTCTTAAAGCCTACCTACTAACTCCTAGGGTTTTTTTCGCCTAAAACCAAAATTTCCCTAAAGCCAAAGTTTGATCCCGGGACTTCATAAGAAGCCCTCTAACCTTCCAAAATCACTTACCTAATAGGTCCAACTTGCATTTAAGCCGATCTCTTGTTCTCTAAAAATTTAAACGCTACTACGCTCAAGGCCCATTGGGCCCAATCCTACTAGGCCCAATTTTGGGATGTTACAAATCTACCCTCCTTAAAGAAATTTTGTCCCCGAAATTTCCAACTACAGGAATAGTCGTAAAACCTAACCTACAACACTACGCTCACGCTGCGCACTCTGATTCCAATAACTCTAATATACTTTTAACTAGAATTTAGAACTCCTACACATACTCAAAAATAGCTAGCCATTAAAGCAGACAAATATTTCATACGCAACCAACTCTATATCCGAACATCACATCCAAACCAAACACACAGAATTGATACCAGAAATATAGCATATAACAAAGCAAAGTATCAGGAAACTTACAGAGCGGATTGGTGCCGGAGACTCGGGTGCCATACTTCCAAAAAAAAAATAGATATATATTTTCCTAAACCATTTCCAAACCATTATTGAGGATTATGAATTGAGGGAGTTAATTTTAATGGTGATTTGAGGATTTTTCTTGAGGACAAGCAAAGACTTAAGTATGGGGATATTTGATAAAAAATGATTTACACATATTTTAACCCCATGCTTGGCTAAATTTTGGATGATTTTCCATTGAATTTGATGAATTCGATGCTCCTAATCTCTTAATTTCATGTTTTATACTCAGGAGAGCTTAGGGAGTCGAAAAAAATAAGAAACGGGCCAAAAAGGGACAAAATGGGCCTACACGGCCTGGACCACTGCACATAGGTGGACCACACGGCCGTGTGTAACAAGCAAGATCAAACACAGCCTGGACGGGCGTGTCCTTGCCGACCCTAGGTTTAATTCTATTCGGAAAAGGCTACTTAAGGGCCAAGAAAGGCATTCCAAAAGCTTATATAAACACCCTAGGAGGTAACCTAAAAGGGAGGTCGATAGGACGTCGAGTAGAAGGAAAAAATTACTCTAAGACAGCCGTCGGGAACAACTTAGGAGAAGGATCTCCATCAAGACTGAAGATCTCCCATCAAGTTCTTTAGAAGTTTTTTTGGGTTTTCTTATGTTTTGTTGTTTTCCCTATTTTAAGATGTTTCCCTCTATCAGTATGAACTAAATCCCTTAAATACCTAAGGGGATGAACCCTAAGACAAATCTTATTATTGTTTGATTTATAAGATAAATACTTGTTCTTATTCTTAATTGTGAGTTCTTAATCTTGTTTTGATAATTTAGGTTATTGATTCAAGTTGAATGTGCTTATTCAGTGGAGCAAAAGTCCCTGTTTAAGAGTAGATCAACACAATTAAGCGGAGTTGATTGCAACCCTAGAAATAAGGCGAAGAAAATCTACCGGATTAGAGTCAAATCTAATAAGGGGATCCATATATCGAGTTAATGCAACAATAGGGGTTTTAATTAAGTCAAGTGAATAAATCATATGGATCAAAAGTAATAAGTGAAGTCTAGGTGGATTCTTCCTTAGGTATTACCTATCTCATATAAGTTGTCCAAAGTATTTTCCAAATCACTCTCTGTCACGTTCATAATTATTTAAGTTAGTTAAATTTAGATTAAAAATAAATCCTCTTAATTATTAGGCTAGATAATAAAAAGATAGTAATTACTAGTAATTTTAGTCCTTGAGGATACGATATTCTGGACTCACCACACCTATACTACTGTTCGATAGGTGCGCTTGCCTTTGTCGAAATATTAGTTAGTTTCGAGCCCATCAAACTATAACAGGTCCACTGAGATTACAGCTCTACATACCAATTGTTTGTGTTTTTGGAACAAAATAAGCAAGCACAGCTATGACTTGAGCAATAAGGCTCGAGGCTTGCAGAAGAAACAAATAGAATTCAAAACAAAAAGCAAAGAAAATGGAGAGAATGTAGAAGAAAATCTAATAATTTTCATAAACATTGAATAATGGCATAATGCCAATACATAAAACCAAGCATTTAGCTTGTCAAAATCAATATAAGGTCACCTAATCAATACCTAATACCACTAATACATTGCAACTTGGAAAACCAATCTTGTACACATGAACAAAGCTTGGTTAACAGCTTAAACACAATCAAATTACATCAAACATCAAACTAACATAGTTCAAAATAAAATAAATTACATTTCATCAAACTAAGTTAACAAAATGAACAAAAAATCAACAACTGCTCTTGCTTCAGTAGCTCTAGCATGGCTCGGGCTGTGTGGCCTACTTATTGGTTGCTTTTAGTGCTACATGCTGACCAACTTTCAACACATGGTCCAGTGCGCACCGCATTGTCTCCCATCCTAGGTATATTTTGAACTTGTTTTTCTTGCTTACCATGAATCAATTTAACATACAGATGTAGTTTATCCTATTGATTATCTATTCACGGAGTAGGAAAAATAATAATCTTCTTCTCAATCTTGCAATGGTGCATATGGATAATTTGGCAAGGGCATTCATCTTCCTGCTTGAGCATCTTAAGGCAAAAGGAAGGTATAATTTTCCTCTGATACGGTTACTGCTCCAAATATAGTTGAAATTCTTTCAACTAACCATCTAGAATTCCCAATTGTAGAGTGAGTAGAATTTTTATTTTTATTTTAATTACAGCTCATGTTATGTTAATGTTTGGAGTAAAAGAAAAGCTTTTAATCCTTGTCATGCAGCACCCTAGAAGGAATTGAAGGTGCTAAATTGCCTAGTTTGTCATCAAAGAGGCTTTTGGATTTGGGTTTCAAATTCAAGTATGGGGTTGAGGATATATATGATGGAATTATTAAAAGCTGCAAGGAGAAAGGCTTTCTCTAGTAAGCATAAACATGGTACGAAATATGTAGGAATGATGTTAACTCATTATTTCATTGCATAAGCAAAGAAGGCCTGATACGATTCAATGAATAGACGATGCTGATGCAATACTTCTTTTGAAAATTATAGGATTCATTTGCTCTAATTACATGAAAATTTAAATTTATTTTTCTGCAATTTTCATGTTTGGATGCTTGTGTTTTCATGGACTTCATATATATTAGTTTGTTTTGGAGATAATTGTATGCAGTTTTTTACTCTTCCCATGAACCCATCACTCAAACCTATTTGCTCTGCTTGTGATTACTTTTCTTTCTAGGGTAAATTACACTAGCAAGAACTCAACTTTAAATTCAGTAACTCAACTTTTGAAAATAACAAATCAATCACTAATGTTATTGAAAAGTTACAAATCAGTGAACCATTACCATTACAGGCTTAACAGGATAGGTGACGTGACCAATTAACTAGGTATGTCGGCCGGTTAACTTGACACGTTGGATGAGGCAAAGTTTAGTGACTGTTTTTTTCGTCCTTCCTTTTTTCCTTTTTTAATAAATGGCCCAATATTTTTACTTTTTACGTAAATAACCCAATATGTTTATACTTCTTCTTTTTCATCCCAACAATCTCGCCGTCGCTACCTTCGCCACAACCATCTTTGGCGTCACAATCATTGACCTCCAAACCACCATGTCACACCATAAAATTTATCTTAAAAGTTTCGAAGGTAAAATGGGGATTTTAGCTCTAGTGAGCTCGAAAATTTTATTAGCATGGTTTTCAGAATTGTTTTTGCCTATGACATTTTAGAAATTAAATCATTTTCTGAAAATAATGTTCAAAAGAATTTCAATTTTGAAATAAGGATTGATTTGTAAAATGGTCTAAATTATGAGTTTTTAAAAGGAAATTAAACTAAGTGTTAATTTTCACACTATTTTTCTCCTTATCTTTATAAAACCCACTTTAGTCTCTTGTCCATTTTTTTGTTTTGTTGTCCATTGCATTCCAAAGTTCTTTTCATTCAATTTTGATTCTCAAACTTAATTCCTTATATTTTTGTCATTCCCCAAATCATAAATTTTTATAGTATTTCAAGAAAAACATCCAAGAACACCATAGATTTCTCCATTGTTGAATTTTTGGGTTTTTCGGGTTTTCGATCAAATGTTCGATTTTTCATCAACTAAGGTAACGATTCGATTCCTTATTAGTTTTTTATGGTATTTGATCCTTTAAATTGAATTTTTAGCTGTTAAATCACATGTTTTAAGTAAAAGCCAAAAATTGGGTCGTTAATGGTGGATTTCAAGATTTTGAGAAAAACATGGTTTCAAAGTGTTTTTCAATTAGTTTTGACATGATTTGAAGGTTTTTAAACTTACTTTAAAGTTTCATTGAAGATTTCCAACATTTTAATGAATTTTAATGAAAATTTTCGTAAACATGTCGAAAATTTGATACCATGAATTTGGTAGTTTTGAATAGTTTAAAGGTTCAAAATCAGTCGTAGGTGAATAATTAGATAAAAAAATTAGTTTTAGGCAAAAATATTTAGTATAGACCGAGATAATTGAAATTCAATATGTTGAAGGTTTCAACTACAAGAGAATTTAACTTAGGCTTGTGTTTTAATTGTTTGAAGTGAGTCCTTAGCTGATTGTTGATTGTGTATATTATGTGCTATTATGTGTGAAGCATCGAAACCATTGAAGCCTTCTATGAGCAAGGTGAAAGGCAAGGAAAAACTAGTTTAAATTTTTGGCAATTAGGCGAAAGTGTGATCGGTGAGTATTTGGAATCGCTACTTGAAACACGATTCATATTGTTAATTAGGATGTTAGGAATAGCCTAAACCCATATCCTAAGTTTCGAGTGTAAGCTTTCTATTTCCCTTGCCTTATTTTGGCAAATTATGTGATTATGTGAATAATTGTTGATTGATTATTATGATACGATATTGTGATATGAGACACGTGTGGTGACTATTGTGAATTCTGTTGTGTTGTGGGCATGATATATATGAAAAATGATAGTGATAATGATATGCTAATAATGCAAATATGTAGTGAAAGCGAGTGGAATTTTGGTAAGTATATATGTGTTGAATTCTGGAATGTGATATTATTATTACAGGTAATTTGTGAGAATACTTGCATGTGATATATGATGTACTGATTTTAATGCACATATATGTGGTCGAATATGTGATGGATCAATGAGCATTATTGTGGCACTTAAAGCGTAATTAAATGTAAATCGAATAAGCATGCATTGTGTACAAGTTGTGATGTAAATTGATCAATATGAACAGAGATGATCTGCATTAAATCTGTAATTAAAAATGTGTAATTGTGGATATTTTGGCCTTGTGATCTCTTAAAATTGTTGGTTATAGTTAGCCTACTATAGGATTGTTAGTACTCACCTATATTATTTTGTTTTTGAGCATTGAGGCCCTAAGACAGGTTGGAGAGATAAGAGAATGTGAGTTAAGCTCCATTCAAAGGGACATGTTTGGTGTAATAGAGAGTGTTAGCTTTATGCTGCACTTTTGGGATATGTTCGACTCTACAAGTCATTTGGTGTGCTGGAGATCTGCGTATCCGATGTGTAGTGATAGAGCCCACTTTTATATTTCATAGCCTTAAGTGCCAAATTATCGTTTAAATGTGATCTTATGTATTGTGATAATATGATGCGAGATGGATTATAACACCCCAAACCCGGCCTAAACGTTATGACCGGGTCTAGCATGTCACATGAAAGTGTTGTTGAAAGACCGCGCGTCTGATAAAACTTTGTATCCTTCTGAAAACTTCAAGTTCAGATGTTCGTTTATAAAGACCCATTTTACTCAATGTCCATTTTAGAAAAGTCGTAATTAATTTTGAAGACTGTCTTTGTTATGAAAATCAAATTTGAACATTTGCGGAATCGTGATATTTTGGAAAAAACAGTTATCAATGTTTTAAGGAAATCACCCGTATTAAAAATTTAAAAATAAACCATAACGGAAATGTAAGCTTAAAGAAAAGTTAAACCAATGGCCTTATTACATCAAAATCCCAAAATTAAAAGGAATCCTAAAATTTAACGTGAAATTGAAGTTTACTAAAATTCACGATGTACGGCCACCTCAGAGTCCTCCACAGCTCCAAATCCACTAACGCTGGAGATCACCTGTAAGGTTGAATCAACGGGGTGAGTTACAAGAACTCAGTGTGTAATCCTCTACTCAGTTATTAACTGGGCCCGAGCCCATACGAAATCCCAATTGGGCCGAAGCCCTATTCAATAAAAATTTGGGCCATAATCTTATACAGTATTAGTATGGGCCCACGGCACCAAAATCATGGTAATGCAACAAGACATGCAACCCTCCCCGAACCTAGCAATCTATCCGCTACACTGCACTTGTACCATCCCTACACACCTATGGGGATTTCTAAATCGACCCACCCATCCGCTACACTCCAAAAATGCAGTCGAGCTGCCAGTGCAAACGTGGCAAAGCTGCCAGTATCAGTATATTGTGGCTTAGCCACAAGTATGTGATGTTGCAGCAGAGTCGCCAAGATGTCGATATTGTGGCATAGCCACCAAGATGATATTATTGCGTGCAGAGTCGCGAATGCGACACTTCCTCCAATATATATATAACCTAACCCCATGCATCATGTCATGGCATAATAATCTCGTGAATGCAATAATGTATCATCATGGCAAATTAATCAAGTATACACAACAAAGCATAACTACCCCTAAGGGCATAAAAGTTATTTTCCCAACGAGGGCGTTTCAGTAATTTTCCCTCCAAGGGCATTTCAGTAATTTTACCCACCGAGGGTATTTCAGTAAATTCACATTTATCAGCCATTCTGAAGGCCCACTGTCGCATCGAGTGACTCGACTACCATTTTCGATCGTTATCGGACTATTGGGCCTAAGATTCGTTTTCGGCCCATTCGGGCCCACACGCTCGTGTGGCCCATTTCACAAGGTTTCAGTCACTGATTTCTAGTTTTTCACAACCGTACTTATTCTTTGATGATTTTTTGCTATCTTCGCCCATGTGGGCCGGAAAGCCCATTGGGTCCGTTAAGCCCGTATCGGTTCGATTAGGCCCGTTACAAACCAAATGTCACGAGAGTGCTCGTGGCACTCTCCACGACTTACCGTCACTACACATATTTCAGATTACCACTACGAGTGTTCGCACACTCGTGAGGTCATAAATGCCGGTTTTCCAGCTTTTCGGCTTTTGACAAACATGCGAGTCACACAAGCAGTTACTTAGAAAGGTATGAGATTACACACCTTCTTCGATTTGCTACACTCTGCACTATAACCCAAAATACCTGAGATTCATAATGATTAACGGTTAGGCTTAATGCAGTATTTTCCATCATTGGAGTCGATCTACACTCTACACCCCTTACCCACAAATACAGAAATTCCACTGTAAGGAATGATTGTGAACGAATGCTCCTTTGATTTACTCCCCACAAGCCCCTTGAAGAAAATTGAAACCAAAAAGAGATGTTAACCCCTAAAATCTCACATCCAACTTAATAATATGTAAACCTTACAACCCATATTCGGCCAAATCCCCACTTACCAACCAACTTCCAGAAGCCAAGTCTAAGAGAAAGATGAAGGGTAGCAAAAGGTGACTTGATTTGACCTTTACCCCAAAGGAGAACAAAAAATAAGTTTAGAATACCAACTGATAGTTAACTCAACTTAACCAAGAGAAGAAGAGTAAAGAACAAAAGAGTTAGAGACGTTACCTTTGATAAAAGAGAAGCCGACTAAAAGAAAAAGGTCCAGCCCCCAAGAGTAAAACCCCCAAACAATCGGCCACAAGGATCTATGGTGCTATTGATCAGAGAAAGGAGAAGAGTTTAAAGAGTAGAAGGGGGTTCGGCAATACTGTGCACAAGAGAGAGAGAGATGAAACAAAAAGGGAGAATGGTAACTAGTGAAATGGAAACACAAAAGAGAACAAGTGGACGAAGAATAAAAAAAAATGTTCGAAAGAGAATGGCAGAAAACGTGCAACACAAAGGACCTGAAATGTCTAAGAAGAAAACCTAAAATGTCAAAAGAAGAATGCTAAGAACACAAGGGAATTTCAGCACACTCTCTCCCAAAGGTTTCGATTTTTCACTCCCCCCTCACCAAATGCCGAATTTTCATACCAAAAATACTCCTAGCCGAAACTCACCTCCCAACAACTCCCATATTCGGCCAACACCCCCACTCCACCATAATCCCTTGATTTAATCCATACCTTGCTCCACAATCCCCTCTCCACCACTCATTCAAACCCATTTGACCAATTCAAACTCTTCCTAGAAGAGTCCAACACCAACACCACCTCTTCTTCTCCTTAGCAACAAAAATAAAAGCCACACTTGCAGCATTTGGGATTCGAACCCCATCCCCCATTGGTTCTACAAGTGATGCCACACCATCCTTACACTTTCTCAACTTGTGCTAGCAATTTACCAATAATTTCACTTGAGCCTTGCCTCCAACAGTCCTCTCCCCTAAAGTGCCCAAAAACCAAAATTTTACCAGGGCTCAAACTCGACCCCAGGCCTCCCTAGGACCCCTAAACACCCTTAACCACACACATAGAACCAGCACAACATGCAATAAAACAAATTTTACAGACCCCTAGGTTTTAGGATGTTACAATTCTACCCCCTTAAAGAAATTTCGGCCTCAAAATTTACCTGGTTAAAAGAGATGAGGGTACTGCTGTCACATTGCCTCTTCCGGCTCCCATGTGGCTTCCTCTGAACCGTGATTACGCCACAACACTTTGACCAACGGAACCAATTTCCTCCTCAACACCCTAATATCTCGATCTAGGATCTGCACTGGTTCTTCTTCAAAAGACAGATCAGGTCTAACCTCAATTTCCTCCACCGGTACTATGTGAGAGGGATCTGAACAATAGCGTCTCAGCAACGAAACATGGAATACATTATGTATCTTATTCAAACCCGAAGGCAGCTCAAGCTGATACTCGACTAGTCCCACAAGTCTCAACACCTGATAAGGTCCAATGAACCTGGGGCTCAACTTGCCTTTCTGTCCAAATCTTAAAATCTTCTTCCAAGTTAAGACCTTTAAGAAGACCTAATCTCTAACTGAAAATTCTATCTCCTTACGCTTCAGATCCGTATATGACTTCTGTCTATCAGAAGCTTCTTTTAACCATTCCCGTATCAACTTAACCTTTTCCTCTATTTCTGAGATCAATTTCAGACCCAACAACTGTCGCTCATTTAATTCTGTCCAACAGGTAGGGGTACGACACCTATGACCATATAATGCCTCCTAGGGTGCCATCTGAATGCTGGACTGATAGCTGTTGTTGTACGTAAATTCTGCTAACGGCAGATAATCTTCCCAACTACCTCTGAAGTCAATCATACAGCCCCTTAACATGTCCTCCGGAATCTGGAATACCCTCTCCGATGACCATCAGTCTGCGGATGAAATGCTGAGCTGAAATCTAACCTTGTACCCAAAGCTTCATGTACTGCTTTCTAAAACCGAGATGTAAATCTAAGGTCCCTGTCCGATATGATGGACACTGGTACCCCATGAAGCCTTACAATTTCTGCCACATACAACTTGGCCAGCTTTTGTAGCGAGTAATCTGTGCGAACCGGTATGAAGTGCGCGGACTTAGTCAACCGGTCAACAATCACCCATACTGAGTCCTTCTTAGTAGGTGTCAGAGGTAACCCACTAACAAAATCCATAAGTTATCCTTTTCCATTTCCAAAGTGGAATCTTCACCGGTTGTAGTAATCTCGAAGGTAGCTGATGTTCCGCCTTCACTTGCTGACATGTCATACACTTGCTCACGAAATCAGTAACCTCACGTTTCAACCTTGGCCACCAGTACTGTTCAAGCAGGTCTCAGTATATCTTGTTTCTACCAGGATGCATAGCGTATGGGCTACTATGTGCCTCCCGCAGAATCATCTGTCTTAACTCAGAATCCCTCGGTATACAAATTCCTCCACAGAAACATAATACCCCTTCACTGCTCAGTCCAAAATATACTGCCTCTCCATTTTCTACTTGCTAAATTCGAGAACACAACAATTCATCCAACAATTGCTTTTCTTTAATCTGACTAACCCATGTCGGCTTTACCTGAAGTTCCACTAACAAGCTACCATCTTCATAAAGACTGAGATGAGCAAGCATTACTCTCAGATCCGATACAACTTTGCGACTTAATACATCTGCCACCACGTTGGCTTTACCCGGGTGATACTCAATCGAGCATTATAGTCTTTCAGCAACTCTATCCATCTCTATTGCCTCAAGTTCAGCTCCTTTAGGGTAAGGAGATATTTCAGACTCTTGTGACCGGTATAAATAATTGACTTTTCCCTATACAGGTAGTGTCTCTATATCTTCAACGCGAATACCACAGCAGCTAGTTCCAAATCATTTGTGGGATAGTTCATCTCATGCGGCCTTAATTGACGAGATGCATACGCTACCACTTTCCCTTCTTGCATTAGCACATAACCCAACCCTGTGCGCGATGCATCATAATAGACAACAAATTCCTTCCCAGCCTCAGGCTGAACCAACACTGGTGCCTCAGTCAGAATGTTCTTTAACTTCTCAAAGCTGTCCTGCTATTTATCAGTCCAAAAAAACGGTACTCCTTTACGCAACAACTTAGTTAGGGGTGCAGCAATCAAGGAAAACCTCTTAACAAACCTTCTGTAATACGAAGACAAACCCAGAAAGCTTCGAATCTCGGACACTGACTTCGGTGGCTTCCAATTCAATACAGCTTCCACTTTCTGGGGATCAGCCCTAATCCCCTCGGAAAACACAACATGCCCTAAAAAGGTCACTTCTTGTAGCCAAAACTCACACTTACTGAATTTGGCATAAAGTTGCTTCTCTCTCAATATCTAAAGGACAACCCGAAGATGCGAGTCATGCTCCTCCTCAGTTCTTAAGTACACCAAGATGTCATCTATGAATACCACCACAGATCGGTCTAGATAGGATTAGAAGACCCGATTCATCATATCCATAAAAGTGGCTGGTGCATTCGTTAATTCGAATGGCATCACTAGAATCTCGTAATGCCTATAATGAGTTCGGAAGGCAGTCTTGTGAATATTTGCCTCCTTGACCCTCAACTGATGGTACCTGATCTCAAATCTATCTTCGAGAAAACTGGGGCTCCTCGCAGTTGATCGAACAAATCATCAATCCTTGGTAGCGGGTATTTGTTCTTAATAGTTAACTTGTTCAGCTGGCAATAGTCAATACACATACGCATCGACCCATCTTTTTTCTTCACGAACAATACCAGCGCTCCCCATGGAGATACGCTTGGTCAGATAAACCCACAGTCCAACAGCTGTTGGATCTGAGCTTTGAGCTCTGCCAGCTCTTTCGGTGCCATCCTATAAGGGGCAATGGACACTGGAGCCGTTCCTGGCAATAACTCAATGCCCAATTCGACCTCGCGATCCGGAGGCAATCTCGGAAGCTCTTTAGGGAAGTCATCCGAGAACTCCTTCACAGTTTTGACATCTCCTATAGCCACTTCCTTGGCATCCAAAGCACTAATGAAGGCTAGGAATGCCCCGCAACCTTTTCGCACCATCCTTTTAGCCTTTAGTGCTGACACCATATTGGACAGGTAATTCCTTCTTTCTCCTATCACCAGCACCTCCTTGTCCTCGGAAGTCTTTAAAACCATGCGCTTAGCAGCGCAATCTAAATTTGCACAGTGCTTGACTAACCAGTCCATGCCTAAAATAAGATCGCACTCACCGAACGGAAGCTCTATCAAATCCGCCGGAAATACCACTCATTGAACTTTTAAAGGCACATCCCTAAACAACTTGTTCACTATCACTGATTGTCCTAGAGGGCTAATCACGGAATTTCTCTAACATCAATTTTAGATTTTATACCCAAAGTCCCAGATCCAGTACAGACAACATATGAACAAGTAGACCCAATATCAATTAAAGCGGTAAAGGGCACATCAAATATGAGAAACGTACCGGTTATAATGTCTGCTGCGTCACCCTCCTCTCAATGTCTAGTCGAATAAACTAACCCCGACTGCCTTGCATCTGTATTTTCAGCACCTCTGCCCGGTGCTCCACGACTACGACTAAAACCATTTCCCCCTCGGGCTGGGCTTCGACCTCTCGGTGCCTGCTGACTACCTCCCTCTAGCTGAACATAACACTGTCTCACAGCTGGCATTGAACTCGATTTTTGCGGACAGTCCTTGATTCAGTGGTCTCTTGACCCACACCTGAAGCAAGCCCTAACTCTCCTCTAACATTCACCCTGATGAAATAACCCACACACTGTACAAGGTTGTGGTCTGCCAGCAGCAATCAAAACTCCAGCTCGGACCGACTCATTAAATCTAGGCCTCTTTTGAAATCTATCAGAAGAACCGAAAGGCCTAAAATCCCTCTTATTCCTGCCCTTATCCTTGTCACAATTTTTCCGTTCAGTGCGTTTTACCTCTTCAGCAATCTTGGCTTTCTCCACCAATACAGCAAAATCTCTTTCCCGCTGCGGAGCTATCAGTACTCACAACTCATCTCGTAGCCCATCTTCAAAACGCACACAGCGTTCATAATCAGTCGAGACTATTCTCCGGGCGTACCGGCTTAGACGCAGAAACTCTACCTCGTACACTGCCACAGATTTACTCCTCTAAACCAGACTCAAAAATTCTTTTCTCCAAGCATCCGCATAGCTAGTCTGGACATATTTTCTCTGAAAGGCCACTTTAAAGAAGTCCCAGGTGATACGATCCGCTTGAGTACCTTCCTTCACTGTGAGCCACCATTGGTATGCCTTATCTTGTAACAAAGACACTGCTCCTCTCAATTTTTCCTCTACAGTGCAGTCCAGGTCATCCATAATTCGTTCAACTACCTCCAACCAGTACTCAGCTACACTTGGAGCTACACCGAAAATGCCCCTAAATACCTTGGCCCCATTTGCTCGGAGTCGCTCAGGAATAGATTTTCGGGCTATCGATTCGGTATTTGCTCCAACAACCCATTCCAAGACTCGCAGCATAGCTTAGGACAAAGCATCGTCCCCTCCAATTCGATCATGGGACCCTATCTCGGTCACCGGTGATGCAGGTGCTTCCATTTCAGGCATATACCCTGATACCTCGAATCCATCCTCAGCACCTTGGCCCTTACCATGACCACGCCTACCACGCCCACGTCCTCTTGTACTCATGATGCTGATTTGAGTTAATCTAATTAGAAATTTTATGAGTCAATACATAATTCAATGTTTATTAACAAAATGTTTTATGAAAAGCAAGTATAAAAGTTGTTTTCGCAGATCAAGTTTCCTAATGTCTCAGTCTCTACAGTCTTAGCCCTTATAGCTAACAGTCTCAGTATACTAACACTAACTCTAGTAGTTTCTTACTAAGGTCATTTCATCATATTAACAAACAAAGTCAGAAGACTTACGGATTTGGTGCCAGAGACTCGGGTGACATACTTCCAAAATGACATACATTTTTAGGCCATGTTTTAAACCATTTTTTTGAAAAAAATGTTTTTGGACCTATTCCACAAGCCGAGTTTTGTAACCTGGCTCTGATACTACTAAATGTAACACCCTAAACCCGGCCTAGATGTTATGACCGGGTCTGGCATGTCACATGAAAGTGTTGTTGAAAGACTGCGCGTCTGATAAAACTTTGTATCCTTTTGAAAACTTCGAGTTCAGATGTTCGTTTATAAAGACCCATTTTACTTAATGTCCATTTTAGAAAAGTTGTAATTAATTTTGAAAACTGTCTTTGTTATGAAAATTGAATTTGAACATTTGTGGAATCGTGATATTTTGGAAAAAACAGTTATCAATGTTTTAAGGAAAACATCTGTATTAAACATTTAAAAATAAACATTAACGGAAATTTAAGTTTAAAGAAAAGTTAGAACCAATGGCCTTATTACATCAAAATCCCAAAATTAAAAGGAATTCTAAAATTTAAGGTGAAATGGAAGTTTACTAAAATTCACGATGTATGGCCACATCAGAGTCCTCCACAGCTCCAAATCCACTAACGCTGGAGATCACCTGCAAGGTTGAATCAACGGGGTGAGTTACAAGAACTCAGTGGGTAATCCCCTACTCAGTTATTAACTGGGCCCGAGCCCATACGAAATCCCAATTAGGCCGAAGCCCTATTTAATAACAATCTGGGCCCTAGCCTTATGCAGTATTAGTCTGGGCCCACGGCCCAAAAATTATGGTAATGCAACAAGACATGCAACCCTCCTCGAACCTAGTAATCCATCTGCTACACTCCACCCGTACCAGCCCTACACACCTGTGGGGATTTCTAAATCGACCCACCCATCCGCTACACTCCAAAAATGCAGTCGAGCTGCCAGTGCAAACGCATCAAAGCTACCAGTATCAGTATATTATGGCTTAGCCACCAGTAACAGTGTTGTAGCAGAGCTACTAGTATCAGTATTTGTGGCATAGCCACTAGTATCAGTGTTGCAGCAGAGCTGCCAGTAACAGTACACCTCCTCCAATATATATATAACCCAACCCTATGCATCATGTCATGGCATAATAATCTCGTGAATGCAATAATGTATCATCGTGGCAAATTAATCAAGTATACACAACAAAGCATAACTACCCCTAAGGGCATAAAAGTCATTTTCCCAACAAGGGCATTTCAGTAATTTTCCCTCTAGGGTCAATTCAGTAATTTTACCCATCGAGGGCATTTCAGTAAATTCACATTTATCAGCCATTCTGAAGGCCCACTATCACCTCGAGCGACTCGGCTACCATTTTCGGTCGTTCCCAGACTATTGGGCCTAAGATTCATTTTCGGCCCATTCGGGCCCACACGCTCGTGTGGCCCATTTCGCAAGGTTTCAGTCACAGATGTCTAGTTTTTCACTACCGTACTTACTCGTTGACGATTTTTCCCTATCTTTGCCCATGTGGGCCGAAAAGCCCATTGGGCTCGTTAAGCCCGTATCGGCTCGGTTAGGCCCGTTACAGCCCAAATGTCGCGAGAGCACTCGTGGCACTGTTCACGACTTACCGCCACTACACATATTTCAGATTACCACTACGAGCGTTCGCACACTCGTGAGGTCATAAATGCCGGTTTTCCAACTTTTTGGCTTTTGACCAACATGCGAGTCACCACAAGCAGGTACTTTGAAAGGTATGAGATTACACACCTTCTTCGATTTGCGACACTCTGCACTATAACCCAAAATACATGAGATTCACAACGATTAACGGTTAGGCTTAATGCAGTATTTTCCAACATTGGAATCGATCTACACTCTACGCCAGTTACCCATAAATATGGAAATTCCATTGCAAGGAATGATTGTAAACGAATGCTCCTTTGATTTACTCCCGACAACTCCCTCGAAGAAAATTGAAACAAAAAAGAGATGTTAACCCCTAAAATCTCACATCCAACTTAAAAATATGTAAACCTTACCACCCATATTCGGCCTAATCCCCACCTACCAACCAACTTCTGGAAGCCAAGTCTAAGAGAAAGATGAACGGTAGCAAAGGGTGACTTGATTCGGCCCTTACCCCAAAGGAGAACAAAAAATAAGTTCAGAATACCAACTAATAGTTAACTTGGCTTAGCCAAGAGAAGAAGAGTAAAGAACAAAAGAGTTAGAGACGTTACCTTTGATAAAAGGGAAGCCGACTAAAAGAAAAAGGTTCGTCCCTCAAGAGTAAAACCCCTAAACAATCGGCCACAAAGATCTATGGTGGCTATTGATCAGAGAATAGAAAAGAGTTTAAAGAGTACAAAGGGTGTTCGGCAATACTGTGCACAAGAGAGAGAGAGAGATGAAACAAAAAGAGAGAATGGTAACTAGTGATTTTGGCAAGAAGAATGGAAATACAAAAGAGAACAAGTGGACGAAGAATAGAAAAAAATATTCGAAAGAGAATGGCAGAAAATGTGTAACACAAAGGACCCGAAATGTCTAAGAAGAAAGCCTAAAATGTCAAAAGAATAATGTTAAGAACACAAGGGAATTTTGGCACACTCTCTCCCAAAGGTTTCGGTTTTTCACTCGCCCCTCACCAAATGCTGAATTTTCCTACCAAAAACACTCCTAGCCAAAACTCACCTCCCAACAACTCCCATATTCGGCCAACACCTCCACTCCACCATAATCCCTTGATTTGCTCCATACCTTGCTCCACAATCCCCTCTCCACCACTCATTTAAACCCATTTGAGCAATTCAAACTCTTCCTAGAAGAGTCCCACACCAACACCACCTCTTCTCCTCTTTAGCCACAAAAATAAAAGCCATACTTGCAGCATTTGGGATTCGAACCCCATCCCCCATTGCTTCTACAAGTGACGCCACACCATCCTTACACTTGCTCAACTTGTGCTAGAAATTAACCAATAATTTCATTTTAGCCCTGCCTCCAACAATCCTCTCCCCTAAATTGCCCAAAAATCAAATTTTTACCAGGGATCAAACTCGACCCCAGGCCTCCCTAGAACCCCTAAACACCCTTAAGCACACACACAGAACCAGCACAATATGCAATAAAATAAATTTTACAGACCCTTAGATTTTAGGATGTTACATGGATGCATAAACATGTGAATAATATACTAAATGAGTTGATTTAAGTTTCATGAAAATGTTAGTATGTTCTCATGGTAAATTGTGTATGTACTTGTAGTTTGGCTCGTTATCATTTACCTTGTGAATACATGTGAATATATAAGCTAGACTTGTGAGTCATTAAAGCATGTATATGATAAACCATAAATTAGACATATTTTAACCCCATTCTTGGCTTACTTTTGGATGATTTTCCATTGAATTTGATGAATTCGATGTTCCTAATCTCTTAATTTCATGTTTTATTCTCAGGAGAGCTTAGGGAGTCGAAAAGAACGAAAAATAGGCCAAAAAGGGCAAAATGGGCCTACATCAGAAATCACATGGCCTGGACTATCGACCACGGGTAAATCACACGGTCGTGTGTGGCGAGTAGAATTGACCACAGCCGAAAGAGTCCACCACAGGCGTGTCCTTGCCAAAACCAGGATGAATTCTATTTGGAATAGGATACTTGTGGGCCAAGTAAGGCATCTCAAAGCCTATATATACACCCTAGGGGGCAACCTAAAAGGGGAGGTCGACAGGACGTCGAATAGACGCTGAGTAGAAGGAGAAAATACTCGAAGATAGCCGTTGGGAACAGCATAGGAGAAGGATCTCCATCAGGACTGAAGATCTCCCATCAAGTTCTTAAGGAGTTTTTGGGTTTTCTTATGTTTTGTTGTTTTCTTTATTCTAAGATGTTTTCCTTTATCAATATGAACTAAATCCCTTAAATACCAAAAGGGATGAAACTTAAGACAGATCTTATTATTATTTGATTTATAAGATAAATACTTGTTCTTATTCTTAATTGTGAGTTCTTATTCTTGTTTTGATAATTCAAGTTATTGATTCAAGTCGAATGTGCTTATTCAGTGGAGCAAAATTCCCTGTTTAAAAGTAGATCAACACAATTAAGCAGAGTTGATTGCAACCCTAGAAATAGGGCGACAAAAATTTTTCGAATTAGAGTCAAACTAATAAGGGAATCCATAGATCGAATTAATGCGACAATAGGGGTTTTAATTCAAAAGAGATTTCAATTAATCAACCTAGAGTCAGTTGTTTTAGTCTTGAAAGATATATTAACATAATTCAGGGATTTCTATGGATTAAGTCAAGTGAATAAATCATAAAAATCAAAAGTAATAAGTGAAGTCTAGGTGGATTCTTCCTTAGGTATTGCCTATCTCATATAAGTTGTCTAAAAGTACTTTCCCAATTCACTCTCTGTCACATTCATAATCATTTAGTTAGTTAAATTAGTTAGTTAAATTTAGATTAAAAATAAATCCCCTTAATTACTAGGCTAGATAATAAAAAGATAGTTATTACTAGTAATTTTAGTCCTTGAGGCTACGATATTCCGGACTCACCACAACTATACTACTATTCAATAGGTGCGTTTGCCTTTGTCGAAATTATTAGTTAGTTTCGAGCCCATCAAGTTTTTGGCTCCGTTGCCGGGGACAAGATATTAGGAAAACTAAAATTTTATTACTTTAGCCATTTTATTTATTTTCAATTTATATTTTATTTTTAACTTTGCTAACTTTTCTTTTATTTTCTTTTGGCAGGTAATTTTAGTTTATGACTTGAAGGAACCCGTCAGGACCCTTGATTTTTGACAGTGAGATAGAAAATATCGCTTGCAGAAACTGAAAAGAAATTAGGCGAAGTCTACAATACATAGAAGAAGAGCAAGAAGATGAAACAAATACTACCGAGGAGATGGCTGACAATAATCAACTACCTCCTGTGGTTGTCGCAAATCCGATGAATCAAAATCCTGCTCCTCGTACTATGTATAATTATGCTAAACCTAATTTGACAGGAACTAAATCAAGTATTGTTAGGCCTACTATTGCTGCAAATAATTTTGAACTGAAACCTAACACTATTCAGATGATTCAGCAATTTGTTCAGTTTGATGGTTTGCAGGATGAGGATCCAAACAATCACTTGGTGAACTTTCTGGAATTCTGCGACACTTTCAAAATTAATGGCGTTTTTGATGATTCCATTCGCCTTCGGTTGTTTCCCTTCTCATTGAGAAACAAAGCAAAACAGTGGTTGAACTCGTTACCACGAGGATTAATCACTACATAGGACCAAATGATCGAAAAAATTTTATTAAAATATTTTTCACCGGCTAAAACGGCTAAGTTGAGGAATGATATCTCTTTTTTTGTGCAGATGGATTTAGAAACAGTCTACCATTCATGGGAGAGATATAAAGATCTACTAAGGAGATGCCCTCACCATGGGTTACCCTTGTGGCTACAGGTTCAAACATTTTATAATGGTGTGAACCCATCAACTAGGCAGTTGATTGATTCAGCTGCCAGTGGAACCCTAAATAACAAGACCCCTGAAGCGGCTTATGAATTTATAAAAGAGATGGCACTGAATAACTATTAGTGGCAAGTTGTGAGGACAAAGCCAACAAAAGTCGCCAGTGTTTTCAACCTCGACACAGTAACTATACTATCAAATCACACGGCCTGGACTATCGACCATGGGTAGATCACACGGCCGTGTATGGCGAGCAGAATCGACCACGACCGAAGGAGTCCACCACGGACGTGTCACACGGGCGTGTCCCTGCCGAAACCAGGATGAATTCTATTCAGAACAGGATACTTGTGGGCCAAGTAAGGCATCTCAAAGCCTATATATACACCCTAGGGGGCAACCTAAAAGGGAAGGTCAACAGGACATCGAATAGACACCAAGTAGAAGGAGAAAATACTCCAAAACAGCCATCGGGAACAGCTTAGGAGAAGGATCTCCATCAAGACTGAAGATCTCCCATCAAGTTCTTAAGGAGTTTTTGGGTTTTCTTATGTTTTGTTGTTTTCTTTATTCTAAGATGTTTTCCTTTATCAATATGAACTAAATCCCTTAAATACCTAAGGGGATGAAACCTAAGACAGATCTTATTATTATTTGATTTATAAGATAAATACTTATTCTTATTCTTAATTGTGAGTTCTTATTCTTGTTTTGATAATTCAGGTTATTGATTCAAGTCGAATATGGTTATTCAGTGGAGCAAAAGTCCCTGTTTAAGAGTAGATCAACACAATTAAGCGGAGTTGATTGCAACCCTAGAAATAGGGCGACGAAAATCTGCCGGATTAGAGTCAAATCTAATAAAGGAATCCATAGATCAAATTAATGCGACAATAGGGTTTTAATAGAAAGAGATTTCAATTAATCAACCTAAAGTCAGTTGTTTTTAGTCTTGAAAGAGATATTAACATACTTCAGGGATTTCTACGGATTAAATCAAGTGAATAAATCATATGAATCAAAAGTAATAAGTGAAGTCTAGGTGGATTCTTCCTTAGGTATTGCCTATCTCATATAAGTTGTCTAAAAGTATTTTCCCAATTCACTCTCTGTCACATTCATAATTATTTAGTTAGTTAAATTAGTTAGTTAAATTTAGATTAAAAATAAATTCCCTTAATTACTAGGCTAGATAATAAAAAGAGAGTTATTACTAGTAATTTTAGTCCTTAAGGATACGATATTCCAGACTCACCACAACTATACTACTGTTTGATAGGTGCACTTGCCTTTGTCGAAATTATTAGTTAGTTTCGAGCCCATCAGTATATGTTGTTTAGTCTTGATGAATTATTGTTAAATGAATTACATATATAAGTGAGTTCAGTGTAATTGCATGTAGGAGTATATGTTAGTTTTATGATTTAATTAAACGTGAATATGTTATTGTGACTTGGTTAGAACACTACAAGAATATAGGGCTTTAGCAGTGTTTTTAGTGGCGTTTGAACAACAAACGCCGCAAAGCTTATACATTAGCGGCATTTGCAAGAATACGCCATAAAAGGTTGAGCAATAGTGGCGCTTTTGGTCCAAATGCCGCCAATAAATGAGCAATATCGGCATTTTTGGTCTAAACGCTGCTAAAAGTTGAGCAATAGTGCCATTTTCGTGTAAGGTAACCGACACTCATTTCGATTTGATTTGATTTAATTTTCATATTTTTTTCTTATTTTTTGTTTTGAATTCGATTTTAATTTGATATTTGAAACCGACTTTATAAAAAATATAAACTACACCATTCACATAGCTATGAGCAAGTTTCATTTTAGTTACTTAATTATGAAAGTTACAAATTGATAACTAAACTATTTAGAAGTTTTCATTTAAGTTACCAAGTTGTTGAAATCAACACCATATGGCTTTCTCTAAACCCTTAAACCCTGAATTCTAAAAAAATAAACCTTAAAACCTAAAACCCCCAAAAAATTCATATGGATATTGATATGTGTATATATTATATTAATATAAAAGCTTATGTTTATAATAAATTGTGGAAGCTGTACTTAATATTGATTAAATTTATTTTTGGGTTTAGGGTTTAAGATTTAAGGTTTTATGTCTGTAGTTTAGGTTTTAATGGTTTAAGGTTTTATGGTTTAATGTTTTATGGTTTAGGGTTTAATGTTTAGTATTTTAAGTTTATGGTCTGGGGTTTGTTATTTTGGGTTTAGGGTTTAGTGTTCTAAAGTATTTTTTAGGGTTTTGTATTTTATAATTAGGGTCTTAGTGTTTACAGTTTAAGGGTTAGGGTATCAGGGTTTAAGGGTTAGGGATTTTGATAAAAATGACAAAAAAATCAATTTATTTTAGGGTATAAGTAAGCAGTAAAATTCCTTTTTAGTTACTTCTGTATCTAGTAATATATATAGGGTTTAGGGTTGTAGGGTTTAGGGTTTGGTTGCATTAATAGGCCTTTAGCTGCGTTTTTAGTGGCGTTTGGAGAATAAACGCCGCAAATGTTCTATATAAGTAGTGTTAGAAAGAAAATGCCGCAAAAAGTTGAGCACCAGTGGCGTTTTTAGACAAAACGCCACTAAAGTTGGGCAATAGTGGCATTTTTTTTCCAAACACTGCTAATATATATTGAAAAGATTGAAGAACGGTTCCGTTTTATGCTGCATATTTAGTGGCGTTTTCAACATAAACGCCGCAAAAAAGTATTAATTAATTAAACGACACCGTTTTAGCTTTGTTATTAGTGGCGCTTTTTATAAAACACCGCAAATGGCATGCATTACCGGTGTTTTCACCGAATATGTATTAAGTGTTCAGCAAAATGACGTCGTTTTATGCTTTGTTTCATTAGTGGCATTTTTGTAAAGCACCTCAAAATTTTATTACACTAAACCTAAACGACATTGTTTTTTGGAGCCCTGAATTTCCTTTACTTTCCCCCAATTCAGATTTCCCCGATTTTCCCAGCTTTTTTTCCCCCATTTCCCCCAAATTCTTCTTCCTCAAAATTTTTTATCCTAATTTCCCAACTTCCAAAATCAACTTCAACTCTTCTCTCTGCTGTTTCAAAAGGTAATTCTTCGCCTTTTCTCTCTGCCGCCGCCGTTGGAAATTTGGTTCCTACAGGTAACACCCATTTCTTTTTCTTTAAGTATAATATATGTTAATATACTTTTGGTTTCCTACAATGGATTGCAGGAAGAGGAAAATGAAAAAGCGATTCTTCCCGAAGACTGAATCATAGCATCCACAAAAGAAAAGGTATGCCCCAACTCCAAGCTCTAGTATATGGACTCTCTTTATTTAGTATCCAACCACAAATTAGTCACTCAATGTTAATTAAACTTCTAACATGTTATACGGTATGCAAGAGTATTTACCTATCTCCAATTCGAAAACAAGGTTTCCTGGGTGCTTTTCCACCCAATTTAGTCTTGAGACCATCTCCCAAATTTCACAGTAACAACCAATTCATTCACTCTTCCAGCCTCTAACAGACCAACAAATGTCGCCTTTCTCCAATGTAATGACATCACATTCTCAAAAATAATCCAAAATAAGACTAGATGCAATGACCTTGGAGTTCCAACAACATTGAGAGAGTGATAATGGAAAGAATATAGATAGCACCCCACTTTGGAACTTCAACTTTAGGAACAAGAACAGTTGCAGGCAAAACAACACAGTAGAACACAAATGTGACAATGTGTGCCACTATCTTTCGGACAAAGAAGAAGCTGTAGATCACATAAAACTTCTTCCATAGTGAAACTTTCTGCAATAATCAACACTTCATTCAGTAACTTACACACACATGCACACATATATATATATAAGAAAATGAATTATTTTGGGGATTATATATGAATATAACTTATTTCTTATTATCTCCATTGCCATTTTTTTAAAAAGGTTTGTAGGGCCACATTACCATGTATGTTGTTGATTTCGGTAGGCATTGAAAGTACTTGGCAGTTCATTTTTCACCTAAAATTAATCAATAAATTGTATGGTCAAAAATCATTTTGATATTATATAACTACGGTGTAACACCCCTTACCACTATCCATCACTGGATCAGGGTACGAGGCATTATAGCAATCTTATACACTTCTTCAATACATACATTTTAATTATATATTAAAATCATTCATAGTCACACTCTATGTCCTTATTATGGGCTTACGAGGCCCAAAACAATTATTAAAGTTGGTTTGGAACCAAACCAGAACTTTTCGGACATTTAGAAAATTTTTACCAAAACAGGGTCACACACCCGTGTGACATATGACACAGCCATGAGAGTAGACCGTGTGGTCCTCACATGCCCATGTCTAGACCTCGTGTATAATTCACTACCATTCTGTTTATGCACCACGACCAAACCACAAGCCCATGCGGTGGCCGTGTCCTACCCCATGCTGAGACACACGGCCATATCTCTAGCCCGTGTGGCATACTTTAGGCTATTTTTCAAACCTTTTGTGTTCTTAACTCTTTGTACTAATATACAATATATCGATCGTTGTTATACATTTAGCTAATTCTAACTTAGCCACATCAAGACATTTCTCCATGCATGCATAAAATAGGTTTACTTACCTATAAGCATTATGAGCCACATCTCATCGCTCTATTCAACTAAGCAATATAAGCCTAAACATTTGGCTAATTCATAATAATACATATAACCAATAACTAAACCTCTATACATGCCATTCACTTGAAAATAATTAGGAATTGTCGTGATTCCAACTTGACAAATTGATAGTGTGATGATACCTCCAATGATCTCCAACCCTAAGCCAACCTGACAACACTAAGAGAAATGGGAAAATGGTGTAAGCTTTATAGCTTATTAAGTTGGCATATTAATAATAATAAGCAATTTAATTAACAATATTAACCCATTTCTCAATAAATATGCTCAAGGAAATAGAATCAATATTCACATAGTTTCACCTTTCCTTAAGTTCAGCTTAGGCTGTTTTTTTTAGTCACAGTCACTAATTTAATTATTTCATAAGCTACAGAACTCAAAATTAAGTTCCGTGAATTTTCCCTAAAATTAGACCCATATACCTTCTTGCCATAAAATTTCCAGAATTTTGTATCTAGCCAATCAATACCAGATTATTCTTACAGTTTCCCTTATTTCACTATTTGATGGTTTTGACTTATTTTAACCAATAATGTTGTTGTTTCTTCCAATCAAAACTAGACTCATTAAGGATTCTAAGCATATAAACTATGCCCCATGATTATTTTTTTACAATTTTTAATAATTTTTCCAAGATAGAACAGGGTATCACGAAATCATTCAGAACCAGTCTCACTAAAATTTAAATATCTCATAATTTCCACTTCTTTTGCTTACTATATTTATTTTATATGAAAATAGACTCAATGATCTTTCAATTCATATCTCCTTCACTTTCTAATTCAATTTCCACTATTTTCAGTTATTTTTGAAAAGTACACAATTGCAGTTGTTTGGTACTGTTTTAATGCAAATTTCACTTTTTCATGATTTCCATGTATTCACTTTCATTTTTTTTTACACATATGCACTAAAACAACATATAACTTGGCACATAACTATCACTTGATCATATACACATCTCACTCATTTGCATCCTTACTATTAATGCATCATAATCTAAGCATTTTATTCAACATATAAATCATACAATAACAATTTTGTACACATAACTGTATTACTTATTCATACGATTTTCTACTTAGTTTTATACTTGCAATTCACTTATACAAACTATTTCATATTCACACTTACTCATATAAATACATCAAACACAATGTTCACTTTCACATTATTATCACATGATTAAATCCTTTTCACATTCAATCATTTTTCATTATATCAATTCAATACTCGTTGAACCATACGGAATACTAAAGGATACGCGGAATAAGGCACAGAGTGCCACAAATCGTAATATAGCCGGCTATCATCGAATGTAGTTGGGCTACCATCAGTAATGTAGCCGGCTACCATCAGTAACATCAAGTTACCTCGAGCCTGCTCACACAAACCGCCGCCAAAGTTAATATACAAGGTCTGCTTTCACAAAAGTCATCAGTGCTTACAACACATGCAAGATCACCCAGCCACTGATATAACACAATGAACCAGCACCCGGGGAACACTTTCAGACTGAAAACACTGAAATTCCTCTAAGGTTCAATCGGGACTTTTTCACACTTGTTAACACTTAGTCAATATTCACTTAATCACTTGTCTCATGATAACACTAATTCACAATTACTCATAACATTCACAATCATAGAAGTCACATTTAAGTACAATATTTCAATGCACTTCCATGTACCATAGACATATTTTAAATCAATTTATAAACTTGGCACATTAAACATTTAATTTAACATAATTCAATTAATTCACTAATTTAGCTTCCAAATACAAATTACAACATTATTTCATTATTATTAACACACTAACTTATCTTGAATGCAGAAACGGCTAATTTTCCTGACTTAGCCCACAACTTTGTTCTTCCCCGATCTTAGTCTAAATTTCATAATTTCTTGATCTAACATGTCAAATAACACTCATCTAACACATTTTATCAACACACTAATCAATTCAATTCACTATCAAATTATGGAAAATTTATAATTTTGCCCCCTAAGTTTTCAAAAATTACACTTTTACCCCTAGGCTCGTAAATTAAACTTTATTCCTTTTTCTTATGTTTTATGACATCCTGAACATTTTTCCCTTCTATAGCAACTTCAAATTATTATTATAACACATACTTATAAATAATAACAATTTTTACCGATTAGCTCGTTTTACTCGTTTTCACCGAAAATCAAGTAGCAAACATCGTTCTCCTAACCTCAAACATTCATATTCTACAATTAGATATCAAAACTTACTATAACACATACTTATAAATAATAACAATTTTTATCGATTAGCTCGTTTTACTCGTTTTCACCGAAAATCACTTAGCAAACATCGTTCTCCTAACCTCAGACATTCATATTCTACAATTAGATATCAAAATACATGCTTATCTAGCATGGGTATATTTTTTAAACTTTGATTACACTTCAAATTAATGGTAGAAATAGACAAATTAAGCTTCGAGGATATCAAAAATACGAAAATCATTAAAAATTGGACAAAAATCGTACCTATATAAGCCATAGAAGCTTGGCCGAATGGAGCTCATCCATGGCTTCCATTTTTGGTTTTTACAATCGGTAGAAGAAGAAAGAAGAAAAAAAAAAGATGATAGCTTTTATCATTTTGTCTTATTAGGCTATTTTAGCTTAATTACAAAATTACCCTTTTTATTTCAACCAAATTTCAAAAATACCAAACAAATATCTCCCACTAACTTATTAATGGGCCAACTATCTCATAAGGACTTCCAATTTAAAAAACACATAACAATTTAACACCTTTAACAAATAGAACTCAATTTTTACACTTTTTACAATTTAGTCCTTTTGACTAAATTAAGTGCCCAAACATTAAAATTTTTCCAACGAAATTTTTTTTACGAAATTTTTCCGTAAAATTATAGACCATAAAAATATAATTAAAATAGAAGTTTCCTCGTCGAATTTGTGGTCCCAAAACCACTGTTCCGACTAGACCCAAATTTGGGCTATTACATACTGCCTATGTTAATCGAAATGGTCAAAAATCATTTCTTTTTCTTTTTCTTCTTCTTTAAATTTGTTTAGTTTATTCATGAAATTCTAGCCTCCTTTAAGTTTGGTTTCCGGAAACTTTCTCAAACCTAGTTATTTGAAACTAAATTAGTCAGAAATTTTAAAAGCTCTAATCGTTAGCCAAATTGAATTTTTGGGTTGTGAATACTGTAATAAATACTTTAAATATATTTATAAAAATGGTCTTTTTTTTAAAACTTTAAATAAATTGATCTTAATTTAAGCTCATATATTTATAAAAATATTTTTTTCAAACAGTTTTCAAATATTAAATTTGATATATTAGTTCAAATCTATATAAATATAAAGTTTTTTAATTGTATTTCTCGCATTCTTATTATGGAAAAATAGTTACTAAACATGTTTTCATATTTTCATTATTAAAAATAAATTTTTATTTCTATTTATCATTTCAAGTTTTTAAAAATAAAAATTATTTTCTAAAAATAAAACTGGAAAATGAAAATAGTAAATAGTAACTGTTTTCAAAAACTAAATAGAGCATAAGGCTTTGTTTAGCTTTATTCCTTAAATCAGTGTTTCAAGTTAAATTAACTTTTTGATTTATAAACAATGCTAAATAATCAATTTTTCAAGTTAAATTGGATTTTGGGGTTGAACCAAAAAGTTAAAATTTCCAATTTTTTACTTTACAAAAGTCTATTTAAATGTCAAATATAATTTTACTCTTTAGTACGTTGGTACTATTTTTTTTTCACAAGCAATATTAAAAAATTGATATATGTCTCTTTTTTAATACATAATGTATATTAATAATTTACTATGCCTCTACAGAATACTATTCAACCCCCTAACTTTACTTGTGGAGTTTAAAAATTCTATCGAAAGTGTACCAAATATTTTAGTAACCCTAATATGCTATATGGAGTTACATAACTTACATAATTTATATAACGTACATAAATATATATCATATCATAACTTACATAACTTACATAGTTTTCACCCATTAGAAACTTGAAACTAGATATGTATTATCTATTTTAGTACAATGACATGATTTAAATCAATTGAGAACATTTAAGTAACCATAATTTATTGTCAACTTTAGACTTCAAGAACTACGAAATGGATAAGAGTTGGATGAAATTGTCAAGGGTAAGCAACGACTATCGAAATGGAGTACAAACTTTTCTAATTTTGCATTTCAAAATGCAAGCCAAGAGAATATGATTCTTTGCCCATGTAAGAAGTGTGGCAACATCAATTGGCATTTTCGTGAAGTTGTCTATGAACATCTAATTGTTGATGGCTTTATTCAGGGGTATAAAAAATGGATTTTCCATGGAGAGTGTACACCTAGTAGAACCTCTTCAACGATTAATCCGACTTATCTTCATAGTGCTTACCATCAGTCTGTTAGAGAAGATGACATGGAAGGTATGTTGCGGGATGCATTTTATATGCACAGTCATGGTTTGCAATCGTTTCCACCTGACTTTATTGCATCCGATGATTGTAATATTGGTGGAAATGTTTTTACCGAAACGGGAAGAAGTGTACGTGATAAAGAGCCAAATAGAGAAGCGGTGAAGTTCTACAAGTTACTTAACGAAATGAATGAAGAACTTTACGAAGGATCAAAATATTCAAAAATGTCTTTCTGCATTCGCCTATTTCACTTAAAATGTTTGGGAGGGTGGACCGGAAACTCTTTTACAATGCTGTTAAAGTTTTTGAGAGAGATGTTTCCGTCTGCAAAAATCCATCATTCATGCAAAGATATGAAGAAACTGATAAAAGATTTAGGCCTTGGGTACAAGAAAATTCATAGCTACCCAAATGACTGCATGTTGTATTGGGGTGATTGGAAAAACCAATAGTCTTGTCATGTTTACGGAATCTCGTTGGATGAATAGGAATACAAAAGATGTGAATGAGGATGAAGGTGAGGCACGGTCAAGAAATAAGTCAGTAAAGATTTTGCGATATTTTCCACTAATACCAAGGCTTCAAAGGCTTTTCATGTCATCAAAAATAGCCGAGCCTATGATGTGGTATCATGATCAACGAACCGATGATGGATTATTAAGGCATCTTGCGGATTCTTTAGCTTGGAAATAATTTGACAGTAAATTTCCAAGCTTTGCAATTGATCCTAGGAATGTGAGGCTTGGGCTAGCATCTGATGGGTTTAATCCTTATAAAATCATAAGTACTTCGTACAGTACTTGGCCTGTGGTGTTTGTTCCTTACAATTTGCCTCCATGGATTTCCATGAAGGATATAAAGGTCCCAGATGCGTATAATTAAAGGTGACGTCTTGTATAATTAAACATCTTATATAATGAAAGTTATTTGTGGCAAAGTTTTGAATGTTGAAGAACTTGAGAAAGTACAAGATCGAGCCGCCTTGACTTTATGCAAATTGGAGAAAATCTTTCCACCTTCCTTCTTTACTATTGGTGCACTTGATAATCTATCTCCCTTACGAAACAAAACTTGGTGGACCAGTTTTCTATCAGTGGATGTATCCTATAGAGAGATGCTAATTTATTTGTAAATTTTTTAATTCATTCATGAATATACCTTGAGTTACAACTTTTGATAATGTTGTATATCATCTTTAGGTTCCTATTGAGATTGAAGTCTTATTATCGTAATAAGCGTTATCCAGAAGGATCAATAGCTAAAGGATACTTGGCAGAGGAGTGTATGACTTTCTATTCCAGATATTTAAAAGATGTTGAAACAAGATTGAATAAACCAAGTAGTAATGCTGGGCTCACTGATCATAACTTGGCTAAAACTTATTTATTTCAAAGTTATGGGGAACCAATCGGTAAAGTTGAAATTGCAGAATTAGATGATATATCTTGGGTACAATCACACTGATATGTTCTTTTTCACCACGTTTTGATTGAACCATTATGCAAGTAAGTTTTAGGATTTGATAAATATTCATCTTTTTTATTTGTTTATCTTCTAACTAGGTAATCCACTTTTTAACATAGCGAGTACAAACAAATCTTGAGATCTAGTTCACACTCCCGAAGATTACAACATCAAGAGATTAATAAGTTATTCGCAGATTTCATTGTTCAACTCTTTGACAACACGAAAAATCCATTGTTCAACTCTTTGACAACATGAAAAAACCAAAAGCTCGCCTCCTCTCTATCTATCCATGGGATGGAAGGCGCGGGCCTTTGGTGTCCCCTCCATCAAGAATTGGGGCCTCATAATCACTAGCCAATATGCTTTTCCTTTTCTCGCACGCCTTTCTTCGTTCATGGTTCGATATTCTGGTGTCCTAGGCGTAGAGAACAACACCAATCCATCCCGAACTTGGTGGTTAAACTCTCATGCGGTGACGATCTCAGTAGGAGAGGTCCTGCGGCAAAAAATAGCTCGACGCCAGGGATGATAAAAAGCTTAACACCTCTCATTCTTATTACTTTTTCATATTGAAAAAGTAATAAGAATGAAAAATGAAAAGGTCGTCTTATTCAAAACCCCAATTATGAAATCCCCTCTCTCCCACTTCACACCTCTAACGCACCGTTTTATAGAGAGAAAGGCACTTTCACATCTTCTTAACCCGAAATGGTAGGGGAGAGGAAAGGTTCCTTTTTTTAGGTACTCTCGGGAACAGATCCAATGGAGACGAGGTGGGGCTGTAGCTCAGAGGATTAGAGCACGTGGCTACGAACCACGGTGTCGGGGGTTCGAATCTATGACTATCCCTAGAGGGAAAGGTCCCGGAAATGATATTGACATTTATATGCAGCCACTTATTGAAGAGTTGAAACAGTTATGGGTGGGTGTTGAAACATATGGTGTCTTGAGAAAAGAGAACTTTTTTTTACGTGCTACTTTGTTGTAGACTATTAATGATTTCCTGGCTTATGCCAATTTATCTGGTTGGAGTATCAAAGGACGTTATGCTTGTCCTTGTTGTGCTGCGCAAACATGTTCGCAATGGTTATATAATGGGAAGAAGTTCTCCTATATGGGGCATTGTTGGTGGTTAGATGGAAATAATAGATTTAGATTTCAGAGGACTCTATTTGATGGTACCGAAGAGTTCAGAGAAGCTCCAGAACAGACAATTGGATCTAAAATCTTGTTCACGTTAAAAGATATCAATTTCAGTTATGGGAAGATGAATCAACCACACAACACGTAAGCAAAGAGAAGACCAGATGTTGATGAGCAGATTGATGATGAATCTAATGAAGAGGATGATCCTAATAAGGCGGACTTGTGGAAAAAAAAAATTTTTTTTTTGAGTTGCCTTGTTGGGAGCATCACATTTTGCGACATAATCTTGATGTTATGCACATTGAGAAGAATGTTTGTGAGAACATCATTGAGACATTTCTGAATGTCGATGGAAAATCAAAAGACAATCTTCAGAGTCAAATTGATCTAGTTGACATGGGAATTTGATGTGAACTTCATCCCCAAGTACTTCCAAATGGGAAATATAGGTTGCCGCCTTTAATTTTTGCAATGGCAAAGAAAGAAAAAGAAGTGTTCTACGCGGTGCTGAAGGATATAAAGGTCCCAGATGCGTATGCATCAAATATATCTCCATGTGTGAGTCTTAAAGATCGAAAACTATATTCCCTAAAATCACATGATTATCACATCTTGATGCAAGATTTACTACCAGTTTCTTTACGATGTTGTATGTCCAAAAAGGTGACGTCTTGTATAATTAAACATCTTATATAATGAAAGTTATTTGTGGCAAAGTTTTGAATGTTGAAGAACTTGAGAAAGTACAAGATCGAGCCGCCTTGACTTTATGCAAATTGGAGAAAATCTTTCCACCTTCCTTCTTTACTATTGGTGCACTTGATAATCTATCTCCCTTACGAAACAAAACTTGGTGGACCAGTTTTCTATCAGTGGATGTATCCTATAGAGAGATGCTAATTTATTTGTAAATTTTTTAATTCATTCATGAATATACCTTGAGTTACAACTTTTGATAATGTTGTATATCATCTTTAGGTTCCTATTGAGATTGAAGTCTTATTATCGTAATAAGCGTTATCCAGAAGGATCAATAGCTAAAGGATACTTGGCGAGAGAGTGTATGACTTTCTATCCGGATATTTAAAAGATGTTGAAACAAGATTGAATAAACCAAGTAGTAATGCTGGGCTCACTGATCATAACTTGGCTAAAACTTATTTATTTCAAAGTTATGGGGAACCAATCGGTAAAGTTGAAATTGCAGAATTAGACGATATATCTTGGGTACAATCACACTGATATGTTCTTTTTCACCACGTTTTGATTGAACCATTATGCAAGTAAGTTTTAGGATTTGATAAATATTCATCTTTTTTATTTGTTTATCTTCTAACTAGGTAATCCACTTTTTAACATAGCGAGTACAAACAAATCTTGAGATCTAGTTCACACTCCCGAAGATTACAACATCAAGAGATTAATAAGTTATTCGCAGAATCTTTTCATGAATTGTTAAGCCAAATGGTATGCAACTGAAGCTTTCATTGACAAATAATGTTTTCTCATAAAATTTATAATTACTCAATTTACTTTCGATTCAATAGGTTTGGAGTGGAAAGGACGTCAATGATGAAGTTAAATGGCTTTCCCAAGGTCCGAATAGAGTAGCAAAAAAATATAGTGCCTTCTTCATCAATGGATTCAGATTTCATACAAAATATCGTGAGAGATTAAGGAGAACTCAAAATTGTGGAATAGTTGTTAATTCTTCAATTACAAGTTATGCTAGTGCTAGGGACAGTAATCCTGTTGAAGGAAATGTGGAGTATTACGGGCTTCTTACTGACATTATTGAGTTGGATTACTACGACAAATGGAAAGTTGTCTTATTTCAATGTGATTGGGCTGATGTTAGTATTGCTCAACGGAATTAAAAAAGATCAATTTGGTTTTACAATGGTGAACTTCTCTCGATTAATTCACACTAGACAACAATTGATAGATGAGCCGTATGTATTTTCTTCTCAAGTGAAACAAGTTTTTTACTCGAAAGATCCAACTGATGAGGGTTAATATGTTGTACTCCAAAACACCCCTAGAGACTTGTTTGACATGGGCAATGGAAGTAGAGATGACATCGTTGAAAGATCAAAAACTTTGCCTTTTCCAGAACAAAACTTAAATGAAAATATCCCTAGTACTAGTACACTATCTCAATGGGTTTGCCAGGATGTAGATGAAGATATTTACGAATTATGATGTAGTAAGATTTTACGATTTTTTAATTATATGAAATATTATAATTTAAATCTTGGTCTTGTTAAATATATCAACTGTTTTATATGTACTATTCTTGTTGTAATTAGTTGCTAAAATTTCAACTATTTTATGTGTATTGAAGAAAAAATGCCTAGAAGAAGATTACGAGATCTAAGTATTGTTCAGAATACTCCAAATTCAGAAGAAACAAATAGTGAACAATAGATTGCCATTGGATCTTCGAATGTTCCGAATACATCTGACGAACCTGCAGAAATTTAGAGTAATGCTAACTTTAATTTACATGCGTGTTAACTTTTATTATTGATTTCATTTTCAGCTGAAAGTGGTGGGACACGCAAAGCTCGAGGACGTATGCTACTAAAAGAATTATACGAGTTAAATCCTGTCAAGAGTGTCAAAGTATCTACAAATAGTCATGGTCAGCTTGTTGGATTAGAAGCTCGACTTTTAGTAGGATATTTTGGCATTATAGCATGAAATACCAATATGTTGCCAATCAACTACGAGTCATGGCATCAAATGCTTGATAGTAACAAAAATCAAGCTCTCGATAACATTAAGGTAACAAAATGTGAATGTAATTTATAATACTTTGGTTTAAGTTTCATTTATATTTACTTTTAAACTTGTGTTTTTTTGTAGGAGAGATTTGCTTTAGAGGTCTCAGATAATTATGTCAAGAAGGCAGTGAGAAAAAAATGGAGAGACCATAAAAGCACTTTAAAGAAAGAATATTTTAAGAAAAATATAAGCCTCGAAGAGAAATCACGAAATGTCCCGCCGGGAATGCTGAGGTACCAATGGAAAGATGCGGTTAGATTTTGGAATTCAAAGAAAGGAGAGGTATTACGTACTTCTAAACTCTTATCATTATTTCGATTTATAGTATTTACTATATACATAATAATAATTTCATACTGTAGGATAGTGAGCGAGTTGGAACAACAAGTAGACAAAAACAAAAATTCACGCACACAGCAGGGTCGAAAAGTTTTGCTTGTGTAGCTGAGGCCCAAGTATTTTGAATTTATTAATTGTGTCAAATATTAATTACTTTCTATTAAATTATATTTTTACTATTATATTGTATGAACTCTTGTCTGGTCAAAAAGTTGGACGCCTTCAACTTTTTGACATTACACATAGGAGGAAAGATGGATCTTCTATGACGTTTGAAGTTGGAGAAATTATGGTATATTTACTTAATAAAATTTGATTTATTTTAAATATTTATAATATTTAATTATAATGGTTTAATTCGTCATTTGTAGTTCTAAATAATGTTAAGTTATGTTGCATTTGTTTTTATTAAATATTTCGTTTCTAACTCTTTGATTGATTTATTAGGGAAAACTAAAGGATAAAAAGGCGGAGTATGAAGTGGTTGCTTAGAGTGATAGTTCTGTTTATTTTGACAACATTGATAACATAATTATTACTGAAGTTTTGGGTCCTAAAAGGTATGGTCGGATTCGATTTCAAGGATCTAGTGTTATCCCAACCCAATATTTTGGATCCAGTTCGCAACAATACATGCCTTAAGGGAGTCAGGCTCAAGCTGAAGTTCTGAGGTTAAAAGAACAGATAGCTCAGATGCAAGCGAGCACAGTTGAACAAATTGCTCAACTTAAAGATGAGGCAGCATCGAGAGAAGTTAAGGTTCAAAGAAAATATGCAGAACTCTAGCTACAACTTAAAGCAGAGGCAGCAGCGAGGAAAGCAGAGCAGAGCAGAAAGTACGATGCACTCCAGCTACAGCTTCAGAACATGATGAAATTGTTTCAGCAGTCGCAAAATCTGCCATCTTAGACGTTTGTTTTCTTATTGTAAGAATATTTTTAACATTTTAACTTTTAACATTATTGTAATAATATTTTGAATTTTACTTCATTTATTAATTATATCATATATCTTTCATTGAATTTGAAGTATCATTTAGATTTGCTATTTTTGGTTGGATTTCATGTTACAAGAAGGGTTATATATGGATGAAAATAGAATGTTGCAAATTTGCCAAAGTTAGTGGCATTTTTCTTAAAAAAACGCCGCTAAAGAATGGTACTAATTTTAGTTGTGCTTGTTAAAAGAAAAGAGGCCGCTAAAAGTCATGCTCTATAGCAGCGTTTGTGATAAAAGCGCCGCTAAAGGTCATGTTCTTGTAACGCCCCGAATTTGGGCCTAGTAGAATTGGGACTATTGGGCCTTGGGTTTTGGGTCTCAGAAAATTTTTAAGCGAGCGAGAAAATGACAATTGGCATGTGGGCTTTGAGGGTTAATGAATTTGGAGTGTCTAGGGGTGTTGGAGATGTCCTGGGATCAAGTAAGGGTATAGGAAAAATTTTGGTTTAAGCCCCAAGGGAACTATGACTTCAGTTAGTAGGCCTTTTAAATAAATGAATAGGAAAAATGACACAAAAGTGCTTGTGGTGTAGTGGCAAAGTGGCGCCACTTAGGGAGCAAGGAGGTGGCGTCATTAGCAGGCAAGGGAGTCCAAGGTTCAAGTAGTGGCATGGTATTTTATTGGGGTATTTATTTTGCTGTCAAGATGGCTAGAATTTGTGTTGCAGTGAAATTCTGATGGATGAGAGGTTGGGAATGGTCATGGAGAGATTGTAGAAGCTTATCTTGGAGAAAATTTAGGATGAGATTGAGGAGTTATCAGGGAGAAAAGTTAGGAGCTGAGAAGTGTGAAGAGTTGGTGCCGTTTTGGGAAGTGGAAAGTGTATAAATTTAGCTTAAGAGGGTAGATGAGTGCCGTTTTAGGTCTTTTAGGGGGTATTACAAATTTTCATTGTGGCTTTCAGCATTCAGAGAGTTTTGCAAATAGGTCAGTCTTTCTTTTCTTTACCGAATTCCTTTGAGAGTTTCCTTGGGTTTTCCATTACTTTTCTTTTCTACCCCTTATTTTGTTTCTTCCATTGCTGAAAAACCATCATTCCTTTTTGCCGAAATCCTTATTGGTGCAGATTCTTTGTTGTTTTTCCTCCATCACAAATCTATTGATCAAGTGTTAAAAGCCGGATCTCGTTCAGTAGCTATCTAGGTCGCAGGATCAAATGTGGGATTCGGTAAGTACTCAGTCAACCTCCTTAGTGTGTTTTTTTAAAAGCCAAAGGGCTATCTAACTTCTCCTTGTCGTTAACCTTGTATTAACAAGGGTAGGGTTCAAAGATCGCAAGCGTGGTAAGGATCGTTAGCAAGTGGTAAGTGTACTTGTCTCAGTTGTGGATTAGTGAATGGTCGAATGTAAGTATGGCTTATAAGGGTGACTTGTGTGGAATATGAGTCACTTGATTATTGATAGTATATGTGTGGGTGCAGATCTACGTGAATAGTAGCTAAGGAAGGGCTACTAGAACTAGTGGCACACGGTAAGGTTATGGTAAGGCTTCAGTTTTTAGGTAAATATTGTAGTTAAGTGTGTATTGATTAGAGATTAGTATTGGTTGTAGGTTCAAGGCTGAGGATAGTGTAGCACGTCGTAGTAACCAGGTGTGTACATACACTTTACACAGGATAAATCGGCAAAAGCCGAAACGCCGAAAAACCCGAAATGCTGAAAAGCTGAAAGGTTGGTGCCGACAACCACATGAGCTTGCGAACATTCATGTGGGAACACCAATATGATTACCGGGGCCAAGAGAGCGATCTCATGGTCTCGGGCCACTATTTGGCCGGCTGGGCCATACGGGGCTAAATGGGCCTGCCGAGCTCGTGGGCCCAAGTCAGCAAGAGTTGATATGTGTAACTGAATGATGGATGGTTGTATGATTTGATTTTGGTCAGGCCTAATGGGCTATATGGACATGATTAGGCTTAGTGGGCCTTATGGGATTTTAGAAATGCATGCTAGGGTTTTAATGGACTCTAGGCCTAGTTCTGATAAATTCTTAAATAGCATAAGACTTAATTTAATAATCAAACATGTCTGTGGACAAGTCGCTAGGTTAGAGTATGGCAATGGACATACACATGTCTAGGATTGAATCTAGAGAGAGCTTGGTACTTAAGTGGTCCTAGTGACCCACCTCCTCTTCTCTGGGATCCTACCTGGTGCATAGTGTCTGTTCACTTTAGCCGCAAGGACTTGTTAATGGGCCAAAGTTCATAACCAAAACCCGTGATTTGCAAAATTACTAAAATACCCTTGATTTGTAAAATTACCGAAATACCCTCGGATTGCAAAACTACCAAAATACCCCTGATTTGCAAAATTACCAAAATACCCTTGACTTGTAAAATTACCAAAATACCCCTGTATGGTAGATTTACAAAAATATCCCTGGGTAGTGAAATGACTAAAATACCCCTAGGTGCTTAATATGTGAATATGTGTATGTTGCATTCATGAGATATATGTTGCACTTGGGTGGGTTTGATGATACGAAGGAAGATATGTGAGGACCGCATAGTCGCTTGACGACCGTGGATCCACTGGTGGCTTTAAGCCCATTATATGCTTAGCAGCTTTGCTGCAACGTTTGAGTAGTGTTGCTGTTGGTGCTACCTTTGGAGTGTAAGGATGGGTGGGTTGATATTTATATCCCCACCGGAGTGAAGGGTTGGAAGGAAAATTGAGTACAGGGTTGGATTTGGGATGGGAACATTGCATTCATGTGATACTAATGTGATATAAGGTCATTGTGGGCTAAGACCCAAGACCACCGATTTTGATAGGGCTTAGGCCCAATGTGATAATTGCATGTTGATTGGATTACCAAGGGTCATACACACTGAGTTTCTAAACTCACACCCTTTTTTTTTTGTGTTCAGGTGACCTTCAGTAGACGACTCGACGTGGGAGAGGACTCGGAGATGGCCACAACTTAGAAGTTTTTGTGTAGCATCCGGGTTTTTAGGGGTTTTGCATTTACTTTGTATCTGTGTGCTTGGTATGTATAGTATGTTGTTTGAGTGTGTTTGGGGTCCCCCGGAAGGTTCGGGGTTGAGTAGAAGCCTTGGTAAAGTTTCAAGTTTGGTACTTAAAAGGGGATGGAGCTGGTTGGGTCAGGCTTCAAGAGTTTTTGTTTGTGTTTTAGGATACAAGAAAAGGTTTGGTAGGGTGGCAAGGAGATGCCACCTAGCATGCAGGGAGGTGGCGTCACAAGGGGAGCTGAGGAAGAGGGTTCGAATCCCTCAAGTGGCGTAAGGGAGCTTTATTTTTTGAGCTCAGGCAGAGAAGGTGGTTGGATGGCAATCAAATTCTGAAAAGAGAGGAAAGGCTTGGTCAAGGTATTCAAACAAATGATGGAGAGCTATTTATGGAGTTTGAATAATTCAAATTCAATTGAATGGGTGATGTAGAGAGAATGTAGGAGAAAATAGTGGGGGGTGATGCTAAGGGAGGAGTTGGCCGAATTTGGGGAGTTGGTGGGGTTAAATTTCGGCTAAGGGTGTTGGCTGGTGCGTTTTGGCATTTGTGGATGTGGGGAGCTGAGGTGAGTGGTAGCTTTTGTGTAGTGTTGTGCCGAATATCATTATGTGCTTTTAGTTTTCATTTTGGTCATTTTCGGTCAGTATTGGAAGAGTAAGTAGAACCGAAACCTCACCATTCTTTTTGTCATTTGTTCTTCTCTTAATTTCTCTCATCTTTTCTCTTTTCAACCGAACCTTGTGCACCATTCCCTTCTTCTCACCATTCGTGGATTGCACCTTCTACAAAGTCGAAACCCCTTTTGCTTTCTTTTTCTGTTTTTTTTTTGTGTTAACCGAATCTTCCCTACCCCGTTTGCTTCATCTCTTCTCCATTCTTTCTAAAGCCGAAATCTTCTTAGCCTTTCTTCTCATATTTTCCCTTTTAATTCTGTTGCAAAGCTGAAATTTAATCCATCTATTTTTTGTTTCTGAATTTGCTTGATAGTCGAATTCTCTTGGGTGTTTAAACCTCTTCATTCATCTTTGGTTTAGTGGATAGTCGCTACTCGTTCTTCTAGCCTTCTCAAATGGTTTCTTCTTGTGCTTTGTGGTAAGTGTTCTTTTCTTCTTTCGATTGGTTTCCTTCCCTTGCGAATTGTTGGAACGAAGGGGTTAACCTTGTATTTTGGTACCGTGGCCTAATGTGAGGGTGATGTAAGGACTCAGCCAAATTCTTGGTGCAAGGTTGATAGCCTTCGGGTTCTGATAATCTAGGTAAGAGACTCCCTCGTTTGAGTATGTATTCTTTCGTTCGAGCCTTTACTTAACCTGGTTCTCTGATTAAGATATGTCATGGATTCGAATGCCAGTCAAGGGAAAGAGGGGGTTGGACTCGTAGTCCCTACCCCTAAGTTTAAATGGCATACGATTTCAGCAGTGCGTGACTTTCCACCGGGTTGTGGGCCAGCATCGAAAAGGGATAAACAGATTGCTGTAATCCCTGCAAGTGAGAACACTAGCGAAATCGATAGTGTAGTTTTGTGTGTCTTCAGGTGTGTAATTCTCACACAATCCATAGTTGTTTTACTAATTATTTATATGCTTTGCCTAAATACCGAAACTCGGTATTTGCTGTTGGATTACCCATGAAGGGTAATAACGAGATAACAGGTTAGTGGTTTTAACTATGCGACCCAAGTAACTATATTGACATATTTACATGCACATTCTGAATATCTTCCACATGTATGCATATGCCGAAACCTGCTGTATTTCTGTATCATGATCGTATGTGTTTGCATGGGGATGGGCATATGATATTGATGAAAGGGGAAGCGTTTTATTCTGGTGACTTTCTGTCATAATTTGTTCTGGTGGCTACGCCACATATCTGGTGACTTTGTCACGATTTGACGATGAGTAGCTGACTACAGCATGACTTCCATCGAGGTGTGTAGCGGTGAGAGTTGATTGTAGAAATCCCCACAGTATGATTGGCAGGTACGGGTGGTGTGTAGCGGATGGAAATTTAGGCTGGGTTGGGTTGCATTATATTGCATGCGTTATATGTTATTCTGTACAGTGGGGCTTAGGCCCAGCTATGGTTCGTTTGGGAATTGCGCACTGAGTCGTTAGACTCATTCTGGTTGATTAACATTTTTTAGGTAATTCATAGTGCGGTGGACTGGGCCGGAGGGGACTACGAGGTGGCCATGCATGGTTTATTTAATGAAACTTTATTTCTCTTTATTTAACTTAGCTTAATTTCGTTTTAAATTTTAGACATTTCGAATGCAAGTAGGCGACATGATGTTTTACAAATGGATAATTAAGTTTTCGCATAATTTTAATTAAATGAGCTCATAAACGGATTTCTCCGATAAGCTTCCAGATTAGTTTAATATAACAATGCATGCTCCAAATGACTCCTGAACACACAAATTGGTTTAATAAAATTTCTTTTCATAAAATGATCATCAAGTCTTCGAAATAAAATAACTTGCTCGAGGTATTAAAATAAGTTTTCAAAAATTTTTCCAAAGTTCGCAGAGTTGTTTTCAAAATCTTTCATAGTGACATGCCAGATTCGGCCATGGTGTTTGGGTCGGGTTTGGGGTGTTACATTTTTCTTATTTGATTTCGAATAACTTGTTGTTAATTATTTCGTTTGTAATAAGACCTTGTATCTCCAATTTGATTTTACATTTGAGTTTCCTTATGTTTTCAACTGTTTAATTGTTAAACTTGATTAAATTTCTAAAGATAAACACGGTTTTCGAAGTACCTACAACATGTGGGTGTTTTCTTAAAATATGGGCTTTTATCATTACTTAACAAGTTGCATGGATTTTGGGTTTTTGAGCTCTAAACTTATGTTTCAAATAAGCGAAGTCATTTTGAATTATCTCTTTGATGTGACATCACCGGATTCGGCCATAGGGTCTGGGGGTGTTACAGTTCTTTAGCAGTGTTTGTAAGAAAAGTGCCGCTAAAGGTCATGTACTATTGTAGCGTTTGTGATAAAAGCACCGCTAAAGGTCATGTTCTTTAGCGGCGTTTGTGGGAAAACTGCCGCTAAAGGTCATGTTCCTTTAGTGGCATTTGTGGGAAAAGTGTCGCTAAAGGTCATGTTCTTTAGCGGCGTTTTTTTCACATAAACGCTGCAAAATTTAGCAGCATCATCTATAACGGTGTTTTTTGCGGCGCTTGTAAAAAAGCCTAAAAAACGCCGCTAAAAGTCTGTTTTGCTGCAGTGGAATATGGTTATGAATGTGTAATAGCATGCTCTTATTTAACCTTTAATGTTGTGTATACATTATGGTTACTTTGACATTCATTGAGCTTGTTTAAGCTTACCTACTCTCTCTAACCATTGCAGATATTTAGTGTTTGCGGTGTGAGCGATGTGGGGATACCAAGGAAATGGTCCAAGTTAGGGTTTAGTATTTGCATAGGCGGTATTAATATTATTCTTTGAACTGTGGGTATAAGGCAATATGGTTAGACTTTGATCAGTTATTATTGTGATCATCATGATATTTTATGGGTTTAGTTGTCTAGCACTTTTGATGGATGTTATAATTATTTCATTGGTATTGTTTTGGTTTGAATATTTGCTATGTCGAAGTGCCATGAACTGTATATATGGTTAATTGACGTTGAATAATGTGGTAGAACTGCTGCAAGAATTTTGCCTTAATGTTTTGATTACTTTCATAGCTTATTTGCTCTTAAGATTTATGGATAGTGTTCTTGTTATATCGTTTGCTTACTCGGATAGTTTTCGATGATTGAATCGTTATTGTGGTTGTTTTGGTGATTACTTGATAAGGTAAAAGTTGCATGTTGAGTAGTTATTTTTTGAATGGATTATATGTCTTAAACTGATGAATTTTTGTGGTCTAGAGTAGAAGTATCAATATTCGTGTTTTAAAAATGATGGCTCCATGATTTTTGAAAGTGCTAATATAATTTGGTATCGATACCATATCACACGTATCGATACTTGGGGTAGAATAATCGATACTTTATGAAAGGTAGTGATAAATTCTGAGATTTTGATTTTAAGAAAGAAACAGAATGTTGTTTTGGTATCGATTTTTCAAGTAGTATCGACATCGTTTGAAAGAAATATTGATACCTTTGATTTAGTATCGATACCTACGTGAATAATTTTGAATTTTTGTTTGGTGGTCTAAAAGCGTGTTTAATGCCCGTTTTAATTTTGTTTGATGAATGTTGAACATGTTTTAATGATGACTGGAATATGTGTGACTTGTAATTATTTAAAAGCTAAATTGGAAGATGTATGCTTAATAACGAGACAGTTTGTAATGTTTATGATGTGTGATGGTATTGTGACATCCTGATATTCAGCCTCGGTGACCGAGCGGGATATAGGGAGTTACACATCAAACTATCCTTTTTCAACCCCTCCTCCAATAGAGGAGCCACCACGATTGGGATCCGACTATCTTTTTCTACTACCCAAAGCCATTAACTTTGAAAAAACCAGATCGAAATAGTATTAGAGACAATTTTAGGTCAAACTATCAGTACCCACAACCAAACTGGTAAGGAGAAAATCCTCTAAAGCAACATTCAAGCGATTTAAGAACCAAAATGAATTAGATTTGTTGAGATCTTCATGGGATATGATGATATAAACAAAATGGTCCTCGATTAAGCTAAACAACACTAACTCCATTGCCAACATTATCAAGTTGCATAAAACAAAATTAAAAGCAAAACAAAGAGAACATCTAGACAATCCAAACAATCCATTGAACCCATGACTTTTGGGAACAAAGGAAACAGTTCCTCCAAAGGGACAGCCAAATGCCGTCAAGTTGAATTCTGGGTCGGGTCTGTGATTAGTAAGATCCCAAATTAAAAATCGGAATAGATATTGTTGCAAAAGGTTTTGTTTTCTTCTCGAACGATTGAGATGGTGCAATTGGCTGGATACGATGAAGAAAAGCTCTCAATCATTCTCGTCACCAAAACTATTCATTGCGAAGCTTGCCCCATCGCCATCGCCATGATCCATAACCTCATGCTGCTGCTGAACCATTCTAGAAATTTTCTTTTCTTCTTTTTCTTCTTCTTTCATGCTTCATTTTTTTCTTTTACTGCCCAGCCCAGCCAGGGTTTTAAATTAGGGTGATTTACACAGTGGGATAACATGTCAGCTTTCCGTGACGTCTGTAAATGGTTAGTATGATTGATTTGTTAGTTTTTAAAAGTTGAGTGACTGAATTGAAAATTAAATAATTTTTTTGTCATTGATGTCAAAGTTAAGTGATTGTTGGTGTATTGTATCCTTCTTTTTATTATAGAGGAATATATTCAATTGATGGAACCAAATGAAAGGAATATTTTAAATTTGGGTATTAATATCTTATGCAAATACTCTTATAAATAAAACTTGTTAAGGAGAAATATAGTGAAGAGATGGAAAGGGGAAAAGGAACCATTTGTGTGATGGGGAGGTACAGGGTTCATGGCTTCATGGACCAGTGATTCCTACTTTTGTGGTTTGTCCTTTCATCCCCTCACCATTGGGTCCAGTATTAGGCACAAGCAACTTGTTGTCCCCAATTGATGATCACAAAGTTTTTATTTTATTTTTCTTATCAATTATTTAAAATGTTATATGTTATTATTTGTTGAAAATAATATATAGTAGATATTGATTATGAAAATATAAAAGATTTTCTTGCACCATATTGTGAGGTGCACTATCATTTGAGAGAATAGAACTAGACACTAGCACCAAATACAACTTACAAACTTTTTAATTTGAGATATTCAAAACTTCGGAGTGTGGATGAGAAATGTTTGTTGTTCTAAAAAAAGATTTCTCATAATAACACCACCACCTCAATATAGTATAAAAAAAAGTAAGGTTGGATCGTGCTAGCATGTTGCATACTTCATAACTTTATTTGTAAGTGAAATTGGGATGATTTATACTTTGAAAGGTACATAGAAGAAGAAAATCTTAATAATGTTAATGACACAAATTCCAATTCCCATGAGGAAGAAATTGAGGATCAATGAGTAATGATAAATAGTACATGTTAAATGTTAGAGAGAGAATAACTCAGCGAATATGAAATGTTAGAGCAATTAGATAAAATTTCACATGATGTTGATTTTTATTGTTATTTTTATTAGTAATCGTATTGTCGATTATTTTCTTGAATTAACATATTGAATACAATGATATAATTTTAATTTTTGTTACTTATGAAGATTTTTTTCTTCAAGCATTATTGATAACTTTTTATAATAATTAATACTTTAAAAAAGTTAAATTATGTAACTTGTAATTGCAATTTTTACTATCAAACACAACGTGGAGAACTACCATGTAACTTACAAGAAGATGTAATTACTACCATAATATTTACATTTTTATCCTGTTACTCTATATTTTCTAAATATACCCTAAAATTATTTTAGATTTTCACTGTTTCACTCTATTCCTACCACGAAAATACTGTTTTCGGCAATACTCAAGAGAGCACTCCTGAGAAGATTCTAAGGTTATAACTAAGATTACAACATTAACATAAATTTAGTTTTTTCTTTTCTTTTTTTTTTTTTTTTGATAAAACCCTAACTAAATTAAGCAACTAAAGCTAACATTCTCCTACCCTACCATTCCAACAATTTCATAAGAGCTACTCTAAATCTAACCTACGATCACTAGATAGGTCCCAATTAAACGCTATTATATATTATTTTGCGTAGCTTACTGATACTTTAATAGTTTCCATGGTGCTCCAAGATACTCTTTGAAATATGAAAAAAAAAAAAAAATTCTATTATTCCGTATACACCAAGTTACCATACCAAAAAACGTTTGCCAAGGAACCCTATCCTCGGTGACCATCTAAAATTTCCCAGATTTTAGTTTTAATTGCATCTGATTGCTAAAATGTGAAGAACCCTGTTCAAATTTAGCTTCATATTTTGCAATACCAACAGAAAACAATAAATTTCACCAACCATAAAGAGTAATGATTTTCAGTGCCGTAAGCATGCAAAATACTGAAATCCTCCTACACGCATTAACCAATTCAGGGTCAAAATATACGTTTCTCCAACATTGGCAGTGAACTTTCAGGAAAAAAGCAAAACCATTGAGGAAAATGCAATTTGTCAGTATGAAGAAGATGTTGATGGAGATATTTCAATGAATACTCATCCTAGCTTTAAACTGACACCACACAGGTAGTTGCACATCGAAAATGACAGACAACAGTCATCCAAGAATTTTTGTAAATAGCGAGGAAAAGCTCAAGATTATATATATATATATATTAATGTAGAGCCGTTTCTTAATTATTTTTTATGCAAAATACTCTAATAGAGTAGAGAGAAATGGAAGGAGATAAAGGAACAGTGTGTGTGACTGGAGGTACTGGGTTCGTAGCTTCATGGCTCATCAAGAGCCTTCTTCAGGAAGGTTATGCTGTTCGTACCACTGTTAGGGCTGATCCAGGTAACAGTACTTAATTTATTCAAAATAACAAGGAACACTTTTTCTTTTGAACCATCACAATTTATAAGCAAATCCATTTAAATATACAAATTTCAAAACATTAATACTTTGAGCAAATGTACATGATTTACCCCCACTTTCCTGTTGGAGCTTTGCAGAAAAAAATGAATCCGCACACCCCTCTTTTCTCTTCTTTTGATGGTTTCTAACAACTGAATGTTTAGTTGTCTTTCTAAAGAGTGGTTTGACATGTGACCAGAAAACAAAAGAGACCTTAGTTTCCTCACCAGTTTACCAGGAGCAGCCGAAAAGCTGAAAACCATGAGTGCAGATCTTAGTGATCCGGAGAGTTACAATGCAGCCATCGAGGGATGCAAGGGAGTATTTCATGTCGCAACTCCTGTCGATTTTGAAAACAAAGAATCTGAGGCAGTAACTGAGAGGTCAATAAGTGGAGCACTAGGCATCCTGAAGGCATGCTTGAAGTCGAAAACAGTGAAGAGAGTTGTGTATACTTCAAGTGCGTCCACTGTTATGTTCAACGGGCAGGATGTGGAGGTGGTGGATGAGAGTTTTTGGACTGATGTGGACTTCGTTAGGGAAAATTTAAGCCCATTCATGCGTTCTTACATGATTTCCAAGACATTGACAGAAAGGGCGGCCCTTGAATTTGGTACACAACATGGATTGGATGTGGTGACAGTGATTCCTAGTTTGGTTGTTGGTCCTTTCATATGCCCCAAGTTCCCTGGCTCAGTGCGCTCGTCATTGGCTCTGGTCCTAGGTGCAAGCTTGCTAGTTCTCCCATCCCTATATAGACTTTTTAATTTGCTTCAAAGATTTCAACTGCAGCAATAACCTCATTTCTTGTTTAACTATCATTCTGAAGTCATTGCTTTGATGATAATGATTGAAAATACACAGTTTTATACTGAGAAAGTGCAGTGCACTAAGACGAGGAAGCTGAATAATGTGTACAGGGAACCAATCTGAATATAGTCTACTTCTGAATGCATCGATGGTGCATGTTGATGACTTGGCAAGGGCACATATATTCCTGCTTGAATATCCAGATGCAAAAGGAAGATACAATTGTTCTTCCGACACCATAAGCCTTGAGAAGTTGTCTGAATTTCTAGGTGGCAAGTACCCAGAGTTCCCAATTCCATCACCAGAGTGAGTGCCTCTGCATCTTTCTCCCAACTTACATTATAAAACAATAAAAACCATGGAGTGACAGCAGAGTCATCCTCCAACTTCTTGTTGTGATTGCAGATCCTTGGGAGAAATCAAAGGTATGAAATGGCCTGGTGTGTCATCAAAGAAACTGTTGGACACAGGTTTCGAATTTAATTGTGGGGTGGAGGAAATGTTTGATGGAGCCATTCAGTGCTGCAAGGAAAGAGGATATCTCTAGTTACCCAAATTACCATCTCTACTATGCAAATAATGCAGGGAGCAGGGGCCTGGAAGATGACTGGATCGAATCAGTTGAAAGAGGAATAAATTAGTTCCCTTGTCTCGATGATGCAATGTTACAATAATGTAATTCTAATTTAAAAAAAAAAAAAAAAAAAAATCAATGTATGTTGTTGTTTTTAATGTCTCCAAACTAGTTTTTGTGAGGACAGGAACTGCACTATGTATGGTTTCCTCTATATACAAATTGATGTTTCCGTCGCAGTACGCAACTGTGATCCCTTATCCTCACTACTTTCTATTGTTGCTTCTTTTGTTCCTGTTTGTTTCCCTGGAATTTCAAATTTTATTCGATTTTCTTACTTATGCATACTGTCAAATTTACTTTTTCGGCTGAGCAAATTCTGGTGGAGCCATTAAGTATGCAACGAAAGGAAGAAAAACACCTCTTTACAAAATTAGAATATACTGATGGTTGATATGTGTAAAATGATAAATAAAGGTATGACATATTTTATTGTTAGTCTCTATTGGTTGAAATTATTGAAATAAAACATTATTTTCAAAGAATTAAAATATCCATTATGGAAATTAATTAGTGAATATTTTTGAAAATTTATTACTTATTTGCAAATATTAATATGGAAGAAATTAATAAATATTACTAGTGTATAAATATAATTGTAAACTATATTTTTAGTGATAATTATATCGTGTTCTTAGTATATAAATTAGTGACTATTATGCCACACTCTAAATAAATTTGTCAAGTAACATATTTCAATTAATATAAAGTTGTATAAGAAATTATTTTACACAAGTAAATTGAAAATCAATTAAGAGTATATAAATATTCAAATATGAATGGGCTCGATTGAAAATTTCTCGCAGCAATGTTGATTTTTCTATATTTACGGTGCTTTTTTTTTTTTTTTGAGATTTACTTTGGACTTTCGAGGTAAACGTGAAAATGAGAGAATGAAGGCTACTAATATCTTGACATCCCTATTAGGTTTGAGTGCATGTGGAAAAATGAGTAATTTTTTAGCAAGCATAGTCAGATATGTCATTCGATACATCTCATTCTCAATCAGCTGCTGTTGAAAAAAGTTGGCCATCCCAAAGTTTTTTGTTTTGGAGATTTTAATTCAACAAGCTATTGTAAACCTCCATTCACCAAACACTACAATTAGATTCACCAAACACTACAATTAAAGAGTTTGATTATCCAATCATTCATTTGTGTCCAAATCAACTAAAAAGGCCCAAAATTATGTTTACCAAACACCCCTAAGTCTATACAATCTATACATTTTTTTCAGCCCACAATACTATATGTAAAAGGGTATATATATTATATAAAACAATGGTTAAATTTCAACTATGATCCTTTTACTTTTTCTTTGATTTTTTATAGTAATGATTAAATTTTAGTTTTAATCCTTATACTAATATCAAAATTTAGTCTCTATACTTTAATTTATTTATATAAATTGATATCTCAACTTTTATACTTACATAACATGCATCTAAATCTTTTCTTTACATTATATTTGATATTTCTCCTATTAAATTATGTTATTTATGTTCTTAATTATATTATTTATACTTATATTTTATTTATTTTTGATTTAGGGAATAATTGGAGAAAAATGTGCGTAAAGTCTATTTTTGGCAAATTTTTGTGATTTGGATTTTCAACACAACACAATTTTAGTATTTTGATCATAACTTGAGCTACAGACATATGTTTTGGGTCCATAATATATCGATTTAAAGGAAATTGAAATATTTAGCTAAAGTTATTTCATGAATGAAACCCAAAAATGTCAGGAGGACGTTCAAAAACTGCTTGGAAGTTTGACATGAAAATTGCCGAAAAATCTAGAAAAATTCAACTTTACTTAATTAAGGGCACTTTGTATTTTATCCATTATATTAATTTTATCCTATAAATAGATACTATTAGATTAAAACTGAGGGTAGAGTCATAGCCACTTCTAATTTCTTTTTGTTTTCTTTATTTTATAGGATTCTAAACCCTCTTTTCTAGTCAAAGGTTTAATTGAAGCTTGATTTAATAAATTTGTGAGAATTATTTGCACTTTAATTCTTCTTTGTTCTTTTCTATTCATGCATCTTCTATTTTAATTACAACTGCTTGGGCTTATTGAATGTATGACTAGTGTTTGATAACTTAGAATGGTTGCCTTGTCAATTAGAATAGTTAAATTCATAATTGTTTAATTTATTCTAATACTAGTGACGAATTGCATAATTTGTTTGTCGTGGTTTATGTTTATTTGGTGTGGATGTGCGATCTAGCTTAAATGAACCCCGTTGAGGTGAGTTTGTTGGTTAGAATTAAATCTCTTTCATTTTTAATGATTCATTCTTAATTATGTTGATAAGTAAAATCTTGGGAAATTATAGTGTTATTTATTGATTAGGGAAGTAATTTCAAACGAGTTGTCTCTTAATCATGGAACAGGTAAGGAGAGATCAGTTGTCTGTCCTCTAGTTCAGGTATGTCTCTTGAAGAAAGTGTTGAATCACTTGCTGTTAACACACAACAATTTCAACAGGAGATGAGTGAGAATTCAAAATTTTCAACATGTTACGAGAAGTGGTATATGCGCTAATTATGACCACCAAATCGATTCATGTCCTATTGTAACAGCTCGTTTTCAGTTGTGTCAAAAACAGTGATTTCGGGACCATAATTCTGACGAGTGAGTTGTTATTTTATTATTAATTTAATGTCCACGAGATTATATTAAGGTCGTATTAAAGTTTCCTTAAGAAATTTTGAAGTTTAAATGGTTAATGTAACACCCTAAAATTTAAGTATCGATTTATTGCATGTTTTGGTGTTTAGCTTATGTAGGAAAATTTTCTTACTTCTTTTCGGGTTTAGTATACCCTTGAAGAAGAGCATAGAATTATTCGGGTAAGGAATAATTTTTGTTGGGAAATTTATTGAAGTGGATCAAGTGTCATTAATACTTAAGTTAATTTAAGTGATAATAAGTGACACAAGATGAGTAATGGCAAGGTGGTAATGGCGCATGGGTTTTGGCATGAGGGGAGAGGTTCGAATCCCTTAAATAGCAATTAGATGGCTTTTATTTTTGGTTTTCCTAGCATGTGTCGGCCAAGCACATATATGGTAAGTGTTGACTTTGTTATTTTTGGTTAGTATATCAAAGGAATAAGGTAAGAGTGAACTTATGGTAGGGAATCAAGAAAATTTGGAAAGATATGGAGACATGGGGCAAGTATCAAGGAAAATGTTTTGGAAATAAAATCATGGCCATTTGACCATGCATGTGGACGGTAATATGGCCTGGGGGGGAGCCGAATTTTGGTGTTAGTTTGGCTAGGATTTGAAGTCTCTTTTTGGTCATTCTTAGCATATGTGCAAAGTTTTGCAATCCTTTCTCAACTTTTCTCCCTTGGCCGAATTTGTGCTTTTGGTAAAGCCTAATTCTTTTGACCATTTGGTCATTTTTGTTCATCTTTTGAATATTCTCTTGTGCCTCTTCTTAGTGCCGAAATTGTTAGTACCAAAACGACCATTTCTCTTTCTTTTTGTTTCTTTCTCCATTGCCGAATGTACCTTGCTCTCCAATACATCTTTTTCTTTTTCTTTTCTCCTCTTTGAAAACCGAAACATCATCATCATTATATCTTTCTTCCATCTTTTATTTTTTAATCATATTTTCTCCATTGCTTTTCTCCATGGCCGAATGTTAGTGAGCCATAGCCGAACCATTTTCTCTTTTCTTTGGTTGTCATAGCCGAATCCTCCATCTCTTAAAGACATCATTTTCAATCCTTTCTTTTCAACCGTGGACAAAAGGGTAAGAATTCTTTTTAGTTTCGTTAGTTAGTAGTAGTCAAGGCCGAATATTGATGGTGGTAAGAAGGCTTTCTTAGATCGAAATAAACGTTCATTCTATTAACGTTTATTTTTGTTATACTTTAGTGCGATAAAGGAAGATCGGAAAACAAGTGGTCGTGAGTGACATAGAACATTTGGATCGATTCTCCTTGTGGAACAAGAATAATTTGTGGTAAGGAAATCTCGTTCTTAAAACCTTTAGTCATAATCGATATATATTATTAGGACGTGCTAACGATCTTTTGTCATTGAAGACAATCAAGATAGGGAAGAAATGGGCCGTGTATAGTGTTCGGAAGAAGGGTGGTACCGTTAATCCCCCTAAGTACAAGCAAAGGGCTATTACGGGAATCCGAGATTTTCCACCGGGTTGCGGACGTTCATCCGAGGAAAATCATTTGTTCGAAGTCATTCATACTCCCGAACCATTATTTGTTCGTGGATTTGATTCGGTTAACGAACCATCAATCGGGGAGAAACCGCAAGTAGAAGTAGTTCGAAGATCCGAGGGTAAAATTTTAGATCGTTATTTTAGATCGGTTTTATTAATAAAATTATAGTGTTCTAAATTATCGTAATACGTGTTATAGGTGTTGACGAGCGGAAAGTCTAGTTCTCACAATAACCAGTGTGTAACTTCACACTTATCTCTCGGGTTAAATACCAAACCGTAAGTATTTTGTTAAATCGTAAAGATGGCCAAATCGGAATTTTAGTAATAGTCAGTACTTTTGTGTAAATACATGAAAACGGTAAAAAACCGAGAAATTTACGAAAAATTGCTAGATTGCTAAGTTTTTACGAAAAACTGCTAGATCGATAATTAGGGTCATAAAACTGCTAGATCGATAAATATGGGCCAAAAATATTCTAGTTCGATAAATGGGCCAAAAATATTCCAGTTCGATAAATGGGCCAAAAATATTCTAGTTCGATAAATGGGCCAAAAATATTCTAGTTCGATAAATGGGCCAAAGATCTCTAGATTGCTAAATGGGCTAGATACTATTTTGTTAATAGGCCCAAATGAAAGTTAAATTATAGACTTATCTATAATATGGATTACTTGATAAATCATGTTATGATTAAAGTTTGTTATTCATACATAAATGCATGGGATGGGATTTGATGAAGAGAAGAAAGGCCTGTGGCCACGTATCTAGTTCGGTGGCTCTGCCACAAATTTTGGCTTAATGCCTCTAGTTCGGTGACTATGTCACAATCTAGTTCGGTAGTGCACTACAACATTATTAAAAGGCTTAATGCCTATGATTGGTGTGTTTGGCGGGGTGGGTTGACTTGATCCCCACAGGTGTGTTGGTTGGTACGGGGGTGTTAGCGGATGGAAATTAGGCTTGGTTTGGGAAATTCATTTTACATGCATTTTATATATATTTATTTATTTCAATTTATATTGTTGATATGTGTAATTGGGCTCAAGCCCAAATAAATGCCTCGATGGTCTGGCCCAATAAAGATGGTAAGTGAGTTACACACTGAGTTCTTTGTAACTCACCCCGTTTTATTATCCATTTCAGGTAATGGAAATTGATGTGGACTTGGGCCGGAGATGACTTGGTAGAGGCCATACTACAAGCATGGATTTTATAAACTATGAACTATATTTAAGTTAATTTTTACTATTTTGGGTTGATGTAATAAGGCCTCTAATTAAGTTTTATGGATTTTATTGTGTGGATGGATTTAATTTTGTTTTAGACTCTCAATATGGGCTTATGCTAAATTTTTAAAGTTTTCTTAAAATATTATGTTTTATAACATTTTGAACACCTAAATTACTCTTTTAAATTCGTTCAAATTCTTTTACAACTACGTTAAGGTTTTGACAAATAAGATTTCAAACAAGTACATTTTTCTTAATTCATAAATTTTAAATCATTGTATTTAGTTTTTATTAAACCTTATTTCTAAAGGTTATGTACTACTGTTTTATCTTAAATCATTAGAAAATTTTTGGATGTTCGATCGGTGTGACAAACCAAATCTCGTCTTAACGCATAGACCTGGTTTGGGGTGTTACAGTTAATTAGGTAAAAAACGGACTAATTCTTGCAAAAGTGAGTATCTATTAGTTTAAAAAGGATAAATGGCTATGGAAAGGAAATCTAAAGGATTTAGTTAGTAATTATACCATTTTTGAAGTTAGTGGACAATTATGGGTAGGATTTTGTTAATTTATAAGTTAATAACTAAGGGTAAAGTGGTAATTTAATAAATAATCTTAAACTAAAATAAAAAAAAAATAGATACCATCTTCTCTATTGTCTTCTCCACTGAAAATTGAAGAGAAAAACACCATTTTTAGGGCTTTAAAGTTCGACCAAGCTTTTATCTTGCATGGTATGTGATTTTGATCTCGTTTTTAATTATTTTTCTATTTTCATGATCCTATTAGCTTAATCTAGCTAGACCGGGGATTAATTTGAAAAAAAATTTAAAGATTGAGGGACTTGCCATAGTTTTTTTAATAGGTTTTTATGTTAGTTGATAGATTATTAACTTTAGTTGTTAAGCAAACATGTTTTGTTAAGTGATTTTTGGTGAAATTGTACTTTAGGGAGTTATTTGTGAAAATAGTAAAATTTCATGGTAATATTATGAAATGATGATTTAAGTGGGTTGATATGAGTCCTTAAGAAATTTAGCTAGCTTGTATGGAGGATTAAAATGGTTAAAGTTCAAGTTATGAACTTAAGGACTAAATTGTGAAAAGTTAAAGTATTAGAGGTAATTTCATAATTTTACATAAATATGAGTTATGGATTGAATTGAATACTTGAAGTACTTAATTGAATGAAATTATCTATTTAGATCAAGATAAACCGAAATCAGACATAAATTGAGGGAAGGCGAAAGCTTCGGATTAGTTTCAAATTTTACTTCTACAACCATAGTTATTGAGGTAAGTTCGTATGAATTATAATCGTAATAATGTTAGTTAAATTGAGTATCTATTATATTGTGTAGTTATAAATGAATTTGAATATACATGTATTAATGCTATGAATAACTGACAGATAACGAATCCAGTTTGAACCTTAAGAATTCTTAGGATATGAATGACATGTCATTAGGGATTTCATGTTTCGCGTGCTGGTCCTAAATGTCCTACCGATGGCTGAGGTTCTGTATTTGTTGCGGATTCTCCACAGCTTGTGTGAGTAGAATCGTGTAGCTAACATTCCAACCCACAGCTCGTGTGAGCAGACCCATTTCACAGCTCGTGTGAGCACTATTGAAAAGGAAAGGTTACAGTTACATGGAAAGGCACATTATGTGTGTAACAACTCGTTTTCAGTGAAATCGGAATAGTGGTTTCGGGACCACAAATCCGAAGTCAAAAAAAATTATTGTATTATTATTTTATGGTCTACGGTATGATAGAAATACCATTTAAAATTTAGTTAAGAAATTTTACTGTTTACATGCTTAATTTGATAAAAAGGACTAAATTGCGTAAAGTGCAAAGGTTGTGTTCTAGTAGCTAAAGGTATTAAATAGCTATAGAATTTTTAATTGAAGGTCCTTATATAGTAATTAGCCATTACGGTTGTTAGTGGATAAGCATGGACTTGCCATCATTGGAATTTGAATGAATTATTAAGGTTAATTTTGGAAATTAGTGATTAAAGTTATAATAATTTAAATTAAATAAACTATTATCATCATCTTCCACCAACATAAGGGAAAAAAAAAAAACCTAGCCATGGAAGCTTGAAATTTAGGCAAGCTTATTTTTTTCAATTAGGTATGCATTTTTGTCCCGTTTTTTGATGATTTCTATGTTTCCAGGATCGTTGTAGCTTAATCTAGCTAGTCCGGGGATTAATTTGCAAAACTGTTAAAGTATTAGGGTTTTTCCATTAGTGAACATTCTTGAATTTTTAAGTTTGATGATAGAAAATGAATGGTTGTTGTTAGATAAACAACTTTTGTAAAGAGATTTTTGGTGAAATCATCAATTAGTGACTAAATTGAAAAAGGTGATAAATTTATGGTAAAATTTGTAAATTTTGTGAAATATATGAGCTACTATTAATATGTATAAAAATCGGCTAGGCTTGAGTAAGGATTAAATTGCATGAATTTTATTTTTCGAGCCTAGGGACTAAATTACAAAGGAATTAAAAATAAAGGGCAAAATGGTAATTTTGCCAAAATTCCATGTTGGATTAAATTGAATGAGAATTATATTGAAATGAGTTAAATTTATTCGTATAGATCCTGTCAGACCTCGTATAGAGTTAGATCGAGGTAAAGAGAAAACATTGAATTAGTCACCTCCGTATCTACGTGCACTCGTCGAGGTAAGTTCGTGTAATTAAATTGTATATTTATATATTTTTTAAATTAAAATATATGTATGTGATTTGTATAATTGCCATGTATAAATACCAATCGCATATCCAACGATTATCGAGTCCCATTTGAACCTTAGGAATTCATAGGATACAAATGACATGTCATTAGGGTTATTGGTTTGGTTAAGGTCCTGCATGTATTGCGGACACACCACAGCTCGTATGAGCTTACTGATTTGCAGCTCGTGAGAGCATACTGATTCATAGCTCGTATGAGCTTACATGTATATGAATTGACGGATTATAGTTCAGTACACCTCGTGTGTACTACCCGAGTATCCAATGATATTCTAAACGGTTCAACGGGGATAGTTCTGTTATGAGCTTATAAGAGTTCAATAAGAACTAGTATAGGTATTTACATGAATTACATGGAAATGATTTATATATGATATATAGATGCATGGTATAGATGTTACATGCATATGAAATTTGAATAGTAGTTGAATTACATGACTAACATGGTTGTTGAGGATATGTGTTTAGGCCTTTGGCCAAATTGGTTTGGATATGTTTTGTATGCTTACCTTAAGTGTGATTAAATGGTAAGTTAATTTCTTTGTTATACAAACTTACTAAGCTTAAATACTTACTTCGTGTTATTTTCCGTGTTTTATAGTAATTCGAAAGCTCGTTCGGGTTGGAAGCTTGTCAGAGCTATATCACATTGTCCATCGGCTCTTTTGGTACTTTTGGTTAATTAATTTCGGTTATAATGGCATGTATAGGTTAACTTGGCCAATGTTGACATATAAGTGTTTTGTTGAGACTAGTCACTTATATGGCTTCTGTTTGGTATATTTTGATGTGTACATATGTGGCCTTATCATATTTGATGTGTGTTTGATATGATAGAATGAAAGAAAGTAAAATGTGGTTTGAATATGCATATATGTATTTGGTCATTTAGGTAAGTTTGGATACTTGGTTGACATGTTTCTAAGTTGTCATTTGAGGTGCCTAGGGACATATTGGTTGTACGTGGTGATATTTCATGTTTAAGACTTGATTTTGGCTTGTTTTGAATGCCTTGTTCTAGCTTGTTAAAGTGAAAAAATGTTGAGTTAGGTTGGTGTCAAATTGGGTGAGAAATGTGGCTTGGAAAATGACCTATTTTCGTCCACACGAGCAGAGACACAAGCGTGTGTCTCAGCCGTGTGTGACACATGGCCAGGTGACACGATCGTGTGTCCCCTGTATCTTCTTAAGGGTGCAAGTCAGTATGCTCACACGGCCTACCACACGGGCGTGTGGCTTGGCGGTGTGACCCAAGTCAAGGAGTTAGACGGGCACGGACACGGGCTGGGACACGACTGTGTATCCCTATTTCAAATGTCTATAAGGACTAAGACACGGGCATGTCTCTTGGCCATGTGACCCCTGCAGCTTTGAACAATTTCAAAAATTTCAAAAAAATTCTTTAAGTATCCAATTTAGTCCCGACTTATTTCTAATGCGTATTTTAGGCCTCGAGGGCTCGTATAAAGGACAATATGTTTGATTTCGATTGGTTTCTGACATGAATTTTATATGATATGAAATGTTTGAAATGTCTGTTTATTTAAACTGTTAACTCCGATAATGTTTCGTAACCTTGTTTCGGCGATGGATTCGGGTTAGGGGTACAATGTGTGAGCATTCCTAAGTATCCAATACAATTCCAGATGGTTCAATGGGTAAGTAAAGGAAATGGCATGGTAAGCATACAATTGAAATGGTTCATGACATTATGAAAGGTTGATGAGTTAAATGATGTGTATATGAAATCTACTTACTATATGATTGAACTCATACGTATCATGGATAAACCTACTAGTGAGTTTGCTGGTGCTTGTATAGGTTTTTACTAAGCTTATGGTCTTGGTAATGACATTATGCGTATTTCATCGTTTGTACTAAGGAAATGGTAAGTTATGTTCGAGTTTATACAAGCTTACTAAGCACTCATTGCTTACGTATTTACTTTATTTTGTTTTTAGATTATTAGAAGCTCGATTGGTTGGAAGCTTGCAAGGGATCAATCACATTATCCAGCAACCATTTCGGAAGTTTTTTTGTATTTTGGCCAAGGTTATAAATGGCATGTATATGACCCTTTTATTATTGTAGTTCTTGAACGTGTAATGGTTGATTTGGTATGTAGATGCTTTTGAAGTTTATATTTGGTTTGATAAGCTTCGGAACCTTGACCAGTTAGGTTATTTTGGTCATTCTTAAGTACTTGTTTATAAGACTTCTTTTTGTATGTTGTGATGGCATGTAAATGGTCATTGTGATATCATTTGGTAGATAAATGAACTTGGTTTTGTGCTTGAAGTATGGTCATATTGATTTGTTGATTAGTGATGTTTATATATATATATATATGGTGCCTTTGGGTGACATATTGGTTAGATGAAATAGGATATTTGAAATGGTACTTTTATAAGTGTTTGGATGATGTTTAGGTCAATTGAATATGTGCAAAAATGGGATGGATGGTTAGGTGTGTTTTGGCCTTAAAATGGCATGTTTTTAGGGTCAATATATGGATCACACGACCTAGAACACAGGCTATCACACGACTGTGTGACACACATGGCCTGGGTATAAAGTCGTGTGTCATTTGTAAATTCTTAGTGTATTAAGTTAGTGAGTTACTCGGCTTGTAACATGGTCGTGTGTTGCAAGTTAGAGAGTTACATGGTCTGGCACACGGTCGTGTAACCTAACTCAGTGAGTTACACGAGTGGAGACACAGGCCAGGACACGGTCGTGTGTCCCTTTGTTCGATTGTTACACTACCTGAAGTATGTCACATGGCCTGGCCACACGACCAATTCAAAGTTGGGGACAATGTACTGCTAGGCAAATTGGATCCATGAATGTTCCATTCGAAGCTTAAGTCAAGAGGACTGAACCTATTTGTGGTATTAAACGTTTTTCCATTCGGTACAATTGAGATAACACATTCTGAATTCGAAAAATTCAAGGTAAACAATGCTCGTCGCAAACCTTATTTTGGCAGTAAAACTAATGACGAGAGAGAGGAGCTTCGGCTCCAAGACCCACCCTAACTGTGAGCCTAAAAAGGGAAGTCAAGCTTAGACTTTATATAAGTGCTTCTCGGGAGGTAACCCGAGTGTTATTGTTATTATTATTTTTTAATATTTATTTTTTATCTGCATTGATTTAAAAAAAAAGTGGTCCACACGGCCTAATGACACGACCGTGTGTGACACACGACCTAAACACACGGGCATCTCCCAGGCCGTGTGCATACTGGAGCTAAAATTTTCAAAATTTTTTGAATCACACATTAACAGAGACTTACACGGCCTAGACACACGGGCGTGTCCATGACCATGTGTAAACTGGACTGAATTTCTCAATTTTATTTCAAAATAGTTGAGTTACATGGGCCAGAGACACGGTCGTGTGTGAGACATGGCCTGTTACACAGGTGTATGTGAGACCATGTTCCCAGCACAGCCTCGCACACGGGCATGGGAGAAGCGAAGGATGTTCACACATGGCTGGGTGTGACATAAAGCATGGACACACGGGTGTGTCTCAAGTCGTGCTGAAACTGAGCTTAATTTTTATTTAAATTTTAAATGACACACGGGCTGAGGAAGCATCACACTGGCATGTGACACCGCTATGTGTGTAACACCCATTACCCGTGTTTAACGCCGGAACAGGGTACGAGGCATTACCTAACTTAATAACATGCTTACAAACATTTCTGGGTTATGAAATTTCGTTCAGATTTAAAACTTTTCAAACTTCATCTTGAAGACCCAAATATGGGCCTACGAGGCCTAAAACATACTTTAAAAATGGTTTGGTACTAAACTAGGCACTTTTAAAAGTTTTGAAAAATTTCACTGAAAATAAGGGGCACACGCCCGTGTGGGAAGGTTGTGTGGTAACACACGCCCTTGTCCCTAGTCGTGTGGATTTATTTTTAAATTTGAACCTATAGGGGTTTTCACACAGCCTAACACACATCCATGTCCATGACCCGTGTCCCTCACACGGCCATGACATGCTCGTGTCTCTGCCCGTGTGTAAAAACTTTGACATTCTGTTTCTCACATCAGCAACCTCACATGGTCACACGGCCAAGGCACATGCCCGTGTCCTTAGCCCGTGCGGTGAATTAAATTCCTAAATTCAAGCGCAGACTTCACAAAGCCTGAGCACATGCCCACGTCCTAGACCGTGTCTTCCATACGGTCGTGTCTTAGTTTGTGTGGTTACTGCTGGGCATTCTGTTTTACCAACTTAGGATGCAGGGGGATACACGGCCAATCCACATGCCCATGGGGCGAACCGTGTGTCACACACGCCCGTGTGGATAAAAACAAGGCTATTTACCAAGCCCTTTTTGCCACCCTTACTAGCACCAATATAAGCCACATCAACTAAACTACTCATTCATGCATCAATACTCAATACTGAACCATTCAATTTGCACATTCATGAGAAGCACCATCATTTCATATACCAATAACAAATAATATCCAACATTCACGGCCTTATACAAAATGAATTCATTTTCAAGACAAGCCAATACATTTGGCCAAATCAATATGACATTGAATCAAAGACTAAGTCCTTATACATGTCATATTCAAAAAAGGATAAATCTAGCTATACCAAATGTTCAGTTTGATAGTGTAATCGAGCTTCCGACGTTCTGTGATCCTCAAGCTAGCTTTGCTGCACTTTAAGAAAATGGAAGGGAGAGAGAGTAAGCATAAAGCTTAGTAAGTCGCATGTAAATAATTAACAACAAATGCCATACATTATCATATTCATATCATAATTTAAACTTGCACATACTTCTCGTATGAATAAAAGCATAACTTACTCATTTGTAACCTTACTAATCATACAACATAATTTGGGTTCATTTGTAACACCCCAAACCCGGTCAACACACTATGACCGAATCTGACATGTCACAGAGGAAAACGTTTTGAAGAAAACGAGTTACCGGTTAAAATTTTAGTGAAAAACTCTTTGTTGTTTTATACTTGTAGAAAGCTTGGGCATGATTATTTGCAAACCGACCAGACTGTCTTGCCTCAGTGTTGCCTGTACCTCTGCCTGATGCTCCGCGACCCCGACCAGAACCATTACCTCCTCTACCATTACCACGACCCCTCTGCGGTGGCGGTCCTTCATTTCTGAACTGAGCACGGCCCTGACCCTCAAATCGAATCTCAAGCTAACTTACGTGGACGAATCCTCACACGCGATGATCCAAATGAGACACACTTAAAACATCCTTTTCCACGGTCCAACATCCTCCCCAATGAGATTTTCCACATGATTACACACTGTCTTTGGTCCCCGATTAGCGAAAGCAGACACCTACTGGGACCGATTCGGCCCACTCGCTAGCCTTTTTCGAGAATTACCCGCCGACCGGATGATCCAAAACCTCTCTTATGTCTATTCCTATCCATATTCTGCCTCACAGACTCCTTAACCCCTTCGGCTACCTTAGCCTTTTCCACCAGGACAGCAAACTCACACTCCTGATGTGGAGCAATCAGCAGCCTCAGCTCATCTCTCAGACCGTCCTCAAATCAGACACATCGCTCGTGTTCTGTAGCCACAATGCCCCTAGCATACCGGCTCAACCTTAAGAACTCTGCCTCGTATTCTGATATAGACTTACTCCCCTGAACCAACCTCAGAAATGCCTTCCGCTGCGCATTAATGTAGCTAGACCCAACATACTTCTTTTGATAAGCGGCCTTAAAATAATCTCAAGTGAGATCCTCCGCTGCAGCGCTGTCCCGAACCGTGAGCCACCACTGGTATGACTCATCTCGGAGAAGCGACACTATCCCCTTCTGTTTTTCCTCAGCAGTCAAATCCAAATCGTCCATAATTCACTTCGTCGCCTCTAACCAATACTCAGCCGTACTGGGAGCCATACCAATACCTCGGCTCCATTGGCTCGGAGTCGTTCAGGTACAGATTTCTGAGCTCCTACGCCTCCACCTACTCCAGCTACCCTCTCAAGAACTCGCAGCATCGCTTGCGACACTGCGTCATCCCCAGTCTGATCCTGAAACTCACCACCTACAGCTGGTGGTGGTGCTGGTATCTCATTCTCCGACCCCTGACGAGACCCCACTGGTTCAGACACTGTCATCCTACCCTGACCATGTCCACGTGTGTTATGACCACGACCACCTCGAGTGCTCATGTCTAAAGTCTCGACTTATCTGATTTAGAAGTTTTATGCATTAGTCATGATTCCACTATTATTAAAGCACAGTCTTATGGATCATTCTTATTAAAGGGTTTTGTTTTCGCAAGTCCATAGAGTTCTATCAGTTTCAGTCTCTAGGGTAGTCCACTATCCTAGTTCTCAGAGTTTATAACATCCAAAAATCACAAACAATAGTGAGGGGTACTTACCTGGGCGGATTGGTGCCGGAGACTCGGTGCCATGCCTTTCAACCATATATTTTCAAATAAAACATTTAAAACCAAATTTTAAAAAACATTTTGGGCCTCGGGCCCACAGCCGAGCCTTTGAACTTAGCTCTGATACCACAATTGTAACACCCTAAACCCGGTCAACACACTACGACCGAATCTGACATGTCACAGAGGAAAATGTTTTGAAGAAAACCGGTTACCAGTTAAAATTTCAGTGAAAAACTCTTTGTTGTTTTATACTTGTAGAAATCTTGGGCATGATTATTTGCAAACCGATAGTTTACTTTGAAATCCCGGGAATTTATCTTAAAAAAAAAAAACTCAGTTGTCGATCCATAGGTTTAGAAAATGTTTATGCCATAAAAGCCCGATTGATTCTTGCTCAGTTAATTAGAAATCGTTTGGGTTAAGTGTAGAAAACTTATGGTTGAAATCCATTCGAGATGTTGTTGTTATCAATTAATTTATGTTACCCGATGGTAAAGATTCGAAAACCATTTCATTTTTTTAGTTCAAAAAACTTATGCTCAAATTATTAAATTAATCAAATAACTTACTTGCCATATTTAAAACCATCCAAAACATAAATAATCCAAAAAAAATATAATCAAAGGCCTTATTACAAACCCAAATAAAACCGAAATGGAAATAAATATCCAAGTAATACCAAATGTTTTAATTGGATGGCCACCTCGAGTCCATCCGGCTCCTCATCCGCAATCTACGAGTCACCTGAAAAGATAAGGGAGAAAGTGAGTCACCAAGACTCAGTGCATAAATCCTCCTCCCGATTAATACAACATACTTACACAAAGCATAACCAAGCAATATAAATAATGCACCAGAACATCGCCAACCGTATCTCCTTTTTCTACCCCGTGTGGTACCAAACCACTGGTGGTGCCAAACCACTGGTGACCCAAAGTCACGATATCCAATAATAATGTGGTGCCAAACCACTGGTAACCCAAAGTCACGAATAATCCATCTGTGGGGCCAACCCAGGTTGTGATACCAAATCACTGGCGACAATCCCGTAATATCATATGTGGGGCCAACCCACTGTGGTGCTAAGCCACTGGGACGAGTCGCTATGAGGTGCCAAACCTCTGGTGACCCAAAGTCATAAAATATCAATATACCAAGTGTGGGGCCAACCCACGTGTGATACCAAATCACTGGCTACGATCCCAAAATGTCAACTGTGGGGCCAACCCACTGTGGTGCTAAGCCACTGGGACAAGTCGCTATGAGGTGCCAAACCTCTGGTGACCCAAAGTCACAAAATAATCTGTGGTACCAAACCACTGGAGGTGCCAAACCTCTGGTGACCCAAAGTCACGGATATCATCTTCCCCCTCCTCTCATATCACCCGTCATCATGCCATACTCATGCAGATCATGCAAATCATGCCATCATGCTTTATTATGAATCACATAGCAAATATGTCATAAATCATACTATCATGCATTAAATAGCAAAACTCATATTGAAACGGACTTACCCGAATCCTTGCTCATACCCATAGGGTATCATACCAATATCCACACTGTTTCGGCTTAACACATTCAGGTTATTAAAATATATTTACTTAATTATAAAGTGTGTAAGTTACACACCTGTTACTAACGCTAACACTAAATCCTGAAATCCGATCTACCACTCTCATCTCCTTGCCCTATATTCGGCCAAACCACAAGACCATTAACAAGGCCATTCGGCCACACCAATAAACCCCGAAGAGTGAGATAACGTATAAACAACACCACATTACCTTCTGCCTTATGAAACAAATCACCACACCCAAAATATGCGATACTTGCTCCTCACCCCTACATTCGGCCAACAACAAGGCTTTAGTCTTAATAGCCTTCGGCTTTCCACAACTTAAAGAATTGATGAACCAATATAGATCCTTACCACTTGACTTACGAAACCGATTGCCAGAGGATAGAGGGCTTAGATTGACTGCTTCAAAATCCCAGAGTACCTAGGAGAGATTGGTTTCAAAGGTGATTAGAGGCCTTGCTAACCACTGCCGAAATCGGCTTCTACTTCCATTAGAAACGACAAAGAAAAGAGAAATGAAACAAAGGACATTTAGCCATGAACACTTACCCCTTCTCAAAAATCGATTGAAGAAGAACCGAAGAAGATGCACTCTTGTTTGATATTCGGCCAAAGCACAACAAGAAAAAGGAAGGGAGATTCGGTTATGGTTGATCAAAGACAACAAATAGGTTTCGGCTAGGATGGAGAAAGGGAAAAGAAAAAGAAAGTGAAAAGGGAAGAGAGGGAATTCGGCAAAGGAGATGGAAAGAGAGTTTCGGCACAAAAGTTGAGAGAAGAAAAGAAAAAAAAGATGAAAGGGGAAGAGGATACTTTCAGTTTTGAGCAAGTATGGGAGAAAGAAAAAAGAGGGAGATGGGAGGGTAAGGGATTCGGCCAACTACTGAGAAGAAGAAAAAGAAGTAAATGACAACTAAAGATTGAAGAACCTAAAGGAGCATTCGGCTAGGTGCTAAAATAAAAAGAATTTCGTCTTTTACTTCACTATAATGCACTAGGGAGAAATCGGCACACACCAAAAGGTTTGCTTTCGGCTTTGACTCAAAACCACAGCTAGCCGAATGTGCACTCTGAACACCCAAGGAAATTTCGGCACTCTCCTCTACTCAGCTCCCAAAACCGAATACTCCTCCAAGCAGGAGTTCAAAATTCGGCCACTTCCTCAAATTCCTCTTGGCCACTAATTCAAACGAATTTGAATTCCATAAGCTCCTTAATTTCTCTCTGCCACTTATTTGAATTAACTTGACTTAGTCCATGCTTATCTGACAGAGTTTGTGCTGAGCACAATTCCTCCCCCTCCTTGGCGTCAAAATAATAAGCAAATAGTGGGATTTCTGCTGCTCGAACCTGAGATCTCCTTCCCCTGCAAGTGGCGTCAATCACAAGGCTCTAAGTGGCGCCTCTTTGCGACTTTACCAAGCCCAATCCTGTGCTAAAATACACCACGAATTACCCTTAAGCCCTAGCTCCTTCAGCTCCCCTTACTTAAAGCTTAAAAAAAAATTTCTTACTACTCAGGCCTGCTCTAAACTTATAACTAGATCTTAAAACATCACTAATAATAACACAGTAATCCAAACTCGAGCAAAACAACTCAATAAAATTAACCCCTATTTCATGATATTACATCATTTCTCATGAATTTTAAAAAGGTACCTGTATCACTCACAACATGATCATAACTTTTCTCACTTTTAGCCCAATCTCTAAATTACCCATTGAACCAATTGGAATACCAAAAGATACTCCACAAGCCTTACACAAGAAGGTAAAATGTTGATGCCATGTCCCAGACATAGTCTTGCACTAGCACCCATATCATCGCCGATGCCATGTCCTAGACATGGTCTTACACTGGCTTACATATTTAGGCTGATGCCATATCCTAAACATGGTCTTACACTAGCTCTCATCTTAATATCGATGCCATGTCCTAGACATCGTCTTACACTGGCTCTCGTATTGTGGCTGACACCATGTCCTAGACATGGTCTTACACTAGCACACATATCATTGCTGATGCCATGTCCTAAACATGGTCTTACACTGGCTTTCATAATATGGTCAATGCCATGTCCTAGACATGGCCTTACACTAGCACACATATCAACTCAAATGTCACGACTTGGGTATCCAATTTATTCCTAAAGTTCAACCAGGAGTCTATCACATCAATTTCCATCATACATACTCATAGCAATAATCACACATTTTATGCAATATCAATTGTTTAGTGCATAAATACAATAATGTTGTATTATTTATGTACAACTTACCTCGATATACAAAATGTGGGCGACTAATTTGATTTTAGTCCACAAGCTTAGTTTTCCCCCAGCCTAGGTCCGGACTCCGTTTTTCTTGATCTATAATGATAAAATACACTTATTTAATCATCACATTAATCTTATCATTCCAAAATCCCTATTTTGGTAAAGTGATTATTTTGCCCGTAAACTTTCACCAAATTACGATTTTGCCCCTAGGCTCGTAAATCATTTTTCATCAAATTTCCTCATTAACCAAGCCTACCCAAACCTTTATTACTCTTATAGCAACTCAAAATTCTAATTATTTCATACATTTACCACCTATTTTACAACCTTTACAAAAAAGGTCCTTTTTAGGTGTTTTCATGGAAACTCCTTTCACAAAAGTTGTTTATTTAACAACCAAGATTCATTTTATTCCATAAAAAAATCAGCAAACAAAACTAGTTCTCTCATGGAAAAACCCTAGACTCTCAACCATTTTGCAAAATAGTCCCCTCATTAGCTAGCGTAAGCTATAAAGGGTTCCAAAAACACAAAAATCATCAAAAATAACCATCAAGATAACTTACTTGCAAAGATGAGAAGTTGCTAAAAATTTAAGCTTCCAAAACCCCTCTTTTGCTGATATTTTCAGTGGAAGAAGATGAAATTGAAAATGTGATAACATCTTTCTCTTTATTTTATTATATCTCACCAATTAGCCACCTAATTAACCTACTTTGACCAAAATTTTATTTCCTTGACCCTTATGGCCGGCCAGCCCTTTTTCTAAGGGTCTAATTGCACATTACGGACGTCCAATTAAGGTTCTATAACTATTTAACACCTTTAGCTTGAAGAACAGAACTTTCGCACCTTATGCGGTTTAGTCCTTTTTTAAAATTGAGCATGAAATCACTAAAATTATTGCACAAAAATTTTCATGCACTCATACAATCATGCTATAATGCATAAAATAATATTAAAATAATTTTTTCTAACCTCAGATTAGTGGTTCCAAAACCACTATTTCAATTAGCCCTAAAATTTAGCTGTTACAATATGGCCCAATACGAGCCTTTATACGACCATGTCCCCTTTTTAACCCAAAACACTAAAATATTTTTCTTTTCTTTTATCTTTTTCACTTAGCCGTCATTCTCCCTTTTATTTCCCCTTCGCTGGACTGGTCACCAAACCTTTTCCCCGTCCTTTTTAGTCGCCGATCCAACAACCAACGTCTTTGTCGACCACACGTACACATACAAAGCTTCATATTTCTCTCTTTGAACCACCGTTGAGACACCCCATCCCCCATGATTTCCCCTTCCCTTCATCCACTTTCCCTTGCCGGATCCCTTTCCCTGTCTGTCCCACTCGTCGCACCACCGTGCATAGCCTTCCCTTTTTCCCTTTTTTTTTCTTTATGTTCAAAACACCACCATACGCCCACGTTCACAACCCAAAGCCTGTCTTCACACCTTGTCGTCGCCCATTTTGCCATCGTAAGAGCCCTGTTTTGCCCCGTCGCCGTTCGTCCTCCGACCACTGTCGACCATCACTACCATTATCCCAACCTTCGTGTAACATCCTGGAAATGGGCCTATGCATTTTTTATTTAATTATACGAAATGGCATGTCTTATGTGTTTTGGATGTGATGTGTGCATTTTTAGAAACTTGGAAATGTAAGGAAATGACCTGGAAATGTAAGGAAATGTCTTGTCTTGAAAATGTAAGGAAATGACTTGGAAATGGAAGGAAATGTCTTGTCCTGGAAATGTAAGGAAATGACTTGGAAATGGAAGGAAATGTCTTGTCTTGGAAATGTAAGGAAATGACTTGGAAATGGAAGGAAATGTCTTGTCTTGGAAATGTAAGGAAATGACTTGGAAATGGAAGGAAATGTCTTGTCTTAGAAATGTAAGGAAATGACTTGGAAATGTAAGGAAATGTCTTGTCTTGGAAATGTAAGGAAATGTCTTGGAAATGTAAGGAAATGTCTTAGAAATGTAAGGAAATGCTTTAGAAATGTCAAGTTTAAAGTTTAAAAGAGGGACATGAAGCAAGATGGTCTTAAGAGAAAATGTATGTGAAATATGACATACAAATAGCCTTGGTAAAATGGCTACAAGGCGCCACTTAAGGGCCTAGCAAGTGACGTCACATACATAGGCAAATGGGCCAAGGATCGAGTCGCATGGGAAGCAAATAAAGAATTTTATTTTTACTACAAGGAGCAGAGAGGTGGATGGCATTAAGGCTCTTAAAAGAGGAGTTTTATTCTCTTTAAAATTCGGCAAATAGATAGATAATGATGGGTATTATTAGTATTATTTTTATTAAGAGATAAGGGATAAATAATGGATTATTTTAGATTATTTTCAAGAGATAAATGAGGAATTATTCTTTAATTAGGAAAATAAGGGAGAGGTGATGGGCAAGTAAGGGACTTTGAGTTTAATAATTTCGGCTAAGTAAGGATAGTTGCTGAATTATCTTTTATTTTAGGAGATAATTAAAGAGATAAAGCTATCAAAATAGAAGAGTGATGGCCAAGTAAGGGATTCTAAGTTAGTAAATTCGACTATATAAGGAAAAGAGGGCCATTCATCATTCTTTCTCTCAACCCTTCTCTCTGCCGAATTTCCTAGAGCATTTGTTCTTCTTCTTTTTGTTAGCCAAAGCCGAAAATTCAAGATATCACCATTAGCCAATTTCTTTTCTTTCCAATCCATCAAAAGCCGAATCTTTGAGGGGCTTCAAGCATAGGTGCTGTCGATTTCTTCAAGAAAGGGTAAGAACAAGTTTTGATTTCTATTCTTTTCTTTTAGATTTGTCGAAATCTAGGACTAATCCCATCAATATTCTTAATTGCTGAAATTCTAAGGATTCTTTCGGATTTTGCCATAGTCGACTATAAAGGAAAAGATCTTCTGGATTTGACCATCAAGGTAAGTCATATTCGACATTCGGCCAAGGGCCATTGATTGTGATTAAAGGTTAGAAGTTGATCTAACATGTGGTTTTAGGGATTTCGGCGTAAGCTATAACCAAGGGATAATTTCGGGATTTAAGATCCTTAAGGTAAGTGACTATGAATATTCAAACAAGGCCGATTTTAGTAGTTAGATCTATTTTTATATGTTTTAAGCTTCTAAAACTAACCGATTCAAGGGATCTAGTGATTAGCCGATTTCAAAGGGAAGAATACAAGTTTTCGGGACTTGATTCTTAAGTCAATCGGCAACAAGGTAAGTTTTAGTATACTAATCCTACTAGGATTTGGATTTATGGCTGAATGGCTTTTTATTAAATTAGTAAGTGATTAATCAAATGTAGGGATTAAGGATCTAAGCGGTAGATCCGATTTCAAGATCTCAAGGATTTGCTAAGCGAATCGTGTGTGTACCCTACACTAATTCTTAATAAGTTTTATGGCTATGTCTAATTAAAATATGTGATATTAAGAATAAGAAAGTGGCTAAGGTACCATGTTATGGTACTAAGTACTCAGCACGCTTCCTACTCCTACTAGGAATATGAAATATGTTATTTGTAACATGAGAATAAGAATGTGAACTTTGGAATATTAATGCATATTACAAAATGGGGCATATGGGTTATTGAAAAGGGAAGTGAATGTGGTGACCTAAGACCACGAACACGGTGATCTAAGACCGTGGTATCTGAATGTGGTGACCTAAGACCACAGTAATCTGAATGCGGTGACCTAAGACCGCGATATCTGAATGTGGTTACCTAAGACCACAAATGCGGTGAGCTAAGACCGCAATATGGAGTGTAGCGGAAGGAGGGTCGACTTAGTAGTCCCCACGGTGTACAGGTTGGTACGGGGGAGTGTAGCGGATGGCTTATTAGGTTTGGGTTTGGGAATGCATCATAATTTGCATGCTATGATATGAATGTGTAATATTTGTTATGCCCGATTCTATTATGATTTAGTGTTGTGTACACATTGAGTCCATTGACTCACCCCGTTGAGGACCATGTTTCGTGATGAACAGTGAATGGACCTGACGACGAAACTTGTGGTGGCCATGCTCAACATGAAGTTTTTATTTTCATGGACTATTAATTTTTAAGTACTCCGAATTATTTGGATTTATTTGATCTAATAAGGCCATAAGGCCATAGTACACTATTTTATTTCTGTTTTTATTTATTATGTTACGAAATTTTTATTAAGTTAAAGATTAAGTAATTTACTTTAAATGTATTCTATATGTTTTATCACCTAAAATTTAAAAGGGTTTTCATTATAAAACGATTTCATTTTCTACTCGAGCCCAATCCAAAACAATATTTCTTTCAAAACACACTATTTTTCCAAAGTAACAAAAGAACTTTGAACCGGTTTACTTGAGGAACATACCAAATCTGGTCAAAGCTAGTGGGCCAGGTTTGGGGTGTTTCACTTCGTATATCATGACTAACACTCGTAAAAAATCCAAAATCACTGTCCCCGCTTCAAAAAAGTGGAAGACTCTGGGCGCAACCTCTTCCTCGAGCCCCACCTTCGATGCACGCTATCCTTGACAAAAGTTTCCACCGGGCCTTCACGAGGACCTATATAAGCTTCTTTGGCAGAGACCCTTGGGTTTAGGGTGTTGCATTAACTAGGAGGTGCTATAGACAGTCCATCTAGTAGATAGAGTGTGCGCCCTGATCGAGACAGCTCCTAGGGACATATTCTTCTTTATCATCAAGCCCACTTAATCAGAACTCACATTAGAGTTTTGTTCGACATTTATTTTGCAGTATGTGATGTCAAGACATTATGAGCCGTGCACTATTTCTTTCCAACTTAGTGTTAAGACGTGTTAGTGAGCATCCCAGAATTTGAAATTGCCTTAGGACTCTATTCAAAGGAGTTCATGAGTGTCGAGGGGTTCCTCACCTTATACTGGCATATCCGTTATTCTCATCTTTATGCTAGATAGAGCTTACTGCTAGTACGACGCCATATGACCCAAGTTGATCGAAGGTGACTTCCCTACCTCTAGCATTACGATATATTCATGCTATCTTGGCACACACGTTGACTGGTTGGAGGGAGTGCACCTGATGACGTCACGAACTAACTAAAATACGACAAAGGCAAGTGCACCTATCGAACAGTAGTATAGTTATGGCGAGTCTAGAATATCATATCCACGAGGACTAAAAGTACTAGTAGTTACTATCTTTTTTATTATCTAGCTTATAATTAAATGGATTGTTTTTAATCTAAAACTAAACTAATTAACTGTGAAAGCGATAGAGAGTGAAGAAAGTAATCAAATAAACCAATTACAAAGACAATACCCTAGGAAGAATCCACCTAGACTTCACTTATTATTATGACTCTGAAGTAAAAGATTCATTCATTTGTCTTGATTTCGTAGAAATCCCTAATTCATGTTAATATCTCTTTTGAGACTAAGGACAACTGACTCTAAGTTGATTAATTGAAATCTCTTTCTAATTAAAACCCCTATTGTTACATTAACTAGATCTATGGATTCCCTTATTAGATTTGACTCTAATCCGGCAGATTTATGTCGTCCTATTTCTAGGATTGCAATCAACTCCACTCAATTATGCTAGATCTACTCTTAAACATAGACTTTTTCTCCACTAAATAAGCACATCAACATGAATTAACATCCTGAAAATATTAAAGCAAGAATTAAGAGCACATAATCAAGAACAAGAAAAAGTATTTATCATGTAATTCAGAAAATTAAATAATAAGATCCGTCATAGGTTTCGTCTTCCCTAGGTATTTAGGGATTTTAGTTCATACTCATAGAGGAAAACATCTCAAAATAAGAATAACAACAAGACATGAAAAACCCAATAAAACTTCAAAGAAATTCGACTGGAGATCTTCAATCTTAGAGTGGATCTGCTTTCGAGATGTTTCCAACGGTGTTCTTTGAGTAATTTCTGCATTCTACCCTGTATATCCCCTTAAGTCTTCTTCTAGCGTGTTTTTATAGAATTTGGAATGCTCAAAATACCTAAAAATTGGCTTTTTTCTTGTGAAAATGAAACAGGGTTCGACAGGGACATGGGAGTGTGATTAGCCCGTGTAGGAATGCCCAGGCCGTGTGCAATACTGACATGGTTCGATATCGAGACGGGCTGGCACACGGGCGTGTGGCCAGCCCGTGTGGAGATGCCAAGGTCGTGTGGATCCTGGAACCAGCTCTTTTTGCTCTATTTTGGTTCTTTTTTTCGCTCCTTTCGCTCCCCTATACTCACCTAAGTATAGAAACATGAATTTAAAGGATTAGAAGCATCAAATTCACTAATTCACATAATAATTCATCCAAAAACGCATCAAGAATAGGATTAAAAATATGTTATTTTTATGGCTTATCAAATATCCCCACACTAAAGCGCTTGCTTGTCCTCAAGCAAAATCATCAACTCACAATTAAAATTAATTCTTCTCAACTTATAATCCTAATCGATAATGCTTCGAAATAATTCACAAATAGTCATACATTGAGACTTCAACTAAAAGAACAATAAAGTTTCAAACAATCCAAGTCGAATATTTTATCCTAAAAATGTAGGTATCTCCCTTCATCTACATAGTTACCTTTAATTCAAAATCGAAAAGAGTTGATATCCTTACTGAAGATTCACTCAAATCACTCGAAGTGTTTAAGGTCAAGAAATAAGCACTCAATAGTCAAACATGAAACATTATTACCATTGGCTTGAATGAAAATAAAATCTCCACCACTATAAATTGAGATGATACACAAATCAAAAGGTCTTTAAAGGGTTGTAGTTGGGCTTAGGTTAGGGGTATGGATAAGGCTGAAAGAGAAGGTTAGAATCGAGATTGATTTGATAATTTACCAAACTAGAAAAATACTACTATTGAATAATTACATCAATTGACAAATTAGTGAGAATAAACGGAGCTTCTCCTCAAAGTATGAAATTAAACTGTTCGAGCTCAAAAATCCTAGAACTGATAAATGAGTATTTGTCTTAAACAAGAACAAATCATAGATACTTTAACAACTAAAATATAAGAATATAGTTAGGCAACTTAACCAATTCAAAGCTCGACAAAAATGGAGTCAAATAACATGGGAAAAGTTCTCCACAAAAATGGGCTACGATTTAATATTAAAGGTAAATGAAGAATGGTATTTTAGGCTCAAATGGGTTCATTAAAGGTTAAGGTGGGCTTTTTATGGAACAAGTGGGTTAGAACCTAAGTGCCTTTATCATTTTGGTATATCAAATCAAATATGTGGTCTCGATATGCATAATCGAAGAAAGTTCTAGAATAACAAATCAATATTGACACACTCATAACCAAAAATAAAAGTGAGAAAGAAAAATATATGCTCCAAAGGCTCAAAATCTCACAAAATTTTATGGGTTTTTGTTGTCAATATTGTAAATTTCAAACTTCAAGGTAATACCTCAATTTAGGGAAACAACCTAGCAATTTTAATTCTGAAAATAGACTCATCAAGCTTGATCCTCTCATGTCTTAAAGCTCAAAAAAATCAATGCACTAATACTTATGAATTTAATCCAAAACATATCAGCAAAAATCATAATTCGATAAAAAATCATTCTAATAGTAATATGAGAAATATTAGTTAATCACAAGAGAAAATTCAGGGTTTTTCTGATGATTATATGGATAACCTCCCCACACTTAAGATGTACATTGTCCTCAATGTAAAAACATATATAATCACATTATAAATAGAATATCATAAGAGAGGGAGAAAACTGAAACTGCCCTGAATAACGGATGAAATTCCCAGAATAGTGAAAAACGGAATGGTAGACAAAGCTAAATGTAGAGCGTATTACTATTAGAACAATCCAAGTCGAATATTTTATCCTAAAAATGTAGGTATCTCCCTTCATCTACATAATTACCTTTAATTCAAAATCAAAAAGAGTTGATATCCTTACTGAAGATTCACTCAAATCACTCGAAGTGTTTAAGGTCAAGAAATAAGCACTCAATAGTCAAACATGAAACATTATTACCATAGGCTTGCATGAAAATAAAATCTCCACCACTATAAATTGAGATGATACACAAATCAAAAGGTCTTTAAAGGGTTGTAATTGGGCTTAGGTTAGGGGTATGGATAAAGGCTGAAAGAGAAGGTTAGAATCGAGATTGATTTGATAATTTACCAAACTAGAAAAATACTACTATTGAATAATTACATCAATTGACAAATTAATGAGAATAAACGGAGCTTCTCCTCAAAGTATGAAATTAAACTGTTCGAGCTCAAAAATCCTAGAACTGATAAATGAGTATTTGTTTTAAACAAGCACAAATCATAGATACTTTAACAACTAAAATATAAGAATATAGTTAGGCAACTTAACCAATTCAAAGCTCGACAAAAATGGAGTCAAATAACATGGGAAAAGTTCTCCACAAAAATGGGCTATGGTTTAATATTAAAGGTAAATGAAGAATGGTATTTTAGGCTCAAAGAGGGGTTCATTAAAGGTTAATTATGAAGGTGGGCTTTTTATGGAATAAGTGGGTTAGAACCTAAATGCCTTTATCATTTCGGTATATCAAATCAAATATGTGGTCTCGATATGCATAATCGAAGAAAGTTCTAGAATAACAAATCAATATTGACACACTCATAACCAAAAATAAAAGTGAGAAAGAAAAATATATGCTCTAAAGGCTCAAAATCTCACAAAAATTTATGGGTTTTTGATGTCAATCTTGTAAATTTCAAACTTCAAGGTAATACCTCAATTTAGGGAAACAACCTAGCAATTTTAATTCTGAAAATAGACTCATCAAGCTTGATCCTCTCATGTCTTAAAGTTCAAAAAAATCAATGCACAAATACTTATGAATTTAATCCAAAACATATCAGCAAAAATCATAATTCGATAAAAAATCATTCTAATAGTAATATGAGAAATATTAGTTAATCACAAGAGAACATTCAGGGTTTTTCTAATGATTATATGGATAACCTCCCCACACATAAGATGTACATTGTCCTTAATGTAAAAACATATATAATCACAATATAAACAGAATATCATAAGAGAGGGAGAAAACTGAAACTGCCCTGAATAATGGATGAAATTCCCAGAATAGTGAAAAACGGAATCGTAGACAAAGCTAATTGTAGAGCATGATTCTGAACAACTGATATGAAAATAAACACAATGCTGAAGAAGATTAAAGGATTACTCGTTAAGAAACAACCATAATAAATAAAATGATAGTTTAAACTATAAAAGCGAAAGAAGTTTAATAAAATAAAATAAACAAATAGAAAAAAATTAAAATTAAATTAAAATTAAAATTAACATTAAAATTAAAATTAAAATTAAAATAAAATTAAAATTAAAATAAAATTAATGAGATGGACTCAATGGTCCTTATCATCAGACGCGTGAGTCGTCGGCGCTGGAGGAGAAATATGAAAATGCTGACAAATCTGCTGCAATGTCACATCAATACTGTAGAACCTTTCAGCACAGAACTGACAGAAACTAGTGAATTCCTCGTAGGATACTCCTCGAGAGCTAGCAGTAGAATAAACAGGTCTATGACTCGAAGGTAGTGGCTGAGGTGGATCCTCATGATAGGGAGGAACATCATCAGTGAAGTCCTCGAGGTCATCCTGAATGTCAGAATGAAATAATTTGTACTGAGGAGGATCCACTCCACGTCACCACTCGATCATCCTCATGTGAATCATGCTCGGATGCCCTAATGAGACATCTGACCAACTAGGGTAAGTGTCGAGGACTGCTTCGGTGTGTCGAGAAGACCGAAGTGTCGACTAAGGTGAGTCACGTAAGGGCCTAGACAGATGGGGCCCCTCCTGTGGCGGTTAGCCTGATGGCGAAAAGATAGAGCAATGAAGTACGCCAAGTCGATAATATGGCCATGAGCCATGCTCCATAAGAAGTAAGCGTCATGGGTGGTAACAACTCCAGTGTTCTCTCTCCATCCTATCAAGGTGTGAGCGAGGAGTGCGTGAATATATCGTAGGGTGACTCGTGTCATAAGGTGTCTGACTCGCTTTAAGATCGGTCCAACAACATGATGGTGAGTCCTCGGTACTCATGAACTCCTCTTTGTAGAGTCCCATAGCAACACCAAACTCTAGGATGCTCATAAGTCGCACCAAACCACCTAGGCAAAAAGTGATGGTGCCTGGCTCGTCATGAACCGTCATGACCTGGTGAACCAGAAATGTCGAGTAAAACTCCAATGTAAGCTCCATGTTCGTGAGCTCGATGATGGCAAAGAATCTATCCCACAGACTTGTGGCGATAATGGTGCGCACATCATCAGCGAGTCGGACCTGCTCCAGCGCGGCCCAATCAATGCAGTGACCTAGGCCTAGTGGCCGTACGCGAAGGAGCTGATATAAATCCTCCTAGGGGCCCGCCAAAAATCGAAGATAGGGGTGGCCGGCTTCGACAGATGCGCTCGAGGAGGAGGTTGCGTCGGGCCTCTTCCACTTTTTCAAAGCGGGGACGATGACCTTATACTTCCCTTGTGTGTTTGTCATAATGTGTCTGCAAGTAAGAGACTTTAATTAATAAAATAATCACCAAATCTGCAAGCAAACATCTAAGTAGTCCTAAATAATAAATTGCTCCTGAAACAATATGGACGAATACTCAAGCATGCCAAAACAATATAGTGAAACTAAGTAAGAATCAAAGTGATCAAAAAAAGAGTAATAAGATAAAATAAAAAATCAGCACTAAAAAAACAAATCAGGACTAAAAGACAAATTAGGGTATACTTAAAATAATAATACTAACAATAGTAACTAAGAATAAAGAGAATAATAAAATATATATGAACTGACATAGACTAATCATATTAGACAGAAGAGTAATAAGCAGAAATAAATAGATAAAGAAACAAATATAATGCCAAGACAAAGGACAAATAGTAATAGAAATAGTGAGCAAGTAATTTAATTAAGGAATATCAATAACTGTTTATAATATAATCAGGAAAGAACTAGTACTAATTATAAACAGTAACAATGAAGACTAGAAAAAGACTATTTATGAATGATAATACTAATGATAATAATAAAGAAATAATAAAATGAAAATAATAATAAAATAATAAAAATAAAGAAATAATAAAACTAATAATAATTAATTAATTAATTAATTAATAAAATAGAGAAAAGAGGAGGGAAAAAAGGGATAACCGATGTCGGTGGGGCAGTGGTTGCGGCGCGGGGGTTAGGGGTTGTGCACGTAGTGGTCGGTCGGGGTCGAAGGGATGGAGCGAGAGGTGGATGTGGGGGTCGGGTTGGGGCTATTGTGTGATGGGAGAGGGGAAGAGTGGGTGCTCGTGTGTGGGTTGGGGAAGAAGGGAAGAAGGGATGGGAAGGCTGGTCGGGGCTGGGGTTGGACGGCAAGGAGAGGGGAAGGAAAAAGGAAAGGAAGAGAGAAATGAAAGGGAAAGAAAGGAGAGGGGAAGAGGGTTGTCGGGTGGTCGGGGCTGGACAGACGAGGGAGAAAGGAGAAGGGTGTATGGGTGCGCGAAGGTGAGGGTGAAAGGGCATGCGTGGGGGCTGTTTTGGGTGTCGATGAGGGAGAGGAAGACCGGGGGTCAGTCGGTGTGTTGGTGGTGATGCGAAGGGAGAGGGTGGTGGCCGGAATAGGGTGACAAGGGGCTTGCGGCAGTTAGGATAAAGATGGGGGGAAAAGATAAAGAAGAAGAAAAAAAGGGGTTAGGGTTTTTTATGGGTGACACGGTAGTATGAGGCCCGTGTTGGGCCACATGGCCGTGCCACGCACCCGTGTGGTCTATTATTCAGCCCGTGTGTGATTAAATTTTTAAGCCTAGTCTTCACATGGCCGTGTCGCATGGCCGTGTACAATGTCCTTCACTTCTCCCACGCCTGTGTGGCATCCCACATGCTCGTGTGACCACACACATAGCCGTGTGTTCTGCTCGTGTAACCCTCTGACTTGTTTTAAATTTGAAAATTAAGCTCTAGGTTTCACACGGCCTAGGACACACCCGTGTTTCCAGGCCGTTTGTTCCACACGGCTACGTCACACGCCCGTGTGGCTATATTTAGGCTGTGTCTCTATCGACTTTTGGGAATTTAAGCTCCAAGATCCGCACGGCCAAGGACAAGCCCGTGTGTCCAAGCTGTGTGGGTTTTAAAATCAATTTATTAATTAATTAATTTCAAAAATATCATAAAATAAAATTAGTAAATTAGGAATGTTAATGCTCAGGTTGCCTCCCGAAAAGCGCTTGTTTAGAGTCTAATCTTGACTTCCCTCGTATTCCCTCGGTTACAGTGGTTCGCGGAGTTGAAACTCCTCTTTCTCGCTGTCGATTCTATTTTCAACATAAGGTTTGAGTTGAGTAATATTTACTTTAAAAGTTTCGAATTTAGAATGATTTACCTCAATTGTACCGTATGGGAAAATATTCAGTACCGTGAAAGGAGTTGCTCCGTTTGTATAAACATTTGAATTAGCAATTCGAGGATTTGTTTCATCCAACAACACCTGGTCCCCAACTTTAAAATGTGTGTTCCTTCCTTATGCTTGTCATGGCATCGCTTTGGTTCATCGTGTATGTTCGGTTTCCCTTTGACGTGTGTCTGCCATTCATCTAGTTCATCGATCTATAATCTTCATTCCTCATGAGTCGTTCTGTGTTTGTACATGGGATAGAATGTGGCTCCATCACTTTCTGCCTAGGGATTTCCTGCAAAGATGTTTGAGCCACAATGTTATTCATATCAACAGGGCTTGTATAGCCATCTCGATTACTAGATATTTTAGCAGAATCACAAGCTTGATAGTGATCGTGTCATCTTCTACACGAAGTATTAGTTCACCTGTACCAACATCAATGATAGTTCTAGCAGTTGCTAAAAAAGGCCGTCGTAAAATTAAAGGTACGTCACTATCCTTATCCATGTCTAGAACAACAAAGTCAACTGGGAATATAAATTTATCAATTTTGACAAGAACGTCTTCTATAATACCCCTAGGAAATCTAATGGTTCTATCAGCTAATTGGATACTCATCCTAGTTTGTTTGGGTTTCCCAAGACCTAGTTGCTTAAACATTTTATAAGGCATGAAATTTATACTTGCCCCTAAATTAGCCAAAGCATTATAAACATTTAAACTACCAATTAAACAAGGAATACTAAAACTCCCTGGATCTTTCAATTTGTTGAGTAGTTTATTCTGTAGAATGGCTGAGCAAACTGCATTCAGCTCCACATGCGACAAATTATCTAACTTCTGCTTGTTTACTAAAAGCTCTTTTAAAAATTTGACTGAATTGGGCATCTACGAAAGAGCTTCAATAAACGGTATGTTAATATGCAACTTTTTCAACAGTTTAAGGAATTTACCGAATTGTTCGTTTGTGTGGTCCTTCCTTGTCACATTTGGATATGGCACACGAGGTTTATATTCCTTACTGACCGAATCTTGCTTATTTTGGCTTACCTCAACCCTACCATTGCTTACGACAGTTTCTTGCCTTAGTTTTGGTTTAGGTTCAACTAACCCTTCTTCATCTCGAACTGTAATTGCATGAAGCTGCTCTCTTGGGTTAGTTTCGGTGTTGCTAGGCAAGTTACCGTGTGGCCTTTCAGAAACCATCTTCGCAAGCTGTCCTATCTGATCCTCGAGACCTTGAATTGACTATTTTTGATTTTTATGTGCTGTTTCGGTGTTTTGGAAACAAGTTTTTGACACCGAAATAAACTTCGTCAACATCTCCTCAAGGTTCGACTTCTTCTCTTGCTGGTAAGGTGGTTGTTGAAAGCCTGTAGGGGGTTGTGGTCTTTGATTTTCTTGACCACCCCAAGAGAAGTTGAGATGGTTCCTCCAACCTGCATTATAAGTGTTACTATAGGGATTATTGCAACAGACCGAATTTGACCCTAATCAGAATGGTGGTTTCGGAACCACGAATCTGAGTCTGAAATATTTTTAAATATTATATTTGGTGCTTATTATATGTGAATTAATGTGTGTGAAAGTTTCGTAGAAAAATTTAATCGTTTGTGTGCTTAATTAAATAAAAGGACTTAATCGCATAAAGTGTAAAAGTTGCAAACTATAGTAAAATGTGCCAAATTGATGGTGGCTTCTTAATTTGAGGCATTAAAAGGGAAATTAGCCCATTTTTTCATGATAGTGGACGGTCATGGTCTTAAATGATCTTATAAATTGTGTTATGAATATTATTATTAAAAGGTTAGTATAGTAATTTGTTAAATAATAATATATGTTATAATTTACTAAAACAAAACCACTATCATCTTTATTTTCTCTCATGGCCGAATGTTAGCAAAAGAAAAGGGGTTGAAGAAGCTTTGATTTTCAGCAACCATTTGGTTTAATTAGGTATGAATTTTAGCTCGGTTTTTGTTGATTTTTACGTTTTTGAGATCGTTGCTTAGAGTATTAGCTGACCCATGTTGAAATTTTGATATAAACTCATGAATGATGTTCGGCCATTGATATGTTCTTGAAGTTTATGGTGTTTGATGATTTTATATTAATGATATGTTAAAGATTAGCTTATTTTGTATTGGAAATTTTAGTGATTTTGAGTTTTTAGGACTTTATTGCAAAGAATAAATTTTTGAGGGACTAAAATGCAAAATGAATGAAAGAAATGGACTTGTATAGTCCCTATGAAAATTCGGCCCTAAGGTATTATAGTGGAATTTTGTGTATTTTGTGTTTTGTGCAAATAGGACTAAATTGTAAAAATGTGAAACATTAGGGGTAAAATGGTAATTTGCCCATTTATGTGTTTTGGGACTAAATTGAGATGAAATGTGCTTGAATGAGCTAAATTTTAATGTGTCAAGTTCAAGAACAAAGAAAAACAGATTTGGATCTAGGAAAGGCAAAAATTATCGAGTAGCCGGTATACGTGGTTCGTCAACAGTCGAGGTAAGTCCTGAAGCAAGTATATGTCTCAGAACTAATAATGAGTATAAATGATGAAATGTGAATATTTGAAGTAGTAAAATATGAAATGGCTGAATGTAGAGCATGACATTGGATTGAATTTTGTTTTGTTAATAGTAATGTGGATAGATATGCTCGGTTTGTTATGTGAAAGTGATAAGAATTACATAAGTTGTTTGAGATGTTAGTAATAAGAAATGTGAAACACCCCACACCCGGCCCACGAGCCTGAACCGGATCTGGTATGTTCCTTAAGAAAATCGGTTTTCGAAGTCCTTTATTACTTTGAGAATATTGGTGTATTTTTAGAAAACTGTTCATTTTGGATTGGGCTTAGGTTAAAAACCCGTTTATTTAATTTAGAAATCATTTAATTAGGGTAACAAAATAATTTAGGGTTTAAATGTAAAGACATAAAATTTTAATATCATAAATGTAAAGTATTTCGAAGCATAATAATTGCAAGTAAACAATAGTAATGAAAATAAAACTATGGCTTTTTTTTTGGGCCTTATTACATCAATAATTTCCAAACTTAAAATTTAAAGAACTTTATAAAAATAAAGGTCCAATTCGTAAATATTTTCTTTGCTACGCATGGCCACCTTTAGCTCCTGCCGGCCCGGTCCATTCTTCGCTCATCACCAAAAATAATCCTCAAAGGCGCGAGTCAACAGACTCAATGTGTACACAAACTAACAAACAATATTTCGAGCATACATATTCATATCGTAACATATACATATCAAAATGATGCAACCCAAACCCAAGCCTAATTATCCATCCGCTACACACCACCCGCACACGGTCACACCGTGGGGACTACTAAGTCAACCTCCTTCCGCTACACACCATCGAAGCGATCGCCACGCGATCGACGTGCTCATCGCCCATATATACGTTTTGTCATTAGACACTATGTTCGAAAAATGTAACCGGTTACCATGTTCACTTAATGGGACCGTAGCCATCATATTTCGTTGGTGAGACCGTAGTCAACACCTATTCTTCCCCTTTTCACATATATCCCATATGCCCCAAATATTTATATCATGCATATCTTATTTCTCATTCATATTACATATTCAAATATATATATATCGTATTTGTAATCCTATCGGAAGTAGGAAACGTACCTGGGTACTTTTACCTCATTTGTGACACTTAGCCACATTCTCATTCGCATGCACATTCATATATATACATATAAAATAATTGCCGTAATATATTGGGAGTTAGTGTGAGTACACACCTTATTCACTTAATGGATTCCTTGAATTCCCGAAGTGAATCGATCACAGATTCAGACTTTAGATCTGTTAACTCCTATATTTGGCCCATATATATAAACATATTAATACCCTTTTGATTTTAAAACCAAATCCTACTAGGAATAGAATTACTAACACTTACCTTGTTTGCCAAATCAAATCCCAAAGTTGTGGTATTCCTCCCTGAATTTCAGCTACCCACTAGATCCACTGATTTGATAAATCTTTGATTAAAACGAATAGATCTAATTATTAAAGAGATAACCTAGGCCGAATATAACTTCTTACCTTGAATCCTTGAGTTCCCGAAAATATTCCTTTTCTTGTATGTTTGACGAAATCTGATAAACTCCTTGTATATTCGGCCATTCACAACAATAAGATTAGTACCCTGATTTTGGTAAAAAGAAAAAAGGAATAGAAATTGATTGACCACAGATCTTACCCTTTTGATGTTGTAGTTGATTGCTCCTTTACTTAGAATCGACAAAGATTCGGCTTTGATAGTAGAAACAGAGAAGAAAATAGAAGAGGAGAAGATGGATTTTACTTAAGGAAAAATTCGACAGAGAGGGGAGAGCTAGGAATTTCTACAGAGCGAAAAAGAAGCAAACCGAGGAGTAGCCCTCCTTCCTTCCTTTTATAGACAAAGTTATCACCTAAGGAGTCCCTTACTTGGCCACCACTCCACATATGTGATAATATTATTCAAATAAAAAAATATTTAATCCATCATTTATCTCCTCAAATAATCCAAATTTAAAAATCTAAAAAGAAATCTCTTATTTATCACTTAATAGCCGAATTTTAAAGAGAATAAACCTCTTTTTTTCAAGATGCTTGCCGTCCACTCCCTGTGCTTCTGGAAACAAAATTAAAACCTTCATTTAATTGCTTCCCTTGTGACTCGAACCTAGGCCCATGCCTCTTGCACATTGCGCCATTTCCATAGGCCCTAAGTGCCATCTTCAGGCCACTTTTCCTAGCCCATTTGTGTGTCAAAACTTACCAACTTTTTCTTTTAAGGCCCTCTTGCCTTGATTTCCTATTTTAAACTTTAAAACTCATCATTTTAGGGTCATTTCCAAGTTTCCTAAAATTTTCGATCGGCTCACATTTACTTGCCATTTTCTTACATTTCCAAGTTTCCTAAAATGTATACTTTCTATTTTTGGATCATTTCCATTTTCATTTCTTAGTTTCCAAAAATGTGTACTTTCCATTTTTGAACCATTTCCTTACATTTCTGGGTTTCCTAAAATGTTCATGTCCTAATGCATTTCCAGGTTTCCAAAAATGTTCAGGTTTCCAAAAATGTTTATTTTTATTTCCATGCATTTTCATACATTTCTGAGTTTCCAAAAATATCAAAAATTTATTCATAATGCTTAAGACTTGTCATTTCATACAATTAAACCGAAAATGCATAGGCCCTTTCTAGGATGTTACAGTTCTACCCCCCTTAAACAAAATTTCGTCCTCGAAATTTCCTAACTAAACAACTGAGGGTATTGCTGTCGCATTGTCTCTTCTGACTCCCACGAAGCTTCTTCCGATCCATGGTTGCGCCATAACACCTTGACTAGAGGTACTGACTTCCTCTGTAGTACTTTCACATCACGTTCCAAGATTCGAATCGGCTCTTCCTCGTAGGATAGATCTGGCCTTAGCTCCACTTCTTCAACAGGTACCACATGAGACGAATCCGATCGATAGCGACGTAGCATGGATACATGGAATACGTCGTGCATTTGTTTGTAATTCTCGTGGCAACTCCACTTGGTATGCCATCGGTCCAACTCATTGTAGTACTCGATAGGGCCCTATAAACCTTGGGCTTAACTTCCTTTGCGATCAACCTCATAACCTTCTTCCAAGGTGAGATTTTTAGAAACACTTGGTCTCCCACTTCAAACTCAATTTCCTTCCTCTTAAGGTCGTCAGCACGACTTTTGCCTATCGAGGCTTCCTTCAACCTTGCCCGAATTATTTCAACCTTCTCTTCGCCGCCACTAACTCCGGACCCAAAACGTGACGTTCTCTCCTAACTCACCCAACAAGTAGGAGTTCTACACTTCCGACCATACAATACTTCATATGGTGCCATCCGAATGCTTGCTCGATAGTCATTGTTGTAGGCGAACTCACCTAAAGGCAAATAATCTTCCCAACTTTCTGGAATCCATCACACGACCTCTCAAAGATATCCTCCAACACTTGTATAACTCGCTCAGATCGCCGTCGATTGTGGATGAAAAGCCGTAGTGAAGTCCAACTTAGTGCCTAAAGCTTGATGAAGTGCCTTCCAAAATCGAGACGTAAACCTTGGGTCTCGCTCGAGATGATCGACATCGGTACTCGCGTAGCCTTACGATTTCCGCCACATATAATTTGGCTAACTTCGAAGGAATAGTCAATTCTCACCTAATAAAATGTGCGGACTTGGTCAAACGGTCCACTATCACCCATACCGAGTCTTTCTTAGTAGGCGTAAGGGAAGCCCACTAACGAAGTCCATGGTAATTCTTTCCCACTTCCATTGGGGAATCTCAATTGGTTGAAGCAATCCGATGGAACTTGGTGTTCACTTTAACTTGCGACACGCCGACACTTCCCTACGAATTCGGTCACTTCCCGCTAAGATCGGACCACCAAAATTGTTCCCTTAGGTCCCTATACACTTTAGTGCCTCCGGGATGTATAGCATAAGGGCTACCATGCGCCTTCCGAAGAATCCTTTGTCTTAACTCCTTGTCCTTCGGCATACGCACCTTTCCTTTATAGCACAACACTCCATCATCATTAACGCCATAGTCATTCGGTTCTCCGCTCAGCACTTGTTGAAACTTAGCACTTAGATCTTTATCGACCATTTGTCCCTCTTTCACCTCCTTCAGCCACGTGGGCTTGACTTGCAATTCTGCCAACAGGCTTCCATCATCATACAGACTCAAGTGAGCGAACAAAGCCCTTAGATCTGATACAACCTTCTTACTTAGGGCATCAGCTACCACATTCGCCTTACCCGGGTGGTACTCTATCGAACAATCATAATCTTTCAACAGCTCCACCCACCTTCGTTGCCTCAAGTTCAACTCCTTCCGAGTCAACAAGTACTTAAGGCTCTTGTGGTGCTGTGTAAATCACCGACCTTTCTCCATAAAGGTAGTGCCTCCAAACCTTGAGGCGAAAAACCACTGCTTGCTAGTTCCAAGTCATGGGTTGGATAATTAACCTCATGAGGCCTCAGTTGCCTAGACGCATAGGCAACCACTTTTCCTTCTTGCATTAGCACACAGCCTAACCCCGTATGGGAAGCATCACAGTACACCACAAAATCCTTGCCTACCTCCGGCTGAATTAACACCATAGCTTCTGTCAGCACCTTCTTAAGTCTTTCAAAGCTCTCCTGTTGCTTATTCGTCCACACAAAGGGTACTTCCTTCCTTAGCAACTTTGTTAAAGGCGCGGCTATTGACGAAAATCCTTCGATGAACCTCCTGTAATAGCCCGCCAATCCTAAGAAACTTTGGATTTCAGCCACAGACCTAGGTGGTTTCCAATCCAACACTGCTTCGATCTTTCTAGGATCCACTCTTATTACTTCTGCGGATACCACATGACCTAAGAATGCCACCTCCTTAAGCCAAAATTCGCACTTGCTGAATTTGGCATAGAGCTTCTTCTCCCTTAACACTTCCAACACAACTCGGAGATGCTCATCATGCTCCTCTTCCGTCTTAGAATACACCAAAATATCGTCGATGAACACCATGACGAACCTATCCAAATAGGGTTGGAAAACCCGATTCATCATGTCCATGAATGCGGCTGGAGCGTTCGTCAATCCAAACGGCATCACCACAAATTCAAAATGACCGTATCTTGTCCTAAAAGCGGTCTTATGAATGTCAACCTCCTTCACCTTCAACTGGTGATATCCCGACCTTAAGTCTATCTTCGAGAACACAGCTGCCCCTTTCAGCTGGTCGAACAAGTCGTCTATCCTTGGCAAAGGATACTTGTTCTTGATGGTCAGTTTGTTCAACTGATGATAATCTATGCACATACGCATAGTTCCATCTTTCTTCTTCACAAATAGGACCGGTGCTCCCCATGGAGACACACTGGGTCGGATGAACCCACGATCCAACAATTCTTGGATTTGAGCCTTGAGCTCCACTAACTCCTTTGGCGCCATTCGGTATGGAGCGATTGACATAGGAGTCGCTCCCGTGAACAAATCTATTCCAAATTCCACCTCTCTATCTGGGGGTATTCCTGGTAATTCATCAGGGAACACATCTACAAAGTCCCTTACCGTCCTAACTCCATTGACACCTTCATCTTTTCCTCCTAATGCACTTACGAAGGCTAAGAACGCCTCGCACCCCTTCCTAACCATCTTCTCAGCCTTTAGCGCCGAAACCACGTTAGACAAGTAGTTCCTCCTTTCTCCGATCATCACTACTACCTCATCCTCGGAGGTTCTTAGTTCCATACGCTTAGTCGCACAATCCAACACACTTTCGATGCTCTACTAGCCAATCCATTCCAAGTATAAGCTCAAACTCTCCAAAGGTAACTCCATTAAGTCCGCCCAAAAGTTCACTCCCGAATCTCTGTGGTATATTCCAAAGATCTTGTCTACCACTACTACGGTTTGGCCTAATGGGCTTACTACAGTCATCTGTCTATCATCGAGAATTCTGAGTCTAGGCCTAGTGTTTCCACTACACTACATGCAACATAGGAATGGGTCGAGCCCACATCAATCAGAGCAAAATAGGGGCTGTCAAAAATAAAGAATGTACCGGTTATAACATCCGACGCTGTCTCCTTCTTCCCCTCCGATGAACCGCATAAACCAACCCCGGTTGCCTTGCCTCGGCATTAGCAAGCACCTCGACCACTCGTGCTCCACGGCCTCTGCCAAATTTCCATTACCTCTGTTGCGTAACCACGACCCGCTGAGGTCGCTTGTCGCCTCTACCAGCCTGACTAGCATTCTGGGCCGCCGGTTGGCTCTCATCTACTCGCTTGGGACAATCCTTAAGCATATGGTCCTTGGACCCACACTTGAGACATCCACCCGTCTTCCTCCAACACTCTCCTAAGTGCCTCTTTCCACAAAGCTCACAAGGCGTCACTCGCCACCGTGCACTCAAATTGTTGATTCTCGTGGGCACAACTCTAGGCCTCTTATGACCCTTTCCAGATGCCCAAAACCTCTTTTGGGCTTATTCCTATCCACAGCCTGCTTGGTAGCATCCTTGATTCCCTTGGCCACCTTGGCCTTTTCCACCAAAGCAGAGAATTCCCGCTCCTGATGCGGTGCTATCAACAGTCTCAGATCGTCCCTCAGTCCTTCCTCAAAACAGACACAGCGCTCATGCTCAGTTGCCACTACTCCTCGGGCATAGCGGCTCAACCTCAAAAATTCTGCCTCATATTCTGCGACAGATTTACTTCCTTGCACCAACCCCAGAAAAGCCTTCCTTTGTTCGTCTATATACCTAGTTCCCACATACTTCTTCTGAAATGCTTCCTTAGCATATTCCCAGGTCAAATCCTCCGCCGTGGCACCGTCCCACACAGTTAACCACCATTGATACGCTTCATCGCGTAACAATGCCACCATTCCTTTCAACTTCTCCTCAGAGGTCAAGTCAAGTTTATCCATAATACACTCCGTTACTTCCAACCAGTACTCAGCTGTACTGGGTGCCACTCTTGATACTCCACGAAACATCTCGGCTCCATTAGCTCGGAGCCGTTCCGGCACAGATTTTCGAGTTCTCGAATTTCCACCCGCACCAGCCACCAATTCCAAAACTCACAGCAGAGCCTGTGACACAGCATCTTCTCCCGTTTGAGCTTGCTGCTCAGCACCCACAGCTGGGGGTGGTGGTGGCAGTGGTATCTCATTGTCTAAACCCTGACCCGATCTAACGGGTTCAGACACAGTCATCTTTCCTCTACCTCGTCCACGATGACCACGTCCTCTGGAGCTCATTTCTAGCGTCGAAGTTTTATGAATTAGTCATTATTCCACTTATTTACCCGCAAAGGAGTTTTACTAAAAGAGTTTTAGGAGTGATTCTTTCGTATTCACACAAGCACACAGTCTTTCATTCATTCATCCATCCATCAAACAATTATGAACCTTCGTTCATTCAAAGAAACGTTGAAATTTTCATCGTTGTTGTTTTTCCACTACCCAGGGGTATTTTCGTAATTTTGTCCTACAGGGGCATTTTAGTAATTTTTCAAAAGGAAAAACATTCCTTGGTGTTTTTGTCGAAAAGTGTTTTGAGAATTCAAAGTCTCGGGGTAATTTGGAGAAATTTTAAAATTTGGGGGTATTTCTAATTTTTTCGACGGTATATTTTGGTAAATTTTCACAAATCGGGGTAAATTTGTAAAATTTAGTAAATCAGGGATATTTCAAAGTTGTAAACGTTGTGGGTTCTTTTTGAGAATTGTTCCTTCCAAAACAGTGATGTTGCAAAAATTTTAGAAATCAGGGTTATTTTGGTAATTTTGTAAGTTAGGGGCAATTTTGTAATTTTCCAAAATCAAGGTATTTTTGATAGCTTGCAAATTAGGGTTTGTGAACATTTTATAAAGAAATGAAATTTTGGATAAGTATCTTGTGGGTATTTTGGAAATCTCATAAACCAAGGGCATTTTGGTAATTTTACCACTGTGGTATTTTTGTAATTTTTTTTGAAAATCGGAATTTTTCTGAAAAACTTTGTAAAGATGGTTTTCACAAATTAAAAGAGTGATTTTAAAAGTTTTAAAACTAGGGTTTGTTGTTCTTTATAAAAAAAAGCGGCTAAGTCCCTTTCGGTTTTAGTCTTTGTGTTTAAATTTATGACCGAGTCCTCTTGGTCGTGGTGAACCAAAGCTACGCACTGTGCGAGGATTCGAGTGGAGAGGAGGTGAGTCACGCAGATCGCTTAAATACCAAGCTCGCACCGAAACCATTCCTAGACATGCGCACAGAGGTTGCCACAACACTGAGCCTTATGAGTTAGGGTGAACCGAAGCTACGCACCAGGTAGGATACCTGCGAAGAGGAGGTGAGTCACTAGGACTGCTTAAATACCAGGCTCTTTCGGATCCAATCCTAGACATGCGTACAGGGGTTACCACACCCTAGCTCAATGACTTAGCCATAGGTTTGTTAAGTTCATTAAGTCTTATGAGTTTCATGTTTTTGAGTAGTCTAATCCTAGGGTTCAAATTCCTATCACACTATTCTACGTTCCATGCCTTTTCTACCCCTATATAAATCACATAATCACACATAGAGTTAGGGGTACTTACCTGGTGGACTGCGGGTCGGAGACTTAGGTGCCATGCCAGAAAACCTGCTTAATTTCAAAGAAAATCATTTTGGCTCGCTTTGAAAACATTTTGGGCCTTAGCCCACAGGTCGAGAGTTTAAAACTGGGCTCTGATACCAAACTAAAACACCCCACACCCGGCCCACGAGCCTGAACCGGATCTGGTATGTTCCTTAAGAAAATCGATTTTCGAAGTCCTTTATTACTTTGAGAATATTGGTGTATTTTTAGAAAACTGTTCATTTTGGATTGGGCTTAGGTTAAAAACCCGTTTATTTAATTTAGAAATCATTTAATTAGGGTGACAAAATAATTTAGGGTTTAAATGTAAAGACATAAAATTTTAATATCATAAATGTAAAGTATTTCGAAGCATAATAATTGCAAGTAAACAATAGTAACGAAAATAAAACTATGGCTTTTTTTTTGGGGGCCTTATTACATCAATAATTTCCAAACTTAAAATTTAAAGAACTTTATAAAAATAAAGGTCCAATTTGTAAATATTTTCTTTGCTACGCATGGCCACCTTTAGCTCCTGCCGACCCGGTCCATTACTGCTCATCACTTGAAAAATAATCCTCAAAGGGTGAGTCAACTGACTCAATGTGTACACAAACTAACAAACAATATTTCGTGCATACATATTCATATCGTAACATATACATATCAAAATGATGCAACCCAAACCCAAGCCTAATTATCCATCCGCTACACACCACCCGTGCACTGCCAGTCACACACCGTGGGACTACTAAGTCAACCCTCCTTCCGCTACACACCATCGGCTGCGATCATTGCAATCGACGTGCTCATCGCCCATATACATTTTGTCATTAGACACTATGTTCGAAAAATGTAACCGGTTACCATGTTCACTTAATGGGACCGTAGCCACCATATTTCGTTGGTGAGACCGTAGTCAACACCTATTCTTCCCTTTCACATATATCCCATATGCTCCAAATATTTATATCATGCATATCTTATTTCTCATTCATATTACATATTCAAATATATATATATCGTATTTGTAATCCTATCGGAAGTAGGAAACGTACCTAGGTACTTTTACCTCATTTGTGACACTTAGCCACATTCTCATTCGCATGCACATTCATATATATATATACATATAAAATAATTGCCGTAATATATTGGGAGTTAGTGTGGGTACACACCTTATTAAACTTAATGGATTCCTTGAATTCCCAGAGTGAATCGATCACGATTCGGACTTTAGATCTGTTAACCCCTATATTTGGCCCATATATATAAACATATTAATACCCTTTTGATTTTAAAACCAAATCCTACTAGGAATAGAATTACTAGCACTTACCTTGTTTGCCAAATCAAATCCCAAAGTTGTGGTATTCCTCCCCAATTTCAATACCCACTAGATCCACTGATTTGATAAATCTTTGATTAAAACGAATAGATCTAATTATTAAAGAGATAACCTAGGCCGAATATAACTTCTTACCTTGAATCCTTGAGTTCCCTAAAATATTCCTTTTCTTGTATGTTTGTCTAAATCGATAAACCCCTTGTATATTCGGCCATTCACAACAATAAGATTAGTACCTGATTTTTGGTAAAAAAAAAAAAAAAAAAAGAATAGAAATTGATTGACCACAGATCTTACCCTTTTGATGTTATAGTTGATTGCTCCTTTACATAGAATCGACAAAGATTCGGCTTTGATAGTAGAAACAGAGAAGAAAATAGAAGAAGAGAAGATGGATTTTACTTAAGGAAAAATTCGACGAGAGGGGGAGAGCTAGGAATTTCTACAGAGCGTAGAAAAGAAGCAAACGAGGAGTAGCCCTCCTTCCTTCCTTTTATAGACAAAGTTATCACCAAAGGAGTCCCTTTACTTGGCCACCACTCCACATATGTGATAATATTATTCAAATAAAAAATATTTAATCCATCATTTATCTCCTCAAATAACCAAATTTAAAAATCTAAAAAGAAATCTCTTATTTATCACTTAATAGCCGAATTTTAAAGAGAATAAACCTCTTTTTTTCAAGATGCTTGCCGCCTACTCCTCATGCTTCTGGAAACAAAATTAAAACCTTCATTTAATTGCTTCCTTTGTGACTCGAACCTAGGCCCATGCCTCTTGCACATTGCGCCATTTCCATAGGCCCTAAGTGCCATCTTCAGGCCACTTTTCCTAGCCCATTTGTGTGTCAAAACTTACCAACTTTTTCTTTTAAGGCCCTTTAGCCTTGATTTCCTATTTTAAACTTTAAAACTCATCATTTTAGGGTCATTTCCAAGTTTCCTAAAATTTTCGATCGGCTCACATACTTGCCATTTTCTTACATTTCCAAGTTTCCTAAAATGTATACTTTCCATTTTTGGATCATTTCCATTTTCATTTCTTAGTTTCCAAAAATGTGTACTTTCCATTTTTGAACCATTTCCTTACATTTCTGGGTTTCCTAAAATGTTCATGTCCTAATGCATTTCCAGGTTTCCAAAAATGTTCAGGTTTCCAAAAATGTTTATTTTCATTTCCATGCATTTTCATACATTTCTGAGTTTCCAAAAATATCAAAAATTTATTCATAATGCTTAGGACTTGTCATTTCATACAATTAAATCGAAAATGCATAGGCCCTTTCCAGGATGTTACAAAATGTGTATTGAATGATTGATTATGTTGTTATTTCAGGCTTCGAGCCTAGCGGGCCTCGTGCCAGTGAATTATTTCGGGCTTATTGCCTAGCAGGCCTTGTGCCGGTGGAATGAATTTTAGACCTTCGGTCTAGCAGGCTTAATGCCGGTGTGTACTTCGGGCCTTGATGCCTAGCAGGCTTAATGCCGGTGACATTTATAATTGAAAAGCCATAGATTATTTACAAGGTGGGATATAACTACGGCAATAAGGTAAAGGTTCGGGTAAGCCTAAGTTGTACTTAAAATGTAAGTAAATAGGTAAGTATATATATAAATACCCTTTCGAATCAAGTAAATTGAAGTATGGCCGAAGCTTTTGTTGAAATGTTAAAATGCACTTTCATTCATTTTGAAATATGATTATGATATGTGTATTGAAGTATGAGTTTGGTTATGCAATTGAGATTCGGCATATGTATAATTAGTATATGTGAATAACAGATCATATGTGGTTAAAATATGTTGTATTAATAGTTTCAAATTATGCAAATACTTAAGGTATTTAAGTGTTGAAATTTCATGCTTATAATAGATAGTTAGCTAATTTGCTAAATGAGATTCATGACTTACGGCTTTGGTAACATTTATATGATATATTATTGTATTTAAAATCCTATTCGAATTGATATTTGGTTGTTTGCATAATATTGTTTAAATGTTTAGTTAAGTACCGAATGTGCCTTGGGCTTACTAAGCTAGCAAGCTTACCTTGCATGTATCCCTTGTTTGTTTTATAGATTTCGTTCAAGCTACGGGCTTAAAGGATCGTCAGAAGAATCATCTACACTATCAACTCCTTTTTGGTACTTATATATGTGGTTTTTGCATAAAAAAGGCATGTATAGGTTAGACTAAGTTGTTAAATCAATGAACTTTGGTTTTGTTTATAAGCATAACTTAGCCTTGCGAAAAAGGCTTATTCCTTTTGATTAATTCTAATTATTGTGCTCTTGATATATTAGTTGGATATATGTATGAATGGTTGAATGCTTGATGTGTTCGGTGCTTGGCAAATTTGTTCTTGGTTTGTTATATGCTAATCCAGGTCAATGTATGATACATAGAGAGTATGTTTGCGGTTAAAATGATTTCATGTTCTTTAAGTCCAATATGTTTACAAATGGATATTAAGTTTGGTCATATGTATTGTAGTCATATGAACATGGCTTTTATTTTGTGTTATAATGAGGATATATATGATTTTCTTTCTAATGACTAGATGATGCATATGATTATGTCATTATGATGAAAAAGTAGTAAGGATTTGCTTACTTTATATTCGGCCATGGTCTAGGTGTTTGTAATAGGTACAATTTGGTCTTGCGAATAATGACACCATAGGCTAATATTAATTGTAATATCCCGGGTTGGGGGCTATTTTGTGTTGCATGATATTGCATGGGTTTGGTGTGCTGTGTTGCTATTTCGGTGTTATAGGGGCTTAATTGTAGGCTAGAAGTAAGCCTGAGTAGGTAGAAAATTTTTAGTTTTGAGCTAAAGTATAAGGAGCTGAGGAAGCTGGGGCTTTTAAATTATTTTGGGTATTTGTTAGCACAAGAAACAAGTTGGTGGAGTGGCAAGGTAGGCGCCACTAAGGCTTGGTGTGGGTAACGCCTAAAGCAAGGAGGTAGGCCTTGTGTTCGAGCCATGAGTGGCTATTTTTGCACTCTTTTTGGCCGCCAAGGAGGAGGAGTTTGTGGCGCTTCAAACTCGCCTTGGACTTTGTCAACCCATTTGATTGGTGGGTGGAGAGTAAATTAAGGAAAAAGACTTGTTCAAACTATTTTGAACTTATGGCTTGGAGTAAAAGTAGGGATATGGCCGATTTTTAGGAGAATTTGTGGGGGAGTGGACGGTTTGGTAAGCTTGGGAAGTAGGGGGTGCCGAAATTCTTTTGGCAATCTTTCTTAGCATTTTCGGTCACCAAGAGCTAAAACCGAATTCTTTCTTCTAGTCAATAGTAGCCAAAACCTCATTTGTTTCTTCTCATTCTTCTTCCTTGAACCCAAAACCCAAGCAACATACTGACGATTTGCTTCATTCTTGTTAGTTCTCTTAATAGCCGAATGCCCTTTTGTGTCACCATTTCACTTGCTTTCACTTCTTTTCTTCTTGTGACCTTTTGGCCGAATCATAAATCCTCCTATTATTGTATTTTCTTCCCATTTGAGTAAGCCGAAACTAGTGTTGCTCTTCTCAACTCTCTTTTCTTCTTAAAATCTCCATTAGCCGAAACTTTAACCTCCAAGATACTTTTCCATCCCTTTTACTTGCAAACCGAATACACCTCCCTTTCTTTTCCTATCTTTTTGGTTGTTAGCCAATATTTCCCTCTCTCTAGAAGTCTGGTTTGGCCGAATATTGGGTGTTGGTAAGTGCAAGGCCGAATGGCCATATCCCCCTCTTGCGATCTTTGTTGGTTATGGTTTGGTTTAGGACCGATTATGGTCAGGTTGGAAGGGTGTTAATCGTTTGGTCTAATCTCTTCGTTATAGGGCCTTGGACTGCGAAATCAAGCAAGAGGAGTCTTTTTCTGTTGACCGATTGGTAAGTTGAGGGTAAGCGATTGGGTTGTTAGTTCATTCTTTTAATTTCGTTTAAATCCGGAGTTACAAATGATTAACCGTGCTCTTGTGAAGGTGTAACCGATTGTGGTTAGAGGAACCACTGTGGTTCGGGTTTGGTAGGAAACCAAACCAAGTGAAGGTAAGGGTTCGATATTAACCCCTTTGGTTAAGTGTCTTTGGCCGAATGTCTTAGATGCCTAACCCCTAATGTTGGCCGATTGTAGGAGTCGATGATTCAAGGACCTAGATCGTTTCGATTGGGATTTTAGACTCAGATTATCGTGTGTGTAACTAACACACCTCTACTTAGTAACGCGTTGTTAATAAACTTGATTGCTTAATAAGATTGAAACAGTGAGAAGGATAATTGGATACCCAAAAGGGTATGTGTACGATTCGGGTAAGTCTGTTTCTATGATGAGTATTAATGATAATACATGATATCATGATTTATGTTATGCATGTTATGAGTTGTAATGCTTGGTATGTTAGCATGATATGCATGGCTTGTATGAGATGCATAACCCCATGAGTATGATATGTATGGGTGATACGAGAGAGAGGGAGCGATGATATATTGTCTTGTGCGAGCACCAAAGTGCTTTGGTAGCACAACTTTGTGACTTTGGGTCACCGAGGTTTGGCACCTCCGGAGGTTTGGTACCTCGCCGCCTCGTCCCAAAGGCTCTCAGTACCACGATGGGTTGGCCCCACATGATGATTATACGATTGACGCCAGTGTTTTGGTAACACACAATGGGTTGGCCCCATCACCGATTTGTGACTACGGTCACCAGTGCTTTGGTAGCACATTGTGTCTTTGGGACACCAGAGGTTTGGCACCTCATTGCGACTTGTCCCTGTGGTTTGACCACCGTGGGTTGGCCCCACTTGAGATACGGGACCGTCTGCTAGTGATTTGGTATCACACGATGGGTTGGCCCCATCATTGGATTTGTGACTTCTGGTCACCATGCTTTATAGCACAGATTGTGTCTTTAGGACACCAGTGGTTTGGAACCACATTGATGGATAATGTGTCTTTGGGACACCAGTGTTTTGGTAACACATTGTGACTATACGTCACCAGTGGTTTGGCACCACCAGTGGTTTGGTACCACACGGGGTAGAAAAGGCGATATGGATGGTTAGGACTGGGTTGCATTACTTATGTTGCTATGTATGATGTGTGTTAGCTTGTTGTTTTATCGGAGCGGGATTTACACATCGAGTCACTCGACTCACCCTCTCCTTTGACATTTCGGTGACTCGTGAGACGCGGACATGGAGCCGAGATGGACTCGGGTGCTCATGCCATGTGGAATAAAAGTTTTACTCGGATGTTATGTTTTGGGTACTTTAGTAATTTACTTTCATTGGGTTTATTTCAGATTTGTAAAAGCCTTTAAATTCGCTTTTGATATTATGTTTTAAGTTTGATTTTAATATGCCTTAATAAATAAGTTGGTATGAAGTTTACTAAAACTTGGAAAGATAATGATTTCAAATTATAACGCATAAGTGTTTTTAAACTATACCATCGGGTATCGCATCGATTTTATAAGCATATGAAAATCAATGGTTTTTCCAACTTGAACGCAAATTTTTACTAAGTCTAAATGTTTTAGTAACAAAATTAAACCACTGTTTCTCAAACGAAACAAAGTTTTATCAATTCTATTTAGTACAAATTCGAAATTTTCAAACCCGTTTCCCCGTAACATACCAGATTCGGTCGTGGTGTCCGGACCGGGTTTGGGGTGTTACATTAATGTCTTATTCATATGCAATTAGTCAATGGATATAAGGATGATATGTTTGTTATGTTTATGATTGGTATTCAAGTATGTTTAATGAGGTTTTAATCTCACTTTGGTAAAAATGTGCAATAACGCTTGTAATTTGTAAATTTGGAACTTTTGGTTTAGATTTATATATATAGGAAATTTGGTAAGATTCAATTGGGTTATAAATAATGAATGTAACCGAATAGGTAGTGATTTATTAGTTCAAGGTACGAATTTTTAACTATTCAATTTGGTCATTCGAATTATGTGTATTTGTAATTGTCACTTATGTTCAAAATGCTTAAAATGATTATAGATTATATGATAATTTGGTAATGAAATAAAATGGTATCTCAGATGATGATTTGTTTTTAAAGCAAACGAAATTAGTATGTTAAGAATTGTTCTTTTTATTATAAATGTAATATATGATCATATAGGTATGCGATGTAGGTACCGTATATAACATCTTAGATTCATTTATATGCTCGCAAATGAATTCTCCGTGAACTTTGAGTTGAGTGATTATTTGTTTTAATCTGAATTTTTGGTATGAATTATTAATTGGATATTGAGAAGTTGAGTATGCAATTTTGGGTTTTGATAAATGTATGGATTGCTTATAAATGCCTGCGATGGTCCGAGTCTAGTTCGGTAATGCCTTATAACTCTAGTCCAAATGACAGATATACGGTTAGGGGTGTTACAATTATTCGAGGTCTAGAATTATTACCCATATAGTTGACTTGTTCGCCTTCCGTACTAAGGTTGTAGGATCGATTTTCTAGATAGTTCCTCCTCCATTTGCGTCGTATTGCATCACCAGGATGTACCTGCGTAGAACTATATAAACTATCAATCTTTTTATTCAAGAGTTCTACCTGGTTCGATAACATGGAGACTGCATCAACATTAAAAACACCGACCGCTTTCATCGACTTTGTCCTCACAACTTGCCATTAATAATTATTCAGTGACATCTCTTCTATAAACTTGTAAGCCTCATCGAGTGTTTTATTATTCAAAGTACCACCGGCGGATGCATCAATCAACTGCCTAGTTGAGGGGTTCAAACCATTGTAAAAAGTTTGAACCTATAGCCATGGAGGTAACCCATGGTGAGGCACCTTCTCAATAAGTCCTCATACCTCTCCCATGCATCATATAGGGTTTCCAAATCCATCTGTAAGAAGGAAGAGATATAATTCCTCAACTTGGCTGTCTTAGCCGATGGAAAATACTTTAACAAAAATTTCTCGGTCATTTGCTCCCATATAATGATAGAACCTCGTGGTAGGGAGTTCAACCACTATTTAGCCTTATTCCTTAATGAGAATGGAAACAACTGAAGGCGAATGACATCATCAGAAACGCCATTACTTTTAAAAGTGTCGCATAATTCCAAGAAATTAGCCAAATGAGTATTTGGGTCTTCCTCATGCAAACCATCAAACTGAACAAACTGTTGAATCATTTGAATAGTGTTAGGTTTCAGTTCAAAATTATTTGCACCAATAGCAGGTCTAACAGCCCCAGTTCAATTAGGCTTGGCATAGTCGTACATAGTACGAGGAGCAGGATTCTAATTCACAGGATTTACGGCAACCATAAGAGGTAGCAGATTATTCGATTTTCACCATCTCCTCGGTAATATTGGTATCGTCCTCTTGCTCATCCTCTATATATCAGTAGACTTCGCCTTATTTCTCTATGATTTACGTAAGTCAGTGTGCTTTCAATTTCGCTATCAAATAATAGAGGTCTTGACTTTCTTCTAGTCATAAACTAAAGGCACCTGCCAGAATTAAAACAAAAGAAAAATTAGAAAACAAATAATAAACTAAAAACAAAAAATAATAAAATAATAAATTGCAAAAAATAAAAAATGGCTAAAGTAGTAAAAATTAAGTGTTCCTAATATTCTAGTCACCGACAACTGTGCCAAAAACTTGATGACGTCACGAGCTAACTAAAATATGACAAAGGCAAGCGTACCTATAGAACAGTAGTATAGTTATGGTGAGTGATAAACCGTAAAAGTAACATATTTTAATACCACATTTAGTATGCTTTTGGATGATTTATCCTCTGTTTCATATAAAAAGGTGCTCTTAATCCTTTCTTTTCATGTCTTATACCCAGGAAAGCACCCGAGGATAAAAAGAATGAGAAATGGGCCCAAAACGAGTAAATCGGGCCAAAGAGGAAATCGACACAGCCTGGACTTAAGCCCACACGGCCGTGCCTCATTGATCATCTAGAACACGGCCTGACCCCCGATTTACACTGTAACATCCCGAAATTGGGCCTAGTAGGATTGGACCCATTGGGCCTTGGGCATAGGTATGTTTAGAATTATTGAGAACAAGAGAATGACATTAATTCAAGTTAGACTTGTTAAGAAGGTAATTTTGGAAAGTTACGGGGTCCTAAGAAGTCCCGGATTCAAGTTGGGCCTTAGTAACATTTTTGGCATTTAGCACTCTAAAGGAGATGGAGTAAGTGACCTTAAAACATATGGAAATTTATAGGACTTGAACCCTAGGATTAGATCACTCAAACACTCGAACTAAAGCATAAGACTTAAAGCACTAAACCAATCTATGACTCACCACGGGGCTAGGGTGTGTGTAACTCCCAGACGCATGTCTAGGAGAGGATCCTAAGAGCTTGGTATTTAAGCAAATCCTCGTGACTCACCTCCTCTTCGCAGTATCCCACCTGGTGCGTAGTTCGAGTTCACCCTGACCAAGAAGGCTCGGTTATAGACTTAACCTAACGACTAAAACCCGAAAAGGGAATTAGCCATGTTTTCGAAAATACAACAACAACTCTAATGTTTTCAAACTTTTTGCAATAAACTCTTTCAAAACTGAGAATGTCACATTTACAACAATTTTCTTGAAAAAAAAAAAAACCCTGATTTATGGAAAATTACAAAAAAGCCCTTAGGGGTAAATTTACTAAAAAGCCCTCGGTTTATAGCAACTCAATGATTTTTGCCAAAATTTCAAAAATGTTACGAAATTCAAATACTCTGTTTTACAAAATATCAATCAAAAATTTTGATTTTGGAAATTTACTAAAAATGCCTCTCGCTTTGTAAAAATTACTAAAATACCCTCAGTTTCCAAAACGAAGTATTTTACAAAATTTTCAAAGAACACTCTCAAATTTTTGGAATTTCAAATTGACCGGTTTCTTAAAGTTTAAAATATCGTTATTACGAAAAATACCTGTAGGAAAATGACGAAAATACCCTTGCAGTTAGAAATGGGCGTGAATGTCCAAGAGAGAATAGGTATGGAAAGGGTTAAGGAATGGATGTATGACCTCTTTTGGGTGAATAGGATAGAAGATTGAAACCTTGGTTGCTCGAAAGAACCCCGAATAAACTCCATCCATAAAATTTCTTTGCGGTTAAGAAAGTGGAACGATACTAATGCATAAAAATCTTCTTAATCGTAAACGTGGATCGTTTAGTCATGAGTACTCGAGGTGGGCGTGGCGTAATACTCGTGGTCGAGGTCGAGGTAGGATGACGCTTTAACCCGTAGGATCCGGTCGAGGGTCGAAAAATGAGATGCTTGGGATTCCGCCACCACACCGGAGGTGGTGAGTTCCAAGATCGATCGAGACGATGCGATGTCACGGCGATCTTTGCGGGTGTTGGAAAGGGTAGGCGGTGTAAGTGGTGGTGCGGGAGTTAGGAAATCATTCTGAGAGACTCGGGCTAATGGGGCCGAATTTTTCCGAGGTGTATCGGTGTTGCTCCTCTAGCATCGCTGAATATTGGCCGGAGGCAAATCGAACGGATCATGGATGATCCGACTTGACTGGTGAAGAGAAGTTGAAGGGCATCGTGATCGCTTCTTCGGGATGAGTCATATCAATGGTGGCTCACGGTTCGGACGATGTGGCGGTGAGGATCCGACATGGGATTATTTCAGAGCCGCATATCAAAAGAAATACATCGGGGCTAGTTACATCGACTCCCAATGGAAGGCATTTCGAGGCTTGTTCAGGGAGTAAATCATTCTTGAGTACCAGGCTAAGGTGGATTGCGCGCCAAGCGCATGGTGCTATCGACGGATAAGGGAGATGAAGTGATTATGATAGGTAATAGGAGAGATTACTTATCCAATGGGGTATCGGCATTAAAAGTCAGAAAGATGGTCGGGAAGAGTCGTGAAGCGTATGTGGTTCATGTGTATGCCTTGGAGGCTAAAGAGTCCGCTGTTGAGAAGGTTCGCATCATATTAAGGAATTTGTTGATGTGTTTCCGAGGAGCTTAGGGTTTGCCACCGGATCGTGAGGTAGAGTTTGGGATAGATCTGCTACCGTGGATCGCGCCCAAGTGTCTATTGCTCCATATAGGATGGCACCAAAGGAATTGGTGGAGCTTAAGGCTCAGATTCAGGAGCTGTTGGATCGAGGCTTCATTAGGCTAAGTGTTTCACCGTGGGGAGCGCCGGTTTTATTCGTCAAGAAAAAGGACGGTTCGATGCGGATGTGTATCGACTACCGCCAACTGAATAAGCTGACGATCAAAAACAAGTATCCGTTACCACGGATAGATGACTTGTTTGATCAGCTAAAAGGTGCATCGGTGTTTTCGAAGATCGATTTGAGGTCTGGGTATCATCAGTTGAAAGTTAAGGAAGCGGATATCCATAAGACAAATGTTTGGACTTCGATGCGAACACTACGAATTCTTCGTAATGCCGTTCGGGTTGACTAACGCTCGCCGACTTTTATGGATATGATGAATAGGGTGTTTCAACAGTATCTGGACCGGTTCGTCGTGGTTTTTATTGACGACATCTTGGTTTACTCAAGGTCGGAAGAAGAGCATGATGCACACTTAAGAGTGGTGTTGCAAATTTTGAGGGAGAAGCAACTCTATGCTAAGTTTAGTAAGTGCGAGTTCTGGCTTAGTGAAGTGACGTTTTTGGGTCATGTAGTGTCAGCTGAGGGGATTAGAGTAGATCCTCGTAAGGTTGAGGCGGTTTTGGACCGAAGCCTCCTAGGTCGATCATTGAGATTCGGAGTTTCCTAGGTTTGGCGGGATACTACCAAGATTTGTTGAGGTTTCTCGTTAATTGCAAAGACCGGCGACTAAGTCATTAAGGAAGGGAGTTCCGTTTATTTGGGTGAGAAACAATGGGAGAGTTTCGATAAGTTGAAGAAGATCCCCGATCCGAGGCTCTGTTTTTAATTCAACTTTGAGGCTGGTAAGGAATTCCACGAGTATCTTTGCGACGCATCACATACGGGATTGGGTTGTGTCTTTGATGCGAGGAGGGTAAGGTGGTGGCTTACGCTTCTCGGCAGCTAAGGCCACACGAGGTCAACTATCCGACGCACGATTTAGAACTAGCAGCCGTAGTCTTCGCTCTAAAAATCTGGAGGCACTACTTGTACGCGTGAGAGATCAATAGTCTACACAGATCATAAGAGTTTGAAGTATCTCTTGACTCGTAAGGATCTGAATTTGAGGCGTATGCAGATGGGTTGAGTTCTTTGAAAGATTATGACTGCTCGATCGAGTACCATCCGAGCAAGGCTAACGTGGTGGCGGCGCGCGTTGAGCCGTAGGGTTGTTTCGGATTTAAGAGCGATGTTCGCCCATTTAAGTTTGTATGACGACGGGAGTATTATGGCAGAGCTGCAGGTTAAGCCTACTTGGGTTGAGCAAATCAAAGAGAAACATTGGAGGATGAGGTTACGAGTGCGCGAAGGTTACAAGTGCGAGAATGGTGGTTTGGAGGGTTCTGACTTGTCTAGTGACGAGGTTACGTGTTTTCAAGGGAAGGCTTGTATGCCTAAAGATGTTGAGTGAGGCGGAGGATTCTTCAGGGCGCACACGCGATCCTTATGCTATGCATCCCGGAGGTAGCAAAATGTATAGGGATCTTAAAGAAGCGATTTTGGTGGCTTTGGCTTGAAGAAAGAAGTGACAGAGTTTGTTGGGAAGTGTCCGACTTGTCACAGGTCAAGGCGGAACATCGATTCTGCGTCGGGTTTGCTTCACTGTGAAGATTCCTCGATGGAAGTGGGAAAGGATAACTATGGATTTCGCGGTGGTTTACCGCTTCGCCAAGCAAGAAAGATTCGATTTGGGTTATTGTGGACCGTCTCGACCAAGTCGGCCCATTTCATTCCGTGAGAGTGGACTATTCACTTGAGAGATTGGCGAAGCTTTATGTGTCGAGATAGAAAGGCTACACGGTGTTCCGCTTTGATAATCTCGGATAGGGATCCCGAGTTTACGTCGAGGTTACGAGAGCGTTGCATCGTGCTCTGGTGCGCGCTTGATTTCAAAGACGGCTTTTCACCGCAAATCGGCAGCAATCGAAAGGGTCATTCAAATTTTAGAGGACATCTTTGCCGAGAAGTTGTGTTACGGACTTGAGAGGCGATTGGGAAGAGTTTCTGCCGTTAGCGAGTTCGCTTATAACAACAAATACCAAGCAAGCATCAAAATGGCACCATATGAGGCGTCAGATGGTAGGAAGTGTCGCTCACCTACATGTTGGACGAGAGTTAGGAGAACGTCGGTTGTTGGGACTGAGTTGGTTGGTCTTTGAGACCGAGGACAAGGTTAGGTTGATTCGAGCTCGTTTGAAGGAAGCTTCGACCGCAAAAAGTCTTATGCCGATCTTAAGCGAAGAGATATAGAGTTCGCTGTGGGAGATCGGGTCTTCTTAAAGGTCTCACCTTGGAAGAAGGTGCTGAGGTTTGGCAGAAAAGGCAAGCTAAGTCCGAGGTTTATTGGGCCGTATAAGGTGTTGAGACGAGTTGGACGATGGCGTATCACTTTCGAGTTGCGGTAGAGCTTAGTCGATTCACGACGGCGTTTTCACGCTTCGATGCTTGAGGTATCGTTGAATCCATCACATGTAGTAGCAGTGGAGGAGATCGAGGTAAATCCAGATTTGACTATGGAAGAGGAACCTGTGCAGATTCTTGATCGGGATGTGAAGGTTCTGCGTAGGAAGTCCGTGCCTTTGGTTAAGGTTCTTTGGCGGAATCATGGCGTGGAGGAAGCTACGTGGGAACCCGAGGATGCGATGAGACAGCAATACCCGCAACTCTTTTGACCAGGTAATTTCGAGGCCGAAATTATTTTAAGGGGGGTAGAACTGTAATATCCCGGGTTGGGGGCTATTTTGTGTTGCATGATATTGCATGGGTTTGGTGTGCTGTGTTGCTATTTCGGTGTTATAGGGGCTTAATTGTAGGCTAGAAGTAAGCCTGAGTAGGTAGAAAATTTTTAGTTTTGAGCTAAAGTATAAGGAGCTGAGGAAGCTGGGGCTTTTAAATTATTTTGGGTATTTGTTAGCACAAGAAACAAGTTGGTGGAGTGGCAAGGTAGGCGCCACTAAGGCTTGGTGTGGGTAACGCCTAAAGCAAGGAGGTAGGCCTTGTGTTCGAGCCATGAGTGGCTATTTTTGGCACTCTTTTTGACGCCAAGGAGGGGAGGAGTTTGTGGCGGTTCAAACTCGCTTGGACTTTGTCAACCCATTTGATTGGTGGGTGGAGAGTAAATTAAGGAAAAAGACTTGTTCAAACTATTTTGAACTTATGGCTTGGAGTAAAAGTAGGGATATGGCCGATTTTTAGGAGAATTTGTGGGGGAGTGGACGGTTTGGTAAGCTTGGGAAGTAGGGGTGCCAAATTCTTTTGGCAATCTTTCTTAGCATTTTCGGTCACCAAGAGCTAAAACCAATTCTTTCTTCTAGTCAATAGTAGCGAAACCTCATTTGTTTCTTCTCATTCTTCTTCCTTGAACCCGAAAACCCAAGCAACATACTGTGATTTGCTTCATTCTTGTTAGTTCTCTTAATAGCCGAATGCCCTTTTGTGTCATGCTTTCACTTCTTTTCTTCTTGTGACCTTTTGGCCGAATCATAAATCCTCCTATTATTGTATTTTCTTCCCATTTGAGTAAGCCGAAACTAGTGTTGCTCTTCTCAACTCTCTTTTCTTCTTAAAATCTCCATTAGCCGAAACTTTAACCTCCAAGATACTTTTCCATCCCTTTTACTTGCAAACCGAATACACCTCCCTTTCTTTTCCTATCTTTTTGGTTGTTAGCCGAATATTTCCCCTCTCCTAAGTCCCGGTTTGGCCGAATATTGGGTGTTGGTAAGTGCAAGGCCGAATGGCCATATCCCCCTCTTGCGATCTTTGTTGGTTATGGTTTGGTTTAGGACCAATTATGGTCAGGTTGGAAGGGTGTTAATCGTTTGGTCTAATCTCTTCGTTATAGGGCCTTGGACTGCGAAATCAAGCAAGAGGAATCTTTTTCCTGTTGACCGATTGGTAAGTTGAGGGTAAGCGATTGGGTTGTTAGTTCATTCTTTTAATTTCGTTTAAATCCGGAGTTACAAATGATTAACCGTGCTTTTGTGAAGGTGTAACCGATTGTGGTTAGAGGAACCATCGTGGTTCGGGTTTGGTAGGAAACCAAACCAAGTGAAGGTAAGGTTCGATATTAACCCCTTTGGTTAAGTGTCTTTGGCCGAATGTCTTAGATGCCTAACCCCTAATGTTGGCCGATTGTAGGAGTCAGTATTCGAAGGACCTAGATTGTTTCGATTGGGATTTTAGACTCGTATTATCAGGTGTGTAACTAACACACCCTCTACTTAGTAACGTTGTTAATAAACTTGATTGCTTAATAAGATTGAAACAAAGTGAGAAGGATAATTGGATACCCAAAAAGGGGTATGTATACGATTCGGGTAAGTCTGTTTCTATGATGAGTATTAATGATAATACATGATATCATGATTTATGTTATGCATATTATGAGTTGTAATGCTTGGTATGTTAGCATGATATGCATGGCTTGTATGAGATGCATAACCCCATGAGTATGATATGTATGGGTGATACGAGAGGAGGGAGCAAAGGATATATATTGTCTTTGACGAGCACCACCGTGCTTTAGTAGCACAACTTTGTGACTTTGGGTCACGGAGGTTTGGCACCTCCAGAGGTTTGGTACCTCGGCGTCGTCCCGATGGCTCGATACCACGATGGGTTGGCCCCACAGATGATTATACGGGATTGACGCCGGTGTTTTGGTAACACACGATGGGTTGGCCCCATCACCGGTTGTGACTACGGTCACCACCGCTTTGGTAGCACATTGTGTCTTTGGGACACCAGAGGTTTGGCACCTCATTGCGACTTGTCCCTGTGGTTTGACCACCGTGGGTTGGCCCCACTTGAGATACGGGACCGTCTGCAAGTGATTTGGTATCACACGATGGGTTGGCCCCATCATTGGATTTGTGACTTCTGGTCACCGTGCTTTAGTAACACGATTGTGTCTTTGGGACACCAAAGGTTTGGAACCACATTGATGGATAATGTGTCTTTGGGACACGGTGTTTTGGTAACACATTGTGACTATACGTCACCAGTGGTTTGGCACCACCAGTGGTTTGGTACCACACGGGGTAGAAAAGGCGATATGGATGGTTAGGACTGGGTTGCATTACTTATGTTGCTATGTATGATGTGTGTTAGCTTGTTGTTTTATCGGGAGCGGGATTTACACACTGAGTCACTCGACTCACCCTCTCCTTTGACATTTCAGGTGACTCGTAGACGCGGACATGGAGCCGGATGGACTCGGGTGCTCATGCCATGTGGAATAAAAGTTTTACTCGGATGTTATGTTTTGGGTACTTTAGTAATTTACTTTCGATTGGGTTTATTTCAGGATTTGTCAAAAGCCTTTAAATTCTGCCTTTTGATATTATGTTTTAAGTTTGATTTTAATATGCCTTAATAAATAAGTTGGTATGAAGTTTACTAAAACTTGGAAAGATAATGATTTCAAATTATAACGCAAAGTGTTTTTAAACTATACCATCGGGTATCGCACTGATTTTATAAGCATATGAAAATCAATGGTTTTTCCAACTTGAACGCAAATTTTTACTAAGTCTAAATGTTTTAGTAACAAAATTAAACCACTGTTTCTCAAACGAAACAAAGTTTTATCAATTCTATTTAGTACAAATTCGAAATTTTCAAACCCGTTTCCCCGTAACATACCGTTCGTGGTGTGTGTCCGGACCGGGTTTGGGGTGTTACATTAATGTCTTATTCATATGCAATTAGTCAATGGATATAAGGATGATATGTTTGTTATGTTTATGATTGGTATTCAAGTATGTTTAATGAGGTTTTAATCTCACTTTGGTAAAAATGTGCAATAACGCTTGTAATTTGTAAATGTGGAACTTTTGGTTTAGATTTATATATATAGGAAATTTGGTAAGATTCAATTGGGTTATAAATAATGAATGTAACCGAATAGGTAGTGATTTATTAGTTCAAGGTACGAATTTTTAACTATTCAATTTGGTCATTCGAATTATGTGTATTTGTAATTGTCACTTATGTTCAAAATGCTTAAAATGATTATAGATTATATGATAATTTGGTAATGAAATAAAATGGTATCTGTATGATGATTTGTTTTTAAAGCAAACGAAATTAGTATGTTAAGAATTGTTCTTTTTTATTATAAATGTAATATATGATCATATAGGTATGCGATGTAGGTACCGTATAAACATCTTAGATTCATTTATATGCCTGCAAATGAATTCCTGTGAACTTTGAGTTGAGTGATTATTTGTTTTAATCTGAATTTTTGGTATGAATTATTAATTGGATATTGAGAAGTTGAGTATGCAATTTTGGGTTTTGATAAATGTATGAATTGCTATAAATGCCTGCGATGGTCTGAGTCTAGTTCGGTAATGCCTTATAACTCTAGTCCAGCGACAGATACGGGTTAGGGGTGTTACAATTATTCTGAGGTCTAGAATTATTACCCATATAGTTGACTTGTTCGTCTTCTGTGCTAAGGTTGTAGGATCGATTTTCTAGATAGTTCCCTCCTCCATTTGCGTCGTATTGCATCACCAGATGTACCTGCGTAGAACTATATAAACTATCAATCTTTTTATTCAAGAGTTCTACCTGGTTCGATAACATGGAGACTGCATCAACATTAAAAACACCGACCGCTTTCATCGACTTTGTCCTCACAACTTGCCATTAATAATTATTCAGTGACATCTCTTCTATAAACTTGTAAGCCTCCTCGAGTGTTTTATTATTCAAAGTACCACCGGCGGATGCATCAATCAACTGCCTAGTTGAGGGGTTCAAACCATTGTAAAAAGTTTGAACCTATAGCCATGGAGGTAACCCATGGTGAGGCACCTTCTCAATAAGTCCTCATACCTCTCCCATGCATCATATAGGGTTTCCAAATCCATCTGTAAGAAGGAAGAGATATAATTCCTCAACTTGGCTGTCTTAGCCGGTGGAAAATACTTTAACAAAAATTTCTCGGTCATTTGCTCCCATATAATGATAGAACCTCGTGGTAGGGAGTTCAACCACTATTTAGCCTTATTCCTTAATGAGAATGGAAACAACTGAAGGCGAATGACATCATCAGAAACGCCATTACTTTTAAAAGTGTCGCATAATTCCAAGAAATTAGCCAAATGAGTATTTGGGTCTTCCTCATGCAAACCATCAAACTGAACAAACTGTTGAATCATTTGAATAGTGTTAGGTTTCAGTTCAAAATTATTTGCACCAATAGCAGGTCTAACAGCCCCAGTTCAATTAGGCTTGGCATAGTCGTACATAGTACGAGGAGCAGGATTCTAATTCACAGGATTTACGGCAACCATAAGAGGTAGCAGATTATTCTGATTTTCAGCCATCTCCTCGGTAATATTGGTATCGTCCTCTTGCTCATCCTCTATATACTGTAGACTTCGCCTTATTTCTCTATGATTTCTGTAAGCTGTGCTTTCAATTTCGCTATCAAATAATAGAGGTCTTGACTTTCTTCTAGTCATAAACTAAAGGCACCTGCCAGAATTAAAACAAAAGAAAAATTAGAAAACAAATAATAAACTAAAAACAAAAAATAATAAAATAATAAATTGCAAAAAATAAAAAATGGCTAAAGTAGTAAAAATTAAGTGTTCCTAATATTCTAGTCACCGACAACTGTGCCAAAAACTTGATGACGTCACGAGCTAACTAAAATATGACAAAGGCAAGCGTACTATAGAAACGATGAGTATAGTTATGGTGAGTGATAAACCGTAAAAGTAACATATTTTAATACCACATTTAGTATGCTTTTGGATGATTTATCCTCTGTTTCATATAAAAAGGTGCTCTTATACCCAGGAAAGCACCCGAGGATAAAAAGAATGAGAAATGGGCCCAAAACGAGTAAATCGGGCCAAAGAGGAAATCGACACAGCCTGGACTTAAGCCCACACGGCCGTGCCTCACTGATCATCTAGAACACGGCCTGACCCCCGATTTACACTGTAACATCCCGAAATTGGGCCTAGTAGGATTGGACCCATTGGGCCTTGGGCATAGGTATGTTTAGAATTATTGAGAACAAGAGAATGACATTAATTCAAGTTAGACTTGTTAAGAAGGTAATTTTGGAAAGTTACGGGGTCCTAAGAAGTCCCGGATTCAAGTTGGGCCTTAGTAACATTTTTGGCATTTAGCACTCTAAAGGAGATGGAGTAAGTGACCTTAAAACATATGGAAATTTATGAGCTTGCATAAATGAGCTATTGGTAAAAAGGTTATGGCATCAAGTGATGGACCTTGAGGGAAGAGGTTCGAATTCCTTTGTGTGCATTTTGGCTTTTATTTTTGCACTCTTTCCTTAAGTGTCAGCCAAGAGGTAATTATGGCAAGGTTGGACTTCATTATTTTTGGTAAGGTGGCTATAAGAATAAGGCAAGGTTGAAGTTGGGGAAAGGAATCAAGAGAAATAGGAAAGAAAGGGGGACATAAGGCTTATTTTGTGTATGGTGTTTTGGAAAGTTTGGGTGGCCAAACTCTTATCCTAAGGGGGGGATGCATGTGGACGGTTTTGGGGTAGATAGGTGGCTGAAACTTTTTATTTTGGCTTTTGGTAAAGCCTTAGCTTTGTTTTGGCCAAAAATTCCTTTGACAACTTTGTGCCGTTTCTCTCAATTTTGCAACCCTCCTTGCCAAATCATAGTAGCACAATAGTGCATTATTTTTCTCTCAAATTCTATTCTTTTCCTTTGCTTTGTGCCAAAATTACAAGCCTTGGTGACCATATTTTCTTCTTTCTTTTTACTTTGGCCGAATTCCCTTAGCACAATTATGCACTTTCTTGCTCTTTTGTTTGATCAAGATTTTCATCTCTTGTTCATTCCCCTTTTGATAGCTGAAATTACCAAGGCACTCTTCTTCCATCCAATCTCTTCTTAATCAAATCGGTAAGTGATCGTATATTCCTCTTTTCATTTCATTTTCTTTTTCTTCCAAGCCGTATATTGGTGAAGGGGGTGTATTGTGGTGATTCTTTCTCAACCCGAATAAGGTGTGGCTAACATTGTTTTTGTGTTAATCACTTCTAAGGACTCGAAGTACTTTATCGGAGGCCAATCGAACACCTATCCCTCGTAATAAGAGACTCGGATTGTTGGTAAGTGGTAGATTGTTAATCAATTGAAGTTTTTGGTTGAAGTTGTAAATTGGGTTTTGGACTAATAGTTGACCGATTGTACCTTTAGGTGCCGCGAAGAGTATCGTGTTACGGATTCCGAATAAGGTGTGTAATCCCGTACCTTCCGTATATGGTGTGTAATCTCACACTTCTCTGAAATTTTGTATGAAATATTCTGTGATTCGGTAGAAATACCGAAGAAATCTGATAACCGGCATCCGTGATCACTCGGACGTGCGTATGCTCGTAGTGGAAATCATGTTTTGTAATAAAACAGTTTCTGTATGCTCGTAGTGGAAATCATGTTTTGTAATAAAACAGTTTCTGTCAGAAACAGTGTCGTGTATTTGAAAACTCACGAAAAATAGGAAAAAAGGAATTACAAAGTGAGTAAGATATCAGATTAAAGATTACTGTATCTATTTTAATATGGAAGAAACGGAGAAGGAAAAGAAATTTTATATTCTTAGATATGTTAATTATAGTGAGACTGGTTCTGAATGACTTCGGGGTATTCTGTTCTGTCTTGGAAAAATCGTATAAAATTGTTCAAAGTGAACCTATTTTCAATAGAAACAAGTGGGAGCAGTATATGAAAACCGTACAATAAGATATTTGAGATTAAGGTAAGAGAGGTCAGAATCATTGGACAGTGAAACAAGGGGAAACTTTAAGGAATAAACTGCACTAAATTGTTAAGCTAAAAATTCTGGAAAAATTATAGGAGAAAGATATATGAGTCTAGTTTTGAGAAAAATTTACGGATTTAGAATTTGAGTTTTCTAATTCGAGTTATGGTCAATTTAGTCAGTATGACGCAATTGGATAGTTTCGATTTTATGCCCCAAATTAGTAGTTAAGCCTAGGTTGCGAAACCATAATACCCTTAGAGGGAAAATTACCGAAATACCCCTAGGTTGCGAGATTACCGAATTACCCTTAGCGGGTACGTTTGCCAAATTACAGAAATGCCCTTGTAGGCCAAATTATGGAAATGCCCTTATTGGGCCGATTTGCAAAGTGTTAATGGGCTAAATTATTATATTGCCACTAATGGACCGAAATACGAAATTGTTTAATGGGCCAATCTAATGATTTGCTATATCGGCCAAATGTGATATTGCTTAATGGGTCGAATTGCTAGATTGCTTAATGGGCCAACTTGTAGTATGGGCCTTATGTTGAAATTATCATATGAAAATTTTTATGCTTTGTATATGTATACATGATTGCATGGGTTGGGATAAAATTGAAGAGAAGTTCTGGTGGCTCTGCCACAATCTAGTTCGGGTGGCTCTGCCACAATCTAGTTCGGGTGGCTCAGCCACAAACATTTTAAATGGCTTTATGCCTGCGATTGGTGTGTTGGCGGGGTGGGTTGACTTGATCCCCACAGGTGTGCTGGTTGGTACGGGTGGTGTGTAGCGGATGGAAATTTAGGCTTGGTTGGGAATTGCATACCACATGCATTTTATACTTGTTATATTGTACATTTGTAAATAGGCTCAAGCCCAATAAAATGTTTAAATGGTTTTGGCCCAGTGGACTTGGTAAGTGGGTTACACACTGAGTTCTTGTAACTCACCCCCTTTCTCTTAACCCTTGTAGGTAACGCTTGATGATATGGACTTGGGTTATGGATGACTCGAGGGAGGCCATACTTCAGAAATGGTTTATTTGGACTTTAGACTTCTTCCTCGGTTATTTTATCACTTTATTTTTTTGGGTTAAATGTTGTAATAAGGCCTCTGGTTTATTTTATATTGCTTTATGTTTGACGTATTTTATATTTTGCTCAAATTGTTTTAAATGGGAAATTTTCTAAAAACTTAAATAAAGGTTTTCCAAAATCAATTAACAAATGGATTTCAAAATAAACTTTTACAAATATGATTTAACTCGAATTTTCTTCAAATTTTTAACGACATTTTCAAAAGTCACAATTTTAAAGTTCAATTCCTTGATTTTTTATTCATCAATTAATCTCTCAAAAATACTTGTATTTTATCTACGTTTCCGCAATATTTCAAAATGCTTTTGCAACTCTCTTTCAAACGTCACATTTTCGTAAATCGTTTATTTCAAATATGCTTTCGCAACTGAAAAGGTTTATTAAAGATAATTATGTTTTCACGTAGACACAATTGCTTAAGTATTTTATGTTTTAACAAAGAGGCTGTAATTCTCAAACAAGTTTTTTTTTTCAATTGCAAAGATGGTTTTGAAAAACACTTCCATGTGGCACATCAGATTCGGGCCTAACTTCTAGGCCGGGTTTAGAGTGTTACATACATGACCGTGTCTCATTAAAGAAATCCGACCATGGCCTGGCCAGGATCCATACGAGTATGTGACATGGCCGTGTCCCTGTCGCTAGAAAGAGTAATTTCACTCGGATTTGGATACCTAGGGAGAAAGAAACGTATTTCGAAAACCTATATAAACCCCCTAAGTGCTACCAGAAAAGGGGCGGTTAGCTAGGCCAAGGAGCCAAGCCGAAAAGGTCAGAGTTATGGGAATTACTCGAAGATAGCCAGTTGATCCATCTCAAGAAGTCGAAATTCTACTCAAGACGGCGGATCTCTCCTTCAAGTCCTTCAGGGAGTTTTAGGGATTTCTTATGTTTTGTTTTATCTTTTCTCTTGAGGTGTTTTCTTTATTTGTTATGAACTAAACCCTTCAGATACCTGAAGGGGATGAAACCTATGATGGAACTTGTTATTGTTTTTTGAATTATATGATAAATACTTAGTTTGTTCTTAATTATTTGAGCTTAGTCCAAATTTGATGTGCTTAGATGGAGGAGGAATAGACCCTGCCTAAGAGTAGATCTAGCATAATTAAGCGGAGTTGATTGCACGCCTAGAGATAGGGTGACGAGATTTTGCCGGATTAGGGTGAAACCTAATATAGGAGTCCATAGATCGATTTACTGCTATTCTAGTGGGTTATTAAGAGAGAAAGAGATTTCCATTAATTAACCTAGGGTTAGACGTTATTCGCCTCGAGAGAGGGTTTAATATACGTTAGAGAGTCTTATGGGTCAAATTAAGTGAATAAATCGTATGGTTCAGAGCTAAATAACAAGTGAAGTCTAGGTGGATTCTTCCTGAGGGTATTGTCTTAATCAACTGAGTTTTTTCTAAAGTTATTTCTTCAATTCATCCTTTTTGTCTTTGTGTCTTTAGCTTAGTAGTTAATTTAGATTAGATTAAACAACCAATCACTTAATATTTAGGCTAGATAATAGAAAGAAAGTTAGTATTAATACTTTTAGTTCCTTTGGGTTCGATAATCCGGTCTTGCCTTAGCTATACTACTGTTCGATAGGTACACTTGCCTTTAATCGTTGTCAGAGTTAGTTTCTAGGTTCGATCATTCTTTTATAAATTTTAAAGCTCTGATTCACAGCGATCAGTAAGTCCGGAATATCGTATCCACGATGACTAAAAGTACTAGTAGTTACTATCTTTTTATTATCTAGCCTAAAATTAAATGGATTGTTTTTAATCTAAAACTAAACTAATTAACTATGAACGCGACAAAGAGTGAAGAAAGTAATCGAATAAACTAATTACAAAGACAATACCCAAGGAAGAATCCACCTAGACTTCACTTATTATTATGACTCTGAATTAAACAATTCATTCACTTGTCTTGATCCGTAGAAATCCCTAATTCATGTTAATATCTCTTTCGAGACTAAGAACAACTGACTCTAGATTGATTAATTGAAATCTCATTCTAATTAAAAACCTTATTGTCGCATTAACTCGATCTAGGGATTCCCTTATTAGATTTGACTCTAATCTGGCAGATTTATGTCATCCTATTTCTAGGATTGCTATCAACTCCGCTCAATTATGCTAGATCTACTCTTAAATAGGGACTTTTGCTCCACCGAATAAGCACATCAAACTTGAATTAATATCCTGAAAATATTAAAGCAAGAATTAAAAACACATAATCAAGAAAAAGAAAAAGTATTTATCATGTAATTCAGAAAATTAAATAATAAGATCCGTCATAGGTTTCGTCTTCCCTAGGTATTCAGGGAGTTTAGTTCATATTCATAGAGGAAAACATCTCAAAATAAGAATAACCACAAGACATGAAAAACCCAATAAAACTCCGAAGGAAATTCGACTGGAGATCTTCAATCTTGGAATGGATCTACTTCTGAGATGATTCCAACAGCGTTCTTCGAGTAATTTCTGCGTTCTACCTTGTATATCCCCTTAGATATTCTTCTAGCGTGTTTTTATAGACTTTAGAATGCCCAAAATACCTAAAAATTGGCTTTTTTTCGCGTGAAAATGAAATAGGGTTAGACAGGGACACGGGTGTGTGATCAGCCCGTGTAGGAATGCCCAGGCTGTGTGAAATACTGACATGCTTCGATATCGACACGGGCTGGCACACGGGCATGTGGCCATCCCGTGTGGAAATGCCTAGGCCGTGTGGATCTTGGAAACAACTCTTTTTGCTTGATTTTGGTTTGTTTTTTCTCTCCTCTTGTTTTCCTATGCTCACCTAAGTATAGAAACATAAATTTAAAGGATTAGGAGCATCAAATTCACTAATTCACATAATAATTCATCCAAAAACGCATCAAGAAAGGGATTAAAAACATGTTATTTTTATGGCTTATCAATCCCATGAAGCAATTACACATACATTCAAGCCTTTAAAACATACTTAAAGTTTGCATAACGATGACTAAATCATTACACCATTTATCCATAGAAGCAATATGCCAAAAGGCACCTTAATCACAAACCATCAAATCAACCTAAACATAAACATATTTGGGCATAAATTAACCACACACAACTACCTATTTTTATACCAAGCCATAGAACAATTGACCATAAGCCAAACAACATCTAAACATACCAAATTGGTAATTCAAAACAAACATTCATTTAAACACATCCACACAAACCATTAAGGCACCAAAGTACCAAAAACACATCAATCATTAAGGCACTATCAATCATTAAGGCACCAAAGTACCAAAAACAGACCAACCATATTACCATATTTACAAGCCAAACATAACAACTAGATCGTCAAACATAATTCACCTATATATTCCATTATAAACATGACCAAAACATCAAAATCTACTGAAAATTTATGCTGGATAGTGTGATAAATCTCCAACGAGCTTCTAAATTGATGAGCCTTCGATAATCTAAAAAGTAAAAGAAAGTAAATACGTAAGCAATGAATGCTTAGTAAGTTCGTATAAACTTTAAACAATACCTTCCACTTCAACAATGAACTTTTTAGGTTAAATAAAAAGCTATACCAATGCCTCAAGAGTTATCAACTACTTAACCACCAACTCACAAATGAGAAAGCCTATCAACATCACTTCTTTTTCATTCCTAATATAATAGGATTTTTACAAGACATATTACATAATCATTAATCCTTTCATAAGACCATAAACCATTCCATTTGCTTACTTTCTATTCAATTTACTTACTTTACATTTCATTTACTTAACATAAAATTAAATAACATCATCGGTTCATGAATTATTGTATTTATTTGTGAAATAGGTAAATTCATTCATAGCATAGAAAATTTCTTACATATAAGTATGTCATTCAACACATCAGTCCTTTTATCATCACATTACATCTCAATTATGAAGTTACTGTTTCATTACCTTTTCCTACTCATTTCATTTGCATAATACAAGATATAAGCATAAACATCAACCATAACCACAAGCTTGACACAAGCCTAAACATCATCATCAATACACAAGTTAGTGCATTTGTAAACAACTCTTTTAAAATCAACCACGTGATAAACCATTTCATTACATAACACATCTTTTGATCCATACCACCTTTTCATGAACATAAGCATATTTCTGTTTAGACACTTACCATTTCAATGTATAATATTACCATTAAGCATAATATAATCCAACCATAAGCTTGGCACAAGCCTAAGCATTACCAACTAGACATATTATTGCATATACATATAATTCACTTATAATATCATAAGGTAAGTCATTGCACATGAAAAAATTCATTTTGAAATCATTAAAGTCATGAACATAAGTATACTTTCATTGAACATTTCTTTTTCAGTCCTTTTCATAGATTTATGAAATAAGTTATTTGAACACTTATCGTTCCTTTCCTTTTTATGCTCGTTGAACTAGTAACTTGACTCGAATGCTTGGGTAACTACACCATACCAAGGGCATCATAGATGCATAACAAGGGCACCAAGTGCAATCAGGAGCACGAATGTGTTATCAGAGGTGCCGAAGTGCAAACAGGGGCATAGATGTGCATTCAGGGGTACTGAAGTACAAACAGGGGCACGTAAGTGCAATTAGGGGTACCGAAGTACAAACAGGGGCAAGTAAGTGCAATCAACGGTACCAAAGTACAAATAAGGCCAAGTAAGTGCAATCAGGGGTACCGAAGTAAAAATAGGGGCACGTAAGTGCAATCATCCAATAAGTAGCTATGGACATTTAATTATAGAACTATATTATAAAAATGCAAGTAAAAATTTATTTATGTATTGAAACACTATGAACTTACTTGGCAAAATTGCAAAAATAACTAAGTACATAGGCTTTTTGGTAATTTTCCCTTTTCCTCAATTTTCCACTGGTTCTTGATCTAAAATAATAATTTTATTCAATTCATTAATTTGGATAAAAAACCAATTCATTTTATGAAATTTAGTCCTTTTTCACATTTTTACAAAATTACCTTCAACTTTTCATTTTTATTCAATCTAGTCCCTATCCTAATCATGCAAATAAACCAATTTTATTGAAAATTCACACTAGCTGAATATTAATAGCTTCCAATTTAGGCCAATTTGTGCAACAACTTCACATCAAATCCTTATAGTTTTACTATTTCAACAATTTAGTCCCTAATCTGTAAATTTATCAAAATCACTCAACAAAATACTTGTAAATAACAACCAATACCTTAAATTCATCATTTAACAACTAAAATAACAAATATTTATCAATGGCAACATTCAAAAATCTTTAACAGTTTCAAAAACAAAGGTACGAGCTAGTTAGACTTAGTTGCAATGATATCAAAAACATAAAATTACAAGAAATGGGTTCAAAATGGACTTACATGCATGAACTATAGCATGATCAAAACTTCAAGCTCTCAACCATGGCTTTCGGTTGAAGAACAAGAAACTAATTTAGGAAGATAACTTTTGTTTCTTATTTTTTAACCTTTTTCTTTATTTTAATAATAATTTTAACATATAAAACATATAAAGTTAAAAGAATTTAAAGCTTTAATCATTCATCATCTTAAAAATGGGTAATTTATCCATTAAGGCCATCCAATGATGTTTCCATAATCAATTAACACCTTTAAACTAATAGCGATTGACTTTTTCAACTGTTACGATTTAGTCCTTTTTGCTTAATTAACTATCTAAACATTAAAATTTCTTAACAAAACTTTAATACAATTTTAATAACACTTCGTAAATATCTATAAAAATATTTACAGCTCAATTTATAGAAACGAGGTCTCGATATCTCATTTTATAAAACCACTTGACTTTAGGGTCATACCACTTGAACCCAATTGTTCTTCTATATAGTATAAATTACCAATTCAAAATTTACTTTAACACCATAATTGACTCGTGAATATTCTCGTCAAATTTGTGGTCCCAAAACCACTATTTCTAACATTACTGAAAAGCAGGCTGTTACAGTTCTTGCCCCAACGAAAATTTCGTCCTCGAAATTTCTCACTTGATAATAGTTATTCAGATCAAATATTTCTTTCACCTTTTTAAGAGTAGTCCAATAACAAAATCGATCATAACCTATTCCTAATGAGACTTTATACCAAAATTTGATATTATACCTTAGCTATAAACATAATAGATATATCAAAATTAACTCTTAAATTTCCCGTTCTAATCATGTATACCAGTAGCCTTGTCTCAAAACATTATATACCTTTTGTCGTTGTCTAGTGTAAATCAATTAGACTATAAACTACCTCATATAAGATGTACCATAAAATACCAAAATTATTCAGTGCGCATATTCGAATGTTTTTCCTGCATCTCAAAATTCTCTAAAGAATTAACGGTTCTACCCTCAATTTCATGATATTCAACCCATCTTAATTCAAGATCATCAGAATGAAATGTTACCATGAACAACAAATTCTTCTCTGGGTAAGGCTGAAATAAATACCTGACTTAACTAAACAATTTTGATACTTTCCTGTTATAGCTTTACCATCAGTAATATAACTTCCAAGAAATTCCTAGTAACCATCTTTGACCTAGTTGATATATCCCTTATCATGTCTTCTAGGATCCGAATCCCTCATTTTGACTGTCCGTTTTCTTGTCCATGATTTCATGAAGTTATTCTCAAATCTATAGATAAATCAACTAGTTTTTCAAGTGAATAATTTGTTCTGACAAAATCAATTGAGTCGATTTTATCAACTTGATATTAAGGTTTCAAATCAATGCTTACTTCTTGTCAACAAAATATTCAAACATAAAGTCTATCCCGATTCCGTCATAGTAACAATCAAAA